>CANUEZ040000179.1:5000000-6250000 GCA_948099385.1 Fasciola hepatica
CAGTGACGTAATTTCAGTCGAATTCTTTCTTTGTCTTCGTAATTCCCGCTTATTACTTTCTTTTTGTGCTCCTGTTCTTTTTCTGCTCGACTCGACGATGCCGTAAGGTAACAACAAAAACCACAGCACAAGTGCGAAGTTGAACAAACAAATTGAACTGAACAGAGACTGTAATTAGAAGCTAGAGTAGTGAACGGCTGGAATGAGCTCCCAGGGGATGTGATAGGTGCGCGCACAGTTGTAGTAGCCAGGCGGGTGCGGAACACAATAATGAAACTCACGGTACACAGTACGTCCGATGGAATGGAAAATTAGATGGCACACCAGTTCAGGACGTGAGGCGTCTGAAATGGATAGCAATGTCAGTGAGCCACACAGCTCAGATATCACGAGGCGCAACAAGTAATACCATGCACACGACACGACCGAATGTCCTCGGTGAATAACATGCGATAGAAGGCAGAGACAGCAGTTAGCATGTATTACCGAATAAGGGGGTCCGTCAAGCCAAGGGGGGCACGGAAAAACAAATGTCCAGAGTTCATTGGAACAACAGGGATGATCAGTCATAATCGTGAGGGGTTTCATCTCGAAAGTCGTCCACGTTTCTCAGTTCGTTCAAGGCGTTTACCTTGGAAAGGTGAAAAGAGAGAGAATACAGAGATTAGAGGCGGGTAATTTAAATGTATGAGGTCCACTGCGCAGTAGCTGAGTTCAAAGCGAGTCTAGATGAGGTATGAAGGACGGTATTCGGAGAAAGATAATTAGTAACTTTATTTAGTTCAAAAAACTGCGTCACCCTTCCCGCTCTCATTTTCTTGTGAAACCATTATCTACTACCTCCTTCCGCCTTATGTTTTGTTTTTATGGAAGAGATTGACCACCAGGATTGTGTGACTAGCAGTCGTGATCCAAAAAGGTTTTTGAAATGGACCGAAGTAGGGGATCTAACTTGAACCTTCCCTGATTATAACCGAACACCAAAAGAGACGCGACTCTTCCCGTTGTCGAAGTTCTAGAATCTGAACATTCAGACATCTTGCCGTCAAGTCCTGGAGCTTACCTGGCTTGAGTCCGCATAAAAATTCAGCGGGTGTTATAACGTGGTCGGTCAATACAGCGACCGATTTTACGCACGGGGGTTTACTGAATGACAAAAACATCATATCGCGAACTAATAACTCCTGTGATCGATTTCGTTCTTATTTTCGAGTTTCGGGCACCTTTTCAGCACTCAGTGAATGTGTATGCCCGAGACAGCAAACCAACTGGAACCTTGATAAAAGAATCGTTATATAGTTGCTTCGAATAGGGAATTGTTGAAACGATGTCGATGGGCTCACCTTTTATCCATTCTTCATTGTCGAAATGCTTATTTTATGGTTACTTGGATTTCATAGGAACAGTCTGTATGTCTCATTCATTGCTGACTGAAATTACTTTCGGCTTTTTAGTGGTTAATTATTTCTTATTTCTGTTTTACACAGTAACACGGACCAACTGGTATTGACCACACTGAGCACAGCAAAAGCCTCGAATATGCTTCAGAATTTCAAAGTTCTACCGAAACTAATCGTCTTCGACTTAGGTGAGTCTCATGTCTCCGTTTGGCTTCTATATGCTGCTCTTCGATGTGACATAGACTATACTTTGTGGCCTTTCTGGTGCGATACGCATATCTATCCACCAATTCACAAGAGGTGAGCAATATGGTATTGTTAGTAGAAAAAAACGGACTAGAGATGATACACTGTACAATGCGGACGGTACCAAGATCAACATTTATCCGGACTCGGAATTGATCCTGAAGTGAGTGTTCCGTTTGTCAGTTATTACCCTATCGCCGTTCATTCTTCTAGGTGTATTCATTCTAATCCGGGAGTGAAGTTGGCTTGCGCATCGAGGTGGGTGCAGTTGCTGTGACTTTATTGGCTTAAATCATCTGTTCATCTTTCCAATTTTAAGGACCTGCGTTCTATAACCATGTATCGGACATTCAGCCGTTGTTGTTAGATGTGTTAACGCGATAAAACAGAATAGTTTTGAACTATGTAGATGGATTGTTTCTGTCGACATACACAAAAGGACAAGGAATGTTTGTAACAGAGTAAACGTCCACAACATGCTTGATGTCGGCATCATCGTATAGCGGTAAACAGCCGAGCATTCACAACTGCCTTTCTCACCATGTTGCATGCTGAATTGGAAAGTATGAATGTACAAGATGGGCAGGGACTAGACCTACACGGGTGAGAAAAGGAAAGAATGCCCTACTAGCCAACACGGATTATACAGTCTAACTGTACAAACGCACATCAATCAGTCATCCTGATTTGACAGAAAGTGACAACACGATCGCCACTGTTCGGGGTTCGCTGCCATATCCTTCAGTGTCTCCAGCCAACTGGTTGATGGATCTTTTGGGCGCCAACCACGAAGACGTGAAGCATCTACTTTTCCCAAGTTCACTGTACATTTTCTCACAACTCGCTGCCACGTCATTTGTTGACATCCACGTGGTTTTTTCCACTCCTGAGGAGGAACGGCATGGTAGACGTGCGTTTGTCATACGTGTCCTAGCCAACGAAGTCTACTTATCTGGATGCGCTGTAATAGGACATTCTCTGAATTAGTACCGGGTACTCGATTTCTGACCTCGGTATTGCTTACGCAGACATCGATGGTCGAAAACCTCAAAGCGACAATCATTTTTCACACACAGACCCCAAGTCTCGCAACTATAAAACAAAACTAAACGCACCGCGGCACAGTATACACGACCTTCCAACTTCAGCGAAATATTGGGTTGGTTTCACAAGTGCTTCACCTCAGCATCTGTTCTGTTCGGACGACCGTTAGCTCTGCACTGAGTGCGGTGGCTTCGGTTGCTACCTCCTAGCGGCAACCCAAAATGGAAATAATGAAGGAGAAAAGAGTATGAAAGAGGGTAACAGGAAAACTACACTAATGAAAGTCAATGAAGAAAGCTTGTACATGCAAGAGCGCCACTGATCGTGACATCTAGTCATATCCCTCAACGTATCTAACCATTGAGTGCGAGGGTCTCTTGGACCATACCCAAGAATTCTAACACGTCCTACACGGCCAAGTCCACTGTTAAGGCCTTTCGTACCTATCTTCCATGTCATGGACTGACCACCCTTACTCGCCTTCCAACCGGTACCCGCCTCAGCAAACATAGCACGCCGAGGAATCCTATCAGGAGACATGCGAAAAACATGTCCCAATTATCTAAGACTGGTGAATTTGTATTTCATGTAGTGATTTGATCCTTGAACCCGACTTTCCGCTGAACCTAAGCATCGCTAACACGATGTTTCCATCAGATTCGAGCAATACTACGAAGATATCGGTGTTAAAATACCGACAATCTTCGTATGTCCTCCACCCGCAGTGGCCATGTCTCCGAACCATACAGAAGCACTGCCGTGACTGCTGCGGCGTACATTCGACCATTAGTAGATAAACGGATGTCACTTTGACACCACAGACGACTCAGCCTGGCAAATGCCAAACGAGCCTTCTGTATACTCAGAGACACTTAATCTGATATCCGACCTCCAGGTAAAATGCAGCTGCCAAAATAACTGAACTCGTCCACCACGTTTGTAGTCTCCCCAGACACTGAAATATTAGTTATTGGACCAACCCAGTCCTGCAGCAACATCTTGCACTTTGAAGGTGCAAAAGGTATACCGAAACATTGCTACGCAATCTGTCAAGTTGTCTTGAAAGGCTTGCAACTTACCTGGGTCCTAACTTAGAAGAACTGTGTTGTCCACATACTCAAGATTTGATACCTTTCCACCCGGAAAAATTCGATGCCGCTGTGCTCATCTGACAAAAGTGCGGCCTCTAAGACCATATCAATCACAAAGTCGAAGAGGAAAAGAAGAGAGGAGGCAACCGCGACGTACACCACTGCTCGTGGTGAATTCGGGTGAAAGATCACTGTAAGTCCGAACTCGGCTTTGGCTATTAATGTGAAGTGATTTTACGATGGAAATAAATTTCTCTGGTACACCCTTCAGCAAGAGACAGCGCAAGAGAACTGTGCGGTTGACTGAGTCGAAGGCCGCTTTAGGATCAAGAAGAACGGAGATAGTGCGCCCACGAAAGGTGTGCCTATGTTCTAGAATTTGTCGAAGAGTGAAGATGTGATCAATACAACCTCGACCAGGTCTAAACCCAGCTTGATTCTCATGCGAGCACTGTTCGCGAGCGTTAGATAAGCGATGGAGCATAATACCAGCGAGCAGTTTGAATGCGATGCTAACCAGACTTATTCCCTTGTGGTTTTCACAGGAGGACCTGTCGCCTTTCTCATAAATCGGTACGATCATTGATTCACACCAACTCTTTGGAACTTGTTCTTCCACCCATATCAAACCGAAGAGTTTTGTCAACTCCAGTAAAAGTGCTGGGCCACCGTCTTTGAAAATAGATGGAGGCAACCCATCCGGTCCGGCAGCCTTATGTCGTTTAAGATAGCTTATCTCACGAAGAACCTCCGTTTCTGATGGAAGACTGGTATCTACAACAAGAGCTGTATATATTGCG
Source organism: Fasciola hepatica (assembly GCA_948099385.1). Taxonomy (NCBI): domain Eukaryota; kingdom Metazoa; phylum Platyhelminthes; class Trematoda; order Plagiorchiida; family Fasciolidae; genus Fasciola; species Fasciola hepatica. Next base: position 5,004,582 of record CANUEZ040000179.1, read on the forward strand.
CTAGTGATCGAACCTAAAAAGAATAAAGGCCAATTAAACTGCATCTCGAAATGCTCCGCCTAGGGAATAAGACGATGCTTCTGAGTTTGAATCAGTTAGCGGTTCGCTTCTTTGATCAATTCGTTAACGGCTGGTTTACGTGGACGTCCAACGGTGCAACTGAAGCTGCAGACATCTATCGTTTCTGTGTGTTTAGTTGTTGGACCTTCAGTAACATCAACAGCCGCATGTAAAGCATATTTGACCTCTGCCCATCGCTCTTCCGGATCATGGGCTTTTGACTGTATCGATAACCTGGTGGATAATTCTGTTCGGAAAGCAGATCGTTGGTTATCGTCGAGTAGCAGCTGCGGCAGACGGTTCGTTTTGGCATTGTTTGGGTCACCGACGAGGCGCAAGCTGAAGCGCTCGCGAAGAAGAGCGCGATTAGTGTCTACAGACGTGCACTAAAATGGCCGACAGTCTTGAATTTATCCGCGCCATCGGTAACCGACAGCAACATGGTCGATCTGAGTCCAACGCTGTAAATCTCCAGCAACAACCATGATGTCCGCAGAGCGCACGCTGCGGAGCAGTTGAGACAAATGGTGGTAGGATTCGTCTTCAGCCTCAGGAGACCTACAGTCAGTTGGGGCATGCACAGAAACGACAAACAGGCATCGGCGCTTCAGTCTAGCGCTGTTGACATACACAGAATCCTTCAACCGAACTGCACACAGATGGCTACTGACTGGGATCCAGTCTAGCAATGCACGCTCAGCCTTCATGCTCAAATCAATCACAACGCACGCCTTGCCACGAGCACTGAACACCGAATCACCTGACACGCGAAGAGTGAAACGAGAATCCGAGCTTGTATCAGGGGAGTGAAGCAATAACACTGGAGTTGGGTCTTGTATGCGTGTTTCGAAGACACAACACACGTCTGTGTTTAAAGGTTTCGAGAGTCCCAGCCAGGGCAGCCGGTTGCCTCGTTTGGCAAGGTGTACGGACGTTGAAAGCAGCTGAGTAAAATGGATGCTTAGGTCGGGGAATGAATTTTCTCTCTTCCCTCGTTTTTAATTTGCTACCTGTTCCGAGAGCCACAAGATCAGAGTCACGACTCATTGTGGCTACTCGTACGCATTTAGAATTGAAACTCAAAGGATGAAGCGCAGAGAGATTGACCGCTGGGGATTTCTTAACACATCATACTTCGCGGTTGCCCACGCCGCAGAATGGTTTTTTTTGGGAACCCTAACCGGGGCCTTTGACTCAGAAGGCAATGGGGCGTTAACCCGGCACGCGAACGTGACCGAAGAACCCGTGAAGGAACTTCTTCTGGTCTGTCACGTGAGACCTGATTATTACATGTATTTTGTCTTGTCATCGCTGGTGCTTCGTTATCGATCCACTTTCCGGACTCAGTCCTTAGCTCCATGCACCCAATGGAGCAAGCGGAATGTGGACGAGGCAGCATCCTTTGGGCTGGGAGCTGCCTAGCTTAGGCGGATGATAGCTGCCAAATGAAGTGCGATGACTTCTCCCACCGTCGAGAGAAACCCCAGGTATCTTGCCCCAACGTCCATCCAATGGAGGTATTTTGACTGCTAAACTGTTTCTCTCCGTGTTTATTCGCTGGAGTCTCCTGTCCGGGAGCATAGTGGTTAGAACCAGATGTTGCCCATCAACTGATTCTGAGACTGGACTTCGTCTGGCGTCTACCCGTTGACCTGTCAGGCATAATTGCATCTCCTGCTTAAGAAAGCCATCCCGCATAGCTCTTTGGGTCAAGGAGGCACGCAAGCTAGCGTACGCCACTCGAGCGTTGGACATGCACGTGCTCACCTCTACTACCGTGGTGCCATCCGTTGTCACCGAGGTAAGTGAAGCGGTCAACAGTTGTTAGTATCTCCCCCTAGAGCATCAAGTTCGAAACCGTGGACGTCATAACACTTTGCACTTCGGAGTCGCAAAGCGCATGTCGAATGGAGCTACAGCTCTTGCGAGTCTATTTAGTGCACGTTGTACATGTTCCGTGGATTCGAACAAGCATACAGGAACGCTCGCGTGATCAAGGTTGCTCAGCTTTTCACTATTTCCTAGTTCGGAGCCCAAATCCTGAAAATTTCGCGAGGCGTTCTCCGTGATCTTGTCATTGACGAAGGTGAACAGGAATGGAGAGGTGGGATATTCTTGTCGAACATTACTGATTGATTCGAATGGACTGGATAGTTCACCATAAACCCAGAAGTATGAGAGTACAATGAACTCAGTGAATTCACGAACTTTTATGCACACCTTTTCGGAGAAGAGCCCTGAAAAACGCTGTTCAGTCAATTTGATTGAAAGCCCCTTTTAAGTCGGGGGAAACCATTATTGTCGGTCGACGGTGTGTATGTGGCGCGTCTTAAGTAATATAAGTAAAGTAAGTAATAAAAATCTGGTCGGTGAATGCTTGACCTGGGTAAAATCCGGCCTGTTGTTCGCGGGCGTTCCTCTCACGAGCCGATGTAAGACGGCATAGCAAAATCCAGGCTAATGACTTGATGACTATGGCGATTAAGCTAATCTCACAATCTTTACCGTAGTCATTGCGTATTCTCTTCTTGAAGATGGGTCCAACAATGACTCTTACCATAATAACGGAATACGCTCGTTGTTCCAAATGCCCCGGAACAAGTTGGTAAGGCACCGCCACCAATTTTGAGTAGAACTGAAAAGACCGACCGCTTTCCTTCGCTTTAGTAATTGAGTACATGACTCTTCCACTTCCGATGGCGGTTCAAGTGATACTCCCCAAGAAATCGCAGTTGTTGACGTCAGAGTAATCAAATCAGCGCGCGGTCAGCTAGATTGCTCGTTGAAGTATTCGATCTAACGATTGAGCCTTTGCTGTTTGCCATAAATAGGCTCTCCTTTTCTATCACATATCGTGTCACTGACAGGGGTTCAACGTCCACCGGTATCGCGAATTAGTTTGAGCAGACTTTGACTGTTACCTGAAGTAGCTGCTACTTCCATTTCTTCAGCTACCTTGACCCACCAATTTTCGTGATCGTTCTTAAGGATTTTCGTAACATGCCACTATATGTTTTCGTATCTTATTCATCTTACAGTTCGAGAGCTGACTTGTTTGCTTGAATAACGTCAGCAACCTTTGAGAAATCCAGTGTCTTTGATGGACACCGGATCTAGGACCACAGGCAAAACCTGCTGCCACGTGCATCGCCTGCTGAATATGAGTCCAATAATATTCTGCATTACTGCTCGTCGTAGATCCTAACTCGAGTGCTAATTTCTGCTCCTTATGGCCGTGTGACGCGAGCTGTGTCGTAATTTTGTACTAGACAGGAGTATCTGATTGTTTGCGCAAAGCTTGAGAAGCCTATTCTCGTTATCTGTACACTGAGCGGGTAAGGCACAACATCCACCTAAACAGGCTTCTGATGCACCAAGTTTGCAAACTTGTGCAATATAATCATGAGCTAAGACCTAAATGTCAGAGCCTTTGCTTCTGCGAACGGGAGTGGTGAATTTTTCGTAGAACTCATCCTCATGCGTGTCTGCGCTGCTGTTTGTTGGGGCTTATGCCGAGATCACAAACAAACTGCACCTAATACAATTATCCTTTCGAACGCCGACTGACCTCTCTAGTCTTACAGTACATAAAAGACTATTAACTAGGATCCAGTCTGCAAGGGCCGCCTCTGCCTTAACAATCAAGATTATCTCTGCATTACGTTGACTGGCGGCTCTAACCGCTTCGTTTCCTGAATTGCGCAGGAAATGCCTCAAAGAGATACGAGGAGCAGTTAGTTGGATCACACTACTCGAATCCTGGATACGCGTTTCACTTACGCAGCAGACATCACTCGTCAGATAGTCTACTGTGGCTGACTAATATTCAGTCTAGGGGAGATGGCCAAACCCTGATTCCAACCCAACAATGGATGGCGTATGAGACGTACAACGGTATACTCACCGGTATCTGTGATGGAGAGGTGCACTGAGCACCCAGGATGTTTGGCCTCATCCGCCCGCTGACCGGCCTGGATGAGAGTGCACACGTTAAAGAAGACGAGATTCGGAGGTTGACGAGGCTTGAGAAAACGTGAGTTATGCGATTGTGGATTATTTACGACGCTACATGACAATGAGCCGTTGGGAGTACCGAGCGTGTTATCAGTGGGAGCACTATGGGTGGATAGAAGGAGCAAAGAGGAGTGGTCGGGGACAAAAGGCAAAGGTTGAATGAAAGAGAGGGAACTTTGAGCAGTAGCCCACTTATCACTACCCACCCCGCTCGATGCAATGGGCAGCGCCGTCCTGATTATCCTACTCGACAAAGGATGCAGTGTAGCGTTCTTTGATGTCGTGCAGTTCATGGGAGATGTTGGGCGGGTACTGCTATGATGTCCAGCTAAAAAGCAAGAGAACGATTATGTTCTCAGCCAAAGCCTTTAATTCTAACGAGAACCTTTCCTCAAGGCAGCGGAATGGCTTGGTGGAAGCCCATTTGCTTGGATCGGTTATTCTTTCACTGATTTAACCGACTTAGTTGCGAGCCCGCATTGACCCTCATCCTGGAGGACCAGGAGACTGGACTTCGTCTGGCTTCTACCCATTGACCCTTCAGGCGTGATTGTATCTCCTAAACACAGCCGTTTCATCACCAGCCTAGACGACATCATCGGTGTGCGGGTGTCACCTCGGATGGTGGTGAAACGCTTGCGACCTAAACTCCAAGCTCCACGAGAACAAGTGTTTCAGAAACGTCAGCACAGGCTACCGACAGCCTCACTATTTATAAATATTGGGAATTTTTATACGAAGCTATTCTTTATCGCAGCTTAATTTGGACATTTGGTGTTTTGTGCCTTAGTTGTGTTTGTTTCCTTGTGGTATCAATTTTTGGCAGAGGGAGAAGATGTCCACGAACACGATTGCTGTTCGAGATACGGGAAATGGTAATTGGGGCGTTATCTAACTCCCGCTGAGCTTATCGTTACTCAGCTCACTCAGCACATCTTCCGTCTTCAGTAATCTCATAGCGTCTCGCGTCTGCTTGAGTTTGACCAACTATCTTTCGTTCTGATCCCTTCAGAACAGGTGAAATCGACATTGCGAAACAATTGTTAAATTTGCTCGGATGGGATGAACTATTCGACTACGTAGTGATCTTTCCGGGATCAAAGGTCATGCACTTTGAGAGGTAGGTATCCAATTGTTTCGCTCCGCTCTGTTCCCTCCCGTCAAATCTGAATATTGTCACCCGTGATCCAATTTGCTTTGCTCGTCAGGAGGATGTTCCTTACCAAGTCTTAACTAACAGCTTTTTTTGATACGGACAGTATTAGATAATGAAAAAGCCACTCTCATTTTTGGTATTCAAATGTCCATCGCTGCTGGCCGGGATCACACCGATGGCCTTTAACTTTCCTGGCATATGCTCTACCGGCTGAGCGATCGCGACACGATCATTCGGGTGTGAATAACGTATGTGTATATCCAGTGGTGCACAAATCGCTATTCCTTTGATGCGCAGTAAATACTCTGGTTTTAATTAATGGGCTAGTCTCGTAGGTCACTTCCTAATGGGATGAACAGCACAAGACTGAACATGATCCAGTGGGCGTTGTAATATATTTGTAGAATTTTTTATTGATCTCGGGAGCCTGAATCTTAGATAATGGAAAATCCACTTGCATTTGTTGCACCCATAGATCCTATACGAAGAACTTGAATCAAACCGGCTACCTTCGTCTTGTCAGGTAGATACTCTAGCAGCAGATCTATCGTGGTGCAGCCAGTCAGGTTTGAACAATGTAAGCGGATTTTCCGTTATTCGGTGACATTGAGTCATATCTGGCGAGGTTTGCAACCAAATGAGCTGTGGATCTCGAACTCTGCAGTCCAGCAGGCGTGAGGGACCGATGAAACCAAGCGTCGAAGTCAACTTTTCGATCGACCGGTGCCACACCTACCGTGTTAGTGTGAATGAAAGCATACTTCTGGATGCAAACAACGTTGATTTATCATACATGGCATCAAGGTCATACCGACTGGTTGAGCCGTATAGGCCTCTGTCACCGTTTCTAATTTAGGAATCTCTCTACCACCGGCCACGTTAGTTTTCGATTCCAATTCCCTATAGACTAGCTTGTTACTTATCACCCTTATCTATTGGGGCCTCGTGTGGATCTCTGCTACAAGTCTAAACGTCATGACTGTCGGCTTTTACAGTGAAGCGTTTCTGAGACTGCGAGATATATGGTTGTTTCGATGCACTCAAAAAATAAGATCATTTTGGAAGCAGAAGAGGATGTAGATCGTCACCCAAGCACTAATGATATCATTTCGACCTGTGATGTACCGCAAGTTATCCGGAAAGCAACCTCATTGATCATCAGCTTATGGATACCATTGCTTTTAATTTCTACCATACACTGCGTGATTTTCAAGTAGCCGAGATGAACCTGAACTCTCGTTCGCAATTCACCCTGTGAATTATTTCTCTCCTATCCTACAGACTGCACAAACGTACTGGAATCCCATACAACCAGATGGTGTTTTTCGACGATGAACATCGTAATGTGAGTGAGGTCAGTCGTCTGGGTGTACATACCCATCTGGTGAACCACGGCGTCTCACTTGGCACGTTTAAGTTCGCTTTGCAACAGTTCGAGACCGTCTCCAATTAGTTGTTTTGTTTTAGTGTACTGGTACGCACGTGAACTGCGTAAATGATACCCTCAACTTCCTCTCGACCGCTGTCCTTCTGTCTTTCTGTCCTTTTCGGGCAGATATGATTTCTCGTTAACGTGGTGTAGATCGCATTGCACATCTGTGTCAGCTAACCTCATTTCACTGTTCATTTCAATCCAGATGTACCATCCATTATTTTTATCTTGATGAAGTTGTTCTCACGGATTTTACTCACCTCTTTAGTGCATAGGGTTAGTGGGACGAATGGCGTACGGATGCGGTTGATAATTGTAGTCACGAATCGGCCGATGCTTCGCTATTAGTCAGAAAACCAAAATCGCTAGCCACAGGTGCGTTTATGCGAAATTACAAAGCAAAGACTACAGAGCGAGAAAATATCAGAGGGGATTCACAAGAGCGTGTGTCATATAAACGGTCGAACCCATAACAGCTTGTGTCGGAGTGAGAAAACCATGTATATCTACCTAGCCAATCGTGCGTAATGGAATAACTCGCACCCGGACTACGCGCACTGGTGGGACGGGAAAACCAGACAAGAACAGCAGGACTGTATTGTCACATTTGGCTGGTGCTAATTCGTTTATATACAAAAGGAGACATGCACTTATTGGCAGGTAACGTGTTGACCAGTCACAAAGCGATTTCGCCGTAGTTTTGCGATTTAACAGTTACGGTTCGGCTTTAGCTCCTTGGATACTGGAAGTGAAGCTGTAACGCACCGGACCTCGTGTAAAGGCATTTTAATCACTGCAACCTTTCTCGCTCAGAAGTTCCTCAATGATCTGGCCAGTTTGACGTTCGGTTTGTAGTTGTGTTTACACGAACGCTTCGTCCTTTTCGTTTGGAACAGCATGGGCATCAGTCTCGGTTACGGTTTCTGCTGTGCATTTAGGTGCTTTTCGGAAGTAAAGTTGACTAAGGTAGCACCGATATACGGCTGAGGTTTTAAGATCCGTGATCTCGACCATGGTGACTTTTATGCAGATCTTCCGGAACCATTTTGCGCAGGTGAAGAGATATGATCAACAGGTCGCCACGATACAGTACTCCGTCAGGATGTACACAGTTCTCGATTCACGAGAAACTGTAGAGACTTTCGTTTCACTTACGGTTGCCAGCCTTTCTCGATAGCAGAAATTGCTGACAGGTAGTTGTGATAACCGAATTGCTCGAAATGAAATTAGAAGTCACACCAGCTGGCACTGTAATGTACTGTCATTTAGCATTTAAAAAGCGCCAGTTATTTAAGCATGAAACAAGGGAGAGAACGCATTCACGCACAAGTATTTATCCGTCCGTTGTTATTGATGGGCACACATTTGCCAGGCACTGTCACATGATATGGAAGTAGATTGTGTGCGTGAGATACGCGTACTGCGATAGTCAATATACGTGGTTGGACTGCGATGAATCATACACGCACGGCGCATTTGTTTGTGTGCAGAAATGCATGGATGCTGGTTGGAATGTATATCGGACGAATGAACACTGACTAGTCCGAATTGGTTTTCTCGGAATGCATGTAACTAGGACAGGATCACCACATCCTTCCCTCTTTAATTTGGTCTCGTGACACTGTCGGCCTGAATCGCTGACTGTGGGTTGAGGCGAGGTTACCTGTGCAAGGCAACTGGCTCGTCAACTTGCAGGTTTTCTTCCGCCTCATCTTGTTGTTCTCCAACTGGAGTTCTGATGCGTATCTGGTCAATATGTCTTCTGTGAACTGTGCCATATTTTAAATCAGTGATCTGAAGAATTCTATATTCAGCCTGTCGTGTAACATTATTTGTAGATGATCGGAGCCAGTTATCAAGAGAATAGGAAATAGCAATTGAATCCGGGTGTGATGACTGTTTATGACATGCCTTTGTGTTGCTGCATTACATCCTCGAATCCTTGTACATAACGACTGCGCAGAATACAATTTCGAATTGAGTTCCAGTTCAACCGGTGTTCTCATTCGTTCCGTGCGTTTAGTTCAAGTCGGAGCATTTACTGCGTTTGTCGCGAAAGCACTTGTTCTCGAGTGCGAGTACCTATCTTAACAGCGGGGCCTTCTAAAGACCTCGCAGTTTACACATCCTGTATGGAACCACTGAAGGGTTTGACGAATCCACTTGAACTTTCAGTGTTGTAACAGGTTTTTCTGGGACACGATTTGAGCACCTATGCCTAGGTGATGTACGCAACTTTGACCTTCTTGGCAGTGTAGCTTTCCCGTCAGTTGTGGCTTCCGGTAGCTGGGTCTTCCTTTCACTTTGTGCGTATGGAGGCTCGTAAGTCGGTACATGCATTACTTGACATAACGAATCCGCACTGAACACAGTGGGCAGTAGATCCAAACTTCTAATTGCCTTCAAACCCAGAATAGATGGACTGTCACGCGAAATCAAAAATTTCAGTTAGCAACTCGCCATTATCACTTTTAGTATGTAAATCACATTCACCGAAAAGACCAAGCTTACGGCCGGTAACACTACATACTGAAATTGCTGTTTTATTAATTCGCAAATCTGGAAGTAGTGTAACCAAAGTGCACCCGGGAATTATCGATTCTGCTTTTCCAATATCCACTACAAAATTGTGTCTAATACCAGATGCAAATACTAGTCTTATGAATGAATTGCCGGTCATCTCCGCGGAGATGGAGTGACAGAACGGGCGATATAGCATCACAGGGCTTATTTTCAGTCACGTTACATACTCCATCATTGCATCATGACGACTGTGGACTTTGGAACGGATTTATTCTGGTCGAATGGAAGTTTTAGCACTTAGTGATCCGTTACAATTGTGAAATTTAGACCAAGTAAGCACTTATGAAGACGTCGTACTGCCCAGAATACTGCCAGCGCTGCTTTCAGTGTCTGCGAGCATCCTCTCTCAGCAGCCTTCCGAGGTCAAGAAAAAAATGATCGGGCATCTGTCTTGTTCAAGCGTTGCACCGATTCCAACCTCAGATGCATCGATGATTAGCTCTGCTTGCTTGGACGGTACAAATGGGCTAACGTTAGACGTTCATTTAAGCTGGTGACGAGATCTCGCAAGATTTTCTTGCATTGGTCAGTACATTGCCACCTATGGCATGACTGGGCGAGGAACAACGGCTACGCCTTTGTTGTGAAATTCGGTGTGAATCTGGAGTATGGAAGAACACTAAGGATCACTGTCAAGCGTGCTTGATCCCTCGGAGACTCCATTTCAGTTACAAGTAGGAATTGATCAGGGTCCAGCTTATACTCACTGGCTTTCGTCATGAACCCAAGGAAGCTTAATCCCTGGACACCGAACTCGTATTCTGCAGGCTTTATCAGAACAGCTTGGCTACGAATATCTTCAGGGTCTGCTTCAATCGATGACCATGTTCCTCGGTTGACACACCGAAGATGATCACGTCGTCCAGGTACGCCAGTACTCTGGTCAAAACTTCAATTACCTTGTCGATAGCATCTTAGAAAATGCCGGATAAAACGTGTAATCTAAAGAGTAGAAAATTGCACTGAAACAAGCCCCAAGGGGTGTTGATTGTGGTACGTGGCCTAGATTCTGCGAGCAGCGGGATTTGCAGGTATACGTCAGCTAGACCAATCTTCAACAACTGTGTACTGTTGAGCATGGATTTCGCAGTCTTCCGGTACCCTAGTGATCGTCGCAAACCTTAGTAATCGTGGATTCAACGTAAGCCTGTAGTCCCCACGAATACATGGCGTTTTCCCATCGCTTTACACTGCCACAACTATCGGAGTATCCCAAGAAGACGAATTGACTAGTGTGATCACGCCATTCTGCTCTGTTTGTCCTACTGCCTTAAGAAAACCTCTTTGACCGTACAGCAGCACTGTTCGTTTGGCGAGCACCGCATCACCATTGACTTCCAACTTTACCGGCCCGACCGCCATTCCGCTACGATTGTTCGAGCATTGTATGACCAGTTGTTGAGAAATCTCAGGATCAACCGGAGTAGCCGACGCTGTGTGAAATGCAAGTGGGCGATTCACATCTCGCAATGTATTCAATCCCAGAATAGACTGACTATCAACCCGATCACCGGGGTAAGGTAGCAACGTCGATCAGACGGATGATCTTTGATCGACCTTTGGAGTGACCACGATTCATTAGCGAATTTAAACAATTATCAATCAAAGAAACGTCGAACTCGCCTGTTTGTTTGTATTGGAAGCGTTCGTTACACATCCTAAAGATTAATCGCGTTTTTGCACCATGAAGTAATTTAATTATATACCGGAGTTGTTGATATGCCGAACGATCACATATTGAGAAAATCACTGAGTAGAGTGTGTACATGTTCAGGTAATTGACGCACGATAAACGCAGCCACGAATTCAAATTTTGAAGCATCTCGTTAGAATTGGGCATGTTAGAATTCCCTGACTCTGGGAGGATTTGAATCAATACAAGAAGCTACACAAAGTGTGTGATTTTAAAATTTTAGATCATTTCAGCCTTGGTCAAATCTGCCTAGCAAACCCGGACCCTGGCCGAAGGATCGGTTGCAGATAGCATGGACGAGTACTACCGGATGCGTCTGCCGGTCGTGGATAGAAGAAAGTCCACGCCGGTGGTTAGCCGTGACTAAGAGAGTGCCAACTCTAAATAAGCGATCGGGGACGACCTTGTTAAACGCCGTTGCTTACAGTCGGGGCAGGAGCCATGTTGACCGTCGTATAAAGGCACGACGGACTACGCTAAAGGTATCAATGGAAGTGGTCGCGGATGAACAGTTATCCAACATATCCCGGCGTAGAAAGGGTGGATCTTTGAAGGAACTCTCGGTCTCTGCTCAAAGGCTGGGGAAGCAAGGCTTCGTAATTCTTTCGACTTCGGCAGTCTTCGCGTGGGAAGCTACACACTCTGCCAAAAACGATCTCAAACGGTATTGGTTTCACAAAGGAAACAAGAGTGAAACCGCAGTCGCGGTCACAGATTTTCGAAAATTCTTCTTCCTACTCATATGCCTCGCTTCAGGAAAAAGGACACCACCAAATTCATCGCTGTGGGATGACAATGGCCATCTATAACCTGGGAGTGAAAGAAAACTCCGAAGATGGGTCGAGCAGCTCAGCTGGGTTCTTAGTCGCCGTTCCTCTCAACTAAGATGTGTAGTATCGCCGGTAAACGCAGACATAAACGGAATTCACCAAGACCCACCTAGCTGACCGTTGGCAGCTTCTACCGTTGAGAACATGGAAAGTGGGAAGTCCCCAAATGAGAATGATATCGTATGAGGGCTACTCAAGGCATCTGCCAACTCTCCTAGGTCCTCTGAATTAGCTGTATCACAAAATTTGGGAAACCAAAGTTTCCCGTGAATATTTGGCACCCTCCATCCTGCTCCCCATACCAGATAAAGGCGAAAGATCATCTGCATGCGCTACAGGAGAATCAGCCTCATGGACAAAACGGTTGAATTTTTCCCCACCATTCTGCTAAACCACTTTTACCGCAAGAGACGCGCGGACGCTCCAAAAAAAAGTAAGTTTCGCAGAGGAAGAAGGTTGTGTTGATCAAATCTTCACACCACAGCGTATCCGTGAGCCCCGCTACAGTCCTCAATAACCAGCCACAGCATGCTTCACTGACCTTCTAACTGCCTTCGACTCTGGCAACCAAAAGTCATTCTAGGAGCTGAGGAGATGCCCGAGAAGTTGACATGACTACTGAGGTCGTACTATTCGTTTACGTTAGCGTGTGTCTGCTCCTGTGGCGGGGAATTTCCAAAGTTCTCACCCGACTCCAGGGTCGGTTGGGATTATCAAGCGTCACTAGTCCTGTTCAAATACGCCGAAGACTGCTTAATGCGTCGGGCCCTCACTGGATACTGAAGATCTTGAATCCGCCAACTAGGTTGTCGTTCTGAGGGACAAACGGAGCAGTCGGCAATCGGTTTTCAACCGTGTTGAGTTCGGGGCCAAAAGGATCGGCCTGGAGATGAACATTGCAAAAATTAATGCATGCGGTGCTCCGGTGTCAAGCTCGGAAAAAGTAATATCTCCATGACTTCCTCAGATTCAACAGGCTCCATCCACATTAGCGGTCAAATCTTGGAACTGACGTGCGACTGCCAATAACCTGGGTTTACCAAAAAACCAAGCAGCCAGGAAAGGAACAAAATCCAATTTTGAGTTGATTGTAACAGATTCAGAAATCAGTTTGATCACAAAGTGAAATAAGCCTCCGCATGAAATTGCGCCGTTACCGTGCCGCTATCCGCCCCGCACTTACATGTACTTGTGAGACATGGCCGCTGAGGGATGAGGATTAGAAAAAGCTGGAACGCTGGTGTCTTCGATTTATAGCCAAATTAAATGACATGGTCGCGCACCAAACGTTGCTGTTGGACAACGCTCCTGGGACATAGAAGTTCTGTCCTCCTTTCTTTTACGGCGCAGTCTCCAATGGTTCGGCCACATCCCTCATCGATCCGAAGCAGAACTCACAAAAGGCCTTCTACCGTCACCTTATGCATGCTAGAAGTGTCACCTTGGCCAACATGTCCGAAGCGGGTGTAGAACATCTAGAGCTTCAGTCAGTCTTCGGACTTCGTGCGTGGCTCAAAAGCTGAATTTCGTTGTGTATCAACGCTACTGCCGATCGCAAAGCATGAAAAGCCGCAATCAGAGACATTCAGAAATCTAGTTTATCCCCAAGTAGGAGTTCGTTGCAATAAATTAAAAAAGCAGGCCCAACTGGATTCCATCCAAACATTTGTTGGATTATTGGCACGCGGAGCCTGGATCTTAGAGGATGGCAAAGCTACGTTTGCGCATCCAATTCTTCAGCACAGTGAACCGGGATCAAACCGGCGACCTTACGACCGCCAGGTAGGTGCTCTACCAGTTGGAACATCGTGGTATGGCCAATCAGGTTTGAGTAACAAGTGAAAATCCAGTGAAGCGTCGTTGAACTTTCGGATACGAAAAACGCGTGGCATTCCCATTTGCTAGATTGATGGTATTGTGTGGCTACTCATGAGTAGATACAAATAGAATAATATATTCTGATTGGGTCCAGGTGTTTGGCTGTAGATTCCTCAACGGTGCATATGCGCTCAGCTGTGTTTAAAAATCACCATAAGTTATACAAATACGTTGCACACCAACATGACACTTCGCGTTCCTCAGTCAGTCTCAGCTGAGCCAAATGAGCACGTTCTCACAGGAAAGCAGACACACTAATTATGCGCATCATGAACAGGACAAACACATAGGAACCCCGTCGATGCAAACGTGTCGTGAGTTTCTCCATCGGACGATTTGTGACTGCCAAGGCTATCTGCTGACCATACCGAACAGAGATGTTCTGTTAGTGGTGCTTGAAACCAGACGGAATCACAAAATAAATTAATCAGCATCATTTTACGAAACCATTCTGATTTGTACTCGTACATTTTAAGGTCTGATCCGCGAATCAGTTCTGCATCTGGGTTTCAATACGATAATTTTTTGCTGCCGTCAACTGAAATAATTTATTGGTAAAACCATGCTAAATAATTTTTCCAACCGCTATACTGTTTCCACCAGTTACCACTAAAACTGTCAATTATTTCTGTGCTCCGATTCGCTCGGCGTGGGGTTTTTTTTAATGCATCTGAAGGACTTCATAGATGCTTACGAACGGATTTTTTATGGGGTGCAGTTGGTGAACCTGAAATCTACACATGCGGTAACTGCCAATTTTTCAACAGTGATGAAGCGTTTACCTGAAAATCCTTATATGATTGAAAGTATAATCTAAAGCGAATTTAGGTATGTTCTTGCATAACGTGTTAAGTAGGGCCAATGTAGTCAGTGCAACCCCAATCTAAATTTCTTGATTCAAAGAACTGACTAGTTCTTGTAACACATGCGTAAGTTTAAGCCCCTCTTTAACTGACAACGACATCTGAAGGATATCATTTGGGTGAGGGGGGAGGGATGATGTTCCCTAGCTTCTGATAGGTCACATCGGGGATGCCCCCTACTACTGTATTTGACTTTCCGTTCGACTTGAATAGGCGCGCAACAGTAGCCGCATCGGCTTTTTTTCAGAAGAAAGAATTGTTGGATGTAGAGCACACAGAAAGCGTGTTCCTCGGTGGATACACAAACAAGTTCCAAGGTTTTATACATAATATGATGCATGGCATATTTTCAAATTGCCCTGACAAGTCGGTCTGACTTCAAAACCTTTCTTAGCAGTAGATTTGCTGGCCGAAGTAGACAGGTACTATTATCAATAATATTGCTGTTTGTATAATAAATGGTATGACCCGAAAAGCTCCAGCTCACTTGTTAGTTGCAAGGTGGACGAAGTACAGTCGCCCACATGAAAGATATCTGTCATGAGTTGATCATACAATGCTGCAATCAGGATTATTTTGCCGTGCAACCCTGAAACTCGATGGCTGTTCGTAAAGGGTCCACACACTGTTGGTACTTCACAGCGCTGTTCGATAATGGTGAGAAAACCGTAAAAGCTGGACTAACTATGTTGATGATAATCATATAGTGTGCTTGGACCGCAGGTCAATGTCTGGATCAAGCACTGAACAGGTTGCTCATCTCACAAGATAGACGTCTTTGGTGTACATTATCTTCCGAGGCAGACATTGCTTGGAGGAAATTTTGAGATGAATACAGCATATTCCGGGATTTGAGGACCAAACACCGCAATCAGAGAAAGTTGCGCAGCAGTTTATGAGCCCTGTTCCATAGTTTGAGAGCAATACGTCAGCATTCCTTGGACTGATTACACCTCAACTTGTATAAAAGTGGAATATCGGTTATTTTGACTCCCACATCTAAGTAAATATTTTTATCCTCGACTTGAATTCCAGAAAGTGGTGCAAACAAAAGTTTTGGGCCAACGCCAACGTGATAGCGTCTTAAGGTCTAACAAGAAGGCAAAGCCGAAGGTATCGCGAACAAGTATGGATACATTAAGTTGCAATGGCGTGTGACTGTTACTTTTTCATGTCTTTAACGCCTAGAAACTTATTTATACCTACTCGAGGGACGATGTTATTAAGTGGGCATGACGCTTGAAAAAGGATTAATTCAGGTGATGTGACGTCTGCATCACACCGAATGGTACTCTAGGGTGTGATAACTGACCACTGGTTTTTAACGGCTCTTGATCTTCCTGTCAATTTCAAGCAAAAATAAAGGTGCAAAGATAGGCAGTTGAGTTATTTGTAAAATGAGCAAAGCAGAACGAAGGTGTCCACTGTGGAAGTGACAGAAGAGATAGAAATAACCGATCTGAATTCAGAAAACGAAAATCCTGTGCACAGAAGAAACCTGTCAGCAATGGAATTCACAAGCGCATTGTACAGTGTCCCAGAAAAGGTGACGAACTGAAGCTGATAACTTAACATAACAGGATAAACAATAAAACATACAGAGGTTTTCCAAAAAGGCGATTGATAAACTGGGACAAAACGAAGCCTCTGGAAAAGGAAATTTTCGGGTAGTATTATCTCTAGGCTAGGCAGTATTGTGAACGAGAATCATCCAATAACTCTCGCCCGGATTAAAATGATATTCGAGTCTGAAAGCTTCGGGTAGATCACAAGCGTGACTTCTGTTGACCGAATCCCTGATAACCATGGCTACGGCGCAAAAAACTCACAGTACAAATCACTGAGCGCAGCAGGATTGATATCCAAACAAAGTGCGCTAAATATGCAGAATAGTTACGAGCACAGGGAAGTCCTACGTTACGACTTTACATTGACGAAACCAATTAAAATGCTTGGTGCTCTCGATCGACGGAACAATCTATAAAAATAAACCACGTATAAAAACCTTTTAAATTTTTAATTATATGTGCATATATATATATATATACATATATATGGCAAATGCAAAGCAGGTTTAAATGTGGGTACAACGGCCCGCCCTGAGGAAAAGACCTGAATTGGTGGGAGGCCTTCGCTTGGAGTCCACTGGACAGATACCGTGTCTGCATTCGAAATTGTTGGGCACTTCTGACTATCATAGAGAACGACTTGGTGATTCGGATCAACCTGGACGGGAGCGGGGTTGTGCAATGGTGACACACGCATTCGAGATGAAACTGCCCGGGTTCAAGCACTGGTTTCAGGTCGCTTTCTTCGTCTGTGGGATTGCAGTTGTTGTTTGTTTCTATCCTCACATTTCGAGTGCATTGAATAATCCCGTGGCATTATACATGGTAAAGACAAAAACAAGCCAACCAGTTTTAAGTCACATCCTCCTAGTGGCTAATACAGTTACATTCATGGAGCAGAGAAACTTCATTTTGCGTACAATGTGAAATCAGATCGCGCTGAGTTCAAGGGCTTTCAGTACCAGGGAAGTTGGGCTGCCTCAGTGAATTACTTTTAGGAATAATCTGATCGCCACTAGCTTTATCATCGGTAAATTTTGTTTCCGCCCGGCTATCGGCACGTTCCTAAGGACATCGTAGACCACTGTGAACGCGTCCGAATAATTAATTACGAGTTTAGGGGTTGGCGCATTTAAACTAAGCTGATTTGTGAGCGATCTTTTAAAAGCAGTGGAGTAAAAGTGTGAGACGTTTGGGGAAGGAAAACTTGTTTATTTGTATGGCGACTTATATTGTTTCAAAATAGGTCCAGTCCAGTTTGATGTGGAGATATCTACTGGTTTTTGCTGTCAATCTTATGATCCAACCTTTTTGTTTCGGAAGTTTTTTGTCTGTTAGGTAGAAGATTTTGTCACACTTTGACAAGTGGTATAAAACGAACTTCGCTACATGATCTAGTTAGGAGTAACACGCTTGAAAGCGAACAATTTTTCCTATAGTTCACATGAGAGAGATGACAGCTTAATACTTTGGAAATTGACTGAGTTAAAGGTCAATGTCTTAGTCGATCTTCAGTCTCAACGCATTGAGGATGATGCATCTTGACCAAAAGCAGTCCGACTCTGGGCCTTAGCCACGACAGAGACTATCTCCGTTTGCCTACGGAACCCTGATCTATGCGCATAAAAGAGACCTGTTCAAGCGCTTCTGCTACCCTGGCCACAGATCGTTGAGTGAACTCCGAGGCCCCATTATCGATGCTAACGCATACAGGTGGAAGTTGAACTCTCACCACCATACACAGACAATAGATAGCATTCCTCCTCCTTTTGCAACATAAGAACAATGACATATACCCCGAACAATGGTCAACTCATTCCACTGTCCTCTGACCCACGTGATCTATGAGAGCGAACCTGAAAGTCACGAAAGCAATGGTTTGTTCACCGGTGTTTCGTTCCAATTGTGGAGATGGCCGTAGGACTGTTCCGATTTTGTGGTTGTATACATAATGCTTTTCCAGATTGTTTAAAGCATTCGAACTACGGAAAAGGGACATATGAGTCATGAACTTTTCACTTGGAATTTGCCCATTTTTATTTAGTGGTATATTAAATAGGAATAATTGATCAGGTAATTCAAGGGAACTAAATATTTTATTTATTCAACATCTACTACTTTGAAACTTTATCCCGAGAGTTACTTAACATGTCAGTGAGTTTTTATTTAGTTGATCGGAAATAATTCCTTCTAATCAGTCTTGAACTTGTTCCCTGGTTCGTTTTACTGAAAAAGTACAAAATGTAAATGTCTACAGTTTTCAGTTTCAATTCTAGATAGTTGATTTTTGATCTGAGTAATACTTCCCGTCTCTCGAATTTTGTTTGTTTTCCGTAGTGTGCAGTATCATATGTCAGAAGCAGGCCAAATGCAGTTGATTGCGCACCTCAGATTTGTTGATTTCCCGATCGATATGTTTCGTGTTTCATCTGAGTGGCACGAAATGAATACATGTGTGCATGTGAGAACCATAGGTTTTGCCTGTTTCTTAGTTGCTCCTGGGGATCATGTATATCATCTTTTTTAGAAAGTGAATTCTGAATGTCGAGGTTTTCGGCTGAACTCGTGCTCAGTTTGGTGCTCAATGGCATTCAGCCAATATTCGGCCGATTTGGCAACGCAGCAGCAATGGAAAAGAGAGCCGAGCTCAATAATACCTTTTGATCAGAGGAGCACGGGAGTGTGGGTGTAATGAAAAATCTCCCATGTACCTTGCTGATCTAATTTGAACTATGTTAACCCCGGCTTCAATTTTGTTCTGCAACACTTACGTGTTTCCTGCTTCCACTGCTGAACGTTCTTTCGTTTGCGGCATTTCTTGCGTGATTCGTATACAAACCGTTCCCCACTCTCGATCAAAGCCATCTTATTTCCAACCGAGGACCGGACATCGCATTAGATCTGTGAGGGTGATGGAACATCCGTTTTCAGGCTGAGAAACTCTGTTCTCGCGAATCGTACACGGATATCGGGAAGAGTGTCCATGCGAACAAACGCTGAGGCAGTGTGACATTTCGCGACACTTTTGCACGTGACAGGCTTTTTTTTACTGATCGTCGATCGGGGTCAGTAAACGGCAAAACAATTTACTCCTATACTGGCTTAATGTGCGCCCTTATGGATTCGGTTAAGTAAGCAGATTCTGCGTGTTTTTTGGTGGGACACATTTGATTGGCTATACACGCTGGTGCAAACGTATTTTTGGAGTTTTTAGGCATTTGGGAATGATATTAGTCAATGAGGTTATGTTGCACAATGAGTCCCCGTAGCCTTCGCACCGGTGCGCTTTTGGATGTGAAGTTCGCATCCAGGCAGGCAGTTTCGTCATCAGGGGAATTTGGGCGTAGCGTGCTACGTAGTACCTATGACTCTGATTTTTTTCGCTGGTGTTGCGAAATTCCGTGTGCAGGTTGTTCTACGATATGCTGTAATAATAAAAGCAATAATAATTGTGAAGCTGAGCCGTTCAGTGGTTGAGTTACTCGCAAAGTACGAACCGGAAGCACAAAGTCAAGTAAGACGAGTCGATAATCTACTTGTGCTATAAGAAGAATCACGATCAAGTATTGATGAACGCATACCTCAATTCGTGGGTACTCCGGACACAATGCTCAGGTCAGTCAATGAAGATCAGACTACCCGTCAAAATGGACAGAAAGCACACGCAGGCAAGATCGAGAACAAAGTCGAACAGTAAAGAGGTGGCAGGCAATTATATGAGCCAGGTGGGAGAGGGTGACCAGTCACCAGCATTGGTCGGTTACAGTGTGAAATGGCGGTTCGTATCAAAAGACATGTCAAAAGTGGGAGGGGAGGGGGGGGGGAGAAAGAAGATGGCCCTGACAAACGAACAGCATAAATGTTCTTTAAAAGGATGACAACGGATATGAATCATGGTCACGAGTGTGTGAACTTTCATGGACAATGTAGACGGTATGGAAAAGCGTCGGGCTGGTAAGCAAAATAATGACGTAGATAGATAATCAAATAGATTAAGCGGACAGACACAATAGGGAAAAAGGTTGCGTAAGCGATAATAGCGGTTAGGAGCCGGGGTTCGGTAATGTGCAGTACGATTAGATAAGGTTAAACTATGAACCAGACGCGAATACGGCCTAAACAAATAGGTAACTGGAAAACGAGAGCTTGTAAACGAACCAAAAAGAGTATAGACGAATAGATCGGTACACGGGGATCGAGGTAGATCTGGTTGAAGTTCAGTCCATTTGTTCCACATAAATCGGTCTAAGGCAAAGATAATGGATGGTGGAGTTGACCTCTAGGAATAAGCGGAAAGGTATAAACGGAGAGCACGGGCAAGATAAACCAAATTTCTTTCTAAGTAAAAATCTTAATAGGCAAAAAAGAAGATTCTTATAATAATAATAATAATAATACAGTGAAACTACCCTGCTTGGAAATTATGGCCTCATGGGAGGCGACTGATATGGGACTAAACTATTGCACGATTCTTATCGCTGTTGTTCGTGATTACGTAATCAAGTTGCCACCGGTCGAATACTGTAAAGAACTAAATCCCCGGAACAGATTTTTAAAAATCGAAGAATGAGCAACGCCAGCTTCATCGTTGATTTGTTTTATTGATGCAAGATTGACATAATTAACTGTCACATATAGTCCTACAAGATCGCATGAAATGTCGATTGGTTTTGTGTCGTATTTGCACTTTTGTTCATTGGAAATGCAACGCTCTTCAAACTCCATCACGATAGCTTTCATCCCCCATGTCACAAAGAGCTGTGCAGGATGGCTCCTTAAGCCGAAGACGCAATTATGCCTGACAGGTCGATGGATAGAGGGCAGACGAAGTTCACTCGTACTGAACCAGCTGAGGGTCAACGTCTGGTTCTGCATGACCAGTCACTGTGCTCTGGAGAGGATATTCCAGCGAATAAAATCGGAGGGAAGCAGTTTATCAGTGGAAAAGCATTTGTCAGATGGATGTAGCAGTAGAGCCACTGGGGTTTCTCTCGGCGGTGGAAAAAGTGGGTGCAGATCATTGGGTAACTATCACCCACTTAAGTTGAGCAGCGCCGGCAGAACTTCTATTACTGGTCCATTGGGCACGGGGAGCTGAGGGCTGAATTCAAAACGCGGATCAATAAATGAAGCATCAGCGAAGATAGAACAGGAGGAGAGCAACAATAAGTTTTCACATGATAGAACAGCCGAAGTTTCTTCACAGGTGCTTCGGCCACATTCCCGTTCTGGATCAACGGCCAACTGCCTTGAGCGTCATACTGTTGAGTCAAGAGATCCGGTTAGGGTTCTCAATGATAAATCTATCCTGAGACATGGTCAACCGCGAAGTATGATTTTTCAAGAGACCTTCAATATACTTTCAGTAAAGAGCTCTACTGAACTGAATTAAATTTCGCAACTTTATTCGGCATTCCTCGCACGAATTAGGCATATTGTTCATTACGGCCAGTAATTAGTTTCAATTGTGAATCACTTTGCAACAAATATACTAAATACAATTCGTCACTTCATATTGTGTTGATTCGTTTCTGTGAGAATCAACGGTGAACCGTTACACAAACACCGACGTCCCAACGCAAATATACACACCCCCGCATATACACGCAACTTTGATTCCTTTCGACTACCTTACGGCATTGGTGAACCCATTGTTGTACCTGCTGCCGGATGGGTACGTCCGGCCGGCTCTGTCTGTCTTCTGTTCCTCCTAACTCTGTTGTTTGCTTTGCTCGCTCATCCATTTTGATGGTCACATGTCCTCGTTTGACAGATGCGTTTCCTTTGACTGGTTGTCGGCCTTCCTTGATTTGTTCTTCTCTGTTTGACTGTGTCAACCTTCCGTGAGAGTGTGCTATTTAATCCTGTTAGATGCGCCAATGTGACAGCACTTCGTTGTGAAGCCGGACTCATTGACCCATTGCTCAGTGTTTCTAGGCGTGTTCTGTAAAGTTAACTATTACTGAAGGTCCGCGCGCCCTTTGACTGGCTGTGCTACACTTCTGTGTTGGCCACCATCTCATCGAATTAAAGGATTTTACTCGGTATGGTCACAATGATCACTGTCTCTATAAGAGGTCAGAAATACTTATACTCAAACAGAATATTGGATCTTCTGCTCGATGTGATCTAACCGATCATTTATATCATGGAGTTCCACTTCGACCCAATAAAAGCATCCGCGCTGGCTGGCAGGCTGCTCTTAACTACACCCGTCCAGCAAGGATGTCCTTCTCGTCTCTGCTTAGTACCAACATACGTTCTCTGTTCGCGAAAAAATCGGATCTTACTCTCGTTCTTCGTTCTCGCATTCATGTTCATACGTGTGTGGTTTGTATACAAAAATCATGGATAAACCCACATATAGCTGACTCACTCGCGTCAATAAATGGCTACAAACTGTTCGGGCAGGACAGGACTTCCACTAACAAGAAGATTGGAGGCGGGGTGGCCATGTGTGTCAACTCCTCTTGATGTGGCGAGTCTGAAGTCGCTTATTCATACTCAGCGAACCGTATCAATTGCTTAGTTATACAGTGACATCTTAGATTTTCTCGCCACAGGAGCACGTGTCTCTGTTTTCCACACAGAACGCTATTTCATCTTTCTATGACTCATTTATTACCTTTTTTCGTTTCCTTGTTAGAAGACAACTTGCACATCAGAATGAGCGGTTTTAATCGTGCTTCTATTCCACCCCTCACTGAGTTTGACTGAACTGATTTTTGCGTTTCTCCAACCGGAGGCGATCCTGTTTTGGACAGTATTATCATCAATCATTCTGAATTATTCTCCCTAAACCTGTGCTCACCTGTCTCAACCAACGAGAACTGTCTGCTTCTGTTGCGGCCTAAGATATACTCCCGGTCTGATTTCCACTCTTTCAGGCAATCCAGTCAAATCAAAATCCGTCCCCGATATTTTTTCACTTGACAAGATTATTCTCTCACATAAATCCCCTTCTCGTAAATCTTCCTCGTTTTCTTTCGAATGGTAGTTCAGTAGCAATGTCAAACTTTTCGTAGACACGGTCAATTCAATTTCCGACATGTGCTGCTCCATAGAAACCCTGTTTCTCTGTAACCGCCATGCCACTTCTCCGACGTTGAAATCCTCAAGAGCACGGAAGGAATATTTCTACAAGCCCTGGATAATTCTAAAGAAGGATATTTTTCTCTTTTGATAAGGAAAGAAATTAAAAGCACTACTCGCTCTATGCCAGCCAATCTTATGTAGCCGTAACAGTAACCGACTATGGCAAGGTATTCGGCTGCTTTGTGGAAAGAAAATGAGACAATCTCTGATCAGCCGTCGTGCTCGGCTGTTGACTAACCAATTCCGGTTCATTTAATTTCATCTAATGTTCAGTAAACGTTCCTGTCTATTCCCGCCGTACTGCTTCTGAACTGCGCTGAATCGACTGGGATTATGTGCATTCGGAAAGCGTGTGTCCTGTAGAATTACTGAGTTCTGCATGTTGTTTGTTTCAAACATTTTCGAGGAATCTGTTGATGATCTGAAGAAATCGGCACTTCTCATGTTTTACTTACGAGTGGCACAAAGTTTTGCATGCGGATTATGATTCTCTGTATGTTTCAAATGCCAGCAAACGATACATCATCTAAGAACATGGAATAGCAATAAATGCAGTTGGAAAAACTTAAAGATATATTAGTAGACGAGTCACACGGATTATCAGTAACAAGTTTGTGCAAGTCTGTCTAATACGCCTAAATTTCCCCGATGGAATGGACCTGAGTGAGCCTTGTTTAGAATATGCATGAACTTGTGCGTATTCGGAACTAATAGGTACAGAGAGATAGCACGAGCTGGTAGTTTATAATTTGGCCACATTTTGTTTGAAAACAGAATTTCCCCGACACAAATTTGAACGCAGAAGTCATTAGCATCAGTTTGTACCATGTATTCCAAAGCATTCTGCTGCATCTTTACCAATTCATACTACGGTCAAGGTGATCGGTTTTTAAGCGGTGGAATGAATGTTCTCAGAAGACCAAAGGCGAGCAGAGTACATGAGAAATCCAACGAGTGTTAGCAGTTTGAAATATGTTACCAAACACGGCTTACGTACTTAGTCATTCTCGCTGTTTGCACAGTGGTGGTGGCTAATTACTTGGGTTTCCCCGTATCTCAACAGTCTTTTATTGTTTGTTACATGAATGACAACGAATAGCTTGCTCACACTGACGGTGATTCGTCCCCCACCGGTGTGGTGCAATGGATGACGAGTGTTCCGCTTTCGCTCGACGAGGTCATCGACTTCGTTCGTTCGTTCACTGCTGTTTTCAGCTTAGCCGAAATACGTTCATTCACTCAGCTACGCAGTTGTCTCTTTGTTTCTCCAATGTTGGTGGCTGCGCGCTCGCACTTGAATTGGTGGATGAAACTGGACTTAGTGTGGAAAGACAGTGGTGCTTTTGTTGACTGCGTTTGCGTCTATAAGGTCGTAGAGAAAATGATGATCTTTGCCGCGTTGTAAGCACGAATAGAGCCGTTGAGGCGTGTACTGACTCCTATGCCAAGAGGTGAAACCGATTTCTTTACCAAATGATGATTCCTCAGTGTCGCATAGATATTACTGGAACAGTAGTTTAAATGGTAATTAAAACACTAGTGAATTAAACGGACCTCACGAGTCACTATTTTGTATAGCAACTGAAATAAACTGTTCCAACCTTCCAACCATCTCCGTTTATCGGTACAGGATAGATCATTCATTACCGACAGGTGGCCACCATAACCAAATTCTTGATTGAGAGCTTATTGGCTCAGTAATCATTGACGAGCGACTCTCCGGGCTGAATGGTCTGGTTGCGACCCGATTAGCCGATTCGCATCCGGTCGGTTCAGACAACTGTTGGTCACTGATTGGTCTATAATCTGGCTTGGTTGGTCCCAATCTTTTCCTTGGTTCTGGACAGGCGAGTGCGTGACGGCTGATTACCGAACCAGGGCTTCTTTGTTCGTGTTTGCTACTACCCTCACATTCCATCTTCTTTGATAAAGGTGATCGTTTCTGGTTCTTCCCGGTTTATATGTATTTTTACCATCTTCGATGACATTGACATTTCGCCTGTGTATGCGCTTTCTGCTTCTTTGATTAATCATTTTATCCATCTGGACCTTGTATGACCGATTTCCCAAAAACCTTGGGGCATTTCGATCTCTCCAACGATGAATTCTTTCTGGAACGTCCTCAACCCATATTTCTTCATCTTCTTTCAGTTCTGGTACTTCGCGTGTTCCTGTTGTGCTCTACAACACGGCGGGTGTTGCAGATGATCTTATCGCTGTATGTTCTTCTGCGATGTAACTGTCTGATTCTTCTTCAACGGGGTCAGCGTTATCTGCGGCTGTGTCGTTACCGTCATTTTCCACGAGGGCATAGGCCATATCAAAACTTTGGGTGTTCAACGTCCGTATGCTCGGTGATCGTGGTGTTCGTTTCATTCGATCGAATTAAACAGTCGTTGTCCATTTTCCGCAGCACTTGACTAGGGTTTTATCGATCTTTACCCTCATTAAAAGGGAGATTCATCAAAACATGCCTGGCTTCACCTTCCAGACAGTGACAGAGCACGGTCATCTAACAGTCCTTCGATTCCGAAAATAGTTGTGCGAGGACGGTAAAATATTAAAATTTTCGCCTCCACAAAATCCAATCCACTGACAAACGATTTTCATTGGTCATGTTCAGCGAGGACGGAGGCCATAGAGCGCTTTTCTTGACTTATTTATTGTCAAACAGACGTGGAGTTTTGCAGGCTTTTCTGATACCATATTCTTAACTTTCCCCTTTAAGTCTAGTGTTAATAGTTTTCTGCCTCCCACCCCTGTCCGTTTATTGGTGCAAAATGGATCATCTATATGAGATAACCATATTCTTACCTGCTAATTTGTTGATTCCATGGTCATTGGCAAGCGGCTGTCCGGGCTGGATGGTCTGGTTGCCACCCAATTGACTGATTCGCATCCGGCCGGTGCAAGCAACTGTTGGTCACTGATTGGTCTATAGCCCGTCTTCGTTGGCCCTAATCTTGTCCTCATTTTTGGACAAGCGATGATGTATTGTCTGTCTGCTTAATCATCGGTCTGCTTCGCGGAATCCAACCTTGTTCTTGATTCTGGACAGGCAAACGCATGATATTCGACCGCCGAAACAGGTTTTTTTTCGTGTCTAATACTACTATAGCATCAACAAACCCCGACTTTCCAAAAGATGTGTCTGGATCTGGATGACTAAAAGCCCACATTATTGCCTGGAATCCACGTTGTGTCGTCGCACTTTGTTTTCGACAGAGTAAAACTGTGATTAGCTGTGAATGCAAGCCCTCAAAACCTTCAGATCTTGTGTTGTTCACCACTGAATTGCTTCCAGATGAATGATAAGAGTTGTCAGCTTGTCATATTGTATCTGGGAATGCTAGGGCAAGAGAACGACGTGAATATCAAGTCGATCGGACCCACCAACCGAGAGCCACAGACAAAAGGACAGACGACGAATATGTTGGAGGCTTCCCGAAGCAGACAAAAGGAGGCATATGGACTACCATAGAGGAAGCAGTGGGAACCCCGGCAAGCAGCAAGATAGCCCGGGTGATGGGCTGCCGATCAAGCAGTCAAATAAGACAATCGGACCAACCGAATAGAAATGATGCCCAAGAAAAGCAAGTTATCGACCATAGGCAACTAGCCAGAAAGCAGCCAAAACACTGAAGCAGCCGCAACAGCAATGTTGGTTCCGCGCGGTCTGAAAAAGAACCTGTATAAACGACTGTATATGTTTCACTGACTTGACTTGTTTGGCCGTTGAAATACAAGTGTTCTAGCCCGTCTTTTCGTCCTTGTTACAATATGACAAAATCTGATTGATTGACTGAAAGCACCACTACAGCATCTGGTGTGAACTATGGGGGTTTCAAGAGGCTAATATCCGGGGACGACCGGAAATAAAGCAAAGTATCACAGTCAGTAGTACACCTTCATCCAAACCATACCTACATTTAATCGCTTCACTTGCCCAGACTCCCTGACTCAGTTGAACCACGGGATCGGGTTTGCTTTATCATCGTTTCACTGCCAAGATTAGCAGTTACTATTCAAAACACTGTGTTTAGCTTTGCTTACAAATGCTAATTCGCTAAACTCAATCTCGACTAACGAGCAGACAGGAATCAACTTCTGCAGGGAGTATTGTCTCTTGTTCCCATATCACTTTTCGTCTCTCACTTTACATAGAATTTAGGCACAGATATCGTCGCTCCATAACTATTATTGTTGTTTTGGTACCTTCTCGCTGAGACCCGTAAAATCTATTCTATTTTCACCGTTGAAGACGGGTAATACCATTGTGAACGTACTTGAAACGAAAACCACTTATGAGTTGCGAAAATGAAACACCAGTAACTCGTTCAGATCCAATCTAACCCCCGTCCCCTGCGATTGATTGACTGCCCGTGATACCAGGTTTATTCCACAAACGGCTTGCTCTCCGTTACCCTGCAATGCTGTTACACAGGTTCAAGATAGATTTTGACTGAAGACACACGATCATCTGCATTGTAGCACTGGGAGACTATTTGCTTGCTGCGGTCCTTGATATTCACTGAGAAAAAGGTCAGAACGCATTTGATGTCAGACGACCAATTCCGCGGTCAATGGAACAATGCGGAAATCCAGTACTAACACAAGAACTCCAAAATACACGCCTACACCCATTCTGAAATAGTTTCACTCCACACGAAGGTCTTTCGGGGTTTCTTTACTTCGACGGCCACCTGAAAATTCCAGATTTTGTGTTTAGTTAGTACGACAGAGTATCTCTGAGTCAGAATTGACATAAACCACAGCCTTATAGGCAAATCTGCCACGCACAAAAT
This sequence comes from Fasciola hepatica, assembly GCA_948099385.1. Lineage (NCBI taxonomy): Eukaryota > Metazoa > Platyhelminthes > Trematoda > Plagiorchiida > Fasciolidae > Fasciola > Fasciola hepatica. Next base: position 5,032,559 of record CANUEZ040000179.1, read on the forward strand.
CATTCGTGGGAAATCAAGTCAAAGAAGGAACCATTCAAACCCAAAGATACTAAAAACCACCACTCAGTATGTCCGGTGAGAGGATTTTGTGAACTGTAACCCAGACTCACAACTCAGCTTAGATAGCGAAAACAACGAGCTCAATTTTCCCGCAAATTTCTGCCGCAAAACGGGCTGAATAAATTGGATAGTTATACGGGAGCTACTTTGTTTCGCGAACCGGGGATGTCGACAATGCTTCTCCGGAGACACGAGCCACAAGCCCGCTTTCGACATCGAAGATTTTCCAGCTTCACAGTGAACAATTTCTTATCCTATTTGCAAGGTGAGATTTTAGGCACCAGCTAGCACGAAACGGGGCTTTCAAGGTCATCTATCGAGTGTCACGAATCCGCTCCAAACGGGTCAGACAACGAGTCTTATCCACAGCCGAGGAGTCTGCAATCAGGTTGTACCTACCAATCTTCTGTTAGCAAAAACAGCTTGACAGCTGCTAGTGTGGAGTCCTGTGAACACCTTGGACTACTTATTTACTTCACTATTTTCATAAAACCCCATAAGTATATTGTATTGGCCTGGTGCGAAACAAGGAAAAGACGGGTCTGTGTTTGCCGCATACCGTTTTCTAAAAAAGTTGATCATGGAAATATTTCACGGTCTAAAAACTGATTTCTGTTCGAGATTGAATAACTAGAGTAACAACTCCTAACTACTTGGGTTTATGTATTTTCAGATAAAGATTTCCTCGTGAACGTACTTATAAAACAAAACTATCATTCCGAATGTACAGAATGCATTCGGAACACTACGGATTCAGAAAAGCAAGCTCCTCTGAGCATTCTAGGTTAGATGTTTTCTTTGTTTCTTGAAGACAAGGATAGGGTTGGTTCTACAATTGGGTTGTAGATAGGGCTGAAAACCAATTTCCATGATGAACTCTAGTGAAAATTTGCCAAGGGATCGGACATAATTTGAGCTGTTTGTGTACAGAGATCATGTAGTCGAGAGTTGTTCCTCAGACATTATGTAAACCAATAATGAAATAGCGAAACCTTCACGATAACCACTGGCATTCATACTGCTGAATGTGTGTTCATGTTGAAGAAGCATGTCAGTGGTCTACGAAACTTTAAATAGGTTGGCATCCGGTTTAGTGCGCGCCCGGGCGATGATCTCAAACGAGAAACGGCATTAAATGGTTTAAGACAAAGAAATGCTAACTCCTTTCTTTTCCATCGAAAGTCAAAACAAACGAACTCATACTTACGAACCAATGGAAATACAAAGAGAATCAATAAACGATCAGAATTTGTTTTATGGAGAATGAAAGAAAAAAATAACGAGTAAAACAAGCCAACAGTATCAAGACTGCAGTCCGTGTCAACATTCTGATCTATGGCTTTGTATTACTGCTCGTCTCGCATCCCGTTTTCCGATCCGTTCAGTTAATATGCTCTATCAACCTCGACCGTGGTGGGGTTACGCCACATCTCATGCTCTTCCTCTTCATCTTGTGGATCAATCATCTGAGTGTCCGGTATGTGTTGTTCTCGCCGTTCAATTGGTGGCATGACAATATGGTCCCCGGCCAAACGTCGTCGCAGAGGTCGACCGTACAAAAAACTCATGCCGCAAGCGATAAGAACCATGGTCATAAAATCGATCAGAATGTGATAACAGAATAGATTGGCCGCTCGTGGCATACTTTCTTTGGCCAGTTCATTCCAAGTAGGCATCCACGGTGCTGCGGGGTACAGTACTGCACCGACCTGATATGATTATTTGGAAAGGGAGGCAGAATATTTCCAAACGAAAAAATGTAATCACATCGAAAAAGTCGGCTGTATCTACCTTGGTTTGTACTACCCAGATAGCTGGAAATAATAGGACATTTTGTAAAACTTATTGCACAATGTTCATTGAGGTCATGTGGGAAGTCCGAATAAAATCAAATTGTTCTTTGGACGTATCGTGGAGAACCATATTTATTACCAATAACTGCTAAGTAAGTCCAGTTAGAAGCAACAGTAGTTAACAGCCGGTAGTTAGTATCGTCATTTTTATTATCACTAGTAGTAGTACTAGTGGTACTGGGTAACTTTTCTTTGTTGAATATGATTATCGACCTAAATTATAGCTCCATGGAGAATTACGCAAGTTCATGTCAATGTTAAGCACTGCGCATCCAAACACCACGGACCAAATGGTTTTACCAGAACGAAATGCAAAGCAGTTTCTAAAATTTCGGCTTCTAGACACAATGGTGTCACCATGGTAACTACGGAAACCATGCAAGTCTACACACGTTGTAGGTAGAGTTCAGCATTGTGTGGTAAGGCAAAACAGCGGCAAAGATAGGCTGGCTATGCTTGCACACGACGTTATCACAGGCTATCGTTCAAGCGAAGCTGTGGGTGCAACCGATCGATAGCCAAATGCATTCACGCATAAAGCATCCGCTTCTTACACAATTCATACTCATGACGTGTGTGGAATAAGAACCTCCTAAAACCTTGGTCTACCTTGGTATGAAATAAGTCTTACGGTGCAGTTTATCTGCTTACCACACATCAAATCCTCTCGCAAAATGATTTCAGAATCTCGAACATGGGGATCACAATTCTTATGGTTTTCCTTAGCAGACTAGATGCCTCCATTTGGTTAGATTACATTAGAATCAGTAAACAAACAGCAACATCCAAACTTCCTTCGATATGAACTTCTTCAACGTCTACCCCTTCCACATATTGTGCACTACAATGATCCCCCCCTAGAGAGAAAGTCGCGTGGAGGTGTTCGTTCTTGTGATGGATGTTCAGGGAATCGCACAAAATAAGGCTTAAACACGAAGAAAAGGTACCGGCATCCAAAGAACTACCAATAGGTTCAAATAAGATTATTAGTACTATATATTTCGATATAAGCCCGGAAAAGAACTTTTGGTAGTAATTTATTCCTTCGGAAAAAATCCGTTGTTACGTGTTTTCCGCTTACTTGTCCCATTCCTCGAATTTTTGGAATGTAGCTGCGACCAAGTTACATGTTGCATCAGCTCTAAAATAAGGACCTGTCTCACCGGAGTTAGGCATGCTTTTCGAATCCTAATCTTTGCAAAACGTAGGAACGCGTCCAAGCTGGTCTGATGGCCTCTCACATGAAACTTCTGAGGACTCACCTTTCAGTAGTCTTGAGGTAGTTGTTTGACATTTTTAGAATGTGTACAAGCAGCCGTTGCTCGCGCAAAAATCACTGTGCTACGCATTACGAGTCACCTGTAGTGCATTCTCTTGTAGCAGTACTTCTGCTACCGGCAGAAGATCCCGAAGAGAAGTTACGAACCACTCATACACGGCACTGTGGACGTCAATGAAGCAACGGAGAAATGAGAGCGAGAATTTTTGCTGATCTGAAGTCTCTTGGTCCAAACTAGTTTTGACGTTGGCCTCATTTTTCACAATCATCTGAACTCGTTCTCCCTACACTGCATTGGAAAGCAATCCTAAACAGAGAAACTCCATTCTTGCTCAAATTAATCTTCACTCTATTATCAAGGGTCAAGTATGCCTTTCTTGTTGATCAATAAATCACCATTTATGGGCACTTGCGAGTTCTAATGCCGTGATGTGGAAATCGCAGTGATTATATTAAGTGAACCCAGCAGAATTGAAAGCTATGAGATCCAACGCTATAAATACTTTTTTAGTAGTCACCACCACAGGTATCGATGGCTGTAGCGAACAACTGAGTGGTCACGGCAATACTTAGTATATGCGGAATTCATGAATATTCATTGACACTGTTTGTCCAATAATTCCAGTGACCTTCCATGAACTATCCGAAGGGCTTACGATGGTCCCACATACATACTGAGGTGCAACATTTAAAAATTGTCATTGCACAAGGGCCTAGATGATTTTTCAGCATAGGATCAAGTAGTGTTTTCTATCGGTGTGAAAGCATACGACATGATGGGTGTGTTTGCTGGAAGTGGGTGTTAGCTGTTGAGTGTTTTCAATGGTAAAATCAGTCGGAACCGGAAGAATATGTTCGCTCGGATGGAGTTATCGATCTTCGGTAGTGCGGTCTAGGGAAGGGGAAGCACTGCTTTCGTCAGTAGGAAGCGTAAACCTCTCTAGGATGAAACCCTAGCCCAGCGTGAATATATCATGCCGAGTTACCGACGGATCGGCCTTCGAAACTCATTTTATCACAAGTCCGGCTTATGGTTGGGCCTAGTCGGATGGAAACCAACCAGCGGACCTCCTACCAACCAAATCAGCCCGTAATGGACGCCGCCCAACTTGACACACATATGGGTATTTATTGGTTAATTATTCTGTATTTGGAATACCGCTTGTCTAATCATTAGGAGACTTTCGCACGCTTTGTGCTAACACATCTTGATATTACTCAAATGCGCTTGTGAGTTAATAATTATATCATTGTTTTATACACTTTTAATTTGTTTTACCGAAACGGTACAACATTTCGGGAGGGAGATCGCGACTGACTAGGTGCTGATTAGGGAATAATTGGAGTTGGCAGGCTGCGCACCCGGGAATTCCAAGCTGGAGGTTCCTCGTAATGATCACTGCACCGGCGTCGGCATTCACAACAAGCCAGATTTACGAAATGGAGGTTAATTGCATAGGCCGTTACTGGAAAACCACTGTTGTGTTTTATGACACTGTTCTTTACGATGGATAAAGGAAGGACAAATTCTTCACAAACTAAATTGGTTCAGACCATTCTGAATGGGATTTGCACCGAATATTCTAGTTACAGATGTGATTAAAGCTTTAACCATATATATATGATAAGTATACGTATTATATATATATATATATATATATATATATATATATATATATATATATATATATATATATATATATATACACCGATCCAAAAGAGTAAAATCGTCAACATCGGTGAGGTCACTAGTGAGTGACCGATTGTACACCCTACAATTTCTTTAAGATTTTTCAAAACATATTCACAGGATGGTCTCGCCAGGACGTGCTTTCAATCAGTGTTGCTCTAACATCATTCTGACTAAGAATCGGATTCCGGCACAACTGTTTTCATTTTCGCAATAGCTCAGCGTAGGCACATGAAAGTATAGCGTCTTACATAGAATTACACTACTCACCAAATAAGGCTAAAGAAGTTAAAAGAACTGGAATATTTCAAAACAATGTTCTGAAAGATCATCTGAACTGATTACTTGCCTGCCAAAACCATGTGCCCTGCACAAGGACGCCCAAGTTTCGCATCAATAACCATGTGGGTTGATGTGGCTGAAGCACTTCGCATACGCCCGCTCCTATGGATACCAGAATCATACCGGCCAACAGCATATGCACGTAGATATCCACCGGCGTTCGACCATGCAGATGGAAGAAGAACAAAAAAGCTTCAGCCAGAAGGGCAACCAAACCAAAGATGTACTCTGTCTGGCTGTGAAAAAGACAAAGGGGTGTGGGAGAACATTGTTGCGTAATTTTTATGACTTAAATAGGTGGACAGATAATCAAAAACCAGCCTCAGTAACTTTCTAAGGAGAGCAGTATCACTTGAAAACATATCATGTCAAAATAAACTTGTCTGAAAGAGCTGCAGGGTGGTTTTACCACCTGCGGCGCCCATTTCAAGCGGAAATAAAAATTCTGCAGATTCACTGTTACCGCTTTTTCCTCACTGGTTAATCCCCTACTTTAACATCACAGTCTAATTTGATTTCCTACTCGCCCTAATGATCGTCTGTTTTGTTGCACCAGCATGATCTACCTCCAACTAGGACCTCTCTCATTCCCATTTGGTGCCGTCGGGCATCAGTTTGATCAACATAAAGACGTTGACATTCTTTGGGCTAAAGCCTCACGGAAAGCAACTGTGTTTGCGCTGGATAAGTTGATCATTCGATCGATCGTCTATCTGACAACAGAGCAAAAATGTCGTTGGATTGGTTTCGATATACCTAGACAACTTTTTAGACGATTTGTTGACCAGTAAACCTGTACGACTAACCCTCAATTGTCTAACCACGCTGAAAAATGAGGGTGGTTAGTTTAATTCTCACAGCTCTGTAGACATAAATTGCGAAGTGCGAGCATTTTTCTAGTCGTCTTAATTGCTTACGTAATACATGCGGACTGGTGTTCGAACGCGGCACAGAGCAACACAGTGGAATGGGCGGTGTTGAACGAAATTAGGAAACGGTCCGGAAAACCCGAGAGACTACCGCCACGGCAAACACATTTTGTTTTGATGAACTGGATCAAGGGAACCTAATGTGTCAACTCCTTGACTCATTCATCGATGGTGTTGTCAACGAGAAATAACTTCCCTGTTGGAAGCAGAAGTTTCACGTGTTCTGTGCCATGTTTTCTCAGACCGACGGATGGCTCCAATTCGACCTCGAAAGTATCACAGGATTGACTCGGATTCTTCTTGAGCTTATGTTTGTGTAATGGCTGAGTGGAACAACAAAACCAAATGTCAGGATATAGTGACAACGTGACACCGTTTGTTTAACCAGCTGATGTGTTCCAAGCCAATCCCCGTCAGTGTGACAGTCACAAGAAACCTGAAGTCACTCTACACAGGCAGGGAGTATGGACTTCTTGGATTCCATGAGATTCGGTTGCTAGGTGACTAGATGCTCTAAGAGACTTAACGGGACACTATCATCATCAATGTCATCACATTTGGATCCTTTCTTTGTCTACTTAAAAATTCACCTGTGCCATCCTACTGTTATTTTCCCTTCCCAATTCCCAGATTTGCATTCTTTCCAAATCAGTTTTATTGTGAAGGTACATAAATCTATACTGAGTGTTAGCAGTGAAATCTAAATCTTTTTTTATAAGTAGCTGGCGTTAACTGGCAATAAAGTGATTCATCATGTAGTGACCACTCTCAACTGTCCCTTAGAAACCACGAGAACACCATGTATCGGTGAACGGCACATGTCCACCGTGTTCCAGTAGGGACTGTATTGCGAAATGTATGGTTATTAGCCGTACATCACCATCAAACTATCGAGACCATGTAGTGAAAAAATGATGTTTTACATCCAGACTTCATTGTATAGCTACCATCAGTTAAAGACTTCGCTTACGTAAAAGCCTCTATTGGATTGACATGAAAATCAACATGTTATCTGTAAGAAGCCCAAAGAAACATAGATATCAGATTAGTCCTACACAGCTTGACTGCTCGGTCATCTTCAGTAGGAAGGTGATTTTCACTGTGCATGAAATGATCGATCATTTTAAGAAGACGGAAGTATCAAGGATTCTGAAAGCCAGATGAAAGCCTTGATTCTCAGAGAGAAACATCCCGATTGCTGTATGGAAAACATAACATTTATAAAAGATTTGTGCTACTCATCACTGATACACTGAAGCGTAAACCACTTCCACAAAGAAATTCTGCGAATCACGGCCTGAATTATAAAACTGTAATGCTCTGCCACATGAAAACCAGTGAACGAATATGATTAGAATGCATTATTGGCCCGAGGATCCTGAATTGAATATAATGGAAAATCCACTTGCATTTTTCACATGCCAGAGTCCTTTATTTAAGAGTATGATTAGAGTCTTTTTATCCTCCACGGACTACAGATTTTGACGACAAAATCGTCAGCGTCACATTACCAGGTAAGAAGACTATATATATATATATATATATATATATATATATATATATATATATATATATATATATATATATATATATATATATATATATATATATATATATATATATATATATATATATATATATATATATATATATATATATATATATATATATATATATATATATATATATATATATATATATATATATATATATATCTGGGCTCTTCAGTGAAGAGTATCCATTCACACTCCAAACGATTCAAATCGGATCCCAGTGAACGTAAGATGTAACAGTGATATGTTCGTTGTTTGTTCTCTTGATCTAATGATAACTGATTTCTATCATTGATGGCTGATCTGCTAGCGAAAAATTAGATTTTAGACCTTTTAGATAACGCTATTGCTCTGATTCAAACAGCTGGTGGATAAGTTACGTTCTTACAAAAATATTGTCATGGAAGTTTCTCGCAGGTTTTCAATGAACCGACTACTTTTGGAAACAGTGGACCCTCGACCGACCATCTCCCGCTCCATATGTCACTTATAAGGTTTCTGGTTGGCACTTCTGGCTGTCTCACCAACGGAGCAACATAAAACTAGACGAAATGAGATCGATTTCTGGAAGACACAGAACTAGTCGTGAAAAATCCCCCGAGCCAAAACTACTAATCAAATTGGGGGTGTAAAGCGAGGCCGACTAAACCTCCACAAAACACGGGGCTTAAATTCTCAGTGGATAGAACACTGTAGGCAGTCGAATAAAATCGGAGTCAAAGGATCAATCAATCAGGTGAGCCAAAGTCTTGCAAACTAGTCGACTCGATAGGGTACGAATTTGGCTGCACACCCGAGTTCGGGATTGTTCTGTTTTGCTCTAACTATCATGTTGCTCATTCATGTCAATAAAACGGACATTTTACGCACTGTGCAATCGGTCGTTTGATCTACACTGGTAGGCTGGTGCGATGTGAGCTACAAGCGGATGTCCATTGTGCAGGTAGTCCGCAGAAACCGCGGGAAAGACCTCGAGGGACACAACGAGTTCACTCCAGGTCAGTCAGTGAATGGACCATTGATCATCTAAAGCTGAAGTGACATAGTGGTATGTAAAACTTAAGTGTACCCATTTTTTAAAGATAAAGTTCAATCTTTGAGCTGACGTATTTATCGAATTGAGACGCCCCAGCGACCAAAACTGATAAAAGGATAACAATTATCGTCGTACTATGGAATCTGCGGGGAATTAACTTCTACCATCACCTCTAAGTTTGTCGTTTGTAAACGAGGAAGAATATTGGTAACGACAGACGAGAAAGAACAGGGCTGTGTTTTCAGTCACTCAGTGGTGGGAGCAATCAGAATCCTGTGAAAATGACGGGAGACAATCACTATTGTCAAGTGAATTTACAAAAATCCACAGTAGGTTTTGTAATCAGAACTCATCTAACTATCATTAGATATTGTCCGGTTGATTTCACATTTGTAGAGTTATCAGTAGTAGGAGAACAGATCTACTCAGGATGAGTCATCACACAGTAGTACCATTCAATTCACAATCGAAAACCACGAAAACACTGTACAGCTGCTTCATCCTTGTTGCCAATCATGAGCCGTGCACATCCACCGAGCCCACACGGGGACACGAACCCGAGGTCAATAATCACGTGCCAAACATCCAACAACCAAGCTATTTGAGTTGGCTATCAGCAGTTTTTTTGAAAATTTACACCAGGTGACATAGCACCTTTCAGTCACTGGGTTTTTGAGGGTAACCCTTTGCCCACGAAGTGATCGACTGTTGTTGTGGAAGCTTTTTCTCTAAGGTTTGAATTGCAACGAAGGTATTCCGGCATAAACAGCCGACAGAGTTTGGATACCTTATCAAAATTAGTAAAAGTGTAAAACAGAATTAAATGTTCATCTGGTTAGAAAAATATTTAGATTTTCCGTTTCCTAAATTTAAAATCAATAGGGCTCAGGAAAGATACCTGATATTGTCAAATTTGGAGTTAATTTAAATTCAATTATCAAGCCTAAATGTTCACTTCACTCAGTGGACCCCATCATTTGATTACTTTGAAAGACTGAGTCATGCGCTGCATTATTCAGGCTTCTCGTAACTATGAAATTCGACACGCCTACTAGATCCGCTTACTGCGATCAAACTAATTACCTCGAATATAACCCGGGCCACTCTGCTCACTCATAGCGAATAAGGTGATCCGATTTCCAGTGACTGCGATTCGACCGGTGTGAGACTCGTTTTGAGCATCAAAATGAATCGGCCACATAAAAGCTGCATCTCGATCGATAGTTGTTTTATGCATTTCATTTGGGAGGTCCCATATGTGTCAACAGTAACAGGATAAAGTTCTGAGAAAAAAGACAAATTCAGCCATGACCTCGCCTCCACATGCTTTTGTCGTACGTAGTGCTCATCGTTGGTAATCTTAGCGACCAAGCTGTCTGTTCGGAGAAGGCCAACCACACGTAAGATTTATGTCCAGTCCCAGCCGCTCGGACTAACACTGACCATCTTCTCGTTTAGTTATGTTTTGACCCTGGATTTAGTGGCTAATGCAAACTCTCCCCACACAAAGCGGCATGAGCACACCTGGCGCTTCATAATTTCAGACTCAGTTTGATCATATTGTCAATGTTCGTGGCTGACGTGAACCAAGTAAAATTTTATGTTCATTCTGACTCACACCGTGGTTCGTGCTTGATTCCTTCTATGTCTCAGCTGTGGTCGCATTAACGCTTAGGCCACCCGTCCGGACCAAGAGAACCTGTATGACTTAAGTGGTTAGAGTTACAATCAGGTCGCCAGGATCCCAGTGAATACAGAAGGAATCCTTGGACTTGTTGCCAGCGCCACACTAGACTCCGCACAAAAGCTGGATGTGTTTGATCAAAACACCTTTGCTAGGTGTCTACTGGTCTATCCCTCTAGATGCCATATTCAATGAGGTACACAAATTCTTGGCAAATAAATCGATTGCTGACCCGTGAAACAGCTACTACCAGCGGCGGGTTTCGAAATTCAGGGAGATAAAGCCGCCTGCATTTGATTAGATTCAGAATTATACCAGTTCATTCTACCAAAATCAGGGTAACCTAGGAATCCGACGGTCGCTTACTCACCTTAAGAAAAGTGGCAAGAAAACTCTGATTGAGGAAGTATAGGAAAAACCTCTGCTAACTCACCTCGAGAATTTACTTTCTGAGAATACTTACAGGTAAAACAAAGCAGGTAAACAGAGCAACTCCGACAGAAACGGAGGTTATCCACAAGTTAAGCTATTAAGTGAAGTTATCAGATACGGGAAAATATGGATTAGGAGCCCTTATTCTTTGTTCTTGCTTCTCACTGAAGAGTGTGACAGAAATTCACTCATGTTTATTCACTGACTGTATGCAAATAGCTGAAGCCCAGTTCATGCTTATAATGATCTTTCAACCAAGCTCATCACACCTAGTCGTCCAGGTTTTTCTCATGCTATCCTTTCTTTTAAATTTTGTATTTGGAACCATTTAATTATCGCGTAAGAGTAACGACGTTTACGTTTTTTTAGGCATAAAGAGGCCTGTCTTAGGTTATACTGACGATTTTCTGCTTCTACGTAAATACCTACGTAATTTGCAAGTTATTTTTGACAGTTTGAACAATACCGTAGGAAAGTTTGGGATGCAGCTGTAGTGGATTGGTTTTCCAGGTTAATCAGTTATACCGCACCCAGCGATCGAATACTGGATGAGTTGTCGCTCACGCAGAAGACACACTTAGCTTGCATGAGTTTGAGCCACCTGGGACATCGACATGACACTGAAGTCTATCCGGGGCCGAGTGTGTACTGTGGCGGGTAGCTGAGTTCTCTTATACGACTCAGACGCGCGACTGTTTCAATTGGAAAATACCCGAAGATTATCGGTGTTACAGTGTCGATGCATAGAGACATCAGATGAGATGGTCAACTGTTGCGATCCGTGGTGTGCCTGGATTCGAACCAACGATCTGTGTATACGATTTTTCACGGGAATCTTTCGTAGCTGTTAATTCATTCTTCAAGCTTTGACCAATTACAGTCCCTATTCGGTAATGCTGCAAATTATTAATTTAACCTGCAGCACCGAAGTTCAAGGTTTCTTGTTTAAGGAACTGATATGAACAGGTCAAAGTGTAAAAAATCGTCGACTTTCTTGGGAGTCAAACCTACACCACATTTAATTAGGATTAATTTGGTAACCTTGGTGAGCAGCCAGTGTGAACCGATTAGAAAAATGTCAGAAACTTCTCGTGGCATCGTATCTTCATTGGTGTATTGGTCACGTTAGCTTCCATGTATGGGTTAGACTTTTACAGATAGCCGACAACTTCCAACATGGTGATCATGTCAACATTTAACTTATTTGTCAGTGCAATAAAATAGTTCCACCACTATGACTGGGGCTATGAAACTCGTCAGTGGTCTATTATCAATTCAATCCCACTCAATTCTTTATAACCGTCCTGATAAACAGACCGGATGACAGATGAACAGCAAGTGTCTGTGTTATTAAAAATCAACTACTACATTTTTGATGACGACAACTTTGTTCAGTCATTCGAAAAATCGACGAAGCATAAAATTTGGATCAAATTGATGGCCATATATATATATATATATATATATATATATATATATATATATAATATATCAAATTCATGGAAAGTAGTGAGAAGTGGAATGACAATAAGTGAACTATTCAAATCCTTAAATCGACTACTGGTTTCAAGGGACCTTGTTACCGGAGCTTGCAGATTGCATTGTCTAACGCAAAGATACCAGCTGTTCTGAACAGCTCGGAATATGATAAATAACCAGCGTAAAGTGGATACTTTGTGCTACGAATCGCTGTGGAATGAACATGCACACACCAAGCTGACACAATTTTTTTGTGTTGAATATTGATTTTGCATGCGTAGGTTAGACTTGTGACGTGATGGTGGTTGCACACTCGGGCACACGCAACACGTTTTCCAATCGCTGGAAGAGAATAATTCCCTGCCTACAAGGAATCTAATGTTACTGACTTTCCTATCAGGTCATCGTCAAAGAAACTGACATCAAAACCGCTTGTGGAGTTGCTTTTGGTAATAAACGTATCACGAGTACGTCTTGGTAATTCACCACCCACCAGACCATCAAACATAATTCATAATGATTATTGCATTTTGCTTGAGGCAATAAAATTATTTTACTAAATACAGCTTTGATTGCCTTTTATATAAACAAAAGAATGATTGCTTCTTGGTGAACAAAAGATCTGTGGTCACAAATTGTGGAGGGGAAAATATAAAAGTGTCGCAGCCTAATCAAATGCATATCGATGTTCACAAACTGACGTAAAAAAAAATAGTTTTGAAAAAAGATTCCAGGAGCAGTTAAGGTATCACGTGAACATACATTAGGTCGGTCTAACTGGCACGAGCCACCCAGCGTGATAGAAATTACACCATGTAGTGACAGAAAATGAAATTGGGGCTGTGGTTGATTTGTCCGTGCAAGAAGCATCGCACACACTCATAATCAGTCGAGGCAAAGGTTGTTTCACGTCTCATCATAAATGAATTAGATAAGTAGTAATTACAGGAAAAAGCCAAGCTACCGAACAAGCTCGTTTTCGGTAACTTCATGCTCTGGCTAATACAAATGGGCTTGGCTGAGGACAGAAATTAGAAGGACCGTGACTTGTCCAATCGTAGCGCTCCTTGCAGACGCAGAGCACCAGGTGGACAACGAATTCTTCGAGATAATCCTTGTTGGGAATCATCAGCAGTGCACATCCACCGAGCCCCTACGGGGACTCAAACCCGGGGTGCGTTCCTATCACGTATATATGTAATTGTATTAGCCAAAGGAAAATGGACTTATGAGCTGTCATGCCTTTTTTCTATGAATAGTAAATAGTAATTAATTATTGGTTGCTGTGATACATTATTGTTTTCAGACTTCCGTTTGTAGGGTATTCTTGGCCCATATATTAAAACAAGAAGCACCTATTCTTCCTAATCTCTTCTTTAATTCATTCGCTATCCCCGAATCGACATTTCCAGACTTACATAGGCACTTTAATCAATCCATAAAAGAATAATAATTCCATAATCCCGCTCAATCCGAATGTCGCAAACATAGTCGAGTGCTGAGCGTTTCCGATGTGCACAAATTTCCAGTCTTGGCTGAATCCTGTGTAGACCTCGCCCACGATGCCGATGATACAACTGATTGCTTTCAGATAGGAGTCTAGCGGAATTTCTCGACCACCACAATGATGCATGGTGTCGCCAGTCTTTAGAGGAAATGAGATCCGATTCACGTAGTCAGCACTAAGTTCGCCATGAATTATAGCTGAACGTTGTCGATAGAAACGTCTCATTGAATGATAGACAGCCCACAGACCGAAAAAGATGAAGAAGCTTCCGGGCAATGCGTGCCCCGCGAAGGTACCCATTTTTTGGTGATCTAGTATGTATCCCAAATTTCACTCTGCTTGAGCGAACTAAGTTCACCATATTTTGTATTTTATCTCAGTCTACTCGTAGAAAACACGGCTGATTGGTTGGCACAGTCATACAACAGAGACAGACAGACTTACTTTCAGCCAATGAGCAGTGAAAAGAGAGTGGGCACACATCATTTGCAATTGCAATCGTTAGGGTTACCTGTTTAGACTCTGTTCTGGGTGTGGTTCTTCCGTAACCATCGAAACAAAGCGTAAATGTCCCCTCTCGATCCGAGAAAACTGCATGGCATGACTAGTTTTCGACCATCTGTTGTTGTGGGTTTTTAGTCATTCTTATGACGTCATCAGTTGACGAAAATTCTTAATTGACTTTTCAAACAATTTTGTAAATGAATCACTTTACGAAATTCGAATAATTCCTTCGTTTCTAAAATCTCCGATGTTTGAGCTTATCGAAAGATTAAATGGACATCTACACACTAAACAAAGGAACTAAGCGATGAAAACTGGCGTTCGTAGTTTAGACGATTCAGTTCACAAAAAGCATCCATGAACCTCACTGGAGCCTCTTTTCAGCTGCGGTTACTTCAAAGTTAAATGCAGTTTTGTTCACCACATCACTGGAAGGTTTTTAGTGTCGAATTCGCTTTAGTATTATTTCATATTTTCCACAAATTTATCATAACAAATCCCCCAGCTTGTAGATGTGCTCAGTAGACATCCTGATGATCATTTCTACTTGAATATCCTTACGGAAGTTTACTGAATTTCCGGTTGAATAGCCCTATCACAAAGGTGTTCTTATCAGTTGTCATTGCGCATACATGCTTGCCAAAAGTAGAGCCACATGACAACCTTCTAACCAGCAAATTTCGTACAGCAACAAACTGTTTATGCCAAAAAAAATAGTGCTGAGGACAGTGATGTGACTGCGCAAACATCTCTGCTCTTCTCGTTTCGAGATTGTAATGAAAGCGATTCTATAAGTGGTCTCTCTAGTCAATTCTACCATGGCTAAGGCTTAATTATTCTCTTTAACCAATTATTTTAAACCTACTGGATGTAGGCCATAAAACTGGTATATGTATTCAGAATACTGTCTCCTGTGTTCGACTCCACTGGTTTTGAAGTCTTTCAGTGTCGGTTACCAACATTTTACTAGTGTCCTAGAAATAGATTTGTCTGACTTGTTGAGAAGTCTAACAGTTCAACAACCGACTGATTACAACCAGCAGTTCAACTTGATCCATTTTTGTGTAATTTTTGTAATATGAATCGTCATGCGGTATCAAAGCTCAACTAACGGTTGACGAACATGGAAGCGCTGCAGCTGGTCCATTAACTTAAGGAATCATCCGCAGTGCGCATCCACGAAGCCCAATTGCAACTCGAATCCCGGGGACAGCATTGGTGAGTCCATAGTCTTGTCACCAGCCAATCTGAACTGGCTCTCAGTGGTTCATTTGATATCGACTCTCCATCATACGGAGCTCTTCCATCACTGGGTTTTGAAGGGCCACAACAGGTAGTTTGCAATGTGACCGATTCCTGAGATGAACAACTTCACCGTAAGGGCCTAAGTGAGGTAAGTCATTCGGTTATTATGAGCAAAAGCCAGGACTTGACAATTTTATGTCCATCAGCAGCAGCAGCACACATCAACTGAGTTTTGCATCTATTGTTCAGAACAGGTTCCAACCCGTCAGATATATTAGGAACCAGATCATCCCAACACAACTGGACCATACTGAAATTGGTCATCAAATTCTCTACTAATGATAGCATACTTATTCACACGCCTATCGCTTGCTAGAGAATGAGGCGTTCCTGCGGATACCGCTGATCATTGCCGAAGTTGTTGGATATGGCTTTGTTTTACCACATCACTGCTGTTTCCTAAGGGGTCAGTAGGAGTCTTCTGTTTGGCACATTCTAAATCAAGCCATCTGACTGGTGCAATAGGCTTAGCAACGAATGTGATTTCTCCATTGCAAGCTACAATAATAAACTGATTACCTTTCCTGAAGAATTGACTTTTGATACTGATCATGGGCGGCTGTTGAAAGCAAGCTCAGTGAAAACCGTGATCCAGTTTTCCTTCCAGTACCGAAAACCACAGACCGCTTTTAGTCTTAAGCATTCAGCGTCTTTCTCGATGGTGCTCGACCATGTCTTCAGCTGACCCCTGTATACAAAGTAGGGCAGGGTGTTTGTAAGGACGGTTATTTGTTGGGTCGCCGGATTATATGACCGAACCAGTGCTGTAGAAGACGTTAAAGAGGGAAGAATAGTTGGCCTGTCTGGCAGCACTGCCTCCTTATTCCGTCATTTGATAGCCTTTCTTGCCCTATTCTACGAATAATTCGCCTCAAACGCCAGTGATCGAACATTTCCAGCCTCCTCGTATCTTCCGATTTCGATGACCTGGTTTCGCACCGGTATTTGAGCACGGGTCGGATGGCGGCACTGAAGACGCGAATCTTGTTTCGAAGATTGATTTCGCTTCGTGACCATAGAAGACTCCGGAGCTGAAGAAACGTTATCCGTGCATTGTTAATTAGTGACAATATTTTGTCTTTCACCTGGCCTTTTGGAAGCGGAGTTGAAATCATACATCCGAAGAATGGCACATACCCGACTGTCTGACCATTGATAGACAACTGCTGAGTTGACGACCCAGGGCAAGTCGAAAATGCCTTCTTTTTAACTGAATTGACTTAAAGATCAATAGTATTCTCGAACTAGGTGAGTCAGTCGAGGGTTCACTGAAGAGTGCCGCGGGAACCTCCTAGTACAGCAATGTCGTCGCAAACTCTAGCTCCTAGATGTGCACCTTTGGGCTCTGTGGAACCCGGGATAATCCTTCAAGGCTCTATACATTTTCCAGTCATCTGCATAGTTAAAAAACCCGGTGAGAGAGAGCATCCTTGTCTAACCCCAGGACTGACTGAACACTCAGAAGATTCTTCTCCTTGCATCGTAACTCGTGCGTTATTGGAGGTATAGAAAAGTAGTCGGGATCCCTGAGAATTTGACCGGAACACCTAATTTTTGCATGCACGCGTAGCTTTATGCCGGATCGAATGCGCTGAGAATAAAAGTACATTTGACACGCATGTGCAGCTGCAATCTTCTTACTTATGGATGTTCATTGTTCCTGGGATCAGTTCATTTCAGTGCGTATGGTTGAAGGGGTTGTTATAAGTAACTGATGCACATTTCGTATATCACGATGCTGAAAAGAGAAGTCCTTAGATCGAGGTACCGTGTTTTTTTCTAAAAACGGATTCACGTCATTTTGCTAATCATTGCAGATGAATTTGTTTACTATTTCCGCTGCAGTTATCCAAGTGAAATCCATGGTTCTCGTTTTGTGATGCTTGAGGAAACATTCTCATAGACAGCTGTGAGTAAACTGGTTTTTCTCTCTACGGATCATTTATTCCCTCTCATCAAGGTGGCAGGTCCAGTTCGCTATGTTGCCGACTTTCTAATTCATCTGTTTGGTGTTTCGCCATACTTTAAGTGACTCATGAAAGAAGCCTTCTCATGGCCTTAAAAATTACCAGCTATTTCAGATCGTTGAGATTTGCATCTTTTATCAACTCCTAATTAATTCGACTCCAGCAAAGTGGCTGAAGCTTTATTAACTGGATAAGAAACCCGTGGAATTCGAAAATGATTACGACTCGACGAAACCTCTACCCGAAAGAAATAAACGGAGATAGGGAAGCATCTCGGTTAATTTCGTCCATTGAGCATGGAAAAAACATGTTCAAGTGCTCCAAGAAAAATGAAGCCAATTGCGACATAGATGTTTTATTAAAAAGAATCGGCAATGGTCCATAAGTACGGCTTTTCCTTGATACCTACATTATTATACGCCGAAGTTGATGGATCAGATCGGGATTTTAGTATCCTTGTAGAGTTTTTCCCGCAGTTGGATACACTCCTTCATGTCTGGCTTGTTTCCTACTGGAAACGATAGCAGTTGTTAGATTTGGACTTTACCTGTTGCCATCTATCAGCATAGTGCTCATCACTAATCAGTTTTTGATCGCTTGTTTTATATTCACATAGATCTCTTCCGTGGAAGAGGCTTTATTGGGTGAAACCGTCTACAACTTTCAATCTCTGGACTTATTTAAGCCCCAAGTCTTATTACCAAGGTCTAAGTGAATTCCCATTAAAAGTAATCACTTATATTGACTCGATCTTCACAAACGCAACTAAACCCTGGAAGAGCATATTTATGTGCGTGACGATTTTCTACCTATCCCTTAGGACCATATGGAAAACCTCGTGTTTTCCACAAAAAACACTTGCCTGATTTTGAAAAAAGCCTAATTGCGAATAGAAGGTGCTGCTGTGGTGAGACCTTTGATTCTGACATTAGCAGACGTATTCATTAGAATCATTGGAAGCAACTTTAGCTATCATTTAAAAAATTCCCTCCGCAAAAACGACAGGTTGGTGACAGGTATATTTATTCTAAGAAGACAGACTTTATCACCTTCATTGTTGGTTTCACTTCTGACCAAAAAGATACATTTTTTCTTATGATAGAAGAAGCTTTAGTCGCTTGCCTTTATGTTTGGGTAGATTTTACTTGTCCAAGATCCGGATTGGATACTGTAATGTGTTACCCACCCTAAAACATCGCGGAGCGGATGTTACTTATTATCATCCAGCTTCCAACGAGCGGCTGAAAATGGTAACTGCCAACAATTCCATTCAACAGATCACTGAAATCTACAGAATTGAATGTTACCTACAAAACAAAGAATAAATTTTGGAAGCATTCTGCTGGCTAACGGTTATTCGGAATATTTCTTTGATCGATACTGTTGGCTGAAAAGTGCTGAAAGAAACATTTACTTTCGAAGTCAAACACAAATTATAGCAGCCTTGTACGAAAAATGCTATATCTGTTTAACTAATAAGTCACAATCCAAAATCGTCCCTGTTGATCACGGTTTCAGCAGAAACAGCGTCTTCTTTCTCGGTTGATACCAGATAAAGTTTACCTACTAACGCCGCTTTCAGTAGCCAAAGCAGAAATCCGAACCTGCCAAGGGGGAATCAAAGACGCTGAAAACTGTCGTGAGTGGCGTAGTTTATTTCGTTGTTAGTTACACAAACGGTCTCGCTGATGACAGTCACTTACATGTTACCTATCAGCCGACCGGAGTCCCTGGCGACGCACACTATTCAGAAGAGTAGATCATCAATTTCCACGATATATTTCGGATTATTTCATTGCATCTTTACTAGGGCATATTGCAGCGAATAATATATAACCGGTACTATGGCACCAATGAAAAATATAAACAATAAGTTCACTATGGTGGTGATCATGTAGCAAACAAGCTCGGGACAGAACGGAAAGCACGGATGAGTCTGAAGACTCCATTCCAATAAGCTGTGTTGCAGTGATGGCCAATCTGTAGTGCCTCCGCTTATCTTAACTGCCTTCGGTGGTTTGTGGCTGCTATGACGGTTGACGCTCTATTGCCTATCTAACAGGGATTACTACTCATTATTTGCCATTATTTATCTGTTCGTCTCAACTTGATGACGTCACTGATATGTTCGCCGTTCATTTTTATCTGTAGCTAAACCGGAATACGTTCATCCATTCGGGAATGTCGTAAATGTGCGATAAAGTGAATACATCCTGCTTCTTAGTGCTCTATACTTCTGTGTTCAAATTCCTGTCGGGAAATTGTTTTCTCTGCTTGGCTGCAACAGCGTCGAAACAAGACCCCACTTTGTTCACGATCGATGAGGTGATTCACTGCGAACAGTCAGACAAAGTTAATGTTTCCGGGTTTATAAATTGCATGCAGAGTTTATTCGACGCAAAACTACCTCTATGGCAATGTGCAATCGAATGCTGGCGGGACTGGCGTTCGACGAAAAGATTCTTGTCGTTTTGTATCAGCAATCACGTTGAGGAAAAAATCTTTTGCTCTCATGAAGTGAATAGTACCTCGAGGACAATGGACTAAGGAACGACTAATTTCACCATTGCGCAGTAGCGGTAATGATGAAGAAGAAAGACTACGTTGACAAGATGAACACCATTCTCTCAGAGAGTCGAACATTTGTATTGGACAAAACACCGGAGAACAATATATTCATCCAGAAACAAATATCTAGACACTTACAAATCCCAGTGATATAGGAGTTCATATCGGAAAGCGTGTATAAGAAGCTGAAACTAATCGGAACCCTAACGTCTCATCTGAGAGGGTCACCAACGATTCACAAGAGTGGAGTTCTGTTGAGGCCCATTTTGAGCATGCAAAATTCAGCTTACCATAAACTTGCTCGATGGTTAGTGAGTGTTCTTGACCACGTCCGAAAACGCCTAACTTCTCATTGCTTGCGAGATTCATTTGACCTCTCAAAAATTCCTGACAGTTTTACGGTATGAACTCATAAAATGTATTCTATGGAGGTTGAGTCTCTTTTTACCAAAGAACCTCTCCGAGAAACCGCAGATTATCTTTGTGATATCAACTTATCCAAAAATATTAAACTGCCTATCTCCGTTAATTACTTAAAAGACCTTATACTTTTATGCATAGAAAATATCCTAATAAATTTGAGGGAAAAGCATACAGACAGATTGATTGGGTGGTAAGGGGAAGCCCTCTACGTCCTACACTAGCAGATATTTTCCTGGGAATGATCGAAAATCGGTTGACCGATCAAATTACCTAGTTCCCTTTGTAAAAATGTTATTTTGGTGACATTTTATTGATTTCTGATGATGACAATTTCATTCATTTTTTTCATATTTTAAATTCCAAATATCCGAATGTATTTGTACCTCACGAGAAAGAATCCAGCTTGAGTTTACCCTTCCTAGGCATTTTACCCACAAGGCTTCGGGACGGCACACAGAAAGGCGACATGGAGCGGAATTTATATGCAGTTTTCTAGTTCCTCGCCGGTTGCTTACAAACGCGGTTTGGCCAGAACGCCTTTCCGCAGGACCCGAAACATTTGCATTCCTGATCAAATGCAAAAAGAAGGAAATTTTATCAAGGAAACACCTTTGGCTAACGGTTATCCACAAGCCTTCATCCAGCACCGCAGCAAATCACAATGTAAAACGGAGCCCATTTTGCCAGCTGAACGAAAGTAAGTTATTTTATTTGTTCCTTTCAAAGGAGATCACGCCTTTAATCTTTTATGTCATAACTTAATCTCCACTCAAGGCCGAACGTGTATGGCAGCCCAATTGCGCATAGTGCAGACTACTAGAGGATTAAAGTTAGAAGATCGCTCTGACAATCATATTACTCTGAATGTCTCACACGTTGTTTACCAGTTCACTTGCAGTTGCGGTGACACGTATATTGGAAGAACAGAACGATACTTGACTCAAAGAGTGACTGAACACATTCCAAAATGGTTTTTGCACTCAATGACTCTTTTGGACTGCACAAGATAAATTCCGGCAAGAAACCCGGCATCGGCTATCGCCAGGCATCTATTTTCTACAGGTCATCGAGTTGACCTGACCCGGTCATTCAAAGTACGATTATGCAATCGAAATGCAAAACTGCTGGCGTTCAGCGAAGCTATGTTGATCACGACAGAAAACCCCTCTCTTTGTGCGCAGAAACAATCATTGCAAACTATCTTTCCTTGGCATTAGCATTAGTGTAACGCGGAAAAGCAGAGCAGCCTGAAAGGCACACTGACGATGCCCGTGGCGAGCAATATGCGAAACTGATGAGAGTACTGACCAAAAAGAAACAGGTAAGAAATGACCAATCAGATTGTTTTGCTGCAGATGAAACAGGATGAAGACCGAGATGAAAAAATAAAAGAAGTATCCAGACAGGTAAACCTGTGATGGAACAAAATGCACGAGAATTATGTGCGCTTCGGAGTTGGGAGAATGGAACTGCAGAGCTGCTTGCCTGCAGGCGATTGCACGAATGGATTGAGCCACAAGTTGTTAGTCGAGGCATTGCCTGAGAGGATGATCCACGGGAGAATTGCGGAATCAGGCAAGGAAAATATGGTGGTGGTGAGAAGATAATTAATGTGTCTGTACAAGATGCAAAGATTGGAACGGCTAGTTCTTATATGGTGATTGGTCGTGGGTACGGGTGGGTCTTGTGCGTAATAGTGGGAGGTATAAAACAGACAAAAAAGGATACTGCAAAATGCTAGCTAGTGAGGTATGCGACCAATAAGCTTTATGAGTATAGCGAGGTACCAAGTGAATAGGGATTATGAGCCTGCAAGGGCGACATGAGTGGAAAGGGAAATACTTCGGGCTTGGGCAGAGTAAAATGAATAGGGCGAGAGTAACTTCAAGCTGTGAGGGCTGTCATGGTGAAAAACAAAAGGAACAAAGACAGAATGGATAGGTGTGCATACAGAGGTAGAACGACACAGAAGGGAAGCGATAAGAGTGCTGACAAGACCGATATATTAGCGAACCGTAGTGGAACAAGAATAGTAGAGGCATGCGATCTGCAACCGACAGGAAGTGCGGGGAGAGTTAGAGCTTGCGATCCGCAACCGGTGCTAGTGGGTGGGGCTGACCGTGAGCTGGACACCCAACCTGAAAAACACTTCGTGAATTGAACACAGGAGGTGTGATCCACCAGCCTAGTTCCGCTCACACCTCGTTGCAGACGGCCTGCACGCCCGGTGTGCGCCGGCCAAAGCGGTGGATCTGATCGCGCCCAGTACCGTTGGGACTGGCGTGAATGATCATTGATGATTGTACAGGGAGCAGAGCAACCACGATAAGGGTATATGATCCAGAATCAATTAGTCAGGTTGTGAGAACTAGGACGACAGAGCCAACGGGAATAGCGAGTGGTAGACGGCCAAACAGCATTATTATCCAGGCGCAGCAGCCAGAAAGGTGGGCGGTGTAGTGCCCGAGTTGGTTGACAGGCATTGAGGATCACTGGAAAGGGAAATGGGATAGAGAAGCGCAGTCTGGGTATGGCCCAGCTGAGGATCTACTGTTAACGGGAAGAGGAACAAAAGTGAAGCACGGGTCCATCGATGCAGCTGGCCCCGAGGAAAAATGAGGTTATGGGAAGTAAGACTAAAAGAGGAAACGGATAAGCAAGGGATAGAAGATTCAGTAAGGACTTTAAGATCGAACCTGGAATAATCAATCAGTAGAAGAGAAAAATAAATTCTGAATAAAATTACGGAGGAAACTAAGCCGGGGATGGGGTGGGGGCAGACTGGGTGGCGTCATAACTGGATGTTGATTCCATTTAATGAGCGACGTCAAGTGAGAGAAATGAGACTGAATTTTTCAGTCCAAAATCGCTGACAGAGTGATGGAAGTGTATGTGGTGAGACCTGATGTGGAAACGAGCAACGTAAGCGAAAGGATATCGAGGAGCTTTGGGCTACTTACCATATTTGTGCTAATAATTACGAGAAAGTCTATATATATACATATATATATATATATATATATATATATATATATATATATATATATATATATTGAACCAATGTGTAGTTACTGATGCAGTTCCTATAGCTTCTTTGAGGTTGGTTTCAGGGCCACAGTGGTGATACAACTAAATAACAGTAATAAATCGTGCAGAAGATGAGGCTTATTGGCAGTGTGTGAGGAGTATTACGGTGGCCTTCTTACAAATGTGAACTCATTTGGAAGGACTTATTTCAAAGTGAAATTGCCAGGGTTTGATAAGTCGGTATGGGAAAACAATTACTGGACGCGGACATGTTTTAAATATGTCGACGGCTAAGTCTAAGGAGAAGTGGTCAAACAGAGCATTCACGATTCAAAAGCGATGATGCGAGAAAGTAGAGCATTGGCTTAAAAGTCGAAGCTTTTCTCGTAAGATTGACTTTTGGTTATGTGAACGTTGAATAAGCGCAAAACAGTTGGGACAGAAAGGGATTTATCAATAGCATGCACGAATGCATACTTTGACTGAGAAGATTTGATGTGCAAAGGAAGTTTATTCCAGATTCTGGAGTACGTGCAGAGAAAGAACTTAGAGCGTAGAACACTCCTCGCTGAGGGTGTGGTAATAGTGTACAATCTATTACGGAGTGAATATCCAGTATACGGGGAGAAGCATAACTGGTTAGAGGAATAAGATTTCTTAGTCAGTAGTTTATACAAAAGTACCGGGTTCAGCTTGATGTGACGAAGCCACAATGGTTCGATTTTGGGAGAGATAAGCGTCTTTCCCTTTAGCTTAAGTTTGACGACCAACCGATAAGCTGCTTTGTGAATCTTCTCTGAATAAACTGAATACTAATCCTGTCGGGTTATCGCATACTAGAGAAGATTAAGGAGCAATATTCTAGAAGGGGCCTGGCATGTACTTTGTACATTTAAAAAATGCTCCCCCAAGCTGAAAGGATCTGAATAGAAGACCAAGACACATTTTAGCCTTCGCCGTTTGGAAAACATGTTCGAAGAAATGAAAAGAGCAAGAATAACTTAAGCCAAGGTCTCTTACTAAAGGCTAGCTGTCTATGGATGAAAAGCCGATGAAGCTGGTCTCAGCAGCTGTTGGCTGGTGCAGAGTTACACGGCCGCAAGCCGTCGCAACTCCTGTGTTATGTGTGTTCTTACGATGCAGAATATCGGGTCAGTGAAACTGTACTTCGGTAGCTGTGGACAAACCGACTACCGGCTAACACTAGAGCCATCTCGTCAACACAAGCCGCAGACACCCCACTGGGAAAGCCGTCCGGAACATCGGACAAAATACACGAGTGCTGTTTCATGCCAACGGTGAATCACGTAGATGCCTCACATACCACTTCCGGTCGGCTCGATGAGCTTACACAGCAGTTGCATGAGACACGACTTCAGATCGACGCTCACAGCCGTTCGAAAACGCGTCCTCAACCACGATCCAGGTCCACTTATCGCTCTCGACATTCTAACACGATTTGGTCTGGTGGTTGAGTTGAAACACAGGACCATGCGTGATAGTGCCACTAAACTGTCTGTCCAAGGCGAAGCCTCAACCGTAAATTTAATAAGCAACCGCTCGTTTGTGCCAGCGTCGGACACTTACGAGTCAGTACTGTCAAAGTTTCCTCAAATCACCCGCCCATCAACGACATATCGGAACCAACTCATGGCCTACTTCACCATATTACGACAAAGGGACCCCCCACCGCTACCTGCCCCGGACACCTCACCCTGAAAAAGCTGAAGGTAGCAGAAGCCGAGTATGACCACATGTTAGTCCTTGGCATTATCCGTCCTTCGAACAGTTCACGGGCTTCACCACTGCACACGGTCCCCCAATTAACTCCCGGTGATTGGAGATCATGCCGTGAGTATTGAGCACTGAATAACAACACGACCCCCGACAGCTATCCAATTCCTCACGTCTATGGTTTTTCTCTCGGCTTGTTGGGCAAAACCGTTTCTCCAAAATCGATCTGGCCAAGGCCTACTACCAAATTCCGATGGCCCTCGAGGATACACCAGAAACTGCCAGTATTACACCATTTGGCCCGTTTGGCTTCCTTCGCATGCCTTTTGGTTTGAGGAACACGGCACAAACCTTCCAGCAGTTTGTCGACCAAGTTCTCCGCGGACTCGACTTTGTGTTCGTTTGAATTGACGGTATTCTGATTGCCTGTAAAGACGAAGCCAAACACCTCCGTCACCTGGACGACGTTTTCCATCGACTCTCGATCAACGATATTTTCACCAATACAGAAAAGAGTGCTTTTGGAATCCCTAGTCTCGACTTCCTGGGACACCCCATTGACAGTCACGGCATCACACCACTGCCAGGAGAAATTAGTGCCATTGCTGACCATCCTCTTCCAGAATCCATACAAGGGTTGCGCAGGCTCCTTGGGATCGTAAATTACAATCACCGTTTCATTCCCAACTGCGCAGACGTCTTAAAACCCCTCACTGATCTACTCCAAGGTAAACCAAAGAAAATCACCTTCTCGGAAGTTGCCAAATAAGCATTTGCAAATGTGAAACTCATCTTGTCACATGTCACTTCCCTGGCGCATTTAGATCTGACAGTGAATCCACTCTTGTGCCGAACACCGATGCCTCCCAGAGAGAAGTTGGCGCTGTTTTACAAAAAGTTGACAACAACGGCCACGAGCCGCTTTGGTTTTCCCTCCGGAACTTACAGCCTTCTCAGATTTGGCATAGTACTTTCGGCAGGGTATTCCTGACTACCTATCTTGCCGTAAGACACTTCCGGCATGTACTTGAAGGTCGCTGTTTCTACATCCTCACAAATCACAAACCATTGGTGTGCGTATTCCAAAACTCCACAGATCATTACTCGCCGAGGGAGATGAGGCAGTTGGACTACATTTCACAATTTTCAACGTATATACGGCACATATCTGTTTCCGATAACGTTGTTGCCGATGCTTTTTCCCTATGTCCCTTGAGATTTTCGGCGAGTCATTTTTGATAAGTTCCGCTCAGTTTTCCACCCCGGTGTTCGTTCTTCCGTGCAACTTGGAACTGATCGCTTCATTTGGCCTAACATGCTCAAAAACCTTCGCACCTGAGCAAAACTGTGTTTACCATGCCAAAGTTCTACAGTTCATCACCGTACAATCACTACTCCTGGTACGTTTGCTTTGCCTGACAGTCGTTTTAGGCACGTCCACATTGACTTGGTAGGCCCTCTTCCTCCGTCCAATGGAGTCACTTACATTTTTCGTGTGTGGTTATCGTTTTAACCGTTGGCCCCACGCTGTGCCCATCAAGGACACTTCTGCTGAAACGGTAGCACAAACTTTTGTAGACAATTGGGTTGTTTCTTTTAAAATGCCTGCTTCTAATACGTCCGACGGCGGTGTGTAATTTACAGCCACACCCTTCCGTGATCTCAGTCGGATTATTGGTTGCAAACTCATAAAAACCACAGCGTTTCATCCAGCATCCAACGGTCTAGTTGAGCGTTTCCGTCGCCAGCGGAAGACTTCCACCATGGCTGCCTCGTCAACTAAATGGACAGAGAAACTATCGGGGATACTCCTTGGCATTTGCAACAAAATCAAGGAGGACTTACACTGCACCCCGGACGAACTCGTTTATGGCACTACCTTGCGTCTGCCAGGCGACATGATCATTGACCAGGCTACTTCAGACCTAGACCCGGCGTCATATGCATCACGCTTAACTAGTCCACTGAGCGAACTTCAACCTACGGCTACACGACACTTCGCCCATCCAACGCAAGTTTCTCGTAATTTATCTACTTGTCTTTCTGTTTTTGTTCGGGTTGATGCCGTTCGGAAGCCCCTTCAACCGTCATATGATGGTCCGTTTCGTGTTACTAAAGGTTGTGATAAGTACTTCATCACTGATCGCAACGGACACCACGATTCGATTAGCGTTGACTGTCTTAAGGTAGCTCATGTTGAACCTGCATCCGTAACCGATTCTTTCGTTGTTTCATTCACATTCACATTCCCATCTTCGGAATCTTCCCATTCACTTCTGTCAACACCACCAACACCATTGATGGAACCGGAATCATCACCATCAAAAATACCGTTGTCGCCATCACAGGACCCCCGGAAGGTTCAAACTCCACAGAAAAGGACTCGCTTAGGCAGAATTGTACACCTTCCTTTCCTCTACCAGGACTTTGATTTTTAAACAACTTCATATCGAGCTTTTTCTATCTATTGTTTTGTTGCAAAGCTCTAAGGGGCGAGTTCTGTGGTACCTTGTACATTCCTCATATTCAACCATTTTCTTTTCACTGTACTATACACGTTTTATTGCTTTATCAAATAAATGAATACATATTTTCAACTGGCCTGCAAGTGGTAACTGTGGGTAATTCTCTCTGCTTGTGAGCGTTCTGTAACCTGTGACAATGAAGACCGAACTCATACAATCCCAAACGCAATTTTAGCGCACGTACTGCGACTCGGCAGACAACTGTAGAATTACCGGGATCCATTCAGGCGACGTACAACCGCCTGTCCAAAATCTGCGTCGAACCTAACTTGAGGAGCGATTTTATGTAGCCTGTTTGATGTCAACTCGCCGAACATTGTGGACATACTATGAGTCACCTTCTTTCTGCTTCTGTTGCACAGCACTTCTGTACAATGGCTTTTTGTTAGCATGCTTCGTTTTTGTCTCGCATCTCTATCGAGCCACCACACATCTACAAACGACCTGGTTCCGTGGTCAGATAGCACGCGTGCCCCCGTCCAGAATCAAGGGTAATTTTGGACTCAGCGAAGCAGATCGATGATCTGGCAAGTAGACAGTATGCCATCGCTTGTGCATATGGAAATAGATAGAAGTCAGGGCCAAACGAAGCAGGGTGATGGACCAATCAGTGATCAGAGCCGAATCAACCAATCAGGTTTTAACGAGACCAGACCAGCCAGCCAGCCACCAGAGCCACACCTCAACAACAATTGA
This sequence comes from Fasciola hepatica, assembly GCA_948099385.1. NCBI lineage: Eukaryota > Metazoa > Platyhelminthes > Trematoda > Plagiorchiida > Fasciolidae > Fasciola > Fasciola hepatica. The sequence goes on from CANUEZ040000179.1 coordinate 5,061,152, forward strand.
GCCGAGTAGTTTGAAGTGAAAGAATTTGGCTATGATCATCGCACTTCATAAATAAGTGATCTGTTTCGTACCAACAAGACGAGATTGTTCGAAAGTGGAAAAGTATTCTCATTAGAGCCAATGGGATTGATCGAAACTCCCAATCGCGTCACACGAACAATCAGGTGCTGGCAGCGACCCACTGCACGATAAGTAAATGCAACAGTTTTGTTTTCAACCGAGTGGGTGAGAATCTGATATGGTGCTTTTAGTCTAATGTGGAAGAGAAATCGAGGCCTCAAAAGTCTCTATAAAATATCAGCGGAAATACCAGTCTCGAACAATAGCGCTATTTTCTAATGGAAGCAATACTACTACATCTGCAGACCCCTAAAAACGTGATCTTCTTTCTCCCAATTAGTTTTGGGAGCATGAAGCCACCGGTATATGGGACCTCAGGTTCCGTGAGTTTTACACTAATATACCTGATACCCAGTAAAATATAACAACTACCTGCATCAGTGGATTCACTGGATCACACAAAATTATGAGCTACAAAATGTTTATCTCAGAGTCTGTCAAAAGTTAAATATTCCCGTTTGAAAATAATCAACCAAATGCTCATCAAAATCTCCAAATATGAGAGAAGAGTCTCATTAATTGTTTACAAATCAGACAGAATCAGACTTGATTTTCGTGTACTGGAGTAAGCGGAAGTTAGAATTATTTGTACTAACCTTTCGGTCTACACCAAAAAAGCTATTCTTTCTTATCTCTGAGGTATGGGGGAAATATGCTATCTAACACATTCAATTTGGGCCGAAGTGGTCCAGTCGATTGTCAGTTATGATGTGAATGTACATGGAACATACAACTGTGATGTTACGCAACGAAATGGAAGATTTCGTCGTATAACTTTTGCAAATTTTGTGTAGACAGTGTACTGTATTGTTAATTCTTTTTCTATTGTAAGCAATTTATTGAACCGATGTTACTGTCTGTTTTTTTCCATTTCACTAAGTCATTCACTACTCCGAATTGTTATTTGATCCCATCCGTTGTCCCATTTTGATGCGTCCTACTGAAAACCATATAACTTTTCCCAAAAAGCACCTATTTCCGGGAGAACAGTAAAAGTGATTTTAATTCTTTAGATTAGTCTTTCAATGAGATCATGCTTGAAGCCACCGGTTAATCTGTGTTTGAACAATAACTCGCACGACTCAGCGTACGCACAACGCGAATTTCACTTGTGCCTTAGTAAAATTCCAGTTTTCCAGTACTAGTCTACATACTAAGTAATGTTACAGTAGTCAGTTTGACAATCCGATCCCCGTGAGATGGTGCCACTTCTCTCGAACTCACTGTGCATTCTCTTTTCACACAAAACGATGGATTCAGTTACATCTACAAATTCAAATATGTCGTGCAGGGTCAGACCTGTAATGTCCCTTCTGACAGGTTGGATAATCTCAGCTAACCACTTCACCACGGTGAGTTGCTCATGTCTAGAATTGAGCGCAATGGCATCCAGTTTTGTATTTTTGATATACCGTAAAGCGGGGGTTGAATGGTACTTGCCAAGTAGTTGTGAAAATCTCCGTGGAGTCAAGTTATCAACCATTTTTATGGTGTCAAACCGAATCGATCGGTGAATATCCAATAAACCACTACATCACATGAGATTTTTTCACTTCAGGTTAACGAACAATCGCATGCGGTTCGAAAGAATTGGACCAAAGTTCAGTCGATTATGATAGCAGGCTTCCCGTGAACTTATTCTACCCCACAAGACAAAATACATCCAGCTAGACATCGGAGTTTCGGGAATGTTTTGTGTACGTACTAGGTATCACTTTGTTCATCCTTGGAAATCCACTGTCATCTGAAGTGTGGTGCTGTTACATCCCGATTTACGTTAGTTAGTTAGTTGCCACGAAGATCGATTGCTCAGGTCTTCGAAGGAAAAATCGCGGAGTAGAAGTGAGAGGGTCACAGCAGAACCAAATGGTCAGAATTATTCGAGAATAGTGAAATGGAATAATCTGCTTTTTCGGTGGTCTAATTTTTCTGTGCAGGTTGTCCTGTCCTTCACTCACTCATTCCTCGTGGACTTGGATTTATCCTCAATTATTGCGATCATCTTGGGAACATAATCCTATTCGGAAACGAAATGTGAGATCTTTTATTCAAATATGGGTATCAAAGCAACATAATGTGAAGAAATCATAAGCACTATGAAACCGACATGATACCCGTCAACGCACACTAACTCTCGTGACTCCGATATCATTGTAACTATGTTGTTATTGCAATGACGACCAATTTGCCTATTGTTCCTTTTTTTATCTCACTTTAAAACCCCATGAAATGTACAAAAATTAGCCAGTTAATGAGCACCGGAAACAATCTCGTGCACGACGGAATGTTCCAATGTAAAAACAGCAGAACGGATGCATATGTGATACATGTATAAATAAGTAAATAACTTTCATTACGAAACCAACGCCAAAACCCACCTACCAGCAAAGAACAGAGCTAGCCAGTATCGGACCACCTGGTCATATGTGTATTCAGTAAAACGAGAAGGAGAAAAGTGTCGAATAGTTCTGTGTTATAAAATGTTGCGACACTTATGTAATTTATTCCCAAAGATGTCTCATATGCATGCCGTCCCAAAGATCGATGGTTCGGCTTCCAATGGGGTTGGGAGTTATGTTCCTTAGGCATAAATGTGTATAACGAAATAAAAAGGAGCAGGTTGCGGTCAAACGAAGTTGAACTGCATTTATCGTAACTTACTAGTTCAGAGGTCAATAAGTCCAATGACACGAAAGGTTCACAGTTCACATACAAGCAATGCTTTGTTGACGCCACATTGAGAAGCTCTTTCTTCTTTCTCCTCTGCATCTACTCTTCATTTCCTCTTCTTCTACTTATCTTATAACTACATCTTTAAGATTTTCTCTCATTCCTTTCGCCTTATATTTGCCTTTCTAGCTTTTAAGTAAAAACATCTACCTACTCAAAAACTCTCAAAACTTCCGACTCTTTGTTGATGCCTGGCTACCAAATTTGCATCCAGAAAATGAACCCCGTGGACACTTCGGATTGTGGCACGGTCGCCCGAGATCGTTCATTTTTGCATCAACCATCAACCTACCGAAAAAGAACTGGCCTTTCCATCCAATGAGCAGAAAACGCAGGAAATCGGACAATTTTACTGTGCCTCGTTTACACCAAAACAGTACCGTCCAGTGTTGGGAATTTTGTGGGGCAAGTGCAACCATGTTGAAAAAAGTGTATTTCCTTCACTTGTAGCTTCTTTATTGGAAAATATGAACCCCAGTGAATTTAGTGCCGGGTACTGTTGATTTCTGCCAAAGAGACGGTCATTGCGAGATACTGTTTTGTACTTTGTCCTCCGAATAGTGGACAGAGGACGGGCTACAAAGAATGCCAACTCGAGTAGCTGAGCCATAAATTGGTTGGCCAGGAGATGACTTGTAGTATTTGATTGGTAGAGGTCTACATGTTTCTCCCGTGTTAACTGATAAAAGTGTAACGATTGCAGGGTGGGCCGAAGGAACAAGCGTCTTCTGGTTTAGCCAACTGACCAAGAAAAGGCTCAAATTTGCCTCATCCTGATATATTTCTGGCTAGTTTTCCATCGGTTTACGGTAAGCCAGTCACGTCAGAAAACGCGTGAACAAACGTCATAAGTGTATGTAGTGAATCTGTGACTTTAAATTAGGATGACTCCGGGAAATTTTCCTCTCCACCTTTCATCAGATCTTGTCTATAAGAGAAGCGAGAGAGAAAAGCGAGCTATGTAGTGAAGACATACAACAAAACGCGATGCGTTTATCAACGATTTGACAAGCCTAAACGAAAGTGCCCAAATGAATGCACACACGCACATGAGTACCCAGCAACCAACATTTTATCCTCCCAAAAACTGATGTTCATTCAACGACCGTAATATTATTGAAAATCAACAATTACATTAAGAGATGAGTCATGCGTGTATCAGAATAATTTTATAGGTATACGATAAAAGAAAGGGAAGTTCTTTTACTAGCCAAATTTCTGACTAACGGTTCCAGTTCCTCTTCTGGTCAAAATTGAGCACGCAAAAACTTTGTCACTTAATGCAAATAAAATGCATATTACCCCGAGCATTTTCCAAATTAGCAATGTTTATTGCATTCAAATAAAGATAGAGAGACTTGTGCTTCAGTGGTGGTCAAACGGTCACCTCGATGGGCTTTAAACCCTTCAGTCCCGAGTTCGAATTCCCATCCCATGACTGGTCACTCCCCAAATGGCAGCCTTAAATTGGCCGCGAACCTCTTCCCGAAATATTGCACTTATACTGTATATAGTAAGAAAGAGAGGCTAACAAAAAGAAAAAAGAAATTCATGAGGATGTATAAAATGAACGGCGGGCAGACTAATTTTTGTGTATCTGTTCGGTCTCGAGACGGAGTGCCGATACATCCCTCTAATTCAAGTACAGAGAACATCCGGCTTGGTTACCAGATGCGAAAATGCATCCTGAGATGACCACTGACTGACCAGAATAAAAAATATATATTGAATAACCGGCTGTAGTTTGATGACTAACTAGACCCTTTCTGAGCTTCGTGGTTGTCACTTTCGCGATTAACCAAAAAGTTAATCGAATTGACGGTCTTATACCGTAGGATTGGAAGAGGGCACCGCGAAATGCAATCATTCTGTCACACTTGTCGATTGCGACCATAAAACTTGTCACTTTATAAATGACATGGTAAGAAAAATACTACAGTAGAGTAGGCTGGAGAATGCCCATAAGCCAGTGTTGTGGACGTTACTCACAGTGACAAAAATATAGACTGACTATCGTCGTTCGCGACAAAGTTGTGTTACCAAAAATCAAAGGGTTACACTAAACAAATGATCATTTAAAATGATTGTTGTCTACCGTCCGACCAAATGATCGACACCACTATGGTAGCCCTCCAATAGATAGTGCTGAAGGCTGTCGAAGTTATGGTACTGCAGCACTGAACAGCAATGCTCTTCCGACTAGGGTTGTATGTATGTGATCTGCAAAAGCGCAAGAGGAGGACAAATGCCATGGGCCAAGGCTCAGTAAGTGTATCAATAGGCACCAACATTTACATTATTACGAACAACAAGATGGCAGCCTCCAATCTGGCGGTTTCAATGCTGCAAAATATTGATCGGGAAAAATCGGTGGTATTCAGCAATCGTGGGATGCCGTTGGGACATGGATCAGTTCCCTTGCCGAATACATAGACTGCGCAACCGTTTATTCAAATACTTCTCACCAAAACACGTCAATCTTCAAGTAGAAGTAGATTCTGTGGGCCAGATTGAAACATCTGTCGGAAAAAGACATTGGCCTCCAAACGAACCGGAACCCAGGTGATAAAGTCAAAATTTTCATTTTCACAATAAGGAAAAGAAACCAGGAAATCTGGTGCAGCTTTCGCTCCATACTTAACAAATATATAGTAAAAACGAGCAACATGTATAACAGTCAATGTCTAAAGTATGAACACCGAAATGTTTACTACTCGGTGCCTTTAGAAACGTATTGTGCTTGATCTAATTGTGGAAGCGAGGTGGATAATCGATCTTTCAGCTGCAACACGAGACTGACTTCTATTGCACAGTCAGTTTCACGGACACACTCTGCTTTCTTGAACGCCGTACGGCATTCTTATTCACATTCGTGGCATGACCAATTAGCTGCTAACCCACACGTGAGACGACGAACTCACTTGAGGAGATAGCTGGCGTAGGTAATTGCATGCCCCGCTGTGCCACAAAAGCGTAGTCATCAACTCACGAAAGTTCAACATCCAATCTCATACGAGAGTGCATTATACTGTCGGCAAAGTTTATGACTTTGAGACGATCAATGCTAGTATGATCGGAGAGCTAAATGGATCAACAATAAAGTTCTTATAGAGGCAAAACTGTACACTGAAAGAACCTTTGTAAAACTGTTGGGATGTTTTGCGCACCGAATCAACTCGAATGAAAGCATACGGACAGGTCCCGAGTTCATTCAGAATAAAATCTGTCATTGGCGCCAGAAATTGTCTGCTCTGTGAATAAATCCATGCTCCGTTGAGTAGATTATTCCCTTCGGTAATCATAATATCGTGCTGCACCCAATTTCTGCTTTATGGAATAGTTATCTTTAGGTAAGCCATGATGTCACTTTTATCTAACCGTATAGTTTCATATCAGTCAGGATCCTTGTGTATTTAAACAGCCACTTTGAGTTCGCAGCAGAACTGTTCGGCGAAACTTTTGAAACTGGTCACTAAGCAGTTGAGTGTTTGCTTTTCGTACCCGGTAAGTGGGCAAAGGAACTGCATAGGTCAGATTCAAATAATTGCCCTCATGCATTAATGACAGATGGAAAACGACGGTTAAATACGTATTTCCAGGTAATTCGTGTTTTAGCTACTCATTCGCCTAGGATGATACAGGTGGATGGATGTTCGTGTATAAACAACGGTACGATCTGCCAGTTAGTCCCATAACAGTTCATTTCGGTCGAACGCCGGTTTTTACTACTGGAACACTTACCAGTAGTCAAAATTCCGGTAACTACCATGGATTTGGTGAAAATCAAACGGAGTGTTCCCGTGATGAGAAGAGCAACGACATCATTATTTAAAATTCTTGGCTACCATCTACGTATTCCACATGGATAAACAAATATTCCGAGATGTCAGTACTGTCTTTTGGGTTTGTGGCCTTGGCGCGTCTGTTTGCCACTTAAATCGAATTGGGTATGAACTACACTGAACGCAGAGCAAAACTGGCTCGTAAAGTGGCAAATTAATAAGTCATACACAGTTCAATGAGTTCCACTTTGGTTCTTTGTTGAGTGAGACATTACTGTTGTCTTCGTCACCTAGTAGTCTCTAAATTCATTTGGTATTTCTTGTTCGGTTACGCTATTCTACTTTGTGAAACTTGACTTGGCAAAAATTAGATAACTTTGCGAGGCTGAAAGATGTGTGGTGAGATTAATAAAATACGTCATTTCGGTCAGCATTGCGCAAAAATGTAAGCCGGAATTGTAGAGTTTTACTGGAAAAATTATTTTTTGTTGTTGTATGAACCCTTTTCTCCATCCGACCTTACTATTACTCCGGCAGATTCCGACTTTTAGGAAGTTCTGCCCGGGGTATCGTCCGCAAAAGCCAACCGAGGTATGCCAACATGGGAGTGCCGGAACTTCCGTGTGTCTTCTTCGATGGAGAAAGAGCTTAACACATACGCACTCCATTGAAGAGTCAGCCAGATAGAATAATGTTTTGTATCCTATCTAGTTCGTTCTAATTATAAATTGTGAAGCATTTATGGTAAATCCCTTAAGAGCTTATTTCATAACTATTCCCCAATGTTTGACTTCATTCTAAGATCACAAATACTACGGGAGAATTATTCTTTTGGTCGCTCAGCTAGTTTATTGGGATGATGTGCTAGCTATTTTGAGGGACGTATCCCAAGAACTAGATAGGCATTCACGTTCTCCGGATTCCCAATAAATAGATCTCGCCTCCGTGAAGCTGATGTGCTTCCGACCTCCCTTCATTTGTAATTTATCAACGCCCCGTCTGGCCACACCGCAACCATCATTATGTTGACGTCGTAACTGTTTGTCATACGGCATCAATGGAAGAGAAATTAAGTAACCTATTTGTGAGTGCGCAAATTGCGCTGACTTGCCGTGCTGCAGATTGCCTGCCCTGATGTTGAAATTCTTAAGACCTGCCTGAGTAACAGCTCGTTTATAGAGACTAACGTGTCCGGACATTGACAAAACAAACCAAACGTTACAAAAATCCTTATTTGCGAAGCCGCTGTTTTGTTCACTTGAAGACAGTCATCGTCCAACAGAGGAACAGCCACATGGTTTGCAGATTGTCGTTAACTTTATTGCGTCTAGACTGCTGAACTTAGCTTTGTTCGTTAATCCACAATTGCCCATAGTTCAGTCTCCAGCAATCAACTACTTGCTAAGTAGTATATACACTCCGTCACACTAGGAATACGAACTAGCAATACTGTGAATCCTAAGACCCAATAACGGGTACTACTACGCTCAAACCACGGAATGCAATGAAGAAGAAGCGGAAGTCAGGTAGAACTCGGCGAACTGTGGTTATTGGCAATAGAATGCACGCATTTAAAAGGTACACAGGATAAGAATAACCAATGAGAAACGAGCAACTTGGAGGGGTTTTTATTTGCCTGTGGAGTATTTGTGTCTGCGTTTGTATGTGCTTATGTATGACGGTCTGGCCGTGATCACAAAGAACAATGGGTCAGACAGAAGAAAACGACTGGTTGGGGCTTGAGTATTGTGAACCGTGGCATACCCGGTTGGTATTGTTTAAACGAGCGTGAACCTGCATTAGGGAAATTGGCTCACTAAGTACGAAACCATGGAACACGTGGTTCAAATTTCAACCGAAAATCATCCGGCAGTGGTGGTGGTCTTTTCTGGTACACTCATCTTTCTATTTTGACAACTCAGGAAATTCTATCTGCCATGCCAACGATAGTACCGTAACTATGTGGACAAAAAACTGGCATTTGTTGTCGCCGTGATTACCAATTTTCTTGTTCATTTTTCTAGTGTCTTATTTTCATTGCCTATAAAATGTGTTGTATCTTTCCAGTTGTGAAGCAGGGAAAACCATCTTGTTCTCTATCGAGTGTTCTCATGTCTCAACTGGGTATTTTCAAATAAATCGGAGTTATATCTACATTTACATTTTCCTTTGTTTCACAGTACTTTTCACCAGACTTACTCCGTTTTTCCTCGTGATATTTTCCGATTTATTCAATGGGGGATATTATTTCTATTTTTACGTATTAATATAATCAGTTTTATATCATACGAAAGCCTGTTTTACTCATCCACGAGATATGTGTTATGCAAGTTATTGCCTGTGAAAAGTTTTGTTGCTTTCAGGTGGAGATGAGTATGATCCACTTTGAGTGGCAACTGGTTAACCTCGGTTTGAGATGGCACAATTACGTTTATTCTGGCATGATCCGGTGGTTTCTTTGCTCCGCTCTAAGAGGAAAAGTAGCCCGTTCTCAAAAGACCAGACCCATACAGCAATGGTAGATGGTCCAACATTCGTCCTATATTAGCGAGTCTGGCCCCACTTATCGCACCGTCCCTGTATTCATCGTGCACTGTTAACTTGACAGTCCCGCTTGCATTATCGATTCAGTCAAGGCAACCGATACTGGAACATTGGAAACCTTCAAGCTTAACCGTAATCGGTGTTCGAATGACAGTCATTCGCCGTGAGACGATATGCTATTAAGTTGCCTTTTGACGCTCCGAAAGGTCCTGTGTTCAGCGTAGTTCACAATCAATTGATATAAGGTGGCAAACAAATGCACTAAACCACAAGCCCAACTATGTAATGACATCTCTGCACCTTTGTTTATCCACTTGGAATACTTCCTTGTTAGCTAAGAATAGTAACTCATGGTATCATTGATCCTCCGATTGTGGGTACTTTCCGTTTTATTTTTACCCCAAAACATGGCGATTAGAAGAATTTTAGCCACTGGCAATTGCTTCTGTTAGACTCGATTGGAAACGACAAAAAGAAAAGTAATGGGATGAGACTAGTTTCAAACCTTAGTATTTCATACATTCTCATGGACTGTTCTTGGTTGAAATATTTCGACAATTCTGTATTGTGGATAGAAATGAGAAGTAAGATTTCTGGACGGGCCTGTGCTTTTTTCTACGTCAATCAAATCACCTGCGATTTCCCTGTTCGTCAGTCTATTCGGACAAAACATAACTGTACCTGCGGAGAAGGGCCTAGGCGCACAAACCGATCCAATTGAGGACAGAAAATGTTAGAATCCAATATAATACAATTATAGTGCACCTGGCAGAATCGAGGATACAGGGGAACTACGAAACCTTGCGAGTAACCTGGAAATTCTTTGTGAATGCATCGTCAACATTATTTCGCAACAGTGCAAGCAATAGCCGGCCGGCTGTTATATCCATTGCTCAGTTCACGTTAGCTGCTTGATAAATCGTTCCGTCTACCCTGATCGCGATCTGAAGGTGACAATTGAATCCAGTGTGTCTCTTAAATTGACGTAGGTAATTCTTCCTAAATACAGTGTTCTCTGGCAAACTACGAGCAGAAACATTCCTCTTTTCCAAGCTGCGCAGCACTTCTTCTGTGTATCAGTGCGTCTCCTTATTTGTTTTCCATAGCTGAGGATAAAAATCGATCATGAAACCATTCCTCATCATGCCATGTCAACTGGGAACTGATTGAAGCACTTTGCAACTTTTTCATCCCCTCTTAGGAAATCACCAGTACTGCTTATCCACACTACCCTATCTGGGTCTCGAACATCACGTGGACGACTGTTATCCACACAAGTTAGATTAAGACTAATCGGGTTAGTTCTCAATGGTTTACCTCTCGTCAGCACTCTTCCGTAACCGGCTTCCTGAATGGTGCGTACTGATCACCCGCGCAGTAGTCTGCCTCTATGATGGACGTGTGTTCATGAGCACTCTAATTGGGATGAATACAAGACGAACAACTCTCAGTGCTTAGGTAGTTGATAAATGTGCATGGTAGTAGAACTGCTTTGTCCATGAGATGATTCACCAAGCAGTATTATCACTCACCTCGAAAGTAAGCACCATGGAAACTCACACTGTGGTTGCATCTTGTTAGAAAGCTTCATGGCAGAGCTGCGCAGTGATTCCGAGACTTGCAATAGCGAGCTGAGATTAATTCATGTATGATGCATCGCACAACCTTATCGTGATACTGCTAATATTATCACACATATATGTCTATACATACCGACATATTTACCAGCATTTATACATATATATATATATATATATATATATATATATATGAACAACTTTATTAGTCATATAATTTAGTTATCAAAACTGACGTTGTTCGCAGCAGTTTCTTTCCAGTCCGTATAACTTGAAACTGCTAACTGAATTCTGAATTTCTGTGAGATTTAAGCACAAATACAAGATTGCTTATCCAAAAAACAGAGGTGTCGGCCGCGAATAAATAACTCCAAGCTGGGGAAGTATCCAAAAAGAAACTTGCGGATATTTATCTTGACCTAGTTCCGCTTAGACTAACCTAGAAATCAATGGGAGATTCGGTCAATCGGAAATTCCATTAGCTTTGCAAATTCCTCATTTGTGGTGCCAATTCTATTCGCTCACTCCCCGGATAGTGGTCCACGAGTTAGACACAATAACTGTTTTCCATTTGCATCTGTGAATGATTTTCTTGCACAGATCATCCCATCATTTGGACTACTAAACTGAGAAATTGTCACAAAAGTGTTTGAGTTGAACTTTTCGAAATAAGTTTGTGAAAATTTCAGCTCTCTTCTTCCGTAAAAATCGAATTCAAAATTAAATTTTCCTGTGGTTTGTTCGTGGTCAGCTGATGAACAGTGTACAATCTGAACACCCGTCTCCATGATCGAGATATGACCGAAGATCTCAGCCTGATCTAGAAAGGGTAATAATATTCAAAGTCACCACAACTATTCCCCCTGGCTTTTACATGTTTCCATTATTTATTATCACAGGGTTTGTGGCTGTTTGTGTTTGGGATTACTCAGTTCTCAGGCACCGGGTTTTCAGTTTTCAGTTGCTTCAAAATACTTTTTACTACTCAATTTATCCCCATAGACTTTTGCCTTCCTAAATTTCCGAACCAATCAGGATACAACGTAGCGTTTGGGAAATAAATCAATTTTGAAATCACGATTTACAGCTAATTTTGACAACACCTGTGGACAAATAATGTAGAGACTTTGGTTGTTATGGCTTGAACTGGAGCGACCAAATGTAGAACAATGGGTTACTTATTCGAGGATCAGTTATTATTTAAAATGAATAACATCGCTCAGAGAAATGACACAAATAGCCTCATGCGTAAGGACTAACTACAGAAAGGACCATCATGGCCATTGAACACGACGAGAGGAGAGTAACTAGCTTGAAGCTATACGTAAATATTATGAATTCTACCACTAAAATGTAACTCAATTTCCAGGAGGAGATTCATACTGCGTCCACAGGATTTATTCTTCTGAGACAATTCTCTCTCCAAAACTGCACACATTTGTGGCCAACAGAAATAAACTTTTGACGCAGTTGTGACAAAGTGGTAAGCAGTATGATCGGATTGATGCAACAATTCAGTGTGGTGAGAAACACGCTGAGCAATCGACTCGGTGTTCCGGGTTCATAGAATACTGTGTTCGTGGTCTCAATCACATAACAGTAAGTGCCGTATCCATGTGCCCCAGTCAGACCAGTGGCGAGTCCCACCGGGCAGATAGTGAACGGACACAACAGGCGGTTCTTCTTCTCCAGTTCCAGTGCGTTCGCGGCCGCGTTACGACGATTCATGCGTCTCATAAAGTGGAGAACACGCATGTGCACACAGAACGTGGTGAATGAGGGCAGAAAGTAATAAGTGACCAACCACAGATAGGGATGCACATTTTGTGAGTAGTATGCATCTGAAGTGGTCACTGCGGACATGGCTTGACAGGATCCATTCCTATGATCGACGAGTAATGAGACCGGAATGACCAGAAATGCGGTATATAAGCAACTAACCCCATTGGACAAGATCAGGTAACGAGGAAAGTTACGCTTGTATGTGACAGCATACAATGTGGCCCATACCCGATCGATAGTGACCCAGATGAGATTGCTAGTGCTCAGCACCACAGAAATCCAGTAGAACAACTGACTGTCCCAAAACCGACACGAAATCCAATCAGTCACTTGGTTCCCTGTCGGATGGCTTTTTGTTGTACAGGTGAGTATACTGAATAGACAGCTTGCTGCGTCTGCCACTGATTGTATACGGAGTAAGATCAGAGTGAGTTTGGATGACAGTTTGAAGTTGAACAAGACAATGATCAATCCACAAGTGATCACTAGGCCCACAGCTGTCACACATGCATAACTAACTGTAAGATCCCAAAAGTCATGCGGAGGCATACCTGTGAATTTCTACAACCGTTTCTCACGATCGGCCAAATTTATTAGTATTTTTCATGAGGTTCATCATAGGGATTATAAAACAATTTGTGATTGGTTGTTTATTTTGGAGTGCATGTTCAGTTCAGTTCAGTACTGTATTCATTGTACTCAGTGCCATTCATGTGAACACATTAGTCGTGAAAACGAAAGAATCAGTACAAGTATTTTAATAGGCCACACCCATAAGCTAAACAAAGAATATTAAAAAATATTTCATTCATTGTGGTTTGGTGAGCATTAGAATGGAATTGGAGAACAGTGTAGTAGAGTGGGTCCTAATTAAAATGGAGTCCTATGGTTGTGATTAATTTTGCTTCATTTCATTCACTTGATCTGACTAGGTGGAAGTAAATTTTTCTATATGATTGTGTGGGAGAGCAATATATGAGATCCATGGAAACTGGTGTGAGTGACCCAAATAAAGTGACAATTTGGATTGCGGTTTTATTGCTGGTATTGTTTGCTATTTTATTTAATCCATGGTCTTTTGTTTAAACTTCTATGCTAAACAGGTAGACGTGGCTGCCCAAAATAATCACTGAGGTTTTATTTCAGCATTTTCATCGTATAGTTATGTGTCCATCAAATTCAGAATGTTTGATCAGATGGTCGTGAGAGTATTATTCTACTTTTGGTCAGCATGAGTACCAATGTTATCGAGTAATAATGTTAAACAAACCATTGAGAACCAGCCACCACAGCCCGGTGGTCATATGTTCCACACAAAACCGTTCAGTCCGGGGTTCGAATGGTGATTTATCAACGGTAGAGTACAGCACCCGTGGTTTAAACTGGATAGTAGAGCCCCACTACTGCATGATGAAACGTGATATTTAAGATGGAGTTATTTTTGTCTACATACATGTAGCAGACATGCAGCGGTTTGGCTATTTTTACATCGGAACACTCCGTAGTGAACGAGATTGTTTCCGGTGCTTCATAACTGGCTAAATGAAGTACATTTTATGGGTGTTGAAGCTAAAATACTCGAAAGAACAATAGGTAAATTGGTCGTCATTGCAATAACAACATAGTTACAATGATATCGGAGTCACGAGAGTTAGTGTGCTTTGACGGGTATCATGTCGGTTTCATAGTGCTTGTGATTTCTTCACATTATGTTGCTTTGATACTCATATTTGAATAAAAAATCTCACATTTTGTTTCCGAATAGGATTATGTTCCCAAGATGATCGCAATAATTGAAGATAAATCCAAGTCCACGAGGAATGAGTGGGTGAAGGACAAAACAACCTGCACAGAAAAATTAGACCATCGAAAAAGCAGATTATTCCACTTCACTATTCTCGGAAGATTGTGACCATTTGGTACTGTTGTGACCCTCTCACTTCTACTCCGCGATTTTTCCTTCGAAGACCTGAGCAATCGATCTTCGTTGCAACTAACTAACTAACGTAAATCGGGATGTAACAGCACCACACTTCAGATGACAGTGGATTTCCAAGGATGAACAAAGTGATACCTAGTACGTACACAGAGCATTCCCGAAACTCCGATGTCCAGCTGGATGTATTTTGTCTTGTGGGGTAGATTAAGTTCACGGGAAGCCTGCTATCATAATCGACTGAACTTTGGTCCAATTCTTTCGAACAGTTTGTGATTGTTCGTTAACCTGAAATGAAAAATCTCATGTGATGTAGTGGTTTATTGGATATTCACCGATCGATTCGGTTTGACACCATAAAAAGTGGTTCTTTACTTGACTCCACGGAGATTTTCACAACTACTTGGCAAGTACCATTCAACCCCCGCTTTACGGTATATCAAAAATACAAAACTGGATGCGATTGCGCTCAATTCTAGACATGAGCAACTCACCGTGGTGAAGTGGTTAGCTGAGATTATCCAACCTGTCAGAAGGGACATTACAGGTCTGACCCTGCACGACATATTTGAATTTGTAGATGTAACTGAATCCATCATTTTGTGTGAGAAGAGAATGCACAGTGAGTTCAAGATAAGTGGCACCATCTCACGGGGATCGGATTGTCAAACTGACTACTGTAACATTACTTAGTATGTAGACTAGTACTGGAAAACTGGAATTTTACTAAGGCACAAGTGAAATATGCGTTGTGCGTACGCTGAGTCGTGCGAGTTATTGTTCAAACACAGATTGACCGGTGGCTTCACGCATGATCTCATTGAAAGACTAATCTAAAGAATTAAAATCACCTTTACTGTTCTCCCGGAAATAGATGCTTTTTGGGAAAAGTAATATGGTTTTCAGTAGGACGCATCAAAATGGGACAACGGATGGGATCAAATAACAATTCGGAGTAGTGAATGACTCAGTGAAATGGAAAGAAACAGACGGCAACATCGGTTCAATGAATTGTTTAAAATAGAAAAAGAATTAACAATACAGTACACTGTCTACACAAAATTTGCAAAAGTTATACGACGAAATCTTCCATTTCGTTGCGTAACATCACAGTTGTATGTTCCATGTACATTCACATCATAACCGACAATCGACTGGACCACTTCGGCCCAAATTGAATGTGTTAGATAGCATATTTCCCCCATACCTCAGAGATAAGAAAGAATAGCTTTTTTGGTGTAGACCGAAAGATTAGCACAAACAATTCTAACTTCCGCTTACTCGAGTACACGAAAATTAAGTCTGATTCTGTCTGTTTTGTGAACAACTACTGAAACGCTTCTCTCACATTTGGAGATTTTGATGAGCATTTGGTTGATTATTTTCAAACGGGAATATTTAACTTTTGACAGACTCTGGGATAAACATTCTGTAACTCATAATTTTGTGTGATCCAGTGAATCCACTGATGCAGGTAGTTGTTATATTTTACTGGGTATCAGGTATATTAGTGTAAAACTCACGGAACCTGAGGTCCCATATACCGGTGGCTTCATGCTCCCAAAACTAATTGGGAGAAAGAAGATCACGTTTTTAGGGTCTGCAGATGTAGTAGTATTGCTTCCATTAGAAAATAGCGCTATTGATCGAGACTGGTATTTCCGCTGATATTTATAGAGACTTTTGAGGCCTCGATTTCTCTTCCACATTAGACTAAAAGCACCATATCAGATTCTCACCCACTCGGTTGAAAACAAAACTGTTGCATTTACTTATCGTGCAGTGGGTCGCTGCCAGCACCTGATTGTTCGTGTGGCGCGATTGGGAGTTTTGATCAATCCCATTGGCTCTAGTGAGAATACTTTCCCTCCTTCGAACAATCTCGGTTTATTGGTACAAAATAGATCGTTACCGTACGAAGTGCTCTGATCATAGCCAAATTCTTTCACTTCAAACTACTCGGCTCAATTGTTGTTGAGGTGTGGCTCTGGTGGCTGGCTGGCTGGTCTGGTCTCGTTAAAACCGGATTGGTTAATTCGGCTCTGGTCACTGATTGGTCTATCACCCTGCTTCTTTTGGCCCTGACTTCTATCTACTTCAATATGCACAAGCGATGGCATACTGTCTACTTGCCAAATCATCGATCTGCTTCGCTGAGTCCAAAATTACCCTTGACTTTGGATGGGGGCACGCGTGCTATCTGACCTCGGAAACAGGTCGTTTATAGAAGTGTCTGCCACTACCCTCACAATGTGACTCTGCAAGAAACCTAAACCAAACGAAACCAGCATTTTTGGTACGCTGAGCGTACTGTTGTTGCTTGTAAGGGAAGAAGTGGATTGCGGTTGCTGATGATGACAGCGATATCACAGAGCATTTTGTCCACATTTCCACGGCCCACTCTCTGTTGCATTCCTTCTTGGTGTAAAATCAAGTCGGCTTTTTTCATTTTTACTTTAATCCACTCGCATTATTTTGATCAGAGCATAGAATTTAAATAATTTTGATCGGTGATACACCTGACTGAAATGGGCAACTTCCCAAGCTACAACCATCCCAAAGCTGTTTGGAGCTTCCAAACGGAAATTTGGGGTGGACCTCAGATGCAGTGAGCTTCAAAATATATTACACAAATAGGTAATAAATATACTGAGCACTATTTAGTGACAAATGAATCACAACTGTGATTTCTCATAGTTATTCGTGTCTGGGTCACTGCTAACCCAACGAACAACGAGGCTGCATGTGCAAGCGCTCATATTGATAGTAAGTAGCATGTTAACGTGTGGACAAAATTTATATATATATATATATATATATATATATATATATATATATATATATATATATATATACCTTCTATGACTGGAATTATTATACTTTTTCATGACTTTTGTTTCCATCAATTCGATAACATTCCGTCGCGTTCCTTGTTGAACAATGCAAATTTGGATTTCATTTATGTAACTTCATATATTTTACGTTTTATTTTACAGATCACGAGTTGTGGAAGGGCCTGGAACGTCGTATGGAAGACGAGAATGATGATAGCCGAATCATCACTGATTTTGTGCAAAGCACATCATATTTTCATATAGCGCACTTATTTCCGTCGATGCAATATGCTGTTCCTTCCTTTCAAATATAGGTAATTTAGTGGTTAGGTTGTGATGGATAGAGAATATAATAATGTTAGATTGAACAAATGAATTGCGAGTAAGTGGCAAAGTGGATGAACAAATCCCGTGCTCTTTCTTTGGTGCGGAGGCCGCACCCAACTCTATCCTTATTTGAGCCGGCAGCATTTCTCAACCTTTTTCAACGAGACCCTCAACTCTCTGATGGTGCAACCCAAACCTGTCCCAACCCTATCCCAACAGGACAAACTTTGGGTTTGCTGCTTGTGTGTATGTGTGTGCGTGTGTGTGTGCGTGCGCGCGCGCGCGTGTGTGTGTGTGTGTGTGTGGTGTTCATGACTGACCATTAAAGTGACTTTTACCATTTCTGTTGTATTCACTTACCGTGATATTACACATACTTGAGTGCAATAAACGGAATACTACGGTACGTCTTGCGTCATATCCCTGATTCCGTGGTATGTTATGTGGGATGATACAACTTTAAGCCATACAATATCACGTTTGGTGTCACGTACTGAAATTTCGTCATGCTTTCAACTGATACGGAGCTCCTGGGTGTGAATTGTACGTGCAAACTGTAACGGCTATTTGCAACTTATGAAATTTGATATTTGACCAAAAATGGATTGAGTTCTGCAGAGAAAACTTTCTTCTTCTGACATTTCACTGGCAAAGATGCGCATGCTCTGGTAAAAATCCCTGCCTTTCCAAGATCCTCCGGGGAATTCCTTCTATAATAAATTGAAGGTGCTTCTGCTACATCTTTTTGAGTTCATTTCTGTCCCCCGCACAGAAAACCCTTCCGCCAGTGTATTCTTTTTCGAACTTCAGACTCACGTTTCGAAGTGGGATTATAGAGCGCAAATGAATGATCAACTCTGAGATCAGTTGACTGCCGGAACAAATACACCAGAATCGCAATAGGGACTACAAATTCATGGCGACCAAACAGCACCGGGCATAAGAGTTGTCTGTGGAAAGTATCAGGATGTTAAGTCCACTTAGGTGCAGGTACAGTTATAACCTCAGCAGTAACCAATGCAGTCTTTTTCAATTCAACCAGGCACCGTAAGGAAATGCGAGCCCAAACTCCGCAGCAATCCAAACCTTCGGTTAGTTATCTCACCACTAATGTTTCTTCCAGTGGACCGAGCAATTCTCATGCTCCCAAGCAGGAATTAATAGGAAAATGTGCTTCTTAAGGACGTCTATATCCCCGGTTTTCTTGTCCACAGCGAAATTCTTAGTGTTTTTCCTGTGGTAAGACTGGTCGTATACGGAGCCTTTGTCGACAACGTAAAGTCTATCGCATGACCTTTAACCCGAGACTCCACCTCAGCTCCACGTGATCAAAATCCTTCCTTTGATTTAGCTGTTGTTTGCAACGCTTTCACCCATGTTCTTCACACATTGTTTATTCCGAACTGTAAGTTTCATAAATTAATTGTTGACACAGACACTACCGAATCTACTATTTCAAAATTCCATTTCGGATCTCTTTCTTTTGATGATTATACTCTGCCTACTGATATCACTGGTCATTCTTTATTAATTTTAGGTTCATGAATCATTCTGACTCAATTTTCCAATCTCCTCTCATTGTGTGTGAATTTCTCATTGCTGATTCTGATCCGTCTATCCTGGGTCTAGAAATTCCTCGTCAGTTACGTGAGAATATTTCGTTGTTTAGCACTTAGTGTCACGTTTCTCGCCTTGGATACCTCATGTTTCAAGATTGCTGGTGGGATGCATTACCGCCTATTAAAATGAAATTGTCTGGGGACCCGGTACCTATCAAATGGCGCATCATACCATTTTGCTCAAGTGAATCAGTTCTCCTGGCTATACAATCCGTGCGTGAAAAAAGTGTCATCACTCTAGTTGAATCTTATAGCTGGGTGTAAAATGCTGTCCTACAGAATTAACGGAAATAGTAATCCCTAAGATGAAATGGAGTACGAACACAACCGAATTCGGAGCAAGAATTGGAATTATTTATTATTACAGCTCAAGGTCATGGATGTCGAATGAAATCAGATGCGTAACACAAATAAAGTTCATGCACAATCACCACACCTAGCTTAGCTCGAATGAGCTTGAGGGTGTTTTGTAATCCTGATATGGTCGATTGGACTAGCTTTCTCAACTTCTGCACACAGCAGTATTATCAGCTATCACATTCGTATTGGAATCAGGTTCTTTTCTTGTTTCAACATCAATGGGAAGTTCTAAAGCGTTGTACCGAATTTTACGGACATGCCTGCAGTATAATGAACCGTCTATCATATCCAGGATCCTCAAAATCCTCGTGCTGAGTTGACCTACAACTACGCCAGAGGATGATCGTAGATTGTTGCCTAGTTGATATGCTACCTCAGCTGATTCCAGGCATCTTAAATCTGAAGGTAGTAGCCGAGCTTTGGAGATCTTTGTTGAACTTGAATGTTTGGTGCCATGAGCCGCTCTCCTGTATTGAATAAGATAATTATCCACTCCTATTTCGGTTTCTTGAAACGTGGACGGACCGATCGATCTGATAGCACTATTGAGCGTGTGAACAAATTTCCTCACTAATCTATTAGATTGGGGATGTCTTGTTGCCGTGAATAAATATCTACATCCTAAACCGTCCGGCCACTGTGTCAATTTCTAAGCCACAAAATGACTTCCGGCACACCTTCACAACTGAACCTCTTACGCAGAGCTTTGATCGTAAAATCAGCTTCGGCAGATGTATGGAAATATACCTCTGGTCAACCACAATATGGGTCTATAACCACGAGAGCCCGGCATAAATTTAGAAATGGGCCACAATAGTCAGCACGTTTCGAAAGAGCAAACGCTCGCCGAAATGATTTGGTTTTAAACAGTCCAAAGTGGGATCATGCGCAGAGGACCGACGAAAAGTGCCAGCGGATAACAAGTGAAAGATCGGTTCCGTTGCAGTAGAAAACTGTGGAATGAATCGAGGACAGTACTGCAGAGATCCAACTAAGGAACGTGGTTCCCTTTAGTTCGTAGGAGTTTGTACGGCAAATAAGGAAGCTGAACGATCGGGATCCCTCTTAAAACCTTCTGTGCCAATTAGGTAATCAAGAAATTCAAGAGGTACTGAACTCAAAATAACTTAGATGGGCAGATGACTATAATCGATTCGCGAAGTTGTTGCAACAATTAATGAACGCTATCATCGTGGATTGCTTTTGTGGGACTATGAATCGCTACATTAACTTGGTAACATTCAACACCAATGAATCCATCAATGAGCGACTTCGTGACAGGCCGGAAAATAACTGGAGAAACACCCAGTCCGAGTGGCTAAGTTTTATGCGAATACAAACCAAAAGGAGTCTCAAGCGGAGTCAATTCACGAGAGTCCTGAAGAAGGGGAATTTTAAATAGGCATCTTTAAGATCCAGACTCGAGAAATAACTTGATCTTCTGAATCGGGATAATAAATCATTGAGCTCTCCCGTAATACGTCTATTGACGAAGTTTGCCTTCGAGCATGACACGGTAATCATCAAAAATGCTCGGAGTTTTGCAATTTGATTTCAGGGGTGTAATCTTTGGTTCAACGCATTTCGATGGACTCACAGGTTTGAGCTCAAGAGTAAAAACTAAAGAACCCAAAACCTTAATAGGCTTTTGCAAATCATAAGACAAACACGATTCCTCACAGACACAAGATCACGGTCCACTTCGAGTGTCACAGGGGGAATTTTCATACCATCAATGGCTTTGGAACAAAGTTCCAAAACCGACCAACAGGGGTATTTTTGAGGTCTATTTGCCGTACGTAGCGCCGGTTGGGATCGCAAAATGGGACTAGTTAAAGACAAGCAATCACGAGACAAGAGAGAAACGGAAATAATAGTGTCTTTTATGGGCTTCAGTCCTAATACGGAAGGTCCCGAATGAGTGGCACGGAAATCCGTTTGGTACCCTGCTTCCATTGGTGTTCCCCAAGGTTTGGTACTCGGTCCATTGTCGTTCCTGGTCTATATCAATTATCTCCCAATCTGTATGAACTTACAGCGCTTACTTTACGCTGACAATCTGAAGATGTGGAGCGTACTTCTTTCTGATACGGACAAACAATTACTACAGGACGATCCCGACAGTCTTACGAATTGGTCCAATACATGGGCCTTTCCGATAAGAATGGAGAAGTCTGAAAGCATGCGCTTAGGTCGAGTACGGTCAACGCTAGGCTACACACTCTCTGGCACTCTGCTGAGAATGACGGCCAGTGAGCTTGATCTTGGGGTGGTACTGTATAACAATTTAAAATCGAGACCAAACAGATAGAGCCTGTGTCTCAGCATGGAGTATCCTTGGGGCAATCCGTCATTCCTTCGGAAAACCCGCTTATGATGCTTTTCGGCTGCTGTGCACTACACATGTTAGACCTCGACAGGAGTATGGTACGGCGGCCGCTTATCCGTGCACAGCAGCCAAATTGGACGAGCTTGAAAAGGTTCAGAAAGCTTATGCTAGTCCTACTGCGGGTCTGCGGGGGACTGGCTACGAATGTAGCCTACGAGCAACTGGACTGTTCGGGCAAACCATTCGGAGGATGTGAGGCAATCTTATTTGTGTACTTTACATCACCCGAAGCGACCTAAGACCAGAGCTACAAGCTCTCTTTCAGCCACGTGAACCAAGCCGTACGCGAGTACACTCACATACACACTTGAAGCTGGGGTTCATAGATTTGGTGCTGATATATGGCCAGTCCCAGATGGTCACCAACACTTGGACCCGCTCCTAGAGGAAGTGGTAGAAAAGGTGCACATTTCAGTTCTCAAGCGGAAACTATACGATTTTCTGAGTGATTAGTGGTGTGGTCCTCTTTCCTGGGACCATACCCAATAGCTGTCGTGATGAGACCTATACGGGAGGCTTCCCTCTACTTTCGAAGACTGAAGGCTCAAGGAATGGTCATCTGAATCTGTGACGGAAAGTGTGCAGGCCTCCAGAATTGTTAAAGCATATCCGGTAATACCCTTTAAAACTGTGCCAGTGGGATGAAGTTCTGAATTTGGAGTGGCTTTTCGAACCACGGTCTAAGGAATGAGTGATTCAGCATTACCATCTTTAACAATCAAATCATGTTGAATCTTGCCGCCGACCAGAAAGGAACGCGAAATTTGTTTTTGTGCCACGCACTCACAAAGAGGAAAATCTTTGGGAATCATCTGAGATCAAATTGTCTGTTGAGTGGGAATACTATGACCGGGAGTTCCGATCTGGCTGACTGACTAAAGGTGACTAATTTTTCCACATCAGAAACGTTTAGCGCCACGGAAATGTGGAGTGGATCCAGAATTTAGCTTCCCACACAAATCACATGGACCGAGTGTGGTCCCCGCTTTAAATGCTTCGTTCTAACTCCTCTGGTGATGAGAGTGACAGGTAGATAATGTCAGAACATACAGTCCCATATGGTGCCCGACTGACCTTATGGCGACTTATTTTGAAAAACTTTTAACTGATGAAATCCTGTCAGTAGAAAATGGGATTGAAGAGATTTGATTGAAAGCTTCCTTTTTAAATGACGGTGACTATCACAGTATATAAATGCTGGTCTAGGTCATACCTTCTGATCACCGTTGACTGGAGTCCTGGCGCGCTGTAGTTCGTGACCATTCTATAAGCATTCGTTTTCACCTTTAACAAGAAATTTATCCACGTTAGCTTTAGTTAACACTTTTGAAAGAAGACTGCTGCATGGAGTATCCATTTTTGTGTGCGTTATTCTTTCCATCTTAGTCAATTTGATTACACTCATCCAGAATAGCTGTCACAGAGTTTGAGGAAACTTCATTCCACAGAAACGGATATATCGCTTGTTTATTGCCGATATACACCTTAAGATTATTGTACACCGTATAACTCCAAAAATTAGATATCAGTTGCCCATCACTTTTAAAAATGCCGCAAAGAGTAGCCTTTCCCAGTGCCCGTTGGTTTTGTACTCACCGTGAATGGTATTTCTGTGTTTGATATGGTGAGGAGTCGGTGGATTACCTTTGGTTTTCCCGGATCTGCGACCACATTACATGATACCACAGGTGGATTCCGTAATACTACTGACATATTGATGTTGCTCACACACTTCACGAAATTCTAAGGAGAGGAACTAGAAATCTGCAGTTCCCCGGTGGCATATAGGGACACTCGACCGTCGCCTGAGTGTCCCTTAGGGGAAGGTCACAGGAATTTAGTCCAATACCCCCAAAAACAATCGAAATCTACAGAAATACCGGAGAATCCATCATAAATGCAAAAAGTTCCCAACGAGAGTCTCTGTTAAGCCACATTTCTGAATATTAAATAGCTTGGTCCTGACTGACTTTAGATACAGAAATCTCTGCAATTGTGAGTGCATGTGAATTTCAAAGCTAATATTCGGTAGCAAAGTCCGTAATAATGAGAAATATTGACAATATCTGTCCCGTGTACCGTGTATCATGAATTCAGATCTTTTGTCTGTTTTAAAGCAGCCCTATCATGGCTGCCAGTTTTTGTCGGGAGTTGTTCGTTGTCGCCTCTTAGACTATGCTGTTAAGGACTACACCGCGTTTAGTCGGTTTTTGATATCCTTTTGGTGGGTAAATGAGACTTATTTTCATTTATCTCTTCATCTGTAGATCAAATGGATCGGCCCAAAACTGAGTGGCCTTTCCACTACACTACAATATGGAGGCGCAAGCAGCAGATGGCAGTTCTCAGGGTTGATAAGGGCTATTTCAACTCATCTCTTATATGAGATGGTTGTGTAAAATGTTAGCCGCTATGACCTTCGTTACAAATTCCCGGTCAGTTGTTCAGTTCCAACGAACAACGAGTCCGATGATTTCATTGATGACTTCGACAGTCCTGCAAAACCAAGGGTCTCATCGGCAGCAGTTGAGGAGCAACAAGTCACAGCTGCTACAACCTCTACCGCTGTTAGTTATTGCACACTGAATTTTTAAATGTGGGTGGTTGTGAAAATGGGAGGGGAGGTAACACGTGCATACCAAACAAGGAGTGGGAGTCAATTTATTTGGCTGCGACCACCTTCACGAAAGGTAAGCTTCATGGTTATCAGCAATATGCGCAGCAGAAGCATCACTCGGGGATAGAGAAATGAAATTTACAACACCGAGCGAAATGATAACTACGCTCACAGAAGGTAACTGAACTATTAAATCTATAATTTCCAGCTGTTCCTTCGGCACAAGATGTTGTGAGGCAGGCCGCTATACAAATGAGCTGATCAATGGCCGACCTGAGGATTTTATTACGAGCTCTGAGACAGTTAAAGCTTGACTTGCCATTAGATCCGAGGCCGTTGCTGGAGAAACCAAGGAGAATCCAAAAGAAAAATGCTAGCGCCGGTAAATATGTACATTTTGGACTGACTGATGAGTGGCTACGAGCTTTGGAGCGTAGACCTGTCAAGGCCGGCGGCTGCGTTTATATCCAGTTGCACATTGACGGTATGAGCTTGTTTCGTGGCTCATCGCACCAGTTGTGACCAATATTTTGTCACCTCTTGGACCTCAAGTCTCGAGTATTCATTGTTGGACTATACTGTGGAATGTCCAAACTACTGACGTGCATCAATATTTGGAAGACCTGATACAGGAAAAGACATCGTTATTATTCGATGGTATCATTATTCGCGGCAGTGGCCTTCATGGCAGAAATGCTTTGAGGAGTGTTGTGGCAGGTAATCCTACCAAGGCAATGCTCAAGCAGGTTAAGCATCATTCTGGGTTATACAGCTTTCAAGGATGAACACAACGAGGCTATAGCATCCAGCGCCGTCACGTTTTCCCATCAACCATAAAAAGGTTCCACAATGATGTTGGCTTTCAAAATCGCCGCCAAGGTAGTCGTCATACTGGCAGTTCCTCGTTCGAAGTACTACCGGTGGGTATGATAGCCCTGTTTCCTAACGATCACACGCACAGTGTCTGTCTCGGAATGATGCGACGATTATTCGGTCCTTGGCGTAGACTTCGTTCTGGAAGTAGGCCGATTTTGGATGTTAGTGGTGTGCGACAGTTAAGCGAACGCTTGAGAGCTATAGAGAAACATATGACGTGTGGATTTCCTCGCGTGTGTCGAACGCCGGAGGACATCGGATATTGGAAAGCAACGGAGTACAGGAAATGCTTGTTGTGTCTCGGATCCTTTATTTTCAAGAATGTATTTCCAGCGGATCACAGCGGGAACTTCATGTGCTTTTCCGTGTCCACTTACGTTTTGTGTTGTGCTAAGTCCTCTCCTCTCTACTCGGACTATATTGAAAGCCAGTTGCCCAGGGTTGTCCAGAAATTCACGGGGAAAAAAGTAGTATTCAGTGTGCACAGTTGGCTGCGCACCAGTGCTGATGTACTCACTGGATAACTTCTCAGCCTTTCCTTTTGAGTCTTACATGCAGATTATTCGCAGTTGTGTGACCTGATTGCTGAACAAGTGTTTCGTCGCACTCAGGAGCGATGTGCTGAGGCCAACCTGTACACAAATGTAAGATTCTGGGACAACACCTTCTCCGGGTCCGTTGGACGAAGGGGTCTGAATAGCCAATTGACCAGCACTGGTTCAACAACCTAAAGCAATAAAACCCTAAATAACTGTGCACTGATCGACTGCAGACCGGCTGTCGTCCGAGAAATGGAAAGCGCACTATAGTGTGCTTATATTTTGAACACTGTGACGGTTTCTTCGACTACCCAGTTCCCTCTGGGTGTAAAGAACAAGTACTGGGAATCCTTCCAAATGTTCTACTTGCTTTGTGAGTGTGACTATATTTGGCAATACTTTGAAAATCTCGTCCATATACCACGCTTTTGCACTTTTGTTTATTCATGTGAGACAGTTGAATTTGGCCATGAACCGTTTCTGACTGTAGTGCTTGAGCCACGGGGCTTTGAGTCTATGGGTTTTACTGGGGAGTCTGTTTGGCCACGTACTTGAGATTTGTATATATTTGTACCTTTTGTGAGTTTCAATTTAGTACCGTAGAAACTACTAATCGACTTTGTTCTGATTTTGGGGATGTGTTTGAATTGGCTGCGCTTTGCTCGATTTGCGAGAATTGGCTTACACTGGGCATATTTTTCTTCCACTGTTTGTCCAAGGGCACTGTCTGCCACAGTCTAAATGAAGTCATGTGCAAAGGTTTTATTGTTACCTTACGGTGAAAGTGGGTGTTTTATCCCATATTTGCAAACATGGGCGAATTTATGGTTAATCTCCGAACATTGTCGAGTTCTTAGTGAACAACTCTGTCGCCATTGTAAAATGACAAGTGGATGACTGGCTATATTAAGGTCAGGTGGCCTTGTTGCCCTACCAGCAGAATCCAAATACCCATTCGTGAGGGCCAGCCATCACCACCAATCACCGCTGTTTCCAATGTAAAGGTGCATAAAAGGTTCGGTAAGTGCCTACTCAGTGTTAATTACTTATAGATGAATTCGACGTTGCCCTCCGCTGTCAAAGACTTCTGGAATAAGTGTTGGAACTACCATCTTCCGCCTCAACAACGGCGATGGATGGCTTTGCTAAAAGAAAAAGGTATACGAACTAATATTGACAAAATACCTTTTCCAGGAAACCGGAACACTTTTCAGATGCGAGTTCCGATGAGGGAACTAATCGACCGAAAACACTGCCAGCTGACTTTGATCGGTCGCCACAGCCGGTTCTGGAAGACATGTCTGCCGCTACGTTTCCGAAGCAAACTCGACTGGAAGCGACTGCTAATTCCAGCTATCTTTGGTGTCCAGTAGTCACCACGTACGTATTTTTCTATTTTGTTAGCGTGTTCACATCCCTAGTCACTACACATTCCATTATACCAGCTACATCAACCCCCATTAGAGACACCGGCAGACTAGTTGTGCAGTGTGCGCGTTTTTAAAACAGACTGTAACTTCTTCTACGTTTAGGAAAACGGAAACTATGATAAAGGTAGAAAACGTAACAGATCGAGTCTCGGAACATATTACATATGGAAGAACTTTGGTGTGTATCTCGAACTTTGTACGTTACACGCAATAATTGCAGCTATGATGAGTGATCTTTCCACTCGGGTTGTGAAACTGTAGAAAACCATGGAGGACGTCAAATCTAAACTGTGAACATCTGAACATGTTGCCGGTGCATCGGTGCAGTCCATGCAGCGCGCTATTCCCGTGCAAAACGCATGGGAGTTCAATAGGTTGAATGAAAAATTGGAAGCTGAGACTTTCTATGAACACATGCTAACTTAAATTGTTCATAACTTTGAGATTGGCAGTTGCATTTGCTTGTTGCTTCGGGAACGCGAAAAGTTGGAGATTGTGTACGTCAGATAATGCGTACACTGATATCCGATTGCTTGTCGCACAAATTAAACTGGCGCGGTGTCCACGGGCGTCAACTATTTGCCAATACAAGAGTCTGTAAAATAACTGTACGTGGGTATGCCGTTCTGTGTTATCCTATCCTGTATTCGCAGACGCAGTAACGAAGCACAATTTCCCTGAAGCTACAACACTTTTTATAAAAACGAAAAGACCCAACGTTAGACTCAATGGTGCAGACCGACAGAGGTTACTAGCACTAATTCACCTTTTCAGGACGTGGCCGTCCAAACCGAAAGTGTTAAGGTCAGTTTTGACTTGGCCATCAATAAAATATGTATTGCTGAACCCTCTCATAAGCCGATTTTTAAAGTTGAAAATTACAACAACATTTAGTACTGCACCGACTCAACAAGTATCTTATTTCCTCTGTTCCAGGTAATGCAAAGTACACAAAAATGACCCATGGTTGGATGACGGTTGTTTGCTGACGAGTCCAGTGTATAAAGATTTACCTGATAGCGAAATATATAAATAGCCTCCATAAAACCTGTATTTTATTCGAAATCCGGGGATTAATTCCGCTGAATGTTGTATGCGGAATTGTGGTTAAGTTTATTGTAAGATGGTCGTGCTTATGAGCTTGCGCTGAACTTCGGCTACTCCGTAGATTACCAGTATATTATTTAGCATGTACGTATTTCGGTGTCGAAGTTAGTGTTACAAGTTAAGTGGGATCAGAGTAGTCCGTTTCGATAACTTTCGTGAGCTTCACCTGAGTGTCCCCTGACTGTCACCTGAATGACCATTTTTGTTTTAAAGGGGACACTCAGGTGACGGTCGGAGGACACTCAGAGGACGGTCATGCTGCTTGGGCAGGAGTTTTGTGATGATAATAATAATGGTATATTTCTTGATCATGATCAAGGCATATGCGCAAGGCAATGAGTACAACGTTACACTGCAGCATGGAATATTCACTAAATCTGGAAGTGGGATTTACGTATGTTAACAACAGTACAATAAATCTGGGCTGCGTTTGAATAGGCTAAAATGGGTACGCTGAATGCGGTTAATAGAAATCAGTTTCGGCTCCGGGGTGGGATGTCGCGGTGACTCAGCCGTGCGTGGAAACCGCTGAAAAAGCCTTATAAATGTGTGGAGCATGCAGTATATACGATAATTGTGTAAACAATCAATTCTGGAGAGATCAAAACAAAATTGGAGGTGTGCAGAAGAAGAAAAAAAGAAAAAGTAAAAATACGTGGACGCGCCTACTGGATATCTGAAGATTCCGTATCGAAAACTGAGGAGAGAGATTCATCAACTAGGAACCGGTCATGGAAGAGAATAGGACCAGCATGGGGTCTCCAAAGAACAAACAGTGGTATCAGCGGTGCATAGATAAGTTTATCTTCACTGATGTCATTTGGAAAAATCACTGGGCCAGTAGAACTGCGGTTTGAAATACCTAATGAAGAAGGGAGCCTGTAGAATGAATGCCAATAAGTCAGACAACTTTATTATTATTGTTCTCCTTAGATAATTCATTGGCGAAGGTGACAGGAAAACAAGTATGTCACACGAAATGTGAATTGCTGTTGGAGCAGCGTGGATGGTAGTTGAGTGCTTGGCTAGGGAAGTCACAATAGAGTCTTGGAAGAGACAGTCAGTTGGAGTTAGAAGATGGAGTAGATCCGTCGATAAAAATACGAAGATATCATAAAGTGGAGTGAATATGGACGCGAAGGCCTGTTGATGTGATCCGTAGAGAACTCGGCTCGTGGCGGCAACGACCGTTACTTGTTTGTGGGAAGAAACATTTCTAGGGTTACAATAAACGAATACACGGCCATGTTTCAGCCAGCAGCGAGGGCCTGGTATTTTACTTCAAAATGATTGTGATTTCCACGAATGGCAGGTCACGGATTGAGGCCTGGGCAGGAGTAGGCCCACCAGACACTACTGATCTTCATGGGGAAAATGATTAGGGTAAAAGGCAAGAAATAGGCCGATGGGGGCTTGCGACCCGAGCAGTAGGATTTTGATCACCGTGACTATCGATGTAAGTGGTTCCATATGGCATTGGCCAGCGTGAAAGATAGTTCACTCTGATGAATCAATGGATCCGTGCGGTAATCCGGTAGTAAAATTAAGTGGACCGATGGTTACCCAAGTAACCAGCATGATTTGAAAGAGATTGGGGATATAGCAGTCTGGAGGATGTTCCAGCTGGGCGTTATAATTAACGTTTTATTAGAAATCAAGTAATTAGGACGTAAAGAACGTATAAACCAAGGCCCAGAGTAAATGGGAAGATCATCATGCTGGAAGTGGTTCCAGCTGTGGGTTGTGGTAACAATCGAGAGAGACTGAGTCTAGGTGAGAAAATAAGTTTCAGATGTATGAATTTGGAGCAATGGAGAAGTAGACAAGCTTGCCCTGGACTGTAGAAACAGGCGGGTTTTATTTTGTTGGTTGGCTATTGGCATCTGCTTTATGGCGTACACTATGATAGAGGGTAATTTTGATTTGTAAATTTTGCCAAGTTTTCAACTTTTTTCGGTAAAATTGGAAGTCATTAGCTTATCGTGTACCTGTGGAAGTAGCAGAGTGGACTGGTTGTTTGTTAGGACGATTTCTAGGTCGAAAGGGGACTTGATATAGAGTGCGCTAGAGGACTGTGGTTATCTGGGCTCCTGCTGTCTGATACGTATGGGCACTAGCTATGCGTATGGTGTCGCCCCGATCGTTGGAGGCTGGGGTCAACTGTGGATGGTTCATATTCCCGATGTGCAGTTTGAGGATGAAGTCTGAAGCTACCACGTAGGATGCCCATGTTTAGACTTCATTTGCGCCCTGAGAAAACGACGTACCTGCGTGGAAACCTAGATGGGTCGCGAGCCATTTACAAGTGATTATTTAGGGTAGACCTCAGAAATGTTCAGTTTTGATATTATTCTTGAGCGTAAACAAAAGCTGGTGGTAGTTGGTCCATGTATCGACAAGAAAGATTATGAACCTAACTGATCTCACATGGTGAAACTCCGGGAAGCGGGCATGGACAACGGAATTTGGCATCAGCGAGCTGGTCGGAAATGGAGCGAGGAACCCAAAAGTGTTTAAACTGAGAGGGGCGGGGTCGGTATTTATGCGGTGAGTATGCCGTTCTGTTTTATCCTATCCCGTATTCGTAGATGTAGCCACCAAGCACAGTTTTCCCGGAGTTTTCAATATCTTTTGCAAACGAAAAGATTCAACGATGGATACAAAGGTGCAGACCGACTGAGGTCACTAGCACTGATTCACCGTTCCAGGACATAGCCGTGTAAACCAAAAGTGTTGAGGTCAGTTTTGATTTGGTCAGCATTATTATATTATGTATTGCTGAACTCTCCGAAGTCTACTTCTAACGTTGAAAATTATAACATCATTTTTACTTCCGCGATTCAACAAGCATATCATTTCTTTTATTCCAGATACTACGAAAGACACAGAAGGGACTCGTGGTTGGGTGACGATTGTGCACTGACAAGCCCAGTGTACAGAGGTTTACCAGTTGCATAATATATAATTATGCCAAAATAAATCTGCATTTCCTCTGAAATCCGGGGGATAATTCCTCTAAATGTTGCACACGCAATTACTGTTAAGTTGTTAGATGGTCGTACTCACGCGAGTGCGGTGATTTTTGGCTATTCCGTAGGTTAACAGTATATTATTTAGCATGTACGTATTTCAGTGTTGAAGTTAGTGCTAGAAATCTGATGAGATCAGAGGAGTCAGTTTTGACAAGCTTCCGTGAGCGTCACCTGAGTGTCCCAGTTTTGCTTCGAAGATGCACTCAGGGGACGGCCGGAGGAATTTCAGGTGGCGGTCGTGCTGCCTGTTTTTTGTTGAAATTGCTGATTATTGAAAACAGAAATCCGACGGTCACTAAGTTGCGTTTTTAGTTGATCTCCAAAAATACAACACGCAGCCTGTTTCTGAGACTGCAAAATAAGCCTGTGAATATCCTGCAAGTCTCCACGATGGTGTTGGGAAAAATTGGCAGATTAGGTAATTCGGAAATTTACCGGTTGTTCATCACGGAACACAAGATTCTTGATTTCTTCGTGTTTAAGAGAAACGGGATCACGCGGGAATGATAAGTTCTGGATGTCTTGAAGTCTTGAAGTTTTATACGGGTTCGAGTCTTTGAGCTGAATTGTCCCGGTTCTCGAGAAAATCTTTCATCGTCCATTGGATTCTCCGAGCTGAAACGAGAGTACAAAGAAGCGGGAGGAGGGGGGGGGGTGGGGGTGGCAAGAAAAAACAAGATACACATAACATCACGCAGTGTCTCACTGTGGACAGTGTCTTAAGCGGAATGGGGGTGCGACATTCATGAACATGTAGTGGAATGGAAATGCAATGAAAGGCATCCATTTCACTTTTTTGGATAAGGAATTACTGGGAGAGACCAAGGTAGGGGTCTCACTTTTTATTTAAGATGGTTTTGTTCTGCGAGAGAGCAATATCTCCCGGAATTGCGTTCCACAGAGTAATAACCCTATAGCTAAAAAAGTTAATTCGTAGTGAAGTGCGTGGTCTCTGTTTAAAAATCTCTCTGCTTTGACCACGGAGAGAAGAGGCTGGACAGACGGAGAGGAAGCGATCGCTTTGACCTGTTTCAAAAAGGTGAAACATCAAAAACAGATCACCCCTTACGCGTCTTAAGTCGAGGGAATAGGGCTTGGGGGTGAGAGGCGGACGGGATAAGGTAGATAGGACGGACCCCATACTGCTTTGGTGGAGGCCCTCTGGACTCTTTCTAGGATTTCGCGGTCTCGGACAAGGCCAATGTGCACTATCTGACTAGCGTGCTCCAGCAGAGTTCTGATATATGTGCCAAAAATTATGGGGAAATCAACCCCAGAGATGCGCGGGAAAGACCTTCGAATCATATTCAGGACTCGGGAGGCGGACTTGCTCGCAATCTGGTGATGATGGGAGAAAGACAAGTTACAATCTAACCAGAAATCGAGCACCTTGTGTCGGTCAACCACAGGCAGTGTGGTTGCTCTGTTAATGGAAAACGTGTGACCAGTCTCTCTGCGAAAGACACCCTCACGCACTTGTTATCATTAACTGAGAGGTTCCAATCCTCGGACCAGTCGCGGTCGGTAAGGAAGCTGCCTAAGATGGCCAACGTGCAGCCTTTGATCGCGTATGTTTGCAGCTTATAAAGAAGAGGGGCAGTCTTGAAGTACTACACGGGTTCGAGGCTTTAAGCCCAATTGTCCCGGTTCTTTAGGAAATCTTTGATCTTCTGTCGGATTCACCGAGCTGAAACGAGAGCAAAAAGAAGGGGGCGGGGTTGGCAGCGGAAACAAGATACATATAACCTCATTCAGTGTCACACTGTGGACAGTGCCTTAAGCTGAGTGGGGGTGCGGCATTCATGAACATATATGCGATAAAAGACAACTATTTTGTTTGTTTTTTTTACAAAGGGAATTACTGTGAGAGACCCAGGTAGAGGTCTAGCTTTTTCTTGAAGATAGTTTTGTTCTGCGAGAGAACAATATCTTCCGGAAGTGCATTCCACATAGTAATAACCCTATAGCTAAAAAAGTTAATCCTTAGTGAAGTGAGTGGCCTCGGTTTGAAAACTTTTCTGCTGTGACCACGGAGAGAGGAGGCTGGACAGACGGAGAAGAAGCAATCGCTTTGACCTGTTTCAAAAAGGTGAAACATCAAAAACAGATCACCTCTTACGTGTCTTACGTCAAGGGGATAGGTGTTGAGGAGTGAGAGGCGGACGGGATAAGGTAGATGGGATAGACCACTTACTGCCTTGGTGGAGGCCCGCTGAACCCTTTCTAGGATCTCCCGGTCTCGGACAAGACCAGAGTGCACTATCTGACTACCGTACTCCAGCAGAGGTCGGATATAAGTGCCGAAAATTATGGGGAAATCATCCTTAAATATGCGCGGGAAGGACCTTCGAATCATGTTTAGAACTCGAAAGGCAGACTTGCTCGCAAGTTCGTGATGATGAGAGAAGGATGAGTTACAATCTAACCAGAAACCGAGCACCTTGTGTCGGTCAACCCTTGGCAGAGTGGCTGCTCCATTAATGGAAAACGTGTGACCAGTCTCTCTCTGCCGAATGACATGCTCACGCATTTGTCATCATTAACTGGGAGGTTCCAATCCTCGGACCAGCGTTTTGTTTCATAAACTGCAATTTGCAGGTCTTCAACGCTTGAACTCCAAAGGGTTACATCATCTGCGTACATGACAATGTTCGCAGGAAGGGCTGTCGGTAGATCGTTTATATAGATCAGGAAAAGAAGAGGACCTAAGACCGACCCCTGGGGGACCCCAGTTGTTACTGGGGCGGGTTGAGACAAAACATTCCCGACTTTAACCACAAAGGTGCGGTCGGTAAGGAATCTACGTAGGATGGCCAACATGGAGCCTGTGATCCCGTACGTCTGCATCTTATAAAGAAGAGGGGCATGTGGGACCTTATCGAAGGCCTTAGCAAAATCGATGAATACAGCGTGTGAGAGCTGGCCATCATCATAGGCTTTCTTTAGACTATCCATGACAGTAAGCATATTGGTGATGCATGACCTGCCAGGAAGAAACCCATGTTGGGACGAGGAGAGGATCTTATTTCTATAAAGATGGGAAAGAATCTCACTCTTAAGAATTCCCTCAAAAGTTTTGCTAGGGATGCTAGTGAGGCTTATGGGTCTGTAACTAGAACAAAGGTGTCTACTACCCTTCTTATAGATGGGTGCGATCACTGTTTTTTTCCAGTTACGGGGGAAAACTCCATCGTCAACACATTGCTGAAAAAGCGAGGCATGAGGAGCAGCTAATGTATCCGCGGCTTCCTTGAGAATACGGGGGTGGATTAGGTCAGGACCCATAGAGCAATATTGGTTGAGCCGTCGGAAACCTTGAGCGACTGCACCAATGGGAATAGTTACGCGGTTAAGAATAGTGGTCAGAGATAACGGGTGCACGGTAGGGTGGGATGATATGGGAATGGAGCTAAAAATTGTACGGAAGTAGGAGCTGAATGCCTCGGCTACTTGGCTAGGGGGAGTGATTGGAGATCCGGCACTATCTTTGAGAGCTAATGGCGTCGGAGCTGTGCCCCTTAGACGGCGCATGTACTGAAAGAAAAATGCCTTATTGGTCCGTGCTCGACCAAGTACAGATCGTTGGACTGCATTTTGATAGGACCTAATCTTGTCTTTGCATATGTTCCTTATGATCCTGAAGTCTTCTGCATCACGGGCAAGGCCTGTGGCTTTATATCTAGCAAAGAGGCGTGCGCGTTCGTCTAGAATGCGCCTAATGGGGCGAGGGAGGGGTCGCTTAGCGGTCTGTGGGCGACGAATTCTGGGGACAAAATGCCTATCAGCTAAGGAGATGAACTCTCTGAGATTCTCTGCCATTTCATCCGCAGAGTTACCTGGGTTAGTTAAATTTAGCTGGGAGCGAAGAAATGCACAGACTTGGTCAAAGTTGGTCCTTTTGAAGGATCTCAAAATCTTAGTTTCTGACGGAAGAGGAGGCCATTTCACGATATAATCGAATCCAATGAGAATGTGATCAATTTTGCCGAGGGGCGGCGAGTAATGCACCACATCTATTAGGAGCCGATCATTGGTGATGACCAGGTCTAGTAGGGACGGGGCGTGGCCTGTGCGATATCTAGTCGGATCTCTTACGTTCTGCACCCATGAGTTTTTCAGTACGAGATCAAGGAGGGGTTTACCGAATGTGATATCCGGGGCATCAGCTCTTTGCCAGTTTGTACTGGTAGAGTTGAAGTCACCAGTGACCAACAGATGTATGAAGTCTGTATAGCTTTTCAGGGAGCCTAATAAGTCTATGAGATCTATGCCGTCAGTTGAATTGCATGCTGGAGGACGGTAGACAACACCAAGCAATAGGGTATCTGTCCTAGAGATGGTAAACACGGCCCACAAACAATCAATACATGAAAAGGTTGGGGTTGCCAGTAAGGTGGGAGGAGGGATCGAATTATCGTAGTATATGATAACCCCGCCGGCACGACCTCTGCTGGAGTCCCGCCTTACTGTGAAGTATCCCGGAATGGATATTTCGGCATCAAGTATGTCACGGGTGAGCCAGGTTTCTGAGGGCTATGATCTGAGGCTCCTTATCCACTGCAAGCTGCCGAAGCTCCGGGATCTTATTCAACACACTCAGGCAATTGCTGCGAAAGCACTTGAGCACACGCTCAGGAGTTGTTGCAGAATCGCCAGAGGCAGCTGGTTTTGGGTTTGAGGAGGGGGAAAGAGGGGGATTTGAGGATGGAAAGGAGGTCCTGGGAGAGTCGGGGGCTGAAGATATTGGGGGGCTAGAGGGTAAGCAGACTGCTGGGGGGACCGGTAGGTTTTGATGTCTAGTAACCTGGGGGGTATCAATCCAGGTGGACGGTCTTCATCCTTCGGTCTCCGAAAAGGGTGGGCTGCTTTTTGTGGTTTGCCCTTCTGCGCACTGCTTGATGCCCTATTCTGAGTTCTCTTGTTGGTGAACTTATTTTTAATGACAGCACCAGATATATTATCTGGTGCTTTAACCTCCTCACTGCTTCTTTCAGTAGAAACAGGTTGCAGGTTCATGTCTGGGCTCAAGGATGAGTGAGTCTCGTCCGTTGAAACAGTCTTGTTGGCTATGATGGGGCCTGGGATGCTTTTCGCAGGCGACCGATGTTTAGTGGCGCTAGGCCTACTACTGGGAGTACTTTCGGCGACGGGAAATGGTGTCAGTAGGGAAGCGAGGGATGGTGGGCATGCAGCTCGGTCCTCAAGGCGAGTTACCTGGACAACTGGCAGCACTCTGAGCTTAGGATCGGCTTTTTGTGGAATTTTTGGCTTAGCCTTCTCACTGCGGAGCCTCAGATGAAGTGGCTTATCAATGGATACGCCCTTGAGCCCTTTGATTTCCTCCTTGAGCTTTGCGGCCAAGGAAACAATTCGTTTGGCTGCATCTGTGGAACCCATTACAATGAGAATACCGTGAACCCGGTTTGTGCGTTTGGTTACCAACCAAGTGGACCGACCTTTAAGTGGGAAAGGGAGCTTAAGGCGGTTAAACACCTGGGCGTAGGTGTCATGAGGGTGATCTGAACTGAGGAAGCGGCCCCAAAGGATGACTCGCTAGGAGCAATTCTCGGTATCTTGTAAATTCTTTGCGGCGTCAAGAATTTGCTGCTCAGGAACTCTACAAACCTGATCGGCTGCCTAGGACACCGGGAGGGATTTTATTACCAAACTCCTCAGGCTGGACAGCTCATCCTTAAGGGTGCGGACGGTGGCCCTTAGCTCGGCTATCTCTGCAGCCTGACTTCGGGCTGCACATTTTAGTGCATCCGTTTCCAGCGCATTATGAAGGACCGTTTCGTCCGGATTGAGGAGTGAGGCATTGGCCACGGAGGGGGAATCGCACTGCCTCATGGGGAAAGTAGCCTCATCTGAGCAAGCGGTTATATCAATGGTGGGGGGCATTGACATTATTCAGGATCTAGTCGGCACAGATAAAGATAAACTTAAATGGAGGGGGACGAGCTGTGTGTTCTAAAAATTTCAAAAACAGCTACACTCACCGAGGGAGACGACCGCACCGCTGGTGTACCGCAGTTCAGGGCATTAGGGACCTCGTCGAAGGCCTTAGCGAAATCGATAAACACGGCGTGTGAGAGATGGCCATCGTCGTAGGCTTTCTTCAGAATATCCATGACAATAGGCGTGTTGGTGATGCCAGGAATAAACCCATGTTGAGAAGGGGAGAGGATCTTATTTCTATGCAGATGGGAGGGAATCTCACTCTTAATAATTCCCTCAAAAAGTTTGCTGGTGATGCTAGTTGGATTTATGGGTCTGCAACTAGAAGCAAGATGGCTACTACCCTTCTACCCTACTACCCTTCAGCTACTGGGGAAAACTCCGTCGTCAACACATAGCCGAAAAAAGTAACATAAGGAGCAGCTAATATGTCCGCGGTTTCCCCGGAAATGCGGGGGTGGATTAAGTCAGGACCAATGGGGCAACATTGGTTGGGCTGTCGGAAACCCTATGCGACTGTACAAATGGTGACGTGGTTAAGTGTAGTGACCAGAGATAACGGGTGCATGATGGGGTGGGCTGATATGAGTAGGGGGCTAAAAACTGTACGAAATTGGGAGCGGACGGCCTCGGCTATTTGGTGAGAGAAGCGATTGGGGATCCGGCACTATCTTTGAGACCCAGTGATGTCGGAGCTGTGCCCCTTAGACAGCGTATGTATTGAAAGAAAAATGCCTTATTGGTCCGTGCTCGAGCAAGTGCAGATCGTTGGAATGCTTTCTGATTGGACCTAATCTTGTCGTTGCATATGTTGTGCGTAATCCCGGAATTTTCTGCATCGCGGGCAAGACCTGTGGCTTCATATCTAGGAAATAGGCGTGCGCATAACGAGGCCGGGGTAGGGGACGCTTACCGGTCCGTGTAAAACGAAGTCTGGGGAAAAATGACCTATCAGCTAAGGCTATCAACTCTCTGAGATCCTCTACCATTTCATCAGCAGAGTTACCTGGGTCAGCTGAATATAGCTGGGAGCGAACAAATGTAGAGACCTGCTCAAAATAGGTTCTCTTGAAGGACCCCGAAATTTTGATTTATGAGAGAAGAGGAGGCCATCTCACAGTAAAATCGAACCCAATGAGAATGTGATCACTTTTGCTGAGAGGCGGCAAGTAGACCACCACGTCTATCTGGAACCATGCATTGGTGATGGCCAGGTCTAGTAGGAATGGGGCGTGGCCTGTGCGATATCGGGTCGGACCTTCCATGTTTACCAAAGATGATATTAGGGGCAGCAGCACCTTGCAATTCGATACTGGATAACTTGAAGTCACCAGTGACTAACGAATGGGTGTACCTTTTCAGGGAGCTTAATAAGTCTATGATGCCTAGGCTACCGGTTGAATTGCATGCGGGAGGACGACCAAGCAGTAAGGTATCTGTCATTGAAAGGGTAGTCAACCCACAAACAAGGAATATATGGAAAGGTAGGGGCTGTCCGTACGGTGGGAAGAGGGATAGAATTATAGTAGTTTACTATAACCCCTCCGGCACGACCTCTGCTGGAGTCCTGCCTTACTGTGAGGTAGCCCAGAATGGACACTCCGGCAACAAGCATATCAGGGGTGAGCCAGGTTTCTGTGAGGGATATGGTCTGAGGCTTCTCATCCACGGCAAGCCGCCGAAGCTCCGGGATCTTATTCAGCACATTCAGCGAATCGCTGTAAAATCGTTTGAGCACATGCTCCGGAGTTGTTGCAGAATTGCCAGAGACAATTTATTTTGGGTTTGAGGAAGGGAAAGAGGGGGAGCTGGGAGTGGAAAGGAAGCCCTGGGTAGTTGGGAGCTGGAGATATTGGGGGGGGGGCTAGAGAGTAAGCGGGCCGATGAGAGGACTGGTAAGTCTTGACGCCTATTAACCCGGGCGGTATCGTACCAGGCGGACGGCCTGCATCCCTCAGTTTCCAAAAAAAGTGGGCTGCTTCTTGTTGTTTACCATTTGCTTGCTGCGTGATTCACAGCTTTGAGTTTTCTTGTTGGTGATCCTGTTCTGCACGACCGAACCAGATATCTTTTCTTTTGCATTAACCTCGTCATTGCAGCTTTCAGCAGGAACAAGTTGCAGGTTTGCGTCTAGGCTCAAGGATGGGTGAGTCTCATCCGTTATACGGTCTTACTAGCAATGTTGGGGTCTGGGACACTTTTTGTAGGCGTCAGATGTTTAGTAGCACTAGGTCTATCATTGCGGGTACTTTCCGCGACGGAGGATGGAGTCAGTAAGGAAGCAGCAGATGGTGGGCATGGAGCTCGATCCTCAAGGCGAGTTGCCTGCACTACAGGCAGTACTCTGAGCTTGGGGTCGGTTTTTTGTGGGGTCGCTGGCTTAGCCTTCTCACCGCGGAGCTTGAGATGAAGTGACTTGTCGATGGATACTCCCTTGAGCCATTTCACTCCCTCCTCGAGCTTTGTGGCTGAGGAAACAATTCGTTTGGCTGCCTCCGTGGAGCTCATTTCAACTAGAGTGCCGTGTACTCGGTTGGTGCGTTTGGTCACGAGCCAAGTGGACCGACTTCTAAGTGGGAAAGGGAGCTTGAGGAGGTTGAACACCCGGGCATAGGCATCACGAGGGTGATCCGAGTTGGGAAAGCGACGCCAAAGGATGACTCGCTTGGAACATTTCTCGGTGTCCTGCAAAATCTCGGAGACATCAATAATTTGCTGCTCAGATACTCTACACACCTGATCGGCTGCTTGGGACACTGGGAGGGATTTGTTAACCAAGCTCATCAGGCCGGTCAACTCATGCTTAAGGGTGCGGACAGTGGCCTAAAGCTCAACCACCTCTGCAGCCTGACTTCGGGCTGCATATTTTAGTGCATCCGCTGCCAGCGCTTTATGAAGGAACGTCTCGTCCGGACTGAGGAACGAGACATCGGCCACAGTGGGGGAATCACACTGCCTCATGGGGAGAGTAGCCTCGTCTGAGAAGGTGGTTATATCAATGGTTGGGGAAGTTAAAGATATTCAGGATAAAATCAGTACAGATAAAGACCGACTTGAACGGGGGACGCGCCGTGTGTTCTAAAAATTTCAAAATGGCTATATTTATAGAAGACTTTCGAGTGCGGCTGGCGAACGTGTCTCCTATCGGGTTTAGCAGCGAATACCAACGATATCCCCTCTATCGGACGAATAGAGAAGACGCAAGTCGGTTTACAGATGCGAGGTGTATTCTATATATCGTGGCACCGAAACAGTACCGATACGAGAGATACACCGAACCGAAAACGGAACGAAACGCGACGGCTGTGCTGAGAGCGAACCGCGAGCGAACGACCGAAAGTGAAAGTGATTTGAAACGAGGCCGACGGAAACCTCGGAACAGTCAGTCCAGTAAAACGTAGGCAACCGGAGAACACTGAGGTCAATGTCAAACGTCAGAAAAGATCGTGGAGAAAATAGGTCCAAAATGGTGTCCAGAAAATAGTCATTTTCTCAAAACGATCGAGGTCACTACATCAGCCCCCCGCTAGAAAGCAAAAAAAACTTTCGAAAAAATGTCAAGGAGGAGATGGCATACAAACGGTACTCGTGTGCGCGAATGTGTGCAAAATACGTGAATGTACCTGTGCTGTAGGATGCTGACGGGCAGAATCCGTAGTATGCAGGAACCGTAGGATGATGGTCGAGCGTAAACCAGATTCGTTGCCAGTGACGTCGGTTGCGTGAATCGTCATCAAGGTGTGCCACACCAATAACGTCCAAC
This sequence comes from Fasciola hepatica, assembly GCA_948099385.1. Lineage (NCBI taxonomy): Eukaryota > Metazoa > Platyhelminthes > Trematoda > Plagiorchiida > Fasciolidae > Fasciola > Fasciola hepatica. The sequence continues at coordinate 5,102,474 of CANUEZ040000179.1, forward strand.
GTCGGGTAACCGTTAACCAATATGATATCCGGAAGCCAAATCGATCGGTTCGTAAATGGCCAGGAACGAAAACGACAAGGCCGACCCAGAATGCAAACGTTGGCGCCAAAATTCCCCAGATTTCGTGGGACCAGCGAAGCATACCACATGGCGAGGTTCCATGAAACAAAAAGAAACGGAAAACTGGTGTACCAACCGCTATGGACTTGACTATAATACAGTCATAACTAATGAGGTATGTCAAATCGTGTCGAAACGATAAACACGAAGGTTATTACTGCGAAGTGCAGTGGTTAAGATCGTGTTTGACCTAGTCGCGAAAACGTGCTGGGCAAACGATCTTCCGACCGGAACGTGAGACGGGAGCCTCATCCACGGACGGGTGCGTAGGCGTGCTCTGCTGACTTGAACGTGAGACAGTATTCTCATTCGAGGAAGTAGCAGGGCCAACTAGCTGCTGACTTGAACGTGAGACGATAGTCTCATTCGAAGTCGTAGCAGTACCAGCTGGGTGCTGTCCTGAACGTGAGACGATAGTTTCATTCGAAGTCGTAGCAGGCAACGGTAACTGCAGACCTTGACGTGACACGGAAGTGTCGTCAACAGGCAGTGCAGGGTTAACATCGAATCTCATGTCAGCGGGCGACATGCTACCATCAACGTACGCGGCTTTGAGACGATCGATGCTAACGGTATCAACGCGACCGTGTCGATCGACCTTAAAGGTCTTATCGTGACGAGAAATCACGCGAAATGGACCTTCGTAAGGCTGTTGTAATGGTTTCCGTACCGAATCAACACGAATGAATACATGCGAACAAGTTTCGAGTTCGGTGGGAACGAAAACCTGTCGTCGCTGCATTCGAGTCTGCGCCGGAGCGAGATTTTGCATGTACGTAGACAAACGGTGAACATAAGTCTGTACGGCAAGTGAATCTGTACTCCGTGGCGTAAAGAATTCCCCAAGCAGTCGTAATCTCGTGCCTAAGACAAGTTCTGCGGCGGAACATTGGATATCTGCCTTTATGCAAGTCCTGATACCAAGCAGAACTAGCGGTAACGTTTCGTACCAGTCGGGGCTCTCGTGTGCTCTAAGAGCCGCTTTGAGTTGGCGATGAAAACGTTCGACTAAACCATTCGATGCCGGATGGTACGCGGTCGTGCGAATGCTTTCCGTACCCATCATGTGAGTTAATGAAGAGAATAGACCGGACTCAAATGGTTGCCCTCGATCGGTAGTGATTGTGGAAGGACAACCATACGAAGCTATTCATCGTTCTATCAGACGTCGAGCCACTGATTCGGCCGTGACGACAGAGATGGGAATAGCCTCGGGCCACCTCGTAAATCTATCGATGCACGTTAGTAAATAGGTATACCCGTGTGATGGGGTCAATGGACCCACAATTTCTACGTGGATATGATCGAAGCGAGCATCAGACGTAGCAAAAGTACCGATAGGCGAAGCTACGTGCCTATGCACTTTAGATCGTTGACATTTTAGACACTGTTTTGCCCACACACGAACATCTTTAATCATGGATGGCCAGACGTATCGTGCAGCTACTAATCGGAGACTGGCTGCGATGCCTGGATGTGAAAGTCCATGAAGGGTATCGAACACGAGACGTCGATATGCAGAGGGTACGACTGGTCGAGGTATACCAGTAGACATGTCGCAGAGTAAAGTCGCAGCACCGGTGGCCAGCGGTACGAACTGACACTGTAGCGACGATGACTGAAATGCTTCTATACATGAAAAATCCTGTGCCTGTGCTGCAGCCATGCCAGGGACGTCTAAAACCGGAGATTTAATGGCATTAAGCGGAATACATGGCAAAGCATCTGCAACGCAGTTCGACTCACCTTTAACGTGTCGTAGGTCAGTCGTGAACTGAGAAATATATTCTAAATGTCTGACTTCTCGTGGGAAGTAACGATTGGACTTAGTATGCAATACATACGTCAGAGGCTTATGGTCTGTAAAGAGGATGAAATATCGACCCTCGACTGCAAGTGGAAGTGTTTAACGGCATTATATGCAGCCAGCAGTTCGCGACCAAAAGCACTATATTTGGTTTCCGTGGGATTGAGGCGTCCAGAGAAGAACTATAATGGCTGCCATATCCCAGAAACATACTGTTGCAGGACTAATCCGATGGGAAAGTCGGATGCATCCACCGATATGCTTAGCGTGGCGGACGGAACTGGGTGCATTAGGAGCGTGGTCTGAGCTAATGTCGCTTTAATCTCCGAAAACGCTACTCGTGCGGCATCCGTAAGCGACAACTTTTGTGGGTTGCCACGAAGTAGGTCAGTTAATGGGAGCAAACGTTCAGCGGCATGGGGTATGAAACGACGATAAAAGTTAACTAACCCCAAAAATGCCTTGAGCTCCTTGATTGAGGACGGTACGGCGTAATCTAAAATAGCGCGCACTTTATCCTCGCAAGGCGTAATACCCTCTCGAGTGATCTTGTGGCCCAGGAACACGAATTCCGGTTTGCCAAGTTCACATTTATCAGGATTGACTACTATTCGATGTTCGGACAAACTTTAAATAGTAGCGTCAAATGTTTGAAATGTTCATCTACGCTCGACGATGCGATTAGCAATTCATCGATATAGACGTGAAAAAATTCCAAGTTTCGTGTAATGCCATCGATAAACCTCTGGAATGTCTGAGCAGCATTTCGCAAACCAAAAGGCATCCGTAGGAACTCAAACAAACCAAAAGGAGTCGTGACAGCGGTTTTCTCGACATCTTCAGCGGCGACTGGGATCTGGTGATAGGCTCGCACCAAATTGATCTTAGAAAATACAGTCGTGCCGTGAAGTGATGCCGTGATGTCGTGTATGTGGGGTATCGGATAACTATCGCAATGGGTAACCAAGTTTAGTGCACGATATTCTCCACGTGTTCACCAGATAATGCCATCTTTCTTAAGAACCATGTGTAGAGGTGAGGCCCATGGACTGTGAGAGGGACGAACAATACCTTTAGAAAGTAAAGTGTCAAACTCACGTTTGGCGAAAACCAATTTGTCCGGTGCCAGTCGGCGAGGTCGTGCCGTGGCTGGTGGCCTGTTAGTGACAATGTGGTGTGCCACACGATCGGTCAGTGTCTCTATATCTTCAAATGGTTTAGTCAATATGGGGAATTTAATAAACAAAGACTGAAAATCGTGCGGAGTGTTAGAAAAATATCCTTTGATTCGGTGTGCATCTGTTTGAGCTGCAGTACCCGTAAATTTAATGTCCGGCGAAGGATCGATAAGCTGCAGCTTACGTGAATCAACAAGTAATTCATAGTGCTGCAGAAAATCGATTCCCAGTATGCCTGTGGGAACATCCGCAAGAATGAACGTCCACAGATACCGTCGTCGTGGTCCCAGGTTGACCGCAGGCTGTCTCGTGCCGTAAGTAGGAATGAAAGAACCATTCGCCGCTGACAGCCGAAGCAAAGGAGCTCGTGGCTTGTCTTTACCAACCGGCAAGACAGAAACTTGGGCCCCAGTATCGACCAGGAACCTAGCGTTAGTGCACGAATCATGCACGTAAAGCAAACGGCCAACCTGGGGCTGATTGCCGGCGAGTACGGCCGCTTCTACTCACCGGCAGTAGCGTTTCCCGCCGCGTATGAACACGGCTGTCTGCACCTACGGGCGGCTGGTCCGAAAACGCGATTGAACCAACAAAAGCCGCTGGTAGGATGATCAGGTTTGGATGAGGCAGGTGAGGCGGATTCACGGCAGACGTGGGCAGTGGAGGGCGCCCATCCGTGCCGTAGCTTACGTGGGCTACTGCGAGGAGTAGGTATTTTTACTCTGTCCTTGATGGACAGGCGGCGCCGGATGGATCGAGAGTACCGAGGCCTCTCCGGCGATTCACCCAGGTCGACACCCCTAGGATTGCGCGATGTCGTGGCAATGAGGGGATTAGCCCCACTGCCGACACGTGCGACAATCTTGTCAGCCACGGCGGCTGCTCGTTCCAAGGACGAGTCCTCGAGGAGAGCAGTAACGGTGGTCTGAACATGGAAGGGCAGAGAGTCCAACCACAGTTCCTTAACTATCTCCGAATCCTTATCGGCGGGCCCTGACAAAGACCGGAGTTGAGCTAGGTGGCGGCTGGGTTTAGTATCCCCTATGGGGTGCCGTGTTAGTAGCTGACGTAGCGGGTCCTCCCGAGAAGGAAGGAAATGTTGCAGTATAGCCTTAAGCCGATCGTACGGCTGCACTTGAGGAGGATTTAATACTAAATCCCTCACCGAGGTGACAATATCAGCTGGAATTGCCTCTAAGGCATAGGAAAATTGTTGGTGTTGGCCAATGATCCTACGTGCCTCAAACTGCAGCTCTAAGGCTGCAAACCAAACCTTAGGATCATGTGGAATAAACGCCACTGGTTTAAAAGCAACCGCAGACAGAGTGAGATCTGTGTCGAGCTGCGCCTTATCCTCTGACATGGTTACGTTGCGATAATATATCGTGAAAAGTATATATCGTGCAACGAAAGGAGGACGTGAAACAGCGATAAATCACAGACTTACCGGGCGGGCGAATAATCCAGGAGGTTCTGGAAGTTTCGGGCTCACCAATATAGAAGACGTTCGGGTGCGGCTGGCGAACGTGTCTCCTATCGGGTTTAGCAGCGAATACCAACGATATCCCCTCTATCGGACGAATAGAGAAGACGCAAGTCGGTTTACAGATGCGAGGTGTATTCTATATATCGTGGCACCGAAACAGTACCGATACGAGAGATACACCGAACCGAAAACGGAACGAAACGCGACGGCTGTGCTGAGAGCGAACCGCGAGCGAACGACCGAAAGTGAAAGTGATTTGAAACGAGGTCGACGGAAACCTCGGAACAGTCAGTCCAGTAAAACGTAGGCAACCGGAGAACACTGAGATCAATGTCAAACGTCAGAAAAGATCGTGGAGAAAATAGGTCCAAAATGGTGTCCAGAAAATAGTCATTTTCTCAAAACAATCGAGGTCACTACACATTCATCGAGATAGACAACAGCACTGCTGGTGTACCGCAGTTCAGTTCGATAACAGAGTATGCCGACTTCCCAACAGCACTAAATAAAACCGCTGTTTTGCGTTTACCGGAAATTTTCCCACGAGCAATATATGACAATTTGACTCCTTCAAATTTATCCTCAGTCTCACACTGGGACATATAGGTCCAGGATTTTCATAATGCACGACTGCATCGTTTAGATTGACGGCTGCGATGCCAGGTGTGAAATGCTGTCCCACAGATTCAACAGGAATAGCAGTCCCTAGGAAGAAATTGAGTATGAACAACTCAAAAATTGAAGCACAAATCAGAATTATTTATTATTGCAACTCAAGGTCAAGGATTTCGAATGTAATCAGATGCCTAACACACTTCACTTCACGCACAGGCCCTCCATCGGGGCACTCCCATTGCAACTCCTTCAAGGTCAGGCGTTAAAACCCCGCGGGTATGTGGTGATTCAGATCAAATCACAAGACTCACAGCTCTGGCCGGGGTATTTTCAGATTCCTGCACTCGAGGGCTGCAGTGCTCCCACAGTGACTCGACTGCCAGGTAGTCTGGAGGCTATGGTTATTGAGTGATGGGCTGTAAGGAAGAGAGTGGAAAACAGGCTCGTTCCCGAAGAACAAGCAGTCGCTTTAAATAGACAGGTTCACTGTCTCAACTAGCTGCCGTGCTTACTTTCGAGAATCCCACATGGGAACAACTGAATAAAGAAAAAATTGCCGCAGTCCACTGTTCCCTATTGTGTGATGGGGAAACAGATGTGTTGTACCTTAGACAGGAAGAAGGGGGTGGAAAAGAACGGTGTAGCCTGAAGGTATGCTCGTTCGGCTGGTCATAGTCCGAGAAAACCTCAACCTCGCAGTCGTCCAGCTGTTGTTTAAACATGCAGATGCTGTTTGCCGCCACTTCATTAGATGGTAGTTTGTTCCAAGGGTACTTTACGTTTTGAGAGATGGAATGTTATCGATCGCTTCTGCTGGCCCTGAGTTTCATCAGTTTGTGTTCGTGCCCCCCGAGCTTCGGGTTGGTAATCGGAACCGATGACCGCTTGTCGACTTCGGGTAGCCCGTGGGATTGTTTGAGCGTCTCGATTAGATCCTCCTCAGGCACCGTCAATTTAGCAACAACAGGTCGAGTGCCTTGAGGCGTCCTCTGTACCCCTTGTCCAGCAGCCCAATAATCATATTGAACCGCCTCTGGACTGTTAACAACTGTTTCCTTGACTAGCTTCGGTGTTCAGGCTTGAACGCAACATTCCAGGTGGAGGTGTACATTCTTTTTGTATTTCGCAATATTGCTTTGGCACCCGAGACCTGAAAGTCCGACACAGTTGAAACATGGACCTATTACCCCTTGGTACTGCCACAAGACACTGTTAGGTGGGCTTAGAAGTTTCATGCACCAAAACGGTTAGAACGTTTGTAACCTCAGTGGTTTTGATCAGCCCGAGTGATCCTCCATCGAATTGCCGAGCCCCTCCTGCTCCCCCGCCCTGGGACAGCTGTCCGCATTTACGTCTGTATAGGGGGAGCTCCCACGTTTCGGCTCACTCTCATATTCTTATCAGGTCTTCCTGCGCTCAGTTCGATGGTGGTTCCCCGCAATCTTGAGATCATCTGCGAGCAACAGACTAGGACATCTCGCGTTTTCTACCAGATCATTTACATATGTCATGAACAACAGAGACCCTAGCACAGAAACCTGCGGCCCCTTACTGCGTGCCCTAGCTAAGCTGGATGTTGCATCCTAAACCCGAACATGGACCATCCTACCAGTACCACGTACTTTAATCCAGTTCAACGCCCCACGTGCAATTCTCATGGCATGCATTTCGTGCTGCAGCACTATGTGGTTCACCGAGTCGTAGACCTTGTGGAAGTCCAGATAACGCACTTCAACTCGCTCGCCTTTGTCCAGCCTGCCGGTCATCTCATCCAAAAATGATAAGAGTTTCGTTAGATATTATTGCTTCTTTACAAATCTGCGCTTCCCTACTATGATTACCGTGTGGTTTTTAGCATGCTGTACGAATCTATCTCTGACGATTCCCTCAAGTATTTTGACTACCGCTGAGGGCTGGCTAACGCCCTTGTAGTTATATGCAGCCCTTCTGAATGTGCACCACTTTGAGCCTCAACCGGCCAAAAGGTGGCGAGCTCGGAGCTCGTGACCCGTTGAACATATATGCTACCGCCTCAGACACTGTGCTTGCCAGTGGATGCAGAATATTGAAGAATCCCGCCTGGCCCGGCCGCCCTGCTTGCTTTAGCCGATTAGTAGCCATTTCCACTTCCATGTGTTTCACAAAGCTTTCATCGATTTTGGGAACGCTATGAAGTTCTAGAAATGGCGGATATGTCCCGGCAACCGCTGTGTATACCCGCCCACAGAAGTGTTTAAGTGCTCCATCTTTTACTTCGGCTTTGCTATCTCGCATGCTGCTTATCCACAATATTTCCTGCTGCCACCCGTGACTGGGCCTCAGACTGTACATAGTTGTAATAAGCCTTGGGGCGCTTTTTGGCATGTTGTGTCAACCTCACCCTTTATTTTATCTGACAAAGTTTATGTGCTATTAGAGCACGCTCGCGTGCTCTCAGCAACTGCATAAGTTGAAGATATCCCCCTACTTTGTGGAAGAGCTTCCATGTAATTCGCTTGCCTGCTCCAGCACTTTCGGCCCTGCGGGCCCACCAGGGTGGTCGGCCTTTCCTTTTTATTCTGCAAATTGGATTGAATTCATCATTGAGCTGCAAAAGTTGCCCTCCATGTGCTACTACTAATCTTCCTATGTCAGGTTTTAGGCTGCCCACTTTATGGTCCCCGCAGCCATCCTCTGCGCCTGATAGCAGAGCTTCCTGCCGTTCCTCCCTAGTACGTATGGTAACTTCACGGGGGTTTCTTTGAGGAGGAATTCGATCATCCCGGGGTCGCCGCTGTCATAGAAGCAGTACTTCTGAGGTGGTCGAATTCCTCCGATGATGTAGTGAGTAAAGGGGCCGTGTCTGGTCAATTCCCCACCGGCTGGTTAACTTAAATGCAGTACCTGTGTGAATCTGCACACCAACTCTATCAACCTGTTGCCATATCCACTTTTCGGTGCCTAAAAGGCCTCCCACTTCACTTCCGGAGGAGATGAGGTCAACAGCATTGATAAATCTATCAGACCGGGTGGCTATCTTAGCCAAAACCAGTAGCAACAGCGCATCTTTGTTGCGGGATGAGAATGGAGACTAGAAGACGCGAGACAGAGTGTCCTCACATCTCCCAACTCATATTTCACGAGGCCACCTGTATTTTTTGGAGTAGACATCACCTCTCATTTTATTTAGCCGTGCACGTTTGCAACAAGCTAGAGTGCACTCTGTTCCCACTCCCGTCTTTTCTATTCCCTGCAATCTGCGCCCCCGAATTCAGCCACCATTCCTCTCCATTTATTTTCAAAACTATAAGCATTGATGTATACAACAGTTTGCCCCGCGGCAGTGTCCACCACACCAGTTTTGGGTCTCTCCAATGGCAACGCCTTGTGCGCTCGCACTCGGGCAAGTTGCCCGGTGAAGGTTTTTTATACCTTGGGTTTTAAACTTCAACCAGCACTGACCGGGGGCATATGGAGGTGTTTCCGGTCCCACGCACCACTCACCTAGCCTAAAAATCCTTTTATTGAGGGCATACTCTGGTACGCCCACTGTTATTTGCACGTTCGTCACATGGCAACGCACGTCCCTCTCTCTCAGCCGGGATACGCGATTTAATGGTTCAAGGACTCCAATAATCACTACGTTGCGACGTCTTCCAATGGCTGTCTCGGTATCACTGGTCAAGTTACTGAACCGCTTGGCCGGGCTACTGGCTTCCTCTTTGGTAGCGTCAGTTTCATATTACGAGCATTCTTTAGGTATCGAAAGTGGGAAATCTCCTCGGCCACGGCTTTCTCAAACCCCTCAAGCCTAGCTCCCATTGTCTCCAGCCTTAGACCACTTTTTGCTGCGATGGAGTTTGTGCAAATCATTGCTTTATTACAAGTTCCGGTGGTTTCCGATATCGCTGAAGGCACGTCGAATAATCCCTACCTGACTGAACACATTCCGTGCAAACCCAGACCACACTGCGTTCGTCCAGGTAAGGTCCAAAAGCTTTGACGGTAAGCCCACCGTATCTCTGATGAAATCAGTGGTCACGAGCATCACGGCATGTTCCTTTCTCTACTTCTTTCGAGCGCCCAGCTGCGCCCCAATGGGACGTTGGGAATTCCACGGATTTTCAAATTTTTCTCTTGTTTGTTTTCGGTGTACATTGTCTAGGGAGGTAGAGTACGTTGGCTAGAAACAGAGAAAAGATGAAGCGAAGCTCTGGACTATGTGTCCAGCTAATACCCAATAACTGGTGAGATACCGAGATTGAATTTCTCTCTATCGGCACGCAAACGGCGACGAGCGAGGAATGACCAAATCACCTTTGCGGTGTCATTACTCATTGCCAAGAAACTCCATGAGATTACGCTCCTTCATTCTCAGAAAAGCAGCTTGCGCTATTATTAGTTTGCCCTTTATAAAAGACTACCGAAGACGCTTCAGGTCAGGTCAGGCCCTAAAAATTGAGGCTGGAGCCAATGAGGCAGTCCAGATTCTTTCGCCAGCGAGTGTCCAGATGAATCCCATCGCAATGCTTCTTCCGTAATTGCGTTGTACTTCTGTTTACCCTATAGACGGACCAGGGTTCGGATTCATTTCACTTTTCGGGCGTGTAGTAGTCCCACTGCTATGTACTGGGTCTCTCCCCAAGTCTAGGTCTCTCTAGGATTATCATCCAATTCGGACTTTGCTTCGCTATCTTGATGTGTTTCCTGTTTGCATCTAACCGTATATTCAATAGCGTATCCTTGAGATCAAGGTGGCTTAGTTTATCAAAATCGTTCAAAGAAGTTGTGGCAACTATCCCAATTACTTAAGCTGTCAGTATAGCAGAAACGTAGTCTCACCAGCTTTACGCGCGACATAGTCTGTACACGGCTGCAAGCAGCGGAGTAAATTCCAATTTTGTCTATCGTAAATTTGTGGTTTTTTATATTTCCGTTCATAGAAATATTCAAATGCAAATGACCAACAGCCAGGTGGGCAACCAAGAGCAACAGTACGGGAAGTTGTCCGGTAAATCGGAACAGTGCAATCACAAACGGTCCACTCAGCAGGGATTCAAGCAAAGCCGTAGCAAAGCGTGGTCACGGTACAGATAGTAATGAAGAAGCTTTTGGGCTTACATGAAATGATAATTTCTGTCACGGAATGGGAAAATTATCCGTAGTTAGAATATACGAATTTGTGTATTCTAAGGGGTTACCAAAGTGAAAGTAGGGCGGTCTCAGTAGAAAATAACGGGAGTAATATGTGTCGACGTGGAAGGATAAACCCGGCAGTAGACTTTTTTGCGTGGCAGACGTGTTCTGTGGTCTAAAGGCATGGTACGTAGGCAGTGGGGCTGCGGTCGGGAGATCGAGTCTCCGGCGGGCAACGTTTCTGCACCAGTGAGGCCTTAAGGAAATTTCTCTCGCAGTGGACATGTACAGTCATAAAGTAACAGGGTCAAGAGTATAAACCTAGAGAGTTCATGCACCATACATCATAAAAGGTAAATCTGAACCGTGCCAGTACGTTAGAAACGGAGAATTAGGTGATAAATACTCGAGGTTCATGATGCATGTACAACCTACTCATCAGTAGGACAAACGAGAATGTCATCAGAATAAAATTACAAAAAAAGCAATTCACAGAAATACTGCAGCTAAGCGAAGCCCATAGGTTCTTCGAGGGAGGCAGCAGGACCACTGACGACCCATAATCGCAGAGTGGCAGCAGATAACCAAGGCAATGCGGATGATGTGAGTGGGTATTTCAACAGTTGCCATGGTGACAGTTGGAACCGAACCGCCAAGAGGCGATAAACTGAACGGGAGCACATGAAAGACTCTGACCACCGACAAAATCACAAAAATATATCAATTTTTAAACAGAAGGAATATTCCTATATACTGGGCCAAGCCTGAAAAGGCAGATATCGAGCCGATAGTTTCTCCATCAGTCTCCATTATCGGAAATTCCGACTTGCTCGCAGGGCAGTGGCCGGTTCCCTTAACTAGGCTTAACACGAGAAACCAAAACAAGCGAGGACATTGACGGCTTGTCTCACGAGTGAGCAACTTCTCTGTGATACTAGGGAAATTTGGGCCAACGTGCTAACCATTGTGCGCCATTGCGACTTTTGATCCTACCGTTATATACTCTCGTTTAAATCTAGTGGAATCTTTTTTTGTGCCCCGAGGTTATCCGCCATTCCCTGGCTGAACAGCTGGTGGGCTCCGCCATACCAACTCCACCAGTCGAGCGACATTTCTAAAAGCATGGTTACCAGTACCAAGTGACCACTAGCGGGGCCTCCAAAAGCTGCAAGGCCTGAGTTCAATGTGGAGTTTCCGTGCATTCAGATGCGGTGTTTCTTAGGAGTACGGGGTGGAGTTTGTTGCGAAGTTTGCTCCTTTTAGTTCCATTTGGAATGTAGCGAAACATAAAAAAGCCTTGGCGCTCTACAAGGGGCTTGATGACCTGAATTGGGTGTGCTCAGGGTGTACAGCAAGGGCCAGGAACATGACCCACTCTCGGGTGGAAGGAACCCTGGTAGAAGATAGTCGGAAAAACACCTCTTGAGTCGATGCGCATGAGGAAGGAAGCTTGGTATTTCAGATTGGCACAACTGAGGCCTCATTACTGATGCTGACATGTAAGACAACTGAGGTGAACTGCAAAATGGAAGGTAAACGTCTACCAAAGAAGGAATCACGTAAAGTCTTTCAAAATCGGGCTGAACTAGAAATGAAAAGCTTATCCGACTTGATCCGACATCGGGCTACCTAAATGTAGGCCCTCTGAGCTCAGTCAGATTCCATGACAAATGTAATAGGGAGGATACAGGCGGGTACGGAAATGGCACTGGGGAGCGATAAAAGTATATTTACAAAGGGTCTAAGTGACCCGCTCTGTGGAAAGACAAGACAGAGGAACCAGCACCAGCGATAACGGGTTAATGACCTACTACGACAAGTTGGGGTACCATCGCACGCCCTTAGTAAAAGATTATTACTTTCAGAGGATAGAGACTAAATGGAGACGGGCAATCACCCGGGGGAGGTGTCAAAATAGAAGCGGATGGCTCAGCATCCTTGAGAGCCACAACAGGTCCACGGGAAACTGAAGTGCCCTCATCAACCCACATTGTGCGGGAGACTCGGCTGCCGTAGTCGTCGTCGCCTGTAGTGCCCCTCGCACCGATAGTCACACAAAGAACAAAAGCCACAGAAACTGATCACGTGCTGTAAATGCCCCGTGGAACGAGGTGGTAAGTGGGGCTACCGGCGAATCAAAAATCAGAATCTCGAGTGGGCGCAGAGCCCGAGTGCGAAGTAAATGCCTTAGTGCCCAAAAACAACAAGGAAAAACGAGGAATAGCCGTGATGCAGTGTGATGCTTGCTGTATCGGCAATAAATGGGGTGGAACTCGTGGTCGGTTTGAGGGGCATGGACTGCATAGCTATCACCAAAGTGTGGCTGCGAGAGAGCGAAAGATTAAGCTCAGAGTGCTCGGAGGGTCTGAGTGTGCGTAGAGCTGATGGTGAGTGCGGAAGAATGGGAGGGGCAGTATTGTTGCTAGTAGCCCATCACAATTCAAGATGGGAGTATTAGGTTCATTACCGCCAGTATACTGGCGGTAGCAACACAAATATCATTTCGGACCAAGCTTGCGGAGCTAGCGTTTGTATACAGGAGCCCATCCTGTCGCGAAGGAAGATGTGGGTTTCTTTTATTACCTGGCAGTATCATCCAGAAAGGCAGAAACATGTTTAGCCCTAGAGGATTTTACTCCATCAGAGATAGACTCGCAGGGAAGTTGCACACCGGCTTGGCCCTCCGGCCAGAGGTTACCTGGCTACATAGAGGACAAAGCAAAAATAAGGCACATCCACCAGCAGACTACATGGAGGAGGGTCAAAAGCCACAGATATTGGATCTAGTTATGTCCACATTTTGTGCCGAAGTAGATGGAATATAATAATAATAATAACAATAATAATGGTAAATTTCTCGGCTATGGTCGAGACACACACGCAGGCGCATGACCATGGTGTACAGCGTTACTCAGTAAAATGAAATAATCACAAACTTCCGGTATAAAAGTCAAGAGTGCCAGCTGTAGAAAAACATAGCCACCGATAGTTTATATGGATCACTCTACTGAAGGTTTCCGCGCCAACTTTGAACCGGTTTCGGTTTCGCGCTGGGCGGTGGCGCACAGTGGGGATATCAAATAGGAAGTTCATTCGTGCTGCTAAAGTTGCGTTATCAACGGAAATGATGCAAGCCATGAAAAACGGCGTTTTACCGGATATCTGCGAACAGCGAAGTTTCAAATAGGAAGAAAAGAGATTGCATGGCAGTACATTCGGGGAAATCGATGCATGCGAAGAGAATAGCAAACCATAAAGCTGATGCAAACCCTGAATGTCGGTTCTACCGGGGTTCAAGAAAAGGAATGAGTTACGAAACAAGGAGACATGAAACCAATTTTATGAATGAACATTTTTGTACATTGGTGAATGTGGAATTAATCAAGGTCCATATGAGGGTGAGTTAAGTTTTAGAATCCGTAAACTGTACCATTCAGAAATGAGAAAGTGCAACTGGAGGGCCCTGGAAAAGTGGAGGATCAATTTCCAGCCGGACACTAATCGAGCAAAAAGCGGACTGTTGCAACAGATACTAAAGTGGAAAATCTCCACCTTGACTTGGGCAATATTATGCTGTTTCACTGACAAATATATATACATATAAAGATGTGCATTGACGCATTGAGCCTCAGTGTTATTCGGCGTCATTACCGGCAATGTTTTATATTCTATGGGTATAGTTCGTCTGGCGGGGTGAAGGATATGTGTTGGTCAACCAGTCCAGTGTGGCGAGATATGACGGATGTAAATGACGACTGGTATTTTAGCAGGTTGCGCGTGAACTGTTACTTGTGTTGGCTGTAATGTTGATATCCTCCGGAGTGGTTTTGTGTTAGAAAACTCTAATCAATACGATAGGCAGTTGGAGGTATTTCCTGCCGCGTGGCTTGCTCGCAGTCCCATATGATATGAAAGGTCCCACTTGGGTTCCCGTCGGTACGAGTCATAGTGGCATCTTTGGTTATCCAGTTTGGCGACTGAGATAGCGGGAAGCGACGAACCTGAAATAAATAGGGATTACAGTCTGGACGTGGTTCCAGCTGTGGGTTAGGGTAATATATGACGACAACAGTAATGAACTGGTTGGGTTTATGTGAATGGGGCAAAGATAAAGTTCATTTAAGCGGTCAGTGGCACCTGCTCCACGTCCTGGGTGGAGTAGGCTCGCCGGGGACTGAGCTATAATGCTGCAGGCTAGCAGAGTTGCGTCCAACGGTTGGGCCATTTTGTATGCATTCTAAAGGATTATTGGTTCGGAAGTTGGTGTGGCAGTTTTGGGATACTAAGAAAAACCTAGAGCTTTAAGGTTAAAAGGACCTAGAAATGGCAGCCCTTGATCTAGTTTGCTTACGCAGTCTGCAGTTCAGCACCGAGGCGGTAAGGTGGGATTGAAGGAACAATGAGAGTTGATGGGACTGGTACCCTGCTAGCATAGCACTATATTTGTTACGGTTCCTTCCTGTATAGTGGTTACTCTATATTAAATGGTTCCTGAGGGGCCCTAAAGCGGAAGAAACTATGATGGTGTCGGTGATGACACCTAAAGGAAATTGGTCTCGTTCCGAGAAACATAGCCGTAAGTTCGTCTATGCATATACTCGATGGTGCTAGTGTGCTGAGATTATACTTGATTAGGAGCAAGGATATCCGATTTAGTGCTGTTTGTATGGTTACCGTGATATCTTTCTCGTCATTAGCATATTTCAAACAGGAAAAAGACTATGTGAGAACTGGTTTGGAGAGCCGTGAGAGGTGAAAACGGGATGGGGCCAAATTTTCGTCAGGGGAGAGAACTCTAACGGTCTACATTCAGTGCTCACGGTAGGCGGCACTAGGGCCTGCTTCAGTTAGGGAGGCAGCACGATACACACCCATCAGCATCCAGCTCGTGCCGCTCCAAGAGTTAACCAAACGTTTTTAGACGTTATTATTATTATTTCTTAGTTTTATCACAGTCAGGTATCTGGCTGTCAGAGAAGGCGGAGCTGCTTTTGGTGGGTGACCACGGCTCCCAAGCCCCGGCCGAAACATGGACCGCATGTAACAAGTGGCGTTGAGAATAGGTCAACCACACTAGTCAATCCGTTGCAAGCGGCAGCCTGGGGACATGGCTCACATGTAACAAGGCTGGTATGCCTGGAAGACAAAGCAGTATGACATTTTTCTCTTTTTTATGCCAATCTTTTTTTGAGGTTTCTGTCGTCTCATCGGTGGTCAGCTCTGTGCAGGGAGACAACCACAGCCAGGAATGCTCACAGATGAGCCGCGGTAACACTCGCCATATCCGTGAAGTCAGATTCCCAATGCGGTTTACATAGGACAGAAAATGCGGGGGAAGGTAGAGTCAACCACAGCCTGCGTTTATTTGTTAGGGTTCAAGCTCACTGAAACACCAGTTTGCACAAGGGTGCGGCACTACTTGCAGCCCTAACAACGTGATGCCCTTATTCCTGAGTACCCCCCGTAGGGAGAAACGACCGTGGAACCCTCAGGTTCAGGTTTTTCGGCCAGAGAGAGGCCCTACCAGACAGGTGGCTTGGGACCTTCGGGAAATCGAAATAAGGACGGCTGATGGTAATGACATAGTTGCCCGTTTGGGATACCAGGGGCAACTTGGAAGAAATGTGTGGGGTTATAAGAAGCAACTTTATTCGTGTGATGGATGAAGTGGCTCCGCTGCTTAGGGCCCGGATAAGAGACGTACCACCGTGGTGGAAAGGCGACATGACCCAGACATTGAGTGGCAAACACGAGGCAAAGCGGGGATTCAAAAAAACTGGTGGACGTCGGCGCTTCATCCAGTACAAGTAAATAAACAAGCAGGCAGTGGATCGGTAGACATCCAAGAGACTAACATAGGAACTGGGGATCGCCAGGGTAGCGAAAAAATGCCCAAAAGTTTCCTACATTTACATCCGGGCGGAAGCGGCCGTGAGGGCTACGGTGGGGGGTTTAGGATTGGGGGCGGGGACCCAGCTGAGTACAAAAATTAAAAGGCAGATGTTCGTAGGAACATTTTCAGGGAGTTCCACTGGGTGGACCAAGGTGGCCCACCGCCGCCTCTGGGAGGGTCAAGGCCCAGGTAGACGGGGGAGTTCGAAGTTGTACCGGAAAATGTTCTATAGGTCCTAGAAGCAATTGACCGGAGGAAATCCCTAGGACCAGATGGCACACACCCCGGCAATCCTAAAACCGCTGGCCAGGATACACGCAGGTCCTCTGATTGGGTTGTTCAACAAATCACTCATGGGGGCACTTTTGCCTGTCGAAAGGAAAACAGCGGAACTCACACTAATACACAAAGATGGTGGAAAATATGAAGTGGAAAATTATCGGCCTGTTGGCATACTCCCGGTAGTTCTACTGGAGAGAGTTATCAGAAATGCTCTGATAAGGCAACGGAAGATGAATAACCTAGGTGCAGGGGACCAGCATGGATTCAGAAAAGGGAAGCCCTGCCCCAGCATCTCCTTGAGCTCCTTTGACGAGGCTACTCGGGGACTAGATCTAGTTGAAGAAGCATTTGACAACGCGAATCACAAACTATTGCTGCGTAAACCGGGTGAGATGCGTGTGGCTACAGGGGTAGTGGACTGGTTAAAAGCCTACCTGCGCGAAAGAAGGTTCTACTTCAAGGTTGAGGAGGTGAAGTCCGCGACAGTTCGCAGAGGCGAAGCAAGAATCAGTGCTGGAACCAGTACTATTCCTGGTATATGTAAGAGATCTGCCGGGTTTCCCTAGACCCCCGTGACTTGCGTTCGCAGAGAACGTTCAAGTTTCCGGAACTTCTGAATCCACCCAGACCCAGGAGGGCCCAGATGCTACCTGAAACTGAACAGCCGCCGTGGGAGCTTGTTAAGTCACGTACCAACAAGAAAATCAGAGTGCACTTCTCCTCAAGCAGAGTGATAAACGACTGGACTAACATCTCTGCGGATGTTGTGTCAGGAGACTCCGTCGTCGATTTTAAAACGTTTCGACCTCGCGTGGACACATCTATTTCCGGAGAGCTAGTGAGAAAGCGGATAGAATTATCTGTTCCGTTCCACTAGCTTTAGTGAAAAAACTCTTCTGTCACCGCGCTATCTCATTTGTTGTACAAAAACGAGCCATTTTTATAGATTATTAGGCGATCAAAATCAAAGTTACTGTACAAAACTCATTGGTACAGAGCTCTTCCTCGAACCAGGTCTTATGAATGGCTATGTTGCACAAGTCTCCGATTGGCTGATTTCTTTGAGATTGGTTAGAACAAATGCTGGCTGTTGAATGTTTGCTTTCTTTCCGTTTGATTACAAAGTCTCTCGGACGCTGATTGATTCAAGCCGATTCTTCCCCTTAAAACAACGTCTGGCCTTTGATTCGTTGACTCCGCTCGGTTTGGTAGAGACGACTGTTCACGGCTAATAGGATGATTTTGCTCCGTTCCGTCAAAAACTGACTGAAATATTGACCCACTTTGCTGCATCGAGGTTTGCAATTGATTTTGGGCAGGCGAATATATGCAGTCTGGGGACGAAGCTAGGCCGTCCCTCGACGCGTCAGCAAACGACCCCGCAGCACTAATGCGATACCTACCCCGACTTATCTTCCTCCTTTCTTCTTCTTCTTCTTCTCCTTCTTCATTTTCTGTTCTTCCTTCTTTCTCTTTTTTTGTTATTATTCTTTCGCTTTTTTATTTTCCTCCTTCCCAATGACGTTCATCTACGCCTCCTTGGTACCTGTTTGGCTCCCAAATCCTCCTTTTTTCTAGGGAACTGATTATCGAGTGATCAACTTTTGCATGGCGCATGAATGTGCCGGTCGCGGGGTCTTTATCTTATCGAAATGTGGCTTCGCCGCCCTTTCCGAAGGCGACCCAACAAGGATCGCGTTACTTAACTTTGATTCGCAGAAAGAGGAGGATTCCAAGAAGTTGAAGCCCGATGAAAAGCTGGGGCTGATCGAGGCAAGAAACTGGACCACCATTGGCGTCGGCCGCCAGTTCTCTGCTCTGATTTGGTTTGATTTGATCTGCCTTGAAAGAGAAAACGGTCCTTTTTGCCACTACGGAACTTACTCTGCTCTCTGTTTGACGTTCGGCAGACGTTCAATGGCGGAATCTTTCGTGCCTTTCGGGATGAAAGGACTGCTTCAAAATTGAACAGCTTCCTACTGTCCAGCTGTCCGTCTCCCTGATCACGGGCAGTTCAAGACGCAAGGTGCAGTCAAGACTAGTGTCCTGAACCCTTTTGCATTGTCCAGTGGTCTGTCCTCCAGTTCACCAGTAATACCAGGGCGATCTCTTCTGACGAGTCCCCTGCTGTTCCTCGATGGAGTGGCCAGGCGCCTAGAGGAGAGGCAGCAGATTGCCGTCTGGTAATTGGACTTCACCGAGGCATTTGATTCTGTGAACCACAGATTTCTGGACGTCAAACTGCAGTCTATGGGAGTTGTTCGAAAGACAAGGCAGTGGGTAAATAGTTTTCGACAGGGCGAACCTTAAGTGTTAACGCGGACAGTTAGGTCGCAAAGTCGGGGGGTGAAGCTGGTGGAGTGCCACAGGGCTCGGTGCTCCGCCCCCTGCTCTTCTTCATCTGCATCAACTACCTAGTCCGTGGGTTTACAAACCCCTTCCTAAAGTTTCACAATGACGTCAAGATAGCTGGAGTGGATACGGAACTTGGCGTGTTAGCGGTACAAGACTGGTCGCGTCGATAAAGCCTTCCACTAAACCTCATCAAGCGCCAATATCTGACCACAAACACAAAGGCTAGTGGGAGTGGTGTGGGATCGTTGCAAATAGACTACAAGGTCAAAGACTTGGGCTTTATAATGGGCCGCAGCCTCAAGCCATCGAGGCAGTGCACCGCAGCTACCAATATGGCCAGGAGAAGACTCTTTAGAGTTACATCCACCAAGTCGTGTAGAGAGCCGGAGATTTTCCTTCCCATACACCAAGCCATATTCAGGCCACACATGGGGTGCTGCGTGCAACTCTGGGCACCGTACTATCCGAAGGATATAGAAACAAAGTGCAAGGGCTAGCCACTAGAATAGTGACTGGGTAAGTGGGGTTTAGCTGCACAGAGCGTCTACGTGCCCTGGATCTGTTCTCGATGAAAAGACGGCTAGCTTGCGGGGATTTGATGGAAACTCTCAAAGTAATGAAGGAGCTGTCAGGTATTAATCTAAAAGACCTTTTTTCTCCGATCCCGGTGAGAGGCACAAAGAGGCATAGCCTAAGATTGCAAGGAAGGCCTTGAAGGCTCCAAATTGGGGAGAATAACTTCTGGAATAGAGTGGTACCCTATCAAAATAGTCTCCCGGAGGAGTTCATAAATACCACAACAGTAAAGGCCTTTAAGAAAGCCGTAGACCAGTATTGGGTAGCAGTATACCCCGAAATATGTTGGGCAGTTTTTAGGGTCAAAGGCGATTCACTCATTGTTTCCACCATTCACTGCCGGGGCTGATACTGCACAAAGTTTCTGCCCTTCAGAAAAAGAAAGTCAGGCAGTGTTGTGGGCCACGAAAAAGCGCCCACAACACAACTGTCTGGACACATAGTTGGCTCCAGCCACACAAAGTCCTGTGTAAGCTGAACCGAACTAAGCTGAGCCAGATGCAAGACACTGCCAAGATTTGTACTTTGAACCATTTCCACTTCCCAAGCAGCACCAGTGTCCCATCGACAGTCATTGGGGAGTCCCCTGATGGTCCCCTGACCGCACCATTGAGTAACCCCTGTTGAAACAAGGAATAGGCCACTCAGAGGACTGCCGGTTTAGGCTTAAAGTTAGGTTTTCTCCTAGCCCTTTGAACCCTTTTGCCAGTTGTTGCGCCTTATTTCGCACTTAAAACCAGGCCTTTGGAATAAACCGTCGTTAACCCGGGACAGAGCGCACACACTTTTTTACATTTTCTGGCACTGAACCACCTCATATCACAATAACGCGCCATATCTACACACGTCGATGGTAAACGCCCACCTATATACCCAGAAAAGATTGTAACTCACGTATGATATGGACCACTTGCACATAACTTATCCATGGCAAGCTCAGTGGTGTACGGCGGATAGCAGAGGAGAACGAAGATTATGAAATGGAACAATATATTGAAAGTATAAAAATTACAACGAGGTGAGGGGGCCGTTCTTTTCGACTTCATTATTATTACCTAAAATAGAAGGAGCGCGAGTGGTTAGATCTAGCTGGATATGTTGAACGACGTAAGGGAAATACGTTGTTACAACGCTCACTTTCACTTTCCGGTTAGTATCAGCTGTTATTAGCTTCAGGCTCAGCCGAGTTTGGCCCCCTTCCTTCACCCTGTCTTTGCGTTTTCAAAGAGACTGGATAAGGTGTCACATCTTCGAAGTTGCGACATGATACCGCACCCTACAAATAAAGGTTATACATCGAAAGGAACCTCACCTAACATCAGGCGGTGCGGCTTGTTGTTACAAAAAGAGTTCTTGCCTTTGACTCCTCTTTAACTGAGGCTCATCAGAACCTCTCCGGACAAAGAAGTCTTCAGAATAATATGAGAGCACTGGTCGGCTGACTTACTTCCGGTATTAATCATGAATAGTAACCGTTATAGTAACTTTGTTATCCAAACTACTATGTTTCCGTCGATATTTTATCCTCCGGTTCTCCAGCAGAACTTCTCACTGAGATGTATTCCTCACTAAAAGAATAACATGCGGAATTTGAATAGTTCCAGTGTGTGTTATTTGCCAATTCAACATTGCCATTTCTTCAGTGATCTGGCTCTGCCGTTTGGAAAGTTGTGCCATGGAATCTTTTACTGAAGCCGAGTGGTATAAGAAAACCTAATAACGTACATATTACCATGTCCAGTTTCTTGTGCATACGTCGTCAGCACTCGGTGAATTTAAGTTTGTAAGGAGCGCGAAGGCGTCAACTCGACAGCGGTAGCTAGTCAAAGGTTGGCTGAGTCAAAAAGGAGAAGTACCATTAATTTGCCTGTACTTTGTAGGACTGAATACTTTACCTCCCTGGGGTCAGTGTGGCTAAGACTGGTTATCGGGCGAAAAAACAGATATGTCATGCATATCTGGTGGTGATAGCTTCATGTCGAAAGCAAAATGACCACTGGTTCCTTTCCTCAATGCTTCAACTTCTTCACTGGACGGGCAGACCTCAGTGGATATTCATCCGAAAAGGTTAACAGCAACAGCCAAAAATACTGCTTCTCTTCCCCTAACGGTACGTGGCTTCAGCTGAGTCCGCAGATCGTAACTCAGACACCTTCCCCAGCGTTTTTTTAAATAATATGTGGCCAACTCTCATCTAGCTAAATTTACAAAATAAAACATTTCCACCTAACTACAGCTTTGGGCACCCTTGCTTTATTCCGTCATCTCCAATTTTGTGGTTGACAGGCACATCCTCTTGGCTTCGTTCCCGTCATCGGGAGTGAACCTGTTGAACTGTGCTACACCAGTGGTGCTGTTGTCTACTTAGATGAGTGTAGCCATTTTGAAATTTTTAGAACACACGGCGCGTCCCCCGTTCAAGTCGGTCTTTATCTGTACTGATTTTATCCTGAATATCTTTAACTTCCCCAACCATTGATATAACCACCTTCTCAGACGAGGCTACTCTCCCCATGAGGCAGTGTGATTCCCCCACTGTGGCCGATGTCTCGTTCCTCAGTCCGGACGAGACGTTCCTTCATAAAGCGCTGGCAGCGGATGCACTAAAACATGCAGCCCGAAGTCAGGCTGCAGAGGTGGTTGAGCTTTAGGCCACTGTCCGCACCCTTAAGCATGAGTTGACCGGCCTGATGAGCTTGGTTAACAAATCCCTCCCAGTGTCCCAAGCAGCCGATCAGGTGTGTAGAGTATCTGAGCAGCAAATTATTGATGTCTCCGAGATTTTGCAGGACACCGAGAAATGTTCCAAGCGAGTCATCCTTTGGCGTCGCTTTCCCAACTCGGATCACCCTCGTGATGCCTATGCCCGGGTGTTCAACCTCCTCAAGCTCCCTTTCCCACTTAGAAGTCGGTCCACTTGGCTCGTGACCAAACGCACCAACCGAGTACACGGCACTCTAGTTGAAATGAGCTCCACGGAGGCAGCCAAACGAATTGTTTCCTCAGCCACAAAGCTCGAGGAGGGAGTGAAATGGCTCAAGGGAGTATCCATCGACAAGCCACTTCATCTCAAGCTCCGCAGTGAGAAGGCTAAGCCAGCGACCCCACAAAAAACCGACCCCAAGCTCAAAGTGCTGCCTGTAGTGCAGGCAACTCGCCTTGAGGATCAAGCTCCATGCCCACCATCTGCTGCTTCCTTACTGACTCCATCCTCCGTCGCGGAAAGCACCCGCAATGATAGACCTAGTGCTACTGAACATCTGACGCCTACAAAAAGTGTCCCAGACCCCAACATTGCTAGTAAGACCGTATAACGGATGAGACTCACCCATCCTTGAGCCTAGACGCAAACCTGCAACTTGTTCCTGCTGAAAGCTGCAATGACGAGGTTAATGCAAAAGAAAAGATATCTGGTTCGGTCGTGCAGAACAGGATCACCAACAAGAAAACTCAAAGCTGTGAATCACGCAGCAAGCAAATGGTAAACAACAAGAAGCAGCCCACTTTTTTTGGAAACTGAGGGATGCAGGCCGTCCGCCTGGTACGATACCGCCCGGGTTAATAGGCGTCAAGACTTACCAGTCCTCTCATCGGCCCGCTTACTCTCTAGCCCCCCCCCCCCAATATCTCCAGCTCCCAACTACCCAGGGCTTCCTTTCCACTCCCAGCTCCCCCTCTTTCCCTTCCTCAAACCCAAAATAAATTGTCTCTGGCAATTCTGCAACAACTCCGGAGCATGTGCTCAAACGATTTTACAGCGATTCGCTGAATGTGCTGAATAAGATCCCGGAGCTTCGGCGGCTTGCCGTGGATGAGAAGCCTCAGACCATATCCCTCACAGAAACCTGGCTCACCCCTGATATGCTTGTTGCCGGAGTGTCCATTCTGGGCTACCTCACAGTAAGGCAGGACTCCAGCAGAGGTCGTGCCGGAGGGGTTATAGTAAACTACTATAATTCTATCCCTCTTCCCACCGTACTGACAGCCCCTACCTTTCCATATGTTCCTTGTTTGTGGGTTGACTACCCTTTCAATGACAGATACCTTACTGCTTGGTCGTCCTCCCGCATGCAATTCAACCGGTAGCCTAGGCATCATAGACTTATTAAGCTCCCTGAAAAGGTACACCCATTCGTTAGTCACTGGTGACTTCAAGTTATCCAGTATCGAATTGCAAGGTGCTGCTGCCCCTAATATCATCTTTGGTAAACCCCTCCTAGA
Source organism: Fasciola hepatica (assembly GCA_948099385.1). Taxonomy (NCBI): domain Eukaryota; kingdom Metazoa; phylum Platyhelminthes; class Trematoda; order Plagiorchiida; family Fasciolidae; genus Fasciola; species Fasciola hepatica. The sequence goes on from CANUEZ040000179.1 coordinate 5,126,122, forward strand.
TATCTTAACGAAGAACTCATGGGGCAAAACATGGAAGGTCCGACCCGATATCGCACAGGACACGCCCCATTCCTACTAGACCTGGCCATCACCAATGCATGGTTCCAGATAGACGTGGTGGTCTACTTGCCGCCTCTCAGCAAAAGTGATCACATTCTCATTGGGTTCGATTTTACTGTGAGATGGCCTCCTCTTCTCTCATAAATCAAAATTTCGGGGTCCTTCAAGAGAACCTATTTTGAGCAGGTCTCTACATTTGTTCGCTCCCAGCTATATTCAGCTGACCCAGGTAACTCTGCTGATGAAATGGTAGAGGATCTCAGAGAGTTGATAGCCTTAGCTGATAGGTCATTTTTCCCCAGACTTCGTTTTACACGGACCGGTAAGCGTCCCCTACCCCGGCCTCGTTATGCGCACGCCTATTTCCTAGATATGAAGCCACAGGTCTTGCCCGCGATGCAGAAAATTCCGGGATTACGCACAACATATGCAACGACAAGATTAGGTCCAATCAGAAAGCATTCCAACGATCTGCACTTGCTCGAGCACGGACCAATAAGGCATTTTTCTTTCAATACATACGCTGTCTAAGGGGCACAGCTCCGACATCACTGGGTCTCAAAGATAGTGCCGGATCCCCAATCGCTTCTCTCACCAAATAGCCGAGGCCGTCCGCTCCCACTTTCGTACAGTTTTTAGCCCCCTACTCATATCAGCCCACCCCATCATGCACCCGTTATCTCTGGTCACTACACTTAACCACGTCACCATTTGTACAGTCGCATAGGGTTTCCGACAGCCCAACCAATGTTGCTCCATTGGTCCTGACTTAATCCACCCCCGCATTTCCGGGGAAACCGCGGACATATTAGCTGCTCCTTATGTTACTTTTTTCGGCTATGTGTTGACGACGGAGTTTTCCCCAGTAGCTGAAGGGTAGTAGGGTAGAAGGGTAGTAGCCATCTTGCTTCTAGTTGCAGACCCATAAATCCAACTAGCATCACCAGCAAACTTTTTGAGGGAATTCTTAAGAGTGAGATTCCCTCCCATCTGCATAGAAATAAGATCCTCTCCCCTTCTCGACATGGGTTTCTTCCTGGCAGATCATGCATCACCAACGCGCCTATTGTCATGGATATTCTGAAGAAAGCCTACGACGATGGCCATCTCTCACACGCCGTGTTTATCGATTTCGCTAAGGCCTTCGACGAGGTCCCCCATGCCCCTCTTCTTTATAAGCTGCATACATACGCGATCATAGGCTGCACGTTGGCCATCTTAGGCAGCTTCCTTACCGACCGCGACTGGTCCGAGGATTGGAACCTCTCAGTTATTGATAACAAGTGCGTGACAGTGTCTTTCGCAGAGAGACTGGTCACACGTTTTCCATTAACGGAGCAACCGCACTGCCTGTGGTTGACCGACACAAGGTGCTCGATTTCTGGTTAGATTGTAACTTGTCTTTCTCCCATCATCACCAAATTGCGAGCAAGTCCGCCTCCCGAGTCCTGAATATGATTCGAAGGTCTTTCCCGCGCATCTCTAGGGTTGATTTCCCCATAATTTTTGGCACATATATCAGAACTCTGCTGGAGCACGCTAGTCAGATAGTGCACATTGGCCTTGTCCGAGACCGCGAAATCCTAGAAAGAGTCCAGAGGGCCTCCGCCAAAGCAGTATGGGGTCCGTCCTATCTACCTTATCCCGTCCGCCTCTCACCCCCAAGCCCTATTCCCTTGACTTAAGACGCGTAAGGGGTGATCTGTTTTTGATGTTTCACCTTTTTGAAACAGGTCAAAGCGATCGCTTCCTCTCCGTCCGTCCAGCCTCTTCTCTCCGTGGTCAAAGCAGAGAGATTTTTAAACAGAGACCACGCACTTCACTACGAATTAACTTTTTTAGCTATAGGGTTATTACTCTGTGGAACGCAATTCCGGGAGATATTGCTCTCTCGCAGAACAAAACCATCTTAAATAAAAAGTGAGACCCCTACCTTGGTCTCTCCCAGTAATTCCTTATCCAAAAAAGTGAAATGGATGCCTTTCATTGCATTTCCATTCCACTACATGTTCATGAATGTCGCACCCCCATTCCGCTTAAGACACTGTCCACAGTGAGACACTGCGTGATGTTATGTGTATCTTGTTTTTTGTTGCCACCCCCACCCCCCCCTCCTCCTCCCGCTTCTTTGTACTCTCGTTTCAGCTCGGAGAATCCAATGGACGATGAAAGATTTTCTTGAGAACCGGGACAATTGGGCTCATAACCTCGAATTCTTGTAGTACTTCAATTTTGCGTTACCCAAGAAGGCGGACAATAGCCAAAGTGCCATCCAGCGTGAACCTCGATGACCGGAATTATCGGAAGTGAAGGAACCAGAGAAGTTTGTAATTATAACAAAAATGAACAGCATACTTTCTTCAGAATCATCATCATCATCATCTATGTACTACGGAATTAAACACATGGCCTTCTCCGTGCGGCAGTATCATTCCTTTGCACTCAAATTTGCGGGTGCATATCATGTGCAGAGCGCTATCCCGTTCTCTGAATAGAAGTGTTTGTGAGTTCGATGGTGATAGAGAATTCTGGAGGAGGTTTGACATCTTGCCGTGTGACCTTATCACCAGATGACCACTGTCTGCGCTGACAACCACGGATGGTCGGTTGTTTGCCAATAATGCCTTATCAGGACAGACCGAACTGAAGACAGCTTTCTGAAGGTAGACTTTTGGCACTCGTGGTGATATGCGCGCAAATGATTAAGACTCCGCGTCGTTCATCAGTATCACTTTTGCCTAGAGGCAAGCTTCCAAAGTTGATCTTTCAGCCGACAAAATATCTGCTCTGCAAGCAAATTTCTTGATAGAAAATTTCGCCGAATCATCTGCGGTAGATTTTCAGGCGGGAAGGGCGAAAGGCTATCCACTGGACCGAAGGTTTCTGGATCCTCTAGAAGTTGGATCCAACTGTGTACACTGAACACAGTTTCTTCCCCACCGTAGAGTCCGACAAACTGTCAAAAAACGGTCCAGGAGTTATTTTACAAAGGGAAGATGATGAACCACCAATTTCCGGCAGTTCATGGCATAGGTGAAGACAGAGACGACAATGGTATTTTCGTACATTTTCTTGGGCCTAACTTCTTCTAGCTCCGCGGGCCTCAAATATAGCTGAAATTACCAAAACTAAGGAGCCTTCCACAGAACAACTTCCGTCAGGTTTCTAAGCTTGCCGGAAAATCACAGGGAATTAGATCTTGCACGGCTAAGAGTTGGTCATTCATTATTCCTGAATGGCCCACAGCTATAGTGATTTTCCTCGATACCCCGCTCCATCTCCAAGTGCCCGGGAGATGCTTAACTAGACCGAGACACACTGCATGCATATAAACGGCCGGAAAGTCGTCTATCATGTCAATACGAAAGCTTTCGAATGGAGTCGATTCAGCAAGAAATTCTTCCTGTTTTCTGAAACAAACCTTCATTGTTCCTAGGTCTTCCATTATTACCCGGAAATATCGACCTTTTGCCTTGCGTCTCCAATAATACTGCCGAGCGCATTTTTGTGGGTTGAACTTTCGATCTCAGTAAAACAAATTTCTCAGTTCAGAGATGGTATCTTTTAAATACGTATGCACTCATAATCGCTTTGATTTATCACAGTACAGTCCCTAGGTGTTCCAAGCATTATCCTCGGGTCTTTGGGTACTTTGTGTCCCCGCTGCCGGAGACAGCGCAAAAGCGCGGGAACCACTTTAACATTCAAATTCTCTTGGGTTGAAATTTGACGCGCAGTGGACCTCGTAGACACCGACGTCGCCGTCAAAGTTTTAACATCTAGCCCATCTTTAAAAGTAGCACCTGGAAAAGGCGTATGGAGACGGATATTAAAATTTCCCTCGGTTTTTGACATAACACTTTTCGCGGCAGAAGAATCACTGTCATCAAGATTAAGTGATCCAGAGCAGACATCATCAGGTTGTACCGAAAAGTGGGCACTGGATGTTTGTGGACGTAGTCTAGGTGGTATCATGTGTTCTGTGTAGATGTATATTTAAAAGCTTCTAAGCTTACCACTGTCTTCTGAATCCTTGGTGCTTGTTTCCGTGGAACCGATGTCTCCAAATATCTGCCTTTGAGAATCTCTCATAAGTCTCCATTTGGTAGTCCGATGAAATCCACGTAGTTAAATCTTTTTGGGATCCGTCATTAAAATTAATTGAATGAAGTAAATTTCTAGGTGAAATGCAAAGTGATATGTGCATAAAAGATATAGCGACCCAAATAATATAGAAAGTGCGGCTGTGTCCCTGTTCTACTAGCTTAAGTGCAGTATATTGGTAAAAGCTTCCAGCGCAGCCGTGATCGCGCAGCTCACCTGATTTCCCGCCAAGTTATTTTGAATACGCCTAAGCATTTTCTGGGCTGGAAATCAGAAAACAGAGGTAAATGGGCTGAATGAGTCATTGTTGTTGACACTGGCGCCAGTTTTAAGTGTCATCTCAGGGGGTTGCTGACATTATGATGATATGCACATATGGAAAACCAGAAACTTACGACTGGCGGAAGAATTAACTGAGGCCGTCCACAGAGGAACTACTCTCCGGAAAAAATGACAAATATCCTCATGTGAAGTAAACTGGAAAACAGTACCAACTCACAGATACGTCCATAGTACTGTAGTCCAAGAATCAATTATCCGTTGAACTATCTTTCAGCTCACCGGCAACGTCTAGACAACAACATAATCACAAGATCTGGGAACATTCGTGCTCTAGCTTCGTACCATGTACTACTCCAAGACTTATTGTTATTCATTAACGACCCGGCTTCCGCCCTTCAATCGCCTAGCCTTGTTTTGCGGATGACTTGAATATTGTTGAATCTGAGGGTAAGGTGGGCTTAAGCAGGGAAATAGGTACAGTCCTGGACTAGGCATACAAATTGGACTTACCTCTAAACGCTGGAAAAAGCCATTTGTTTTCAGGGGCAACAGAAAGCCTAGCTGTCACTCATGACCAAGGGCCGTTCACCATACAAGTAGTCAGTAGGGTTGAAGACCTCGGGGTGATCATGAGCAGTTACTTTAAGTGGTCGGACCATTGCAGAGCTCCTGCATGAAAGGCTCGTGGTGAACTCTTTGGACTGCGATCAGCATTGTATTATCTGTAGCCCAAAATATTCGTACTTATTTATATGGCTATGGTGCAGCCTCGCTTGGAATGTAGCGTGCAGGCTTGGTCACCTCTCCACAAAAAGGACGCCGCCTGCCAAGAGGAGGTTCAACGTCTCACCACGCGAATGGTTGAACGGCGGAGGGGTAGTATGTACGAGCAGAGACTGTGTGATCTGATCCTCTTCTGGTTGGAAAGCAGCAGACGTCGAGGGGGTCTTACAGAAACTTTCAAGGTATTAGAGAGCTTTTCTCGCCTTGGACCGGATAGTCTATCCCAAGTGGCTTCCGATTCCAGAACAAGGGGACGCGAGAAGAGGCTGACGAACGTTCACGCCGGGTTGATGACTAGATTGCACTTCTTCAGCAACGTGGTAGTGGCAGTTGGAACGGCCTGCCTGGTGGATTAATAAGTCTGCATATCGTCCAGTCCTTCGAAGGTGCCCTAGTTTTCAAGTGGTGCTAGATACTTCTTTGTATCGAGAGTTGAGTGTGTTAACTAGATGGAAGACGGGTAGCACCGTAGTCTGTGTTCGGCATGTTCTATTCGATTTTTTCGTATTGCCTACTATCTCATTGAACTCTCACGATGCATATAGCGTCTCCCAGTTGATGTGTGATGAAGTTTTCCGTTTCCCTCTCATTTTTAGCGGGGATTCGACGAAATGCACCTTGCGGTGGTGGGTTAGTAAATGGTGTGCATATCATCAAAAGAATTTCGGGCGGTCGAATGGCTGTGGTCATTACCTTTCCTATGCAAACTGAACTGAACTGAAGTGAAGTGACTTCAAGACTTCAAAACCAACTGGTTAAGACTATTTTCAATGCCAGCCAGTTCTCCGATCGCCCGCGCGTAGATCATTCTCCCCCATGTTTTCACGTCTCGTCTTCCATCCTATATACTTGTACATGCACGGAGTTATAAGTAGATCCATTCTCCTTCCTCTTACAAATGCACATGAAAATCACTCTTCTGTGTAAATTTTAAAACAAAAAACTAGCTATATATTAATTCATCCATATTTATAAAGAGGACTCACGTACTACATGAAAAATAATAATTTTTATTCTAGAGTCGCTTTTGCGAAAATGGTTGCCCCCTTTTTGCCGAGTTTTGCCATTCCAGCTCGGCGGCACCGGAGAAAAGAAAATACATGCAATAACCAAGAACATTTGGGCTGAAGCTTCGCAACTGAACCTTGTGAGTTGCCGCTTGGCTTGAATTTTTGAAGTGCTCCGCTCTATCTCCATTCGTTTGCCCTGGTAGTGAAGTAACAACATTTATTTCACAAAAATTAGCTACTGCAGTTTATACTGAAGTGCATTTTTATTCGGGGAATATTTTACTCCAATTCTTTCGCCTTTGACGAAGTGCTGTTTTGTTGGCAAAGAGTTTTATCCGTTTTGCGCTTGATAGTTGTGCTTATTCACACGTTTATCGCAATCGCCCAGTATCCTTTGTATAAGCTTTTCACGCTTTTTCCTGGCTTACACTCCTTCGGTCCTTCTGATAGCATGACGATTATTTGCAGCAACAATTCATGTGGGGTTAGTAGTTTCAAAGATTATGTTGGGGCAGTTATACAGTGCGCTGGGTAGAATGAACGGTACCACCAGAGCTGCTCCGCCCTGTCCAAGAAAAACCAGGAGCTTGTCAGGGAGAACGAATCTTTGAAATAGATATTTGTTCGCTGTGTTGCTTTGGCAGAGGAATGCTCACGCATACTGCGCGGATCACTAAACAGGAAAACGGAGCCACACAAGGAAGCTAAGGGAAGGGGTTTAAACACAGCCCGGTAGTAGCAGCCCTCACAGTTACTGAGGAATCTGAGCAGCAGACAAAGAAAGGTAAACCGGACGATAGCAGGACTCGGAACAAACCGAGGGAAGTGGTAGAGTAAAAGGCGCTTAAACGGTAGATAGACTTGAAGAGAGCGGTAACAGGCCAACAAATGATGGCCCCCCTTTCAGCTGTAAGAGCGCAACCGGGATGGTGCCCGTTCGTGGAAATTGGCGTCGGCTGCTTTGGCCCGTTACTTGTACGACAGCAAAGGAGCACGCAGAAGGGGAATGGCTACCTGATAACACGTCTACAATCCAAGGAAATCCGTCTTGAAATAGTGCATGACACCACCACCGATTCCTTTCTAATGGCCTTTCGAAGGTTCACCGCGAGGCGGAGCGTCCCCAAGAGGAATGGTGAAACCGCCTGGACCACGGCAAAATACAAAACAAGACCATAGCAAGGGGGATAGAATGGCATTTCAACTTATGCCAGTCTTCGCGGTGGCTTTTGGGAAAGGCTAATACGATCGACTAGGAAATTACTCACAGCCCTGACCTCACAACAAAACCTCGATGACGAGACGCTGACTACTTTACTAAAAGAAGTAGAACGCATATTGAACAACAGATCCCTGGCGCCGATAATCCCAGATCCGGAAGGCAAACCGGCTCTCACCCCAACGACCTGTTAATACTGCGGCCAAACGTAGCAGCAATCACACCGAAAACCCTAGGTGGAACATATGTCGTTGGAGGGAAACAAGTGAACCACCTGGCACAGGCTTTCTTGAAACTGTGGACGGGGGAGTACTTGCCGACACTGCGGTTTCAGCAAAAGTGGATCTCCAAAGAGAGGTCGTTCAGACGTGGCGATGTGGTCATCCTCGTGGAGGGCCACTTACATAAAGACGATTGGCCGGTTGGGGTGATCAAGTACTGCCGTACAGAAATCGATGGCCTCGTGCATACGGTGGTGGTGAGGACGAACAAGGGAGACGTATTGCGAAATATACGTAAGATGTGTCTGTTTGAAGGTGACAATGGCGAGGGCGAAGTCGACGCTACTGACCAGGCTAAAACCAAGTCTGCTGATACCAAATGAAGCTGAATTTATTTATTTATTTCTCATGCATTCTCCCGTAAGACCCAGCCCTTCACATCTTCATTGAAGCATATCAGTGTCTAGTTTCATACAGTTTCACGATTTATTATAGAGCTAGTTGTCAAAACCTTAGTATATCGCACTACACGACATTGTTTGTGAAGTAGCGGAAACTCTTGAACAAGCAGTTGTTGACCGTTTGTAAAAATATCTCTTTTTCCTCGACCTAGTTGTATTGTTATTCAACCTGTGTCCAAGTGGATGAAAGTTGTGAGTCAAACATACTTCTAATGTGATAACACCACACACTGAGCCCCCAATGTTCGAGTACCCAGTAGCCATCTCGATTTTTTATCACGAACTCTCAGTCTTCATCTTGCCACTTACTTTACTCTTGTTCGGGCAGCCTCTTCTTCTACATTCTGTAATCTGCCCACGCATCCAGATCACATCGAAGTCCTTTTTCGTGTACCGATAATGTCGTATCATTATCAGAAGAAACTCTAAGACGTCGAGAGGTGGAGCATAAACTCAAGAAAACCGCAAGCGTGTTCGCGACTAGCCAAAAATATACGAAGCCTATAGCTACCTGCCTATGCACTGACTTAGGGTTTAGGAAGGTTAGGGCAATCGGTACTCCTATTTACTCCTTGGACGTTGACTGTTTCTTGGGAGAGTTTGGTGGGTGGTGTAACGTACATGCTTGGAAATACCCATTAGCCGTTGTCATACACTTGTATTGTTTAGACTATGCTCTTCATTTTATTGACCCTCGAACAAGCACAGCATGCATCAATCACTACACTCCAACATTTGTTTATATTTTGCTCACGTGAAGTGGCATAATTTTGATTCGAACTTGGACTGCCGTGACGGTGGTACCTGACGCTGGCATTTGTTGAACTCTGGTCCTCGTTGTTAGACGTTGTGGCCGTACAGTTGAGGTTTGTACACATTTATATGCATATAACTTCTTAATCCAGTACAGTAGAGATTACCAATCAATCTTGTTCCGGTTTTGGGATTCGTTTTGAATTGGCTACGCGTTGCTCACAGTCGGAATAACCGTTACAGATGTGACAAAGTAGAGCTCTTGGCGCGAACAAAAACAACTGGTCCATAAAAACAAACAGTTCGTAAAGACACGTCAATAGTGTCAGCAAGTGAGTGATGTTAATAAAAACACTGAACGGCACAGGTTTTAGGGGGATTTTCCACGACCGGTCGTGAAACCACCCACCAAAATCCTCCCGAACCCTTAGCGGAGTCAAAGATTTGGTATAAATCTACTGATTTTTTCTGCCTACCTAGGCTCTGCTGTCGGTGGGCGTGACTAATGCTTGTCGTCTACATTCTAATCATGGTCGCACCTAATCCGGTGACCACATAGACGCGAGGCTTTTCTACTTCTTCCGTGAGAACAACCGACCGACGGCGGGCGTAAAGGGGAAACATAGACGCTGCCCTTGGAAGGGCCGTCGTGCACTGGCTGTATGGGTTGCGTGAGTGTGTGTGTGTGCATGATGTAATCGCCGCTACTTCCACATATGCTAAAGCTATTCAGTAACGTCAACAAAAACAAACGGCGAACACTGTCACGTTTGATAGGGGTTACGAGGTATAGTGTGCATCGGGTATGTGTGTATGTGTCTGGACATACAATGGAATCGCATATACCGCTAAATATCGGAAAAACCTCCTGTAAGGTCAACGAAAGACTGTGAGCACTGTAACGTGTTTGACGGAGATAATGTAGTATAAACATGTATAATGTAGTTATGTGTGCTTCGGATTGTATGATGGTTCGATACGTCAGTGTGTCGTGAATGCTCCCATGCATGGGGTTTCTTTACCCACCTCGAAGACGAATGCGGAATAGTCTACTGGGCCTCAGCGTTATCAGCTTCTCCGTCTTAACTCTCTAGGAGGATATTACTGCGTATGTCGCGAATTAGCGCTCCGTTGGCTGTCTTCACCTTCACCGTTCTTATCATTCCGTCAGAGTTTCCGACGGTTTCCATAGCCACTCCCAATGAACAGGTCCTGAAATGTGCGCGTTCGTCTGCGATCAACACCACATCCCCAACCTTGAATGGTCTTGTTTTCCCCAGCCACTTCTGTCAAGTCTGCAGAGCCGGTAGGTACTCCCGCAGCCATCGCCTCCAGAAAACTTTGGCAAGATAGTTCGCCTGCTTACATCCGCAGAGGTAGCTCCCACGAAGGTTTACCGGCCCTCCGAAACCCTCGTTCAACCCTAACGTCAATACGTCGTTTGGGGTGAGCGCCAGGTCGGTGGGGTCACCGTTCATTACTGGAACCCAAGGGCCGGTGTTCATAATCCTCTCGACCTCAGTCATGACGGTGTTCAGCGTCTCGTCGTCGGGCGGCTGTTGCTCCATGATCGACAGCAATATCCGTCTGGCTGACCGGATCATGCGTTCCCATACGCCGCCGCTATGACTGGCCCGGGGGGGTTGAAATTCCATCGTATGCCGTAGGCCACGGTTCGATCCTGCAGTTCGTCCCCGTTTATGTTCTTGTGCCAACGCTGCAATTCCCGGTGAGCGCCCATAAAGTTCGACCCATTATCGGAGTATATATCGGCTGGTATGCCCTTCGGTTGATAAATCTCTGCAAGGCCCGTAGAAACGAATCTGTCGTCATCGAATGTGTACCGCGCGTGACTTCATGCACGTCATGATACACCCATATCGTTTTTCCAGTCCCTTCCCTCACTTGATCTACAAGATCCCGAAATAGTCCAACTCGGTTTCGCTGAACGGCTACCAGCCCGCAGTCATCTTGCATTCTGATAGCGGGGCCATGTGTTGCTTTCCCGCCGTGGCAATGCATCTCCTACAGTGTACATAACGTCGGATTACGCGTTTTACAGCCGCTCCTCCTCTCAGCAACCAAAGACGCTTTCGGATGACGCTCGTAACGTGACTTTTCCCGGCATGTCCCTCCACGGCGCGGACGTGTTGGAACATTAGCTCTACCACAGGTGGTAGAGCCGGCAGCAGTATGGGGTACTTCGTGCCGAAGCTCAGGTAGGAGTTGGTCAGCCCACCATCCACTCGCAGCAGTCCATCAATGAGTTTGGGGTTTAAATGCTTTAAGTCGCCTTTTGGAGATGATATTTCTTTGTTGATTGGCCCCACTTCTTCCGCTTTCTCCAGTTCTCGGGCGAAAGCCTCGCGTTGTATCATTCTGAAAATATCGTGTTCTGCAGCTTGGAGCTCATCAAGCCCACTTGTATCCGGCCTGAGGGGGTGGCCCTTTCATGACTAGTAAATTTCCCTTGAACCTGGCTAACCAAACTATTGCACGATGTGGCTTTATCCGGGAAGAAAACCTGACCAATCGCGATGGAGGGGATGTCGCTTCAACGACGTTGGCCGCCATCACTACGCCTATGATCTCCAGTTCAACTTCCGTAAAGGGTTTTAGTTCGTACACGGGCCAGTCCTGTTTAGGCATTTGCAGGAATTTTGGCCCTCTGGTCCACGTGTCTAGTTGCCTGAAGCTGGTCGCACCTCAGAAGCACAGATCGGCTGGATTATCGCCAGACCTGATATGCATCCACTGGTTCATGGCTGATTTGTCGTGGATACTCATGATTCGATTAGCAACAAAAGTACTAAACCGGCTCCGGACTTTGGTAATGCAGCATAGTAGTGTAGTTGAGCCCGACTAAAAGCTGGCCGACCAAATGTAGAAGTCGAAACATCTCTTCACGGTTTTGTACCGCCCTGACTGCTAACACGGCCGCGCTGAGTTCGAGGCGTGGGATCGAAACCGACTTCAGTGGAGGGACGCGGGCTTTGTCGAACAGGATCCTCGTAGTATATTGTCCATCTCCTGTGCACCATCGTCTGTACACCACAGCTTCATAACCGACTTCGAATGCATCGGAAAAGTCATGTACTTCTCCTGTCCGTGTTGCATGACCGGGAGCCAAACTTCGTTGAATCCTTATGTCCCCTAGTTTCTTCAAGGTGTTTAGAAATTCTTTCCAGTCCAGCCGGTCTTCTCGGTCCAGTGACTGGTCCCAATCGACTTTCTTACGGCACTGCTGCTGCAGCAAGATCCTTCCGGGTAACAGACAGGGTGAGAAGAAATCGAGAGGGTCGAACAAATTAGAGACAGCGGATAGTATACCTTGGCGGGTTATTGGCAGCTCGGGAACGTTTAGCTCGAAAACAAAATCGTCCGTTTTCGCGTCCCGTTGTATCCCTAAATTGCGTTCGGCAGGGAGTGGGGGGCCGTCCAAATCTCTAACCCTTTCGGCCCTCTCGTGGCACGGAATGACCTCGAGAATTTCTAAAGCGTTCGATATCCATTTTTTAGAAGGGAGCCGCCTTCTTTTAGCGATCTTGTTGGGCCTCCGAACTGCTGTAGGGCTGAGTGTACGTCATCGAATGACCCAAGATAGTAGTCGGCGTGGACGTTTCTGCTGACGCTATCTACCACCGGCCGGTGGACCAAATCCTCATGTTTGTTCGCGGATTCCCGAGGGGCGCGGTTCGCACAGAACTGTGATGATGTAGCTCCGAAGTGGTGGACGGTCGTCCTATAATTTATCACTGCGTTGTCCCGGTCGTTCTCTTCCCATCACAGGAAATGCAAAACATCTCATTCTTCTACCGGTATCTTTACCTGATGGAACATTTCCCGAATGGCGGTGGACAAGGCCACCCTACCCACTCTGAGACGGCACAAAACTTCGATTAGTGGCGTGGTCCAGTCGGGTCCTTGCAGTAGGCCATTGCTTAACGACTTGCCCTGGAATTTGGCTGCACAGTCGGAAACCACCCGCAGTGTTTCGGGTTTCTTGGGGTTGATAACCGGGTGGCGAGGTAGATACCAGATACCCTTTCGGCCATGGGTGTTTGCAGGCACCTTTTCAACGTAGCCGAGGGCTTAGTTTCGCCTCAATAATTCTCCGTATCGTTCCTACAGATCCTGGTCTCGAACGACGCGTTCTTCTAGTCGTAGTAGTCATTGGAGAACATAGTTTCTGTTATCAGTCCACGGATCAGCAGATGTGCGCCATGGGAGGGGAACCTCGAGCTGTTTTTTAAGGCCTTTAGTGCTTGCCGCTCTGTTTGTAAGGCGAAATGATCCTCTTGAGACAACGATGGTCTTTCGTTCCCAATGTCATGGAACTCCTTTTCATACACAGGCTGCAGTTGATAAACTATGCGGTCCGTTTCGGCGGATAAATAATTCGCGGAGCTATGTACCCCTACTGGACCATATAATATCCATCCCAGAGCCGTGCATACGGCATAAGGTGCCTGGTGGTCGCCCACTCTCTGGTCAAGTACCCAATGCGTCTCCGGCACGTCGCAGCCGATTAGGAGATCCACTTTGTCGTCTTCCCAGTCTACAACGGTCACATCCTGCAGGTGAGGCCACCTAGTCAAGATTGCGTTGACCGACCTTAGTGCTCGCATGGGGAGATCAGCTAATGTGGATGCCTCCTTTGGTTCAATTTGCTCTTTAGTGTCTTAGGAGATGAGTTGCAACCTCAACGGGCCAGCAGTCATTACTTGTGTTCCTCCCACCGTGCTCAATTCTGACGACGCCGCAACTTTAGCCCGCCGGTGTTTGTTGACAAACCGCTCTTGCACTAGGGTAGTGTCGGATCCACTGTCGACGAAAGCCAGCGCATTGACCGCCCCAGTTGGGGTCACTACTCCCACGGCCAATACTCCTAAACGTTCCGGTTTACTGGCAGACAGCGAAGCTGAACAAATCACACTGGGATCGGTGCTCGCCTCGGGCATATTTTCTCTCGCCTGGTGTAACAATCGATGGCGTCTGCCCGAGCAGCCCTCATGACCACATCCGCTCCCTGTTCTACAAGCTACCGCCCGGTGCATGGTGTTGAGGCTTATAAAGCACGCTTCTGTCGTCCTCGCCATTCCCCATCGTTCGTCTATTGGGGCGTTGACAAACTTGGGGCATCCTGGTAGCCCATGGCTAGTATCACAGGACCTGCAACTTGGTTGCGCCGTGGCATCGCGTGCAATGGCGTGTGCATTGGTCCAAGGCTGATATTTTGGCTGTTCCCGAGCAGTGGTTTCAACCTGGCTAGTATTAGACTTGTTTGCGCCGTCACTGTCCCGGATAAGTCGGCCAAATCTACCGTCGGCTATTTTGGTTTGCAAGTCTTCGAAGTTAGCCACCCGGTCGCCTCGGCTTATACTTCCCGCCTCTTCCGCCCACCGACCCTGTAGTTCTGGAGAGAGGCGACGGACTATGCCCTTCAAGGTGTGTACTGCATCTAGGTCAGCCCTGTAGCCGGAATGTTCGAGGGCTATTGAACAGTTCTGCATTTTGGTCACCAGGTCGGCCACTGTATAGACGTCACGCTTGGTTCATTTTGCCTCTACCAACACGCCCTCTATTAGGTTACGGGCTACCTTGAAAGGTTGGCCAAACACGTCCTTTAGAATCTTCCTTGCTCGGGTGTAGCCTTGTTCCGGGTCGAGCATGGTACACCCGTCGATAGCTTCTCTTGCTCGGCCTCGACAACAGTGTGTCAGATAGAGAAGCCTTTGCCCGGGGTCGGTTATCTTGTTCTCGACGAAATTTTCGAACTGCTTGACGAACTTGCATTAGTGTTCAGATCGCCCGTCGAAAACCGTCAGTTCTACTCTTGGCAGATCGATCGTTGACGGCGTTGATGTTTCATATTCGGCGACCGGTGTGAAGTTTCCTATTTTATTTTGCCCCGATCTATCGGAAGTGTCGTAGTTGTTGGTCTTCTGCTCACTCTCTTTCTTTCTACACTTCTCTTCTGCTTCCTGGGCCTGTTGCCTAGCCGATAACAGTTGTTGTTCTAGGTCTAATATCCTCGGCTTAAATAGATCGACATCCTTACAATCCATATTAACCTCGGTAATGCATGAGCCAACCCTGACAGGACCAGGTGGCCTAGCATTAACCAGGGAATCAAAAGCACCCAAAACCTCCCCAGTAACTTGCCGCATTACTTCCTGTCCAGATTCCAATGTCTTCGATGCTTTCCTTGGCATTTTCGTGTTTGTCTCGTTCGAAATTGAGTATTGTAACACAGGCTTGCACAATGCGTAGCCAAATTCACAATGGATCCCGAAATAAAAAAGGCCATTATCCGTGAGATTCTACGATATTAGACTGTTGAATGAACAATGGCACCAAAAAGATACAAACCTCAATAATGAGATCACAAGGACTCAACAAACGAGAAACCGAATTGCGGCGTGCGAGCGAGGAGCAGGTGCGTCAAGCGGGTCCAGAAAAAGTACACGACAAAGCGGAGCTATAGAGGCGAACAAACAACAATTGGTCCATAAAAGCAAACAGTGCGTAAATACATGTCAATAGCGTAGGCAAGTGAGTTGTGTTAGGAAAAGCATGGAACTGCAATGGTTTTAGGGGATTTTCCACGACCGGTCGTTACAGAGGCTGTGACCTTATAGAAACGTTCAAAATTATAAAAGTTCTGTCGGGTATAGACATGGGTGAGTCGTTCGCTTCTACCCCTGAGTGCTGCACCAGGGGACACAGTCTCAGGCTGCAGAGGGCAAACTCTGGTCCCGTCCGAGACCATAAGATCCTAGAAAGTGATCAGAATGCCTCCACCAAAGCAGTATGGGGTCCGTCCTATCTACCTTATCCCGTCCGCCTCTCACCCCTCAAGCCCTATTCCCTTGACTTAAGACGCGTAAGGGGTGATCTGTTTTTGATGTTTTACCTTTTTGAAACAGGTCAAAGCGATCGCTTCCTCTCCGTCCGTCCAGCCTCTTCTCTCCGTGGTCAAAGCAGAGAGATTTTTAAACAGAGACCACGCACTTCACTACGAATTAACTTTTTTAGCTATAGGGTTATTACTCTGTGGAACGCAATTCCGGGAGATATTGCCCTCTCGCAGAACAAAACCATCTTAAATAAAAAGTGAGACCCCTACCTTGGTCTCTCCCAGTAATTCCTTACCGAAAAAAGTGAAATGGATGCCTTTCATTGCATTTCCATTCCACTACATGTTCATGAATGTCGCACCCCCATTCCGCTTAAGACACTGTCCACAGTGAGACACTGCGTGATGTTATGTGTATCTTGTTTTTTGTTGCCACCCCCACCCCCCCTCCTCCTCCCGCTTCTTTGTACTCTCGTTTCAGCTCGGAGAATCCAATGGACGATGAAAGATTTTCTCGAGAACCGGGACAATTGGGTTTATAACCTCGAACTCTTGTAGTACTTCGAGACTTCACTACTCAAGACTGCTCAAGGCTGGATATACGGGAGGCCGAAGCGATATTGCCACTTTACAAGCTTCACGTACACCAATACCTGAAGCACTTCGTCCAGGCCTGGGCACCGAATCTAGTTAAGGAAAAACTGCCGTTGGATGCCGTCCAAAGTCGGTTTACTAAGACGATCAGTGGGTTAGGGGACAAGACTTACGAAGAACTCGTCAAAGCTCCGGACCTGTTCTCTGTCAATGGGCGACGCATAAGAGGGGATCTGACTGAGACGGTCAAACAGCTTCTCGGGTTATCCGAAGCCGACAGGCATTTATTAGTTCTAAGCAAGTACCCGGCGCTCAGCGGGCGTGAACACAAACTGGTGGGACCCAGGGCCATCAGAAGCAATAGAGAACTTTTCTCCTCTCACCGGGGTATGAACCCGTGGAACAAACTACCACTCCTATATGGCAGCAGCAAATAACGTCTTTATGTTTACGCGACGGATGGATGACTGCTGCGACGAGGTTTTCCCGGACTATGACTAGGCAATGGAGCATACCCTCAGGTTACACCTATCTCTTTCACTCCCTTCTTTTCTAAGACACAGTACACGTTGACCCACCATGTAATAAAATACAACAATTTACGGCCTTGCTTATTTTTTCGGTTGTCCTCACAGGGATTCTCGAGGGTGAGTATGGCAGCTGGTTGAGACAGTGAGTCTGCTTATCCCACGCGACGGCCGGTTCTTCGAGAGCGAACCTGCTGTCCATTCTGTTCCTTGCAGTCCATTACTCAAAGACCACAACATTTCGACCACTTGGCAGTCGAAGCACCGTGAGAACATTGCACCCCTCTAGTGCGAGAACCTGGACTTACACTGGCCTAAGCCACAAGTCCTGTGATCTGATCTGAATTCTCCGCATACAAGGTTGTGCCTATGTGGAATAGACTACCATAGGATGCTGTTGGATGCATCCGTGTACCAGCTTTTAAGAAGGCCCTTAATTAACGCTGGAACAAAGCGTTCCCAGGGCTATCTGTGTAAACGAGGGGTGAGGCAACGAGCCCCTTGAATTTTTGTCAACGAACTACTGGTGTTCGAGACGGTATTTTCAAGCAAACTCTACCATCACCTCCGAAGTGAATGGGACAGAGGTTGATCTCATTGATCACGCAGTAAACTGTGGGAACAAGGAATGTACGGATGTGGTGCAACATGAGGGAGTTCAATACGACCAGTGTTGCTTCGGGGTTATCCGAAATAAACTATTATTATCATCAAAAGTTCTCCAAGCTGGAAAAGAAATACTTCGAGCAGCACATCAATTACGCATCGCCCGAGTGGATATGCGCCCACTGCTTCGCGTTTGCAGGCGAGTGCTCGCGCATAATTCGAGGAGAACTAGGAAAGGGGACGCGAACATGAAGCTTAAATTAAGACTAGAGAGAGCGAGTTCGATCCATAGCTTAGAGGGAAAGGAAAACAGGGTGCCAGATCAGAAAAATATAAAGGCAACCCAAGCCAAAAGGTAAAGAGAGCGAAGAGGTAGCAGGATTCGTCAATGTGGAAAAAAGCCTCCTGACGGAAGTAGAATCCCTCAAGGAGCAGGTTAAACGCCCAGATGCTGAAGTGGAACGCATCAAGCGTGACGCTGAGGTCAGGGCAGACAGAAGTAGAAGACTGCTACTTCATAACCTTAGGGAGAACATCGTAAAAGGCGGTAGAATCAGGAAGGAGGAGAACCGCTGGAATATGACTGAGGTTCTTAGGATGGCTGGCCTACCTCTTACGACACCAATAGTCAAGTGCCATCAAATAGGACTATGGCGCGGAACACAACCAGTGGCGCCACGACCCCTGGTAGTTGTGTTCCACAAAGTCTACTGGAGAGATACACTGCTGTCCAGGACTGGAGCAGTTGAGGGCAGCCCGCAGGGAATAGTTAGGGTTGCACCAGACTGCCCAGCATTTGTCAAACCGGGTAATGCCATAGTCTCGCTGAGAACGGGCACACCTGATCTTAAGAGGCCGAATCTACTTATAGCGAAACTGGAGATGACCCCTCTTGGGAAGTCAACACCTAAAGCCCAAGGAGTAATTCAGGTGCCAAAGGTGGCTTCAGGCGCCGGAAAAACAGTAAGCCAAAGTTCAGGAAGTTCAAGAGACCAAAATGACGGGGACTCACAGGGCATTCAGTCCGGTTGGTGTTGAGCAAGTGCAGCCAGCCAGCCCGATTCTAGAGGAGACTCCTAAAAAGTTCTCTCTGTTGCAAACAGCGAAGTTTGACGTATCAGAAGAAAAGCCGAGGAAACCAGTTGGGCTGAGATTGTCGCAAGACCATCCCGGGCCGTCGGTAAAGCGACTCAAAAGGGGGGAACTTCCGCTGTGCAGGTTGAGCCCGACATCGGGTCGACGGGTGGAAAAGAAAAAGCCACGAAACTCATAGTGTCACTTGATATCCAAGATGCTGCACAGCCAAGACCTTTAGAGGCAAAAACGGGGCATCACCTCGGAGATTGCGCCCGAGGGTACCCTAGCCGTAAAGTTAGCAATGAAGTCAGTACCGAGGACCAGGGAACCGTCAATATGGTACACTAACACCTGCAGTCCCCGGGAAAAATAGGGGAGTTGACGACTAGGATCGCAGAGTCTGATGTCGTTGCATTGACGGAAATCTGGATAAAGCCAGATACTGACAAGCGCTTTCAGGGATATGCTGCCCACAGACAGGATAGAACAGATGGAAGGCAGGGGCGGAGTAGCAATTCTAATACGGACCGACATTGGCCATTGGGAGGCTCTGTCGAACTTGGTCTCCGGTAATGTACAGGCCATATCCTGCTTAATCAGGATCGAGACGCGGTCAGTATGCATCATCTGTATCTATAGGGCGCCGCTAGCGACAGATGCGGAAGACGTTGGGCTCTTGCAAAAGCTGCATGCGGTGCTGGCACAGACAAAGGAGTTCATTTTATTAGGGGATCTGAACCTACCCGAAACTAAGTGAGAGAGCGGGATCGCACCAAGGGGCTCAACGGGCGACAAGTTTCTGCAGTGGGTCCAGTTGCATGCACCTACGGAGCATGTGATGCAGGCCACTAGACACAGAGGTAGACATCACCCGCCTCTCCTTGACTTAATCATAACGCGGCACCATCAGGACGTTAAGGAAATTAAGTGGGAAGAACCACTTGGCAAAAGTGATCATGTAGTCCTAAGAGCCACTAAGACTAAGCAAGGCGCCGAAGGAAATCGTGTTACGTCGGCGCTATGGGAGAATCAATGTAGGTGAACTAAAGAGGGCGGCGGAGGATGTTCAGTGGACACTGAGACACACAAAAGTCTCCGTAGAGGAACGATGGGAGGCCATCAAGATGGGGCTACTCGAACTTACAGAGGAGTTTTGCACCCCTGAGGGTGGCTAGCAGTAGAAATTGACCCCCATGGTGGAAGTCAAAAGTCCGCAAGGCCGTAGTTATTCGTAGGCAACGATGGGCGGCGTGCAACCTGTACAAAACTCAGGGGGCATGGAACAGCTATAAGATGGCCAGGAACAGAGCTCAAAAGATCCAAAGAGTGGAGAAATATGCCTTCGAGCGTCGGTTAGCTGAGTCGGTCCGCACAAACCCAAAGCGATTCCAAGCCTATGTGCAATCTCATAAACGTATGACAGAAAGTGTAGCAACCGTGAAAGGAGCACAGGGACGACTAGATCTAAACGACGAGGACAAGGCTGACATGCTCTTGGCATTCTTCAAGAGCATATATCGACCAGAAAATAGTTTGGAGGAAAGAATGGAGGGCCCACAGGCGCCTCCAATACCCGAACTTACTGTAGGAGAAGTGTACGCGGAGCTGCAAACGTTTAGTAGAAATAAAGCAGCAGGTCCAGACGGGATTCATCTAGCAATCGTTCAGCCTCTGGTCGAGGTCCTGAAGGCTCCGGTGACGAAGCTGTATGAAACGTCACTTGGAGAGGGAATTGTGCCGGGAGACTGGAGGAGAGCTACAGTGGTAGGAATTTACAAGAGTGGACCCCGGTGAGAGAGCCGAAAACTACCGGCCGGCTAGCTTGACTTCAGTACTGTGTAAATGCCTGGAGCCAACAGTCAGGAAACAGATCTCTAGGCACTTGGTTCAACACAACCTCATATCAGATGCTCAGTATTGGTTTTTGGCAGGACGATCTTGTCTGGTGAATCTCCTGCTGTTCCTCGATGAGATAACCAAGCGTCTGGACGAAGGGCAGTTGATTGCCGTCTGCTACTTGGATTTCAGGAAGGAGTCTGATTCTATAAGCCACAGATTTCTGGACGTCAAACTGCAGTCCATGGGAATTGTAGGAAAGGCAGGACAATGGGTAAGTAGTTTTTTAGCAGGGTGAACTTTTAATGTTGATGTGGGTAGTCATGTCTCAAAACCGGAAGGTGTAACAAGTGGGGCCCCACAGGTCTCGGTGCTTGGCCCTCTGCTCTTCCTCATCTTCATCAGCTACCTAGCACGTGAGCTTAAAAACCCCACCTTTATGTTTACCGATGACGTCGAGATAGCTGGAGTAGATATGGAACTTGACGTGTTAGCAGTACAAAACTGGGCACGCAAATGGGACCTTCCACCAAATCTCACCAAGTGTCAATGCTTGACCACAAATACAGGGGCTAGTGGGAATGGTGTGGGTTCGTTGCAAGTGGTCCCGAAGGTCAAAGACTTGGGCGTTATAACGGACAGCGGATTCAAGCAGTCGAAGCAGTTCACCTCAGCAGCCAATATGGCCGGGAGGGAACTCTTTCGAGTTAGATCCATTATGTCGTGTAGAGAGCCGGAGATTTCCGCTCCGATTTATCAGGCCATAGCTAGGCCGCATATGGAGTAGTGCGTGCAGACCTGGGCACCGTACTACCAGAAGGACATAGACTGTCTGGAGAAAGTACAGGGGCTAGCCACTAGAATGGTGGCTGGGCGAGGGGTGTTTAGCTACACAGCGTCTCCTTGCCCCAGACCTGTTCTCGATGGAAAGACGGCGCAATCGCGGGGATTTGATAGAAACCTTCAAGGTAATGAAAGGACTGTCCGGAATAAGCCGAGAAGACCTTTTCCCTCTGATCCTCGAGGGAGACACAAGGAGGCATAGCCTTGGATTACAAAGGAAGCATTCGAGGCTCCAAATTAGGGTGGAGCACTTCTCGAATAGAGTGGTGCCCTAATGGAATAAGCTCCCGGAGGAGGTCATAAATACCACTACAGTGAAGGCTTTCACGAAAGTAGTAGGCCTATGTTGGGTAGCCGTATACCCCGAGTTATGTAAATCAGCTTTTAGAGTCAGACGCATTTTACTTATTGTTTCCACCTTTCTCTGCCAGGACTGATGCTGCCCAAAATTTCTGCTTTTCAGAAAAAGAAAATCACGCAGTGTTGGGAGCTGCGGAAACGCGTCGACAACACAACTATCTGGACATCCGATTGGTACTAGCCACACCAAGTCCTGTGCAAACTGAACTGAACTGAACTGAACTTGTCCGTGAAGGTGACACTGCTTCGCAAGTTCTGCCTTTCAGACAAAACACACAAAGCACAGTGTAGGGAGCCAAGGAGACTTGCCGAAAACACAACGAGTCTGGAACCGCTCAGCTAGCCTGGAACTGATATACAAAGCTGAGAAACGAGACTGTAAGCCTTTTGAGAACTTCCGAGCAGGAATTTGAAATCAAATTGGCCGAGTGTGTAAGAAAACAGCCGAAAAAATTCTGCAGCCATGTACAGTCTAAAGGCTCAACAAGGAATGCCGTAGGTCTGCTATCCACTAGAGACCACCTTGTTGTCACTGATGACCAGGGTAAAGCAGAAGCCCTGGGTGAATACGTTGGTAGTGTACATAAAATGGATAGTGGGGTACGAGTAGATCCGGCTCTGGTGCATCCTGCTTTCCAGTTAAACGAGCTAGATCTCTCAGGGGAATGCGTGCGTAAGTACCTACAGGAGTTAAACAGCCACAAGTCAACGGGCCCAGATGGCATTCATCCAGCTATCATCAAGCCGTTGGCGGATATCATAGCTCCATCGGTATGCGTACTGTACAGATCCACGTTGGAACAGGGTAAGCTGCCTCAGGACTGAAAAGTCGCGGCAGTCGTGGCAATACATAAGAGTGGGCCTAAGTCGGCTGTGCAGATCTACAGGCCGGTAAGCCTAACTAGCATTCTATGTAAAGTCCTGGAGAAGATCATCCGTGCCCAAATCTGCCAGCACTTACTGCAGCACTCCATGCTAAGTCCGGCGCAGCATGGATTCCTGAAAAATAGATCTTGCCTGACCAATCTCCTGTGCTTCTTAGATGAAGTAACTGGACGACTGGACGAAGGTGAGGAAGTTGAGGTATGCTACCTCGACTTTAGCAAGGCTTTCGACTCCTTTAATCATCGTCTTTTGCGATGCAAGATGGAGACTTTCGGTATGGGCGGGCCAGTATATAGGTGGCTGGAGGACTTCCTCTCCCGCAGGACGTTTTACGTAAAAGTGGGGGACAGGTGCTCCAGTTTGGTGAACGTCACCAGTGGTTTACCCCAGGGATCCGTCCTAGGCCCGGTCCTATTCTTGTTATTTATTAATGACCTAGCATCCACTCTTCAATCGCCCAGCTTTATTTTTACGGATGATGTGAAGATTGTTGGATCTAAAGATAGGGCGGACTTGGGCAGGGAAGTAGGTACCGTCCTGAACCAGGCACACAAATGGGACTTACCTCTGAACGCTCAAAAAAGCCATTTGTTGCCAAGGGCAACAGAGAGCCTAACTGTCGTTCATGATCAAGGGCTGTTCGCCGTAGAGGCAGTCAGTAGGGTTAAAGACCTTGGGGTCATCATGAAAAGTGACTTCAAATGGTCGGAGCAGTGCAACGCCGCTGCGCAAAAGGCTCGTGGGGAGATCTTTAGACGGCGATCAGCTTTGTCTTGCCGGAAGCCGGAGGTATTCGTACCTATTTACATGGCTATAGTACGACCTCACTTAGAAGGTAGCGTGCAGGCTTGGTCACCCTTCTACGAAAAGGACGCCGCCTGCCTCGAGAAAGTCTAACGTCTCGCCACACGAATGGTTGAATGGCAGAGGGGTAAGACTTACGAGCAGAGACTATGTGACCTGAATCTTTTCTCGTTGGAAAGGAGGAGACGTCGAGGGGATCTCATAGAAACGTTCAAGGTAATGAAGGGCTTTTCTGGCCTTAGACCAGATAGTCTATTCCAAGTGGCCGTAGACTCCAGAACAAGGGGACATGAAAAGAAGTTGATTAAAGCCCGATCTAGGTTGACGGCTAGATCTCACTTCTTCAGCAACAGGGTTGTGAACAGTTGGAACGGTCTGCCTGGTGGAATGGTAGATCTGCAGACAGTCCATTCCATCAATGGTGCCGTAGATCGCAAGTGGTACGAGATCTTTCCTTGTAGTGAGCCTTGAGCATATCAACTAGATGGATGACGGGCGGCATTGTGGTCCTTCTGGAGTATGTTTTAACAGACTTTTCCCCTCATTGCATACTGTCTCAGTGAACCCCCACGATGCATAATGTCTCTCGCAGTTGATGTGCAATGAGGTTTTCCCCTTCCCTCTCATTTTTAGCGGGGATTCGACGAAATACACTTTGCAGTGGTGGGTGCATAACTGGTGTGCATACCATCGAAGGAATTCTGGACGCTCGATTGGCCGTGGCCATTACCTGTCCTGTGCAGACTGAACTGAACTGAACTGAACTGAAGACTTCAGGACTGCGGTACACCGCCTGGGCGTTTTTTGTACCGTAGTCGCGTGGCGATGTCGCGAAGACATTCAGAGAGGTTTTCAGTATCAGATGATGAGGACGATATCTATAATCCTAAAAGCAAAGCATTCTGTCGGGCTTGCATAGATTCTTCATCATTTGCCACTCTGAAAGGTGGCAAAGAATGGCTGGAGAAGCGAAAAAAGTCAAGTAAGTCCTCCTAGATTTCTTGAAGTTCTGGAAGTGATACATGGGTTCGAGGCTCAAGCCCAGTGGGTCCCGGACCTTGAGTATTTTTTTCTGTTCCGAACGAAAAGTTGCTGGACAACTTAGGTGCACCACACTCGTTATTGAAAGAGTTTAGACGCACGCACGATTTGGGGACTCGATTCCCGTCCAGCGAATGGAGACGCAGAACGATAGCAATTAATGGGTCTTAGTAATTATTTTGGTTACCCTGTATAAATGACAGGAGATGGGAGACTGATCGAGCTGATGGCCAGAGCTGACGAGCTGGAGCGCGCCTTGCCGCCTGCGTAGTGTGACGCAAGTTTTCTAGTTGCTGTCGACTTTGCTGGTACCAGGTGAACTTAAACAAAACAGACTTCGAGCAACCAGTCGATTGAAGGAGCCGAGGCTTAACCAAATTCCTCACCTACCAAAAAGCCTGGTCCACGTTTGCTAAGCCAGTTGCGTAACTCAGTGAACGACTGGTGAGGATCACCCACATGTCCTACAGGGTTTCTAAGATAGGCTGATGTGTCCGACCGAAGAAGATTATAATACTGCACTGGTTAAATCGGGTCTGGATGAGTGAAAGTACTTTGAAATAATTTTGTCCTGACTATAAGCCACTTTATGTGACTAAGGAGAAAGATTCGAAAAGGAAGATTGCCTATAGCTAGAGGAGGACCTGACACCGGAATTGGCTGCTCCTGAGGAGCGGTTGTCATTCCCAAGTAAATCTAAGTGAAAATACATATTCGTAAACAAGGCGCGCCTAAGCTCTAAGCTTGCAATTGCATTTTAGTGAGTTTGTTGTCTGCGAAGTCACTACAAGAATTTGTTGGGTGGAGCCGATCGCGTAAATTCAAATTGCACCAATAACGGCACAAGCAATGTTGGTAACAATTAAGGCAATATTCTGGTTAAGAGTTTGGCGGCGGAGTAAGTGGAAGTCCCATGTGCTTGTCTAGCTTTTTCCTAAAAGCCACTTATTTGAGGCGTCCACTATCTCTTGTGGGAGGTTATTCCAGGTAGAAATCACCTTTGACGTGAAAAAGTGCTGGCGTATGAATGTCCGTGGGCGATGCTTAAATAGTTTATTTGTATGCTCTCTAAGCGCATCTAAGTGTGGCCGCGTGAAGAAATTATCTCGAATAAGCCTTACATCCAGGGGATGGAGGTTGAGTGCGGTCACTCCTGACGGGTAAGAAAAGTTGGTCAGCCCGTGCACAGCTTTCGTGTCCTTTCTTTGAACGCGCTGGAGATAGTTGCCGTCACGGACGAGGCCTGTGTGTGCAACTTGGCTGCCGTATTCTAAGATGAGGTGGACGCAGGTGCCATAAAGAATCCGGAAATCTTCCTTGGATATACGGGGGATCGTCCACTTAATGAGGTTTAAAATTCGAAAGGCAGCCCTGCTAGTCTTCAGTTCGTGTGAGAGGTCGCTGGTCAGCCAGAAACCTAGTATATAATGTTGGTCAACCCTCTGTATTTGCCGTGTTCCGTTAGTTCGGAAGAGTTGGTTTATAGAGCCACCAAAGGACATACTGACGCATTTATCGTTATTTATCGACAGGCTCCAATCCACTGACTAGCGCTTGAGTTTACGCATTTAGATGTATCTGCTTCTTCTTGATCTTCATATCATTCGCTCTAACAATGTCTGCTTTTCAGTTCGGTTCAAAACAGTACATATCTCCGGTTGACCGAACTCTTGTAGTAAAACCGCTCCGAAACCGACCGGTTTTGGTCGGTTTGCGAGCACTTTCTGGGCGGTTTCCAAGCAGCCTAAACCGGCTGCGTAAAATGCATGATATGCTTTTTTTTCTACAAACCTTCCCTACTCCGTTTCATCCACCCTAAATTGCGCAAAATAACGGTGGTTATTTTGATTTTGTCATCTAACTGGTAAAGTCCTAATAACCATCTTTATTTTACCCATTTGAAGGTGTATCATACACGACTTCCTGTAGCCGAAGTTCTTTTCGATACAAAGTGGTAGTAAGGGGCGTTTATTGAAGTAAAATTTTCAGTAAGAATATACAATACCGTGTTCGTCGATTTCCTTCATATAAATTTGGTTTTGACCTATGGTTGTATCCACCATTATAATGGCTACTAATCAGGCTAATCGGAAATTCTTTCTTGCGAACGGGCCGTGCTACAAGGGAACAGTTGCACCAGATTACAGACTGAGTAAAGGGATTACAGGCAGTAGAAAATGGTGAGATGGGAGAAATCAAAGCCCTGAAGGGATTGGCATGGAGGCTAAATAAACAGACGCTGAATAGGGATAAGATGTTATTAGTTCGCAACAGGAGTAGTGAATTACGGGGGAAAATTTGTTCGATAGTTAACTGCCGGAAGCGGTAGTTGAAACCACGTTGGTTGAAGCATTCAGTCGAAGTCTGGACGAGGTGTTTGAGGACCGAGAACAACAATTTCTTGGTTCCATGGGACGCCCGCGTCGATATTCACCTTTTGTCACAGGGTTGCTACCGTGAGATGGTAGTTTGTACAGGGCATTGACCAGGTACCGGTTTTTTATTTTCTCTCCGTCTCCAGAGAGAAAGGAAAGATCTAAATATTGCCAAAGCGTCGGGAGATCCGAGAAGCCCACCGGCGCAATAAACTGGACAGTCAGTTAAATCGCCGTCACGTCCTGGATACCGAACTGAACTGGACCTGTCACTTGTGACAGTTGTCACCTGGGATATCACTCTGATAAACTGGTTGCGTTCATGACTCGAAGAGGAGATAGCTGAATCTGCCCTGTTTCAGAATTATAAGAATGATGGGTATGGGGTTTGATAGCACACTGCCTTTTGCTAATCTTTACCTGATTTTTGTTTTAAGTTGTTTTGCTGCCTGGACCTTTTAAAGAATCACTTTGTAAGGCTCGTGTGAACATCTCAACAACTACGGTAGTCTTACAATTCAGTTCAATAATATTGTCTGTGGGCTTGCTGTTCTATTTTACCGACGCCTAATGTGATTCAGCTTCCATGATGCCCAAAGTGGCGACGTTCCCGTTTCATGCCTCTAGATTGCCCGCCAGACAAACCGGAACTGGGTCGTGCAACATGGACGTTTCTGCACACAATGGCGGCTTATTACCCGGAACAACCTTCAGAACTTCAAAAACGACTCATGGCAGATTTTCTAAGGGGCTTCGGGACGTTTTATCCATGCGTACCATGCGCTGAAGACTTGCGCAAAAGTTAGTTCTATGTTTCTCAATATAACTTTCCGTATTTTTTACGCTTTCATTGTTTGAGGTTAACTAAAAATGACTTTCATGTAACTGAGATATTTAGATCCCTCGATGAATTTGAATAAACAGATCAGAAGACACACTGGGCTTATGCTAATTAAGAATCAATGAATCAGGTAAAAACAGTTCGTTTTAAGCGGCGCAAAAATCGGGTAATGCTCATATTATCTTAATTATCTGGATTCTTTCTCTCGTTTGCTGCAGTCGCTTAATATCGTTAGCCTAAACCTACATCCAGATTGTCTTGCGATACATTTGCATTTTTATGGTCGGACTTTATATTAGTTTCATTGATCTTGGTTGCTCTTAGTTGTTCTTCTCTCATGTTAAGAATTAGATTCTATTTCGGAACGAGCTGGATCACTGTTATTTATATCAAGCTAATTATGAAGGTGACGTAATTTGTCGGAGACGTCCCACATTCCAGATTAAACACAGTATATACGGGTGTCGTGAGCCTCCCGGCGACTTAATACCTTTTTTCTCCTACTTAGTGATAGCCACGAGAAGACATTCTTTGTCTTTCAAAACAAAATTTCGGTCTAGCGTAGCACAAAGGTCTATTCAAATCACTTGAGTATGGATATTTGTTTTCTGACCATCAATTTTTCTCAAAAGCCGGTCCAGCTCCGTCCGACCCTACCGGGTTTAATCTCGGCGTTGTAAATCCCGGTGCTCGTCAAGTTTATGTTCTTCCACCGTACTATGCAAATACATGTGCAAGAATACGTATCCACGGGTAACAATCCAATGATTCCTCCCTCGATTCAGATGTTAGGCAAGGCTGTCTCTTGCCACCAGTACTGTTCAACTACACCGTCGATTCGATAATGTGTCGAACGCCCATCAGTTACTCTGGTATTCGGCTGAGCGCCGATGCTTTCCTCGCCGGTTTGAAATTCGCAGACGACACTGTCGTCGTTGGAAACAGCTCGGTCGCCTTACAGCTGGTTTTGAATCGCGTAGAATCCTTCGCAGAATCCATGGGACTAGAAATCAACATGTCGACAATCAAGATCAGTTCAACCAATGTACACGGACGACGGTCAAATATCTGGGCTCCACAATCCTCCCAAACAGTCAAGCCAAAAAACGAAGTCAATTTGTGGGTTATCTACCCAATACTGACTTACGGCTGCAAAACACGGCCACTACGCGTCGAGAATGTCGGAGAGATGGAAGCGTTTGACCATTGATATCTGCGACGGATCCTAAAAGTGTCTTGGTACGACATGCTTTCAAACGACTCATTATGAAAACTGTGCTTCAGTTCGAAACAGTTGTAAGTGTTTCTTTAATGCCGACGATTACAGTGGTCCGGGCATGCCTTACGATGTCCCGACGCAGAGATATCTGTTCCATATCTAGGATGGCGGTGTCGCCTTGGAGGACAGCTGAAAACGGGTCAGTGTTGTCATATCAGACGTTGCGCCGTTAGGTCCTCAGTCTGTCTACGGCGTTTGCAACTGGAAGCAGAACCGAATTTTCATGTGCGCGGGTCTGCTGTGACCGTCGCTCATGGACAGGTGCCAACCGGTTTGTCCTGTCGCAGGAGCAAGAAGCATAAAAGTAAGGTAGGTATTAAATCTTATCCTTTTCCTCACCTTTCTTTCGCTCTCTCGATCACGAGATTACACCTTGTCGTGATGTGATGGCTTGCGGGCTTCCGCGACCCAAATAGCTATGCCGAATGGCTCGCTTAGGGCGGAGATGTAATCATACCTGGCAGGTCAGCGAGTAGAAGCCAGATGAAATCGTTTCAATGGACCTGTTGGTGAACAGTGTCTGGTTTTGCTCAAGCAGTCCACATACCTCTGGAGAGGACACGGAGAGGAACAATCTACCGTTCAAAAGAAAACACTTGATGAACATGAGCATGGAGTGCCGACGACGGGATAGGTAATTGCACTTGAATAAACAAATTGTTCGCGAAAGTTGGACAGCTGTCAGCTCAAAGGATTCTGTCCGCTTCGCGTTCCTGCTGCGTTGGATTCGCAAGGCTAAGGATTCCCAAAAGCTGGCTGCAAATTAGGGCACCAGCGAAGACAAGATAAAGCAAATAATCTGGTCTCGTATGAAACAGCGGAAGTTCCTACACGAGTGCCCAGGTCACGATCAATGCTGGGTCAATGCCCCACAGTTTTGTTGGTCAGGCTGTTGAGTCCAAGGTTCCGGTTAGGGTTCTCAAAGAACACCCCTTCTGCGAAGTGGACAGCCGCGAAGTATGGTTCCCCCACAAATCTCCATCCCCCCCTCAAAATTTCTTGTCTTTGCTCTCTATTCTACACCTTGCCATCCTAAGCAGGCGGGAGAAGCTGCAACGATTTGCGACTGAGGAAATATAACTGTTGATAAGAATAGTAACTTCAAGCCAGATGTGAATGAAGGCACAATTCTCAAACCTAGGCACGCTTCACTTAGCTGCGTCCAACGTTCGTACACTTTACCAAGTGGTGGGAGTCGAGTGATTTGGAGCGTTTAGTTACCACCCGAAGTTCCGACGTTCGAGCCCCCGCCATCACCCGTTACTTTGATGATGGGCAGTAATCCACTGTCGTCCGAATCATCACCACACCTGACCTGTTGGGACCTTATGTGGTTCCCCAGTCCAAGTTTTATGGTCTGGTTGCTGTTATCCTTAATAGTGCAGTAGGCCCTCTTGGCTATGTAGTATATATCCCTTACACTACACCCATGCGCAAACATGTAGTAAAAACAGGCTGCCCTAACTAAAGCTCCTGTGTGCTGTATCCGAACTACATATACAAGAGCCAAATTTGATGTCTAAACTTCGCCCTCCAGATATGGACGGAGCATCCCGTTTCCCTCTTCGCACGTCAGGCTGTTCGGTTTGTAGTGTTCCTAGTCAGACTGGCGTAAAAATCGCTCATATGGCTCAAAACCGAATCCAGTGGCGCGAATGCTGTATGGCCTGTCTGTTGACTTTCCGTTCCCCATAAACAATTGAAAATAGACAGTCTACAAAACTTGCACGGTGAAAATATAAAAAATGTTTGCTTTTACTTGTTGTAATCTGTATGCTGACTCTTCATCCCCCCGCTCCTCGACTTTGTAACTTTTTTCTGTTGTTGTTGCGTTGGCACCATGCTTGTTCACAAACCGGTGATATATATATATATATATATATATATATATATATATATGTATATATATATATATATATATATATATATATATATATATATATATATAAAGGCGGAACGTGCATTGATAGGCTAATTCCCAGTCAGCAGTCCCTTATTTGCAGCTTCGTCGGGTGGTTTTATACATGACAGCATTAACAGACTGAACTGTTGATGTTTGTTCTTTGTGTCTGTGTGTATGCGTGTGTATGTGTATGTGTGCCCCAAATAGGTGCAGCTCTTTTCAGGGTGAAGGCGATTTCCAGTGTTGTGTTCAGAACTCAGCAGATTAGTAAGAGAGAAGCGCTGTATTATAGAGCATGAAACAATCAACCTTCCACGAGCTATCGTGGGTAGAATTTTTGAATCACTTAGTAAGCCGTCATATTAGGGCCAATGTCTTATCGATCCAAAGGCACATAAAGCAACACAACACAGTAACTTGTCTGAACTGCTCCGCAGCGTGCGCTTTCAGGACATAGCGGTTGTTGCTGGTAATTCCAGTGCCGGGAGCCTTGTTGAGACAAAGCGGCATATTGGATATCCGTTTGTCATTCCGTTAAGTGGAATCGAGAATGGTGATTAACTCATCCATTTGTTCTAACCACGGATTATCCTCGCATAAGAGCGGCACCGATTCGTCTGGCGTCCTCTTGCGCCTTCGCAGCGTTGGAATCAGATCGGCTATACTGCTATCGTTTATGGCTGGCTCGTATTAATTAAATTTCTCTCATTTTGGTCGAAACTGACCATGCGATCGCCGACAAAGCTACAAGCAGTAATAGATGATACCACCGCTCCTCTAACCAATCACCCAGTCAGTGAAGAAGCGTCTGTGGAACAACAATGAAAGTCACCGAAATCGTCTGTCAAGCAATTTGCGGTCGATGAACTGGGCACCCTCAGGAGAGCCAAATAGTGAAGTAAAATTTCCCTCCGCTCTGCTCCCCTTAAATTTTAAAAAAATTGAACGTGTTCGATTGTACACAGTAGTATCCCAGATTGCAATAACCTTTCAGCAAGAAAAACTTTTGCTGTGCAAGGAAATTTTCCCCTTAGGAAACCTAGAATCGAACGAGAAACATTTTCACTAGGAATTTACCCCCGTTCTCCCGAGCGAAAAACATTTTCGGGTCAAATATTGTTAGGAAATAGGAAACGAAAAAAAACTTTTCTAAGCATGCCATTGATCCAGCTTGCAAGTGCCAAGCCGGATTGAATACTCAACAATCAATAGTTTATCGGATTACTCTAGATAGAACCCCTTTTGATGATCAAACAGCCATCTACAGCCCGACGCAAATCGGGTCAACGGATCGATAACCGAAGCAGCAAATGTTTTGTCAACCTGATCGGCCTAACGAAGCTTGAACCTAACTGGACGCCCGAGCTCGGCAATGTTTGATTTTCGCCTTGAGTACCACATGGTAATTTCTGTAAAAAAAACACGTTTTGGCGAGCTGAATTGCTGCCTTCTGATCTTCCGTAGCGGGCTGGAGCGGTTGGAATCACAAGCTGAGATCGTGTGCGCAGGTTTCCATTCAGGCCGTAGAAAAGAACCCGTGGGTCATAACACACTTCTGAATATCGTTTTCCGAACAAAATTGGTTATGAACTTTTGTCTAGCGATATTATGTCAGTTTTCTGGCTCGTTATCACAGCTATTGGGGCTGTCCACTCCAAATCTCAGGATCTGGTTGCCAGCTGTCCCTAATAGTGCAGTTGGCCTTTGAGGCTATGGGATATGCCCCTCCTGCTGCGCTCATGTGCAGCCGTGTTATACAAGGATAGACTGCTGATGCTGACCTTATTAGTAATTGTATACTCTTTCAGATGTGTGAAGCATCTTATGTAGGTCGAACGGCACGACAACTGTTAACTCGGATTGTGGAGCGTCATCCGCGTTGGTTGAATCAAGGATAAACTTGATCGATGTATAGCGCAATCTTAGCGCATTTGGTTGACACTGGACATTAGATAAATCCGGACGCTGCTTTCAAAGTTGTCTGTCGTGCCTCCTCAAACAAATGCAAATTTGTTCAGTTGTGTACTAATGATAGCCGAGGCAATTGGAAAAAGGAAGCTGACCCCCGAATTGTGCGCCCAAAAGCGTTTGATCCGGCCACTCCAGCTCCCATGGCCTAAGATTGACCAGGGCCACATGAATCTGCCGTCCAGTTACCTAGAGAGCGTCAGCTAGATAAACCAATCATATGACGAGTGATTTGACTGACAAACTCTTGCCCATGATTAGCGTTCATTCTATGTCCGTGTTCATACTCTTGTCTAATATCTACTATGCAGTCTGTAAGTGGATTGAGAATGAATTACTGAAAAACAATTGTTTCGCCGAATCGGGTCTTATATAATGCAGTGGGTATTTTCCAGACAATAATACAATAGGTTAGAATCCCTAGGCCACTGGGTTTAATGAGCTTTAGTCATGTTGGCTGAGTCTTATCCGGGTCAATCACTAATAATAATAGACTTTAGCTGCTCGGGGGTGGAAGTTTTTCCATCCCATGCTAAGATGTCATTGTTGTTCGCCTGTCAGTGTGATCCACACAGCGATAAAGTAAGCGGTAATCCAGATGCTAGTAAGCCTTCTTTGTATCAAGTTTTTATGAACTTCGAAGTGATGCTCACGAATCATACTCAGTTGTTCTTGGAGTTGTCAAGTTGACACAAGTCCTGATTGAATTCGGTTTGTAGAATGGTTGAAAGATACTTTTAGCAAACCCCGCACTAAAAATTATACTACTTATGTGATTGCTTTTAACCGTCTCCCTTCCTGAATGCAAAACCTCTCGGCAAGACAGTTTGAGCAATCCCGGCTAGTGTTTCTTACTGTGGGGAGGGGACTTTTGTACCGTCAGATCACACGATTTATCTTTACTAAAGTTCACATTGTGCACGATAGAAGAAGAATTGTTCAGCAGTAGTTTGAGTGCTATTCACTGAACCCTTCAAGCTAATGTTAGTTGCGCACGTATATACTTCTCTTTTTGCTTTTAGATATGATATTGCATCCTCCACAGATTCAGAGTCGGGACGCCCTTAGTGGTTGGATGTGTATGCAGCACAATCTAGTGAACAAGAAAATCCACAAGCCTCTGTTTGACTGTTCCACTGCACTTGAGCGCTGGCGTTATGGTTGGAAGGATGGTTCGTGCGACCCACCCGGGATGGATTGAGTAGACTTTTTGTATCGTGCAACTTCGGACCTTATCAGTGCGACCATTTTTGAACTGTCATTTATTTTCATGACTTTATTCAATGAGGTGATTACAATAGGTAATAAAGCAGTATCACTTCCTTACGGTTTTGAAGAATAAGAAATCTCTGGTTGGTTAAATGGAACAGCGTGAACACAGACGACTTCAAAGCCACGTCTTCTCATCCCATAATTTTGTACCTATTTTGCGTGGTGTCCGATAAAACCGTTAGAAAATAAAGTAGTTACAGTATCATTTTGAACAATTATCGAACGTAAATTGGTTACTATTTCACTAACCCCCTGATCAGAAACTAGAATATCTCTAAGCATTATGTCTGGGGACCTTTTAGATCCCAGCCAGCGAATTTAACCGGTCTGCGTTTACATATATATTATTATATATTTATTCACCGATAACCCGGTACAATGTACTGAGGTGTAGTGTCATGCAAAAACACAGAACAGCAAAATAAAAGTGAATGATCAACGGAGAAGTTTCTCAGGAGTTGGAACACAAACTGTCACAACAGCACCACCACTGAGCACGACACTGAGACATATCCGACAAAGTTTCCAGCCAGCTGTGTAGTGGATCTCGAGATCCTAAACCATGCAAGCGTGAGGAACCGACAGAAGCAAGTCTTGACGTCAGCACTTTGACAGACCGGTGCCACGTCATTGCTTGGCCTCCACGTTGCCGTTTCCAGCCAACCTTAGGCTCAGCGAATAGAGCGCGATGGAGAAGTCGATGAGGTGGCATACGTAGTACATGTCCCAACCAGCGAAGCCGATGGAGTGATATGGTAGCACTAATTGGGTACGCGGCACTCGCGATTCCGTAGATGCGCCTTCGAACTGCGGAATTGCTTATTCGCTGTTACCACGAAACTCACGCGCTACTCCTCAGGCATCGATTATCGAACACGGACAACCGGTCGACATCGGTCGCCCGAACAGGCCAGTTCTCAAGCGTATAGGAGGGCACTACGCACAGCAGCGTTGTACACCCTACCTTTCAATCGGAGAGAGACATCACATCGTCTCCACAGGTGACGTGAATTGCAGAATGCCGCTTGAGTCTACGCTATTCGGTTGTTCACATCGTCTCCAACCGGTCTATCGACAGTTATACAGCTTCCCGAGTAGAAAAACTTTTCAACAACTTCTAACCGACCATTACCGAGGGTAAGTGCGGGGATGGACTCCTTCCAGTCTTGTAGAAGCACTTCACACTTGGAGGGTGAAAAGCATATTCCGTACAGCTTTGTGCCACAGTAGCATCGTCGCGAACCACTACAATATCATCTGCACAGTCTATGTCTAAAAGTCTGTTACGCCTTCGTTTGTGATTTTCTTGTGCCTCTCTTAGGATGTTGTCGATTGCACAATTAAACTGGAAAGGCGAGAATGAGCAACCTTGACGCGCGCCACTTCCAACTGGAAAGCAAGGTGATGATGAGTCATATGCTCAAACTCGGCCTGAAGCCTGGTGGTGTAGCGCCTGGATGATTTCGACACACATATCAAGCACTCCTTGGCTGATGAGACAACCCTAGAGGGCTGTCCTATCAACAGAATCAAAAGCTGTCCGGATGTCCAGGAATATGATTACCGTCGGTCTGCGGTATGTGTGGCGGAGCTCAAGTATCTGACGAATGGTGAAAATTTGGTCGGTGGACGGGCGGTTGGTTCGGAAGCCGGACTGTTTTTCACGGACTTGTTATTCGCGCACTGGGGACAGTCTTTGAAGGATTACCGATGCTAGCAACTTCGATGCGACCGACACCAAGCTTATCCCTTGATGAATGGAACAAATATTTCTAGCCCCCTTTTCGTATATAGGGATGGTGGATGCACAGTTCCACTTTTGTGGTACACAATCATGGCGCCAAATCTTGGAGAAGAGGCTAGTGAGCGCTTTGGAGAGCTGAACACCGCTATCTTTTAAGAGGGCCGGCAGCTTTATTGCGTTTTAGGAGGTGGAGCGCACGATCGAGTTCTTCTGTGGGTGGGGTAGTGCAGATAGTCCATGGAGCATGAACTGCTTCGAACGGGCTACAGTGAGGGCCAGTTAAACTGCTCTTCAAAGCGTTCTACCCATCGGTCCATGCGCCGTGGAAGCTGGTGGATTGGTTGATCGTTTGCCCCGCAAATCACTTCGCTCACTCCAGGCCTCTTGGTCCCAGTAGATCGGATGAGCTGGAAAAGTCTCCGAGCATTGCCCATGATAGCAGCTTGTTCCATTTCAGCCGCGCGTTCCGACATCCAGTTCTCTCGGTCTCTGCGCAAGCTTCTCATCAAATTTCGCCGTAGTTGGGCTCGGGCATTGTGGTTTTCGCTTCCGACAGGGATATCCTGCCGGCTGTCTGGCAATTCCAGAGAGCCTGATAAAATCCAGTGCGTGACTGCACACCGTATGACAAACCCACGACATCCGGTACTCGTTATTTTTATGGCGTCTTGGATGTGTTGCCAGCGGTCTGACAAGTCCTCGTGTGTGGCTACTTAGCTGGGCAGCAAGCTCATTCTGATATCTCTCCCGGACCAAGGTCCGGCAAAGTTGGTCTACGTCTACTTGTTGACGGCGGACTTTTGACTTGATGGAAAACCCTACTATGAACTCGGCACACACTAGGGCGTGATCTGAATCTAGATGTGTACTCCAGTACGACCTACAAGATTTGACTGAACCACGCCAGTGATAGCTCACGACTATATGATCTATTTGCGTCCAAGACTGACTAACAGATGGTGATCGCCATGTGACTGTGCGACGAAAGCTGCGCCAGAAGTTCATACTCGACAAGAAAAGGCGATAGTCTGCGCACAGATAGAGTGGTCGATTGCTGTTATCCGTGCGTTGATGGTTAGAGCCGCTTTGGCCTCGAAGCATTCACTCGTCTGGACCTAGGTGGTCAATCTGGGCGTTCAGATCTCCAGTCAATACCACCAAATCTCTATGAGAAGCCCTTCCAAGAACTTCTTGAAGCTGCTGATAGAATATATCTTTGACTGTATCCGGACTGCAGTCAGTAGGAGCATAGGCAGCGACAATAAACAGACAACGATTACCGTCGTGGCCTTTGTTAGCTTTGAACGAACCCCTAAGGGAAACGCACATAATCTGCTGTTGACTGGGATCAAGTTGCGTAGCGCAGACTCAGCTTTAGTAATCAGAGCGATTCGTACTCCTGAATGACCAGAACAGAAGCCTCGGCGTCTCCGGATAAACGTAGAGTCAAGGCACGTCCTGGGGGCGCTTTCAGACGAACTACAATAGTGGAGTCCCGGATTCGGGTTTCGGATAAGCAGCAGACGTCAATAGGCAGTGTCCCGAGTGTGCGCGCTAAAGCTACTTGTTGACCTGTTTGCATCAGAGTGCGTACATTGAAGGCTGCAAGCTTCAGTGGTACATGTGGTCTCAGTAGTGGTTTTGATGAATTGCACACAACTGAAGGGGGAATTTCATTTGCATGCCCAACGTCTTTATCGATAGCAACCTGAGAAGTACATGGATTAGTAATAATGTGGTTGTGTAACAGAGTGGGTGAAAATGGGTGGTGTGGTAATAGGTAGTTGGTTTTGTCCGACCGCCATCACCTCGGCCACAACTTGTGTAGCTGGAGTGAGTAAATTGAGCCGAGCGCGAGAACGACTAATCATACATGTGTGGAGATTTGATGGGAGCATGTGGGCTGAATACTACCCGGTTGCCCAGACCGAAGTAGAGGATTGACTAAAGCCGCCCCATCCCGAGCCTCCGACTAGAATGCCTAACCTACAAGGTAATAGGACTCCATGAGGGTTTTGTAGCCCTCTGGGGGCCGATGACTGATTATTCCGTTCATACGCCTTTCGGATGAGGCTAAACATCCTGAATGTCCAGTACATCCCTCCGCTACAGATGCTGGTGAGCATACCGTTGTACGCCTCATACACCGCCTATGGTTGGTTTGGAATCAGGATTTAGCCGTCTCCCTTAGGCTGACTCTTAGTCATTCAACCCGATGGAGAGCACCAGGCATTCGCTTTCATCCTCTCACTTTGGTGGGAACACCTCCGCCACGAGAAGGCAGCGAGTAGGGATTCCTCAGCAGAGGCTGTAGAAAACGCACGGTCTTCTGAGAGCATTTCGAGAGGTGTTCAGGACGAATGGCCATCTCGGAGCCCGAAACACCCATCCTCGACCATACTGGAGCATTTGGAGGCGTTTACCTAAACTGGGTTGGCCATTCTCAAGTATCCTTCAAGAACTATCTGTTTCAGTCAGCTCTCGTTTTATTTACTCCTCTTTTATTGGGGAACACGGCCAGTTAAAGACTACAAGTGGGAACAATGACCAGTAGCGGCGCGACGGTTCGAACCCGGGACAGATGAGTCAGAAGCCCACCATGTTGACTGTTTGATCACCGCCGGCCATCTGTAAGAATTAATATGAAAACCTCCAAATTGGCAAAACTATGCACTGAACCGAGCCCGTTTAGGGATCGGCGCAGGCTTCAACCTGTCAGAGTGCTATGGTGAGCCTTTAACTAGGTTCAGGGCATCCGTGGTCACTTTGGTTTCGGCGCCTGCCTTGCACGTTGACGAAGTCGATCCCAAGCGTACGCAGTACATTTTCTAATTATAAATAGCACGGTGAGCTTTACTGTTTGATCCGATACTTTACAACTAGCCTCGACATTGCTGCTTGGAGTAATGATTAGGAAAATTAGAGCTTATATAACTGATATTCTATGTGCGGCCGTAATTCTGAAGCGTACAAAAATTGGTCCAACGGTTGCTACGTACAGATTAATTCTGGCGAACAGATGAGCGGCACTTCGGCGTCTCAGATGACAGATTGGTAGAAACAACCTTTCACTGTTATAAATTTGAAAACGGAAGTCAAAAAACCATATTGCACGAGGTATCCCTGATCATTTCGCTGCATCTTTACAAAGTGCATACTGCAATCGAAGTGACTATTTTCATAGCAAAAATAAATGAACGAAATGTTTATAAACAAAGGGAAAATAACATGACGCACACATACACACTTGTCTATCGGATAACCACACAGCAATTATCACACTTCGATGCCACGGTAATGATCCACGCCAGATCAAATTGTATGTACCAATTCAATTGCGAGTGCTTAGCCACCTACATAGAAGGACAGAAAGGCAGTTACGTCATCGAATGGCCGAACAAATTCCAGTGGGAATTCATAAGACAATGAATAGCAATTTCACCACGATTTCATCATCAACCGAGCAAAGGTCAAGCAGATCATTAGTGGCTCGACATCTCTATGAGACCGCGCATTGCGTCATCGCAAGTCAAGCGTTCGAAGTGAACTGCTCGACCGCCAGTATCAAACTATTAAGATATATGGAGGCTCTGTCGATCCGTGCACACAAAGCTGAAATATGCAGACAAGACAAACTTGTGATCAACTTATCATAACCGTGTTAACGAAGTGTGATAATTGCTGTGTGGTTATCCGATAGACATGTGTGTATGTGTGCGTCATGTTATTTTGCCTTTGTTTACAAACATTTCGTTCATTTATTTTTGCTGTGAAAATGGTCGCCTCGACTGCAGTATGCACTTTGTAAAGATGCAGCGAAATGATCAGGGATACCTCGTGCAATATGGTTTTTTGACTTCCGTTTTCAAAGATTGATAGAATCCGAATGCGCTTCTTTATGCACGGCACCAAACCATTTGATGTTCGAACATCAAATGAGATGCAACTCCTTGGGTAGCAAAACTGATCTACCTTGGCTAGGGCTTTCACCGTTGAAATAATATTTTGATGTAGAGTCAGCCAATTTTGAAACTTTTTCCATACTTCGAAAGAGCGAAACTATCCGCATATTCAGAGCCAGGTAGTTTATTGTATAAACGAAGGTAAATGCCGCTGTTCTCACATAAAGATAGGGTTTTTAGGATACATTTCAAGTACACAGTTGGAAGGAAAGCGGTTCGAGTGTCACGAAAGTAGGAACTGAAGTGCTGCTTTTCTGAATGATAGTTTACGTAGTAAAGTCGTACACAGAGAAAGAGTTATTCTCCTCTCATCGAACGTTCCGTTTCACGTCTAATTTGGCCTTATTTCATCGGCCTACGACGTTCACGTGACTATTTTCACCAGCGCACAGTGCTGATAAAAGTGATCATTTGAACATTGTGGAAATACTTCCATCATCTTTAGCCATCTTTATCACAGTACTTTTGCTGGAGTTTCAGGTGATATATAGCATCAAATTGGCCTGTGCCTTCCATGAAACGTGGGCTGATCGCTAAGTAAATGACACGTTAAGGTTAACTAGAACCGAGGCATATCCTATTATAACAAGAATCCAAGACATGGGAGATGGCTTCATTGACTTAATTTGACTTTCTTTCTAATCAATAACCTCGCACTTCTGTGTCCCAATTTTGGTTACTGCTGCTCCGCGTCGTCAAGTAGAGAGTATATCCCTCCGCCACAGATGCTAGTGAGCATACCGTTGTACGCCTCATACACCGCCTATGGTTGGTTTGGAATCAGGATTTAGCCGTCTTCCCTAGGCTGACTCTTAGTCATTCAACCCGATGGAGAGCGCCGAGCAATCGCTTTCATCCTCTCACTTTGGTGGGAACATCGCCACGAGAAAGCAGTGAGTAGGGACTCCTCAGTAGGTGTAGCAAACGCAAGGTCACCTGAGAACATTTCGAGAGGTGTTCAGGACGAATGGCCATCTCGGAGCCCGAAATACCCATCCTCGACTATACTGAGGCATTTGGAGCCCTGTCACGTGAGACCTGATTGTTGGACTTATTTTGTCTTGTCTTTGCCGTTTTTCGGATTCAGTCCTCAGCCCCATGCACCCAATCGAGCAAGCAGAACGTGGACGGGGCAGCATCCTTTGGACTGAAGGAAACATTAGGTGATATGGCTAGGTGTCACCACCAGTTGCACTCGAACTCTTTCTCTGTCTTCGTGATTCCTGCCTCTTACCTTGCTTTCGGCTCCTTTCAACTTCATGCGTCTACTCTTTTTTCCCTTGATTCGACGATGCTGGAAGGTAACTATCGAAGACAGAGTAGAGAAGTGCGAGGTTGATGGTTGAATGAACTGAACCCAGTCATGCAGTTGCATTTCACCTCCACATACCCAAATAGATCAGACTGATTGAAGAAGTGAACAAATTATCACCATCGATCTTTACTCATATTCCATATCGACGCGTCGGACAATCTAGGTCGGTTACGAAACCTATACGAATCTCTCTTGTGGCCACCATTCGCAAGCGAAGTCACCCTTCTACCCGACAGATAGTGGTAGGGTAGTACCCTAAACATGAAACCAAATGGCACCGAGCACACCTTTTATACTACATTTGCGTTTCTCTGTGAGTCTTGTTGTTCTTGCAAATAATTCTCCCACAATACCTGGAATAAGAACTGCTGATCCCTGACTTTCCTAGCTCAATCTAATTCGTGTTTTATCTTCATAGGCACCATTACTTGTACGTCCACCGTCGCAGCAACCGAACTGGAATCCAAAGAATGTCTGATGGAAAATTAAGTTCTCACCTGCTATGATAGTCAGTTTAACCATAAAAGCTCGAACCGGGTCGATCCACGAGTGACTTAACGACGAGTGGCAAACAAAAAGTGTGTCCGAAAAAAAGTCAAACTATTTGCATCTCATTTTTGACACACTGGGCGTGTCACGCGTGAATCGATTGTCAACTTGACTGGCTAGTCAAGTTTACCGAAGAAATTTCACGCGTTCGAGACTGAAGGCGCAAGCTTTTGTACAAACGAAATTCCATCACCCCATTTAGGGGTCGTCGGATGGTAGCAATTTGCAGAAGCCTCGTCGTTTTTCTACTTGGAAAACTTCAGTTCTACTTGACTTTGAAACGAGGCTAACTTGCTATCGATGTGCAGCAGCATTTCACTGTCGTCCGAATCGTTACCACATCCGACCTATTGGGGCCTTATGTGGTTCTTCACTCCAAGTCTCAGGGTATGGTTGCTGGTTATACCTGATAGTACGGTGGGCCTTCGTGGCTATGAGGTATACACCCCTTCCACTGCACTCATGTTCAATCATATAATTAAAAAA
This sequence comes from Fasciola hepatica, assembly GCA_948099385.1. Lineage (NCBI taxonomy): Eukaryota > Metazoa > Platyhelminthes > Trematoda > Plagiorchiida > Fasciolidae > Fasciola > Fasciola hepatica. The sequence goes on from CANUEZ040000179.1 coordinate 5,168,141, forward strand.
ATAAAACAGGTAGTGAAACTATGGTGATTCGGTTAGTCCAGAACTACGAATGTAAACCAAACTGCTACTCACAGAACTCGCAAAGCTTTGGACAGCAAAAAAGCCGGTGGTGTTCCCGAGCAGTGATCGATTCTACTTTAAGGTTTACTGCAAATGCCCACATTGAAAGTTTTATAGATGATCAACCTCATTTTCCATGGTCACGTTAGTTCCTCACAAAACAGAAATAACTATGTTTTCAAGTACTTTCTTGCATTCTCCTTGTGCATCTAAACCGTAATAAGTCCAGCAAGCTCCCGAGAGATACTAACAATTGTCGACTACTTCACTTACCTCGGCAGCAGCGTGACGATGGACGTGAGCACAGTAATAGAGAGGAGCACGCGTATTTCCAAAGCTCGAGTGGCGCACGATGGACTGAAATACTTGTGGCACCAACCCGATATTTCGCTTAAGTTGAAGGACCGTGAGTACAGTGCTGCCGAGCGCATGAAGTTGAAAGGAGCCGAAAGCAAGGTAAGAGGCAGGAATCACGAAGACAGAGAAAGAGTTCGAGTGCAACTGGTGGTGACACCTAGCCATATCACCTAATGTTTCCTTCGGTCCAAAGGATGCTGCCCCGTCCACGTTCTGCTTGCTCGATTGGGTGCATGGGGCTGAGGACTGAATCCGAAAAACGGCAAAGACAAGACAAAATAAGTCCAACAATCAGGTCTCACGTGACAGGGCTCCAAATGCCTCAGTATAGTTTCTTCTCTTTTATTCAACCTTTGTCTTCTGTCCTTAACCACCCCTCTTTGCCCTATCTATCCACCCATAATGCTCCCACTGATAACACGGTCGATACTGGCAACGATTCACTGCCAAATAGTATCGGGAATAATCCTCTGTCTGGTAACTCACATTTTCTCAAACCTCGTCAGCCTCTTAATCTCGGCTCCTTCAGCGTGCGTGCACACATGCAGGTCGGTCAGCAGTCGTGCCTAGCCCTCAAAATAGATTCTCTGAAGATTGATGTATGTTGCTTAAGTGAAACGCGTATACAGGATTTGAGCATTGTAATTGAACTAACTGCTCCTGGTATCTCATCGAGGTATTTTCTACGCACTTCAGGAGACGAAGCAGCTAGAGCTGTGGGTCAACGTGGTGTAGGAATAGTCTTGACTGACAAGACTGAGGCTGCCTTTTTAGACCGGATCCCTGTTAATAGTCGTTTATGTGTTGTGAGACTCCAGGGGTCATTTGGCGTTCGAAAGGATAGTTGTGTTAAACGCAATTTGTTTGTGATCTCGGCGTACGCCCCAACGGACTGCAGCTCAGACTTGCACGAAGATGAGTTCTATGAAGCCATCGCCACCCTCGTTCGCAGGAGTAAAGGTTCTGACATTGTAGTGCTAGCTGGTGACTTCAATACACAAGTTGGTAAACTTAGTGTGTCAGAAGCTTGTTTGGGTAGGCGTTGTGCTTTACCTGCTGAGTGTACAGATAACGGGGATAGGCTTCCCCAGTTTTGTGCAGACAATCGATTGTTCTTGTCTAGCACCAATTTTCGACACAGCTCGCGTCGCACAGCGACATGGCGCTCTAACTCTACAGGTACTTTGAGTCAAATTGATCATATCGCCGTAAGCTACCGGTGGCACAGTTCTGTTCAGAGCTGTAGATCTTACTGGTCCACGTACGTAGAGTCTGGCCATGCATTAGTTTTAATGAGATTATCTCTCCAGCTCCATGGTCATCGTCGCAAACCGCAAACCTGATTAGCCGTGCAACGTTTGTGTGATCCAGAAGTACGCACCAGTTATGAGCAGAAGTTAGCACATGAGCTAGGATCCACGGAGAACAGTAATGTAGATGAGCATTGGGCTCATATCCAGCAGGCGATGCACTTTACAGCAGGTTTTGCCCGTGGTCCTAGATCCGATTTCTGTCAAAGACACTGGATCTCGCAAGAGTCGCTGAGTATAATGGAACAAAAGCGTCAGCTCTCGAACCGTAAGGAGATGAATAAGATGCGGAGAAAGCTACAAAGGCAAGTTACGAAAAGCCTTAAGAATGATCGCGAAAATTTGTGGGTCAAGGTAGCCGAAGAAATGGAAATAGCAGCTGCTTCAGGTAACAGTCAAAGACTGTTCAAAGTTTTTCGTGACACCGGTGGACGGCGCATCCAGGTCAGTAAAACGATTTGCGATAGAAATGGAGAACCCATCCATGGCAAACAGCAAAGGCTTGACCGATGGGCCGAGCACTTCAAGGAACAGTTTAGCTGGCCGCGTGCTAGTGTAGTTACTTCTGTGTCAACAACTGCGACTCTTTGGGTGGTATCACTTGAGCCTCCAACGGAGGTAGAAGTAGAGTCATGTATTCGATTACTAAGGCGGGGGAGAGCGGCAGGTCCCGACGAACTTCCCCCAGTTCTTTTCAAAACTGGGTGGTGAGGCGTTGATAAAATCACTTACCGTGTTGCTCCGTGACATTTGGAACGCGGAGCATATTCCGTTAATATGCAGCGAGTCGTTGATTGTTCCCATCTTCAAGAAGGGCATACGCAATGACTGTAGTAACCATCGTGGGATTAGCTTAATTCCGATAATCACCAAAGTATTAGCCTCAATTCTTACACCGGCTCGCGAGAGGAATGCCCCTGAACAGCAGGCTGGATTCCTCCCAAATCGAGGATGCATCGACCAGATTTTTACTCTTCGCCGACTACTTGAAACGTGTCACACGCACCGTCAACCGACAATAATGATTTTCTTAGACTTAAAAGGCGCTTTCGATTCAGTTCATCGAGCAGCGCTTTTCAGTACTCTTCATCGAAAAGGTGTGCCCCAGCAGTTTGTGAACCTACTGAAATCATTGTATTCTCATACTTCTGGCTGCGTTAGAGTATACGGTGAACTATCCGGTCGGTTCGAAACGACCAGTGGTGTTCGACAGGGATGTCCCATGTCTCTGTGCCTTTTTAACTTCGTCGTGGACGAAGTAATGGAGAGTGCGCTGCAATATCTTCAGGATGTAGGCAACGGACTAGGAAATAGTGGAAAGCTGTGCGACCTAGGCTACGCAGACGACGTTGTCTGTTTGTTCGAATCCACGGAACATGCTCAACGTGCACTAGACAGACTCGCGAAAGCTGTAGCTCCATTCGATATGCGCTTTGCACCTTCAAAGTGCAAGATGATGATACAAGACTGGACGTCAACAATTCCGAGCTTGATGTCCGATGGGGAGGTGCTGTCAGTGCATCAGCGTGACGACGGATGGGAGCACAGTAGTAAAGGTGAGCACGCGGATATCCAAGGCTGGAGCGGCGTACGCTGGACTGAAACACTTGTGGCGCCGACCTGATATTTCACTGAAGTTGAAAGGCCGTGTATAATGTGCTGCAGTGCGTTCAGTTTTGTTGTATGGTTGCGAAACTTGGAATCTGCGTGCTGAAAATATTCGTCGTCTTGAGGTTTTCGACCACCGGTGTCTACGTAGTATCGCTTAGATCGGGTGGATCAGTCGAGTAGGCAGTGCTGAGGTCAGAAATCGAGTATTGGGTATTAATTCGGAGGACGTTTTGTCACAGCGTATCCAACTTAGTAGACTTCGTTGGTTGGGGCATGTGTTACTTATGTCAAACACACGTCTACCGTATCGTGTCCTATTCTCCGCCCCTCCTAGGGAGTGGAAGAGACCACGTGGAGGTCAACAGACGACGTGGCATCGAGGAATGAGAAAATGTACAGCAGACTTAGGAAAAGTAGGTGCTTCACGTCTTCGTGGTTGGGGTCCAAAAGATCCGTTTACCAATTGGCTGGAGACACTGGAGGATATGGCTGCGAACCGTGAACAGTGGCGATCGTGTTGTCACTTTCTATCGAATCAGAATGACTGATCGATGTTTGTTTGTACAGTTATACTGTGTATTCCGTGTGTTGGCTACTAGGGCATTCTTTCTTTTTCCCACCCATGTAGGTCCACTCCCTGTCCATCTTGTATATTCATACTTCCTAATTCAACGTGTAACATGGCGAGAAAGGCAGTGGTCAGTGGGTCTTGCCCTACTGTTTAACGCTGTACGATGATGATGATGGTGATGATGATGTATAGTCGAGGATGGGTGTTTCGGGCTCCGAGATGGCCATTCGTCCTGAACACCTCTCGAAATGCTCTCAGAAGACCGTGCGTTTTCTACAGCCTCTGCTGAGGAATCCCTACTCGCTGCCTTCTCGTGGCGGAGGTGTTCCCACCAAAGTGAGAGGATGAAAGCGAATGCCTGGTGCTCTCCATCGGGTTGAATGACTAAGAGTCAGCCTAAGGGAGACGGCTAAATCCTGATTCCAAACCAACCATAGGCGGTGTATGAGGCGTACAACGGTATGCTCACCAGCATCTGTAGCGGAGGGATGTACTGGACATTCAGGATGTTTAGCCTCATCCGAAAGGCGTATGAACGGAATAATCAGTCATCGGCCCCCAGAGGGCTACAAAACCCTCATGGAGTCCTATTACCTTGTAGGTTAGGCATTCTAGTCGGAGGCTCGGGATGGGGCGGCTTTAGTCAATCCTCTACTTCGGTCTGGGCAACCGGGTAGTATTCAGCCCACATGCTCCCATCAAATCTCCACACATGTATGACCACCTATTCTTGCTCTCGATTCGAGTCACCCACTCAAGTTACACAAGTTATGACCGAGGTGTTTGCGAATTATCGCTAACATTGGGTGGAATACCCGAGTGAGCAGTGCTGTGGTTAGAAAGCGAGTATTGGCTACTAATTCAGGGAACGTTCTGACAGCTTATCCAGATTAGTAGACTTCGTTGGTTGGGGCTCGTGTTGCGTATGGTAAACACACGTCTACCATACTGTGTACTATTCTCCGTTCCTCCTAGGAAGTGGAAGAAACCACGTGGAAGTCAACAGATGACGTAGCAGTGGGGAATGAGAAAGTGTTCAGCGAATTTAGGGAAAGTGAGTGCTTCACGTCTTCGTGGTTTGGATCTAAAGTATCCCTTAACCAGTTGGCTGGATACACTGAGGGATATAGCAGCGAACCGTGAACAGTGGCGATCGTGTTTTCACTTTCTGTCCAATTAGAATGACTGATCGATGTGCGTTTGTACAGTCAGACTGTGTACTCTGTTTGTTGGCTACTACCGTGTTCTTTCTTTTTCCCACCCGAGTAGTCCCACTCCCTGTCCATGTTGTATTATTATTTTTTCTAATTCTACGTGCAATATTGTGGGAGAAGTAGCGGCCAGTGGGGCTTGCTCTGCTGGTAAATGCCGTATGATGATGATGATGATGATGCCTGAGTTGCTGGCGGTTGGACATAACCAACTACCTATCATTAAACCTTCCATTCTGGGGACTTTTTCACACAACAATAATAATGGTATTTCGTGTACTTTTCTGAAGCTTGCAACCTTCAGCTGTAGTGCTAGTAGCCCAACAAGCACTTTTAGTACGCACCCCCGAGACACTAGCCAGTGAGGTCTGCTGCTTGTACGAGACTCGCATCCAGGATCCCTCGTCTTTTACTTCGAACTCATCCGGAGATGCCACGGCTTCTACATCTGGCCGTGCAGGTGCCGGAATTGCTTTGATTAATGAAGCTGAGTATGTGCTACGCGACTAAACCTCAGTCAACAGCAGATTGCTTGCTATCCGCTTAGAGAGTGCGTCGTAATCTAACATAGGCCGCGAAGAAAACCGCTGTCTGTTTGTTGTAGCTTCCAATGCCCCTGATGACTGCAATCCTGATACAAAGACATATTCTACGAGCAACTTCAGGAACTTCTTGGAAAGGCACCTCATAGAGACATAGTGGCACAGGATGGAGATCTGAAAGCCCAGGTTGGCCATCTAAGTCCAGACGAGAGAATGTTTGGGGGCCAAAGTGGCGCTAGCTGTCAGCGCGCGGATAACACCAATCGGCTGCTCCGTCTATGCACAGCGCCAGCGCCTCCACTTTATAGTCCGTTTGAATCAGTTCATGCTCCATAGATGGTCTACACTACGTCACCCACGGAAGAAGAAGTCGATCGTGCGTTCTGCATTCTGAAGTGCAATAAAGTCCCTGGCCCTCTTCAAAGATAGTGGTGTGCCTCTCCAAATCGCTCACTAGTTTCTTAACCGACATTTGGTTCGACAATTGCCCCCTCACAAAGTTGGAACTGTGCATCCATCATCCCTATACACAAGAAAGACGCTAGAAACGTTTGTTCCAATCATCGAGGAATAAGTTTGGTTTTGGTCTTGCAAAGCATGTACGCTCAATAATCCTCCATCGATTGTCTCCAGTACAGGACAACAGGTCCGTGAAGAACAGTCCGGCTTCCGAACCAACCGCCCGTCCACCGACCAAATTTTCACCATTCGTCGGATACTTGAGCTCCGCCACACATACCGCAGACCGACGGTAATCATATTCCTGGACATCCGGGCAGCTTTTGATTCTGTTGATAGGACAGCCCTCTAGGGTTGTCTCATCAGCCAAGGAGTGCTTGATATGTGTGTCGAAATCATCCAGGCGCTACACCAGCAGGCTTCAGGCCGAGTTTGAGCATTTGACTCATCATCACCTTGCTTTCCAGTTGGAAGTGGCGCGCGTCAAGGTTGCCCATTCTCGCCTTTCCAGTTTAATTGTGCAATCGACAACATCCTAAGAGAGGCACAAGAAAATCACAAACGAAGGCGTAACAGACTTTTAGACATAGACTGTGCAGATGATATTGCAGTGGTTCGCGACGATGCTACTGTGGCACAAAGCTGTACGGAATATGCTTTTCACCCTCCAAGTGTGAAGTGCTTCTACAAGACTGGAAGGAGTCCATCCCCGCACTTACCCTCGGTAATGGTCGGTTAGAAGTTGTTGAAAAGTTTTTCTACTCGGGAAGCTGTATAACTGTCGATAGACCGGTTGGAGACGATGTGAACAACCGAATAGCGTAGACTCAAGCGGCATTCTGCAATTCACGTCACCTGTGGAGACGATGTGATGTCTCTCTCCGATTGAAAGGTAGGGTGTACAACGCTGCTGTGCGTAGTGCCCTCCTGTACGCTTGAGAACTGGCCTGTTCGGGCGACCGACGTCGATCGGTTGTCCGTGTTCGACAATCGATGCCTGAGGAGTAGCGCGTGGGTTTCGTGGTAACAGCGAATAAGCAATTCCGCAGTTTGAAGGCGCATCTACGGAATCGCGAGTGCCGCGTACCCAATTAGTGCTACCATATCACTCCATCGGCTTCGCTGGTTGGGACATGTACTACGTATGCCAACTCATCGACTTCTCCATCGCGCTCTATTCGCTGAGCCTAAGGTTGGCTGGAAACGGCAACGTGTAGAACAACTTCGAATCTCCTTAACAGGTGGTAGGCACCTTCGCTGTTGCCCCGGTCACTACCGCTCCCAGCCTATTGTGGCTTTTTGCGGTTCTCCAATCCGAGTCCCAGGGTTGGGTTTCCGGTTTTCTCATCGTTTATGAATTCCGTAAATCACATGAATAGTGGTTTCCGTTTAGTTGCAAGCACTCACTCGGAACACATACCAAGCTCTCACTGCCTTCTCTAACACTCGTGGTTTGAATCAGAATGTTGGCTCCGTGTATCACTTTCTTCAGTCTTCCTCTCCCATTGCTTTGTTTTTGACTGAAACCCAAATTTCCCCCTTTTTAGACACCAGTCATTTTCTATTTTTTAACTACTTACCTCATTTCCTGCTTTCTCCCCAAAGCTGGTATCTGCACCTGCGTCCACCAGTTGGCCACCTCCCGACTCTCTCATCTCGGTTTCGCCAGCGGGAATTTTCAAATCATGTGGTTGAAATTTCGTTCCCCTTCCTTTACCCATTATCTTAGTATTGTTAACCGTTCTCCAACTGAAATGACCCTCTGATTTTTTAGTCCTTATCTTCAAGTATTGACTTTAACAGACCACAGCTGCCAAATTACCATTCTTGGTAATTTTAATGTCCACAACAAGGATTGGCCATTTCACTTATCGGACACTTCAGCTGTGGGACGCAAAGCCGAGGCTCTCGCTGCAGTCAGCCACATTTGCCAACCGGACTTCCATACGCGCATTCCTGATCGTATTGGCGGCCGTCCACACACTCGACCTCATGCCTACATCCATTCCCTCTTTATTCTCCAATATCACTTCCTTGTCTCTCTTGGGCTCATCGGACAATCATCTCATCTCATTTTCCTCATACCGCCCCAACGCAGAACCCTAGAGAAAACTTTCCGCGTTGTGATTCTGCTGACTGGGATGGTTTTGGCGACCCTGTTGCTTGTTGTATTGAGTGTTTCTAATTTCACTAAATGGTTCTTCAAGGTATGTGTTAATTACTATTCGCAATTAGAGTTTGTCCTTCTCTCCTGTATTTAGTTACTCATTAGTAGTGAGTACATGCATCGTGAGCCTCAGATATTCGTAATGTATTTTCCCTGTTTCTAAGGTACTACATTGGTCACATGAACAGTTTACGTAATCATTCAAACGGTGTTTCCCCAAAGGTCTACATTTCTACTGTTATGTAATCTTTCTGAGTGTTTCATTTGTGGTGCAGAGCGAAGGCTCGAACTCTCAGCCTTAGCGTTTCTGTCACTGCACTCTACTATTAGCCATCACAAGTCAACGGCATTAACAGTTCTAGTGCCGGATTTGTCCATTCATGTTGGCACGTGCTCTCGTTTGCCCGGCAGATCTAGCTTATTTACAATAAATCTCTTTAGTATTGCAACTCAGCCTTATTTACGTCTTCGTAACTGATTTATTGATTCGTGACGGTGAAAGTATCCTGATTTACTGATTGTACCGCAACCGAACTGCGCTATAGTTTCGTTCAGCTGCCTGCTAAGTGGACCGTTTTTTTATTTTCTGCGCTGTCCCGATTTTCGAAAAGGTACTGCCCGTTGTTCTTGGTTTCTCACCTGGCTGTAAGCCTTTTTGCTGTATATTAATGCTTATTGTATTCTCGTTTGATTGACTGTCCTTTTGGACTCCACGTTTCACGCGCAAACCTCAGGTCATCCGACCAACCTACACTCGGAAGCACCAGATTATTGTATTGTTTAGAACCACGAATCATCGATAAGCACGGTTATTCGGTTGGAATTTGTTCTCCTGCCCGTAACCGTGTTCTGCCCATATCATGCGTGCAGCTAGTGAGACAAAGTTTCCGCTAAATTCACAGCCCAAGACATCGGGATAATCGCAACAGTATGCATATTTACACTCCTCATTTCTATAAACCCGGCGACTGACGGTCCTCTAAGTGGTTTAATCACACTTGCAACCGTCCTGCTCGTTTGAAAAACTCGGCGCACCGCCGGTGGCGCCGCTTAAGGAAGAATTGCTCGCTCACTATACAGAGAGGTGAGGAACAATGCCACAAAAGTGAACGACTAGGCTCGTAGCCTACCGGTAGCCAATCATCCTGGTCCCTTGCAAAGGCGGTTTCTTGTAATTTTTGCCCTTCCAACTTTCCTCGCATTTACAATGCTTTCGGTCCTCTGGTCTGCGACTCTCGATAAGACCGAGGTTTTTGCTTCAAACTCCACTCTTTCTGTCAGTCCTACTTTTTCTCTCCCGTCCTCTCACGACTAACTTCCTGCGATAATTACCAGAAAGGTTCGTCAGGTTCTGTGTAATCTGAATGTTTCTAAACCACCCAGTCCAGACGGTATTTAACTTACGTTCTAAAAATGTGCTCCAGAGTTAGTCCCCATTTTACTTCGTCTATTCCTTTATTCTCTCAATCAAGAAACTCACCGCTTCGCGGAAGAACGTCATTATTTTTCCTATCGCCAAGCATGATGACCCTTCTGACCCAAACAACTATTATGCCATTACAGGAGAGCACACTACCTCAGCTTCTACGATCGCGTTCGTCGAGATCAACAAGCAAAGACCGTGCAGAGCCAACCGCGTGTATTCTCACTAGGCCTAAGTACAGAGACCACAGGCTGCCTTGTGCTGAAGAAGTGTGTCGGAAGTAGCACCAGCGGTTCCCGCGTGAGCGAAACGTACAGTGAAACAAGTGGCAGACGGGAGTGATCGACGGGTCACTATACCATCAACCTCATTGCTGTGCCTTCTCAAGGTTTTAAAAACGTTATTTGCGACTAACTACATCCGTTCTTTGAGTGGGGAGGTTTGCTGAGTGATCGTCAATATGGATTCCGCCCACGACGTTCTACGGGCGATTTACTAGCGATCATCTCACACTCCTGGTCGGCCGCTTTCGATAACTACGAAGAAACCCACTTCGACCGAGTTTGGCATGAAGGTCTACTGTCGAAAATGTCTTCGTTCAGGTTCCATCCGGCTCTCCTATCGTGGGTATCATGCTTCCTCAGCAATGGAGCTGTATCTCAGCCGCTGCCTGTGAATGCTGATGTTCGGTAAAGTTCCATACTTGCACCCACCCTCATTCTTCTGTTAACTTATAATCTATCTTCATCCCCCAACCCACTTCACTGTTTTGCAGCTCCCCATTGCCCCTCTCTTTACCTTACCACTAGCCAGGGCACCACTAACCCCGTCAACAGTCGTTTTGTTCTTAATGCATCACTTGCTTCTGACCCAGGAGAAATCTCGGCTTGGGGTTCCACCAACAATGTCTGTTTCAATGATACAAAAGCTACTCTCCTTTCTGTTTCACTTAGACATCTTTATTCTTATCTGAATTTTGGTTCGACTCCCCTTCACTCCACACGGTCACTTTCCGTACTGGGTTTATTATAAAACTAGCCTTCTTTTGTGTCTATGCTTGCCTCCCGTGCTGCGTGCAAAGTTAGTGTTAGACTCAGTGCTAGACGCTTCTTTATGCCTGCTCATCTTCTGTACAAGGTTCAAATCCGCCGGCATCTTGAATAATGCTGTCGTGTTTGAAGTGGAGCTTCGTCTACCTCTCTTTCTCTTCCTGATGGGGTTCAATAACGACTGTCCGGTTAATCAATGAGCCCTCCCTAAATTTCACTCTGCAGCCACTCACCCGTCGCCGGAAGTTGTTACACTATTTCCCCACCGTTATTATTTTGGTTTTTGTTCATCAGAACTCGCTTCTACAATTCCTCTTCCCATGACTTTCTCTCGTTCATTTCCTATGCAGCCAGTCACTCGTATCAGGTCTCTGTCCCTAGATGTCCAACTTCCTTTACTGCTCGTATTGCAAAGTTTTGGAACATTCGCCCCCTTTGTATGTTTCCGACCACTTACAATCTTTCTGTTTTCAAAAGCAGGGCCAACAGAAGGAATCTTACTTGAATGTTCCCCAAACACACCTTTATAGTGTCTTTTAACTATTGGTTTTGCTCTTTTACTGTAGTAAAAAATAACCTGTTTAAATTCATTACTTGTTCCTGTGAATAACCACTGGTTCCAAACACTACGCCTAATCTCACCATTGTTGACACAGTGTTTCCACCGTATTAGAGCAATGCTACGGAGAAATTGGTGCTCAAATACCGACAGTCTTCGCCTATCTTCAATCCTTAACGGCTCAGATAACAAAACTCATCTGCATCGTCTACAGCTTCCCCCTCCAACACAAGGTCTGGCGTAGAACCGACCCAGTCCTGCAGCAGCATTTTACACTCTGAAGGTTCCTACACTGTTGTGTAGGCTATCTGTGAAAACTTGCAACATACCTGGATCTTCACCCAGAAGAACAATATCGTCCGCGTATTCCAAGTCACAGTTTACTGCCTGAGAAAAGATCGATGCCGCTATTCTCAAGAATCAATTCAATTAGGTAACTGAAAAGAAAAGACGGAAGAGGACAACCCTAAACGAACACCATTTCCGTGGTTAATTCGGGCGAAAGATGGCCGTAAGCACGAACTCGGCTTCGGCTGCTTACGTACAAGCGTTGGAAAATAGGAATAAGTTTCTCTGGCACACCCTTCAATAAGGAACAGCGCCAGAGGACTTTTCGGCGGACTGAGTCAAACAACGCTTTCAGATCAAGAAAGACAGATTGTCGGTCTACGGTCATTTCTCAGTCTCTCAGTTACTTGGCGTCTCAGGGATTCACACATTGTATTAAACGCAGCATCCTGGGGAACCGATCTGCGAGCATCAAACAGGGTAACTGATGTCGAATATATATCCATCGAATAGTCTGAATAGCCCAACAGTCATGGTCACATTAAGAACAAGACGCCTGAAAAAGCTTTCAAAGTAATATACCGAGTTCCACCCAATCGATCAAAGCCAGTCCGACTTCGATCCCTGGCCACGGCAGAGGCAATCGCCATTCGCTTACTAAGCCCTAATCTTTGTGCACAAAAGCGACTAGTTCAGGCTCTCCAGCTGCTTTGGCCGAAACCGGAAACCACGGATCGCCGACCGAACCCCAAAAGTCCACTATCGATTACCACTCGTGACGGTGGGAGTGAAACTCTCACCACAACACACACACGATAGAGGCACCCATCCCCACCAACCCCGTTTTTCCTAACGCCACGACAATGACCTTTACTCCGGCCAATGGCTAACGCATTCCAATGTTACTTCACCCATATGAATTGTAAGAGCACGTATAGGATTCATTGAAAACAATTGTTCGCTCTCCAGCGTCTTGTTCTTAATATATCCATCGGTTGTGAGGCCTATTTGAACTTGAGTCTTGTATGGCACTGGAAGCGGCGTACAAGGCCTCCTTGGTCTTTTGCCAGCGTTTGTCTAGGTTATGGACACCCGGCGGCGTCAACTACCGTGAAGACAGTTCCACTTGGAAAGCAGATCGTCTAGAAGCAACTGTGCGGGACGAGTTGCTTGGGCGTTGGTGCGACCACGGACGAGGAGTAAACAGAAGAGGGCACGTACTAAGGCGTGATCTGAGTTCACTGGTGTAGAACAGAATGAACGACAATCTTCAGTTGATCCACGCCAACGGTGACCAGTTACAATACGGTCAATCCGAATCCAACGTTGCGTAGGCATAGGAGTACACCAAGTGAGTCTCTGTAGCTTCTTGTGGAAGACGTTCGTAGTCGCCAGAAACAATCTGTGGTCAGACCACAGCCAGATGAAACGATCGCCATTGCCAGTACCATCGGCCGGGATAGCTAACCGGCCTCTTATGTGCCTTCCGGAATCCCGCAAACGACGAACTTGGGCTCTGAAATCTCCAACAATCAGAACCACGTCCGTTAAACACGCTTCAAAGCGTTTGAGACAAGTCGTGGTAGAATTCGTCCGTGGTCACACAGGAACTACGGTCTGTGGCCGCATAAACAGACACGACGAACAAGTATCGACACTTATCGGTTGCTGTTGACACGTAGAAAACCGACCAGCCTAACTGAACACAAACGACTGCTGGCTAGAATCCAGTCTAGCAGTCCACGCTAGGCTCTTATACTGAAAACAAAAGCAACCAGCGCTAGATACCGGATCGCTTGACACGCGAAGAGCGAAGCGAATGACCGAGGCTGTTAGGTGCGATGAGTGATCACAGAAGTAGAGTCTTATATGCGTGTTTCAGAGATACAGCATAGACCTATTTCAAAAGTCTCAATAGCTCCAGTGAGGGCATCCCATTGCCCTGTCTGAAATAGCGTTCGAACGTCGAGGGCAACCAAGTGGAGCGAAAATTTAGGCTTGAGAAGGGCGCTTGATATATGCCCGACTCCTAAACTACCACTTTCCTCAGAGTCGCAGTGAGCCGAGGTGTTTTGTGTCGATCGCAAATTGAAAGAGAAGAAGTAAGTAAGGCCCTTTACAAAAAAGATACTGGAGGTTTCTGGGCGAACCACACTCCGCAGAGGGGTTTTTTCTTTGGGAACCCCAACCGTGGCCTTTGAATCAAAAGTCTGGTCCACAAGGCAGTAGGGCGTTAACCCAGAACAGGAACGTGACCAAAGAACCCGTGAAGGAACTTCTTCTGGTCTGTCACGTGAGACCTGACTGTTACATGTAGTCTGTCTTGTCGTCGCTGTTGCTCTTTTGTCGATCCGCCTTTCAGATCCAGTGCTTAGCTCCATGCACCCAACAGAGCAAACGGAACGTGGACGGGACAGCATCCCTTGGGCCGGGGGCTGCACAGCTTATGCGGGCGAAAGCTGCCGAATAACTTCTCCCACCGCCGAGAAAAACTGCAGACATTCCACTTCTAATGGAGGTTTTTGACCGGTAAACTGCTTCTCCCTGTGCTTATTCGCTGGAGTGTCCTTTCCAGGGACATATTGAGTAGAACCAGATGTTGCCCAGCAACGGGTTCAGAGATTGAACTTCGTCTGGCCTCTACCCATTGACCTGTCAGGCATGATTGCATCTCCGGCCTAAGGAAGCCATCTTGCATAGTTCTTTGGGTCATTGAGGCACACAACCTATCACACCATGCGAGAGTGAAGCCCCGTCGTGATGACTTGGGGGAAGTCCCACCTGTTCTTTTGCCCTTGACTCGACGATGCGGCGAGGTAGCAACCTAGGCCAGAGCATATACATGCGAGGTTAATGGGTGATTGAACTGAAGTGGAGTCTCGTTTGCATGCTTTGCGGCAGCTCAAGGGGGTTTTGTTACTAGGCTTAAGCATGTCACGACCTCGCATAAATACAAACGGTCGTCCGCGGTTGTTCATTCGGTGAGATGTTGGTTACATCTTCACGGTTAACCACAGGGGCGACCTGATAATCTACTACTATGCTATTTGAACACGACTTGGTGGATACTTCGCCGGAACGAGATGTGTTCCGATGTAAAGCACTCATTACTAGGAGCTAGATTTGCAACTCATCAGATACTGAGCACGTTCCGCGTAGATTGTCTCGATGATTGTTTCTAGCCGAAGTGGTCGTTACAGAGGACAGAAGATTTTAGAAAGTGGTAGGTCTACGAGTATCATCTAAGTAACAGACTGATGATGGCATAAACCGTCGCCGCGATCACTTCCGAACATTAGTGAAGCGCCAACGGTCGCCAAAGCTGGAACAGAATTGTAGGCTGACTGAAAGTTCAAGGTGCTTGAACAATATGATATGAGAAGGCCTAAACGCTAATAAACGATAACCCTAGTGCATGGGCTGTCGAACTCATACCCGTTACCCGGATTGTTACCACATTTGACCACTCCACATTTCATAGTCGTGGTTATCTCCTCTCTCTGTTCACTGAACTCATGTATTAAGTAAGCTGTGGGTTGCTAGAAAAACGAGGCAAGAGAGTTGGAATAAGAATTCAGTCATCGTGTATATTGGACTCGTGGCAGCTGACTACAAGGTCCGACTATGAGTACTTCGATGACATAACCGCTCTTTTACTATAACGATCTGCTTGCGCATGAGTACCACGAAAGGCGTGTATACACCATAGCCCCGAAGGCTCACTGCGTGTCTGGACATTTAAATGATTGGCAGCGTTTGAAAAACTTAGGTGAATATAACGTGGTTCAGTCATCCAAATGTCTGGTGACCAAATGTCCGTTCGACCAAGTGTCCTGCGACCAAAAGTCCGGGAGCCGGCTCACTGCCCTACTAGCGATAACCGGAAGCCAAACCCTGAAATTTGGAGTAGAGAAACAAATAAGGTCCCAGTCGGCGAGTTCCACTGTCTCTCGGCTCGCCACCAAGACTTGGCCCACTGGAGTCACTAAGTTTCAGTCATATGCAGCCTGAACGATTTTCGGGATCCATTCTGTGGGGTCAAAACGTCAGATGGATAAATTCAGATCAATCGGATGGGAATCGTGGGAGTGATATTTATTAGCCATCGTATATACAATGGTGCAAAATGTCGATTGCAAGCCACGGTGATGGATGCAACTGCAAACCCCGAAACGCGACAATCTGATCATTATTGGGCGCTAGAAAAATTTCGCTTCTGATTTCCGATTTTCTTGGTTTTTCCATCTGAAACAACAAACGAAAGAGAAATTTCGGTGAAGAAAAAGAAAAGATCAGCAGACTTGATAGACTGTGCGAGCCATCTAAGTTCATTATCAATATACAGAAGGAAAAAGTTGAGTGGACATGGTGGAAATGAAGACTTTATACTCATAAAAATAGAATGAGTCAAACAGATGTTTCAGGTCAAAAGGATAGTATTAAACCCAAGGGTGTAACAACCTCGATTACGTTTCCACAAACTCGGACAACCGGAACTGTCATTCCAAAGCTACATGAAATTCCGGAAACTTACATGATTGCTATTCTACTGAGATCTAGTTAGAAAGGAATGAAAAATCTAACTGGTAGACTCGGCCATGTTCCTGGGTGGGGCCCAATGGACCTTCCCATTCAGTGGTTGAATACGTTCAGTCAGTTTCAGTTTATCCAACCATTAACCTCACACTTCTGTGCTCAGGTTTCAGTTGCTATCTTCCAGCATCATCCAGTAAACGGCAAAAAGAACAGAAGCATAAAGTGAAGGATCCAAAAAATCGAAGTAAAAGACGGAAATCACGAACACAAGGAAGGAGTCCGTGTGCGACTATGCCACTGGCCGTGACATCTAGCCATATCACCTAATGTCTTCAACCATTTGGTAGGCGGATCACATGGACCCCAACCTGGAACCCTAACACGTCCTACTCGGCCAAGGTTTTCATATCTTTTTGCCATGTCATGGACTGACCACCTCGACCTACCTTCCAATCACTACCTGCCTCAGAACAGCGTACGCTGAGGAAGTCTATCGGTGGGCATGTGCAATACATGTCCCAACCACTTTAACTTGTTTAGGTTCAGTACTTGATCCATAGACTGACCTCTAGTTCCCAACACTTGACGTCTAACCTCAGCACTGCTGATACAGTGTTCCCACCATACTCGGGCAGTACTACGGAGACATCGGTGTTCGAACACCAACAGTCTTCGCCTATCTTCTACCCTCAACGATCACGTTTCGGAACCGTATAAAAGAACGGACCTAACGGCCGCATTGTACACTTTGCTCTTAACAGAAAATCGGATGTCACGCCGACACCACAGATGACGGAGGTTGGCAAAAGCCAAACGCGCCTCCCGTATATGCGATGACACTTCATCCGATATCTGTCCACCCGGTGAGATGAAACTGCCCATGGAACGAAATTTATCTACTTCAGCTAGAGCTCCTCCTGCCAAGAAGAGGTATGGTGTTGAGCCAACCCAGTCCTGCAACAGCATTTTACACTTTGAAGGTACAAAACGCATCCGAAAGACTCCTACACTGTTGTATAGGCTATCTAAGAAAACTTGCAACCTACCTGGATCTTCAACCAGAAGAACAATATCGTCCGCGTATTCCAAGTCAGACAGTTCACTGCCTGAGTGAAGATCGACACACGAGAATATGGCCATCTCAAGGATAATTTCAACCACAAAATTGAAGAGGAAAGGTGAAAGAGGCCAACCCTGACGAAAACCACTTTCCGCGGTGAACTCGGGTGAAAGATCTACATAAGCACGAATTCGGCTTCAGCTGTTTGCATACAACCACTGGAAAGTAGAAATAAATTTCTCTGGCACACCCCTCAATGACAGGCAGCGCCAGAGAACTGTGCGGTCGACTGAATCGAACGCCACTTTCAGATCAAGAGCTACACAGATTATGGGCCAACGGAAGATGTGTTTGTGCTCTAAAGTTTGCCGAGGAGTAAAGATGTGGTCAATACAACCCCGACCGGGTCTTAAACTGGCTTGATTCTCACGCTTAAACCTTTCACGGACGCCGGATAGTCAATGGAGAATAAGCTCGGTGAACAGTTTGGATGCGATACTTACCAAGCTAGCTCCTCTGTGGTTTTCACAAGAGGACCTGTCACCTTTCTGGTAAATTGGCACAATCACCGATTCACATCGTTCCCAGGGAATCTGCTCGCTATCCCAAATAATACGGAGCAGTTTTGTCAACTCCGAAACCAAAGCTTCACCTCCATCCTCGAACAAAGATGGAGACAACCTATCCGGTCCAGCGGCTTTGTACCTTTTCAAGTAACCCATCTTCTGCATAATCTCCATCTCTGATGGAAGAGTGATAACCACCTGCATCGTTTCTCCGGCAGGTATATTTGGAAGGTCCACCTTTGAAGTGTGCCAACCGAATTATTCCCTAAAGTGCTGCACCCAACGCTCCAGACGACGTCCCTGAGAGTGAATCAGTGAAACATCGAATGTCTTGATATAACTCACTTACACCAGGCTTCCGTGGACCGGTACCTCTAATCAAACGGAAAAGGTTGCGAGTATTGCCAATGGACACTGCCTTTTCCAATTCCCTACATTTCGCAATCCACCACTGCTCGCGGTCACTCCTCAGGCTCCTAGTCAGTTGGCGTTTCAGGGATTTACGCACTTCATTGAATGTGGCATCCGGAGAGACGGATTCGCGAGCGTCCAACAGAGCAATCGATGTCGAAGATATCTATTGTTTGTGAGACCAAATTGAACCAGAGTCCTGTGTGGCATTAGACGCGGCACACAAGGCTTCCTTGATCTGTTGCCATCGGTCACTTGGGTCCTGAACATCTAGCTGCATCGATAACTGTGTAGACAGCTCCGTCTGGAGATTATATCACTGGTTATCGTCTAAAAGCAACTGCGCGGGACGCATGGCATTTATGTTGGTGCGACCACGGACGCGACGTAAACAGAAGTGATCACGTACCAAAGGCGTGGTTTGAGTCCACAAACGTAGACCAAAATGAACAACAATCTTCAATCGACCCACGCCAGCGGTGACCAATCACAAAATGGTCAACCTGAGTCCAACGTTGTCAAGACGAAGGAAGACTTTGTAAGTCTATACCGCCTATTATGGCAGAAGTTCGTACCTGCCAGAAACAATCTGTCGTCGGAACACAGCTGAATGAGACGATCGCCGTTATCGATACGATCAGCCGGGATAGAAAGTGGGCCTCCAATGTGCTTTTCGGAATCTCCCAAACGGCCAATTTAGGCATTGAAATCTCCATCAATGACCACCACGTCCGTTGAATGTGCGTTTCGAAGCAGCTGAGACAAATCCTGATAGAATCCGTCTTTGGCATCAGAGGAACTGCAGTCAGTCGGCACACACACAGACACGATGAACAAGCATCGGCGCCCCAGTTTGTTTCTGTTGAGACGAACAGAACCGTCCAGCCGAACTGCGTACAAACGACTGCTGATTGGAATCCAGTCTAGCAGTGCACGCTCAGCCTTCGTGCTCAAAGCAATTCCAACGCCAGCTTGACCACGAGCTCTAGACACCGAATCAACCAACACGCGAAAAGTGAAGTGAGAGACTGAGGTTGTATCCGGAGTACGGAGAGTTATCCCAGAAGTGGGGTCTTGTATGCGTGTTTCGGAGACACAGCATACATCTATTTTAAAGGTGTCAAGTGTTTTAGTTAGGACAGCCCGTTATCCTATCTGACAGTGTGCAGACGTTAAAGGCAATCAAGTGAAATAAACATTAAGGCTTAAGAAGTGCATCCGATTTATACCGAATTCCTGAACTATTGCTTCCATCACAGCCGCAATTACCCGTGGCGTTTTGCATTGACCTCTTCAGGGGCATGGTTATTAGAATCAGATGTTGCCCAGCAAGTGGTTCTGAGACTGGACTTCGTCTGGCCTCTACCCATTGACCTGTCAGGCATGATTGCATCTCCGGCTTAAGGATACGTAGGAGGAAGCGGCTAGGTGTGGCGCTTTCGTATCCGTATATTTCCCCTTTCGACTCTATGTCAATATTTTCGGTTCCATTACTCTTTTCACATTTCCTTTTGAGGTTCCGCTAAGATATAGCAACCAAAAACATCATAAACAATACATGGTTATTAATTTTCTGAGTTGAACTGAACTGGGGTTAATTTTCGACATGTGCAACTCAACGTTACGTGCCACGATCACGTAAATGGTCGAAGAGCTGGCTGGGGTGATCTCAGATGTGTTCATCAGACGTTTAATCATCGTCCACCAACATTTCGATGGGTCATATCAACCGAACGCGACGAGATTGGGATATACTTGAACGTAGACGGTTCAAGACAATTGCCATTTTTTGTACACTGCAGACAAAAATACTGCATACCCTTTGGGTGATCGAACATCACAGCGTATTGTTTAGATGATTGTCAGTAGGCAAAAAAATGTTATTGCCTCAGAGTAAATAATAAAGTCGGGCAGAAGTGCTCGGTAAAATTAGATGATAGTGAAGCGAATGTGTGAACTTGACCGATATTAATCCATATTTACGTTAAACGAAGATTGCATAAATGATTCATTCCATCAAATATAATAACAGCAAGTGAAGAGTGAGTATGATAAAACAGTATGTAGTAAACACTGATCTGCCTTTTTCGTGCCTCACATCAGGCCAAAACAATACACGCAAGGGTTTGAAAAATTAGTAAACAGACCACAGTATTCTCAGAAATTCCCGATAACCACTGTAAGAGGATACTTGAAAGGCTACAGAAACCGATCACCTTGACTGCAGTGAGCACTAGCAAAAACGAAGCAAAATGCTCTGAAATAAACCGTGCAAACTAATGCTCTTGACTTTTGTGGTCAAATTTGTACTATGTAACTAAATGATTCGATATACCGACAAAAAAGCGATGAACCAACAGATTGCACACTTGGACCAGTACGGCGAAGTTGGGAAAAGGCCAGTCGGAAAGATCATTCTGAAGAAATTGCTTTCACAAACGTTATGAAGATAACCAAAAAATCAACCTTCAAAATATTCCATTCAGAGCAGATTTAAACTTGAAGTGATTGTCAGATGCGGGACCGAAACCACTCAGGTATTCAAATGCCTGAATCCACTGTTTGGCGAGGGGAATATGGTGAACCTCGACCCACACGATGTTGAAGAGCTAACACAACAAACATGTTTAGGATGACATAATCCTTCTACGTAGGCGCGCAACGAATTCTGGCAGCAGTCGGATCAAAAGTGAATCACATGCCAGTGATTGATAAAAAGTTATATCAGGTAATCCCAGTTTGCCGTTTGGTATGATAATCAGAGAACATCCTTAAACAGTTGGATAAGGCAGACGAGTCTAACCAATCAATTAGAAAGACAGATGAGATATAAGCAAGTTTACCCTTTTCTCGCGGTTAAGAGACTGGCATGACAATGCAGGCAAGAGATGCTGTAGCTGGGAATGCTGGAGCAATAGAACGACGTGAACATCAAATAGATCGAGCCAACCGACCAAGAGCCGCAGATCAGAGAACAGATGACGAACATGCCAAGGGCATAACAAAGCAGACAAAAAGAGGCATACGGACTAGCAGATGGGACGTGGCGGGATCCCAAGCAACCAACAAGATAGTCCACGCGAAGGGCTACCGATGAAACCGTAAACCGGAACAATGGAACCAGCCAAACAGAAGTAGTCATTATCATCATCGTACAGTGTTGAAAAATAGAGCTAGCCCCACTGACCACTGCCTTTCTCACCATGTTGCACGTTGAATTAGAAAGTATGAATATACAAGATGGACAGGGAGTGGACCTACACGGATGGGAAAAAGAAAGAATGCCCTAGTAGCCAACACACGGAATGCACAGTCTAACTGTACAAACAAACATCGATCAGTCATTCTGATTCGACAGAAAGTGACAACACGATCGCCACTGTTCACGGTTCGCTGCCATTTTCTTCAGTGTCTCCAGCCTACTGGTCGAAGGATCTTTTGGACCCCAACCACGAAGACATGAAGCATCTACTTTCCCAAAATTCGCTGTACATTTTCTCATTCCTCGATGCCACGTCGTCTGTTGACCTCCACGTGATTTCTTCCACTCCCTAGGAGGGGCGGATAATGGGACACGGTATGGTAGACGTGTGTTTGCCATAAGTAACACATGCCCCAACCAACGAAGTCTACTAATCTGGATACGCTGTGACAAAACGTTCTCCGAATTAATACCTAATACTCGATTTCTGACCGCAGCACTGCCTACTCGGCTACTCCACCCAATCCTAGCGATACTACGTAGTCACCGGTGGTCGAAAACCTCAAGACGACGAATCTCTTCAGCACGACAAAACCCCAAGACTCGCAACCACACAACAAAACTGAAAGCACTGCAGCACAGTATACACAACCTTTCAACTTCAGTGAAATATCACGTCAGCGCCACAAGTGCTTCAGTCCAGCGTACGCCGCTCGAGCCTAGGATATCCGCGTACTCACCTCTACCACTGTGCTCCCTATCCGTCGTCACGCTACTGCCGAGGTAGGTGAAGTGGTCGACAACTGACAGCACCTCCTTATCGAGTAAAAAGCTCGGAATCGTTGACGTCCGGTCTTGTAACATCATCTTACACTTTGAAGGTGCAAAGCGCATACCGAAAGGAGCTATAGCTCTTGCCAGTCTATCTCGCGCACGTTGAACATGTTTGGTGGATTCGAACAAGCAAACAACGTCGTCTGCGTAGCCTAGGTCGCACAGCTTTCCACTATTTTCTAGTTCGACGCCTACATCCTGAAGATTTTGCAGGGCATTCTCCATTATTTCGTCCACGACGAAGTTGAACAGGAATGGGGACGTGGGAAATCCCTGTCGAACACCGCTCGTCGTTTCGACCCGATCGGATAGTTCGCCGTAAATTCTTATGTGGCCAGAAGTATGAGAATACAACGATCTCAGCAGGTTCACGAACTTCTGGGGCATACCTTTTCGATGAAGAGTACTGAAAAGCGCTGCTCGATGAACTGAATCGAAAGCGCCTTTCAAGTCTAAGAAAATCATTATTGTCGGTTAGCGGTGCGTGTGACACGTTTCAAGTAGTCGGCGAAGAGTAAAAATCTGGTCGATGCATCCTCGATTTGGGAGGAATCCAGCCTGCTGTTCAGGGGCATTCCTCTCGCGAGCCGGTGTAAGAATTGAGGCTAATACTTTGGTGATTATCGGAATTAAGCTAATCCCACGATGGTTACTACAGTCATTGCGTATGCCCTTCTTGAAGATGGGAACAATCAACGACTCGCTGCATATTAACGGAATATGCTCCGCGTTCCAAATGTCACGGAGCAACACGGTAAGTGATTTTATCAACGCCTCACCACCCAGTTTTGAAAAGAACTGGGGGAAGTTCGTCGGGACCTGCCGCTCTCCCCCGCTTTAGTAATCGGATGACCCTACTTCTGAACGTAGAAGTCAATAGCATTAAATTGCACGATGTATTCCGGACCATTTCGCTGCATCTTCACTAGTGCATACTGCAGTCAAGGTGATCATTTATAAATGGTAAATTGAACGTTCTCATGAGATCAAAGGCAAAAGTGCACACACACACACAACTAATGATAGCAAATGAAAACGCGTTACCAAGGCAAGGCTAACGTAATTATCCATTCTCGCTGTTTGCACAGTTGAGGATGACGTTGGTTAATTGCTAATGCCTCCACGTATCTCAATAATCGTTGATTGTTTGTGACATAAGTGACCGTGAACGCCGTGCTCAGATTAACACAGTGATTTGTCTCCCACAGGTGTTTCGTAATGGATGACCTGAGTGTTCTGCGTGCGTTCGATGACGTCACTGATTGTATCTGTCCGCTCATTGTTCTTTGTAACCAAACCGGAATATGTTCAACCATTCTATTACGCAATTGTCTCTCCGTTCTGCCGATGTAGGTGGCTGAGCACCCACACTTAAACTGGTAAATGCAATTTGACTTGGCGTGGAGAGGCAGCGGTTCTTTTATCGATGGTAGTTTCATCCGGGAAGTTGTATAAAGAATGATGATGTTAGCGGCATAATACGTACGATTAACAGCACAGCTGAGGCGTCTGCTGATTAGGGTATTAATGTCATCACCTTTGTAAGGTAACTGTAGGTAGGCTGTCAGTTTTGGGACTGTGGTAACTCTCGTTTTGCGCGGTGGTGTCTGTGAGTGCTTGGATACAAATGATTTTGGATATCCGTTGGCCTCGAAAGTTTTGAACAAGGTACGGCACCCTTCTTCCAGCGTGTCAGTTGTACATATTTCGTGTGCTCTGTGGAACATGGTGTGGACGAGGCTGATTTTGTACTTCACGGGGGCAAAACTGGTGAAGTGTAGATACTGTCCTGACCACGTAGTTTTGCGATGGACTGATCTTCGAATTGATCCATCGATTCGGCGGGTAATTTCAATATCTAGGAATACGATTTTGTTGTTGTCTTCCCCGTTTTTGGTCAGTTGAATGTTTGGGTGTATGGTGTTGAAGTGGTAGAACATTTTTTCACACTCGTCCTTCGTGTTAACAATGACAAATATATCGTCCACATAGCGTCGATAGAGAATGGCCTGAGCTATGATTGATTTCATTTTTTGTTCGAGGTGCGAAACAAATATATCTGCCAGAACAGGTCCTAGAGGACTACCCATGGCAACTCCATCAATCTGCCCGTATCCCAGTCCAAGGAAATGGAATTTTACATTCGAGGTGCACAATAGTAATAGCCGTGACAGCTCACTGTTTGGTAATCCGATTGTCAAGTTGTTATCATCGATAATTTGACAGATGATATCAACGGTCTCGTGAAGTGGGATATTTGTAAAGAGTGAATTAACATCCATTGTGAATAAGTACTTTTTGTGGATGTTCACTTCGCTCAATAGCCCACACATTTCAAAACTATCTTTCACGTTGTTCTTCCCGACCAATTCCCTTACCGGTTTTAGTAGTTCCGCGAGCCATTTTGCTAGTTTCTGTTGCGGAGAGTTGGTCATAGACAATATTGGTCGTAGTGGTATGTCTTCTTTGTGTACTTTTGGCAAGCCGTACATTTGTGGTGTTTGGCTTCCCCTGCACCTTAGACTCTTGGCCGTGGATTCCGGGATCAAGTTGGCTTTTACAAGGTTGTCCAACTCTGTCCTTATTTTCTTTTCTAGTTCGCTGGTGTCGTCAGTCTTTGAGTCCGGCATGAATTTCGTTTCGTCTCCTAGTATGGACTCCATTTTATCTCTGTTCAATTTACCATTTATAAATGATCACCTTGACTGCAGTATGCACTAGTGAAGATGCAGCGAAATGGTCCGGAATACATCGTGCAATTTAATGCTATTGACTTCTATGTTCAAATTTGTGTCGGGAAAGCTATGTTTTCAAGACCCTACTTCTACTTTTACTTCCGATGGGGGCTCAAGTGATACCACCCAGAGTCTCAGTTGTTGACACCGAAGTAACTACACTAGCACGCGGCCAGCTAAACTGTTCCTTGAAGTGCTCGGCCCATCGGTCAAGCCTTTGCTGTTTGCCATGGATGGGTTCTTCATTTCTATCGCAAATCGTTTCACTGACCTGGATGCGCCGTTCACCGGTGTCACGAATAACTTTGAACAGTCTCTGACTGTTAACTGTTCACAACAGGTGCCGACTTCTGGATCAAACATACGTTGCACGGCTAATCGGGTTCGCGGTTTGCGACGATGACCATGAAGCTGGAGAGATAATCGGTTTAAGACTAATGCATGGTCCGACCCTGCGTACGTGGACCAGTAAGATCTACAGTGCTGAACAGAACTGCGCCAGCAGTAGTTTACTGCGATATGATCAGTCTGACTTAGGGTACCTGTAGAGTTAGAGCACCATGTGGCTGTGTGATGCGAGCTGTGTCGGAAATCTGGACTAGATAGGAATAACCGATTGTCTGCACAAAACTGGAGAAGCCTATCCCCGTTTTCTGTGCGATGAGTTGGTAAAGCACAACAGCCACCTACACAAGCTTCTGACACACTAAGTTTGCCAACTTGTGCATTGAAGTCACCAGCCAGCACTACAAATGTCAGAACCTTTACTACTGCGAACGAGGGTGGCGAGGGCATCATAGAACTCGTTTTTCTACGCGTCCTATCTTTTCGAACGCCAACTGATCCCTGGAGTCTTACAGCACATAAACGACTATTACCAGGGATCCAGTTTAAAAGGGCAGCTTCAGCCTTATCACTGAAGACTATTCCTACACCACGTCAACCCGCAGCTCTAGCTGCTTCGTCTCCTGAAGTGCGCAGAAAATATCTCGATGAGATCCCAGGAGCAGTTAGTTGAATCACACAGCTCGAATCTGGGATACGCGTTTTACTTACGCAGCAGGAGTCAATCTTCAGAGAGGTCTTTGTGAGGGCAAGGCGCGCCTGCTGACCGGCCTGCTTGAGTGTACGCACGTTGAAGTAGCCGACATTCGGAGGCTGACGAGGCTTGAAAAAATGAGAGTTACAAGACAGAGGATTATTCGCAACACTATTTGACAATGAATCGTTGTATCGGCCGTGTCATCAGTGGAAGCAGTATGGGTGAATAGCTGGGGCAAAGAGAGGTGGTTAAGGACAGAAAACAAAAGTTCGATAAGAGAAGAAACTCTGAGAAGTAGCCCACTTATCACTACCCCTTCCCCCACTCGATGCAATGGGCAGCGCGGTCCTGATTATCCTGCGCGACGACCGATGCAGTATGGAATTCTTTCTATTCGTGCAGTTCATGGGAGATGTTGGACGGGCTAGGGTGTCCAGCCACAAAGCAGGAGAACGATTAAGGTCCTCATCCAAAGCCTTTAGTTCTAACAAGAACCTATCCGCAAGGCAGCAGGATGGCTTGGTGGAAGCCCATTTGCTTGGATCAATTATTCTTCCACTGATTTTGCCGATTGAGTTGCCAGCTCAAATCAACCCCCAACCTGGAGTACCAGGAGACTGAACTTTGTCTGACCTCTACCCATTGACCTTTCAGGTATGATTGCATCTCCTGTATAGCTCTTTGTGTCATAGAGGCGCGCAAGCCATCACACCACGTCAAGGTGCAGTCGCGTCGTGATGGGATAAAGCTATGAAAGAACTCGGTGTTTATTTGCAAGTGATAGGAGTAATGTCGCAAACTTGTCACCGACATGCACCTTTGTTTGATAGCGAAAATCTGATGCACTGATTGCTTTTGCCAATCTCTCGCTGAGGTGACAAAACAATTCCAATCGCTACTAAAAGGCAGAAAAACGAAATGCTGTGAGATTACTGGAAAGTTGCGGAAAATATGGATTAATCTCGGAATTCAATTAATTTACCTTTGTTCACACCTGCCAGTCGAACCTTGGTCTTTTTTGGAGTTACTAATGAGCCACGGACTGGCAGAATCACTTTATGTTTACGTTTTCTCGCCTTGGAACCAACAACGGCGGGGATGGAGTGTTTGTCATGTTTGACCTTTTGTTTACCCAAATGCACCTCAGCTTGAGAATGGTCTTCGTCATTGGCATTTTCGTCCGAATCACGATCCTCGCCATCGCTGGCTTTCGTTTCTGACGCATCCGACAATGGTTTCGATGGTAGTTGACCAGCGCGACGCATCCCCTCAAGACATGCCTGACGATGAGCTTCCCGCGCTGCCTCATTCGCAGCACGGCGTGCTTCATGTTCGGCACGACGGCTGGCACGCAGGGCTTCGCGTTGACGAAGCCGCTCCGCCTGGTCGGCTACTTCGGTCAAACTTCGTGAATGCCAGCGGTGGTAGAGTACAATGCCGGTATTCAAGCCTTCCTCGATCTGTGAGTACGTTGTTCGAATAAACGGTTGGAAAAGTCACAATGAATGGAAAAGCGATATTCGAGCAATTTGATTATCATAGACAATTAAACTGGTAAAATACATCCCAGTCAACTAACTGAAGTCAATCTCCCTGCTCATTTTGTAAGCCACAGGAAGAGTCCATAAAGTCAGACAGTTCCAATGCACATCAATCTGTTTGTCAGCGTTATACGACCGTTTGAATAACAGAGGATG
Source organism: Fasciola hepatica (assembly GCA_948099385.1). Taxonomy (NCBI): domain Eukaryota; kingdom Metazoa; phylum Platyhelminthes; class Trematoda; order Plagiorchiida; family Fasciolidae; genus Fasciola; species Fasciola hepatica. The sequence continues at coordinate 5,195,831 of CANUEZ040000179.1, forward strand.
ATTTATGTCAAAGTAAAAAGTGAGTCACAGCAGTTTATTGTTTTTGGGGACGTCTACCGTAATCATAAATGCCCACAAACGAACGAACGCACTTAACCGAATAATGTTACAGTGACGATCGACGATAAAACTAATGGCAAATGCATGACATTGTGGAAGATCTGCCACCCAAAAACTAACTTCTATGCTGCATGAAATCGACGATCGGATATGGTGCGATGAACGAGATTAGAAGTACGGTGCAGGAATTCCCAGTTACGAGGTTACACTGCTGAGGATTTGTTTACCAACCTGTGCGAGGACGAATCAGATGGAAAAAACTGCCGCGTGTCCAAGCAAACACCTCGTTTTTGTGTCATGAAAAGCGATTAAGGTCTTCCTAGAGCGCAAACCGATTGACAGATTTCAGCGATCTGCTATGAAAACAAAAAAAGTTATTCTGTTTTCACTACCAGCCCAACCAGTGACCCCTTGGACTCTTTCGGCGTTTCAATGCTAATTAAGAAGCAACACGAAGTATGTAGAAAGTTGCACTGTACGCGCAAATGGTCGTGCACACAATACCTGCAATTTCTGTGCATTCCATCAGAACAAACTCTTATTGTTTTCCAACGTAATCACTAGCGCAGCTGAAAAGAAGAACCACCGCGTGTGCAGTGATTACCATCCATCCTTGTTTGACAGTTTAACAAAGCCTTTTGAGTGAAATTATTGCAATCATGAAACTACACACAATATACACATTTAACCAGTAGTCGGGCTGATGGTGCTGACTTGGCTAGTTAGTGAAGACCGGTCGAGGAGGAACACCTATTGTATCCAGTAATAAGTACTAGAACGGAAGCATGTACGTAAGAAGGAACGCATATTCAAGTAGGCTGTACGGTAGGCGGTAGTTTGAACTACATCGTGTTGTAAACCAGTTAGTTCGCTGGTCTCGGGTTGAGTATGGGACATCGCTTGTTCCTGGAGTATGTAGCAACTTTTACTGCTAACAAGATTTAATCCACCAGCTTCTTATTAAACACATTACGAACAATTGCGATTCCCGATGAGTGGTAGAAAAAGTGTTTGACATTAGAGAGGCTACAATGTGTGTATAAAAAATGGTTCGCAATAAGCTTTTACACACCTTCAATGCATGTGCACCATACGGATCATATTTTTTATGCTTTCTTTTCGTCCGATATATTCAGACGGAAATGGTATCAATATCATTAACTTGTTACCGCGTGCAATAAGACTGTCGGAAAGCAATCTGGACCACTAGCTTCAGAGCCTTTTAGACTTTGGAAGAACCGGCTACATGCTGATATTTATTCGTCGATAATCTTGGTTTCACGTCAGCTTTTACCGGCGAGAATTGTCAGTATGCAAAATATACGGTCTAGGCAATCAGGTCGGACGCTCACAACCCCAAGTGGATTTTTCGATTATTTGCTTACTGAAAAGCGTAAAAGTGGTCCGGTATGGAATGCAGTCTAGATGGGCTTGTTCAAGTCTGAGTTTATTCACGATTTAAAGAATAATCTGTACAATGAAGAAGGCAATTCCGGCAGCCAGGAGCGTATACTGTACTACTAAGGGTCTTTCCAGAAATTTTGAATCGTGTTGGATGAGTGCGACGACCACAAAACGTTGATTAAATTCTATGACACTCATGGCACTAGGTAGTGAAGATAAGTTCCACGGTTAGCGGAGCATTTGCACCAACACGGTTGACTAGTTCTTGCTAATTCGTGAACTTGTATTCAGGGTTTTTTCTAAAAAAAAAGCAAAGAAATATCCAGCAAACAGACTTTAATTAAAATAGAAAGAAACCCAGATAGAACGCAATTATTCAATCTAAACAAACAATAAACCAACCGACCTTGATCAGTTTTAGCGTGAGTCGTGGACCGATCTCCGTGAGTCGCACTGTAGCTCGTTTGGCGGTACCCAAATGACGAAGCCCATGGGCAGGCACGAATTTGCGTTTCTTCGCTGTGGTAAGGGTGACTGGTGTACCAGCATCTGACACGGCTACTTGGGTTTGTGGTAAATCCACTTCTTCCATGTCGGACAACGCATCCGACAGCCCGGAGTCAGACAGCATACCAGCTCTACGCACAGACGAGGTGTGTTGAGAAACGGGGAGAGATCAGGGGGATTAGTAAAATTATCATTCACATCACAAAATGAGTACAAAGCTCCTCCCTAAAGCGAATATCGTCGGCATCGATGCTCGAACACCAACAGTCTTCGTCAATCTTCTACACCCAGCGGCCATGTTTCTGAGGCGTATAGAACGGTTCTAACCGCCGCAGTGTACACTCAATTCTTGACAGACAATCGGATGTTAAGCCGGCGCCACAAATGGCTGAAGTCAGCACAAGCCAAACGCGCCTTCTGTATACACGATGACATTTCATCCGATAACTGTCCACCTGGTGAGACGTAATTGCCCAGGTAACAAAACGTATCTACTTCCGCTAGAGCTTCCCTTGCCAAGGGGAGGTTTGGTGTTGAGCCAACCCAGTCCTGCAGTAGCATTTTACACTTTGAAGGTGCAAAACGCATCCCAAACGTTGCTACGATGTTGTTGAGACAATCGCGAAAAACGTGTAACTTCCCTGGGTTTTCACTTAGAAGAACAATATCGTCTGCGTATTCCAAGTCAGACAGATCACTGCTTGAGCAAAGATCCATGCCTCTATTCTCACACGAGGATAGGGCCGTCTCAAGAACCATTCGAATCACAAAGCTGAAGAGGGAAAACGGAAGAGGACACTCTTGACGAAAACCACTTTCTGTGGCGAACTCGAGGGAAAGATTGATGCAAGCATGATCTCGACTTCAGTTATTTGCATACATGCATCGGCTTCACCTCCATCCTTGTAAAGAGATGGAGAAAACCCATCCGCTAAGGGATAATCTATATTTTTGATGCAGAGTGATATCTACATGCACGTTTTCTTTTGCAGATAAAGGCGGAAGGTGGAAAGTTAAAATGGGCCAACTGAACTGTTCCTTAAAGTGCTCCGCCCAACAGTCCAGACGACGTCCCTGATAGTGAATCAGTAAGCCGTGCGACTTCTTGACTGACTCACTTACATCAGGCTTCTGTGGATCAATACATCGAACCAAACGGTAAACGTACATACTTTACTAAATTTTCACCGGCCGTCCTCTAAGAGAAGATGAGTCGGCTTCATGGATGTCTCGGATTGCGCCTGCCCATGAACGGTGATAAGAGGCGAGATCGGAACACAGGGAGATCCAGTTCTGGTTCCAAAGACAACCCTTGCAAACGGATCGGAGTCTCAATATCTCGACATACGAATTGACAGTGCTGATCTATGTTTACAGTTGTTCTCCAAGGCAGCAGCGCCAACCTTGACAAGCAACAGATGAGACACTATTTTGAGATTTCGGTGTTCGGACGTCACAGAGCATGGCCGAACCACTACAAACATCACCGTTAAAGAAATACGGGCAACTTTTTAGTGTAGAAGCATCGTTCCGTTATCGTGTCGCTTGAAATCTTATCGCGCCAGGTCACTCTGAGGATCATTCGCAGGCATTGATGGTCAAATGCTTTCAGCTTTCTGGCGTCCTCAACGCGTAATGGCTACGCTTCGCAACCGTAGATCAATATGGGGCAGATGGTAGCTCGGATGACGCAGATCTTGGTTCGGAGACTGATTCCATTCCGCACCCAAAGTGAATCACTAGGCCGGAAAACGTTCCCCTGGTGTAGTCGATTCGCACCTCGACCACGTCCTTGGCTTTATCGTTTGGGGAGAACGTGGAGCCTAGGTATTTGAATGCCTCCATGTGCTCAGTTAGTTCGCCGTTGACGTATACTGGTTGTGCGGACTGCGAAGAGCAGGTCGAAAAGAACTTAATCTTTGCTGTATTGACCGCTAATCCCACGGTTTTCGAGAAGAACACCGCACGATTCAGAATGAGAAGGAAGAGTTCTGAGAAGTAATCACAGTTAGCCGCTGCCGCCATTTTTCCCGCGATTTCGCACCAGTAGTTGTTTCGGTCTTTTCTTGCCAAACCCCCCGAGAGTCAGGGAGGCCATGTACGCGGGCGTCTCTAGCCCATTCGGATACACGGGGGGTTGTCCCCGATATCCACTCCGTCAATCGTTGTCGTAAACTGCCTCGTCGACCGCAAACTGCCTGACAGACGACTTCAGTCACACATGATTAGTTGCGATTAGCTAAATGGGACTTGGGGCGTGCACGGACAGGGGTGTGGTCGGTGCCATTCTTATTTCCTGTCTTAGTACCTCTGCAGTACCGACAGTCTTTGATGAAAGACGCTCAGCGAGATTGTACCAGTATATGGCCGATCTGGTGTGCTGTGTGACCGTCGTTTGAGTACCACGTTAGCTAGTGTCACCTGGAGTGTTGTAACCAAGTGTTGGAGGCGGATAGTCTGTTGTAGTCTGCGAAACTGACGAGATGAGCACCTCTGTCGCATTGTTGTTCAAGTCCATATTTCCCTAGGATGTGTCTAGTTGCTTGATGTGAAGGACCAGTGCGACCGTTCCAGTCCTCCGCAACGAGAAGTATATTTAGATTTGGGGCATTGTCGACCACTTCCTGCAACCTGTCGTATTACTCATCTTTCGCTGTTTCTTTTGATGTCTGTCACGGCGTAGATCACAAAAGTTGGTATGTTCAGAGGCGAGGAATGAAAACGAGCTATTGTGTGCTGTAGCAACAAAATCCATGAAAAGTCTTTAGAATAGGGTGCAAAGTAACGTACCCAGCGTCCTTCTGCCTTTCGGCTTTATTCGAGGTTGTTCCTATAGCCCGTGCACAGCCAAGTGCATCCTATCGGGCAACCGGAAGATCGTTTGCTGGGAGCCGGTGACCAATGAGGTTGTTCATACGTTTTTTCGATGGCGGTCTACCAGTCCAGGACGCCCAACGCATCCGATGTGGTCTTCGTGCATGGTTGCCGGTGGTTCTCTAGGAGCTCGTTCGCCATTCGGTAGAAGTGACTATGACCCAAGGGTCCATGCAACCCTGTTAATTGGACGGCCTCGCCATTTTGGCCATTGGATCAGGCAGTAGACCTCGTGCGCCCATTCAGGAGCTACTGTGATCGCCGGTTGAGAACCGTCTCACCGAGGCTTTTAGGCCTCGACTACCCTTAACCCGGTTTGGCCCGCCTGTTGAGCAGTGTATCGAGGTGCGGCCGCCGATGCATGTTTCAGCTTCGGGGAGCCACAGTTGAGAGTTGGGTAACCGATGGAGACCAAGGAGGTGGAAGATGCCCCAAGGGGAACGACAGTCTACAGTCTACGGTTCTCGGTCATCCCATACACCTCACCAAACGACAAGGGTTGCAAGTATCGCCAATGAACGCAACGTTCTCCATTTCTCTACATTTCGCACACCACCATTGCTCACGATTATCTCTCACCCTACTAGCCAGTTGACGTCTCAGGAATGTGGCATCCGAAGGGACGAATCTGAGAGTATTTAACAGGGTAACTGATGTCGAAAATATACACCGGTTGTGAGGCCAATCTGAACTAGGGTCTTGTGTGGCACTGGAAGCGGCGTACAAGGCTTCCTTGGCCTTTTGCTAGCATTTATCTCAGTCATGGACATCTGGCGGCGTCGACTAGCGTGTAGACAGCTCTGCTTGAAAAGCAGATCGTCTAGAAGCAACTGTACGGGACGAGCAACTTCAGCGTCGGATGAGACGCAAACAGAAGCGAGCACATACTAAAACGCGATTTAAGTCAACAGGCGTAGACCAAGACATGATCATGATCGTTTGTCTAATGTCTACTATGTAATGTGGAAATGGCTTGAGAATGAATTATTTAAAAAACGAAACAAGCGTTCAATTTAGCCGACTTTTTAATGGAGTCACACGACAGAGGCATGCTTGAAGCACGATCTGTGTTCCTCCGGGAATCAGTGGTGGCCTAATGAGAGAGATGCCATCAATTTAACGATGCACCATGGTCGAAAACCTTTTCACTGTCGGTCATCTAGCTGACGCACTATTCACAGCTGTCGCTTGGCTCGGTACTGTCAAGGTAGTTATTTTCAGTGCGGTGGGTCCGTATTGAACGTAGACAGGACACATTTGTAGGCCGCTGAAGTTCGGTTTAAGAGATGACGTATCAGCGCAAAGGCTGTTAAACCCATATTTTTGGAAAAAAATTGAAAGGTTCTAGGATTTATTCAACCCTTTTGTGAATCAGGTACAACGTAAATGTTATTTCTTTGTTTGTACAAAAACGTTTCGATTAGGTCGACAATCGAATGGTCGTGTTCGTTAAGTCTACCTTGTGGAGTAGTTGGAGAAAGAAAGCCAATTTTTAACAAACACCACGTTGAAGATGATATTACTTTCCTTTTACCATCCACTTCTTTGGATGTCATACCGCTCAACAAGAAATTGTTGAGGCCATCCCGCCAGTGTTTCTTGCTGCTGAGGGGAGGACTACTGTATACCAAGCCCAGTTTCGCAACGTAGTTTATCATATTGACATTCGGAGGACCCTATAGTGATTTTGTCAGGTGCTATAAATTGCCAAAACGCTTCTTAGATTCTCAAGTAACGTCGGTTGTTATTGTTACGGAAGGATCACAATAAATTACCTCACAGGAACTCCTCAATATGATAAGAAATAATTAGTTCTGACCCTGGGATCGTCCCGAAAGTAACAAATACAAAAGGTGATGTTTTTATTGCACTCATGCCGAAACACGAACAAATTACAATAATGCTCACTTGGTCAGGAAGTCCTCCATGCATGTGTATTTGGCTAGATTGGGCACTCCGGACGACTTGCCCAAGCCACCGGGACCAAGGCCCGGAGCGAGCAGAGCATTGGGCACATCTGTTCCTTTGACACAATCAGCACTGAGTGAATCCAAACCGGTTGTCACTCGACGCTTCTTTGTGCGAGCGCCACCCATACTGAGACGACGTAACGCCCGACTGATTGAACGATTCTCTGTATGAATATGATAGTGACGAATATATATTACATCGTCGGGATTTTGATTGTTCTCGCCGGATGTGGTAGACAAATCGACCTCACGACTGATTAACAAAATGCGTCGAACAGTGCTCAATTTCAACTGGGAAAAGAAGGGAGGGAAAGTAGGGGTAGAAGAACGATTCACGATGAATTTTATGCACGTTGCTACATAAACGTGACCGGTGGTGCGTAAACGGTTATGACATGGAACTCATGAACTCGGGGTTACGTGGTCAAATACTGGCACAATCCCCCCTCCTGAAATACTGCACTTTCGTTTTCATAGTCATAACACGAAGTAAAATGCAACAGACTGAATTTCACAAAATGAAACCCGAAACAATTCTCTATGCCTCTAAACATGCAAAACCAACCAAAAAACGGGCATACTAAGGAGAAAAGAACAGCGTACATGACGATGTTCATGAGAATGGGTTGAGAAGGGCAGTGTTCATTCGATCTCAAACCAAACTGGAGACCTCTTCATGTGACTTGGACAGAACAGGACGGAGGTTGTAAATCACTAGAAGATCACGGTAAACATGCACAAAAATCTCATTTCAGGAATAAAAAGTATACTTGGGAAAATCGAATAGTGAATCGAACTAGATGACCCGGTTCAACGAATTTGGACAGGTCGATCTACTTGGTGGGATAAATTATTGTTCTAGTATTGAATGTTATTTGTGCGCGCACAGGTAGCATATAATCACAAGGACAGACAACGAACCCTCATCAGGGGTCCTGATAACAGACCTAACGCATCCGAACAGTCAGTTAGTTGTGAACTGGCCAACAAGAGTACACAGCAGTCCCCTTTATGGGTGTCACTAGACTTGCGATGCCGTCACTCTGTTTCCACATATCATCGCTGAGGCTACATTAATACTGCCGACCGCTCCCCATCCATGTTTTTTGCTCCCAATAGACTGAAAAACCCACAGCGACGAACACGGGACGAATTAGCGATCCATCACTACTTGTGTCTTAAAGCAGTGAAGATATGCTAAGCATGCTGCTTTGTTGCGCTGTGATCAAACTGCTTGAGAAGAATATCGGTGCAAAAATTCATACTTCGGATCATGGACATGGTATCTGACGTTGGCGTGAACATTACTGCAGTAGAAACGACAACGAAATTTTAAAATTAGTTATGATTCCAAGCTGAAATGGTACTTACGACATGTTGCTGCACACCAGGTCACAGAGAACAGATATAGTTAGTCATCATTGTCAATCTTCAGTAAATTACTGTCCACTGAAAAGCTAATGATTTAACTGACATAGCAGTACGAAAACGCACTATGGCGTGCACTAGTATAAGCATGACTGGGCTAGAGAGTACCCGGTACGCATACCTGACGGGCAACAGCAACCGCGAAACCGATCGTGTGCTTCCGGGGAAATTGTGTCCTGTCATCCATATGCAATAACATTTTTATCGACAACAACATCGTTTATTATTTCCATTTGCCTATTTGTTGCATTATGACTCTGGGACAACAAACCCGGTCAGTTACCTCAACCTAGGAGAAATCTGTGAAATAACAAAAACTGTTGGGATCAGGTGATTCACGAGGCAAAGCTGGGATAGAAAAGATCATTTTGAATACATATCTACGTAAGCGTGGTGCAGGCTTTATGGTTCACTGTTAGTTATGTAGGTGGGGTAATGAGCACCAAAATGGCGAAACCGGTCACAAGCGCCCGGTGCTAGCAGCTTGAAAGCTTTAAGCTCAATAACCGCCGTATAAACATTCTACTAGCTGCCATAGAATACCTTGGAGAGTGGTAAGTCAGTGAATGACAACCATAAAAATCAAACTATTCGCCTCGTGCACGCCATATGCAGCGTACGCTCCAGATAGGATTCCCCACGCAATGTTCGCTGAGGTTGGAAGATAAATAACGTTTGCCTGTCCATGACAGTGAACTCGGCCACGTGAGGCATGTTAGGCTTCCTGGGTGTGCTGAAAGAGATCCACCTGCTCAAACAATTAATTACATTATAGGATTAGTGGTGCTTCTGCATTCATACACACTTTCTTTATCAAATTAGTATTATTATTTCTAGTTATGCCCCTACTTTTTTCATTCTGCCAATTTTTTTTTAAATTTCCGTTTGGTTTTTCCACTGAGAGGGCAATCAAGACTGATGCTTTCGGTTCATGGTTAGTGATTTTTCGAGCAGAACTGATCGTGTAAACCAAACAGTCTGTGCGGAAAAGAGTTCACTCCATTCAGCGGTTTCCTTAACAAAACAAAAATCATAATGGGACCGCATTAACAATGACCATGTCACAAGCAAACTGAACTGTGATAGAAACATAAACAGAGAACGAGAGAGAGCGAGTACCTTTTGTACATTTAACGGAGGAAGCATGTTTTGGAACATGTCAACCAGAAGTCGCAAATGCGGCGGCGGTGGTTGTGGTTGTTTTGGTCCGGGTGCGTCCGGACAAAGGGATCCGAATCCGGTCATTGCGAGTAGTGGAGGTGTGCGAAATTGATTCGAATCGAACACTCGTCGAACCAGAGTGGTCACATCCCGTTTCAAGCTGTACTCGCATACGGAGAACGTCAGACTGGGTCCGTGTGGAACACGAACCAGATGAAGGAATACCCCACCTTTCGAACTGGATTTATCGAACGATTCACCAGGTTGGGATTCCGTATCTACAGTGTGGATGGGATGAGGTAGAGCAGATTATTTACATATAAGGTGATATTGGGAAATAGATGAGACGATATTTTATCAACCATTTTGATTTACTGGAAGCTGCGTATTGATAGGACGAAGACCGAACAAAATACACCAGTTAATAGTCAAGCAAACTACGTTAATATTCGAGACCGAGGCACAAGGTGACTAAAAGATGGATATATATTCACCATAAGAACACACCAACGAGAACCGGCAACTAGGATCGTGAGTAATGTACGTTAGAATCGATAGCAATGACCGCACACTACGAAGCAGTTGAGAGAAATCACAATAAAACTAAGCTGCGGATTTCGGAGAGCTGCGGTTAGTGGGCGCATCAAGAACTCAGTCTGTTGCTGTCGACACGTACGGGACCGTCTAACCGAACTCCACACAAAAGACTGATAACAGGAATTCAGTTTAGGATCAAATGCTCAGTTTTTCTGTTCAATGTGTTTGGAGGCCAGTTTAACAACGAGCATATTTTTAAAGTTTCAAGAGTTTTAGCTAAGGCATCCTGTTTCCTGATCTGGCAGTGTGTTGGTGCTTCAGTTACAGATCCATCATCCAAGACTAGTGCTTAGCCTTTTGCACCCAGTGAAGAATGCGGAAAATGGACAGGGTAGCAGTCATTTTTACCTGGAGGCTGCCTAGTATAGGCAAGTGAAAACTACCCAATGAAATACGATCACTCTTTCCGCTGTCAGGTAATTCGCTACTACGTTCACGTGAGCTGTTCCTCTTCGTGTTTATTTGCCGGAGTGTCTTCGGCGTGGATTTCAGCAATTTTATAGATCACGCGATTTCCGACGACTCAAGACAGTTCTGAAACAGCAATGGGAACAGACAGGATGGTTTACAGAACAGCAAACGAAACTGAACCAGCCGGAATCGGTCCTACATGTATAACAGATTACCCCACCGGAAAAATAACGTACAATGAACAATCGAGAACACGGGTAATCAGACAGCTGCTCTAGCGGAAGGTCAGTAAAAGGAGAGGCAGACAGCAAACCAAGTAAACAATCATCTGATGAATTAAACTAGATTACACCAGAATCCGAACGAATATTGTTCAAGTTACTCCGGCAGAGTACAGACAGCACAAGCAGCCAACGGACAGCTAACACGGTCAAGCGAAAACCAACCAACCAAAGGGGGTCGGCGACCAGCCAACAGAAGAGCTCCAGTTAGAACTCATGATTGGACGGACACAGGTGAGCATCCGAAATGGATCCGCGGAGTTAGGAGGGAATGACGACAGACACACAAGATTTATCGGGTGCAGTCAACAACTGATCAATATAACAAATGGGTTGGTACAGAGCAAGTAACCTGTTGTGGATTTGCAGGCGTGTGCGTGTACTAGGCTGTCAGTGGTTCCAAAATCGATCCATCGCTGATTCCCACGAAGAGGAATCAATACGTAGTGACTAGCTGGTTAGATCCAAATGTTGTCCACCATCTGGCTCGGAGAGACTGAACTTCACCTGTCGTCTAACCATTGGATTGCCAGGCACGAATACATATTCGGCTGCCACGAGCGCACTCCTTGAACCTCTGCGCTGTAACTCAGGTCCGATTCCGTTTGGATTACTTTATCACAGTCCTTTACTGAGATAGTGTCCTCATGAAAATATTCAAAACAATTTTTTATCACTAAAAGACGTGTTGATATGTCAATAACGTGGAGCCGTCATGTGAAGAGGCGCAAAAGAGCTGAATGTGGGCAGGCCTTAGTCGCACACAACCAGATTAGGACAGTTCTCAGCACTGTGCGTTCCCCGTGTAACAAGCTTCCAGACCTAACTGATCTGCTTATGGTCCGTGTCTTTCAAAATACGTGTGTGGTATGCCTTCAGGAAATTTGGCTGAATGCTGACGTGGACGATTTTGTGGTCGAAATGGAAAACTGTATATGCTTACGTCAGGATAGGCAGGATTCCACGAAGAAAAGAGGTGGTGTTGTTGCTACATGTATCGATTCCAAGTAGTGTAGAAATTCCAGTGTCATTTTTTCCTACTATTCTAATGAGACTGACTGTGTATCTGTCTCACACCGTCGTAAATTCTCCTGTTTTGAACATATTATTATCACAAATATTTACATTGCACCACAACGTTCACAAGGCCCAGTTAACTTCTATGATTCATCTCCACCTTTCCTTGTATCGTTGATTGATACTGATTTTCATATCAATATGGGAGACTTTAACCACACATCCTTTAATCTCAATGATAACTGCTTTACCCCGACCCGCATTGATTCAGTTGGATTATACCCTAGATAATTATCCAGAGCTCTTTTCCGCCAAACTTAGTGCTTCTTTTAGCACCAGTGGTTACAATACAGCTTCAAACATTCCCCTTCGGCGTATTTTACGGACGAAATTATAAACCGCATCTTCAAAATTTGCTGTACCACCGAAACGGTTCAATTCCATCCAGGAAGACTGGTCTCATTCTATCTAAAACGGTTAAGCAGGGAGAAGGGGTTATCCTACAGAACGCGCAACCCACCTGAGGTCAGTAGACTATCAAGCTTGGCCAAAAGAAAAATCTAACGTCTGAACTTGATATTAAGTCAACAGGAGCATCAAAGATAAATGGCAGGGGATCAATCTACCGCGTGATCAGAAAAAAGGTCTCCCACCCCCCTTCCGATGACATGGATGTTGATCATCTGAATTGGCAGTTCATTCGTCACTCGGAGGACGCTCTCCCAGTTTTCCATCAGGTTAACAATTCGGAAATTGAAAAGTTCTTCAGCGGGGAAGATTGCAAGCTCCTGTAGTACACCAATTGAAGTTTCTGAACCGGACGGCTTACCTCTGGTAGTACTCAAACACGGGGTTGGACCTCTTTCTGAATAACTGACTAACGTTGCCAGTCATTCACTTGAATCGATCTCTATTTCCGACTCTTGGAGACCCGCCACAATCATTCCCACACTAAAAGGGTCGAGTAACCAAACAAGCACCAAGATATTCCGCCCAACTGGACTTTCCTCGTCGGTGTTGAAACTATTTGAACGCACCGTTCTTCAGCGTCTTCAAAGCGCAGTCAGAAGTTCCTCTGACGAATACCAATTTGCGTATAAACCCAGGGGTTCTACGATTGGTGCAGTAGCGTGTATGGTCCATTAGATCACGGGATCTCTGAATTATTCGTGCAAGTCAGTTAGGTGTGCCTATCTTGGTTACAGCGCTTGCCACTGTACCACGATATTTGATTCCCAAAAAACCGGAATCTTTTAGTTGCCCCAAATACTTACTTAACCAGTTGAAAAACTACTTCTCGGGAAGAGCACAATGTACCAAAGTTAGAAGAAAAGTTTCCTGACATCTCTTAAGTACTGCCGGTGATCTTTAAGGAGCTGTTCTTTCCCCATTCTTAATTACTGCCTATATCAGCGACCTAACTGAAACCCAACCAGCTCGTCTACCCAAGTATGCCGATGACGTTGTTTTGGATTGGTCAGTCTCCCAGCAGTCAGATCTGGATGAAGTTCATGAAAATATTGCACTTAGTCAAAACTCTTCTGAACAGTCCGGTCTTCTGTTAAACAATGCCAAATGTCAACAGCGCATTATTTCCAATCTCGGGTCACGTTTTATAGAAGACAGCAACAATAATAACTTTATTCCTCCTGCACATGTGAGCCATGTGAAATAGATCGGTGTAACTTTGCAAGAGAACTTACATACAGAAATTACTGTTGGAAGGTTGCGTACGCTGTCCTTTCAAATTCGTAAACTTCGATAGTTCAGTGCTCCGCAATCTTACATTTCTTCCTCCGTACACCAGTGCATATTTCCCATAGTTCTATATAGTTCCCCCGTAATTTTTCCTGCTCTGTTGAAAAAGGACTACATCGTCCTTCGTAAAGGTCTGTGAATCCTCACCCTTAAGAGATGGTCACCACATTATAGTATCGACGCCGTTTGCCGAAAACATCATTGCGGACTGTTCACATCCACTGCACTGCGACCAATCACATCCGTCTACCCGCCTTGTGTTTCAAATACTACCTTCGAAATTATCGCTGTACAGAATTTCTGTGATTCCCTTCCTTGTTCGTGTTTTAGCAAGCAAGGATGCAGTCTTATCGGAACTGTTAACCCATTCTGACGTGCTAATTTCCTTCTCATTTTTACTCGACAGCTGAAAAGCACTGTAAAAACGTGCTCGAGCCAGTGTAATAATAATAATCATAAACAAGCGTTGCTCTCTGGATCGTTCTGTCACGCTTGGCATCACACCTAATCAAAAAGCAGTCCTGTCGTGCTGGTTGTATTCGAACTCTTTCTTCGTCTTCATTCATTCATTCCACTTATAACTTTGTTTTCCTTTTATTTTTTACTTTACGCTTCTATTCGTTTCGCTCCCGACCAGATCATCATGAAAAGTAACGACCAAAACCAGGGCAAAGAAGTGAAAGGCTGATGGTTGAAAGAACTGAATTGGAGTAGGTCAACAAAATAACATCCTGAAATCTTAGTTGTACCAACCACCCGGACTATATAAAAATTGACCCGCCGGGGCTGGATTCGAATACGGCACCAGATAATGGGAAGTCTTTGACACCGGTTATCTGGTCAACACTGGGGTCGTGGCACAAAAATGAGACCACTCATACGAATGGGTAGTTTTTTCAAAAAGCATCCACAACAGACATCGCTTCACGAAGGACAAAAATGTGCTTGAGAAGATTGAAATACGACTGTTCCTTAAAGCAAACTAGAAAGCCTATTACGCACAAAGCAGTTCCGGCCGATCGCACTGACAACGGCGATCGCCCCATCTAGCTGTGACCTGGTCACAGATGGTTTTTGGTGAGTACGAACTTCCGGTGCTGGTCGTTTTTCACCAAATGGCATCGTCACCTATCCTGGAATACCGCACTATTATTCTATAATAAAAGGAAGCAAATAAAAAGATAAAAAATACTATCACTGGTCACGGTTGGTTCAAATCAACTGAATGTTGTCGTTCATTTTGGTCCGCGCCTATGGACTCAGTTCACGCCCCGGTACGTGCTCCCGTCTGTTTAAGTTTCGTCTGTGGTCGTGCAAACGCCACCCATCCTGCATAGGTGGTTCTAGAGGATGGTCGACGACCTGTCTCCCAAGAACAGCTGTCCACACGGTTATCAAACGCCGATAACAGATCAAGGAAACCTTGCACGCCACTTCGGAGGCCACAACAACTTCAGTTTTATGTTCGCAGATCCGTCCCCTAGGATGCCACACTCAATGAGGCGCACTAATCCTCGAGCCGCCTACTGACTAGGCGTTTGAGGAAGAACCATGAGCAGTGGTGGACTGCAAAGTGTAGGGAAATGGAGGAGATTGTGTCCATCAGCAATAGTCATGACCTTTACCGTTTGATTAGAAGTACCGGCCCATCGAAGCCTGGTGAAAGCGAAGCAATCAATGAACCCGGAGGCCCAATTCGCTCTCAGGAATATCGTCTGCGAACCTGAGCGGAACAGTTCAGCTGGCCCACTTCCGAATATACCTGTAAGAGAACCAATGCAGATAGATATCACTCCACCTTAAACAGAAATGATTCGGGAGATCGGTAAAAAGCCTCTGGACCGAATGGATTGTCCCTCTCCTTCTCCTTGGGTGGAGGCAAAGGTTAGTTTCGGAGTTAACAAAACTCCCCGGGTTATTTGAGATAGCGAGCAGATTCCCAGAAAAGGGTATGAATCAGTGATTGTACCGATTTACAAGAAAGGTGACAGGTCCTACTGTGAAAATTACAGAAGAATTAGTTTGGTAAGTATCGCATCCAAACTGCTCATCAGGCTTATTCTCCACCGACTATCCAGCGCTCATGAAATGTGTACGCGTGAGAATGAAGCCGGTTTAAGACCCGGTCGGGGTTGTATTGACCACATCTTCACTCTTCGACAAACCTTAGAGCACAGATACATCTTTTGTAGGTCAACAGTTTCGTTCCTTTTTGATCAGAGAGCGGCGTTCGATTTAGTTGACTGCACAGTTCTCTGGCGCTGCTTATCATTGAGGGGTGTGCCAAAGAAGACTATTCCTCTTTCCCAATGCTACTATACAAACAGCCGAAGTCGAGTTCATGATTATGGCGATCTTTCAACCGAGTTCACCAGGAAAAGTGGTGTTCGTCAAGGATGTCCTCTTTCGTCTTTTTTCTTCAATTTAGTAGTTGAACTGATTCTTGAGACAACCCTATCTTCCTGTGGCCATGACGGCATTGATCTTTGCTCAGACAGTAAACTCTCTGACTTGGAATACGCGGACGATATTGTTCTTCGGAGTGAAGATCCAGGTAAGTTGCAAGCTCTCTTTGATAGCCTAAACAACTGCGTAGCAATGTTTGGGATGCGTTTTCCACCTTCAAAGTATACAATCCTCTTGCACGACTGGGTCAGCTCTACACCAAACCTTGGGTTGGCAGAAAGAGCTGTAGTTGAAGTAGATAAATTTTGTTATCTGGACAGTAACATCTCTCCAAGAGATCGGATAACGGATGAAGTGTCATCGCGTATACGAAAGGCGCGTTTGTCTATTGCCAACCTCAGCTATTTGTGGCCTCTGCGTGAAATCCGAGTGTACATTGAGGCAGTTAGTTCCGTTCTTCTATACAGTTCAGAAACATGGCCATTAAGAGTAGAAGATAGGCAAAAGCTGTCGGCGTTCGAGCACTGATTTCTCCGTAGCATCGCTCTAATATGGTGGGAACACAGTATCAGCAATGCTGAGATTAGGCGTAGAGTGTTTGGAACCATTAATCATTCACTGGAACAAGTAACGAAGTTAAACAGGTTAAGGTGATTGGGACATGTGTTACGTCTGCCCATCGATGGACTTTCTCGGCGTACGCTTTTCTCCGAGTCAGGTAGTGGTTTGAACGTAGGTTTAGGTGGCAGAAAAGTATGAAAACCTCGACCACCGAACTTGGCCAAGTAGGCCGTATGAGATTCCGAGTTGGGGTTCATTCGATCCGCCTACCAGATGGTTGGAGATGTCAAGTGATATGGCTGAATGCCGTGGATGGTGATGTAGTTGCATTCAAACTGTCTGTCTTCATTGTTTTCGCTCATTGCTTTCATTCCAGCCCTTTTCACTATATGCTACTATTCATTGTGCGCCTAACTGGGCGATTATGCGAGGTATACATATTTATTATATATATATATATATATATATATACCATATAAAAGGAGCAATCATATCACTCACCCGAACCGGGACACGATTCCAAATCGGCCTTAATTTGACCACGTTTACTTTTCTTGAGTAGCTGCCTTCGTCGTTTTTCCTCTCGTTTGTCCGCATGCGGATGAGTCAAATACAGTAAATGTGTGACATGTAACGGACCAGCTATGGTAATAAAATCCTTCAGGACATTTCGCTTGTGTGTTTTTAATCGGGTGGCTGTGTACGGTTCGAAAATCTCACGCAAATCTAGCGACAACTGTTTCACCAAACTACCCACTCCGGGACGAGTGAAAATGAAACTGTGAGGGTCTTTCGAGTACGTGCGTTCTTGTCGCGTAATTGCATTTGCGCGCGCCTTGCGTACGGATTTGGGGCGTCTTCGACCGGTCATGTGGCTGAAGAGAAGTGAAGAAATTCTTGAGTCACTAGTCGAACTAGAGATCAAATAAGACCATCGTCTACCGGTTGTTGGTGAACAAAACAGATAAACAACTTGCTGAAACAATCCGGTGTGATAATTTGTTTAAGCCACAACTGATGAACCTTAGAATGCAATCACGCAAACGGTGAGTCAGAGAAATTCAAAAATATATGAGATTTGAGGCTATCACTGGCTACAATGACGTAAGTGCCCCCTCTATCCCGATATTAGAACTTGCATATAAGCATATGCCAGTCGACCTCAGTAAAGACGTCTGTTTGCCCACGCTGGAGCGTGTAAATCATCGTTCCTTGCCTCACGAAACTATTTCCTCTAAATACTGATTTCCCTGACTCACCCCATTAAACATGCGCTTTTCCTACTGCTATTTTCTACTGATGAGTTTTGTAGCGCGGTGGCTATGCAGAAGCTGAAAATTCATCCTAGGATGCAAAAAGCACACACTTGACTTGAAGCACGATTATCGTACGAGGCAATACTACCGTTCAATTTGGTTCACAACTTCAAACTCTTTTGATCAGTAGACGATTTCGTTGTTTAGTCACAAATGAACTGTAACCAACTAATCAACCAATCACTTGCATTCAAAAAAGCCCTCCGAACTCGCATTACTCGTAACTTGAATACCATTCTTTACACCGTGATATAATAATTATATTCGTTAACGGAGTAGCATAACAACCGCACCGATTTCGAACACAACACGGCTCAGTGTGCCGAACGTGTCAACATCTGAACGGATAAAAATCATGCCGGGTAAACTACGTCGTAAACGATGGTGGCATCAATTTAGTTCGCCGCTGGGTAGGCCAACTATGCTGTTTTTACAAGTTCATCTGAAGGCAGAAAATGACTGTGACGATAATCGTGTGATACCATTTAAAACCCAGTAACACAACAAATGTGTCCTGGCAAATGTTTTGAGAAATGTACAGGATTCTCGAAGTAACTGGAAGTGACGATACAATTCTTGTAGTGAGGAGGAAACGAGATTCAATATGCACCGAGAAAAACTGGAAAACTTTAACACCGATAGTACGGCATTGCAGACGGAAATTATAATTAGCTAAGAATTCAGATGGCAAGCTTCTACTGAAAAATCCGCGGTAACTTAAACGCCGGCTTTTCAATTTTTTAACGACAACACTCTTATTGGTATGACAATTTTCCTGTGAAACGATCAATGGGATCAATTAGTGAACAGACAAAAAGCATGGCACGCAGAAATAAAGTTAACTATGAGATTATATGAACGTTGATTACTTGTCTTTTGCTCTACTGCAATGTCTCATGCAAATGAGTCCCGCGAAAGAAATTAATTAGGAAAATGTAATGGATTCTGTGAACAGTGGGGTTGATATGTTGATGAGTTTTATTGATATAAATATTCGCTGTAAGTCCTGCCGATATGCCATAATGGAATCCATGAGATAACGCTTTTCCATACTGCAATCCTTTACACATCTATGAAACCAGTCATAGGGTGACAACCTACAGGTGGACAAATGACCCAGGGCAGAAAAACACGAAGAATCCAGCTATCGACTGAAAAACTAATGGTGTGAATAAACAGTGGGAAGATGCACTTCAAGGAAATTATCTGATACTCTAAGCAATGTAGTTAAGATGATCCGACTACACTGCAGGTTCTAACAATAACACATCCGGGTAAAGTCTAACAAAATAATACTCTCACACCACTTGCACCTACTGAGATAATTTTAGTAGTCAGGTTATTGACACAAATGATGAGCACAAACCAGCAGTGTTCATCATAAAGTACGAAAGAACTTTGAACAGGATAACAGACAATGCTGGTCGGCTCCACATGCAGGTGACAGCATCCGCCATCGGTGAATGAAATGAGCGGAACTGGCAAACATAAACTCATTCATAAAACCAGAACTAATGGCATTAGTGTGAACGATTTCTATTGGCTGATCAGAAAGGGAGCGAAATGGCGAGCATGGGATACAGATTTCGGATATGTCTTCTCGTAAGGATACCCTCCAAACGTGACACAATCAAACGAGCAAATAACGGATAAATGAATCAACCAACAACGTTGGAAACAAAGCATGCGCAAAGTGGCGAGTCCGAGTAAACCACGTCGGAGCGGAGCGGACGGGGGGGGAGGGGTGGTATGTGAGGAGAGAAAGAAAGAAAAAGGTAACATAAGGCCAGTATTTGGGTGTTGGTTACGGATATGGGCAGTGGGTGGGAAGGTAACAGAAGAGTAAAAACGCCAACAAAGTTTCATGTGCTCAGAGGCCGATGAAGAGAATGCCAAGGTCGTAAACACGTAGACGAGGCAATTTATTATTTGATCAAATACCTATTGGTGCACCGAGAGAGAGAGAGAGACCGCGTGAACCAAACCGATAAAGGACAGTGGGGATGTTTTCAGTTCATATCATACGTGATCGCAAGGCACTTGAACTGTCCCAGTTTCGTGAAATTCAACGGCATTTGTCACAATAAAGGTTCACTCTCGTTCATGAATGAGCCTGTTCCAAATGCACCTGCATATCAGTGCGTAAACAGACCTGAAATGGGCATAGATCACACGGGATACAAGCCGATTAGAAAAAGTGGGAACCGGACACCTCGAAAAGCGTCTTTCATTAGTACTGATACAATACTGCTAACGAATAAAACAACAACCCACTGGCGAAAAGACCTGAAATTTCAATTTTGTTGACATCGATTCGTGATCTACGGATGTGCATACAAACAGTCAAGAAACCAATGGGTATAGTTGAATGTAAGCAGATCGCAAAAGTTTCACCACCAATAGAAGTGATGCATCAGTAGCACACATCTCGAATAATGATGAAATGTGGGCGATCTAGACAAAAAGCTCAGTGACGACGAACTGACTTATGGAAATCACCAACGTGAGTTACGAACGCCAATATCCAAAGCCTTTAGGAAAAGAAAGGCAAGTGGGCATCACGTTGACTGGGTGTATGGGGTGTCTGAGAGGAGTAGCACTTCTGAGTTGGTTGGCTGTCGTGTCCCTTGGGACATCCTCCATCTCTTTGGTCTCCATCATTCACCCAAATCTCAACTGTGGCTCCACGAAGCTGAAGCATGCATCAGCCGCCACACCCCGGCAAACCGCTCGACAGGCGGACTGAACCAGGTTGAGGGTTACCGAGGTCTAAAAAACTTCGGCGAGACGGTGCTCGGCATGTGAAGACAGATCCTTCTGAATGGGGCGGGCGAGAGCTACTGATCCAACGGCCACAAAGGAGACCTGTTCAACTGCCTGATCCGGCATTCCAGAGGAGGCGAACGAACCGTACAGCAGGTCACCGGCTCCTCTGGAAACACCCTGCTGCCTTGCAGTCTGCACTTGGGTGTGCAAGGGCTAGAGGTGCAACCTCGAACAAAAAGGCCGAACGGTGCTGGGGACACCGCTTCGTACCCTACTCCCGCGACTCTCTATGATTATTCACGAAACCTCACGCGCTCATCATGCTACGGCATCCCCGGTAAGCGACGCGCCTCGTGTCCCGGCGGTCGAGGTGATAAGACAACAAGCTGGGATTATTCGCTGCAGGAAAAGAACACACATAGCCTGTTGGAATGTCAGGACGTTTCTAGACGTCGGCAGTCAGTGCATCACAATGCGAGCTCTACATGACTATGACGTAGATATTGCTTGCCTCTCGGAAGTCCGCCTGCCAAACTCAGGTAGCCGACAAATTAAGGTCCCGGGTGTGGATACATCCTATTGGCTCTATCACAGTGGCCCGAAAGACAACTCCGGTCTCTACGGTGTCGCGTTTGCTCTGAACAAAGCAGCTAATGATGCAATGATCTCTTGGGAATCAGTCTCATCCAGACTCGCCTTGGCACGTTTTAAAGGCTCCCCGCACGACTTGACGGTGATCGCGATCTATGCTCCAACCAATTCAGCTGATGACAAAACCAAAGACGAATTCTACACTAATTTGCAGGAGGTAATCAACCGGGTTTCGAGGCGCGATGTACTTTTCATCGCAGGAGATTGGAACGCTCGCACAGGTACGGCCGACGAATCTACTAGCCATATTCTCGGGAGATTCGGCCTTGGTCAACGCTGCGAGAACGGTGGCCGACTGATTGGTTTTGCCGACATCAACAGAATGGTTGTCTGCAGCACTCGATTTCAACACCCCAAGAAGCATCTACTCACATGATACTCCAATGATGGTCACACTGCGCACCAACTCGACCACATCCTGGTGAGATCCCGTTGGGCCTCGTCTGTGGAGGATTGCCGAACGTACCGAGGTGCAATAACGGGCAACACAAACGGCACCGACCATGTCCTCCTACGCGCATGTTTCAAAGTTCATCTGTCTACACGTGCTAAAGTGTCTGCACCCTCTCGGATAAACGTTGCTGCTCTAGGAAATCCAGAGAAGCGAGAAGCATTGTCACGAGCAATCACAACCTGACTAACCAGCGCAACCAATGCACAGGCAGATGAAGTTTCTGTGGGAGGGCAGTGGATTCGAATGATGACGACAATCAAGGAAGCTTCTTGGACAGTACTCGGGAGAACGAAAAGGCGGACAAAGGATTGGATCTCGGAGAGCACGCTCCAGCTGTCAACCAAAGCACATGAAGCGCGACTGGAAGGTAGTAACGAACGCCGCAGACTGCAACGAGAAGCCACACGCTCCGCTGAGGCTGATCGCATAAGATACTGGATAGAAATAGCTGAAAAAATGGAGACCGCGTCCGGAATTGGTGACTTCGGTAAACTGTTCCTCCTCATTCGCAACGCCTCTAATAGGTTTTGTAAGCAAAATTCCCTTCTTCGTGACACGGCAGGAAACTTAATACCTGAACAGAGTAAGAAAATGGACCGATGGGTGGAATACTTTAGTCAGCTGCTCAACCGGCCTACGGACCACCGGACGGACCAACCAATATCAACCCCTCCAGTCCAGTACGAAAGCAACTGTGACCCGCCAAACACCGTGGAAATCACGGAGATGATATACAAACTGAAAGACAGAAAGGTTGCTGGGGAAGATGGCATCCCTCCAGAAGTGCATAAGGCATGTTCATCGTCATTGATTGACAGGTTGTGTACACTTTTTTGGTTCCATTTGGAGAGCGGAAGCATTTCCACCCGACTGGGGAATGTCCATACTACTGCCCATTCCGAAGAAAGGTGATAAATCGGCATGCGAGAACTACCGAGGGATCAGCCTGATCGATATGGCCGCAAAGATCTTTGGTTCGTTGTTACTAATCCGTTTTTCCGAGGCAAGAGACCAGCGCACTCGCCCGAACCAAGGGGGTTTCCGCCGTGACAGAGGCTGTGTGGATCAAATCTTCACACTGCGCCGAATACTGGAGCACCGCTATAAGTTACAGCAGCCGACGGTAGCTTGTTTCATCGACTTCCGGGCAGCTTTTGATTCGGTGAACCGCGAGTCTCTTTGGACCATAATCCAATCCGATGGAATGCCCGATAAGCTTTTAAGGCTGTTAAGGGGATACTACTCGACAACCGGTGCTAGGGTTCGTTTGTACGGTGAAGAGTCCCGCGAGTTCACACACATTACCGGAGTTAGGCAGGGCTGTCCCCTCTCACCGGTGCTGTTTAACTACGCCACTGATTGGACAATGCGTCACGCATTACACAACTACCCTGGCGTTCAGCTTAGCCAGGAAACATACCTCTCGGACCTGGAGTTCGCGGATGATATTGTTGTCCTAGGAGACTCCGCCGCTACGCTACAACCAATCCTCGACCGAATCAATTCCTTTGCGAGGTCCATCAGACTTGAAGTAAATTCGACCAAAACAAAAGCTTTCACAACCCATCTGGGCCCGACAATTCAACAACTGTCGATCAATGACCAACCAGTCGAATACGTCCCTTCATTCAAATACCTGGGCTCAACTCTGCTTCCGAACGGCCAAGCAAAAGATGAAGTGGTATTACGGATCGACAGCGCCAGGAGAGCCTTTCTTCAGCTAAGACGAACACTGTGGACTCGCAGTGAAATCAGCTTAAGAACCAAAGCTCGTGTTTACTGTGCTGCCATCAGGCCCGTACTCATTTATGGCTGCGAAACCTGGCCACTACGAGCTGAGGATACCAGAAGGCTGGAGGTTTTCGACCATTGGTGCCTGCGGCAAATCCTCAAAGTCAAGTGGCGCGACAGGGTGTCCAACGACGAGGTAAGGAGACGATGCTGTGATATCGATGCTCTCCCCGTCCTACTCCAACGTCGACGACTTCAGTGGTTCGGCCACACGCTTCGGCGACCCGAGTCACAGATAACCAAGCAAACACTCTGCCCCACTCCCTGCCCTGGTTGGCGTTGTCGCTTTGGTGGGCAGCTCAAAACGTGGACCAATACAAACGAGAAAGACGTAGAGCTTCTAGGCCTTCGGTCGGTCTATGGAGCCCGGCGATGGAAAAAGGACTGGATCAAGATCTGTACGGAGCTCGCCTCCGACCGCCGCGCGTGGTCAGCAATGGTTCGTGATATCCATGGAGCCGACTTATCCTCTCGCAGGAGATAGTCGCGTAAAAGTGAGTAAGTACGTTGACTGCGGTATATCTGGATTTGACTGACGCAAACCGTGGAGTATTTGTGGAAGTGGCAAAGCGATACGACGATAATGTGGGGTACGAAAAATAAATAAGTGATGCGATATGCGCACTCATGGACAGCTGACTGACAGTGGAACAGTGCTGGCAGTTTCACACCGACCAAATTACACAAATTGAGGCTTGATATACCCAATACGTGGAGAACTATGATCTTTAAGAAGACCGAATGGGAAAGGGGTGAATTCTATCTGAAACCGGACGTACCTGTCCACACACCCGACAGCACTGAACCAAATTGAGCACCGATTTGGCCCAGGCCGGCGGTGTAGTGATCGGTTCTCGTACGCGACGACCAGCACAATCAGGCGGGAGTAATTCCTGAGGTATTTTCGGGGCACCCTGTCCCTGAAGCACACGTAGAAGAGCACGCTGCAGTCCGACATCTGGAAGCAACGCTAACATTGGAGCAATCCAAACTGGTGATTTTGGGGCTGTGATAGTGAGGCGCAGAGGGATTTATTAGTCAAATAGTTACAAATTATTATTTTAAAAAATTGTCAATATGAGAACTGTCACGATTTAGCTTACCATCGTCACCGGAATCTGCAACCACGGTACCACTGTTGCGTGGGGTTACCAAACCTACTAGCGCTTCCATATAAGCTGTTGCTGTCAGTTGTTTGTGTCTGTATCGACGTGACAAATCAGCGAAACGAGTGAAGCCAGTTTTCCCGCTCACATCGAATAATTCAAGTTCGACGGTCCGGATCAGTTCACGATTGCGAGCCTCCTCTTCGGGTACAGGAATGTAAGGCGTCTGGAGTAGACGGTGGGGGTGGGGACGATAAAGATTCGAAATGAGGAAATTACGAGCCGATCAACAGAGCGTGAGAAGCATGACGCAACAAACCAGTATAAAAGAATTACAACTGACTAGAACGGAAATCTTTTGGGGGAACACTTGCAGTGTGGGGAGTATTGCGGGGGCGTTTTGTGAAATTTTTAAACTCTGTACTGATCGGGAGGGCAACTACACTACTTCCTATTGCTGACTTGAATACGTCTGACATGCTCGCACAAAACTGGTAGTTCTCCCAGTGGAGATGATGCTCGCCTCAGTTATTTCTTTGCGAACGATCCATCTTCATTTTACACCGACATCCGTATCCATTTGAGAAATCTCGAACACTGTACTGTTTAAGTTCCACGAGAATTCCTTGATGAAATAACCAACAAACCTTTATCAAATGCACAACTCGGAAATCTCATTTACGCCAACATCGAACAAAGAACATGAGTTAGCCGAAAAATATGACAGCTTTGTTTAGTTTGGAGTCATTTTACAGCTCCTAAGTTGGTATTCAGTGTGACGACATGACTAGCTACCTGAACTTATCACGAAACCTGTTCTCATACGTTTGGAACGATTTGACTCAAATAGTCGGAAGAAACTACGGAGGTTGAAACCAAAAGTGCACTGCAAGCGCGTCAAACATGAGGTGAAACGGCTACATCGCCAATTCAAACAAGAAACTACGCATGCGCTTAGCGAGACATGCTACCGCCAGTAGTGGGATAGACTTAAACTGTCACGTGGTCGTTCCCTCCAGATCACATTGTGTGCAACGGTTATGAACCGAACAGGTGTTTTGCTTTGACAAATAGTGCCACGGGATCGCTGAACAAACAATCACTTTGAACGACCTGAGAACACCTCCTACTGTCAATCAGGAACACCTATAAGAAATCAAAGTCCATTGTTGACAATAAAAGCGGACGAGATGGTACGTTGACCAACTGCACAAAAGTACGATGGAATGGATATATCCGACATCCACAAGGACTTGAAACACTATAGTGGTGAAGCGGTAACCATGATATCGGGACTTAAAATGCTATAGAACCACATACGGTTCCAGTGGGTTACGCGTGGTAACCAGCCAGGTACCATCTGATCGCTGTCTACGAGCAATATGAACAACGGTGACGGGGTTCGAACCACGTGTCTTAGAGAGGTGATGGCGGTTCGGGTCATTAGACCACCGTTTATCTTATTTTACATCAGCTCTTTTATTACGGCCGATATTTTATTTTCTATTACTATTTATCGATTTCCACTTTTATCAAAGCCCGCAGTGATAAACATCACTGGAGGTTTGGCTCGCAATGGATATAAACTGCATTCTTGACTTTACTACCCCTCAGTCGAGCTGAGACAAAAATGTTATAAACTGAAGCGCGATTAGGTGGAGAGGTGAATGACATTATTGAGGTACGGAACAAACTAAAAACGATGGACAAAAACATGCAACTGGGCACTCATGCTTTAGAATCGATAGATCCGTGGAAGGAACAATGCATTTGTAACAACTATAGGCGACTGCACAAATTGCATTGCTTGGGTGATTTGGTTTGTTGCTATTTTATCGATCAAATCAACAGAATTAAAAGACTGTGCTGAATCGACTACGGAGTAGCTTACGACCATGACTGCGTTCGTGATAAAATCAACTCGATTATTATCAAGGTTTTATTCGCTGAAAATCTTCCTGATCAAATAAAAAACGGAATAAGACCAAACAAGAAGGTAAGCTAAGGTACTTGTTGTACAGAAACATTCAGTCCTTGAAAATCAAAGCAATCGTTGACAGAAATAGATGTGTTTGATACTTGGCCACGTACGGTTACAGAAACGCCAGCTTCGTCGAACCTGAAAGCCAAATCGCAACCTGACCACCGTGTCACTTTTAGTTGTCAGTAAAGCACACTAATAAAGCATGGTGATGTTCACGATGAGCGAAACACGTCCGATCAATCAACGGCAGTGTAAAGTGATTACCCGCCATGAAGGGCGACTATCCGCACTCAATGCATCACCACCGGGTTCACTCTTACGCAGCGTTGTCACCTTACACGAGCAACGCATTAAAAAAATCAGCGGCCGACTGCGTAAAGCTCTTGACTATCCTCAGTACGGAGCGGTTATGAGTCGCAACGGTGGGGCGAAACATTACGCACAAAGGCGTTCTACAAGCGTCCCTTCAAATGGCGTCCAAAGTCCTGTTGGTGCAGCTTAACGGAAGCTAGTCTGGTTCTCGGTATTTCTGAATTATCACACGTTTCACGCGGGTTGCAACATAAGAGATAAATGCGACAGTCTAGAGACCTGAGAGCATGAGGATGTGAGAGGAAAGACAATCATGGAAAGACCAGATTGATGATTCTCTGTTTGCAGTGCAAACTGATAATAGTATATATATATATATATATATATATATATATATATATATATATATATATATATATATATATATATATATATATATATATATATATATATATATATATATAAAATATTACTAGCACAAGCAGCCTGGATCTTAGATAGTGGGAAATCCATTTGCATTTTTCACATACAAAATTCTAACGACACGAGGCTGAATCGAATCGTGACATTCCGCCTACTGGGCAGATGCTCTACTATCTGAGCTATCGCATTACAGCCAATCAGGTGCGAATACCGCAAGCGATTATTTAATGATACGCAAACCACTATTCTAATGGTACACTGGACTAACCTCGTCGGTCACTTCTCAGTGGGACGAACAGCATACGGTTGGACACGATCCCTAGGGCATCGAAACATATTTGTAGAATGTATTATTCGCATGAGTAGCCTGGGTCCTAGACTAAAAGCTAGCCTACTGTGATAGATGCCATAAGCTACTGCAATCTGGGCGAGTTTAGAATATGACCCATCCGAAAAATGACCTAAACTCTTCAGCGTATTGCTACAAGATTGCGCATAAAGGCAGTGGAAGGGTTGTACCCCATAGTCTCAAAAGCCCGCCGCACTGCTAGTGACAGCCAACAACCAGACCTTGAGATCTGGAATGGAGGTTCACATAAGGTCCCAATAAATCAGGTACGGTAACGAGCCGGACGACAGCGGATTACCGTCCACGATCTATTCATATCACAATGCTTTCAAAACAGTTGAGAAAGACTTCACCAAAAAGACATGCGAATAGTTTGTCAGTAAATGGTAATTCGGATTTCAGGAAGCTTTTGTGAATATAACCTACCCTCTGATCTTCACGAATCCTCACCCGTGGACGATAGAACGGAAACCCATCAAATTTGGCGCAGTTCTATTCTCCCATAAAAGGTCAAAAACATAACTTGCTTTTTCTACGAATTTACGACCGATCCATCTTGCAGAAGAAAATGCTGATCGACAGGGATATTGACAATGACTGTAGGTACCCTAAGTTGGTTTGTCAAAGGATATTCAGTCAAAAGAGGATGGAAAAATTGGGATCAGCCACACAAACAGGATGAGGTGACTGAACTCACAGCGGCATACAATACGCATTCCGTGTCGATCCAATCGTGTTTGGAAAGACCCGGAATCGAGGGAACCGGTGTCTTTTTCACTGGTTTTTTGTGTTCTACCGTGGGGACCTTGGGCACTAGTGACTCGATTTGATTCATAGTCTTTGCAGGCTGCGGTGGTATTTTTGGGCCGGCCAGTTTCTTTCTGGACTTGGTCTGTTTATTCGTAGTTGACGATTTGTTTGTGGTCTTTCCGTCCGATGGAACCGGATCATCCAATGAGGGAAATTCATCTGGACCCCAGTCGGCTGACACCGGTGGTTGGACCGTGGACGTGTCCGAGGGGGTTTCAGTGGAGTTGGGCAGCACGTCGACTACTTGTATGTGATTCATTCGATTACGCTCAATATCGTCTTCGTTTTCCTATAAAGATCAAAAAGTGATGAAAATCGCAACGATGACGACAAAGAAGACAATGGGCGAATAAGAGTTAAAAAAAACATCACAAGCTGAAATGAGTTTCATTATGAATAACTTGTATAATGGCATACAGTCATCGATCAAAGCCTTCTCTAGAAATATTTTCCTCAACGTTATGTACTGTTACTGAACAAACCGGTCGAAGTCAATCCAAATAGCCCGGTGGTGTTCGACTCCAACTATTCCCACAGGTTCGGATACCAGTTGGGGCTCGGCGGGTGTGCACTTCTGATGATTCCGAACGAGGATAAAACTGCTGTACGGTGCTTCATGGTTTTCATTAAGCAGCTGGGCGCCGTTAATACATGAAGAGTCACCTAGTTTATAAATCACATGCACACACGCACGTGTAGAGACAGATTCGGATCATCATTCCCCTTTCTTATTTTATGAGTCATACATATTGTTGTGTATTGGTACGAGCATGGATAACTGAAAACGAGCTTGTTCGCCACATTGTTCATTTTAATTAGTCCTTTGTGTCCTCACATTTCGGGTGAGCACGTTTGTCAGATCAAATATCCTGATACTTATATTGAGAGGGGAGTTCGTTGAAAAACTTCATTCCCGCCCGTTCTGTTGGAAACTGCAATGAACAAATGTTTTGTAAGTTCGATATAAGGCTGATAAGCCGGTTTGTTCTGCTGACGTATGAGTTACCCCAAATGTAAGTAAACTGACGCAATGGGTGTCTTGAATCAGTAGGTAGGGCATAACTGAATGCTACCCGGTGCGTCTCCACGTCGCGAATAGGAGAGTGGTCACACCGGTGGTTAGCCACGAATGAATAAGCAACAGCTCACAATAAGTGATCGCAGACTATCAACGGCATTGTAAGACTGAATGGCGGGTTTTTCACTTAGCAGTGAGCTCCCTATAAGAAAGCCACAGTAGCCCATAGACATTAAAGACGTGCAAAAGCGCAGTCCACCACCAGCTACCCTGAGTGGGACATGATTTACTAGGGCACGTTAGGCACCTTGATGGGCAAAACATCATCCAAACAGTGTAAGAACCGCTCGATCGGTCATCGGCTCCCGACACAAATTTTCTGCAGACCTTGGTTACGTATGGTTTGAGAGTTCCATCCCGGACAGAAAGCCGAGTGACGCTGGGGACGCCACTTCGTGCCTTATTCCTCAGACTCTTCACGGATAGTTTTTCTATTCGCACCAAACATGGTACGGTGTCCTCGGGGAGCGACGCGTCTTATGTTCTCCTCAGGGCCGGAGTAACCAATATGGTAGTCGAGGGCTTTAACGCCCGAAACCACACCTAAATAGCCTTTCTTATTACATCTCATACCTGATTTCAGACTATGTCCGGAAAAAAACATGGTACAACGGGGGAATAAGTGGTACATGGAGTCAGATTCCATGATTTGCTTATGGGTGCAACACTACCAAGGTGCCCAGGCCAAAGCAGGTGGTTTTCTTGGGAGTCCACAACCGGAGCCCATAGCTGTCCAAAGCTTAACCCGCAAGCCAGAGGGAGGAAGCGTGAGGTCCGCAACCCACATGAGACCGGTCACTGATTGTTCAGTTAATACACCCTTCGGATGAGGCCAGAGGTCCTGAATGTTCAGTACCCCCTCCGCCGCGGATGCCAGCGACCACAGTGCTGTATGATTCGTAAGCCGCATGTGGTCGGTTTGAAATCGGGATTTACCCATCTCCCCTAGACTGGATATCAGTCAACCCGGTGGAGAGCGCCGGGCGTTCGTATTTGTCCACACACTTTGGTGAAAATATCTCTGCTACGAAAAGGCAGTGAGTAGGACTATCTCGAAAGAAGCTGTCTGAGACTTGGAGTGGATAACCACATGAGGTTATATTAGCACATGTGTGATAACGAACAAATGACAGTGGATTATTACCTGCCAGAATATAGGAACCCTCCCGGGTAGCGGAAGCCAAGCCTTCATTGCACAGATATCAAATAGAAGTAACATGTCTCGCCGAGGGCAGACTGCCGAATTCGGCGAACGATGTATAAAGGTTCCCGGAACAGGCAACAGTTACCATCTCTACCACAGAGGACCTAAGGATAACTGCAGTCTCTACGGCGTCAAGACAGTTGTCAGCAACGGGACCGAAAGAACCCGGCTCATTTGGAAACTGGCAACCCTTCGGATGCCTTTATCTCGTTTCCACGCCTAACTTTTGGATGTGTCGGTTGTCAAGGTCTATGCCGAAGAGGCAGAGTGCGACCAAAGTAAGAGAAAGGCACTACATTATCAAATAGACGAAAAAAATGTATGAATAAAAAACGCCATCGGTAACGACAAGTGAACACATCCTCCAGTTTATCCAACCATTGAGTCAGACCTTGTAGATTCGGATAAGGAAGACTAACATACACCTGGTGTATCCAATGCCCCGCACCGCGGACTCTATTAAAACGCAGTGGAAAAAAACAGTAAAATCCTTACTGCCAAGCAATCGCATGTTGGCGGAAATATTCGCTATTGGAAAGTTCGCTGATAATCATCAACTGAAACTCAATATGATGAAAGGAAGGCAGCCGTACAACAAATAACGATATCTGTCTCGGTTTCCGCGAAATTTTCATGTAGATTCAATGACTAAAAATTAAGCAAAACGGTTGTGTAAATACTCATTTTAGGCATCTTTTGGCTTTAGGTACATTTAATTTGGCACACAACAGTCATATAAGATTGTCCGATAGATGAAAATAACGGCTGTAAGCTGCCAAGAGGAATGCTGACTGCCACCGATGAGAGTGGGAACCCAGAACTCCTTGATTTTTTTGACATTATTCATTTTCCTGATAACTGCGTTTTTCAAACGATCATTGGTCACTTGACAGACTAGAAATGAACTATTTTTAAGCACTTGTAATCTCACTGGTCAGCAATCGTCCCCGTAGTTATTGCTGGTGAACCATCTTGAAATTAGCGTCACCTTCCTCAGACCACAAAGCGACAGTGATTTTCGCCTAGGAGTGTTTATATATATATATATATATATATATATATATATATATATATATATATATATATATATATATATATATATATATATATATATATATTCGAGCGGGGGAAGGGGTAGTGATAAGTAGGCCATTGCTCACGGTTCCCTCTCTTTTATTCAACCTCTATGTTGTCCTCAGCCAAATCTGTTTGCCCCCTCTATCCACCCATAAAGCTTCGACTGATAACACGTCTGACACTCGCAGCCTCTAAATCTCGGCTCCTTTAACGTGCATACACACATACAGGTCGGTCAGTAGGCCTGCCTAGCGCTCACAATGACCTCTCTGAAAATTGATATCTACTGTGTAAATGAAACGCGTATCCAGAATTCGAGCTGTGTGATTCAACTAACTGCTACTGGTATCTCATCGAGACAATTTCTGCGCACTTCAGAAGATGAAGTAGCTAGAGCTGTGGGTCAACGTGGTGTAGGAATTGTCTTGACTGACAAGGCTGAGGCTGCCCTATTAGACTGGATCCCCGTTAATAGTCGTTTATGTGCTGTGAGACTCCAAGGATAAGTTAGCGTTCGGAAGGATAACTGTGTTAGACGCAACTTGTTTGTGATCTCGGCTTACGCTCCAAAGGACTGCAGCGCTGAAATGCAGAAGGATGGGTTCTATGATAAACTCACCACTCTCGTTCGCAGCAATAAAAGTTCTGACACTGTAGTGCTAGCTCGTGACTTCAATGCACAAGTTGGCAAACTTAGTGTGTCAGAAGCTTGTGTAGGTGGCCGTTGTGCTTTACCAACTCATCGCACAGAAAACGGGGATAGGCTTCTCCAGATTTGTGCAGACACTCGGTTATTCCTATCTAGTCCAGATTTCCGACACAGCTCGTATCACACAGCCACATGGTGCTCTAACTCTACGGGTACCCTAAGTCAGACTGATCATATCGCAGTAAACTACTGGTGGCGCAGTTCTGTTCAGCACTGTAGATCTTACTGGTCCACGTACGCAGGGTCGGACCATGCATTAGTCTTAAAGCGATTACCTCTCCAGCTCCATGATCATAGACACAAATCGCAAACCCGGTTAGTCGTACAACGTTTATCTGATACAGATGCTTGCACAAGTCGTGAACAGAAATTATCATCAGATGAGAACTACGAAGAGCGGTAACATAGTTCAGCAATGGGTCCGTATGAAATGGGCAATGCACGCAGCAGTAGATTTCACCTGTGGCACCAGACCCGATGCCCATTACAGATACTGGATTTTTCGAGAGTCGCTGAGTGCAATCGAGCAAAAAAGTCGGCTCTGGAACTACAGGGAGATAAACCAGATAAAAAGACATCTACATAAGCAAATCACCAAAAGCCTTAGGAACGATCGCGAAAATTGATGGGTCAAGGTGGCCCAAGAAACAGAAATAGCAGGTGCTTCAGGTAACAACCAAAGACTGTTCAGATTTATTCACGACACCGGTGGACGGCGAACCCTGGTCAGCTAAATCGTATGCGATAGAAATGCAAAGACTATTCATGCAAAGCAGCAAAGGTTGGACCGTTGGGCCGAATACTGCAAGGAGCAGTTTAGCTGAGCCAGCGCTAATGTAGTTATTCCGACGTCAACAAATGAGATTCCCTGTGGAGTATCAATTGAACCGCCATCGGAAGTGGAAGTGGAGTCTTGCACTCGATTACTTAAGCGGGGGAAAGCAGCCGATTCTGACGGACTATTTCCAGTTCTTTTCAAAATGAATGGTGGTGCGGTGAAACAACCATTTAGCAACTTGTTCTGTTACGTTTGGAAAGAGGAACGTATTCCATTATTATGGGGCGAGTCACCGATCGTACCTACCTTCGAGAAGGGAATACGCAATGACGGTAGTAACCATAGTGGGATCAGCTTAACTCCGATAGTCACCAAAGCATCAGTCTCGATCTTGCTGCGCCATCTGACACCGGTCCGTGAGAGGAACACCGGCGGATAAAAGGCCGGATTCCGCCCAGATCGAGGATGCATGGAACAGAGTTTCACTTTTCGCCAATTACTCGAAACGCGCCACACGCACCGTAGACCGACAATAATAGTTTACCTCGACGTGAAAGGCGCCTTTGATTCGGTTGGTGGAACAGCACTTCTCGATGCGCTTCACCGGGAAGGTATGCCATAGAAGTTCGTGAATCTACTGAGGTCATTGGATTCTCATACTTCTGGCCGCGTGAGGGTTTATGGTGAACTATTCAGTCCATTCGAAACGACCAGTGGTGTTCCATAGGGATGTCCCATTTTTCCATTCTTGTTCAACTTCATCACGGACGAAATAATGGAGAGTGCCTTATATAGTCTCCAGGTTGTGAGCGTCGAACTAGGAAACAGTGAGAAGCTGTGTGATCTAGATTACATGGACGATCTTGTCTGCTCGTTCGAATGTACAGAACATCCGCAACGTGCACTAGATAGACTCGCAAAAGGTGTAGCTCCATTCGGCATGCGCTTTGCACCTCCAAAGTGTAAAGTGGTGTTGCAAGACTGGACATCAACGATTCCGAGCTTGATGCTCGATGGGGAGGTGCAATCAATTGTCGACCGCTTCACTTACCTCGGCAACAGCGTGACGACGGACGGAAGTACGGTAGTAGAGGTATGCACGCGTACATTCAAAGCTTAAGCGGCGTGCGTTGAACTGAAGCACATATAGCACCAACATGATGTTTCGCTCAAGTTGAAAGGTCGTGTGTACTGTACCACGGTGTATTCAGCTTATTGTGCATAGTTGCGGGACTTGGGGTCTGCGTGCAGAAGATATTGATCGCCTTGAGCTTTTCGACCATCGATGTTTGCGTAGTATCGCTAAGATTGGATGCAATGATCGAGTAGGTAATGTTGAGGTCAGAAATCGAGTATCGGGTACCGGTTCAGGGAATGTTTTACCACGGCGCATCCAGCTCAGTAGGCTTCGTTGGTTGGGGCACGTGTTACGTACGGAAAACACACGTTTACCATACAGTGCCCTGTTTCTCATTCCTCCTCCGAAGTAGGAGGGGCCTCGTGAAGGTCAACAGATGACGTGGCAGTGAGAAATGAAAAAATGCATCGCGAACTTAGGAAAAGTAGGTGCTTCACGTCTTCGTGGTTGGGGTCCAAAAGACCCCTCAACTAGTTGGCTGGAGACACTGAAGAATATGACGGCGAATCGTGAGCAGCGGCGATCGTAGTGTCATTGATCAATTTGTGCTTGTACAGTAAGACTGTGTATTTTGTGTGTCGGCTACTACGGTGTTCTTTCTTTTTCCCACCCCTGTAGGTCCACTCCCTGTCCTTCTTGTATTATCATTCTTTCTTTCTCTTTGTGCAACAAGGTGAGAAAGGCAGTGGTCTGTAGGATTTGCACTGTTGTTTAACGATGCACGATAATGATGATGTGGAGGTATTGAGCAGTTCCCCTATCTGGTTTCCGATGAACTATCAATACAGCGAATCCACAGGTCAACCTTGAACGCGCCCGAAAACAAATGTACTTTATGGGGTTAATCTAACGAGTTCGAGTCCCGAGAACAGCTACTCGATGGGTAGGTACTGCTGTATTATTCAAACAGCTGATCAATGGCGACATACATCGCAATTCACTGAGCTTGAGGCACGTGCTATTACCCTCACTATCAACTTGATGATAGAAGACAACCGGCTAGTTACCGAACCCACTGACCTGCTGGTCGCTGACTGAGTAATGTGGGTCCTTGTGACCATGGAATGTTCCTTGAACTATAATCTTGTGTAACAATGAGATGCAAGTACAATGTTTTGGAGGATCTTCAACATCGTAAGAGGCACTCGTATTGAATGCTGAACTACCGTTCACTTCGACTTCGAAGTTCACGAACGCAGTCACCGGAAAAACACTTGAATTTTAGTCATATTTATACAACGATTAGAAAACGGCAAAACATACGGAGCGCTCTGATAGGGACTGTTCACAAAAGACTGATTCATTAGGCGTGGTCTGTGACCAGTAACGCTACCTCATGAGCAAGTGTTCCAGTCAGACCAAAGCGAACATCAGCATTCTTGTGCTGTCGAGATCGAATCGCAACTCGTGACGCTGACAGTGGTAGACCGTCTGGTATATGGTCGGCATCGGTTGCGGCCGACATGCGTCCACGACGATTGGGCCCGCTCTGTTTTGGCTGTGATGGCTGCATACCAGACCGTGAAGTGAAAGATGACAGACCAACTGCGACCGAGTCGACTTTGGCACCCGATCCCGGACGATGTGAACCCGAGCTAGACAAATCGGGGAAATCGGAGGCGGTCGGTGGAGTGGCTTTGGCCAGTCTGATGGCTTGTGTATTTGACGACGGTGGTGTCGGATGGTTCGCATGGGACTGTGCTGACCGTGACGCATCAGGTACAGCCCAATTTGAAAGACCTGTCAGCGGAATAAGTAGTCACACAGAGTTATCAGAACGCGACAGTTAAACGTTTGTCAAAAGCCAACCCAAAATGTGAATACTCAAAAGAAACAAGCTTTTTTATTAAATATCGTTCGCCCTTACTTTCTACACTCGACTTCTGATATCGTTGAGGCATTTTTGGTGTTAGGTGGAAAAACTACATAACAGGGAGTCTGATCATCAAGTGTTGGGATCCGTAGTAGTCCTTAAAGCAAGGTGATTACTTTACACCGCCTCCGGTAGCTCGGATGTGTTTTCCGTACGTATGTTCACCGTATTCCCAGTCACGCTCTATTTTTATGATGTGCGGGGGATTGCAAGGAGTCGCACAGTGGTCAGTCTACGAATTAGCTAATAAGTATGGGGCTGTATTCGGTGGCTCGTCCCCACTTCACTGTTGACAATAAAGGCGTGGAGATTACCGTTTGTTAGAACCACGAAGGAATACAGCTTAGAATCGAAGCCAGTGGTAAGTGGGCTAGTCGATAAACCTCCCTGATTTTCTGTTCTAATCAACAGAAAATATGGGAATCAAAGAAGACGTCAAAAAACAGTTGATCCTTATTTTGACATACGAATGTATGAAATCTCAATCTTTGACTGTCTTCAGTGCGTACATGCAAAGTTCTATGCTGATATCCAAATAGAGATCCCAGATCTTCTAGGGGTTGCATCGTTGCCATTAGTGAGCTAATCCAGAGGATGGTTTATTCGAGGGGGCCTGACGTTCATGGCAAATGACAAAACTTTTTTTTATTACATGCTTGTGCATGAGTACAGTGGAAGCGGATTGGCCCGTATCCTCAAAGGCCTACTGCGCTATTAGAGGAAGCCGGCAACCAGACCCTGTCACGTGGAGTGGAGAACAATATAAGGTCCCAACAGGTCAGGCGTCGTAACGATCCGGGCATTCATTTTTTTACACAACTATCTCCTGCTGGAGGAAAAATCGGCTCGATGTATATCGCGGATCACAGCTGACCATGTGCGGCGGTTGGAGGCGAGTTCAGCACAAATCGCAACCCAATTTCTCTTCCATTGGTGAGAACCATAGACCGTCCGTACGCCTGGGCGTTTTACGTACTTCTCGACAGCTTTGAGCTGGCCACCGTGACGGTAGTGCCATCCAGGACAGGGTTCGGGAAGAAGTGTTTGTTTGGTTAGTCCTATCAAAAGTCGCCGTAGGATATGACACGGTCGATGGTATTGGGGGAAGATGGATAGTTCGTCGATTTCTCAGCATCGTCTTTTAACGATATCGTTGGATACTTTGTCACGCCATTTCACTTTTGAAATACACCGCAGGCACCCGTGGTTCAGCGCCTCCAACCTTTTGTTATCCTCGAATCTGGGACCAGGTTTCGCAGCCGTAGCTGAGCATGGAAACTTAGAGCTTTAGTACTTAAATGATAGAGCATTTTCAATCAGTTGACCATTGACAGACAACAGTGTTAATTTATGGTTTTAGGCAAATTTATAACTTTAGTTTTCGCTATGTTCACTTCTAGCCCGATGAAATTCGCGAAAAAATAGCTTAGACCAAGAACTGGTTGAAACGTGGCAGGGGAGTCTCCTAACACAACAAAGTCATCCGCAAACGATCCAAACAAGTCATGGCAGCTTCGAGATGAACGGAAACGATACATACTAAGCAAACCTGATGACCATCGGGTAGAATAGCAACACAATTAATCTCTCCGGCAAGTCAATGCAATGGTTAGGATTGGTATAGACGGACGAAAGGGATAACTATTTTACCGCGGTTGGGCATCATCGAACGACCGGATTCGTGAGGTAGATTTGGGAAGTCAGATGCAGTAGGCCTCTGTTGTGTCTGTTTTGGTCGTGGTTGGTTTTGTTGACCTGTCCCGTTGGTGACTGGGGAGCGAGCGCCAATACTGGACGTTTTGATCCACGTCGGTGCAGTAGCTGAACAGGAAATGCAAAAAAATAATCTCAACCAGAACAATGACAAACACACGAAAATGGGTCTCAATTAGACAGCTGGATTCAAGAATAATTTGTGCATCTATGCACGAACCCATTTTCAGTTTTTCTTTCAACGCTAGCTCTAAATCAGGTTGTGGCTGTTTCCGATCGAACACGCCAGCCCGGAAACTCAACGATCGCGAGTGCACAAGCGGTACCGGGGAAAATGATAAACATGAGCAAAACCAAAACTAGAAGAACAGTGTGAATGAGGACGCGATACTGATCCTAGTAAACGATCACGTCACTCGGTGCTTCTAAAAATTGATCACGTGGGATTAGTGGACTCCAAAGTCGGGAAGCCTACCACACCGAAAAAGTGCAGTCTAACTAGAATGGGGTCTGATGCGGCAACGAAAAGAGGCAGGGTCACGGGATCGACCACACTAAATGACCAAGAACCACAGGCGGGAGCGTGCGACAAATTTCCTACAGCGGAACGAGGGTCATATTCGAATCCCTACAAGCTGACAGACGGTTTTGATTAAAAGATCTAGACTGAGACAACACCTGGGCCAATCACACCAGCCCGGCAATAAGGATGCACTGAACTACAAGCTTAAGATACACATGAAGAATTGATCCTCTAGTAGTTCGGGTGCAAGCGATCGTGCGTGACTTGTTTACATCTGTGGCTAGATCAGCACAGATGTCTCTCACTCGGCATTCTCAGTACACAACGAACCGTATTTTCAGACATTGTTGAACTGACCATCAGTAAACGAACATAAAAGACACTGCTCCAGGGGACATTGCACTCAGGTTACGATTATCCGGGAATAATCAGTACAGTTGAATTCTTTCAACAATTAACCTTGCAATACTATGCTCTGTTTTCCGTTACTAACTGTATATATATATATATATATATATATATATATATATATATATATATATATATATATATATATATATATATATATATGATTAGTGGATTGGATTTTACATAATGAGATTCATTATGCAGTGTGAATGTTCAAACTATTGAAAACCATGGAAAAACTGTACAGCTAGTTCAGCCTCGTTAGGAATCATCAGCAATGCACATCCACCGAGACCCCACGTGGACTCGAACCCGGGGTGAGGGGTTGCCAATCGAACACCTTAACCACAGGGCTGTCCGGGCAGGTGCTCAACGGTCTACTGAACTTATACACTACATGATTTAATTAGCACACTATTTCTGCACAGCGTACATATGAGTAGGGTGTATAGCCTCGACTGTTTTATGTATTTTTTTCATCTCTCAGATATTAGTCCGTCCCATTTTATATACATACAAAACAAATTACGTGAGCATTCTATACGGTATCTCTTAATTGCAACTTCCCAAGTTTGCATCGACCCTCGGACCTTGGACCTTGGGAACCTTCATCTCATCCTGACAGATTTATTTCCCCAACCTGGTTCTTTACGGCCAACATTCTAGCACACCGTTGATTCATATATATGAACATAATCCCCTCTTCATACTGAAAAACCTCTTTCATTATTGCAATTACATTCGGATTCTTATGGCTGATAACCGGGCGGTAATGACACAGCGATTGGACCTTCCAAATATCGTTCCGATCATTCGCTCGATAATTCGCATCTCACCGGTGCTATCTCGATCTACCAGACACTAACTGTTGTGCAATACTCGACCGTTCAACTAACAGTAAGTTTTTGCGATTGTCATATCACTCACCCATCGGGTTCTATCTGCTGACCGTGGCCGTGCACCGCCCTCTTATCAAGCGCAAAAGTCAGTTAGACGAGGGTGACCGTCATACCTGTAGGTTCCGTTGGCCGAGTTGCACAGAAACTGTAAGCCGGATCGTAAAAAACGAGCTATTCGGGAATCGCGCGAAGTGCGTAAACGAACATAAGCAGATTGAGTGATTCCGTGGACACGTTTGACCGTGTTTTGTTGGAACCGTAAGTTTGTAAAGAGTGTAAGAGGAAGAAAAATACGTCTAATGTATGCGTGGTATCATCTCAAACTTGGCCAGTCTGTTGCACAACAGAGACGAGTTTCATTGTCACAACTACTTGTATTTTAGTGACTGCAAAAGGGGGATTCAGTTCGAGGTTCGACTGAACAAAAGTACGAGCACACTTTGTTTGGTAACCGGAGAATCGACAAAATCCCAAAGCCAGTGCTTCATCGCGAGTGGTGTTTCATTATGCGGTCAAGAACAACCTCCACGAGCATGCCGCAGCTCAAATGACCGACAGGCGTCTCAATTTAGTTCACTATTTCGCACGCCACACATAGCGCTAACACAGATGTTATTGCGTTATTATTATTCGATTAACTGTGTTCAAACTACCACGGAAACGTAGACAAGGATTTGCTTAGGGAAGGCCGAACATCATCGCTAGGAATGGGCTGATGGAAATATGGATCACCGACAGCGCGGAAAACGGCGAGCAAACATCGGACATGTTCCATTTACCTGTTAAACCCTTGCTAATAATATTCAATCAAATGCCCAGCATTCCATAATATGGTTTATCCCTCAAGATACCAACCGGGTGAGTTTTGTCGGTCGTCACTACGATCGAAATCTGGTGTGAGAATCGCGGCCAACAGTTACTTTATTAGTCCGATCAAGTGAATTATATTCATATTGAAGCCACACAGGCGTTCACGGCAGCATTTTCGTAAGCAACCTGGGAATAAGCATACCATTACGGCTATCCGTTTCTCATTGTTAGTAATCTGTTCTTCTGTTCCTCAAAGCTCACCTTAATGGCCATCTTTACCATGGCCTCCCATTGTCGACTGCGTAAACCGGTGGTGAGCTGCCCATATCAGATCCCTTTCCCGTGATGCTCGGCCATCATCTTTCAATTATTTTCAATGACTCATTTTCTAGCTAATACAAATCACATCGGAGATGGATGCGTTTAAATTACTGAAAACTGCTGGCCTCCACAAACGTGTCCTGATATTGTAATATGCAAACCTTGGGATTTCAACCATTCTTCTTCCTTAGGACAGTCAATCACGACGAGACTGAACCTTGACGTGAAGTAATGGCTTGCGTGCTTTCATGATCCGCAGAGCTATGCAAGATGGCCTCCATAAGCCGGAGATACAATTATGCCTAACAGGTAGATGGTTAGAGGCCAGACGAAATACAGTTGACGAGCAACATCTGGTTCTAACCACTATGCCCCTGGAGAGCACACCTCAGTGAATAAGCACGGAGAGAAGCAGTTTACCGGTCTAAAAACCTACATTAGATGGACTAAGGAGTGGAGTACCTGGGGTAAGAGAAGTCATTCGGCAGCTTTCGCCCACATCAGCTGGGCAGCCCCCAAACCAAAGGACATTGCCCCGTCCACGTTCCGCTTGCTCCATTGAGTGCATGGGGCTAAGGACTGAATCTGAAAAGCGGGTCGATAACAAAGTACCATCAAAGACAAGACAAAAAGTATGCAGTAGTCAGGTCTCACGTGACAG
The DNA here is from genome assembly GCA_948099385.1 of Fasciola hepatica. NCBI lineage: Eukaryota > Metazoa > Platyhelminthes > Trematoda > Plagiorchiida > Fasciolidae > Fasciola > Fasciola hepatica. The sequence continues at coordinate 5,237,420 of CANUEZ040000179.1, forward strand.
ATCAGAAGAAGTCCCCTCACGGGTTCTTCGATCACGTTTCCGTGCTGGGTTTACGCCTTACTGTCTTGTGGATCAGACTTTTGATTCAAAGGCTTCGGTGAGGGTTCCCAAAGACAAAACCCCTTCGACGATGTGGGCAGCCGCGAAGTAAAATCTGCCCGAAAATCCGAAGCGGTCCCTCGGGAAACATTTCCCATCTCTCTGCTCTTCATCCTTCATATCCCGATTTTAAATGGATACAAGAGGCCGTGAACTTGTAGCTCTAAGTCGGGGCTAAAAATTGGAGAGAAAGGAACAAAGATAATTCGTTCTCCAACCTAAGTATTTTATTTACTTAGCTGCTTTCAACTTCCGTACACTTTACTAAACGGGGCAACAGGCTGTCCTAGTTAGAACTCTTGAAACCTTTAACTTAGATGTGTTTTGTGTCTCGGAAACACGCATACGAGACCCGACTTAGCTGTTAACACTTCGAGCTCGAGATACAGGCTAGAATTCTCGTTTCGGTCTTTGCATGTCGGGCGATCCGATGTATAGTGCTCGCGGTCAGGCTGGCGTTGACATCGTTCCGAGCATGAAAGTTGAGCGTACACTGTTTGACTGGATCCCAGTCAGCAGTCGACAGTGCACGGTTCGGTTGAATAGTTCTGTGCATGTCAACAGAACTAGACTGAAGTGCCGATGCCTGTTTGTCGTTTCTATGTATGCTCCAACTGACTACAGCTCTTCTGAGGCTAAAGACGAATTCCACCATGATTTGTCTGGACTGGTCCACAGCGTGCGCTCTACGGACACCATGGCTGTTGCTGGTGAGTTTATTGCTTAAGTCAGAAGCCCAGACGAGATGGAAAGGAATATGGGAGGCCAATATTGCCAATATTGTGGACTCATTCAACTATGTTTCGACCACGGACTACTCCTAGCGACTACAAACATCTTGCGCATAAAGTGACCAACCTGGCGTCCTCCTGCGTCTTGACAGCGTTCGACGCAGATCTATCATATTGCTATCCGTTACCGCTGGCGCCGATAATTCAAGATTGTTGGTGATTTTGGCCCACGTCTGTGGACACTGGCCACGCTATTGTCCGCGAGCGTTTCAGTCTACGTCTAGCCGGTAGCCGAAATAACGTCAAAGCCAATCATCCCCCGTCGTTGCTACCGGACGATAACCATCGATCAGGTTTCCCATCAGAACCAACCGCCAGGTTGTCGGTGTCGCCAAATGCCAAGGATCCAGATAAGCGTTAGAAAGAGATCAAGAAGGCTCTATTTGTGATCGCTAATGCTGTCAAGGCCCATCAACCAGACCCACACAGAAACAATGGATATCTGCATCGTCAGTTTCACTGTTAGATGCGCGCAAATCGATTCCTCCGGATTCCAGATATGATGAGGTACGGAGACATCTTCAATGTCAACTGATTCATAGCCTGAGAAACGGCCGTGAGCAGCGATGCGTTGCGAAATGTGAAGGTTGAAGAAATCTGTGGCGATTGACAACAGTCGCAACTTTTTCCATCTAAGTACAAATACGGGTCCACGAAAACCAAACGTTGATGAACTGATCAAAGAGATGAAAGGCTCACTGATCCGGACTTAAGACCGTCGTCTAGTTTGTTGGTCGGAACATTTCGAGAAACAACTGAACAGGCTTTTATCGCAAGCGGGTTTGCTAATGAGTATGTTGGTTAGACTTATGGATGCAAATACCAGTGTTCCGTCAAAAGCGAAAGTTCTCCATAAGATAAGCTACCTTAAATGATACAAGGCCGCTGGACCGGATGAGTTGCCTCCGTCTACTTTCAAAGACGGTAGCTCAACATTGTTACTGTAGTTGATAAAACTCATCGGTTTGATATGGGAGAAGGAACAAGTTCCAAAGAGTTGGTGTGAATCGGTGGTCGTACCGACTTATAAGGCGACAGGTCCTCCTATGTAAACTGCAGGGGGATAAGTTTGGTTAGTCTCACATCTAAATTACTCACTGATATTATTCTCCATCGCTTATCAAACACTCGCTCCCATGAGGATCACACTGGGTTTGGACCTGGCCGAGGTTATATTAATGCATCTTCACTGTTCGACAAACTTTAGAATATAGGTATACAGTCCGTAGGCTCACCATATCTATTTGTCTTGATCCCAAAGCAGCCTTTGACTCAGTTGACTACACAGTGCTCTAGCACCGTCTGTTGTTGAGGGGTGTACCGGAGACGTTCGTTTCCATCATAAAATTTTCTTACCTGAACAACCAAAGCAGAGTTCGGACTCACGACGATCTTCCACCCGAGTTCACCACAAGAAGTGGTGGACGTCAAAGTTGACCCCTTTATCCTTTTCTCTTTAACTCTGTGATTGATATGGACGCAGAGACCGCGCGTTTGTCAGGTGAAGATGATGGCGTTTAACATTTCTCCGGTGGAAAAGTTTCAGACCCTGAATATGCGGACGACATAGCTCTGAGTGAAGATCCAGGTAAGCTGCAAGCTTTTTTAGACAGCTTGACGGACTGCGTAGCCATGTTCGGTGTGCGTTTGGCACCTTCAAAGTACAAGATGTTGTTGCAAGACTGGATTGGTCCTACGCCAAACCTTTTCAGTGTCTCGGAAGACTGTAGACGTGGTAGACAAGTTCTATTATTTGGGTAACTGCATTTCACCCGGAGGTCAGATATTGGATGAGGTGTCTCTGCGTATACAGAAGACTCGCTTGGCTTTTGCCACATTAAGTCATCTGAGGCGTCGACATGATATCCGTTAATCTATCAAGAGTCGAGTGTACGCTGCAGTAGTAAGGCCAAAGCTTATGTGGTGTTCGGAGACACGGACACTACGGGTGGAGGATATACGAAGATTGTCGGTATTTGAACACCGAAGTCTTCGTACCATTGTTCGAATAAAGTGGCAAACACCGCATAAGTAAAGCCGAGGTTCAGGGGAGAGTCTTAGGCTCATCGATCAAATCATCGGATGAAACACTTAAGCTCACCAGGCTAAGGTGGTTGGTAAATGTGGTGCGCATGTCCCCCTGACAGGCTTCTTTGGCGTGCCATGTTGGCTGAGGCGGGCAACGGTTAGAAGATGAGTAAGAGTGGTCAATCCATGACATGGAAGGAAGGTACGAAAAGCCTAACCAGTGGACTTGGCTAGGTACGGCGTGTTAGACTTCTTGGATGGGGTCCACGAGACCCTCCCAGTCTATAGTTAGATACATTGGAGGAAACTGTTAGGTGTCGCGATCAGTGGAACTCCTGTATCCACAAACTGTTATCGTCCACTTGATTCTAACATTTATAGTTTTCCTGTTGCATCTTTTCTACTCTTTTCTTTTCCATTATTTCTCTTTGAGGTTTCCGCTAGGATGGCAACCAAAGCTATCACACCCAGTGCATGGTTAATGGCTGTCTGAACTGAACTGAACTGACCAACGAAGCGGTTCTGCAATGAATGCTCATCAATACTCAGCTTAACAGTATTACAGTATGCTTCACACGTTTTACCGCTCACCGACGTCAAGCGACTTAAAAGCAGTATCATTCACTGGGTAAATTAAGGTAAATTGAACTTACCGACATTGACAGTGCCCGAATTTGATAATGATGGGAAATCGTCCGCGGTGAGACGGGTGCTACGTCCCCTACCAGTGAGTGCAGCCAAAGTGATTCCCGGCTGGCCGGCGGTTCGACTAGCTGACCGCGCATTATCTGCCTGACGAGTTGTGGGGCTGTCCCCGGTTGAAGCTTGAGTTCCCGAGACTGATTCACTGCGTTCAGTTGGAGGCTGCGAACCGGGAGCCCCACTGGCAGCCAGTGCAGGGAAGTCATCGCCGGTCCATTCGCTCGGATTGGGACGTCGAAAACGAACGCCGGCTTGAGTACCCTCAGCAACCAGTCGGCCGTCAGTGGAATCTGTGATCATCACAGAAGTGGCAAACAATCATTATCATTCTAATGAACAGTTGCTATAACTAATTGCCTATTGTTGAGTCTTTCTAACAATCACACTGTAACAAATGCATGACTATCAGTGTTGTGGAGTCGAATCAACCAGTAGTTTAGTGCCCCTTAATTTATTATTGACGGCGCTCAAATGAAGCACTGGGATGTTCGCGAACTGAAGTACAAAGTGCTTTTATTACTCCTACCGTTTTGCGAAAAAACCAAAGACACCTAAAGGTTTGGTGGAATAGTAAAAATAACTGGTGTTCACGATCCTGAGCATTATTGTGGTAAAGTGTGAATCATGTTTGTTAGTGCGTTGGTACATAGGAAAAATTGCTCAACAGACACAGTCCACGCCGAACAGAATAGTATCTGCAAACCAGACACTAGTTGGCGAGATTGACTAGCAAACTACTACTAGATCGATGATACAAACTCTCGTCCATTCGACAAACAGCAACAATTTTTACATTTCATGAATCTCAGTAAGTTAGGATGTAAAAAACTGTGACGTCACCTAAGCAATGAAGTTTCTCAAATCTACGTAAACAACAAAATCTTTCATATGACTATATAATTTTTGCGATACCCGTGTCGACGAGGAGCACGAACACACAAATTAGGCCAGATGAATCAAAGTAGGAAACACGTGCGTACCACAGATCACACACACATACGTGCACAACTGCACGAGGCTGCATGATGAAACTCACCCAGCACTCCACCAACATGATCGATGTCCTGACGCAACGGATCCCGTCTTCGATGAGCTACGATATCCGAATTTCGCGCCAACTCAATGGAAATGGGCATCCACGAATCTGGGTCGTTGTTCACCGCGTCCGGATGTTCTTGAAATCGATGAAGTCCAAGATTCTCAGCGGTGGAGAAACACGAGATGCGCTGTTGCTGACGGCATTCAGCACACAGGTGATGTGCCTCGCCGTAGTGCGTCAACAGTTCGCATTGCTCCCTAGATAATAGAAAAAAATAAGGCAATAAAAATATTCTCGACTGATATGAACGGAGACTGAAGAGCAATGAGCATGCTCCAACGAAAACATCAAACATAAAAGGCCAGTGCGGACTTATTCAATGAGGAAGGGATATGGACTACCATAAATTTGCAGTAACTATTGTGTACGTTGAGAAGGATCGAACGCGTTCGGTGTAATCTAAATATAACAAAATGTATGACAACGAGAACAGTAAGCATCAATAAGAGAGAGCTGATATCTTCATAAACAAAATGGAACGATAATGAAGTTATTATTGTGAAAGACAAAAACAGCTTCAGACTCAGAGCTCACGGGACGGTGTGGGCCATTTTGGAAAGGAAACGAACATTTAAAGTGTGGTATGAATAAATAATTGAGGTGAGGAAACAAACGGAGATACTGTTTGCATGAAATGATAACCACTCTAGCATGAACGGTCTGAAAGCTGATATTTTATAATCTTCCACGGACACCGAGTGCACAGTCAAGGTTTCCTAGTTCGCATACGAAGGCACGTTCTCACACTGGCGTAACCAAGCGGCTGAATTGCCCCTCACATTGATATGCCTCAGGCAACTGGTCCATTGTTGACATACGCAATCTGTTAGTCCAATGAAACTACCAGTCTATCGACAGTACCGTGAATGAATAATATTTGATATATAATGCAGTCCTAACTGCGCGTAAAGGCGTTCTGTCTGACCTACAGGTGGAACTGTGATGGGAAAGTGCATTAGGAGACAATGCCCAGGTCCACACGATGTAGAATATATTCACTAAGTTAGTATTCAATCCAAACAGCTGACTGAGGCCATCTTCCAGTGATCGATATCGACCCTTTAAATTACCCTAAACGAGATTCCTTAGAGAATCCCAGTCGGCTCGCCGTTCACTAGAATCTAGTAATGGACAATGAACTCTGCATTATTGCTCATGGTAATTCCCACAATTACGTGGCCTCATTCGAAATTCGCATGAATGGGGTTATTAAAGTTCGTTATTAATCCACCCTCTATCAAGGCTGAGTAACAAATTAACTCAGTATGCTGTTTTCTCTTTGTTCCGCTCGATCCATCGAATGTACGTGCCAATGACCGCATCCAAAATGCAGACTGATTAATATTTCTTTATCACACCTATTGGGAACTAAGGTCGACCGTGTCTGATGCAGTGCCATTGGTGGAAATCTTGGCTATGTTCTCTCTCCCCCTTGTTTGGCTAGCTTTCGAGTCTCAGCGAACCCACCACCACCGGCTGATGCAATGCTTTGTCCTATCCACGTTTAACGTGCGAACCCTAATCCGTATAGGATAACAGGTGGATTTAGCTCTCTTGCTTGAGTCCATTGCCATCAACGTGAGTTGCGTCCAAGACTACAGTTACACTAGCCGACTAATGCCCTCATCTAATCCTTGTGAACTTTCATTTGCGCCCTTCTGAGGGCCCTGAGACTGTGACTTCTAGCCCTGCTGGCGTTGGCGCAGTTCTCAATGAAAGTGTAACACGTTCAAACTTTGTTCATTTGTTCAACACACAACATTGTTTAATCGAACGCTGACTACAAGATGCGGTTGTCATTTGACTATTGGTCTTCCAACCTCTCACAAATACACCCTAACCAATTTCTCTCCCAATCACCCTCTCGCCCTCACGAGCCGTGGAGAATATCGTTCTGGTCAACGTGTTCGCACAGTACCGGGCATTGGCGTAATGGACAGGTGGTTCACAAGTAGTTAAAACGACTGGCGAACGCGTTTTATAAAGAAACAACGTGGTAAAACAATTAACCTTACAAAAGGGCTGAAGACGCGCTACCAGACAGTCCGGTATGCACCCTTAGACTTAGGGGTTCGTGAAAAGTGAGCAGTCACCGTCCTGATAAGCGTAATCTGTCTTTTCGACGTATGCACTCACCAACTGCAGTGGAAACGTAATCAAAGATAATTTCAACCAAAAACTACACGATCCCTTAAGTAAACAGAGCTGGGATGAAATTATGATTTTGGCAGGAGACATGAGTGCTAGACCAGGTCAGCTTTCATCGGACGACGTGCATTTAGGAGACCCCTTGGACTAAATTCCTGGCATTCATAAAACGGGGAACACGTTTTTGGCTCTATTCTGTCGCCATCGCTTGTTAGTCACCAGTAAGAACTAAGGACGCTCTAACTAACGGTAAACCACATGACACCAGTTTGCTTCGGGTCAGCAATCGACTCAGATTGACCGTGTTACAATATGATACAAATGGCGGGGTTGTATACAAGACTCCGACCACGCACTAGTTTACACTAAGCAGTCCATATACTTCGGTGGGCTTTCTAAACGCACGCCGTAACGACGGTTAGATTGCGATAAGCATTACAAATCAGCTCGTCTATTTGTCTTCCAAAACGCGCTATCTAAAAAACGAGATGTAGTCCCACCTAATAAAATAAACCAGCACTGGTCGCTGATCAAGAACGATTTACATTCCACTGACCCAGTGAGTTGTGGCCTGTTTAGTCACGCCGTATGACCCCGAATTTTTGCTGAACCTATGAGCCTTCAAGACGTCCGTTAGTCAATCTCAGCTGGAAGAAATTAAAATGAAACACGGTGTTTTGATCCGTCCCACAAACTCTACTGAGCAGTCTTCTCTGCCCGCGGATCATCTTGTTTTGTGTACAACGAAATGAATGTATAGAATGTTGGTCCGTGTACCCAGTCGTTGAGCACAACGTATTGGCCGGACTGCTGAGGGCGATCGCTGACCGAATTCGCTTCTCATTCTATCAATGCACGCCATCGATCGGCTATCGTGTAGCTCGTGGTTTCATTGTCAACCCTTGGGCTTGGTACTGCGCAGGTGCTGACGCAGTCTGCAAGCGAGACTAAGCCGACTATCGAACGATGCGTCAGATCATCCCCCCCCCCAACACACGTCTCATAACGAGACGTGAATATAACATAATTATTCGTAGGGACCGCGAAATCTATTGGTTGCACAGTGCATTAGAGATGGAGCGTGCTGCCGCTAAAGGGAATTCCCGACAGCTGTTTCATCTCATCCGAGTCACCGGTAGGAAACCACTGAGTAGAGCGATCTGTAAAGCTGACAAATTAATTCACAACCAACAGCGGCGTTTAAAACGCTAGGTGGCACACTTCCAGACAGTTTAGCTGCCACTGTGTCAGCTTCTCTAACAGCTCCTCCGGAATACGCCATGCTTTCAAACGTATCTATAATCTGAGTGGGGGAATCCCTGGGATGCTTAACACGACCTGCATGGCCAAGTCCATTGGTTAGGCGGTTCCTACCTTTCTTCTATGTCATGAACTGACCACCCTTATTCATCTTTCAACCGTTACCGGCCTCAGTGACCATTAGGTGCCTAATGATCCTATCAAGAGACATGCGCAACACATGGCTTAACCACATACGTCAAATTTCCACCTGACTGTTTGGTTTGTGTGCCTAACCTCAGCGTTATTGGTACAGTGTTTCACCATATTCCAGCAATCCTTTGAAGATGTTGGAGGCCATCCGCAGTAGCCACGTTTCTGAACCATACAGAAGAACTGGCTAAATTGTTGCGGCATACAACTGACCCCTGATAGACAAACGGATGTCACGCGGATGCCGCAGATAGCTCGGGCTGGAAAATGCCAAGCAAGTATTCATTGTACGTAAAGACACTTTATGCGTTATCCGATTTCCGAGTGAATACAGCTGCTATAATTTAGTTCCGTTCCGTTTTAGTTTACTCAACCATTACCTCGCACTTCTGTACTCTGGTTTCGGTTGCTATCTTCCAGCATCGTCCAGTAAACGGCAAAAAGAACAGAAGCATAAAGTGAAGGATCCAAAAAATCAAAGTAAAAGACGGAAATCACGAACACAAGGAAGGAGTCCGTATGCGACTATGCCACTGGCCGTGACATCTAGCCATATCACCTAATGTCTTCAACCATTTGGTAGGCGGATCACATGGACCCCGACCTGGAACCCTAACACGTCCTACTCGGCCAAGGTTTTCATATCTTTTTGCCATGTCATGGACTGACCACCTCGACCTGCCTTCCAATCACTACCTGCCTCAGAACAGCGTACGCTGAGGAAGTCTATCGGTGGGCATGTGCAATACATGTCCCAACCACTTTAACTTGTTTAGATTCAGTACTTGATCCATAGACTGACCTCTGGTTCCCAACACTTGACGTCTAACCTCAGCACTGCTGATACAGTGTTCCCACCATACTCGGGCAGTACTACGGAGACATCGGTGTTCGAACACCAACAGTCTTCGCCTATCTTCTACCCTCAACGATCACGTTTCGGAACCGTATAAAAGAACAGACCTAACGGCCGCATTGTACACTTTACTCTTAACAGAAAATCGGATGTCACGCCGACACCACAGATGACGGAGGTTGGAAAAAGCCAAACGCGCCTCCCGTATACGCGATGACACTTCATCCGATATCTGTCCACCCGGTGAGATGTAACTGCCCATGGAACGAAATTTATCTACTTCAGCTAGAGCTCCTCCTGCCAAGAAGAGGTATGGTGTTGAGCCAACCCAGTCCTGCAACAGCATTTTACACTTTGAAGGTACAAAACGCATCCGAAAGACTCCTACACTGTTGTATAGGCTATCTAAGAAAACTTGCAACCTACCTGGATCTTCACCCAGAAGAACAATATCGTCCGCGTATTCCAAGTCAGACAGTTCACTGCCTGTGTAAAGATCGACACACGAGAATATGGCCATCTCAAGGATAATCTCAACCACAAAATTGAAGAGGAAAGGTGAAGGAGGCCAACCCTGACAAACACCACTTTCCGCGGTGAACTCGGGTGAAAGATCTTCGTACGCACGAGTTCGGCTTCAGCTGTTTGCATACAACCACTGGAAAGAAGAAATAAATTTCTTTGGCACACCCCTCAATGACAGGCAGCGCCAGAGAACTGTGCGGTCGACTGAATCGAACGCCACTTTCAGATCAAGAGCTACACAGATTATGGGCCCACGGAGGATGCGTCTGTGCTCTATGGTTTTTCGAAGAGTTAAGATGTGGTCGATACAATACCCGACCGGGCCTGAAACTGGCTTGATTCTCACGCTTACACATTTCGCGGGCACTAGATAATCAGTGGAGAATAAACCCGGTGAACAGTTGGACGCGATACATACCAACTACTTTCACAAGAGGATCCGCTACCTTTCTTGCAAATCAAACACCAATTTACACCATGAATGCAACAGAAGTGGCAAACCCCACAGCCACAAACGCCCGCAGCATTAATAGGGATGACTAGCAACCAGACCCTGAGACTTCCAGTGGAGATCCACATAAAGTCCCAATTCGTCAGGTGTGGTAACGAGTCGGATGTGAGTGGATGACGATTTACCACCAAAATAACAGGTGATCCGAATTTCTGAATTCCGTGATGGCAAACAAATGCCCAAAAACTCCTCGAACACCACCGAAAATTGCCAAGCAATCGACGAAGCTGTAATAAAAACTCGCAACCCATCAGGATGTTCCCCTAGAACAACCAGGTCATCTGCATATTCAAGTTCTCACACCTTTCCGTCCGACAGATATTCACTACCACAACCTTCACCTGACAAAACAGCGGTTCTTGGACCGATTCCAACGCAGAGGTAAAGAGAAAAGGTGGGAGGATCATCATCTTCATCATCATCGTACAGCGTTAAACAACAATGGAAATCCTATAGACCACTGCGTTTCTCACCACGGTGCACGATGCATTAATTAGAATGAGCACATAAGATGGATAGGGAGTGAACTTAGGGGTGTGTGAAAAGGAAAGAACACCCTAATAACCAACACACGGAATACACAGTCTGACTGTACAAACGCACATTTATCAATCATCCTGATTCGATACAAAGTGACAACACGATCGCCACTGTTCACGGTTCGCTGCCATATCCTTCAGTGTATCCAGCTAACCGGTTGAGGGTTCTTTTGTACACCAACTACGAAGGTGTGAGGCACCTGCAATACATTTTCTCATTCCCCACTGCACGTCATCTGTTGATTTCCACGTGACTTCCTCAACTCCCCAAGAGGAACGAAGAATAGGGCACGGTACGGTAGATATGCGTTTCCCAAACGTAACACGTGCCCAACCCACGAAGTATACTAAGCTGGATACGCTGTGATAGAACATTCTTTGAACCAGTACTCAATACTCGATTTCTGGCTTCAGCATTGCTTACTCGATCATTCCACATAATCTTAGCGATACTACGCAACACGGATGATCGAAAAGCTCAAGACGAAAAATATCTTCCGCACGCACACCCCAAGTCTCGCAACCGTACAGCAGAACTGAACACGCCGTGGCACAGTACACACGACCTTTCAACTTGGGCGAAACATCAGATTGGTGCCACAAGTGCTTCAGTCCAGCGCACGCCGCTGGATCTTTGGATATATGCGTGCTAGATCAGCGTAAACCCGAACTCCGCTTCGATTGTTCAGGTAAGAAAATTTTTTGATGGAAACGAACGTCTCCGGTACACCCCTCAACAACAGACGGTGCTAGAGCACTGTGTAGTCAACTGAGTCAAAGGCTGCTTTGGGATCAAGACAAATAGATATGGTGAGCCTACGGACTGTATACCTATATTCTAAAGTTTGTCGAACAGTGAAGATGCATTAATATTACCTCGGCCAGGTCCAAACCCAGTGTGATCCTCACGGGAGCGAGCGTTTGATAAGCGATGGAGAATAATATCAGTGAGTAATTTAGATGTGAGACTAACCAAACTTATCCCCCTGCAGTTTACATAGGAGGACCTGTCGCCTTATAAGTCGGTACGACCACCGATTCACACCAACTCTTTGGAACTTGTTCCTTCTCCCATATCAAACCGATGAGTTTTATCAACTACAGTAACAATGTTGAGCTACCGTCTTTGAAAGTAGACGGAGGCAACTCATCCGGTCCAGCGGCCTTGTATCATTTAAGGTAGCTTATCTTATGGAGAACTTTCGCTTTTGACGGAACACTGGTATTTGCATCCATAAGTCTAACCAACATACTCATTAGCAAACCCGCTTGCGATAAAAGCCTGTTCAGTTGTTTCTCGAAATGTTCCGACCAACAAACTAGACGACGGTCGTAAGTCCGGATCAGTGAGCCTTTCATCTCTTTGATCAGTTCGTCAACGTTTGGTTTTCGTGGACCCGTATTTGTACTTAGATGGAAAAAGTTGCGACTGTTGTCAATCGCCACAGATTTCTTCAACCTTCACATTTCGCAACGCATCGCTGCTCACGGCCGTTTCTCAGGCTATGAATCAGTTGACATTGAAGATGTCTCCGTACCTCATCATATCTGGAATCCGGAGGAATCGATTTGCGCGCATCTAACAGTGAAACTGACGATGCAGATATCCATTGTTTCTGTGTGGGTCTGGTTGGTGGGCCTTGACAGCATTAGCGATCACAAACAGAACCTTCTTGATCTCTTTCTAACGCTTATCTGGATCCTGGGCATTTGACTACACCGACAACCTGGCGACTAGTCCTGTTTTGAAAACAATAATTGTCATCGTCCAGTTGCAGCTGCGGGGGACAACTGGCTTTACTGGTCTACTGACGATGGAGTTGAATTCTTTCCAGGGAACATAGATTTCGACCTAGAATATGGGGATAACATTGCCTTGCTGAGTGGTAGTCCATGGACAGTTCAACACGCATTGGAGCGCCTTGTGAATGGAGTATCCAGATACGATATGCACCTTGTGGCTTCCTAGTTCAAGGTAAGGTTTGCAGGAGCCTGCGTCTGCAGTCGCCCTGTGTGGCGATCAGCTAGAAGCAGTGAATAGCTTTAAGTAACTCGTGAGCTTGAACTCGGCTGGAGGTGGAGTTGGAGAGGAGATCAAATCACGAACAGCGACAGCCGGAACAGCTTCCGCCAACCTGTGACTATTTACTTGATGTTTTGATGCATACGACTCCGCACTGTCTAAAGATGACAGATAGAACTGAGCATCAGAATAGCGGGTTATTAGCATGAAACGAAAAGGCGAATAAGACAACAGATTTTGCATTCAGAAAGCACAGACACACGTCGAACTAACCTAAACACGACAAATTCTCCTGACGGTCTGCACAGATCACATAGAAAATGCGAATCTCGCAAATGGTGAATCAGATCCTCGAACTCGTAAAACAATTCCTTGCAAAAATCACAAGACGGATGACCGCGTTTTCTTTGGTTATCCCACTTGCGGTGCGCCACCAAATCGGTCGGTTTCATGGGAACAAATTCACAAGGTAGCAACTAGTTTATTGAATGAGGACGGTTGGAAAAATTCGATTCTTACTCTAGCGTAGCGAATACACAGATCACAATAGGACAACTGATGTTCCATGGTGGTATGCCTATTCAGTGCGGACAGGGAAATTTTCTCCTCACCACAAACTGGACAAATTGATCGCAACATATCCCGGTAATATCGCTCGATATGTTGACTCGGATAGACAAAGTCATATTTGGCATCATGACGCATTGTGCTCGTGTTGACTTGATTAAACGGTACGAATGATTCCATGATGACTATCTAAAACGGATCAACGGAGAGAAAAATAGAATGCTCGGTCGAGATGCAGAGAATAAGAATTACCTTATTTAAATTTCGGCGGCATGTCGGACATTTAGAGAAATCGGGTTCATCCACGCTACCAAATTTCCGCAATTTCAATATACATTTTGTGCACGTCGGGTGATTGCACGCGCCATAAGCGAAAAAGTCAATATCTTCGTGACAAATTGGACAAAGTTTCGTTGAAGCTTGATCGTTCTCCGAAGTCGTCATCCTGTATGGTGTGGATGAATGAGAACTGACCGGGATCTAAATGGGATGCCTTGTGTGCGCACGTTTGTTTTGGGTAACAAGCAAACCGTTTCTGTAAAACAAAGTAACAGTGAGGATATACTACATTTTTCATTCATCCACACGAGAAAATGCACCTTGTGAGAATCCCTAAAAAGTACGGCATCTAAGAGAGTACAGTAATCCGGCTGAGAAAAACCACAGAAGACCCTAGTTTTCACTACATCCTAGTCTACTTATCAGATTTATTGACCAACGGTTCTGGTATCAAGACGCATATACATCCTAAATTCTCACTTTGAATCATTCGCTTTAATCCCGAACTCGTCAATCAGGGCCTAATCGCGTAGTCTAAAAATATCAGCAGAAGCCAAAGCCGATGCCACATTTTCTATACCAAGAATGGAAGTCAAGCAGTGACCACTGCAGAAGTGCAAAAGTTGTCGACTTGATTGATGACCAGTGTTTTGGCAATGCCGGATTTGAGGCCAAAGTTAATTCGCAAGTGCGCCACTGTTCTATTACTGCATTCGTTGTTTTTTCATTCATTCATCTTTCAGACCTGAACGCTGCCAACATCGGTATTCGAGACCAAACAGAAACAGAGAATATGCGAAATTCCTTTCCCCTCCCTGAACCATGGTTCCCTCTCTGTTATTCAACCTTTGTCTTCTGTCCCTAACCATCCCTCTTTGCCCCATCTATCCACCCATAATGCTCCCATTGATAACACGGTCGATACTAGCAACGATTCACTGTCAAATAGTGTCGGAAATAATCCTCTGACTGGTAACTCACATTTTCTCAAGCCTCGTCAGCCTCTGAATCTCGGCTCCTTCAACGTGCGTACACTCATGCAGGCCGGTCAGCAGGCGTGCCTAGCCCTCACAATGAACTCTCTGAAGATTGATGTTTGCTGCTTAAGCGAAACGCGTATCCAGGATTCGAGCAATGTAATTCAGCTAACTGCTCCAGGTATCTCATCGAGGTATATTCTGCGCACCTCAGGAGACGAAGCAGCTAGAGCTGTGGGTCAACGTGGTGTAGGAATTGTCTTGACTGACAAGGCTGAGGCTGCCCTATTAGACTGGATCCCTGTTAACAGTCGTTTATGTGCTGTGAGACTCCAAGGGTCAGTCGGCGTTCGAAAGGATAGTTGTGTTAAACGCAATTTGTTCGTGATCTCGGCGTACGCCCCAACGGACTGCAGCTCAGACTTGCAGAAAGATGAGTTCTATGATGCCCTCGCCACTCTCGTTCGCAGCAGTAAAGGTTCCGACATTGTAGTGCTAGCTGGTGACTTCAATACACAAGTTGGCAAACTCAGCGTGTCAGAAGCCTGTTTAGGTGGGCGTTGTGCTTTACCCGCTGAGCGCACAGATAACGGGGATAGGCTTCTCCAATTTTGTGCAGACAATCGATTGTTCTTGTCTAGCACAAATTTCCGACACAGCTCGCGTCGCACAGCGACATGGCGCTCTAACTCTACAGGTACTTTTAGTCAAATTGACCATATCGCCGTAAGCTACCGGTGGCGCAGTTCTGTTCAGAACTGTAGATCTTACTGGTCCACGTACGTAGAGTCGGACCATGCCTTAGTTTTAATGCGATTATCTCTCCAGCTCCATGGCCATCGTCGCAAACCGCAAACCCGATTAGCCGTGCAACGTTTGTGTGATCCAGACGTTTGCACCCGTTATGAGCAGAAGTTAGCACATGAGCTAGGATCCACGGAGAACAGTAATGTAGATGAGCATTGGTCTCATATCAAACAGGCGATGCACGTTGCAGCAGGTTTTGCCTGTGGTCCTAGATCCGTTGTCCATCAAAGACACTGGATCTCGCAAGAGTCGCTGAGTATAATGGAGCAAAAGCGTCAGCTTTCGAACCGTAAGGAGATGAATAAGATGCGAAGAAAGCTGCAAAGACAAGTTACGCGAAGCCTTAAGAAGGATCGCGAAAATTGGTGGGTAAGTGTAGCCGAAGAAATGGAAGTGGCAGCTGCTTCAGGTAACAGTCAAAGACTGTTCAAACTTATTCGTGACACCAGTGGACGGCGAACTCAGGTCAGTGAAGCGATTTGCAATAGGAATGGAGAACCCATCCATAACAAACAGCAAAGGCTTGACCGATGGGCCGAGTACTTCAAGGAACAGTTTAGCTGGCCGCACGCTAGTGTAGTTACTCCCGTGTCAACAACTGCGACTCCTTGGGTGGTATCACTTGAGCCCCCATCGGAAATAGAAGTAGAGTCATGTATTCGATTACTAAGGCAAGGGAAAGCGGCAGGTCCCGACGAACTTCCCCCAGTTCTTTTCAAACTGGGTGGTGAGGCGTTGATAAAATCACTAACCGCCTTGCTCCGTGACATTTGGAAGGAGGAGCGTATTCCGTTAATATGGAGCGAGTCATTGATTGTTCCCATCTTCAAGAAGGGAATACGCAATGACTGCAGTAATCATCGTGGGATTAGCTTAATCCCGATAGTCACCAAAGTGTTAGCTTCGATTATGCTGCACCGTCTTACACCGGCTCGCGAGAGGAATGTCCGCGAACAGCAGGCTGGATTCCGCCCAGGTCGAGGATGCATCGACCAGATTTTTACTCTTCGCCGACTTCTTGAAACGCGTCACACGCACCGCCGACCAACAATAATGCTTTTCTTAGACCTGAAAGGCGCCTTCGATTCAGTTGATCGAACATCGCTTTTCAGTACTCTTCATCGAAAAGGTATGCCCCAGAAGTTCGTGAACCTAATGAGATCATTGTATTCTCATACTTCTGGCCGCGTAAGGGTTTACGGCGAACTATCCGGTCGGTTCGAAACGACCAGTGGTGTTCGGCAGGGATGCCCTTTGTCTCCATTCCTTTTTAACTTCGTCATGGACGAAATAATGGAGAGTGGGCTGCAAAATCTTCAGGATGTAGGGGTCGAACTAGGAGATAGTGGAAAGCTATGTGACTTAGATTACGCAGACGACGTTGTCTGCTTGTTCGAATCCACGGAACATGCTCAGCGTGCACTAGATAATCTCGCAAGAGCTGTAGCTCCATTCGGCATGCGCTTTGCACCTTCAAAGTGCAAGGTGATGTTACAAGACTGGACGTCAACAATTCCGAGCTTGATGCTCGATGGGGAGGTGCTGTCAGTTGTCGACCACTTCACCTACCTCGGTAGCTGCGTGACGACGGACGGGAGCACTGTAGTAGAGGTGAGTACGCGGATATCCAAAGCTCGAGCGGCGTACGCTGGACTGAAGCACTTGTGGCGCCGATCCGATATTTCACTGAAGTTGAAAGGTCGTGTATACTGTGCCACTGTGCGTTCAGTTTTGTTGTATGGTTGCGAAACTTGGAGTCTGCGTGCTGAAGATATTCGTCGTCTTGAGGTTTTCGACCATCGATGTTTACGTAGTATCGCTAGGATTGGGTGGAATAGCCGAGTAAGCAACGATGAGGTAAGAAAGCGAGTATTGGGTACTAATTCAGAGAACGTTTTGCCACAGCGTATCCAACTTAGTAGACTTCGTTGGTTGGGACACGTGTTACGTATGGCAAACACACGTCTACCGTACCGTGTCCTATTCTCCGCCCCTCCTAGGGAGTGGAAGAGACCACATGGAGGTCAACAGATGACGTGGCAACGAGGAATGAGAAAATGTACAGCAGACTTAGGAAAAGTAGGTGCTTCACGTCTTCGTGGTTGGGGTCCAAAAGATCCGTCTACCAGTTGGCTGGAGACACTGAAGGATATGGCTGCGAACCGCGAACAGTGGCGATCGTGTTGTCACTTTCTATCGAATCAGAATGTTTGATGGTGTACGTTTGTACAGTTAGACTGTGTATTCCGTGTGTTGGCTACTAGGGCATTCTTTTCTTTTCCCACCCATGTAGGTCCACTCCCTGTCCATCTTGTATATTCATACTTTTTAATTCAACGTGCAACATGGTGAGAAAGGCAGTGGTCAGTGGGGCTTGCCCTACTGTTTAACGCTGTACGATGATGATGATGATGACCATGGTTGATTGTCCCTGGGGTTCCGTGCCCGGAGTGAGGATTGACGCTTTGCGTATTACACGCAGCTACCCAATCTCCGTCATTTTGATGTGGCCGTGCATGCAGAAGGCGATTTGTTGGACTTCGACCAATATATATATATATATATATATATATATATATATAGAGAGAGAGAGAGAGAGAGAGAGAGAGAGAGAAGGAGAAAGAGAGAGAGAGCTGAAACACAAGCTGTCACAATATAACGACCACTGGATACGACACTGAGCCATATCCGACCAAGTTTCCAGCCAGCTGTGTAGTGGACCTCGAGGTCCTCTCTATGTTCTGTTCAGACAACCATTAACCATGCAGCGGCTTTGGCTGCTATCTCCCAGCGGCAATCTCAAAAGGAAATAATGAAGGAGAAAAAAGTATGGAAGGAGTAAGAGGAGAACTGCATCATCGGAATTAATTCGATGAAGAAAGTTTGTGGATGCAAGAGCACCACTGATCGCGGCATCTAGCGGATGCGGATGTCATGTCGACACTCCAGATGACTTAATTCGGCAAAAGCCAAACCAGCCTTCCGTTTATGCAGACACCTCATCCGATATCTGACCTCGGGGTGAAATGCAGCTACCCAAATAAATGAAATTGTCTACCACGTCTGTAGTCGGGAGCAGAAGTGTGGTCGTCACAACCAAAGTTCGACTGCTCGGTTGCGAAGATTTTTACTCTTCGTCAAATACTTGAGGCGCGTACCGCACACCATCGGCCAACAATAATGGTTTTCCTCGACTTGAAAGGTGCCTTCGATTCAGTTGATGGAACAGCACTTCTCAATGCGCTTCACCGGGAAGGTATGCCATAGAAGTTCGTGAATCTACTGAGGTCATTGGATTCTCATACTTCTGGCCGCGTGAGGTTTATGGTGAACTATTCAGTCCATTCGAAACGACCAGTGGTGTTCCATAGGGATGTCCCATTTTTCCATTCTTGTTCAACTTCGTCACGGACGAAATAATGGAGAGTGCCTTATATAGTCTCCAGGTTGTGGGCGTCGAACTAGGAAATAGTGAAAAGCTGTGTGACTTAGACTACGTGGACGACCTTGTCTGCTTGTTCGAATGCACAGAACATGCGCAACAAGCACTAGATAGACTTGCGAGAGCTGTAGCTCCATTCGGCATGTGATTTGCTCCTCCGGAGTATGAAGTGCTATTGTGAGACTGGACGTCAACGGTTCCCAGTTTGATGCTCGATGGGGAGATGCTGGCAACTGTCGACCGCTTTAATTACCTTGACAGAAGCTTGGCGCCGGTTGGAAACACGCTAGTAGGGGTTTTTTATTACATGCTTGCGCATGAGTGCAGTGGAAGTAGCATATACCCCTGAGCCAAAAAGGGCCATTGTACTATTGGGGATAGGCGGTAACCGAACCCTGAGAATTGGAGTGACGAAGAACCACATGAGGTCCCAATAAATCAAGTGTGGCAACAATCCGGATGACAGTGGATTACCGTCTACTACGGAAGCAAGTGAGCACCCGTACATCCAAAGATCCAGCGGCGTGCGCTGGACTGAAGCACTTGTGGCACCAATCTGATGTTTCGCCCAAGTTGAAAGGTCGTGTGTACTGTGCCACGGCGTGTTCAGTTCTGCTGTACGGTTGCGAGACTTGGGGTGTGCGTGCGGAAGATATTTCTCGTCTTGAGCTTTTCGATCATCCGTGTTGCGTAGTATCGCTAAGATTATGTGGAATGATCGAGTAAGCAATGCTGAAGCCAGAAATCGAGTATTGAGTACTGGTTCAAAGAATGTTCTATCACAGCGTATCCAGCTTAGTATACTTCGTGGGTTGGGCACGTGTTACGTTTGGGAAACGCATATCTACCGTACCGTGCCCTATTCTTCGTTCCTCTTGGGGAGTTGAGGAAGTCACGTGGAAATCAACAGATGACGTGCAGTGGGGAATGAGAAAATGTATTGCAGGTGCCTCACACCTTCGTAGTTGGTGTACAAAAGAACCCTCAACCGGTTAGCTGGATACACTGAAGGATATGGCAGCGAACCGTGAACAGTGGCGATCGTGTTGTCACTTTGTATCGAATCAGGATGATTGATAAATGTGCGTTTGTACAGTCAGACTGTGTATTCCGTGTGTTGGTTATTAGGGTGTTCTTTCCTTTTCACACACCCCTAAGTCCACTCCCTGTTCATCCTGTATATTCATTCTTTCTATTTATACGTGCCCCTCTGTTTAACGCTGTACTATGATGATGATGATGATAACGAAATCTCTCAAGACTTGATCAACCCAGATCCCGGACGATTCCAGGCTCCACGTGATGTTTGCTCTCAGAAGAGATTAGTAGGAATGCTAGCGTATTACGCGAACTGGATCTCACACACTGCTGATAGGATTCATCCCCTGGTGCACAACCGCACATTTCCGGCTCCTGTTTATGTGATGACGGCCTTTTGAAATCTTAAGGAATAACTGGGAAGAGATGTAGTGTTCACTATCGACTACAGTTGACCCTGATTATAGAAGCTGATGCATCGGATATCGCCGCTAAACGACGATGGTCGTCTTATTGGTTTTTTTTTCACACCCTCTGTCTCTAAGCGAATAGAAGTATCAGCAGCATAAAAAGAAGCCCCGAGAAAACGGAGGCATTATTTGCTGGGAAATCATATTACTCTCATTACTGATCAACGCTCAATCGCCTTTATGCACGACAGGCTGAATAAGAACTAAGTCAAGAATGGCAAAATTCAACGGTGGAAATTGGAGCTTCAGTGCTTCAGTTGTGGGACCTAATATAAGCTGAGCCCAAAACGAGGCGACCGGTAAGTTATCTGCAGATAGTTGTGTTTCCGCTGTATCGCGCGTTGATCTAAAGCACTTACATAATACGATATGTCATTCTGGCCGTACACACGAGTTAGACTTCATTTGTTATGAAAACTTACACTTCTCCGTTGACGAAGTTCTAGCAGTTCTAACTCAGCGTGAAATTCGTGCGGAACTTAAAACCCGTTTTATCAAACAACAATTTGTAAGAGGATGGAGAATGCGTCGATGTCAGAGCATCGTCTCCTTACTTTTTCACCGGACACCTTGTCGTGTCAGTTGGCTTTGAGGATTTACCGGATGCACCAGTGATCGAAAACTTTCAGCCTTCTGGTATTCTCAGCTCGCATTGGTCAGGTTTCGATGCCACAGATGAGTGCGGAGCAAATAACGGCACGGTAAACGCGAATGTTAGTCCTTAAACTGACCCCTCTGCGAGTCCACAGCGTCCGACTTAGCTGAAGGAAGGCTTTTCTGGCGCTGTCAATCCGTAGTATCACTTCACCTTTGTCTGGTTGTTCAGAAGCAGAGTTGAGCCTAAGTATTTGAATGAAGGGACATATTCGACCGATCGGCTATTGATGAACAGTTTTTGAATTGTCCGACCTGAATGGGTTATGAAAGCTTTAGTTTTGATTGAATTGACTTTTGGTCTGATGGACTTCGCGAAAAAAATTGACACGGTTGAGAATTGGTTGGAGTGTAGTGGGATAATTTTCCTGGCACAACAATATTATTCGCGAACTCCAAGTTCGAGATGTGCATTTTCAGGCTAAGCTGAACGCCACGGTAGTTGTATAATCCCTGACTCTTTGTCCAGTCAGTGGTGCAGTTAGACACCGGTGAGAGGGAACAGCTCTATCTAACTGTGGTAGTGAGTGCGAACTCTAATGAATCTTCGCCCTGCGTACGAACCCCAGCGTCAGTGGTCGTGCAGTATCTCCCCCAAAAGCCTCAAAATTCTATAGGGCATCTCATTGGACTGAATTATGGTCCAAAAGATCAACCGAATTAAAGGCGATCCTGGAAGTCGATGAAGCAAGCAACTGTTGACTGCTGGAACTTATAGCGGTGCTTCAAACTTCGGCACAGTGCAAAGATCTGATCTACCCAGCCTCTGCCACGGCGAAAACTACCTTTGTAAGGGCGAGCGCATCGGTCTCTTGCCTCGGAGAAACAGTTGAGTAACAACGCACCGGAAATCGTTGCGGCGACATCGGTCAGGCTGGTCTTTCGATAATTCTAGCGCGCCGATTTATCTTCGGAACGGGCATCAGAATAGATATGCCCCAGCCAGCCGCGAATGCCTCATCTCGTCAAATGGAGCCAAAAAGTGTACATAACCTGTCAATCAATAACGATAAGCAGATTTCGTAGACTTCTGAGGAATGCTGTCATCCCCGGCGACATTTGTCTTTCACTTTGTTAGTAATATCGGTGATCTCAGAGGTACCCCGCGGGTCGCAGTTGCTTTCGTACTGCACCGGGGGAGTTGGCACTGGTTGGTCCATCTGGTGTTTGTACGTTGGTTAATCACTTTGCCGAAGTGTTTGACTCATCGGTTTATTCTCTTTGTTCGGATATTGAATCACGGAGAAGCAAAGCTTATTTGCAGTACTTATTCGGTTCAGTTCAGACAACCATTAAACATACATGCACTGGGTGCGGTCGCTTTAGGTACTATTTCCTAGCGGCAAACTCAACGGGAAATATTGAAAAAGAAAAGAGTAGGAAAGGAGTAATAGGAAAACTATAAGTATTGGTATCAATTCGACGAGGACAGTTTGTGAATACAAGAGTGCCACTGATCGCGACACTTGGCTATACCCTCCAATGCATCTAACTACAGAGCGGCAGGGTCTCTTGGACCCACACAGGAAGTTTAGCACGCCTTACATGACCAAGTCCACTGGTCAGGTTTTTCATACCTTTCTTCCACGTCATGGACTGGCCACCTTTACTCATCTTCCAATCATCACCCGCCTCAGAAAACATTGCGCGCTGAGGAATTCGGTCTGGGGCTTCTCTCGACGGTGGGAGAAGTCATTGCACTTCATTGGGCAGCTATCGCCCACCTGAGCTGGACAGCCCCCAAACCAAAGGATGCTGCCCCATCCACGTTCCGCTTGCCCCGTTGGGTAAACGGGGATAAGGACACCATTTAAAAAGCGGATCGATAACAAAGCACCAGCGAAGACAAGACAAAATGCGTGCGGCAACCAGGTCTCACGTGACAGACCAGAAGTTCTTTCACGGGTTCTTCGGTCACGTTCCCGTTCCGGATTAACACCCCACTGCCTTGTTGATCAGACGTTTAAGTCAAAATCTCCGAAAGGTGGTAGACGACCCACTACCACGCCTGATCTATTGAGACCCTAAGTGGTTACCACTTTAAGTCTCAGGATCATGGTTGTCGGTTTCCTTCACACTACAAATCATGAAAATACACAACGATACACGCACTCGCTGTTTTGCTCGCTCGGCTTACTCGAAAAACAAGCACGAACTTATCACCCTTACTAACATTCGCGGAATGAACCATAATATCGATTCTGCACACCAATTTCTCCAATCTCCCTCTCCTCTTGCCCTATTTTTGATCGAAACCCAAATCTCCTCCTCATCAGACATCACCCACCTCCACTTTCCCAATTATATCTTTCACTCCTCTTTTTCACCCAAAGGTGGTGCCTGTGTCTTTGTCCGTTAGTCAATCGCCACATCCAGAATCCAGAATCATGACTTTTCCAATTGTGGATTTCATTTGATGTGGCTGAAACTCCGACTTCCTTATTTTAATCACTACTTTTGTGTTGTTTACCTTTAATCCAACAGTAGCGATCCATCGATCTTTGATTTCTTATCTTTGAACATTGAGCACTTATTTGTTCCGGATCCCAACTGCCATATCACCATCCTAGGAGATTTTATTGGTCACAATCGAGATTGGCTGATTCGCTCATTGGACTATTCGGCTCTGGGGCGCGAAGCCGAACATTTCGCCGCGGTCAATAACCTGTGCCAACTTTTTGACCTCCCCACACGTATCCCCGATTGGGCTGGCGATCGTGCCCATACCCTTGATCTTATTCTCGCTTCTGTTCCCTCTCTGTTCTCAGGCACCTCTGCTCTCCTTCCACTTGACTCCCCTGACCACTGCATTATTTCCTGTTCCATCAGTTATACTCGGCCCGATCCTCCACCCATCTCGAGACACACATTTTGGCGTTACAGTTCAGCCAACCGGGATGGTTTTCGCGATTTCTTAGCATCCTGTCCATGGAATGAGTGTTGCTTCTCTTCAGACTTTTCCGTTTCCATTTCTAACCTCAATGACATTATTCTTCAAGGTATGCAACTTTTTATTTC
The DNA here is from genome assembly GCA_948099385.1 of Fasciola hepatica. Classification (NCBI taxonomy): domain Eukaryota; kingdom Metazoa; phylum Platyhelminthes; class Trematoda; order Plagiorchiida; family Fasciolidae; genus Fasciola; species Fasciola hepatica. The sequence goes on from CANUEZ040000179.1 coordinate 5,261,445, forward strand.
ACACTTTTCCAAACCCGGCAAACCCGACTCCCCCGAGTGGTTCAACCACGCATGCGATCGTGCTGTACGTCTGAAGCGTGCAACATTTCACCACTGGTGCCGCTCGCTCACTCCCGACTCGCACCTCCGCTTCGTGCAAGTCAGGAATAGATGTTCGTCCGCCATATAGAGAGCCGAAGAACCCTTCGTCCGCTGGAAAGCCGAACACTTACTCTCATCTGCCAGCGGTAGCCGAAAATTTTGGTCCCTTGCAAAGCCGTTTCCCACAATATTCGCCCTTCCAATTTCCTTCCTACCTGTAATTCCTCTGGTGATTTTGTTTGAGAACCACACAAGAAAGCCGAAGTTTTTGCATCCCGGTTTGCCTCCAACTCCACCTTACTTACTTATCCTACCCCTCCGGTTCCTTCTCTTCCCTCTGTCTCCCACATCCAACCTCATTAGCACTAGGAAGATCCGCCAAGCGCTGCGTTCTCTGGACGTATCCAAACCACCCGGTCCGGAAGGTATACCACTCATCGTCCTTAAAATGTGTGCCCCTGAATTGGCCCCTCTCTTAAGTTGTCTTTTCTATCTCTCTCTACAACTTTCTACTTTTCCGATCCCCTAGAAGCACCCCGTGATTTTTCCTATTCCCAAACGCGGCGATCCTTCTAACCCGAATAAATATCGTCCTATTTCCATCACAAGTGTTTTTTCGAAAGTATTTGAAACTGTCATCTCCGACCAACTGCGTGCGTTTCTCGAACGCGGACTACTGAACGATTGCCGATACAAATTCCGACCTCGCCGTTCCACCGGTGATATACTGGCTCTCGTCTTACACTCCTGGTTGGCTGCACTCGACAATCACGAAGAAACACACATGGTGTCGCTCGACACCTTTGACAGGGATTGGCACGGAGGTCTTCTGGTGAAACTGCTCTCGTTCGGGTACTCCTCTGCACTCGTATCGTGGATATCAAGTTTCCCCAGTAAGTGAACCATCTCCGTTCGAGTTGGTGGGTTTCTGTCTCAGCGATTTCCTGTGAATGCAGGTGTTCCCCAAGGTTCAGTACTTGCGCCCACCCTGTTTCTTTTTTCTATCAATGATCTTTTATTCACTACTTCCAACCCAATCCATTCCTTTGCCGATGATGCCACCCTTTCTTCTTCCCTTTCTTACCGCACTCCCCGCCATGCCAACACCAACATCGACCGTGACTGCAGTGCAATCAGTGCATCTTTAGATTCCGATCTCGAACACATCTCCTCCTGGGGATCCCACAATCATGTTGCACTCAATGCTTCCAAACCTTCTCTTCTCTCAATTTCACTGAAAAATCATTCATTCTCCCCTCATTTATCCTTTGATTCAACTGTGTTGCCTGCCACAGATTTTTCTTCTCTTCTTGGCCTGTCTATAACTTTCTCTCTATGTTGGTCCGCTTTCATACCTCATTTGGCCTCTCGTGCTGCGCGCAAAGTTGGTTTTCTGTTTCGCGCCATATGCTTCTTCACACCAGCTTATCTTCTTCTGTTGTACAAAGCTCAAATCCGCCTCAAACTTGAATACTACAGTCACTTGTGGGGTGGAGCTTCCCCTACCTCTCATTCTCTTCTTGATCGGGTTTAGCGAAAGGTCATCCGGCTGATCGACGACCCTTTTCAACCTCTAATCTGCAGTCAATAGCCCATCGTCGGGCTGTTGCTTCGTAGTCCTTCTTCTGCCGATACTATTTTGGATTTTGTTCTTCCGAGCTTGCTCCGGCGGTTTCTCTTCCCAAATATTTTTCCCGACCATCACGTACCCAGACAACTAGTTATCCCTATCACGTTTCTGTCACTAGATGTCGCACTTCCATCTTTCAATCCTCTTTCTTTCCCCAGACCGTTAAGTTATGGGACACTCTTCCTCCTTCTGTCTTCCCGCCCACTTACAACCTTTCCCTATTTAAAAGCAGGATCAATAAACTGTTTCTAACGTGAACTTTTGCTCTCAGCCCACTTTTACAGTGTCTTCCGATTATACGGTTTACCCCTTAAACTGTAATTCATTTTGTGTAGTAAAAAAGTTTAACGTTCCCAAAGAAAAACCCGTTCTGCGGTGTGGGCAGCTGCGAAGTATAACTCGCCCAGGAACCTAAAGCATCCCCTGTAAAGAGCTTCATCAAATTCTCCTCTTCTTATTTAAGGTCGATGCAAAACGCCACGGGTTATTGTGGCTCTGAAGAAAGCAGTAGTTCAGGAGTTGGGTATAAATCGAATGGATTCCTTCGGCCTAAACATTCACTTCACTTGATTTCCCTTAACGTCCGCACACTATGTCAGAGAGGGCAACAGGCTGCTCTCACTAAAACCCACACTTTTTAAATGGATGTATGCTGTGTCTCCGAAACACGCATACAAGACCCCACTTCCGTGATCACTCATCGCACACCAAATACAAACTCAGTCCTTCACTTCACTCTTCGCGTGTTGGGTGATTCGGTGTCTAGAGCTCGTGGTCAAGCTGGCGTTAGAATTGCTTTGAGCACGAAGGCTGAGCGTGCATTGCTAGACTGGATTCCAGTCAGTAGTCGTTTGTACGCAGTTCGGCTGGACGGTTCTGTTCGTGTCAACAACAAAATACTGAAGCGCCGATGCTTGTTCGTCGTGTCTGTGTATGTGCCGACTGACTGCAGTTCCTCTGAGACCAAGAACGAATTCGACTAGGATTTGTCTCAGCTACTTCGAATCGTACGTTCAACGGACGTGGTGGTCATTGATGGAGATTTCAATGCCCAAATTGGCCGTTTAGGAGATTCCGAAAGGCACCTTGGAGGCCCATTTTCTATCCCAGCCGATCGTACCAATAACGGCTGTGCTCTGATTGTTTTTGGGAGTACAAACTTCTGCCAAAAGAGGCGGCATAGACTCACATAAAGTCTTCGTTCGTCTTCACAACGTTGGACTCAGGTTGATCATTTTGTGATTGGTCACCGCTGGCGTGGATCAACTGAAGATTGTCGTTCATTTTGGTCTACGTTTGTGGACTCAGACCACGCCTTGGTACGTGATGACTTCTGTTTACGTCTCGTGCGTGGTCGCACCAGCATAAATGTCATGGTATCCAAAAGTAAGACAATCCTTGCTCCTAACCGCATGATCAGCAGTAACAAAGGTCACTGTTTTGCTTCGTTGCTGTACAAAGGTGCCCGGTACGTACATGTCAAACTATCGATTATCCCTGACCTATGTGCTGACGTACTGCTACGGCATGACTTTTACAACAACACACGTCAGTAGAAATAACTATCCAAGGAACTCTCCCTTGCTAACCTTCCAGCCGTCCTGTCTGTACAAAATCGGGGAGATACAGCTACAAAGATGAAGCCTTTATTCGATCAGAGATCGTCCGGTTATTGGACGATGGTATAATCGGACCTTCTTGATCACCATGGCGGACCCAAGTCCTGGTTACTACCAACGAGCGCCAGAAACGACGGATGGTGGTCGACTATAGACAAACGAACAATCGATTCACCTCCCTGGATGAATACCCGCTACCCCGCATAGACGACTTAGTGAAGAACGTTTCACAGTTCAGCATTTACAGCAGGTTTTCGCCTGTGGTACCAGATCCGATGTCCATCAAAGACACTGGATCTCACAAGAGTCGATCAGGCTAATAGAGCAAAAACGTCAGCTCTCAAACTGTAAGGAAATGACTAAGATGCGGAGAAAGCTACGAAGGCAAGTTACGAAAAGCCTTAAGAATGATCGCGAAAATTTGTGGGTGGAGGTAGCCCAAGAAATGGAAATAGCAGCTGCTTCAGCTAACAGTCAGAGACTGTTCAAACTTATTCGTGACACCGGTGGACGGCGAACCCCGGTCAGTAATACTATATGCGACAAAATTGGAGAACCCATTCCTGGCAAAGAGCAAAGGCTGGACCATTAGGCCGAAAACTTCAAGGAGCAGTTTAGCTGGCCGCGCGCTAATGAAGTTACTCCGACGTCAGCAACTGCGATTCCTTGGGGAGTACCACTTGAGCCCCCACCGGAAATAGAATTACAGTCGAGCATTCTATTACTAAAACGAAAGAAAGCAGCCGGTCCTGACGAACTCCCTCCAGTTCTTTTCAAAAACGGTGGTGGTGTTGCTAAAATCACTTACCACCTTGATCCGTGACGTTTGGAATGAGGAACGAATCCCACTTTTATGGGGTAAGTCATTGATTATACACATGTTCAAGGGAATATGCAATAACTGTAGTAATCATTGTGGGATTAGCTTAATTCCAATAGTTACCAAGGTATAAGCCTCGATTTTGCTGCGCTCTCTGACACTGGTTCGTGAAAGGATGGCCCACGAACAGCGAGCCGGATTCCGCAGGGGTCGAAGATGCATTGACCAGATTTTTACTCTTCGCCGATTATTGGAGGTGCGTCACACACACCGTCGACCAACAATAATGGTCCTCTAAGACTTGAAAGGCGCCTTCGATTCAGTTGACTGGACAGCGCTATTCAATGTTCTTCGACGAAAAAATATGCCCCAGAAGTTCGTGAATCTACTGGGGTCGTTGTACTTCTATACTTATGGTTGCATTAGGGTTTATGGCAAACTACCTAATCCATTCGAAATGACGATCGGTGTTCGACAGGGACGTCCCATTTCTCCATTCTTGTTTAACTTTGTCATGGACGAAATAATGGAGAGTGCCTTGCGAGATCCCCAGGTTGTGGGAATCGAACTAGGAAACAGTGAAAAGCTGTGTGATCTAGATAACGCAGACGATCTTGTCTACTTGGAAAATGCGCAACATGCACTAGATAGATTCGCAAGAGCTGTAGCTCCATTCGACATGCGATTTGCACCTTCAAGTGTAAAGTGATGTTGCAAGACTGGACGTCAACAATTCCGAGCTTGATGCTCAATGGGAAGGTGCTGACAACTGTTGACTGCTTCAGTTACCTCGACAGTAGTGTGAAGACGGATGAGAACACTGTAGTAGAGGTGAACACGCGCATACCCGAGGCTCGAGTAGAATACGCTGGACTGAAACACTTGTGGCGCCGACCTAATATTTCACTGAAGTTGAAAGGTCGTGTGTACTGTGCCACGGCATGTTCAGTTTTGTTGTATATTCGCGAGACTTGGGGTCTTCTTGCAGAAGATATTTGTCATCTTGAGGTTTTCGACCACCGATGCTTGCGCAGTATCGTTAAGATTGCGTGGAATGACCGAGTAAGTAATACTGAGGTCAAAATTCGAGTATGGGGTACTACTCTGGGGAGTTCTCTATCACAGCGTATCCAGCTCAGTAGACTTCGTTGGTTGGGGCACGTGTCATCATCATCGTACAGCGTTAAACAGTAGGGCAAGCCCCACTGACCACTGCCTTTCTCACCATGTTGCACGTTGATTTAGAAAGTGTGAATATACAAGATGGACAGGGAGTGGACCTACACGGGTGGGAAAAAGGAAGAATGCCCTAGTAGCCAACACACGGAATACACAGTCTAACTGTACAAACGTACACCATCAAACATTCTGATTCCATAGAAAGTGACAACACGATCGCCACTGTTCGCGGTTCGCAGCCATATCCTTCAGTGTCTCCAGCCAACTGGTAGACGGATCTTTTGGACCCCAACCACGAAGACGTGAAGCACCTACTTTTCCTAAGTCTGCCGTACATTTCCTCATTCCTCGCTGCCACGTCATCTGTTGACCTCCATGTGGTCTCTCCCACTCCCTAGGAGGAACAGAGAACAGAACACGGTACGGAAGACGTGTGTTTGACATAAGTAACACATGCCCCAACCAACGAAGTCTACTAAGTTGGATACGCTGTGACAAAACGTTCTCCGAATTAGTACCCAATACTCGATTTCTGACCTCAGCATTGCGTACTCGGCTACCCCACCCGATCTTAGCAATACTACGTAAACATCGGTGGTCGAAAACATCAAGACGACGAATACCTTCAGCACGCAGACTCCAAGTTTCGCAACCATACAACAAAACTGAAAGCACTGCAGCACAGTATACACGACCTTTCAACTTCAGTGAAATATCAGGTCGGCGCCACAAGTGTTTCAGTCCAGCGTACGCCGCTCGAGTCTTGGATATACGCGTCCTCACTTCTACCACAGTGCTTCCATCTGTCGTCACGCTGCTGTCGAGGTAGGCGAAGTGGTCGACAACTGACAGCACCTTCCCATCGAGCATCAAGCTCGGAATTGTTGACGTCCAGTCTTGTAAATCACCTTACACTTTGAAGGTGCAAAGCGCATGCCGAATGGAGCTACAGCTCTCCCAAGTCTATATAGTGCACATTGAGCATGTTCCGTGGATTCGAACAAGCAGACGACGTCGTCTGCGTAATCTAGATCACACAGCTTTTCACTATTTCCTAGTTCGACGCCTACATCCTGAAGATTTTGCAGCGCACTCTCCATTATTTCGTCCATGACGAAGTCGAACAGGAACCGAGACATAGGACATCCCTGACGAACACTACTGGTCGTTTCGAACCGACCGACCATGACAAACACACGTCTACTATAACGTGCCTTGTCTTCTGTTCCGCCTAAGGGAGGGGGGGGGGGCGGGGGAGCAAACCATGTGAAGGTTAACGGATGACAGCAACGGGGAATGAGAAAATATACAGCGAATTTAGGAAAAGTAGGTTCCTAACGCCTTCGTCGTTGGGGTCCAAGAGATCTGTCAACCATCTGGCTGGAGAAACCAGGGATATGACAGCGAACCGTGAACAGTGGCGATCCAGTTGTCACTGCTTGTGCAGTAAGAATGTGTATTCCGCGTGTTCGTTACTAGGGCATTCTTTCTTTTTCCCACCTGTGTAGGTCCAATCCCTGATCATCTTTTATATTCCTACTTTCTAATTTAGCGTGCAACATGGTGGGAAAGGCACTGGTCAATAGGGCTTGCCCTACTCTTTGACGCTAAACGATGATTATAATGATGATGATGCTAGAGATAATCATCTGGCGCACGTCTGCCAGGACCTACTAGAAAAATCTATGCTTTGCTCAGCTCCGCATGGATTTTTAGGAAACGGGTATAGCTTAGCCAATCTCTTGAGCTCCCTAGATGAAGTCACTTGAAGAGCGAATAAAAGCAGACAGGTAGAAGTATATCATCTTCACATCAGCACAACATTTGACTCAGTAACGTACTCGCCTCTACTAATCAAGCTGAGGCCATTTGGTATAAATTAGCAGATTCAGGAATGGCTTACGGACTTGCTTACCGGTGGAACGTTCTACGTTACAGTAGGTGAAAATAACTCTAAATTAGAAAACGTCACCAGTGGAATACTTCAGGGGTCCGTACTAGGCCTACTTGTTTCTTCTGTTTATTATTGATTTAGCCTCAGTCCTACGGTCACCAAGCTTCTTCTTCGCAGACGATGTGAAGTTGGTGGGAGCTCAGGGAGAGAAGAACTGGGAAGAAACACAGTTGCCTTTCTAAATTGGGCACAGAAAAGGGACTTACCTCTCAATGCTAGGAAGAACCACTTGTTTTTACGAACAGCTACAAGCCTGACGGTTGCACACCACAAAGGCCTCTTTACTATATAAGCAGTAAACAAGGTTAAAGACCTTGGGATTTCAGTGAATTCTGGTCGGATCAGTGTGTAGCAGCTGCACAAGAGGCACGCGTTGAGCTCTTCAGGTTGAGATCAGCGTTTTCGTGAGGACAGCATCACCATCATCATCATCGTACAGCGTTAAACAGTAGGGCAAGCCCCACTGACCACTGCCTTTCTCACCATGTTGCACGTTGAATTAAAAAGTATGAATATACAAGATGGACAGGGAGTGGACCTACATGGGTGGGAAAAAGAAAGAATGCCCTAGTAGCCAACACACGGAATACACAGTCTAACTGTACAAACGTACACCGATCAGTCATTCTGATTCGATAGAAAGTGACAACACGATCTCCACTGTTCGCGGTTCGCTGCCATATCCTTCAGTGTCTCCAGCCAACTGGTAGACGGATCTTTTGGACCCCAACCACGAAGACGTGAAGCACCTACTTTTCCTAAGTCTGCCGTACATTTTCTCATTCCTCGCTGCCACGTCATCTGTTGACCTCCACGTGGTCTCTTCCACTCCCTAGGAGGGGCGGAGAATAGGACACGGTACGGTAGACGTGTGTTTGCCATACGTAACACGTGTCCCAACCAACGAAGTCTACTAAGTTGGATACGCTGTGACAAAACGTCCTCCGAATTAGTACCCAATACTCGCTTTCTTACCTCATCGTTGCTTACTCGGCTATTCCACCCAATCCTAGCGATACTACGTAAACATCGATGGTCGAAAACCTCAAGACGACGAATACCTTCAGCACGCAGATTCCAAGTTTCGCAACCATACAACAAAACTGAAAGCACTGCAGCACAGTATACACGACCTTTCAACTTCAGTGAAATATCGGATCGGCGCCACAAGTGCTTCAGTCCAGCGTACGCCGCTCGAGCTTTGGATATCCGCGTACTCACCTCTACTACAGTGCTCCCGTCCGTCGTCACGCAGCTACCGAGGTAGGTGAATTGGTCGACAACTGACAGCACCTCCCCAGCCAAGGGTTTTCATGCCAGTATACATGTCTACAGTTAGACCTCTTTTAGAAAACTGTGTTCAGGCATGGTCACCTCTCTGCAAAAAGGATGCCACCTGTTTGGAGAAAGTACGTCTCGCAAAGCGCTTGGTCGACGGTCATAGGAGCAAGACATACGAGCAGAGAATAAAGGACCTCAAACTTTCCTCTATGGGAAAGAGAATACTACGAGGGATTTCATGGGCATTTGAGATAATAGAGGGCTTTTTGGGCTTAGACCGGAGAGTCTATTCCATATGGCAACAGACTCCAGAACAAGAGGTCAAGGGAAGGATCTGGGGAAAGTTTGATCTAGGCTGATAGCTAGATCTCACTTCTTCAGTAAAAGGATGATCATCTACTGGAATAGACTACCGGAAGTGGTAACAGAACTGGGAATCGTCCGAGCATTCAAGGGGGCGCTAGATCGTAAGTGTAACGATACCATTTCCGACTGAGTTTTGAAAAAGGCAGCAAGCGCTTCTTAAAAAAGTACAATGGTAAAAATTTGAACCACTCTATGAAAATTAAATGCTGTGAATTTCAATGCTGGGGCGGAAAAACACGGTAGATTATCCCAGAATAGAGCTCACAAAAGAAAAGTGAGGCCATCCTGCCACCAAGTCCACACGGCATTTGGCTACGTCCAATATGTGTCCGGGATAGATCAGTTCAGTTCAGTTTGCGCAGGACTTGTAATGGCCACGGCCAATCGAGCGTCCAGAATTCCTTCGGTAGTATGCACACCAGTTATGCACCCACCACTGCCGAGTGTTTTTCGTCGAATCCCCGCTAAAAATGAGAGAGAAACGGAAAACCTCATCGCACATCAACTGCGAGAGACATTATGCATCGTGGGGGTTCACTGAGACTGTATGCAATGAGCGAAAAAGTCGACTGAACCATACTCCAGAAGGACCACAGTGCTATCCGTCATCCATCTGGTTGACCCACTCAAAGCTCGCTACGAGGAAATATCTTGTACCACTTGCGATCTAGGGCACCTTTGAAGGATTGGACTGTCTGCAGATCTACCATTCCACCAGGCAGACCATTCCAACTGTTCACAACCCTGTTGCTGAAGAAGTTCGATCTAGCCATCAACCCAGATCGGGCTTTAATCAACTTCTTTTCATGTCCCATTGTTCTGGAATCTACGGCCACTTGGAATAGACTATCTGGTCTTAAACCAGAAAAGCCCTTCATTACCTTGAACGTTTCTATGAGATCCCCTCGACTTCTTCTTCTTTCCAACTATAAACGATTCAAATCACAGAGTCTCTGCTCATAAGTCTTACCCCTCTGCCATTCAACCATTCGCGCGGCGAGGCGATGGACTTTCACTAGGCAGACAGCGTCCTTTTTGTAGAAGCCTTCACGCTACCTTAGTGAGGTCTTGAGTCTGTCTTGAAGTACTACACGGGTTCGAGGCTTTCAGCCCAATTGTCCCTGTTTTTGAGGAAATCTTTGATCTTCCGTCGGGTTCACCGAGCTGAAACGAGAGTAAAATGAAGCGGGGGGGGGGGGGCGGGGTGGCAGCGAAAACAAGATACACTTAACATCATGCAGTGTCACACTGTGGACAGTGCCTTAAGCTGAGTGGGGGTGCGGCATTCATGAACATATATGCGATAAAAGACAACTATTTTGTTTGTTTTTTTGACAAAGGGAATTATTGGGAGAGACCCAGGTAGAGGTCTAGCTTTTTCTTGAAGATAGTTTTGTTCTGCGAGAGAACAATATCTTCTGGAAGTGCATTCCACTTAGTAATAACCCTTTAGCTAAAAAAGTTAATCCTTAGTGAAGTGCGTGGCCTCGGTTTGAAAACTTTTCTGCTGTGACCACGGAGAGAGGAGGCTGGACAGACGGAGAAGAAGCAATCGCTTTGACCTGTTTCAAAAAGGTGGAACATCAAAAACAGATCACCTCTTACGCGTCTTACGTCAAGGGGATAGAGGTTGAGGAGTGAGAGGCGGATGGGACAAGGTAGATGGGATAGACCCCTTACTGCCTTCGTGGAGGCCCGCTAAATTCTTTCTAGGATCTCACGGTCTCGGACAAGACCAGAGTGCACTATCTGACTACCGTACTCCAGCAGAGGTCGGATATAAGTGCCGAAAATTATGGGGAAATCATCCTTAAATATGCGCGGGAAGGACCTTCGAATCATGTTTAGAACTCGAAAGGCAGACTTGCTCGCAAGTTCGTGATGATGAGAGAAGGATGAGTTACAATCTAACCAGAAACCGAGCACCTTGTGTCGGTCAACCCTTGGCAGAGTGGCTGCTCCATTAATGGAAAACGTGTGACCAGTCTCTCTCTGCCGAATGACATGCTCACGCATTTGTCATCATTAACTGGGAGGTTCCAATCCTCGGACCAGCGTTTTGTTTCATAAACTGCAATTTGCAGGTCTTCAACGCTTGAACTCCAGAGGGTTACATCATCTGCATACATGGCAATGTTCGCAGGAATGGCTGTCGGTAGATCGTTTATATAGATCAGGAAAAGAAGAGGACCTAAGACCGACCCTTGGGGGACCCCAGTTGTTACTGGGGAGGGTTGAGACAAAACATTCCCGACTTTAACCACAAAGGTGCGGTCGGTGAGGAAGCTACGTAGGATGGCCAACATGGAGCCTGTGATCCCGTATGTCTGCAGCTTATAAAGAAGAGGGGCATGTTGGACCTTATCCAAGGCCTTAGCAAAATCGATGAATACAGCGTGTGAGAGCTGGCCATTATCATAGGCTATCCATGACAGTAAGCATATTGGTGATGCATGACCTGCCAGGAAGAAACCCATGTTGGGACGGGGAGAGGATCTTATTTCTATGAAGATGGGAAAGAACCTCACTCTTAAGAATTCCCTCAAGAATTTTGATAGGGATGCTAATGAGGCTTGTGGGTCTGTAACTAGAAGCAAGGTGTTTACTACCCTTCTTATAGATGGGTGCGATCACTGCTTTTTTCCAGTTACGGTGGAAAACTCCATCGTCAACACATTGCTGAAAAAGCGAGGCATAAGGAGCAGCTAATGTATCCGCGGCTTCCTTGAGAATACGGGGGTGGATTAGGTCAGGACCCATAGAGCAATATTGGTTGAGCCGTCGGAAACCTTGAGCGACTGCACCAATGGGAATAGTGACGCGGTTAAGGGTAGTGGTCAGAGATAACGAGTGCATGGTAAGGTGGGATGATATGGTAATGGAGCTAAAAATTGTACGGAAGTAGGAGCTGAATGCCTCGGCTACTTGGCTAGGGGAAGTGATTGGAGATCCGGCGCTATCTTTGAGAGCTAATGGCGTCGGAGCTGTGCCCCTAGACGGCGCATGTACTGAAAGAAAAATGCTTTATTGGTCCGTGCTTGATCAAGTACAGATCGTTGGACTGCATTCTGATAGGACCTAATCTTGTCTTTGCATATGTTCCTTATGATCCTGAAGTCTTCTGCATCACGGGCAAGGCCTGCGGCTTTATATCTAGCAAAGAGGCGTGCGCGTTCGTCTAGAATGCGCCTAATGGGGCGAGAGAGGGGTCGCTTAGCGGTCTGTGGGCGACGAATTCTGGGGACAAAATGCCTATCAGCTAAGGAGATTAACTCTCTGAGATTCTCTGCCATTTCATCCGCAGAGTTACCTGGGTTAGTTAAATTTAGCTGGGAGCGAAGAAATGCACAGACTTGGTCAAAGTTGGTCCTTTTGAAGGATCTCAAAATCTTAGTTTCTGACGGAAGAGGAGGCCATTTCACGATATAATCGAATCCAATGAGAATGTGATCAATTTTGCCGAGGGGCGGCAAGTAATGCACCTCATCTATTAGGAACCGATCATTGGTGATGACCAGGTGTAGTAGGGACGGGGCGTGGCCTGTGCGATATCTAGTCGGATCTCTTAAGTTCTGCACCCATGAGTTTTTCAGTACGAGATCAAGGAGGGGTTTACCGAAAGTGATATCCGGGGCATCAGCTCTTTGCCAGTTTGTACTGGGAGAGTTGAAGTCACCAGTGACTAACAGATGGGTGAAGTCTGTATAGCTTTCCAGGGAGCCTAATAGATCTATGAGACCTAGGCTGTCAGTTGAATTGCAAGCGGGAGGACGGTAGACAACACCGAGCAATAGGGTATCTGTCCTAGAGAGGTTAAACACGGCCCACAAACAATCAATACATGAAAAGGCATGGGTTGTCAGAAAGATGGGAGGAGGGATCGAATTATCGTAGTATATGATGACCCCGCCGGCACGACCTCTACTGGAGTCCCGCCTTACTGTGAAATATCCCGGAATGGATATTTCGGCATCAAGTATGTCAGGGGTGAGCCAGGTTTCTGTGAGGGCTATTATCTGAGGCTCCTCATCCACTGCAAGCTGCCGAAGCTCCGGGATCTTATTCAACACACTCAGGCAATTGCTGTAAAACACTTGAGCACATGCTCAGGAGTTGTTACAGGATCGCCAGAGGCAGCTGGTTTTGGGTTTGAGGAGGGGGAAGGAGGGGGATTTGAGGACGGAAAGGAGGTCCTGGGAGAGTCGGGTGCTGAAGATATTGGGGGGCTAGAGGGTAAGCAGACTGCTGGGGGGACCGGTAGGTTTTGATGTCTAGTAACCTGGGGGGTATCAACCCAGGTGGACGGCCTACATCCTTCGGTCTCCGAAAAGGGTGGGCTGCTTTTTGTGGTTTGCCTTTCTGCGCACTGCTTGATGCCCTATTCTTAGTTCTCCTGTTGGCGAGCTTATTTTTCATGACAGCACCAGATATATTATCTGGTGCTTTAACCTCCTCACTGCTTCTTTCAGTAGAAACAGGTTGCAGGTTCATGTCTGGGCTCAAGGATGAGTGAGTTTCGTCCGTTGAAACAGTCTTGTTGGCTATGATGGGGCCTGGGATGCTTTTCGTAGGCGACAGATGTTTAGTGGCACTAGGCCTACTACTGGGATCACTCTCAGCGACGAGAGATGGTGTCAGTCGGGAAGCGACGGATGGTGGGCATGCAGCTCGGTCCTCAAGGCGAGTTATGCGGACAACTGGAAAAACTTTGAGCTTAGGATCGGCTTTTTGTGGAATTTTAGGCTTAGCCTTCTCACTGCGGAGCCTCAGATGAAGTGGCTTATCAATGGATACGCCCTTGAGCCCTTTAATTTCCTCCTTGAGCTTTGCGGCCAAGGAAACAATTCGTTTGGCTGCGTCTGTGGAACCCATTACAATGAGAATACCGTGAACCCGGTTGGTGCGTTTGGTTACCAACCAAGTGGACCGACCTTTAAGTGGGAGAGGAAGCTTAAGGCGATTAAACACCTGGGCGTAGGTGTCATGAGGGTGATCTGAACTGAGGAAGCGGCCCCAAAGGATGGCTCGCTTGGAGCAATTCTCGGTATCTTGTGAAATCTTTGCGGCGTCAAGAATTTGCTGCTCAGAAACTCTACATACCTGATCGGCTGCCTGGGACGCCGGGAGGGATTTCATTACCAAACTCCTCAGGCTGGTCAGCTCATCCTTAAGGGTGCGGACGGTGGCCCATAGCTCGGCTTTCTCTGCAGCCTGACTTTGGACTGCAAATTTTAGTGCATCCGTTTCCAGCGCATTATGAAGGACCGTTTCGTCCGGGTTGAGGAGTGAGGCATTGGCCACAGAGGGGGAATCGCACTGCCTCATGGGGAAAGTAGCCTCATCTGAGCAAGCGGTTATATCAATGGTGAGGGGCATTGACATTATTCAGGATCCAGTCAGCACAGATAAAGATAAACTTAAATGGAGGGGGACGAGCTGTGTGTTCTAAAATTTCAAAAACAGCTACACTCACCGAGGGAGACGACCGCACCGCTGGTGTACTATAGCCACGTAAGTAGTTACGAATACCTCGGGCTGCCGGCAAGAGAAAGCCGATCGCAGTCTGAAGAGCTCCCCACGAGCCTTTTGTGCAGCAGCTTTGCACTGCTTTGACCATTTAAAGTCAGCGCTCATGATGACCCCAAGGTCTTTAACCCTACTGACTGCTTCTATGGTGAACAGCCCTTGATCATGAGCGACAGTTAGGCTCGCTGTTGCCCTTGACAACAAATGGCTTTTTTGAGCTTTTAGAGGTAAGTCCCACTTGTATGCCCAGTCCAGGACGGTACCTATATCCCTGTGCGAGCCCACCCTACCCTCACATCCAATAATCTTCACATCAACCGCAAAAATAAAGCTGGGAGGCAGAAGAGTGGACGCCAGGTCATTAATAAATAACAAGGATAGGACCGGGCCTAGGACGGATACCTGAGGCACACCACTGGTGGTGTTCACCAAACTGGAGCACCTGCCCCCCCCCCACTTTAATGTAAAACGTCCGGTGGGAGAGGAAGTCCTCCAGCCACCTAAATACTGGCCCATCTATACCGAAAGTCTCCATCTTGCATAGCAAAAGACGATGAATAAAGGGGTCGAAAGCCTTGCTAAAGTCGAGGTAGCATACCTCAACCTCCTTACCTTCGTCCAGTCGTCGAGTTACTTCATCTAAGAAGCACAAGAGATTGGTCAGACAAGATCAATTTTTCAGGAATTCATGCTGGGCCGGACTTAACATGGAATGCTCCAGCAAGTGCTGGCAGATGTGGGCACAGATGGTCTTCTCGAGGACTCTACGTAGGATGCCAGTTAGACTTACCGGCCTGTAGTTATGCATAGCCGACTTAGGCCCACTCTTATGTATTGCGACGACGGCGGCGACCTTCCAGTCCTGAGGCAGCTTACTCTGGTCCAACGTGGACCTATACAGCCTGCATACCAATGGAGTTATGATATCCGCCAACGGCTTGGTGATGGCTGGATGAATGCCATCTGGGCCCGTTGACTTGTGACTGTTTAATTCCTGTAGGTACTTACGCACGCATTCCTCTGAGAGGTTTACCTCGTTTAACTGGAAAGCAGGATGCACCAGAGTCGGATCTACTCGTACCCCACTATCCACTCTATGTACACTACCAAAGTGTTCCCCCAGGGCTTCTGATTTACCCTGGTCATCAGTGACAACAAGGTGGTCTCTAGTGGATAGCAGACCTACGGCATTCCTTGTCGAGCCTTTAGACTGTACATGGCTGCAGAATTTTTTCGGCTGTTTTCTTACCCACTCGGCCAATTTGAGCTCAAATTCCTGCTTGGAAGTTCTCAAAAAGCTTACAGTTTCGTTTCTCAGCTTTGTATAGCTGTTCCAGGCCAGTTGACTGCCGGAATCTTTGTACTGGCTCCAGATGCGGTTTCTACATCTGATGGCCTTGGCTATTGCAGCCTTCCACCACATGGATTTGCCTTCCCCGCCCCTCCGTTTTAAGGGTGCGAACTCATCCTTTAGGGTAATCAGGGATCCCTTTATGGCCTGCCAGCGCTCCTCGACAGTAGCCCCCTCTATCGTGTCCTAGGTCAAACTCATCGCCCTATTACGAAGCCCATCTTTGACCATACTACCGAAATATCTCACCAGACTTGGGGACACCTTGGGTTGCAGCATGCATAGGACGATCTTGACACATGCGTGGTCACTCTTGCCCAGCGGTGCACAATAATGCAGTCCAGACACGTCGTTGGGGAAGTTCGTTATAGCTAGATCCAGCAAGGATGGAACGCATCCGGTCCTATATCTGGTATTTCCCTCAACATGCTGGTGCAACGCATTGGTATGGAGCCATTCTAAGTAGGTTTGCTCCTCCGATCCATGCACGCAGACCTCAGCCGTCCAGTCGATGTGCCGAAGATTGAAGTCACCCATTATGACGGTCTTTTGTGCGTCCTTAACTAGTTCAGTCAAAGTCCGCAGTAGGCAAACGTCCTTTTCGTGGTTAGTGCTTGGTGCCCTGTAGATACAGACAAAGTTAACCCTTCTGCCTGGAAGGATGATGGTAACGGCGCTTAACTGGATATTGCGAGTGCAAAACTTGGTCTGAGACTCAAGGTCGTTAGTACCTGACCTGATGAGAATGGCTACCGCTCAGTTCGGTTATGTTTGCACAGGACAGTTAATAGCCACGGCCAATGGAGCGTCCCGAATTCCTTCGATGATATGCACGCTATGTAGTCACCCACCACGGCGCAGTTTCAGAAGCTTAAACCTCATGACACGTCAACTGCGAGGGTCATTATGCATCGTCAGCGTTCTCCAAGTCATTACGTAGCGAATGGAAACGTTCGATAATTGGAAGTATCAAATCCGTCTGCCTGGTAACAAGCTCAAAATTCTTTGTTGGAAATGATCTCATCCACTTACGATCTAAGGCCCCCTTGAATGCTCGGACGATTCCCAGTTCTGTTACCACTTCCGGTAGTCCATTCCAGTAGATGATCATCCTTTTACTAAAGAAGTGAGATCTAGCTATCAGCCTAGATCAAACTTTCCCCAGATCCTTCCCTTGACCTCTTGTTCTGGAGTCTGTTGCCATATGGAATAGACTCTCCGGTCTAAGCCCAAAAAGCCCTCTATTATCTCAAATGCCCATGAAATCCCTCGTAGTATTCTCTTTCCCATAGAGGAAAGTTTGAAGTCCTTTATTCTCTGCTCGTATGTCTTGCTCCTATGACCGTCGACCAAGCGCTTTGCGAGACGTACTTTCTCCAAACAGGTGGCATCCTTTTTGCAGAGAGGTGACCATGCCTGAACACAGTTTTCTAAAAGAGGTCTAACTGTAGACATGTATACTGGCATGAAAACCCTTGGCTGTCCCCACGAAAACGCTGATCTCAACCTGAAGAGCTCAACGCGTGCCTCTTGTGCAGCTGCTACACACTGATCCGACCAGAATTCACTGAAATCCCAAGGTCTTTAACCTTGTTTACTGCTTATATAGTAAAGAGGCCTTTGTGGTGTGCAACCGTCAGGCTTGTAGCTGTTCGTAAAAACAAGTGGTTCTTCCTAGCATTGAGAGGTAAGTCCCTTTTCTGTGCCCAATTTAGAAAGGCAACTGTGTTTCTTCCCAGTTCCTCTCTCCCTGAGCTCCCACCAACTTCACATCGTCTGCGAAGAAGAAGCTTGGTGACCGTAGGACTGAGGCTAAATCAATAATAAACAGAAGAAACGAGTAGGCCTAGTACGGACCCCTGAAGTATTCCACTGGTGACGTTTTCTAATTTAGAGTTATTTTCACCTACTGTAACGTAGAACGTTCCACCGGTAAGCAAGTCCGTAAGCCATTCCTGAATCTGCTAATTTATACCAAATGGCCTCAGCTTGATTAGTAGAGGCGAGTACGTTACTGAGTCAAATGTTGTGCTGATGTGAAGATGATATACTTCTACCTGTCTGCTTTTATTCGCTCTTCAAGTGACTTCATCTAGGGAGCTCAAGAGATTGGCTAAGCTATACCTGTTTCCTAAAAATCCATGCGGAGCTGAGCAAAGCATAGAATTTTCTAATAGGTGCTCTCAATCTTGCGCTCGGATGATCTTCTGTAACCCTATGCATAGAGTGCAGGTTAGGCTAACAGGTCTGTAGTTTCCTATTTCGGAGCGTGGCTCCCTTTGTGTTTAGCTTTCACTTCCGCATTTTGCCGGTCCTTTGGCAACCCACCATGGTTCAGGTTGACCTACGTAACATATACTGGATGGGATAGTATTTCAGCCAACGGCCTAATGAAAGCAGAGTGGATCTCATCCGGCCCGGCAGACTTACTGACATCTAATCCCCACCCCCCCCCCCCCAAGTATTTGCGTACGATTTTCTCCGTATGATTCAAATTTTTATGCTCGTTGGAAGAGTGGCCCCTCAAAACCTATCTGCACCTTTTTACCTGTTCTCTGGAGATCAGGTCAGGTTGCACAAGATTGATAGTGGCAGGGGCCAATCTATCCTCTGGACTTTATCAGTTATATGTCCATGATTCTTTTTCCACTACTGCGACCTTCGCAATTCCTCATTAAGTAACAAGAATTGATTTGTTGCTTCAGTTGGCTGAAGAAGAAGATTTACAAGTTCTTTTCCCCCCATCCGGGCGAGAGTCAACCATGACAAAAGCTTTTCTTCACACTGCGTGCCTCAGATCGCAGGCACGGACACAGGATACTGAAAGGCCCGAAATAAACTGCAATTTCTCTCTTCCCCTCAGTATTCCATCTAACGTTGAGTATCCTTTTAAAATGCCACAAACATTTTGCGCTAACTGTTTCACCCTTTATTCTAGTCCACACCTCCACCACTGTACTCCTGAAAAAATTCGCTAGCACATTTTATCTAAAGCGTGGCTTCCACAGTTTTATACCGCTTTCTCTCGCTCAGTGATGACTGACCTGTTCAAGTAAGTACCCTGCTCTTATGTCCGATAAACCCCTCAGGATTTTACACGCTGTTGGAAGAGTCCTATGCCCTGCAGTGGTTTTCATATGATTTCCCTGTTTCCCCTTCAATCATTCGAGTTGCCAGCAGCTGGAAATTTACTGAACAGGCTGCTTCTTTCTTCAACAAAGGTGCCCAAGTATGCACACTATTTTTTAAGGTGGCCTTACCGCTGCCTTTTAAGTAGGTATACACACTTCCACCAATCTGTAAGAGAGCGTTAGGCGCAGCCAAACGAGCTCACTTCTCGCCTTTTGATTAAATCGAACCAAATCAGGTAAATCAAATCAGGGCGCCGGACTGACGGCCAACGCAAACGATAGCCCAGTTTCTCGCCCCTGTGAGCCGGCACGTATCACCGTGCTTTGACTTCTTGGAATCCCTGTCTGTCTGTGGAAGTAAATCCGGTAACGCAGCTCTTGTCGGGTCGCCTTCTGAAAGGGCAGAAAAAGCAACGTTTTGATAACATAATGCCTCCGCAACCAGCACATTTGCTCGTCCTGCCGCCCGATCATCAGTTCTCCTGTAAAAAAAGGAACAGTAGAGGGTCTAAGAGGCCTCAAGGAGGCGCGGATGAAGATCAGTGTGAAGGAAAAAGTAAGCAAGTGAATAAAAAGGAAAAGGAAAAACAACAGTAATAACAGTGCTAGCAATAAAACTCACAACAAGAAGAAGGGGAGGGGAGAAGAAAAAGAAAGTAAGAAGATAGGTCTGGATTAAAGTTCCATTACAGCTACCCTCTTCCTCACGGGAGCTTCGGAAATACTTGTGTACACGCGAGGTCTGACCCCTTTTTAAAATCGATTACAGAGTCTGCTGCCACAACATCCGCAGGGGTTTAGTCCAGTCGTTTATCACTCTGAATGAGAAGAATTGAGCTGTGATATTTTTGTTGGCCCGTAGCTTCACGAGCTCCAGTTCATGCCCTCGGGGGATGGAGTCTCTGTCACGGGTAAATAATGGCTGGTTCTGTCTGGCCAAACCCTTCAATTCCTTCATTGTTTCTGTCGGGCCATTTCTCGAGCGCCTAAAGCTGAGCGAGAACAAATCTAGCAATGCCAATCTTTCCACGTACTCCGGGGCCCTTAGACCGGAGATTGTTCTTGTTATGCTCCTTTGGACCCTCTGCAATATGTTCACCTCCCTAAATAACTGGGGAGCCCATGCCTGGACCATGTACTCTAGGTGAGTGTAAAGGACAAATATTTGAAAATCAATCCAGATGTTTTATCTACTTTGCGAATGACTATATTTGACATCACTTTGATAAGCTCGCCCATACACAACACATTAGCAAGTTCTTTCATTTGTGTGAAACACTTGAATTTCGCCTTAAGCTGCTTCTGCCTATCTTGTTTGAGCCACGGAGCTTTGAACCTTTGGGTTTTACCGTTGAGTCTATTTGGCCGCATACTTGAGGCTTTTGTAAATTTATACGTTTTGTGGATTTCGGTTTGGTACCATAGAAACTGCGAATCAAACTTGTTCTGGTTTTGGGACTCGCTTGAGTTAGCCAGGCTCGATTTTTGAGAATCGACGCAGAATAGGGCCTCACTGGCGTGGTTTGAAGGGGGAGCACAGCTCTATGGTCCCTTGAAGTCACCTTTATTCTCAGTTGGTTATGACTCTGTTCGCCCCATTGGCCGCTGACGGGCACTGCGCCGACGCCTTAAAGTCGCTTGCTGCGATTGTCCCTAAGTCACGGATCTCTGTCTTCTGGGCCATTGGTTCTGGTTTGTCCAGCTTCAGGTAGCGGATCTCCCCGGACCCACCTTCCAGCAGATGCCTACGTCTCCCTATGTCCAAGGTAGGCCCACGGTGACTGTCCAGTTGTGAATAGCATCTGAGCCTTCCTGAATCGGGGTGGATTCGGGAGATCCGACAGTTTTCACGTCGTCTTCGAACGCAAAGCACGGCTTTCAGGGAAAATCGATAAGTCTTCCACATACACCAGGTAAAGTACTGGTCCCAACGCTGATCCTTGCTACACCACTGGTTACCTTCGTCGCTGCGGACTCGGCCTCCTCAACCTTGGCGCAGAAACCTTTATTGCACCGGCAAGCACTTACCAGTCGCCAACCACTGTAGCCACACTTATCTCGCCTGGTTTATGCAGCAAGAGTCCGCGGTTCACGCCATCAAATGCTGTGCTAAGGTGCAGGTGGCACACTTCTGCTTTTTCACCATGATCTTTTCTCCGAGTTGCCTCGTCGAGGAAGCTAAGGAGATTGCTGAAGCAGGACATTCATTTTATGAGCCGTGCTGTTCCCCTGCAACTAGATTATTCATCTCCAATTGCCTCAACAGTGCTTTTCTGATAACTCTCTCCAGTACTTTCGGGACCACCGGGAGTAGGCTAGCAGGCCGATAATTTTCCGTTTCATATTTTCCACCGCATTTGTGTATTGGTGTGAGTTCCGCTGTTTCCCATTCGACAGGCAAAAGTGCCCCCGTGAGTGATTTGCTGAACAACCCAGCCAAAAGCCCTGCGAGTATCCTGGCCAGAGGTTTTGAGATCGCGAGGAGTATGCCACCTGGTCCTGGGGATTTCCTCCGGTCAAGTGCTTCTAAGACCTGCAGAACTTTGTCCTGTGCGACCTGAAGCTTGTCCATCCGCGCAGACCTTGACCCTCCCGAAGGCGGCGGTGAGCCACCTTGGTCCACCTCGTGGACCTCCTCGAAATGCTTCCTAATAAGATCTACCCTCTGTTTGTTGTACTCAGCTGGGTCCCCATCCCCATTCCTTACCCTTCCCATGACCGCTTCTGCCCGGACCCGGTTTTTAGTACTTTTTGAGCAATTTTGGCTACCCTGGAGATCCTCAATTCCTATGTTAGTTTCTCGGATTTCTACTGATCCACTGCCTGCTTGTTTATTTGCTTGTACTGGATAAAGCGTCCGCATCCACCAGTTTGTCTGAATCTCCTCCATGCTTGCTGTTTGCCCCTCGATGTCCGGGCCATGTCGCCTCTCCACCACGGTGATAAGCCTCTTCTCCGGATCCTGCGCAGAGGAGCTACTTCTTCCGTCACAAGTAGTAAGTTGCCTCTTATAACCCCCCGAAAAATTTCTTCCACGTTGCCCTTGGTATCCGAAACGAGCAAATCTGCCATCACAATCAGGCATTTTTCATCCTATTTCCTGAAGGTCCTACTTCACTTATCTGGTGGGGTCTCTCTGTCCGGGGAACCTGAACCTGGGGGTTCCGTGATCGCCTTTCCTTGGAGGGGCACCAACACTGACTTCGTCCACTTCCGCATAAAAATGGGATATAACTGGATCCAATATCCCTGGCGTGTGAATCTCCCCCCATCTATTGTGGTCGTGGAGGTGCCTTGTTAGTGCTTTGTCCTCAATTTAGTCAAGCAACCTCCAGCCGAAAGACCCTGCAGGTGAGCTAACTGCTTACCAGTCTATCTCTGATGCGGTAAAACCCCCAGGGACCAAGCACGTTTCCGCGTTTTCTGCTGGGTATTCCAGCAGACCCGCATCTTCCTTTGATTTAGAGAGTAAGCTCCTCCACAAACACATGCAAGCTTCCCCCACTTACTCGGAATTATTATTTGCGCTGCCACCGCCCATATACCGGGGGTAAAATACCTAATGCTCTCCTTTTGAATTTTGTTGGTCTACTAGCGGTAGTAATCCCCCTTCCTGTTCCTCCTTCCTCACTCTCAGCCCTGTGCACACCCAGTACCTGTGGACGTGCTAGGCCTAATCTGTTGCTCCCTTGCCGCCTTGTTGAACCCTGGTCCTCGTTGTCAAACGTTGGGGTCATACAGTTGAGGTTTATACGTATTTATATGCGTATAATTTGTTAATCCAGTACCGTAGAATAAACCAATCCATCCTGTTCTGGCTTAGGAATTCGCTAACTGGGCTACGCGTTAGTCAAGATCGGGAAAACCGTCACAGTCTCCTCCTTCCGTTCTTCTTTTCACGGAGAATATGTTGAGGTACACCTAGCTTTCCTTTTAGGTTTTTCCTTCTTATATGGAGAGAAATCTGGCGAAACGTCGCCGGGTTCACTCCAGTACCTGTCTATTCCAAACCAGATGTGGGCTCCAGGCCTGGACACGGGCCTCTAAGTGAGGCCTTACGAGAGTCTTATATAGCTGAAGAAGCTCCGGTGGCCTCTTAGAGCTGACTGTTTGACGGAGCAGGTGTAGCTCCCTGGAAGCCGTTTCAGCCACTTTCTCACACTGGGTTTTTGGGTTGGAAGTAGGCCCTAACCATGAACCCCAGGTACTGTCCCGAACTTTTGCCGGCACTGTTACTGTCGCCCCACCCATTTCCGGTATCCTTAGTCCGTGAGTTAACCCCTCGTTAACCAGATGCCCACTCTTGTTCATGTTCAGCTGCACATATCAATTTTCATCTTATTCTTGCGCTCTGCCCAGGTCCCTCTGAACGGGTTCACGGTTGAGTAGTCCTAGTATTTCCACTTCGTCGGCAAATTTAGAACGCGAGTTTTCTGGAACATATTCTAAGTCGTTAACATACAGGAGGAATAGCAGGGGCCTAGGGACCAAACCTTTTGGTACTCCGTTCGGCATGCTCCCAACCGGAGAAGAGCCTCCCTTATGTTAATTATAGGGTCTCTTCGGACGGAAATCCCTTAATCCATGTCACAAGCTGATCCGATAGTCTAAACCCTCGTAGTTGCCCACAAGCAGACCGTGATTTACTGAGTCAAAAGCCTTCTGGAGCTGTAAGTAAAAGGCCTTAACTCGCCCCCCATTTTCCACTCTCCTGGTCACCTTCTCCAAGCGGCAAGGGAGATCGGATAAACACCAGCGTTTCTGCACGAATCCGCGCTGGGATTCCCGGGCTAGGCTGTGTTGCTCTAGGTGTAAAAGCATCCGGTCTCGAATGACCCACCCCATGACCTTCGGCACAGCGGAGGTTCGGTTCACTGGAAGGCAGCCTTCCCAGCTACTTCTATCACCCTCTTCTTATGGGTCAGGTCAGATCACAGGACTTGCGGCTTTGACTTAGTTGATAAGTCCAGGCTTCTGTCACAACGAGCTTCAGACAAATCCCGCTGCGCTGCTACCATGAATATTCTGGTAATGTTCTTATGGCCCCGTGGGTTGTTCACCTGTTGCCGTAGAAGAGGAGGAAATAGAGCTTCCTGTCGGCAATGGTGACTGTTCCAAGACTTGCATACGTGGCCATTACTCCCGTGTCTCTACCAGCAGACGGCCTTTCTAAATTCGGATAGCTAAGGGGACAGGCATAGTGGTGATGGTAAAAAGTAGCGGCAGTACGGTAAGTAGGAGAAAAAGTAGGAAAGCGAGAAACTTCCTACTGGGGATCAACACCTGGTTGACAATCTGCAGACAGAAACTGGAAACAAGTGGAGACCTACGTGCAAAAGATAAACTGAAAGTAATTTTTTAGTGGGGATGACGTTGGAAGAAGCCTGAGTGGATTTCTGATCAACAACTATCTAAGCGAGCCCTGAGGACTGCTACAGCTTGGGCTGCCACCACCTCCCCTGGAAACCGGCTCCGGGGGTTCGCCACAAGTCATGCAAGGGACTGTTGCTTGAAACTACGATATGCTGATGATTTTATAACGGCTCCGCAGACGCCAAACCCACTGAAGTGCAACTGCAAGCTTGAAGTTCAGATGCTCCCGGTTTATAAATAGGTATCTGTACTAAGTTCTACTTGGGAATGACAACTACTCCACAGGAGCATCCAGTTCCGGTGCCAAGTCTTACACTAGCTATAGCCAATCCTCTTTTTCGAACCTTTATTCTCAATCTCATGAAGGGGCTATTAGCTGGGACAAATGTAATTCAAAGAACTTTCGCACACCCAGACCTGCTCAAACCACTGCTGTGTGACACTATTCTTTGAAAGGACAAACGGGTCTATTTTAGAAGTCCTGTAGGACATTTGGATGACGCTGATCAGTCATCCAGTGGTCAAGCGAACTTTGGCCGGGCCCCTCGACGGGTCAGGAACTCGGTTTGGTCTCAGTCCTTTCGGTAGACTGGTTGTTTTAAGTCCGTTTGTCCAAGTCCACCTTGCACCGACACACGCAACATCGAAGCCATCTTAGGCCACGCGGCACTAGGGACAAGGCGTACTTCAGCTTGTCAGCTCAGGCCCTTAGCTTGTTCAGTTTCCCATCTCCCGCCAGTTCTATAGGTTAACCAGTTTAACTGCCAAGATCACTGAAAGGCTATCATTCTGCTCGTTTCCCCCTTCCGATGGGAAACGGGCCCGCTTACTTCTTTCGAGGGTCAAAAGTTTGGCCAGGATCTGCCCATGCCCCCGAGAGTCGTGTTGCGGCAAGGTGTCGAAAGAAGCGAGCTTGATTGCAACAGTCCTTTTAGGGGTTTAAATGACTCGGTGGGGTCTCTTTTCCGGCTTATCCGTTCCTGCTAGGTGCCCTCAGATCCATCTCATCAATAAGCTTTAGCCAGGTTTCCATTACACCAACGCATCAGTGCTCTCCTTTTCGGCTGCAAGCTCCTTTTATTCACCTCCAAAGGTGTGAGCTTTGGTGTTTGGTACCACTATCTGCCCTGGATTTCCTGGCTTGCAAATGGTCCACTCGGAATTCATCCTCGAGCGCCCACTCCGTTTTGTCCCTACTGGTAAAAAAAACTAGTGGTGACGTGACCGTGGGACTAGTGACGGATGAGACCGGAGGTGCGGGCCCCCAGGCTTCAAACATTGTTTCCGCTGGCAGTAGCTTGGGTTGCTGGATCTTCATTTCCTTTGGAATTCGGTTGACACCTACGGCTTAGGTGTCAATAACCCCAGCTATGGCTCTGCAGATGTCCGCTTTATCCACTACTTCAACCCCAGCCCTGAGGCTCACTTCTCCGGAGGCCGCCAGTGAGTCGTGGGTCTGCAGACTTTACCAGTACCGGTCTTGGTTGTCCTAGCCTAACAAGCGAGTCCCCCAGTTTCCGGGCCTAAAGACTCATTTGAGCCCCACTGTCCCCTGTAACCCGGCTATCCTCATTAGGTTACAAATTATTCTCCTTCATTCTCTATCGTGGGTTTTGGCCATCCTACATACAGTTTCGTGAAAGTCTTCGACAGTCTGGGGCAGCGGTCAGCTAGGCAAGCTACACGGTGGAGGCATCTACTTTGGCCCCCGTACTGGTAAGTTCCTTTATCTGCTCATCCAGTGGTAAGAAAAATTTCACCAGTGGGTTTACGTCCACCGTCGTTCCGCATCCAGTACGGGATTTCCGTGAATTCTAAAAGGTAGCGTAGTTTAATTATAGAAGGGGGGTGACAGTAACATGCACCTTTTTTCACATATACCATTCTGTGATGCTTGCTGGTGGTGAGAAACAAAGCTCTCAACTTTCTGACGATTTCCTATAGGGCCACACGTCCCAGTGTTACGTTCACCGTCTCCGTAGCGGTCGTCAATCATCAACGTAGGTTGCACGGTTGCTCGAGACCATTTCTAACTTTTTCGGCTATCCGAACTTGGAAAGGTTTTTTTGTCACGCGGCTTCATACGCGACAGCCTATTGTGTTGCAAAGTGCAGTACGACAGCAATAATAATAGTAGTAGTTTATTTCGGAGATGCCCGAAGCATGCCTTACGCATGATCAAAATTTTTACAAGCGATAAAACTGACAGACGAAAGTCATGGAAATCTTAGAGATACGCAAGACGTAGGAGGGGCTGGAAGAAATAGAAGGGAGATGAGAGGGGGGTAAATGCATGCACACTGGGGGGTAAATGAGGGAGCTTAAGTGAACCCGAGGATGAATTCAAGTATGTGCCTGGCAAATTTGAAAGTCAGCGTCAGGTGGTGCAGCCAACTGAGCCAAGTAGAGGAGATCGGAACCTGGGAATTTTACACGAGGAGGACCGAAAATCGGCGTGGAAAACTATCGTCACAAGAAAAGATGAAGAAAGAAAGGAAAATGAAGAGAGGAAGGGAAGGGCAAAAATTTGTGTTGTATGGCTGGGGACTAGGTAGCCGTGGGTTATGCCTTCATGCGGCAAATAGAAGGTGTTAATTTGAGAATAGGGAGTGACCAATGCAAGACGTAAAGAGTGGGTCAGTTGGTGGCAATGGTGAGGAAGGATCGAGATAAGGTAGTTGTGAGGCATATATAAAGACCAAATGGCCGCATATCACGGGGGGCGGTGGCATGGTGACAAAAGAACTGGCCGGCAAAGAACTGGAGGAAGCAGAGTAAATATGTGGATCAGTTTATATATATATATACGTATATATGCGTACATATGTATACATATATATATATATATATATATCTGAGCAGGAGCAAATAGCAGTGAAGGGACAGAACACGGAAGTAGCAGTGCTTGAAAGAGACATGTAGAGTTGAGTCAAATGATATGGAATTACTTTGGATAGAACCTGATGAATTTGTTTATGACAGGCGAACACAAAGGACCAAAAGAGAGAGAGAAACGACTTTGGATGCACAGAAGTGATGGATGTGAGCAGAATTTGGCGAACAAGGGAATACGAAGGAAAGGGCCGACAAAAGCAGACAGGAGTGAACCTAAAAAGGTGATTAGTGCAGGTGTGACATGTGGTGACGGTGGAAAATGGGTGGAGCAATAATCAATGGAGATACATTATGCAGCAAGATGGCCGTTAAAAAAGTTGGAGGACGTGGAGCGAATGGAAGTACAGGGTGGTTGGAGAAGTGTAAAGGGTCCCTGGAGGACGGTAACTTGGAGGTTAGTAAAATGTGGTGCCAAGATGCAGCAGATGTAACAACGAATTGCATAGGAGAGAAATGAAGAAGCGGAGAATCAGAAAGATCAGATATTAGCAGATCACATGGTTTGAAACCGTAAGTGAAAATGCTGACCTTACAATGAATTTACAATAGGTGGAACGCGGAAAAGCAGAGCAGTCTGGAAGGCACAATGAAGATGCCTGTGGCGAGCAATATCCGAAGCAGATGAGAGGGCTGACCGAAGAAAACCAGGTAGATGACCAATCAGATGGTTTCACTTCAGGTAACACAAGATGAAGGCGGAAAAGAAGAAAAGTATCCGGAAGGGGAAACCTTTGATGGGACAAAAGGTACGAGAAATAGTTGTGCGTCGGAGTTAGAAGAATGGAACTGGAGAGCTGCTTGCTTGTAGGGATAACACAGATGGATTGAGCCAGATGTTGCTTATCGGGACACCGCATGAGAGGGAGATCCACGGAAGAACTGCGGATTCAGACTTGAGAAATATGGTGGTGGTGAAAGGATAATAAATTTGGTTGTAAAAAGTTCAAGGTTTGGAACGGCGAGTTCTTATATGGCTATTGGTTATGGTTACTGATGTGTCTGGTGGGTACTGATGTAAGGTATAAAATGGACAAAAAAAGACACGGCAAGATGATAGCTAGTGAGGTGTGCGATCAATGAGCTTTGTAAGTGTCTGAAGGTACAGGGTGGATACAGATCAGGAACCGACTAGGACGAAATGGGTGGAAAAGGAATTGTTAGTTTTATTAATATTATTGTTATCATTATTTCGGACTTGTGCACAGTAAGATGGATGAGGAGAGAGTAACATCATTCAGTGAGAGTTGTCGTTGTGAAACACGATAGGAACAAAAACAGAACGGAATGGAGTGCATACAGAGGTAGAAAGACACGGAAGGGAGGTGACAAGAGTGCTGACAAGAACGATAGATGAACTAATCGTAGCGGAAGAAGAGTGGTAGGAGCATGCGATCAGCAACGGACAGTGATGAATGCGGTAGGGCGAGTACAGTTGGAGAGTTCAATCTGAAACCGGTGCAAGTGATTGGGGCTGACCGTGCGCTGGACACCCAACCTGAAAAACACTTAGTAGAATGAACACAGGATGTGTGATCCACCAGCCTAATTGCGCTCGCACATCGTTGCAGATGGCCTGCAAGCCCGATGTGCTCCGGCCAAAGCGGGGAATCTGACCGCCTCCCGCACCGTCGGGACTGGCGTGAGTGTTCATCGATGGTTGTACAGAGGGCCGAAACACCACGATAAGGGTTTGTGGTCCAGGGCCACATAGTCAGGTTGTGGGAACTTGGACAACAGAGCAAACGGGAACGGCGAGTGGCGAACGGCCATACGGCATTGTTATTCAGGTGTGCCGGCAACGGAGGTGATCATTACAGTGCCAGAGCTGATTGACCGGTATTGAGGATCGCTGGAAAGAGTAATGAGACATAAGAGAGCAGTCTGGATAAGGCCCAGCTGACGATCAACGGTTAACGGAAAGAAGAATAAAAGTAAAACACGGGCTCATCGATGCAGCGGATCCTTAAGACTAATGAAGGCCATGGTATTTGAGACTAAAAAACGACGCATAACTAGGGGATCAGAAATTCAATGAGGAGGTTGATATTTCACCCGGAGTAGTCGTTCGGTAAGGAAAAAGACTAAGTTCTGCATGAAATTGTGGAAGGAACTTAGATGGGGGATAGGGTAAGGGCAGAATTGATGACGTCATAACTGGATGTTGAGTTCAGTTAGTCAGCCGCACTAAGTGATAGAAATGAGACCAGATTTTCCAGTTCAAAATCGCAGAGGTATTGATGGAAGTGTGTATGGTGGGACCTGATTTGGAAAAGAGGCAACGTGAGTAAAATGATATCAAGGAGAGTCCACCTAATGCCCTTTCCGTTGTTTTACAGTGGCAGACAGAAATGAAAGTAGGACTGCGAAGGATGGAGACACGCATAAATAGGTAAATAGATAGGGATTCGTACAAAAAGCCAGAATGACGAAATATAGTGCTGTAGAAAATGGCGAGGTAGATGGATCTCAATGTTGGTCGATCAATAAACCGGCTAAAGAAAAGCTGCGTTTATGACAGGCGAAACTAAAAGAGGAAATGGTGAACTTGGGATGACCGAGAGTCGTGTGATTCAGTAAGGGGTTTGAGACATGAGGGGGCGTAGTTGTTCAGTAGAGGAGAAAAAATAAATTCTGAATTAAATTATGGAAGAAGCTTAGATGGTGAATGGGGTGGGGACAGAATTGATGACGTCATATTTGGATGTTGAGTTCAGTTAGTGAGCCGCACTAAGTGATAGAAACGAGACCGGATTTTCCAGTTCAAAATCGCGGAGGTAGTGAAGGAAGTGTGTGCAATGTGACCTGATGTGGAAAAGAGGCAACTTAAGCGAAGTGATATCGAGAAGCTCTGGGTTACTTACCGTGTTTGTGCTAATAACTACAGGACAGTAATATATATATGTATATAGCAAACCAGGACGTAGTTACTGATGCTGTTCCTATAGCCTCGTTGAGGTTGGTTTCAGGGCCGCAGATGTGGTTTAACTAAATAAGGGGTAATAAATCTTGGGGCAGATGAGGCATACTGGCGGTGTTGAGGATATGTACGGTGGCCTCTCTGAAAATGCGAAAGCATCTAGAAAAACTAATTTCATGGTGAAGATGGCAGGATT
This sequence comes from Fasciola hepatica, assembly GCA_948099385.1. Lineage (NCBI taxonomy): Eukaryota > Metazoa > Platyhelminthes > Trematoda > Plagiorchiida > Fasciolidae > Fasciola > Fasciola hepatica. The sequence goes on from CANUEZ040000179.1 coordinate 5,291,764, forward strand.
CGATAAGTCGGTATGGAAAAGCAATCAGTGAAAGCAGACATGCTTTAAATAGATCGATGGAGAAGTCTAAGGAGAAGTGATCAAACGGTGAAATTTTTTTGGGAGGTAGCTGCACTGTACGACTAAGAAACTCAAGAGATGAGGGCAAATATCACCAGTATATTTCTCTGCCCAGTGGTGATTCTTTTGCGCTGGTGAAAATACCAAGCCGCAGGACATCACTGGTTTGGATGTACGTAACTTCATGTTATATTTCCATTAAATACTAACAACGAAAGCATTTTGCTTTAGGATTGGTGTTGATTAGGGAAATTTATTGCCCTTGTAATGGCAACTGGCAAAGTCGAGCAATAGAGGGTGGGAAGATGCGCCTTCAGTAGACTCATATGGTTGGTTGATGGAAATAGGAAACCTACTTGGTGCCTGTGGACGGAGGTGATCATGTCAAAGACCTGCTTGTTAAGCGCAGCAAGTGCCAGGTATTTTGTTATGGTTTGGAGGTTATGTTTATGTTCTTCGTGCGCTTCCTTGTTCGTAGACCTTGCGCAAAGTCTAGTGATGTTCTCCTAGTAGAAGCAACGCGTCAGTGAAGTTGTGGTGGCTACTTGTTGTGGCCCTTAATGGTCGTCGATGACCGTGGGTCAGGGCGTAGCATGTTTTGTGCTCCTCTGGCTACTTAGGGTACCTTGAGCTATCGCTCAGCTGTTGGAGCTACATCCAGTATGCTGCCTGGCACTCGCAGTCGCAAGACCGTTGTAGCAAGTAGGAGGTCGGTTCAGCCAAAAGCAGTCAGGAGGGTTTGCTTCACATCTTCTGTGGTGTTTTGCCGTTTTCACGTTCCTCAAGGCATAAAACGCAGGTTTCACAGGTTGATTGACGTGCAACACCAAGGCAGATTATGTGTATCTTGATGGATGCGTAATCTTGTACTCGCCAAGGAACATTGAGAATTTCAAATGCTCCTGATAGCCATAAAGAATGGGAATGACGAGGCTGCGTCCTATCTGGGAAAAACATGGGTATCTTATAAACGTTGTTGGGCTGGATATTGTTTACGTAAACTTTAACTGTTAAACAAACTCACAACCAATCACGTCGAAACAGAAAACGGACAAAGAAAAAAAGTTTACAAGCAAGTGCTCAGGATTCCGGGATGAGAAACCGAAGATCACCAGGTCGTTACTGTTGGGTGAACGGTACAGAATAGATATTGTGCTTCATTCCGAGACTGTTGGGGAGGGCAATGAGTTCGCACTTTTCCCGACTAAGCGGAACTAGCAAGAGAGCGAGTACTCGCGTGACTGTGATTTCATGATTCACAATGTGAGAAGAAAACGGGCAATATAAAATAATGCTTCCTTAACCTCCTTTCTTCCTTTGTTCTAAAAAATTATGCGGGAGGCCGCAGCCAGCGAAAGGCTGCCAAATGAGGAAGCTGCTGGAGGTGGTGGAAATTGAACTCGGATCGTTACTGTCTTAGACGTGCGGCGATAACCGTTCGAACACTGCCGGTAATCATGATCCTCAGACGAAAGTCTCCGGTGGAGGTAAACAATGAGTTAGGGGCCTCGTCAACTCATTCGATGAGCAACAGGTGGTGGATGCATCTCATGAGGGTACTTGGGTATACTTGCTAAAAGTTGCAAAAGCCTATAATAAGGAAACCGTACAGTGAGGTTCAACCAACCTTACGCCACAAATTACTTGAGTATCTTTGCAAACACTTGGCACGTAAAGGGCCTTAAGATACACTCTCTAGATATAAATCTCTTTGGGATATTGGCTACGGTTATTTTTCCTCTTATATTCCCTCTTCATGTGGGTGCAAAGTGCAGCTATTAAGAGGGACAGTAATCTGTTTACTTTATCCATTGTTGTTTAAGTATTGTTCACCTGATGAAGTCCTGCCGAAAATGCAATGAAAGGTGGGTATTCCTTCACTGTTGGTGGAAATTGTGCTGTCGATCTGCTCAACTACCCGGGCTTTTACAAACTTTTCACTACAAGGCCTCCTTCGCCTTCGTACCATATGAGCTGAAATGGAAACGATAGGATATACATTTGTACTGAATAAAAATTCACTCGTACAAGTTCACTTTTCTTCCGCTAACGATTTTGTGAACAAAGCAGATAATATAGCGTGAACTGGCTTCATAGCTTTGCAGTTGATGAACATTGAACTGAGATGAACATGTCACTCACGGAAATGCATTGATACGGAACACCGATAGCACTGAGAGTTCATTTATTTAAAAGGTTGTGGGTACTAGGTGGACAGTGACAATCACCACTATCCACTAAATAGTAATTTAAGCTAAGACAGCCATCCAATGCCATACTTCAAAAATTGTCAATAGTCAGTCCGTATCTCTTCATTTGCAAATATTCCACAATTAAAAGGGGTTGACCTGCGGACTGACAAGCCTTTTGTGTAAACCTCATTTTTTTGATCCTTTTGATGCTACTGTAGTAGCACATGGATAAGCGAGAGCATATCCATTTCCCTTGAATTACAGGAACAGGTATACTCACCTCGACTGTGCGGCGGCTCACAGCCGTGCATTACCGACGGCATTATTCAAGCGTGGAATGTTCCGCTGCTAGTGTGTGATCCAAGAGCGCGTCAACAGCGCGCACTAATTCCTCGAAGCATGCTACTGGTTGTGGTACTTGTCACCACATCAAGGTGTTTTCCCCACACACTTGACTGCCAAACAAGTGGAAGCACAGCATTCGTCGGCGAAATGATTGTCGTTGCTAGTTATTGGATTATCCCGTAACTCATTCTGGCCTAGCAAGATATTTTCATGAACGAGCGAATTCCTTTAACCAGTGGCAGAAACGGAGCCGTATTTCATACAAATGGCCGAGTACTAGCTGACATGCCGTATACGCAGAAAATCCTACATGTATATCTATACTTTACTCTCTGAAAATGTTATCATTTACGCTTTTGCAAACGCAAACACTGAAAGTTTTAGGGATCTTCAAGGATATCATGAAATTTCATCTTTTCTCTAATTGGATTACCTGCAGTTCATTCAGGATGCGAATGAAGTCCACTTCGCTGCCTACCAGTAAGTTCAGGAACACGACCAAAGTAAACGGAGGCACCATTTGGAAAGGAAGAACTCTCTATTCTACTGAAGTCCCGTCAGCCATCAGTGAAGGACCACGACTTGCTCGCAAAAACAGAAACAGCAAAAGACCATCATCGCAGTGGAAGCACCATTCATTACCGCGCGGTGTTGATATATAAAATTACATGTGTATAAGTATGTTATATAACACGAAGATTCTACACACGTCATATCATACATATATGTATGGGCGTACGCTGGGGCACATGGACATTCACATGCAAATAGATGTGAATGTAAACGTCTTATAATAAATATGTGTGTACACATACACACAGATGTAGAATAGTATATCAAAACAGATTTATTTCATATTACAGTGCATAAATACGTATACCTCTGAATGCATAGCTATAGATATAGTTGCATATAACTGCGCATATATTTACGTACATACTAGTTGAATAATCAAAGTAGTTAACCTCAACTTACCTAAACAATAAAGTCATTCATATTGAGGCTAATTCGCCAGATTGGAGGTATAAGAACTGCCGCGTGAGACAAAAAACTGTGAACTTATAAGCAGCGTAAGAACTGTCCCATTGTTCCGCTTAGCGACCTTGCCCACACAAAGGTGGGCCTAAGACTCACTTAATGCAAATTTCACACTGCTTTCGGCTAAGTACTACGTGTGTCCGAGATAGCAGTTCGGTTCATTTCAGTTCAGTTTTCACAGGACCGGTAGTGGCCGAGAATTGTTGAGCCTCCAGGTTTCTTTCGGCGACATGCACTCGAGTCAACACCCACCACTGCGAATTCGGCTGGTTCGCCCTGTCTGTTCGGTTTGGTAGAATCCCCCAAGGATCTTGTACTGCTAAGAAGAAGAAGGGAATAATCGCGCTTCCGGGCGAGGGGCAACAGTTGAGTGATCGCTGCCGCATAAGCTGCAAGTCTTGTTTGGGTCTTTAGGAGGCCTGTCACAGTTTAACTATCGATGTCCCCATTCGGCTCTAAAAACATTCTCTCGGGATTACCTCCTCCCACGTGCTCCAATTTGGTTTGGTGTAGTTTGCTCGGGATAGGTAAAGGCCAAAGCCTACCTACCTTCCAGAATTCTTTCGATTATCTGCACTCCAGCCATGCTCTCACCACTGTCCAGCTCTTACTTGGAGTCTTGAAATCTTGAAGTAGTAAACGGGTTAGAGGCTGGAGCCCAAATGTTCCCGATTTTTGAGGTATTGTACCAGCTTCCCGGAAACCAAACTCAATGAAATGCAATTGCAAGCTTACAGCTTGAGCGCGCTTTGTTTACTGATAGGTATTTTCGCCCAGGTTTACTTGGGAATGAAAACCGCCCCTTAGGAGAGGCCAATTCTGGTACCAGGTCATCCTCTAGCTAAAGGCAATCTTCCCTTACGAGTCGTTCCTCTCAGTCACACAAAGTTAGCTATAGGCAGGACAAGAGTACTTCAAAGTACATCCTTTTATCCAGACCCGGTTCAACCAGTGCCGTGTTATAATCTTCTTCGGTAGGACACATAGGCCTATCCAAGTAGTCCTGAAGGACATTTGGGCGATCCCCGTCAGCCATTTATTGATATAGGCAACTGGCTTAGCAAAAATTGACCAGGTTTTCGAAAGGTCAGGAATTAGGTTTAGCCTCGGCTCCTTCAGTCGACTGGTTGCTTGAAGTCTGTTTTCTTCAAGCCTACCCGGTACCAGCAAAGTCGACAGCATCGCCATCTTACGCTACGCTACGCAGGCGGCAAGGGGCGCTCCGGCTTGTCAGTTCTGGCCATTGGCTCGTTCAGTCTCCCATCTCGCGTCATTTATACAGGGTAATAAACATAACTATTAAAACATGTCAACTGCTGTCGCTCTGCATCGCCATTCACTGGATGGGAACCGAGTCCGCAAATCGTGCGTACGTCCAAAGTATCTTCTTGCAATTGTTGTCCTTCAGCTGAAATTAGGAGAGCCTTGCAATAGGGGACGAACACCAAGGGCATATGCTGCAGGTGGCATTACAGATAGTCCCCTAGGCCGACCAGCAATGCGACACGGATAGTGCCCTCAGAAGCAAACATGAAAGCGTACGATAAAACAGTACGACAGAAGAGCAACATCTTACTTCAAAAGAGACGGAAGAGCAGAATAACTATTTCGTGCTTTGCCTCTTTATAAATACATATAGGTGCGGAGCATAGCAAGACAACAAGTCAGTCAATGGCCTTGGGATTGCTGGACGGATGCCATCTAGTCCTGCTTTTTTTTGTGCTATCGACTTCTCGTGATTTTGGACAACTCAGCCACTTCCAGCTCTGACTCTACCATGGCTGATACATCAATCTGGCTTTCCAATAACCGACCCAGCCCTCCCTTCCGCCTGTCCCGTAGACCCACTGCGAGAAAAGCGTCAGAAGGTTCGCATTTGCCGCGTAGGTTTCAGTGTACTTGGGTTAACCGTCCTTATTATTTCCGAAGGCCACACATGAAGCTGCCCGTGGCGGTACATAAATAAAATACTATTTCGGGTTGGCTCTGGCACTTCGAGCCAGCTTCTTTTCATGCTTCTGCCGATGTTTTGTTCGCGTTTCCGCAAACCTGGCCTTCGCGGCTAGTACTGCAAAAACACCTGTGGCAATTGCCACCCGCGCATCGCGCCTATACCTCTTTTTCATCCCTAAAGCTTTTCAGGCGTGGCTGGCTCACCACGGTTAGACCCCATCTCCACATACTCTTATTGGTTGAGCTTTTCGCTGCGTCATCTCCGATGAGCCGTCCCTTAGGAGAAGCATCCGTCTTTTGCGGTGATCACTGTCTCCGTCAACCCACCAAACTATCATCTGCCTCACCGTTCCTGGAGTATTCCGGCCAGTTTGGTGGAAAAAACCGGCGGAGCTTGTCCAGCGCGGATGACCCCATTGTTTCCACCTTCATTCGCGGCATCCCACAGAAGCTTTTACTCGGAAGACCCTCTACGGAACAGCCTGCCATATCACCCCTGTTCCGGCTGATTGCCAAATCCAGGATGGATGCTATTTGTCCCCGTGAATCCAATTTTCACGATGCTCCGTTTTGCTAAAGCCAACCGAGTTTTTTTGTTTTTGGCGCATTCACAGGGCTCCAAACACTGAGTTTTGGAGACTAGACAGGGCGCTGGCCTTTCCATTTAAAATCATTGGTTGGGTTTTATAGCGCCTATTGTGTCAATACTTCCTTGAGCTTTTCTGGCCGAAACTATTTCATACTGGAAAGGAGATTTACTGATAGGTCCTACCTGAGTCTAGGTACAGCAGTCCCTTGATGGTGTTGGATATTTTGCCAACCCAGAGGAGATTGCTAATTTTTCTAACTGCACGAAAATTTGACTAACAGTCACGACTGCTAAGTTATCGAATATCAGGCAGGAAATGTTTGTGTTGACCAAAAATGTTAGTAAGCGTCCTTCCATTCATTGGTTCGCCCGATAGTCAATTTCGATGGTGCAAGTGACTTACGTAAACTGATGCACGCGCACTGTCACACAGTCTTCTGGGTTACTTTGTTCCTCTGGGTTATATAGACACTTTGGTTTTTTGTGGATGGCTCACCTAGCCTCCGGTCAGTGGTGCACATAATCCAGAGCAATGAAACCCCACTTTGGAAATGGGCTCGAATCTTTACTTCTGCAATTCATTGACCAGAAGGTCAGTCGGAGATCGAGCTGCCATGCTGCCAAGTTGCATGAAGTGCCACTTTGTAGACATCATTCCCGTACACATTTAGCACTTTTGAAATGCGATTCGGGGAAAACCACAGGTGCATACTATCCGGCCGGGTGTTGGGCGACCAGCGATAGGAAAACGCAAAAGGGCACACATGTATTTATTGTGAGTGGCTTCAGCCTCCCGCGCATTGACCAGAAAGTTGAAGTCTACTTGACGGAATCGCAGAAAGAGGCCTTCTTAGAATGACTACATGCTAGTGCGTTGCACCAGCATACTAGGGAAGATACCAGATAAGGGTCTGGGTGCATCCCGCCCTTGCTCGATCTAATACTAACAAGTCCCTCCAACCATACTTCTGAGCTACTATACTGTGTAACGCTGGGCAAAGGTGACACATGGGTCACTGTCGGTGTGCTCCCTGAGTGGAGAAAATGCTGTTTTGGACTAGTGGGTTAATTTTATAAGACAATTTCGAGTACCTTTGGGAGTAGCAGGCAACCATGCCAGCCGCTAGCTTGCATGAGTGCCTCCAACGGGACGAAGTTAACCTTCATATAAAATATATCCTTTGGAGGCACACTAGTGGAGTAAACTCGAGTAAGGATCCATAAAGTTACTTTTTATCGGGACTCACATTTTATCTGACACACCAATCAGCAGATCCGCCGGAATCATCCTTCCCCCCAACATTTTCGCCCCTACCTCTGGCCTGACTATTCGTTTGAGTTTCAGCTAGAACCACAGAAATAGCTGCGGCCGGTAACGGCAAAAACAGCATCACCGATAGGCTAGGCTCTAGCATGCTAATTATACGCCGATGCTCCCAGGGTGTGACTTGTTGGTTGAAGCACGTAGAATCCGTGACTTTACGAATGCCCTGCGCTCCAAATGATAGATGATCATTCAAAACTCATGGATCTGTGCTGAAACTGGCCAACGGATCACGTGCAGGTTTTAGCAAACTGTACTTGCTTTCATCGGTACCATCATCTGTTACTCTTTCGTGTTTAGCAAATGCTGACTTATTTTGCTTCGGACGCAATTTTGTATTTATATCATGCTCATATATGGGTGTGGCTAAAACCCACTGAAATGCCCAGGTGAACAGTGAGACCTGAGATGAGAACCTGCATTGAACCGTAACAAGTTAGCCCCTGTGTCAAGCTGAGTCACAGTAAATACTTTTCTGCCAAGGTGGTTGAAAGAGGGGGTGACAAGGTCCGGACTCCTTGTCTCAGATTTGACAGTCAGCAACTTGCATTATTCGCTGGCTTTCTATCCCATCTGACTAAGATTCATCCGTTTCCAATTTTCTCGCAAGCTGCTGGTTGGTCAAAATGTCCCCCCCTTGCTGGTTTCAGAAACTGCCAGAAAATTTCAGCCGGCTGAGTCACCGCATCTGCCGCTTTTTGGGTATGATGTGCATTCCAGCAGAAATCCATTTCTTCCTTTTGTCCTCCAGACCAGGCCCTGTTTACTCTGAACCTTGAAAACTGATGAGAATTAGACCAAAACGCAGATGTTGGAGACTTGACTATGCTTTCGGTCATCGTCGTATCACTTCCTTGCACACCATCTTTGATCGTGCATCTAACTGAAGCCATCTAAATATGGTTCATCGTTTTAGTTCGTTTGTGATATTATTGTTCAGTAAGGAACGACCGTCGATCTGAGGCTGGTTCGAAAATGCACTCCGTTAGCTTTTGTCCCTCCGTGGGCATTCTTTGACATGCATTAATTCCGCGAATTTCCCTACAAGCTTGTTGTTTATGAGAGTTCGAACTCCAGCTCCACCGATCTGTTTTGGAGGCAGCTTCACCGCAGCTTGTACAGCTTATTCATCAGGGTAGCATTTTTTGTTCACCGACCCATGTCTCAAGGTTCATGCATTCGTGCTAGGTAGTATTGTCTGGTGGAGTGTATCTTAGTTTTTCAGCTACAACGTTCCAGAAAGCTGAGAGGCAAGAAGGATCAGACAGCATATCGCAGTAGAATTGGCCGTAATTTTGAATACGAACTGCCCTTGCTGTGCCCCCCTGCCGCTTGAGATATTGCTGCTTATCCTTGAGTTGCTACCTATTTTTTCTCGTTTCTCTCGCTCGGTTTGGTGAACTACATTTTCACTCCATCTCTGACTCAGCGGTTTGTATTAACTCCACCCCTAACTAGGGAACGTCTCCCGCTTCCATGCTTATAGGCCCCGAGTCAAGTGGTTCCGACGCTATGGGCATCTTGAGTCCCCCTTTTCCTGATCAAGCAGCGACCGAGGTAGGCGAACTGGGGGCTCGTGTGTCCATTCCAGAATCGCAGGTCCCCCACCTAAAAGCTCTATTCACGAATTCGCTTACGAAAACGGCTGCAGCAAATGAAACGATTGAAGTATCCCAGCAGATAGCCCTGGATACAGCTTTGCTAACTAGCGCGAAGTCCAACGCAGCAAAATGGGCCATAACTTCGGGCCGTTTTTCGAAAACCTCCGGCCCAGTGGGTCAGGCTAAAACTCAGCTTAATGGCCTAACAACCCAAATTCCCGACCCAGCTGGGACCTATGGACTGCTTTTGAAGTCTACGAATAAGATATTAGGCCTAGTCTTCGGATTCAACTCTGAGAACGCTGTTTTGGACCTCCTCAGGCAGACGAGTCTGTCAGGAAAGAAATTTGAGCTTGTCAGAGGGGTCCCATAAGACAAACCTCTTCTCTTCGGCTCAGAACGGAAGCAGGACAAGGGTACCCAATCTGGAGGCGGGAACCCCCCAGGGAAGAATGGCGACTCCGAACAGACTGGAGGAGAAACCGAAGCTGAAGTCAACAGTTGAACCCGCTGGACTAGCACCCCCCGGATCCATGAACAGGTTTATTTCCTCCCTTCTCTGCTGTCCAGGCTCAACCCGAGCCTTTAGCATTCAGAGTTGCAAAGGCAGGCCTCAGGAACCCCAACGGCGAGCCGCAATAAACGGTCATCCGCACAAGAACAGCGACCGAAAAAGCCGCCGGAATACAGGCAGACAGGAGAGGAAGCCCCACAACCGGCTTGGCAATCCCCAGCCCCGCTTTAAAGATGCGCACGCTTCTGAGGTTCAGGTGGAACAAGAGCCATTTGAAAAGCCTCCTGCACCTGCTATTTTTAGTAACACCATCGGCTCCACTATCCCCCAAACCGATATGGCCTCCGCGGGAACCACAGGTGCGGGTTTTCACTTTGGTGTACCACACAAAAACCCAGAAGTTCTTTCTAATATAGAATTCCCTTTTTCTCATCCACAAAGCAGACCCGTCCTCAGGAAGGGACCCCAAAAACGACAGCCGCTTAAAAGGTGAGGCCTCCAGAAGAGGCTCCGCAGACGGGTTCAAACATGAAACATCACAAGAAAAATCCTCATTCTGCTCTTTTCCTCCCAGTCGTAGTCCCTGACCTCAAGTCTCCACTAAGCATGCTCTTGCATGCAGCTATGCAAACTGCCTCGGCATCTACAATAAAATATTAGAGCAGGAGCATCTGGTAGCTGACAGAATATCCCACATTCTGGCAGTCACTGAAACCTGGCTCACCTCAGATAACCTAGATGGTGAAATTTCTGCCGCTGTATATACATCAATCCGTAAAGATTATTTAAAAAGCAAAATCGGTGATGCGGTTCTTTATTTCAGCAATAGTATTTCTTCTCACTTCATTTACCCCCTCTCCCAAAACTTCGACTGCTGACTACTTACTGTTGGGGACTGATAATTCGTCCTCAAAATTCCTCCCAGTGGATTTGGTCTATCGTCCTCCACTTGCAAGTCTAGACGAATCTCCTCATCCAGCAGAACAGCTGAGAGACCTGAGAGCTGGTTATGACTTCGCACATCCGTCATTATTAGAAAATTTGAAAGCCTCGAGCGTCAGCTGGAAGAGAAATGCTGCTGGGCAGGCACTAACAGGCCTATTACCCGAACCTTCCTGGCCGCACCTCCCGGTGGACCACCAAGGTACCCCACTGCTAAATTTGGTGATCTGTAACGAGAACCACCAAGTAGATAAGGTCATCTTGCTTTCTGCTTTGGGCAAGAGCGGCCAAGCGGTCCGCCCTTTTGGCTAATAACTCGCTGACCAGCCGGCGCCTCCTAAAGCAAACTCAGCCACGTATTCAGAAGGACCATCTGCGATGATCTGAGGTCCTTCCTGGCCCACAAAGTCAGCACCTTAGACCAAATAGCGGATGCAGAGTCTCAGAAAATGCGGTGAAGACTGAATCAGTCAAGTTGATCAACTTTATGTCCCTAGAAAGCGAGTCATGGCAAACGGTAAGCCTCCTCTGCTGCGATCGGTGAGACGTCTGTTAGATGAATGCTCCAGGAAATTTACAGGAATGAACCCACGGGACTGGAAACAGACCGGTCAGAATCTAAATTCATTTGTACTTTTTGCAAGGTCGAAAAAGGGAAGCCCTTCGGTAAAGAGCTGGGGCCGTCATCGCGCGACCGAACTCGAGCAGGTCCGTTCTCTTCAGGTTCATGCGCATAACCAAGCAGCCAGGTGTCACCCCGGTTGCGCTGTATCCTGGAGATGGCATTCCAGTCACAGCATTATCCCAAGTGGCAGAGGTTTTTGGGTCACCGTTCCAGACCGTCTTTACCTTCCTACCTACCTTTGTCCATCCCCAACTTCCAAGCCTGCCAGTGGAGCAACATTTATGCACCGCACTCTTCAAAAGATGGGAGGTAGCGAGCCACCTCTGTCGACTTAGTCCATTTAGTTCAATAGGCCCAGATGAGATCTACTCTCCAATTCTCAAAGAAGCCTCCGTAAAATTGGCGGGAATTTACGGGGAGCTCCTTCAGCGAAGCATGGACTCAGGTAATTTCCCAGTTTCATGGAAGTGGGTGACATTTAGGCCTATCTTAAAAAAGGCGACCACATTCAGCCAGGGATCCAAAGATCTGTTAGCCCGAGGAGCATTCCCGGTTAGACCTTAGAAAGCATGTCCCAACGTGTCATGTGGGCGCTCCTGCGCAAGAATGGATTAATATCCTCTGCTGAGCATGGCTTCTCGCCGGGAAGGTCAAGCATTACCGATATGCTCTCCGTCATGGATGGTCTTGCTCGGTTTTATTGCTGCATAAATTCTCCGACCTTCTCGATCACTTCACATGGGAAGGATCTGGAATGATACTTGTAACGAAGAAGGCATTCTATCGGCTTCTACAATCGCACTCATCGAAGAAGTCAACGAAAAACGACGGTGTAATGTCAACCGCGTGCTTTCTCACAGAGCCCGGGTACAGAGACTACACTCTGGCCTGTGCCGAGGAAGTGTGTCGAGAGCAGCCCTAGCTGTTGCCGCGTGCGCTAGAAGGGCTGTCAAACAATTGATGGATGGAGTGTGATCAGCTGGTCACTGAAGAGGCCCCCTCATAGAAAAAGGCCCATGGGAAGGACTTCTATTCGGGGGTGTGGCGAGCGAATTTTTGTGCTGCGAGTGCTAACGCCAGTGGAATAAATGAATATTTATGTCCCCTGTATGGTTGAATTGTTTGTGGGTTCAGACCATAATGCCAGTTTTCTAATCCTCAGTAGTATCGTCCTTGATTGACATCTATTCACCAAAGGGGGAGAGAAGAAAACAGAAGAAACGCGTAACGTTGCTCCAAAATGAATGAATTTTTTGGAAAAATTAACAACTGGTAGCAATCATTTTATTTGCTTTATAAATGAGGTGACAACGCGGGTCCCCTTAGGAGAAAAGCCGGAAAAAAGATATAAAAGTAGCTGCTCGTGGCAGAATGTGACAGCTGGGACTCGAAGCGAGGTGCTGGGGAGAGCTGCTGCATGTGGCCACCAAACCCAAAAAAACTCATTCGTTCGTCGCAGAAAATAGGTACTTCGGCGCTTAGTACGATGATGTCAGTGGAATTTTCTCTCCGTTTGCACAAGTGAATTACCTAATACAGGTTCGGCTTGGTAAACAGGTGCCGTTTTCGGTCTCTCCGGTAATTTGTTTATCCTTCGTATGAGCACCTAGTGTGGGCGCGGCGGATGATTATTGCGGAAACTTACCAGAGGTCGGCCGGATTCGCGTCGTTAGCGAACGAGTATTTTGAAAGCTGTGCAAGATTCCTCTTGAACAGCAGGCCTCTAGTGGTGAGGTCGAGAGAGGACCTTTGGGCAGAACGTCAGTGAAGTTGTATACTAATAATAATAATGGTTTATTTCGGGGACACCCGAAGCATGCTCGATTGCATGATCATATGATACAAGTGAGGTCACAAAGAGGTTCCTTGGATATTCATTTGGGTAAATGCATCCTAAGAGTGTATAGGTTCTAGTGGTCGCACGAACGATTGCCCGGCAAATTTGAGTTTGAAGGTCAGGTAGACGGTCCACCGGCGGGAAAATGTGGAAAAGGCGACCTGTTTGAATGTGGTGCGCGATAACTCATAACCAATTTGGGGAATTGTTCAGCTCGCGATAACTGCCAAATGTACAACTGGTGTGTCTGCTGTTGGAACAGCTGACTGTATTAAATTTTAGCTTTTTTTCTTCATTGGTACTACTTAGCTGTGAAAGATGAACACGTGTAAGCTAATTTTTGGCTTACTTGATAAGTGCACTTAAAGGTCACGTGTTGACGCGTCTACTTACAGAACGGGACTGTATATTAAGGGTTAATAATAACTGGAAATACATCGAAAGGCACATTAAGCGTTGGTTTATCAACGCTGGGGATCAAGGCGAAGAAAGACGGCTAAGCCGGTATGTTGTTTTTTATTTTTTTGGTTTTCACTGATTCATGGTTTCTGCGTAACCATCGCTTCGTTTCCAATTGATTGTGCAGAATGTCATCCACGGATATGCGTACTGAACTATGAATTGGTGTCACAATTTATCTATTACAAGTGGACACCTCCTCGTGTAATGGTAAATAACAGCACACAGATAATTTCCTGTGCAGTATATACGTTTTTGAGATAAACTTACAAAAGAAAAATACAGATGGAGGCGAATGAAGACGGTACGTTATTCTCCTATATACGGTGTCACATAACAGTTTTATTGCCTTCAAATTGCTTCGTTGAATACCTAGGCTATTGAAGTTTACATAACTTTATATGCTTACTTATACATTGTGTTCATCACGGGCTTATCCGTTGTAACTTAGCAGCATCGTAAGTGGACATATTGTCCAGGGTCTGTTGATCTAGTTATATATATATATATATATATATATATGTATATATATATATGTAAATGTGTATATGTAATACATATATGAAATCTATTGCGGACCTCTTCTTTAAATGCTTAACATTTAAAGCTAACGATACTGCTTCTTTTACTTCAATTGCCAAAGATGTAACTAATACTCGCATTTCCTTGCCTTAATTTTCCAGATCCTGTGAGCATTGAGAAGAATAGCCAGGAACATCTACACGTGGGTTGGATTGATCGAAAGCGGCATCCGTGTCAAATGAATGTGACATTGTTTTCAATAAATTTATCTACATTTTTTAATGAAATTGTCATTTTGCTCATATGTATAAGGGTAATTCAGTGGCTAAGCTAGAAAGGAAGGAGAATACTTTAGTGATATTGTGCGAATGAGTTGCCCAACGTTGTGATGGGCAATCCCACCGTTTGCCCTACCGTGGCCCAATTGAGCATTGCTGCTTTGGTTGTTTTGGAAATGCATTAGTACCGTTGATAGGAAAATCGCTTTAGGCTGACTATAGGACGTACAATAAAAAATGATCCTAACTGATGCCTTTCCTAATGAAGGCGTAAATGAACGCACACCCGTTATTATCACTAATTCCCGTGGTTCGGCGCAATACTATATTCCCTGTTATTATACATGCGGTTTCTCGTTAACTGGGAACGCTTGCGTGCAGGACTATGGAAGCTACCTGAGGACGTTCATCTTCTTACTTTTCCACATGGGAACTCAAGACTGTTATACGCAGTACACGGAATCAGTTGACGACTAACGTAATCCCACCCCTGTCTAAGTTGGCCTATGGAACGGGCAACAAGCCGTAAGTTCCGACGTTAGCCATTAGTCAATGAAAAGACGTTGTGATAGTTTAATTATTATTTATTCTAACAAAAAGAAATACAGGCTATTTTGGACACCGTTGACGGGATCAGATGATGGACCTTCTCATCAGGCATCGTCAATCAAACATGAAGATAAATCTACCAATAATGTCATGACATAGGTCACAAGAATGGTATGATAATGAAATAAAATAACAACAACGAAAATAATAATGTGAAAGGAAGCATTAAAAAAAGCAAACTCGTAAACAACATCACGAAAGCATAAGTAAATAGTATAAGCGTGAAAAACAGAGAAGGACTGCAGATATCGCAGCATTCCCCTGTTGCATCGCACGTCATACGGACAGCCTAAGCCTATGTACAGGGAAATCTATATTTTAATATGATTTTACACAAGCAAGCCGTGACATCTCCAGATCTCCTGGGCCATCCCCCCCCCTAGAAGAGAACAACTTTGGAGACCCTTCGATCTAAATGAGGGCGTACCGTGCGCCGGCCACCCTTGGACAAACGAATTTCAGGTGGCACCGGTCATCTAGGGAACCATGTAGCGATGTCACCATCCACCCGTGCCGCCGGTGAAGGAGAACCATGCACACGGGACTTAGCGATCTCCTAGTCGACCCTCACCTAGGTGTTCGTATTCCGTCGTCGATGTAAACGTACGTCATCTGAAATGGAAGAAAAAGTTTGTCGTTAGTAGCAGTTCATTACGAATGTTGCTGTTGTACGTTGGGGTTCTTCGCAGCGAAACGTACCTCCATTTTGATAAACAATGGACGCAAACATAATCCTCCTGGTTGTCATAGTTTGCGCACTGGTAGTGCGTCCATCGGCTGCACGCACAGCATTGGACCCAGTTTGTGTTCTCGTCTAGATCTGTTGATGGATCCTCCATGCGGCAAACACCGCAGACGTCCTCTCTGACGGGTGAATCCACCACTTCGAGACGTCTTCTTTTTTCTTTGTTCTTATACGCGGCTGACGTCATTGTTCGGAATCTGCGGAACCGTACCAGTTGCATTTTGTCCCCTATAATTTCTATGTCCCTCTCATCGGTGTTCCTAATACTAATGGCAGCCTTCCGTTTTGAAGACGGAGGCTTCATCAATGTGCTTGACTTGCTGGGGACAGGTTGTGAAATTTGGGTTGCACGCATCATCTTCCGTTCAGCGACGCGTTTGCCTACATACTGGGACTGTATGTTGGCATTCGACAAATCGACAGTGGTTCCGGAAGATCTATCGTAGCAATGAATGTCAATATCCCTCCCGGAACCGATTATGGCAGCAAGATTTCTTAATTGCGGCAAAAGCTGCATGAACTTGCTGTACCCAACACTGCTCAAAGCAGTTGCGATATGCTTTCCCATGTGCCCTCATCCGGCAGAGCCCAACGACCCGCAGGTAGCCTGTGGGTGTCGTACTTGATCACTTCGCATACCTTCAGGATATGCCCGCAGACGAGTAGCCACTGTTTGTTGAAGCTACACGAACACTGCGGGTTTGCACCCATTTTAACCCGAGCTGTGTGCGACCGACTGCAGTGAACAACCCAGAAACCGTCCCCAGCAGCAACTGCTGTGATTACATGTGTACGAACGTGCTGCTCAACGGCAGACCGCGCGTACACACTAAGTCGACTAAGGAAACCTTTAAACTTCTCCATCCCCTCACTATCCTTAAATGAACCCGCCATCAACTTAGACAATCGACGACGCCTGCCCTCGTCCAAATTTTCGGTTCGCTTTATAATACGAGCGAACACATCAACCAATGACGATCTCTTTGATAATCCCACTTTCAAATACCTATTTTCTATCTCAACCCGATTAGTTGTCAATACGCCGAGATTAACCACAGATTTAACGGCGTAACCAGCCCACATATTCTCGAAAGGTAACCATGCCCGATCGAGATAGTGCTTCGCAGCAATACATCGACCGGCTATGGCCACCTTAAACCTATCAAACTGATCCTTTGTAGATGAATAAACTAGAGACCTCATCCAGCGATACAGAACCCGTTTGTCATTTAATGACAAACCATTTAACTGAAAACAATGCCGTCTCATGTCTTGCAGAACATGAAACCGGCAAAAGACTACTGCGCAGTTAGGATAATGCTCCCTGAAGGCATTATACTGCGCTAAACTCCTATCGATGATTATCGTCTTGGCATTCAGAGAACTGGGTAGGCGTTCTCTCATTTCCCTGATGGCACGCTTATAACTTAGGCAACTCTCGTTCGGGAGAATTGCATAAAAATGGACCTACCTAACCCGCTTTCGTCTATAATCATTGCGTGCCACAAAATATAGCCTCCACAATTTAGCTGATGCGTCGCATCAGCCAACAAAACTTCGCTAAACTTATCCACCAACGGAACAACCGTTCGTGGAATAAAAAATGCGTACCTCACTAATGATTCCCGGTAAACAAGTCGCAAGAAACCCCTGCCACTAACTAACTGCTTGACCTGCAGCGCATCTGTTCGGCTGTCCAAGTTCGCAGCCTTGTTCCTGATGGACTGCAGGTCAGCAACGGTAAACAATCTGTTATACCTATCGCGAGCATAGGAACAAATTTCCTGCGAGTTGTGAAACGTCTTCATCAACTCGCTGATGTGAGACTCCTGTTCAGGAGTCAGACGTCTATTACTAACGTACAACTGCTCGTTAAGCAAGTGAAACCTATGATTATGTCTCAAACAATTGGACACAACCTTGTACTGCGTTCCGACAGCCCGAACCATAACAAACGCCGGACAGCGAATGTTCTTGTATCTGAAATGTCAATTAGCAATTCAACAACAATACTTACCTCGTGGCGGACCGCTGAGGACGTCTGTTGTGTACACAGCAATATTTGACGCGATAATACGGAAAGGACTTTGGTAATGCGCCAGGGTGGGTGCGAACCCAATTCTCCGCACTCACACTTGCATAAATATAGAAGGATGTCAAACTATTCCTTTGGAATAGTAGAAAATCCTCCTCAAACGCTTTGAAAGACTTGTAGGTTGTACGAACAGTCCGACAGAATAGCTCCGTATCATCGACCATCGCGGCAGAACCAGTGTGGGCAGCCATGACAACAAGCCAGGAAGAATGCCCGTAACCTTGATCACAGTTACTTATATACTGCTCTGGGCCTGACTCAAACAAAAATGCGAGTAACATTATACATACCATTCTCATTTTCTACGCGAAAACAACATTCCGTTAAAGCGATTTCCCAAGGTATGCATCCATAACGGCAAAATGACAACATTTAAGGGTGGACCGTACATGACTACCCAGGTAGACACACCTCTCCGAAGTGAGTGAAATGAGCTCCGTGGTCCAGGTACGCGACGAAGTAAAACGGGGATGGAGTAAAACGCGCAGTATTTTGGATAGCGTCGATGTAAAGTCGCAGGGGTGAGTAAACTGACAAGGAAAACTTTCGAAAAGGCACCAACGAAAAATTGGAGAATTTGGGGTGATGGAGGACATGCACTTGAACCAGTAGTCCAGATGACCCGGAAAACAGCAGAAATATAATACCGAAGGATTTGTGGTGTCCTCCGAGGAGGGGGAATGCGTAAATAAAACAGTCCGTTTAACCACGGAATTGGTATTTACTATTCATCAAGAAGTTGTGGAGGACGCCCTCATAAAGAGGTGGATGTAGATGCCCGAGCCTGGAAATTTCACTGGGGCAGAGTGACGAAAGTTGACAGGTGAGTGAAACACGATTTGAATAAAGGGTTCGTTTCAGGTTAATTGGTGAACACAATTTGACAACAGGAGTTGATATACGATGATTTTATGAAGTCGTGTGGGGTGGTGCATGAACGAGACTGTCAAATATGTAAATAATCGCTTAACGGGATGCGCTGGTAAGAGCCTGACACGGGGCATTTGGGAAACAACTGGAAGGCCAGTAAATTGGCATACGTATAGTTCATTGCCAGCAAGGTTTGGAGAAATCGCTTTCGCAGTGTTCTTCGGCGTAGATGCCTAATCGTGGAGGACTGATGAAAAAATGGCAATAGGTAATAGGTGGGTGAAACGGTGCTCGACTATTGGTTTATCGGGGGTTACTCCGAGACTGACGGATGAGGAATACAAATGTACAACGAAGTGGGCATAATAGTGGTTTATATGTTTAATATCTGACGGAATAAACTGGGGGTAGTACATCACCGGAGTCTTCAGAAAGTGGAGATAATCTTGTGACTAGGTACGTTGAGGAAAGTCCAGCCTGAGAGTTTGGGGGGGGGGAATAACGGCAGCCTAAATTACAGCAGTTGATTTTCAGCTAAAGATGCAGAGAGAGCATTATGGATTGTGGTGCAGGTGGCTGACCATGAATCTTGCCGGAGCAGCGGCAGTGGTTCATAGATGAGTGAAAAGCGATACAATTATGGATTTGTCCGGGTTCGTTGATAAATAGAATGAGAGCATCTAAAGTTGGTAACAAAGTGGATGCGGGAGGTGGACATATGGTGGACTGATGCAGTCGTATAAGAGTAGTACATATGAGCAGCAGGTGATTGGAAAGCTGGATATGCTGAAGTCTGACATGAAAAGCTAGGGAGGCAATCGAACTATTTATGTCCTGGATTGTGAGTACTTCATTGCCAATGCAACTGTCATGAAATGCAAATGGCTGAATGAGAAAAGATGCAACGGAAGGATACACTGAACATAGAGGTGGTGTCACGCCGATGAGGCGCTGGAAGGAGGAGCATTTCGTTTTGCGTGGAATTGTTGGCAGGTGAGAGACAAATCTTTAAATGATGGTTTTGTTTAGATAAATGTAGGGATGACATAAAAATTACCAATTGGATGAATGGTCTCTTCAAGAGTATATCAGGAATTGTCATATTCATAATAAAGATCTGAACAGTGAAACCGTTTCATGTTTTGGGGTACAGAATCCGGTAACTGAATATAATAGAATGAGGGTAAACATGGCATCAGTTCAGACAAATAAAAGATGAGCCGATGGATATAAAGGCCAGTAGTCGCAAATAGTAGGGTACATTTCTGAGTGGAGTGAGTATATGTGCATATGTTGATGTGGAACTTGACCGGTTGTATGGTAAACCCCGATCAGGAACGTTGGAGGAGGCAATGGGTGGCAGCAGTAATATGCAGGGGACGTTGTTTTTCAATCCGCAATTGGAGCTAGTGGGTGAGGCTGGCCGTGCGCTGGACACCCAACCTGAAAACCAATTCTGGTGCCAGGAGGTGCGATCCGCCAGCCTAGTTCCGCCCGAGTATCGTTGAAGTTGGCCTGCACGCCCGATGTGCCCCGGCCAAAGCGGTGGATCTGACCGCGCCTCGCACCGTTGGGATTGACATGAGTTTTCTTGGTGGGGCCAAACGGCCGTAGGTATCAGGAAGTCCGCGACCAGGCACCAGGGGATCCCGGAACATAACCAAGGGAGCATCGGTCGGGTAGCATATGAATAGCCAACGGTCAGGTAGATGCGCAGGCTAGGTCAGTGACCGGTATGGTCTCCAGAGTATTAAGAGTCATCGAAAGAAAGGTACGCACGAATGAAGGTCTGGAAATAGAGAAAAAGTAGAGGAGCGCAGTCTGGGATGCTTCCGGCTGAGGATAAATGGGTGAAGATACAAAGAGGCAACAATAATAGACAGTGACTCTCTGAGACTAGTTTTTCGATTGCAGAAGGCGGAAAAACTAAGAATGGTTATTTAATTTCATCTATTATAGACCGCCGGTGTTTGCGCGATTCAAAAGTCTAGACCCTTCTCATAGGCTTGGTCATCGGGCATCTCTACATTGAGGAGCTGTAAGTTTTGGGTGACCGTGAGGAATTTATCCAACGCACTTCTAAACCGATGGCTGGAAGTAGAACTGCGTATTTCTAACGGTAATATATTCCATAAGTTAGAGTACGCTGTGATGAAGAAATGTGAACGTAAGCTGGTGTTGGTAATAGGGGTTGAAAGGGTAAGAATTCTATAACGTAGTGGATAACTAGAAACGGGCGCAAAGTGCAGTGGATTAGAAGTATATGTCCGACTGTGAAGGATGTTATACAAAAAAATTAGGTTCAGTTTCATACGGCGAAGCCATAACGGGTCTAGTTTAAAAAATAAGCAGCGTTCTTTATAAGTGATGGCTGAGCTCCATCCAATCAGTCACTTAGCAGAACTAGGTTGAACTGACTCTATACCAATTCTGTCTGATTTGCGCATACTAGAAGAGGTCAACGGGCAGTATTCTAATAAAGGCCTGGCATGAGATTTATAAAGGAAAAGAATGCAGTCTCGAAGTTGGAAGGAGAGAAATATCATCCCTAAGCTTTTTCTGGCCTTAGCGATTGGAGGGCCGAATATTCCGAGAAATTGAATGTGCAGGAATAGCCTAAGCCAAGGTCCCGAACTATTTGCTTGTTAGCAATGTTTGAAACACAAACGGTTAAAGATCCTGGAGGTAGCTTGCATTTATATGTAAGAACCTCACATTTGTCGGCGGAAAAATTCAGCTGCCAAGTTGAACACAATCTATGGAGTGCAGATATGTCTTTAGAGATATTTAAGATAGCCGATGCGATGCGTTCAGGCTTGAATGAGTAGACAATTTTAATGTCATCAGCAAAAAGAAATGGGGTGCCATGGCTCACTGAGAGGAATATGTCGTTTATATACACGAGGAACAACAGAGGACCAAGGACGCTACCTTGTATAACACCGCTTGTAATTGGTTTAGGCTTGGAACAGTGTCCGTTTATCGAGACAACCTGAGAGCGATTAGACGGGTAAGAATTTATCCAAGATAGTAAAGGGTTAGTAATGCCAAATGATCGGATTTTGGCCAGAAGATGTGGGTGTAGCACGCGGTCAAATGCCTTTGACATATCCAAGTAAAGTATCATAGGGGCCATTCCATTGTCTGCCACTTCAGTGATGAGATTTAAAAAATCGAGTTGGCGGGTTGCGCAAGATCTTGGTTGAAGGAAGCCGTGTTGTCGAGGATTATTAATGTCCAATTGAAAGAGGTGCTTGACGATGTGTTCCTCTACGATTTTTTCCATTAGCCGAGAGAGGACAGGCGTATGGTTAATGGGACGGTAGTTTGTTACCTCATGCAGTGGACCTTTCTTGTGATGCGGGATTATGACCGAGCATTTCCAGTTTGCGGGCACCAGACTGGAGTTCATTGATAGGGTAAATATATTCAGTAGTAGGTAAGGTAAGTCAGGTCCGCATATAACTATTGCAGTGGGCGGTAAGCCGTCAGGTCCTGGGTAGGATGATGGCTTGAAAGTGGTTAATAATTGGGAGATAATCGAGGCGTCAAATTCCACTGTGGACAGAGTTGAAGCGGTAACTAGGGGAAGAGGCGGAGGGTCAACATTAATAATAGAGGCCATAGTTGAGGCGAAGAATGAGTTGAAGGCCTCTGCAATAGAAAGGGGAGTAGAGGCGGATACACTGTCCATTGTAACAGTTCGCGGGATATTTCCATGATTATGAGAGGTTCTGGTCCTGTACAATAATGACAGTCGAAGAGATCTATTTTGGTGTCGCAGAGCTTTTGTTTCCTGGTTACGTAGTGTAGTTTCTTCAAGCTTTCGGACAGTAGAAGTGAGGCGAAAAAGTTGAATAAGAACTGCAAAGTCGTGTGTAGCTTCATGCATTTTTGGAGCTTGGCATACTTTGTTTGCAGCGAAGTGATATGGGATTTCCTATTATTCCTTTGCTGAAGGAGGTAGGTAATCCTATTAAGACATCTGAAGAACTGTGCATAGAAAATATCAGCGGCGTTTTGCGGGTCACGAGAGAGAAAAACTCCAATCAGCTTGTCGAATGGTAGCAGGGAGAACCTTCCAGTCAGGGCGAGGAGAGGGTTTGATGCAGTGTGATTTCAGGTTAGGCTGTGGGTGAGTGGGAATGCGGCAGTTATCCAGATTGTGATCGCTACCGGGCAAACTTTGGGAGATTGAGACAAATATATGAGGGACGTCATGGGTGAAAATGAGATCTAAAATGCTGTTTTTTCTCGTAGGAGAGCGGATATGCTGTACCCATCCTCCTACAGTAATACTTGTTACAAATGGTAAAAGGTTGGCGAGTGCAGATAAAGATGGCCAAGCTATCTTGGGCAGGTTAAAGTCGCCAGCAATAACTTTTATACTTGAGGGCAGTAAGGATAAGTATTCAAATGCATCAATTAGATATGAGAGTCCGGAGAAATTTTCGCTTGGTGGACGGCAAACACATTGAACATGAAGTTGAGAGCCAGGAATGTGGACAGTTAGCCGAAGTGAATCGGGAATAGAGTCGAGTAGAGGATGATAAAGTGCCGTCGTATTAAAGGTCTGCTTGACAAATGTCAAACAACCTCCACCGCGTCGAGTTTCCCTATTTACTCTGAAGACACTGTAGCCTACAAGAGAAATCTGGTCTGTTGGAGTGTAATTGGTTAACCAAGTTTCAGTGATCAAGATTATATCATAATTAGAACTAGTGGCCAGATATCGTAAGCGCCGAATTTTGTTTATGATGGATCGGCTATTAAAAAGAATCAAAGAGATAATAATAATAATAATAATAATAATAATGGTTTATTGGTGTTATTGGTATTCAGTTTTGGGGAATTCGGTTGGTCAAGTAGATTGTGTGGTGCGGAACGGTCTAGATTCTTGGTCTTACTAGCATGTCCATATGCAGGTGGCAAATCAGCGCCGTGAATTGGGAGGTTTGGTCTATGAGCTGTTGCGTAGAATGGCGCGATGTTGGAAAAAGGAGGGCTGGTGACGCTATGGTGTCGGGCGGTGCTAGGATCCGATGTAGATAAACCCCTTAAGAAGTGCGGGATGTCTGAAGTGTCTGATATAACGACATTTCCATTTGTCCGAGGAGGGTTGAAGATACGAGACTGCATAAAAGTGTAGTCCATTAGTAGCTCCAGTTTGGAATACAGATTTTCACACGAAGGTAGGGTTAACAAATGGGCAGCCGGCAACTTTGGCACATGGCATGGTCAAAGGTAGGGCACAGACGGTGGTGGAATGTGCCTAAGGAAACAATGACCATTATTTGGCGCGCTATTATCATAGGGATTTAGAGGATTTGTCCATTGGAGAGAGGGCCTAAGGAATGGTGGGGGCATGCCATGCATTATCTGAGGATGGTTTGGCGTTAGTGGATTCGATAGGGCCTCCAACGTGGAAGGGGCTTGTAGGCTCACAGGGGTTACGGGTTTGTTAGTCAGAGGGAACTGACGCGAGGCGACTGTGTTGTGGCTGTGGGGCCCGATGCCCACCTGAACTCCACAGCCGGCATCTGAATAGGTAGGATCGCGAAGTGGGGTGACGATCTGGTAGCTGACTTGAGGGAGGGGTGGCAGCTGTTGATAGTGGCTAGAGAGGTTAGTTGGCTGCATGCCTGTTGAGCAGTGCTTACCGGGCTTGGTCATCATAGTTCAGTATATGTGGCGGCGGCAGTTTTGTCGCAGTCATATCATGAGGCCTCCAGATGGAAGTACTAGGCTGTAGAGATGATGTCACTGGTAGATCAGTTGTCTTGTGGCTAAACTGGGATGGAGAAATTCTGGGTAGATTTGTGGAAGACCCAGAAAATGTGGAATGATAGGTTTGATGAGGTTGATTTTTTCTATTTATTCTAGCGGACGTGGTAGGTGGGGAGGCAAGGTGCCGACGTTTTCCTGGTGGTTGGGTCGGTGACACATAAGGCGATATGTCTGAGTCTGTGGTCTCTGCTGGCGGCATGTACACCGATGGCAATGCCGATGCATTTCTCACTGCAGATTTGCTTCCCTGGGTTTTCGCCATATTTAACTTTTGCCTGATGGGCTTTACATGAACGTTTTGTGATGGCCTTTTCAGCTTGTCGGAAGAAGACTGTGCCGCGCTCTGGGTTGAATTGCACGAAACTTTGCTTGAGATCCTGGGGACAAGACTGGTGGAGGTCCACGGATGCCGAAAGGGCCACGGGCGTAGTAGATGTTTTGGCTGAATTCCTGTTCATTGGAGTATGTGGTGATGCATCTACGGGTCCCGTTTGATCAGAGCCAGTGGGAGGCGCCGGTTTGCCTCTCTGCATGCGGAACATCTCTCTTCGTAGAGGAGATTTATCGGTGTGTATTTTGATGTTTCTAAATGACGTAGCTGCGGCAATCCTTTGACAGGTGCTGATGAACTCAGCGGCTGTTAATTGGTTAGAAAATTGGAAAAGCAAAGGGCAGGGGTAACGTGGTGACCTTTTCCGCAGCCTGGTGCAATGGCACATGTGATGAGCCATGTTGCATGCATTCAGTATTGTGACTTTAACAGACTGTTTTGACATTTTGTCAGGGACGTTTAACACTATAGCATTGTTAGCGTTCTTTATCCTCCTGTGAGTTTCCGAGGTTATTGCATCTATATAGCGACCGGCTTTAGAAAAGATTTTGGGGTCGGCTTGATCTATTGGTTCAGCAATGATTGTCAGTGGGGAAATCTTTGATAGTACACACTCAATCGATTGCCATTTATCATACAAATCGTTTATCTTCTGTTCCAAATCGTTGACTTTATTTTTGGCTCCGCTGTATATATCGATCAGTGATACAGAACATGTATTGACAGCTGCCGTCTTGTCGGCGCTTGTGTGTTTTATTTCGCTCTGAAGGCCCATGGGAAGGACTTCTATTCGGGGGTGTGGCGAGCGAATTGTTGTGCCGCGAGTGCTAACGCCAGTGGAATAAATGAATATTTATGTCCCCTGTATGGTTGAATTGTTTGTGGGTTCAGACCATAATGCCAGTTTTCTAATCCTCAGTAGTATCGTCCTTGATTGACATCTATTCACCAAAGGGGGAGAGAAGAAAACAGAAGAAACGCGTAACGTTGCTCCAAAATGAATGAATTTTTTGGAAAAATTAACAACTGGTAGCAATCATTTTATTTGCTTTATAAATGAGGTGACAACGCGGGTCCCCTTAGGAGAAAAGCCGGAAAAAAGATATAAAAGTAGCTGCTCGTGGCAGAATGTGACAGCTGGGACTCGAAGCGAGGTGCTGGGGAGAGCTGCTGCATGTGGCCACCAAACCCAAAAAAACTCATTCGTTCGTCGCAGAAAATAGGTACTTCGGCGCTTAGTACGATGATGTCAGTGGAATTTTCTCTCCGTTTGCACAAGTGAATTACCTAATACAGGTTCGGCTTGGTAAACAGGTGCCGTTTTCGGTCTCTCCGGTAATTTGTTTATCCTTCGTATGAGCACCTAGTGTGGGCGCGGCGGATGATTATTGCGGAAACTTACCAGAGGTCGGCCGGATTCGCGTCGTTAGCGAACGAGTATTTTGAAAGCTGTGCAAGATTCCTCTTGAACAGCAGGCCTCTAGTGGTGAGGTCGAGAGAGGACCTTTGGGCAGAACGTCAATGAAGTTGTATAGATATCAAGAAATGGCAGATGACCCTCTTGTGGAAACAAACTACAAGTGAGGACTTACGAGTGGCAAGGGAAATTACACCGGCAAGGCTGCTCTGTTTAATTATGGAATCAAAAACGCCGTATCCACGAAACGAATGGGCTTTTTGATTACCCGCAGGAGGCTGAAATTCAGGAGAGGCAGCTCTGTGTTGAAGGTTGCTTCTGCAAGGACAGTCATATAGGTCGTTGAGCTTGGCATGGTCGATTTGCGAAGAGCCAGGGAAGGGCGTGCTGGCCCCGAAGAATTCAGTCAGGTGCAATGGGGGGAAATGATTCAGTTAGAAAAGCTGGTTAAAGTCGGCCTGTGGTACCTGAAACCTTCCCCTTGTTGTAGTCGATGACGAGTAATTTCTGTAGGCGGCTTAGAACCCTGTTGGGGGCTGGGTAAGCAGACCGCAGAGCAGCGCGTTCCCTGTCCTGGGGAAAACGTGTATACACTGCTGGAGTTGCGGGTGTGCTTTAACCTTCACGTGTTGTTCGTGAGCTGCGGAAGGGTGCGACTTGTGAATCTGGTGCGTTAACCTGGCAGCGTAAACGGCGTGGTCAAGATTGACGACGGATTTTGGTGCCACCATGTCACCAAAAAGTCAAGCAGTGCAACCGAATGTGAGTTTGGCTGACGTGGTTTTTAGATCAGCTTTAACAGTTTCGCAGCAACCCTAAAGTACTAGCGACAGCTCTTTTAGACGGTCTGGGTTTTTGTGAGCTGCTCAGCCTGCCTTGGGTTGCTAAATAAATCGTTTCACCATTCAGTTTGCTGACGGGAGCTAATCCTTGGTTTGAATGCGAAGCAAGCCTAAAGGATGAAGGAGAGCACCGAAGGCTCCCTCGAATTGTAAGCCCCAGTCTGTGGTAACCTCTACTGTCCAGTCAAATACTGCAGCCCAGTGTTCTACGTAAGATTGCAAGACTGCTTCGCTAGTTGTTCTATGTAAGGCTACAGCTAAGGGCTAACTGGTGAAGCGAACGACACCGGTATGAAAGTAGCAACGGCCCTACCAGGTCAACGTGCACCTTTCGGAAACGTGAGCAGACTTCTGGAAATTCGGACAGTGAGCTTTTGTGTCTACGTGCATTCTTTCGTTGGCACTGGATGCAGGTACGGACTCATGCCACGACGTCACTATTTTTACCATGCTAAACACGAAAATCGCCGACGAGTTAAATGAAATCTTTTACACCCGAAAGGGACGACAATCCTGGCCACCCAAAAGTTGGGGGCACGACTGTCCTTGGATGGCCTTTGCAGGCGTCACATTGCAAGTGACATTCGGCTGAAGGAATGGGAACCCGCTGAAGCCGCTGAGGCTAAATGCTACGGAGTTGCTTGGAGGCAGGATCGTCCGCTTGTGCGGATGCAACAGCTTTGAGGCTGATCGGGCAGCTGGCGCTGAGGTCTGAGTTGCGAGTGGGAAGAAGAGCCCCCGCGACAGGATTATGACCACCTGAGATAAGACTCACGACACTAATGAACTGAGTGATGAAACCCAGATGTCTAGGCCTTCCGGAAGAGTATTCGTCCGTGATGGCTTGCCCTGTTTGGATGATGGGTTTATAGCCGGTGCAGGCCGCGACTTCTTATCCCTCCAAAATGTGCTTAAGTGACGGATGCCTTAGGAGTTAGCAAGGATTTTGCAGGCAAAAGCGTCATACCTGAATGCAACCGGTTGTAGCTTTTTGGAGGAAAATGCAGCGGGTTTCCACATGCCGGTTGAGTATTGGTGCAATACCGCACCTACGGCTTTGCCAGATGCGTCGGTGGCTTAAAAAAATGGGGCCGTGGGCTCCAGATATGACAACGAGTCGATGTTGCTGCAGCCTGCTTCGACATAGCGAATGAGTCTCATGTGATTTCTGTGGAAACCGGCGGCTTCGCTTTGCCTTTTAACAGACCCGTGTGCGGTTGCAATAACTGAGCGCACCGTAGAATGAAGCGCTGAACAAGTCGATTAATCTAACCAAAAGCCGTAGTCGCTTGAACTGTGTGGGGTCCGGGCAGTCTTTGATAACCTGCACCTCATCTTGCAATAGTACGATCCCTTTGGAAGTAACCTTGTGGCCCCAAAATTTGCCGGCGTAGCCGCTCGTTACCCACTTTTTTGCTTTGGTTGTGGCCCCCTGTTGAGACTGGCGGTCGCAAAGCATGCGTATATGGGCCAAATTTTCCGCTTCAGACGAGCCAGCAACCAGGATGTCGTCGAGGTAAGCGAAGGTATAATGGTTTTCTTGGAGAATTTTCCACGACTGGATGGTATTCCGCCCACCAAAGTCCGTCCCAGGTTAGCAAAGTCAAATGCTGCGACATATGGCAATGAATCACCTTACCTCACTGAACCCTATAGTCACTGCACATGGCTACCACTGCTAATATCTCGAATCTTCCCACGCACGTAAAACGTCACACGCAGTTGGGTGGTAGACTCAGCGAGTAGCTCCCCCACAACAAATGTCATCCTACTCTCTGTTGACCGTTGTCATCCGCATTATCAGCAAGGGACTCTGAGTTTTCGTGAGGGGAAATGGCAAGTTTTTGTAAGGGCTGTCAGTCCTCATGCCTACCGGTCGCTCAAATGTGCTCGTGTGCATCTGAGTGTGGGAGCATGCGTAAAACAACAATGGATACCACTTATGGAATCGTTCAGTTTTTGTCGACAATTACCAAGAGCGCATAAAACGATGTAGTGCTCTGGTGGAAACGTAGGGCATAGTTCTACTAATGCTTTTGCGAGTGTGAGGGGCGTGCATGAGCAAAAGAAGCAATTACATTTCTTGGAATCTGGTACTAAATAGCAAACAGCTATAGGAAACTGATGATGGGGTTACGATCAAAAGGTAATCAGTAGCAATGATACCTGTAGTTTACAGCGTTTATTCTTTAACCAATATGAAAGTGTGTGAAGGGCAGCAGGGAAATCTTTCTTTGAGTGAGCGCGCCACGGAAGAATTTAGTGTAAATTTTTCCTTGGTTTGAGGCATGAAGTGGAATGCTATTGTACGGCTGGTTCAGTGGCGCCGAGTGGTTCTTCTTTGCCTCAGGAAGACTGATAGTGAAGGTGTTTCGCGAAAGCTCTTCCTTTCAATAACGTCCGTGTTACAGACGACATTATTTCATTCATATGAACTATCTTTACCGGAATGCTGATAGTTCGTTTAATTGCACTAAACTGTTTTCGCAAATCGGACTTTCACCTTTGCCGCGAGCGTAAGTTGCTCAGCCTAAACTTTGTTGTGACTGTACTTGGTAATCCCATCTTCTGCTTCTTACCCTTTGCTGTAATGCAGCCGCGGTTGTTGATTTTTTTCGATTTGGAGCACAAAAGCCCAAAGTGAACATTATTAAGTTTTAGGTACGGCAAAACTGCCTAATTTATTGTAAATGGTGCTGTAGATATTCGGAATCGTTTTTGTTTTGAATTGCGTCGAAATTAGTCTCTACTCGTCACCCAAACTTTCGACTGGCTGGAGTTTATGTTGACGCTACGCACTTTGCTAGTCAGCCTTTCCTTGGCGCTCCTAACCTTCACGGCTGTCGCTTGCTTTTCGAAACTTACGATGATTTCTCCGAAGACTCATCTAGACCACGCAACAAAAAGCGCGTGCTTTTCGGATATATACTCCACCTCACCAACTTTGAAATGTCCTGCTTTGAATAGTCGCCTTGGTGGGACATTTAAGGTCGTCAAGTATCCACAAGGCCAACTTTTACAGAAAACTGGACAGATGATTCTCCTGTTTACTCTAGTGTAGGTAGCTGAGGAGACTCACCGGTCCTGGAATTTCGTATCCTGACGTCAAGCCAGCAAATCATTTGGGCAAGCCATGAATGGGTGGGGTCACTGGAAGAAACAGGAAACACAGTACTATTGTCCATGATTCCCTCCACCTCCGTCGTCATGGTTTTCAACGTCTCGTCGTCCGATTGCTTCTATTTCATTGGATGGCACAAACATTTTTCCATCCGTCTGATCAACGGTTCTCATGCTCCACTGCAGTGACTGGCCCAAAGATGGTTTAGGTGCCACTGGATGCCATGTTTCGCTGTTCGACCCCACAGTCCACCTGAATATAGACCTTGGTCCCTACGCGGCCAAACTTAAGTGCATCGTGAAGGGCATGCAACCCTCAAGTATGGTTCGTACAAGGGGAACGTGAGCAACAAGGGATCTGTAAGTCCTCTAATTTCTTCGGAGTGACCGTGAACTCTTCCCAGTGTACCAAGTCTTCCGCGTCAAGTGGCCCGTTGTGGTCTACTTTCTGAAATATCCGTTTCAATAGGGCTTTTCTGGGCACCAACCATGAGGTTAAGGAGCCGAGTAGATCAAACAGGCCGGAGATAGCTGAAAGCATGCAGTAGCGTTTGACTGTCTGACTGGAAGCTTTCGGTTTGAAAAACAGTTCATGCATCTCAAGGCTGCACTGTGTTCCCAGAGTGCGCTAGTTCGGGAGAGATGTTCCACTGAGCTCTCGAAAATTTCTGCCCTCGCTCCAACCAGAATGGATTGAAGAACTCCCAGGTGCTTGATATCCGCTTCGCTAGGTGTGATCCAGCCTTCCCTGGAAACCCTCTCAGAGAGGAGTACGGGGCACTTGAGTAGAGTAGCTTCTCTGAAATGGTTGATTATCGTGTCCTTTGGGGCATCTTCCACCTTCTCGGTCCCCATCATTTACTTGACTTTCACCTGTGGTTCTACGAAGATGGAGCCTGCTCCGGCTATGACACCCCAACAAACCGCTAGGCCGGCAGGATTAACCAGGTCGTGGATGGCCGACGTCTAACACCTTCGGCTAGTCGGTGTTCAGCACGTGAAGACTGATTCTCCTGAGTTGGCGGACGAGCTCTGCTGATCTAATGGCTACAACTGAAAACCGCCCTCTTACTTGACACTCCCTCCCAGAGGAGGAGAATGAGCTGCACAACAGACCACCGGCTCATCTATGAACACCCTGCCGCCTGAGTCAGCACTTGAGTTCGCAAGGGCTATAGGTGCAACTTCGAACAAAAGGGGCGAAAGGTTCTGGGGGCACATCTACTTACACGACTCCCGCAGCTCCCTGATTATTCACGAAAATGTATGCGCTCATCATGCTACGGCCTCCTCTGTAAGCTACTCGCCTTGAGTCCCGGCGGCCGGGGCGATAGTGCACCAAGCTGGGGCTTTCTCGCTGCAGGGAAAGGACACATGGTCAGTTGGAATGCAAGGACGTTTCTAGAAGTCGGCATTCAGTGCACCACAATGCAGATTCTACATGACTGCTGAATAGATGTTTCTTACATCCTGTAGATCCGCCTACCCAGCTCAGGTACCTAACAAATAAAGACTGCCCTGAAAATACATCTTATTGGCTCTATCACAGTGGCTTGAAAGACAACTCAGGTCCCTACGGTGTCAAGCTTACTTCGAATAAATCAGCTGAAGGATCAGTGATTTCTTGGAAAATGGTCTCATCCAGACTCTCCTTGGCAGGCTTTAAACGCTCCCGCGCGATCCGGCAGTGGCTGCCGTCCATGCACTTACCACTGAGGCTAATTACGAAGAAAAAGATGAATTCTACATCAACCAGTAGGAGGTAATCAACAGGGTTTCAAGGTCCGACTTGTTTTTCATCGCAGCAGATTGGAAAGCTCGCACAATACCGCCAACGAATTCCCTCACCATGTTCTAGGGAAATTCGGTCTCCCTCAGGGCTGCGACGCGGGGAGTTAATTGATTGGTTTAACCGACCTCAAGTGGATAGTTGCCTGCAGCTCTCTATTTCAATACCCCAGGAAGTGTTAGGTCCCGCATGATTGAAGATTCCGAATCTTTAAACTCTATATATTTTCTCCACGAATTTCGGACTGCTTTTCCCTGCTTTACCCTTGCTGATACTGTTTAATGGTCGCCATCCCTCCTACTGTTGAGGCATTTAACTTTTTTCTCCTCGGTCGTATATTTTGGCAAGATGTCTTTGTGGAAATTCAATGCTGTAGTGAGCCACAACGACTTGGTTTCACTTCCCCGCCCCCGGTGACAAGCCGTAGAAGTTCAGCCCGCTTACATTTATTTTCCGGCCCCGCGCTCTTTGAGTTGTTTGTGGTGCCTGACTAATAGTGGAGAGATTATCCTATTTAATTGGACCAGAAGACAGGTGCATTGTATTCATTCTTTTTGGTTAGCTGTGCGGATTTCTGTAGTTATGTCACTATCTCCTGACTGAATGGCGACTAAGACTGACTGTCAGTGGTATGGTTGATATGATTTATAATGTACCTCATAAATATTACAGTAGAATTTTCGGAGCAGCCTCGTTTTTGATTTGGGTTCCCCGCCAATTTGGACTACGCTTTGCTTCGAAGTTCCGAGGAGATATCAAGAACTCGCGAGGGCGACTATTCCGTGGCTCGAGCAGTCAACCGCTGGCAGACTTTACTCCCGCCAGGAATTGTACTTCTTAGTTGACACACATGGTACTCTAATGAAGGTCACTATGCACACCAGCTGGGCCACCTCCTGGTGAGATCTCATCAAGCTTCGTCTGCGGAGGATTGCCGAGCTTAATGAGGTGCAAAAACGGGCTATCCAAGCGGCACAGGCCATATCCTTCCGAGCGCGTGCTTTGAAACTCATCTGTTTACATGTATCAGATTGCCTGCACCCTCTCGGATAAACGCAGTGGTCCTAGAAAACCCAGTACAGTGAGAAGCGGCTTCACCAGCAGTCACAACTCGACTCATCACGGCAAACAACGCTCCGGATGGAATTTCCTAGGAAGAGCAGTAGACTCGAATAAAAACTACAACCAAGTAGGCTAACTTGACGGTGCTCGGGGGAACAAAAAGGCGGGCAAAAGATGGAACCTCCGAGAGCATGCTGCAGCTGTCAACCAAAGCACCTGAAGCCTGACTCGCAGGCAGTAACGAACGCCGCAGGCTAGAACAAGAGGCCACACAATCCACCAAAACTAATTGCAAAAGATACCGGATAGAAATAGCTAAAAAATTGGGACCACACCCGGAACTCATGGCTTTGATAAATTATTCCGTCGGATTCACAACGCTTGGAATGAGTTCCACAAACTAGGTTCGCCTCTTCGTGAAGCGTCAGAAAACTCGGTGCCATAACAGAGTAGGAAAATGGACTGACGGTTCAAACACTTAAGTCAGCCGCTCATCCGGCCTAAAACTACCCGACTGACCAGCTAACATCAGCCCTTCCAGTTTAGTACGAAATCAAATGTTTTCCGCCAAGCACCAAGGAAACCACGGAAATAATTAACAAACTGAGGGATAGAAAAGTTGCTGGAGAAGATAGTTTCCCTCCAGAGGTGTATGAAGCATTTCAGATATTGTCGATTTATAGGCCGTATACACTTTTTGGATCCATTTGACGAGAGGAAGCATTTCCACCGGAATAGGGAATGCTGGTTTATCTACCCATTCAGAAGAACGGCGAAGAATCGACAGGTGGAAACTACCTAGGGGTTAGCCTGATCAGTGGGGTCGCAGAGATCCTTGGAGCGCTGTTACTGAACCGTTCTTTGAGGCAAGAGAACGTTGCCCTCGCCGGCACCAAGGGATTTTCCGCCGTGGCAGAGCCACTGTGGATCAAATCTGGTATGGCCTTTGAGAGAACACCG
This sequence comes from Fasciola hepatica, assembly GCA_948099385.1. Lineage (NCBI taxonomy): Eukaryota > Metazoa > Platyhelminthes > Trematoda > Plagiorchiida > Fasciolidae > Fasciola > Fasciola hepatica. The sequence goes on from CANUEZ040000179.1 coordinate 5,325,670, forward strand.
TTCGACAACTGGTGCTAGGGTTTGCATGTACGGCGAACAGTCTTTCTACCTCGCTCTCGCTACAGGGGTTAGACAGGGCTGCCTCTCTCGCCGGTGCTGCTCAACTTCGCTGTTTGTTGGACAATACCCCACGCGTTACAAGGCCACTCTGGCGTTCAGCCTGGCCGGGAAATGTACATCTGGGACCTGGAGTACGAGTATGATACTTTCGTGCCGGGGGACCCCTTTACACGCTTCAACCAAGCCTCGATCGAATCCATTCCTTCGCGAGGTCTATCGGACTCGAAGTGAATTCCCCCCAAACAAAAGCTTTCACAACCTATCCAGGCTCAACAGTCCAATACCTCTAGATCAGTTAGCAACCGGTCAGATTCATCCACTCATTGAAATATTAAAGCTCAACTCTGCTTTCGAGCAGCCAGGCAAAGATGAAACGATACTACGGATCGACGGCACCAGAAGGGCCTTCTTTCAGCTAAAAGGAATATTGTGAACTCTTAGTGAAATCATCCTCGGTGCCAAAGTTGGTACTTACAGTGTCGTCATCCAGCCACCTAGTAATCTTTGGCCACTACGGGCTAAGGATATCAGAAGGCTGGAGGTTTTTGAGTCAGAGATAACCAGGCGAACACTCTGCTCTACTCCGTGCCCTGGTTGGCGTCGTTGCCTCGATGGAGAGCTCGAAACGTGAACCGGTACAATAGAGGGAGAAGTAGAGCCTCCAGGCCCTCGTTCGGTCCACGGAGTCCAGTAATGGAAAAAGGACTGGATCATGGTCTTTACCCAGCCCACCTTCAACTACCGAACGTGGTCAGCAACAATAAGTGGAGTCCCTGGAGCCGACTTATCCTCTCGAAAGAGATAGTCGCGCCAAAGTAAAAGTAAAATTGCAATAGTCCTATCCATCAACCAAACTGTGCATTAACCGCTTCACCGTCATTATATACCGAAGATAATCTTTGACACAGAAGCTCCTGCAGGCACTTTTCACGACTGCTGCGTTCACCCGAAGAAACATCCCCCGGATATCGTCCAACATAACCAATCTACCCAGCCTGAACCTATACAAAACTTCAATCAGCTGTTGCCTAACCTGGCTCCTGTAATAAACGATCATTCATTGACTTCCTCGGTAACTTGGATGTGCAATACGGAACCACTTGAAGTTTTCAGGATTATCAGAATGAAAGACCGGGTAAAGAGGCAGGTACTACATCCTTCATTTGACGCTGGTAGTTGCAGCCGTCTTTTTCACGTAACCAAAAGCTCTCTTTCGCACTTTCAAGTATTAGTACTGTCTCAGGAGGGATTCTTCCCGACTGATGCGCCCCTTTAAGCGTAGCATCCTGTTAACAGCCTAAGTTATGTTGCCTAACGGATGGTCGGCCTGTGCTTGTCTTGGGACAGGTACCTCGAAATCATTTTTAAGGACTTACCTTCTTCAGAACAAAACGGCTTTCTCACGATTATGACGACCCACATTCCCTAAGATCACGAAACCCCTGCTAATACAGCTGATGCTGCTGCTGCTCTGTATGTTCCTTTCCTACTTACAAGTAATTAAGAGAGCCGAGTCCCACTGCTTGGTCGCACAGCTTTCTTCCCAAACTCATACGTACTACTTGGGGTGCTTGGCTGTTGCCCACTCTCTTGTCCAGCACACAATGTGCTCCAGGTTTTCCCAGCCAATAAGAAGAACTGCCTGTAACGACCGGTCGTGGGAAATCCCCCTCAAACCTTTGCAGTTCCGCGTTTTTCTTAACATCGCTCACTTGCTTACACTATTGACGTGGCTTTACGAACTGTTTGTTTTTATGGACCAATTGTTGTTTGTTCGCGCCCAGAGCGCTACTTTGTCATATCCTTGTTCTGGACCTGCGCGAAGCACGTGCTCCTTGCTCGCACGCCGCAATTCGGTTTCTCGTTTGTTGAGTCCTTGTGATCTCATTATTGGGGCTTGTATCTTTTTGGTGTCATTGTTCATTCAATAATCTAGTATTATAGAATATCACGGACAGTCACCTTTCAATTTCGGAATCCGTTGTGAATTTGGCTACGCATTGCTCATACGTGTGGTACAATACTCAACAGATCAGTTTGGAACGAGAAAAACACGAAAATGCCAAGAAAAGGAACGAAGACATTGGAATCTGGACAGGAAGTAATACGGCAAGTTACTGGGGAGGTTTTGGATACTTTTGATTCTTTAGTTAATGTTAGATCGCCTAGTCCTGTCAGCTCTAGTTCATGTGTTACTGAGGGCAATAGAGATTGTAAGGATGTCGATCTATATAGGCTGAAGATATTAGACCTAGAACAACAACTGTTTTCGGCTAGGCAACAGGCCCAGGAAGCAGAACAGAAGTGTAGACAGATCAAGGCACAATAAAATAGGAAACTTCACGCCGGAGGCCGACTATAAAACACCAACGATCGATTTGCCAAGAGTAGAACTGACGGTTTTCGACGGGCGAGCTGAATACTACTGCAAGTTCGTCAAATATTTCGAAACTTTCGTCTAAAACAAGATAACCGACCACGGGCAAAGGCTTCTCTATCTGTCTCACCATCGTCGAGGCCGAGCAAGAGAAGTTATCGACGGGTGTACCATGCTCGACCCGGAACAAGGCTACACCCGAGTAAAGAAAATTCTAGAGGACCTGTTTGGCCAGCCTTTCAAAGTAGCCCGTAACCTAATAAAGGGCATGATGGTAGAGGCAAAATGAACCAAGAATGACGGCTATACATTGGCTGACCCGGTGATCAAAAGGCAGAACTGCTCAGTAGCACTCGACCATTTATATTACAGGGCTGACCTAGTAGCAATGCACACTTTGGAGGGCATAGTCCGTCACCTCTCTCCAGAACTACAGGGTCGGTGGGCGGAAGAGGCGGGACGTATAAGCCGAAGCGACCGGGAGTCTAACTTCGAAGACTTGAACGAATACTTGGGCAAGCAAACCAAAATAGCCGACAGCAGATTTGGCCGACTTATCCGGGACAGCAACCGGGCAAACAAGTCTAATACTAGCCAGGCTCAAACCACTGCTCGGGAACAGCCGAAATATCAACCTTGGACCAATGCACACGCCACTTCACGCGATGCCACGGCGCAACCAAGTTGTAGGTCCTGTGATACTAGCCATGGGCTACCGGGACGCCCCAAGTTCGTCAACGTCACGGTAGACGAACGGTGGGGAATGGCGAGGATGGAAGGAGCGCGCTTTAGTTGTCTCAGTACCACGCACCGGGCGGCAGCTTGCAGGACAGGGAACAGCTGTGGTTACGAGGGCTGCATGGGCACACACTATCGATGGTTGCACCAGGCGAAAGTAGCTTCACCCTAGGCGAGTATCAAGCCCAGTGTGACTTGTTCAACGTCGCTGCCTGCCAGTAAACCGGTACGTTTAGGAGTAGTGGCCGTGGTAGTAGTGACTCCAACTGGGGTGGTTAAAGCTTGGCTTTCGTCGATAGTGGATCTGACACTACACTAGTAAAAGAGCCGTTTGCCGACAAACACCGGCTCGCTAAGAGTACGACCTAGCTAGCAGTGAGCACGGTGGGAGGAACACAAGTAATGACTGCCGGCCGGTTGAGGTTGCAACTCATCTCTTTAGACACTAACGAGCAAATCTAACCAAAGGAAGCATTCGCATTAACTGATCTCCCCATGCAAGCACCGAGGTCGGTCAACGCAATCTTAACTAGGTGGCCCCACCTGCAGGATGTAACCGTTGTAGACTGGGAGGATGATGAAGTGGATCTTCTCATCGGCTGCGACGTGTCAGAGGCGCATTGGGTGCTTGACCAAAGAGTGGGCGACCGCCAGGCACCTTATGCCGTACGCACGGCTCTGGGATGGATGTTATACGGTCCAGTAGGGGGACGTGACTCCGTGAATTATTTATCCGCCGAAACGGACCGCATAGAGTATCACCTGAAGCCTGCGTATGAAAAGGAGTTTCATGAGGTCGGAGACGAAAGAACATCATTCTCTCAAGAGGATCATTTCGCTTTATAAACAGTGCGGCAGGGCACTAGAGGCCTTAAAAAACAGCTCGAGGTTCCCCTCCCATGGGGCACATCTGCTGACCCGTGGACTGACAGCAGAAACTGTGTTCTCCAACGACTACTACGACTAGAAGAAAGCGTCGTTTGAGACCAGGATCTGTAGGAACAATACAGAGAATTAATGAGGCGAAACGAAGCTCTTGGCTACGTTGAAAAGGTGCCTGCAAACACCGACGGCAAAAAGGGTATCTGGTATCTGCCTCGCCACCCGGCTGTCAACCCCAAAAACCCGAAAATCTGCGGGTGGTTTCCGACTGTGCAGCCAAGTTCCAGGGCAAGTCGGTAAACGATCTCGTACTGGATCACGCCACTAATCGAAGTTTTGTGCCGTTCCAGAGTGTGTAGGGTGGTCTTGTCCGCCGACATTAGGGAAATGTTTCATCAGGTAAAAATACCGGTAGGAGAACGAGATGCTTTGCGTTTCCTGTAGTGAGAAGAGAACGACCGGGACAACGTGGTGGTAAATTATGGGATGATCGTCCACCCCTTCGGAGCCATATCGTCACCGTTCTGTGCGAACTACGCCCTTCGGGAAGCTGCGAACAAACATGGAGATTTGGTTCACTGGTCAGTGGCAGATAGCGTCAGCAGAATCTTCCACGCCGACGGCTATCTTGGATCATTCGACGATATAGAATCAGCTCTGGCGCAATTCAGAGGCCTGACGAGATTGCTACTAGAGGGCGGCTTCCATCTAACAAAATGAATGTCGAACGCTCCAGAAATGCTCGAGGTCATTCCGCATCAGGAGGAGGCCGAAAGGGTAAGAGATTTAGACGGCTCTTCACTCCCTACCGAAAGCACTTTAGGAATACAATGGGATGCGGAAAACGGATTACTTTGTTTTCGAGCTAAACGTTCCCGAGTTGCCAGTAACCTGTCAATGCATACTATCCGCTGTCTCTAGTCTGATCGGCCCGCTTGGTTTCGTAACTCCTTGGCTGCTACCCGGAAAGATCTTGCTGCAGCGGCTGAGCCGTAAGAAAGCTGATTGGGACCAGTCACTGGACTGAGAGGACCGGCTGGACTGGGAAGAATTTTTGAACACTTTGAAGAAATTAGGGGGCATAAGGATTCCACGATGTTTGGCTCCCGGTCATGCAACACGGACGAAGAACTACATGCTTTAACCGCTGCATCCGAAGTCGGTTATTGGGCTGTGATGTACGGACGGCGGTGCACAGGAGATGGACAATGAACTACGAGGATCCTGTTCCCCAAAGCCCGCGTTGCTCCACTGAAGTCGGTCCCGATCCCACGCCTTGAACTCAGCACAGCCGTGTTAGCAGTCAGAACAGTACAGGAGGTGAAGAGATGTTTCGACTTCTACATTTGGCCGGCCAGTTTTTGGACGGACTCAGCGATAGAACTTTACTACCTTACCAACGTCAGGAGCCGGTTTAGTACTTTCGTTGCTAACCAACTCACGATTATCCACGATGAACCAGCCGTGAACCAGTAGAAGCATGTCAGGTCTGGCGACAATCCAGCCCATCTGTGCTCCTGAGGTGCGACCAACTTCAGGCAACTAGACACATGGACGAGAGGGCCAAACATCCTGCAAATGCCTAAGCAGGACTGGCCCGTGTTCAAATTAAAACTCCCTACGGAAGAAGAACTGGAGATCAAAGGCGTAGTGATAGAGGCCAGCGTCGTCGAAGCGACATCCATTTTATCACTATTGGTCAAATTTTCTTCCTGGATGAATACATTTCGTGCATTAGTTTGATAAACCAGGTTCAAGAGAAATTTGCTAGTCATGAAAGGGCTACGCCATTCAGGCCGGATACGGGTCGACCAGATAAGTCCCGATGAGCTACAAGCTGCAGAATACGATATTTTCAGAATGATACAAAGCGAGGCTTTCGCCCGAGAACTCGAGAGGGCGGAAGAGGTGGGACCAATCAACAAAAAAATATAATCTCCGAGAGGCAAGTTGAAGAGCTTAAACCTCAAACCCATCGGTGGACTGCTGCGCATGGATGGTAGGCTGGCCAACGCCCGCCTGAGCTTCGAAACAAAGTACCCTATACTGCTGCCGGTGTGACAACATTTATTGGAGCTAATGATCCAACACGTCCACGCCGTGGAGGGACATGCCGGGGAAGGTCACTTTGCAAGCGTCATCCGAAAGCGCCTTTGGTTGCCGGGAAGAAGAATGGCTGTAAAACGCGTAATTCGACGTTGCGTACATTGTAGGAGACGCATTGCCAAGGCGGACAAACAACTCATGGCCCCACTACCAGAATTCAGGGTGACTGCGGGCTGGTGGCAGTTCAGCGACACCGGGTTGGACTATTTTGGACCCGTGTGGATCAAGTGCGAGAAAAGATTGGAAAAACGATATGGGTGTATCATGACGTGCATGAAGTCACGCGCGGTACACCTAGAAGTCGCACATCCGATGACGGCCGATTCGTTTCTACGGGCCTTGCAGAGATTTATCAACCGAAGGGGCATACCAGCCGATATATACTCCGATAATGGGTCGAACTTTGTGGGCGCTCACCGGGAATTGCAGCGTTGGCACAAGAACATAGACGGAGACGAACTGCAGGATCGAACCGTGGCCTACGGCATACGATGGCATTTCAAACCCCTGCAGGCCAGTCACCACGGCGGCGTATGGGAACGCATGATCCGGTCCGTCAGGCGGATATTGCTGTCGATCATGGAGCAACAGCCGCCCGACGACGAGACGCTGAACACCGTCATGACTGAGGTCGAGTGAATTCTGAACAACCGCCCCTGGTTCCAGTAATGAGCGGCGACCCCACCCACCTGGCGCTCACCCCGAACGACTTATTGACGTTAAGGTCGAACGAGGGTTTCCAAGGGCCGGTAAACCTTTGTGGGAGCTACCTCCACGGACGGAAGCAGGCGAATTATCTTGCCAAGGTTTGCTGGAGGCGCTGGCTGCGGGAATGCCCACCGGCTCTGCAGACTCGACAGAAGTGGCTGGTCAAAACAAGACCATTCAAGGTTGAGGAAGCGGTGATGATCGCAGACGAACACGCACATTTCAGCACCTGGTCCTTGGGAGTGGCTATGGAAACCATCGAAAGCACTGACGGAATGATAAGAACGGTGAAAATGAAGACAACCAACGGAGCACTAGTTCGTGACATACGCAGTATTAGCCCACTCCAGAGTGGAGGCGGAGAAGCTGATAACACGGAGGCCCAGTAGACTATTTCGCATTCGTCTTCCAGATGGGTCAATAAATCCCATATATGAAAGCAATCACGACACACTGACGTATCGAACCATCATGCACCCCGACGCACACACACACCTACATTGTACTCGTTATGCCACATGATCTCTGTCAAATTCGTTACAATGCTCACAGTCTGTCGTTGACGTTGCAGAAAGTCCTTTTTTGGTATGCAGTGGTGCGTATGATTCCACTATACACCCAGACACATACATACATACCCGATGCACGCTATGTCCCGCAACCCCCATCAAACATGTGACGGTGTTCGCAATTTTTTGTTGTTGACGTTACTGAATTTGTTTTGCGTATGTAAAGGTAGCTTCGATTGCATCATAAATACACACACTCACGCAAGCACATACAGCCAGGGCAGGATGGCCCTTCCGAGGACAGCATCCGTGTTTCCCCTCACGCCAGCCATCGGTCAGTTGTTCTCGTGGAAGATGTAGAATAGCCTCGCTTCTATGTGGTCAACGGATTAGGTGCGACCATGAGTAGAAAGTTGACGACAAGCATTATGCGCGCACCCTGAGAGCAGGGCCTATGTAGGTAAGAAGAATCAGTACCTTTATACCAAAACTCTGACTCTGCTAAGGATTCGGGAGGATTTTGGTGGGCGGTGTAACGACAAGTCGTGGGAAATCCCCCTCAAACCTTTGCAGTTCCGCGTTTTTCTTAACATCGCTCACTTGCTTACACTATTGACGTGGCTTTACGAACTGTTTGTTTTTATGGACCAATTGTTGTTTGTTCGCGCCCAGAGCGCTACTTTGTCATATCCTTGTTCTGGACCTGCGCGAAGCACGTGCTCCTTGCTCGCACGCCGCAATTCGGTTTCTCGTTTGTTGAGTCCTTGTGATCTCATTATTGGGGCTTGTATCTTTTTGGTGTCATTGTTCATTCAATAATCTAGTATTATAGAATATCACGGACAGTCACCTTTCAATTTCGGAATCCGTTGTGAATTTGGCTACGCATTGCTCAAACGTTTGTTACACTACCTTCCCATCCTCTCAGTCCACGATGGTTACTTCCAGCGGATTAGACCACCTGTATAGAACGGCATTCACGGGTTTTGGTGCCCTCATCGTGAGATCAGTCAGTGTAAATGCCCCTGTTGACCTGATCCTTTCGATAATGTCAAGGAAGACGACTTGCCATCGCGACCGGCCCGCAGTTCCCACCCGCCCACGGTACTCACGACTGACGACTTTGGCCTTTTTCAAGTCGGTGTTTAGTCACTAACAGCTACTTCACCAGAGCAATGTCAGATCTGATTAGAACAAGAGAAAAAGTTTTGAAAAAGCCAAATGGGATTTACAACTAGTACTGCGAGTAATCCTGGGCACACTGATTTATGAGCAGGCAGTGAAGTTAAATCACATTCGGGTTTGTGTTCACTTCGGGCCTAACACCTTTTGCGTTGTGCATTAGTCGACGGAGTGTACCTGGGCAACCTTCGTGACCACTCCTAGCTCTCACTCGGCAGGCAACAGCTAGGTGTGAGTCGCTAAGGTATATGAAACATGCTTCCAACTTCTCTGCGGTTCCCCTGGGCCCATTTACCGTGCCTTTGAGGAACTTCACATAGCCTTTCATTCGATGGTTGACATAGCAAGCTTTACAGTCTAGAGAACCCAAACCCTCGCGAGAAGTGAAATGCATGCTTGACCACGGCTGTTGTTTCGAGTATTCTGGCGCCGTATTTTGGTCTTGACTGGCACTTGATCTGTTCCTCCTGTTTCTGAGTCGACCGAATTTCCTGTATTCCATTCTTGTCTGTCTGCCCGAGTAATCAGTCAGGTCATTGAAGTTGGCTTCGTAGTCACCCCGACATACTTGTCCTGCTTCTTTGGCTTAGCGACCCCGTAGCTCCGTTGGGAGACAGTGGACTATCTCATGGGGGTGCGTATCGTGTCGAGATCGGGCCTGCGAACCAAGAGGTCAAGGGATTTTGGGCAATTTCGCATCCTAATGGCATAGACGTCGCCCTTTGTTGGCTTGGCTTTTGAAAGCACGCCATCAGTTAAATTGCGGGCAACCTTAAAAAGCTGACAAACAAATCCTCCAATGTTTTTCTCGCTCTTGTGTAGCCATGAAACTAGCTGAGCAAGGCAAAACCACTTACAACCTGTCTTACTCTCCCTCCACGGTGGTAGGTTAAGCGCAGCAGCCTCGGTCGGTCACCTTATTCTCTGCGAAGATTTCAAACTGTTGGACAAATGTGCTGTAATAATCAGATCTTCCGTCAAAGACTGCCAGTTCCATTCTTCGTGTGTCGATTGATGGTTGCATTGATACAAACTGTATGACGACCGGAGTAGGGCTTCTTCTTTCTAGATACCTTGGATTATTGCACGGGTGGATTCCACTATCTCCATGCTCAGGCTCGATCCGCCTCATTTTGCCCTCTGCATTCTGAGCCTGCAGTCTATCAGACGTTTACTGTTGTTCTAGCTCTAATATCCTTAGCTTGAAGAAAACAATATTTTAGGAATCAACCGTGCCCTCAGTAATACATGAGTCTGCACTGAGAGGACTATGAGATCGAACAGCATTTGGTGAATAAAAGCCCCAAAAATGGACCCCAATGAAATTTGGCATTGCTTCATGTCCAGTTTCTGGCTGTTTCCTTCCTTTTCCGGGCTAGTCGTGTAGTCTCTCGCCACAAATTGATCAGGTTGAGTATTGCCAGGCACTTCGAACAATGTGTAGCCGTCCCGCAAGAATCCCAAAGCCAGAACGAGATTACTCCTTAATTTTTACGATACATGATCATAAAATAACCAACATCTAAAAATACATGCAACCATCAAGGATTCGAAACAAGAGCACAGTTCAGGGTGAGACAAACGAGCATGTGAGTCGGACCGGTCCAAATGGGATATGAAGAAGTAGCGCATTGGGCGTGAATAAACAAAGTTTGGTTCATAATATTGTAAGTTGCAAGAGACACACAAATAATGTATGCAATGGAGCATATCTTCGGAGCAAGGGTAAATTGGTGTTCCTGGGTAATTTTTCACAACTAATCGTTACCCCCTTGATGAGTGGGCTGGACTGTGGAGCAAACGCGAGTGCCTGCTCGAAGGACTTGTACACTGCCTGGGCTCACTCACCAAATCCTGATCCTGTAGCGGGAAGACAACAAATCTCTGGGCATATATCAGAAGCCGCTGCTGCCCTAGTTGACGTAATACTGCATCGTCCATGGACGTCGTGGGTACCAACGAACTCATTTTCCGCGACAGCTATGACGGCGACGTATCTTCCAGTCGGGCTTTGGGCGGAAAGTGCTGGATACTTTTATGCTGCGCAGGACTAACGAGGCGGATGGCGTGCAGACACGGTGGAGTTCAATATAGGCGAAAAGCTCTTCTTTGAGTTGGGCTTGCACAGCCGCCTCAGCGGGTTGCCTTCCAGCAAAAACCGGTCGTGGTTACCATAATGAAGGATAAAACCTTCGTATACGTAAAAACGGCAGAAAAACGGCGATCTCTCATCTCCACACACTCATACCCGTTGCACATAGAAGGATTAATGACAGAAAAATCCTTATATGCAGAAGAAACTCAGGGGCAACAGAAAAAACGAGTGCGAATAATCGTCTTAAGCAGCCCGATGTGCAGAGGAATCTAAGCAACCCCGTGAGAATGTTTGTTTTTGGTCCGAAGAATGTGGCGACAACAGACAAACTTTACTCACACTCAGGTACAAAAGACACGGTGTCTACCAAACTTACAGACCTACGCACGGCAGGGCCGCAACGGTCGCGTTCCACCAAGGTTTCGGAGTCTGTTGTATCCGTGCTTGCGGATGCAGTAGGTCCCGGTGCGGGCATCATAGTAGGTGATAGACTTGTTCAGGGTGAGTTCACTGGCTTCCTTACTTCCATGGAAGTTGGTTTTAGCCCGTGTTTGGAAACCGTTTCCTGTTTTCCCCTAGGTTCGATGATGTGACATTTCTCCTTCCGCCCCAGAACTTGATGTGAACCTGAATAAGGAGCCTGAGGTGAGCGTTACCTACTGTCCGTATTCAAGAAGACGTGCGCTCGCCGACATTTCCTTAGGTGTGTATGCCGGTATAATCTGTTCTCTAGTTGATGCTGTGTGCAGGTCGCGCATATGCTGAGTTAGGCGCGGGGTGTGGTCGAAGTAATTGAGAGGCTGCAGGAAATGTAGCTCGAGCAGTTCCCCTGGCAAACAGAGAGGGCGCAAAATCAACAACTCTTTCGGCTGTCCACGCAGGTCGGCTTTCATCAGACTGCGAAAGCCTAACAAGAACAATGGAAGATTACCTTGTCATGCCGGTTTGTATGATTCCTTAAAGCAGCTTCGTGTTATCTATGAAAACGCTTGATCAAACCTTTGGCAGCAGGATGATGTGCCATATTTCTCACCTGCCTGCGTCGAAGACATTCATCAAGGAAGCAAACGAACCCAGAAAATTGGTTTTTCCGATCGGTGGTCCTGATGGCGAGGCATCTAAACGGGGCCACTTGTCGTTCTGGGGCAGCGCTTGCTGTTGTTTTTGGATGAGCAGTCTCCTAAAGGTATCATCTCAGCTCACCTCGAAAAAGGTCGATAAACGTTAACAAGTAGGCCAATACCTTAGATAGAGGCAGAGGACCTACTAGATCGACGCGCATATGATGGAAAACTAGCCTCTGGTGTGGTGAACCTGCTTCTGGGACTCCTCGTTTGCCTACGTATTTTAGATGGATAGCACTCCAGACAACTACGTGCTCATTCACATAAATCCTTATTTATTTTTGGTCGCACGAAATGCCAAGCCACTTGTTTAACCGAGGCTAATATACAGTGGCATGGCATTCCCTGCATTATGCTGAAGATTCCATTCCTGAACGCGAATGGTACCAGCGAACGAGGATTACCTTGCGACACAACATCAACATCCTGCACCTTGATGAAGCGAGAGGAACTGGTCCGAGGTAAAGCTAGCTGCTATGGCGTAGCAGCTCGACTTCTGGGTCAGGCGTTTGCTCTGGGGCGGTAGCTGCTAAATGAATGCCTCCGGTTGGCAACGGAGTTAAGTTCACCTGGGATGTGTCGTACGTCCACTGTGAACTGAGTAGTGTGATCTAAGTGACGGGGTCCCCCGGGAGGATATCGGTCTCTAGTTGGCCAAGCAACAAAGATGACTGCCTTGTGATTCGTAAAAAAGAGTAAATATTCCGTCTTCCGGTACTTGCCGGAAATGACGGATAGCTAAGTAAACTGCTGGAAGTTCCCCACCGAAAATGCTATACCTGGAATTGGCCGGCTGCAGATATTTCAAGAGAAAGGCCTAGATGGCCACGCTCCCTGCACTTGTTGCTGTAGAACAGCACCAAAGGCGAAGTCCGAAGCTTCGGCCGTTAGTGCCAGAGGAGCGAATGAATGATGATGTGTAACGGCGGTCATGTTCGGCATAGCCTGTTTCAGTTCGACAGGAGCCGAACGGGCACTCTCGGGTAATTCGGATATTTTGATCTTACGGCGTGGTGAATCTCTGATAGATTGCTTCAACTGGGTGCATTTAAGAATAAAACAAGGGTAGATGTCAACCAAACCATTGAATCGTTCGAGTGTTTTAAAGGATAATGTTTCAGGGTATTCAATAATCGCCTGATTTTTATCGTTTATGAGCGGATCTCCCGCGAATGAGATCTCATGACCCAATAAAGGAGTACTTTTTTGACCTAATGGGCATTTCGCAGCTTTGATAATTGCTCCATTTTGAGGTTAGTGCTCAAAATTGCTCGTAAATGCGCGGTGTGATTATCAAAGGTTGTGCTGGCAACTAAGATGTCGTCTAAGTAAGTATAAACCTGCTCTAAGCCTTGGCAGACCTGAGCCGTATATTGCAGGAATATTTGTGCCGCATTACGAAGACCAAATGGAATTCAAAGAAAATAAATAGGCAAAAGTTTCGATTACGACTGCCTTTGGCATGTCAGTAGGATTACCGCAAACATGATTGTACGCGCGAACCAAATCTGTTCTACTGAAAATCCGGAAACCACTCAAACTTGTTGTGACGTCCTAGATGTGTGAAACTGGGTAGCGAGTTGCCGTAGTGGTATTATTTAGTGCTCTGATAATCGCCACAGGGCCAACAATCGTCAACAGACTTCTTGGTACCGTTTGTAGAGGAGAGGCTCACGAAACTGAGGACGACCAAAAAATGCCGAGATTCAACATGTGCCGGAACTCGGCCTTGGCTAATTTTGGTGCACCGGGTGCCAAGCGTCTTTTGCTGCAATGAACCGATGGACCAACTGTGACTGTATGGTGTATTGGGTCCAACGACAGGTGCGGCAGCACGTTAGTAGATTGGAGCTGCTCAGGAAACAATTGCAGGGTCTTCTGGTGGCCCCCGTAGCGACTGGAATGATGAAGACTAGAAAGATTGATTGCTCCTATGACTGTGTGCCACTAGTTGAGACGCTGGTAGTCTTATTCACAAGACGAAAACCAGACGGATCAACCATGAGGCTGGAGTGCCGAAGAAAGTCGATGTCAGTGATTAAATGAGGAAGGTCGGCAGTACTAAATATCAATTATAGATGGCGGCGTAAACAGAGGTTCACTGTGAGAGAACACTTATTGTGTCCTTTTGGGTATCCTATTAGCTGCTACCAACCGCACTTTTGACCGACTGAGGCGGGTCGCGGAGTGGGGTTGGATATTGCTTACCTGTGCGCCGGTGTCTACTAGTGAGTATGTTCCGGATATCCTGTCGGTTATAAAGAATAGGAGACTGTGAGCGGGAAGGGCTGACACGGTTGTTGCCCGCACTGGTCGGCTTACGCTTTTCTCTGGTATTCCGATTGATACGTGCAGTGCGTGCTGCATTTCTTTTGCTTTGTCGCATTGGTTGCAGCTATACCAGCATACGCCGGGGTTTGTAGGACTACACTGCTGTGCACGGTAGTGGCTGCTTGGTCTGCGAGAGAGGGAATTCGATCGCGATTCTTTTGGCGCTTTAACCTGGGAGTGCGATAACTCCATCTACCTAGCCAAACGTGCAATATTGTTAACATGGTTACTTTGCGGTGCTTAGCTATGTGCCGCACTCAGGGTGAGGCACATGACTGACCCCATCAGTGGTTCCGCTAATTCATGTAACGTTGACTTATTCCCAAAAGCAGCTAACATACCTTGACCTTTCTTGGGGAGTGCTTGCAGCCAAAGCTCATGTAATACCGTGTCATCAACTTCGAGGTAGAAACCTGTCTTCGTTTGAAGGGGAGAAGTTGCTTCGGCGTTCGGGTTCCATGGTCACCGTGCTTCATGTCGAATACCTGTTGATTTAGCCAATGTTATGCAGATATACCTAGCCTTTCCTTTATGGCGTCCACCACTCTATCGCACGGGCTCCCTTCGGATGGGTTCCTTACGATGTCACCGGCCACCGAGGCCGGAGTCAATGGCACGTGCCCGACCGGATATGCAGACCTGGCGGATTTTTTGGTTAAACAGGCCATTCGAAATTGTGCTCCTTCTTGAGCCAACCAAAACAGTGGGTCCGCAGGTAAGAACTCGGGGGTCCTCTTGTGTATTGAGGATGTGCCAGACTGCCTCGTGTTCTACTACGCTCTGCCCGTCCATTGTTATTGTCTACTGCAAATCAGCCGTTTTCAGCGATGAACTGAGCTTAAATCAGCAAGAAGTTTTAACCCAAACAAGGACCAGGATACCAAAGACAAGCGGATGAAAATGGGATACTGCAAAGGAGTCACGTCATCCGTGGAAATTTTGCGGGAAATTGGAAAACGACACCTGGGTGCTGAGATCACGTCAGGCTCATCACTGTTGCGCACAGGGCTAACGAGACGAACGGCGTAAAGAAGCGGTAGATGGCAACAGCCACGAATCGACTGGTGTTTTACTAGCAGTCGGAAAATCCAAAGTCGAGCCACAGAGATGTTTATGCAAACCTGTAGACCAGAAACTGCAGAGCGAGAAATAATCGGAGAAGACTGACAAGGGCGTGTGTCATCCTGCCGGCCGAACCACGGACAGCTTGGTTCTGAGTGGTAAAACCAAGTTTATACTTGGGGTAGCAGTAGAGATGATGATTGCCAGAAATGGAAGCAGCATCTCCACACGTTTCCCTTCGGAATCTGCAACGCGCCACATGAGGGTCTCCCAGAGTGTCTTACGGACTGTGATCCGGGAGTTCACAAGGACGTCGGCGATCAGTAGCATCCTACAGACTGAGATTGCTGAGGTCTGTTTATTATATTTGAACTGAAATCTAGAAATGGGAGCCTCTTGGAGATGAGATTTAAAGAATAGTGGTGAAATCCTCCCGGTCTTCCGGTACGAGGTTCGGTATTTTCGTGTGCGCTGCATGGCGCTATGGCTTGGGGCCTCTCAAGCCGCACTCCCAACTCGCTCGCAATTGGGCGCGCACTGGGCCAACGTTGGGCTACGTCAATAAAAACGGTGGACAGCGCCATGTGCGTCCACTCAGGAGCATGTCATGCTTTCGAAATATTTGCTGGGAACAGGTACTCTTTCTTTCCCGAACCCATCCTAAATGCCCATTTCTTAGTCTGTTCAGCCATCATTCAGCCCTTCGATTGGAACCAATAATTTATCATTGATAAGAGAAAGGTTTATGAAAATCACGAAGTTTTTCTCAAAAATGGTATAACGAAAGCCTGTATAAATTTGCAATTCGAGGACTACTTCATTCAGAATTTTCGGAAAATATCCATCTTTCTTGTGTTACTCGGTCACTGGAGCTGAAATATCAAGATCTAGAAGAGCAAGAAAGCCGCACTAAAGGAAACGTCTCGGAACAAAACATTTTCCCATGCAAGATTCAAAAATAGTTCAACTGGAAAATGTTGCCGACCACGCGAAATAAAATTTGATGATTCGCGCATCAAAACAATTATAATCAATGAAATAGGAGAATATCAAATAAACTATGAACTAAATCGGACAAAAGTATAGAGTTGTGATCAATGATAAACTGTTACCAATCCTCAGAATGCCTCACGAAGCATTGGTTTCACGAAATAGATAGAAAGATTCCAAAAGAAAGAGCTGCTTGGGATTTATTCCAAAAGATGTGATGATATACGTACCTGCATTCCCGTCTTGCACTGTCCCGACTTCTAGCTTTGATAAAACAAGGCTGTATGTCTTCAAACAACAAACACCATTTCTCCTGCGAATCTTGGGGTGGAACAAACAACGTCTGGAGTTTTGCCAGTGACAATGTTTTTCATCAACCTATCCTTGACGGCGACAGTGACCCTGTTTTTGTACGACTTTTCGCTGCTCTTTCCAGTCACACGTCAGTTCATGCCACTCCTCTCTCAATGGAAGCAGTCTGTAGTCACTCTCAAAGACAGACACTCAATCTAGAAAAGTGAAGAAGAAAATGTGAACTTATGTGAACCCAGGCAAAATCAGAACGAAAGCATCATATAAGCTATGGGTAGGCAATAAAAAAATTACAAGTGAATTCGTGAATGGGCTCAGTGAGTGTGTCTAATAGTGCGTCATCCACGGACAGATGTTTTGATTGAAAACCGCTTGAAAAAGTTAGCTAAACATTGAAGCATTGCAGAGGTACATTGTTGATCATTTATACATTTATACGGGGAGCTCGTTGATAATGGTAATTTTATCTGGTCGCATAGTAGATTGAGAACTCAGAATGAGTGTGCATGACATGAACAGGGGTGAATATACCATCTGCAGCAACATCACCTTTCCCTCGGAAAGCATGCTACTGACTTTGTGAGTTCTTTGATGTGAGTATTCTGCTGGTCCTGCGGGTCTCTTGATGGCTCACCTGAGTTTTCCCAAGTACGATTCATAAAGGAGACCGGCAGCCGCATCTCACAACCGTGGTGTACGGAGGTATTGTCCTTGGGTAACGCAAGATACCTAACAAATGGTAGCTCAAAGCATGCAGCGCACCACGGTCTCGCTAATGGAGGACACACTCCCTCAGTTTCTGCGAACGCTTTCGTCGAGGAAGTCAGCGGAAAAATACCACGGATTGCCTACCGCGTGTATTCTCACAGGGCCTAAGTACAGAGACTGCACGCTGGAATGTACCGAGGAAGTGTGTCGGAAACAGTTCTGGCGGTTGCAACGTGCACGGAAAGTACAGTCAAACAAGTGATCGGCTGTTCAATACACCAGCAACGGAAATGCGTCACCAAAGGGACATTACCATTTTTACCTTTTTGTTTTTGCCGGTTAAGTGCCCTGTACATAATTCAGGTTCGACCCTGTCCCTATTTAGGGTAAACAAATAGGGGAGCTCAGGGAAACGACACCCCAAAACCTCGCCTGAGAGTAACAATTCTGTACTCATAATCGGTTCGGTGGTCTTTAGATTGACTCAAAGATGCCCACCACAAGCCACTTCCAGATGGAACTATCCAGATGGAGTTGGCTCAATTCACGATCCTCTCTGAGGTCGAAGTCCTAACTCCCGTTTATCCTTCTGGAGGGAGACTGAAGTAGCGGCACTTTGAGGACACCGAAATCAATGGAATGCAATTGCGAGCTTAGAACCCAAAGGCTCCTCGGTTATGAATAGGTCTGTACTAAAGTCCACCATGGGAGTGATTGCCGCTCCTCAGGAGCATCCAACCCTGGTACCAGGTCTTCCACTATCTATAGGCAATCTTTCTTCTCCAACAATTCCTCACAGCCTCATAGATTGACTTAGAGTTAGATACGGTCACAATTCAAAGTGCTTCTCCACATTCATAAAAGTGGTATCACTTCCAAAGTCCTGGGGAAAATTGGTGTGACTCTAAACAGTCATGCATTAGGGTACGTTATTAGCCAAGCAAACTTTGACCGAGCTCTTTCGTAGCTCATAAATTTAGGTTAGCCCTAGTTCCTTCAATCGAC
Source organism: Fasciola hepatica (assembly GCA_948099385.1). Lineage (NCBI taxonomy): Eukaryota > Metazoa > Platyhelminthes > Trematoda > Plagiorchiida > Fasciolidae > Fasciola > Fasciola hepatica. Next base: position 5,343,859 of record CANUEZ040000179.1, read on the forward strand.
AGGTTGTTTGCAGTCTGCTTGTTTACGTTCATCTGGTGCCGCCTAACAGAGGATTATCTCCGTTTTAAGCCACGCGGCTCTGGAAGCAAGGAACACTCTGATTCGTCAGCTCCTTTAACCCCCATCTCCTGTCAGCTCCACAGTACAACCAGCATAATTAGCAAAATCCATCAGTTCTTATTTTTTCGCTCGTTTGATTTGTGGGACGGGAATCGCATCCGCATACATCGTAAACACATCTTAAGGACCATCAAGGGAACCGTGACTGGTGATGCGCGTAGTATGAGCTTCTTTGTGGGTGGAGACGGACCATCCCTGCGATGAACTCAGCCGTCTGTCGGGAACGTTTCGTACAGCTGCTTCACTAGGACCATTAGGACTTCAGCCGGTGGCCGAATAATGATTTGGTGAATCCCATCACTTTCGGAAGACAGAGCTTCTTGCTCACTTTTTCCTCATTTACCATACGTCCGAATTTAGAAACCATTGGGTTTCTACCGTCTTTTTCACGACGCAATCTACTAGTTGATACACGCTGTTCAACAATTTTACCGGGGCGGCAGCCTTGTCCACTTCGTTTAGATCCCTGAGTCACTTCGCTCCTTTCAAGACCGGTGCGCTTCCCGCCATATGCAGCTTGAACTAAACATAGTCATGGAAACTCTTGAGACTAGTACTGGCCGATGCAAGTAACCTGGACTCAAAAGAGTATTCTTCTACTCTTTGGCCGCTTGAGTCCTACTCCTAAGCAATTATAGCCGTTTTGTGCTTGAAGGGTATTTTGCAAGTTGTCCGTGTTCTATCCTTGTCTACGGATGGTTACGTCTTTCGCCAAGGGTTCTAAAACGTACAAATTCTTCTGTGGGACTGATACTCCCCTCTCAAATGTCCACCCAGCACTCGTTAGCGAGAAGTTCCCGTGATCCGGTAAGTGCCGTATTTCTTTCTCTGCCTGCCTCAGTTAGCCAATTTTAATGCAGCCGTGGCACAAAGATGAAGCCTTTTCGGTTGGTAACTTGATGAGAGTTGTTGTGACCCTTATTAACTCAGTTTCTATCGCCAAGATGCTCCTTCACTTTAAAAAGTTGAACGTTTCCTTGATACCGCTTCATGACTAGGTCAGAAATGAAATGTTGTCCGCACTCTCTGTGCCTGGTGGCTTGCGTTGTATGTTGTGTCAGCGCACGCAGCTAATGCCATTACAGCAGGTCATCATCAGTTTGTCCTTTCTTCGCTGTTTCATTCCTTCAACGAACTTCCGTTAGATTGAAATCCTTCACCGTGCGGCCTGTGTGCATATAGCTGGTAACACATGCGGAAGTCCTCCGTCCTCTTCTACTGTTGATGTGAATGGTCTTAATCGCCAACCTGATGACGTAAGGCTCAGCCTGCACATTTAACAGTTTTAGCGTCAACGATGCCTTCCGGTGGCACAGTTTGATATGTGTCAGAAAAACTTCCCTTGGTTTCTCTTCTTTCATTTCCCGTCTAAAATGGCACAATATAATTTCACTTTCCGGTCTCATTCATTTTAATGGCAGAGCAATGAAGCCGGTCCTTGTAATCCTAGTCATTGGATCATCCAGTTTAGCCTGGAGCCTACGGGCAGTTTGTACTGAAATGACGGTTCCCTGGTCGGTGCAGTCAATTCATTTGATCCTTTCCGAACGATTCCTCAAGGACAATGTTCGCTCGATAAAGGCATGGTTCTCGCAACCGCAAGAGTCTGCTGCAGCTTTCTTTGTAATTGGTAAGTTCCAATCCTTTAACTCGAGTTCAGGATCAACGTGCATATTGCACAAACATTCCTTTGGTTCCAGTGTATTGGTGACCCGATTTTGGTTTGCTAACACCCTGGCTACGGTAGTTTATTTCGCTACCACCCTCGTCCCTCCGTCCTCGTCGGCTGCACAGGGATGGCCCATTCAGGTGTTCCACGTGAGGTTGAGTAATTTTGTGATTTCAGTTTTGACCTTCGTCTGAATCTCATGAAATACCCCGTTGAAAACCCGCTTGCAATGTTTGCATACGAAAGAGCTGCAAGATGGAATCGGACCAGAGACCATCCGCCTACGCTGCAGAAGCTCTAACAAATGAGCTGTCGAGGTACCAGCAGTCGGGTGTGAATAACGCATGTAAGAACCCGATGATGCGCGAACTACTGTTCTGGTGACACACTGCTACTGTTCTGCTTTCAGTCAGTAGCCTAGCTTGTTCCACCTCTTCCAAATGAAACAAACGGCAAGCCGCTGAATGCTCTCACTGGGCTTTGAAATTTATTCACGGCATGTGCTATTAGCACGGGAGCTTGAGTTCGTTAGATAATGAAAAGTCCACCGGCGATACTGAACTTTTGGAGGCAAAAAATGTAGGTGTACTCCCCGTTTTTTTATTTGCACTATGAGTTAAGTGTACGGGAAATGAAGACTAGCAATACCCCGGTTAACGCGATCCTGAAATCGGCACTTCTACTCTCAGACCACGAAAGGCAACCGAGAAGCCGCGGACATCGGGTGGTAGTCAGCGAAGTGTGGGCACTGGCAATAGGGTGAACACAGAGAGCAATGAGTGAACCAAAGCTAACTGAATGGCCCGGGCATGAGAATCGTGAGCCTCGGCATACACATTTGGGACTCTTCGAATGTGAGGAAGTCTGTGTTTTGCTGCGTCCCACCAGCTCTAGATAGAACTCTGATCAGCCTCAGAATCATGTCCATTTACTAGCACAAAACACATTCACCCACTCGTTGTGCACAATGCATTGGCCCGACCACACCTTGAGGCTTGAAAAACGCTGACAAGACTTGTCTCCCATCTATATATCCAATCCAGCGTTCGGCTGCTGTCTTATCACCCGAGATCCCGTTGGTTCAATCCTAGAGCCTAGTACCGCACCAGGGCTGACTGCCAAAGTGACTTAGCTGTCCGCCAAAGATTGGTTGACACATTCCCTCACAGTCTGCGCCAGATAACTTGGCTCAGTGTGTGCCAAATCAAGGGCAAAGTCATTCTAGTTCCAGCCTGCAGTCATTCAGCTACATAGGCATACTTGTTTCCGTCACACCATGATGCAGGCTCCTCGCGCCAATAATACATTCTGCGAAGTACTTAATCCCTGGTTCTTATTCTTGGGATTAACTTCGCCCCGGCAAGGTTTTAAATCGGTGTTATTCAGCACTTTGATAATCTACCTTCTGTCCTTTGGGTGTTGACCTGCAGAAAGAGGTAGGCTCTAATTTTGTGATATGGTGAATCGATTGCTGCTCCCGTACTTAGGGAGCCAATGGTGCTAGTGGTTTTTACGTTTGTGGGACGATCGAGCGTTACACGTAGCAGACCCGGAGTATTCACCTCCACCACACAAACCTTGGTCAGCAGCATGTATATCATTCCTGGAAATAAAACCATCACCTGAGTGCACTATGGACGTTACCTGCCAGTGACTCAAACACCATTTAACTGTCAGTTAGGCGTAGCCTTTGAAGCAACAATGGCAAGGTCAATGGGTTGTCAGATATCAATTAAAACCGACAGAAGAGCGATATTTTTAGAGCACAGATGCATCGATAAGCAAATGGTAAACTTATCAATACGATTTTGTTTATAAGCAGCCTATCATATTAAATATTTATTAGCATCTCAATTGCTTGTGAAGTATTTTGTTTATTTTTCTGACACCAATTTTTAACCAAGTCTCAGATTTCATTGATAAAGTTGGTTTTACTTAAAAATCTGTTTGCTCATTGAACGGATAAATAACTCTCAGATAGAACCATTATCTGTCCTAAAAGAGATAGTAATCCAAGTGTATACTTCTGAATTTGCACGGTTTCATTATTTTCTGGTTCAAAGTTGGATAAGTGCAAAAGTTATGAGCTACGGGTTGCACATACCACCGTTTTTCTTCCTTCTTTACAGTCCAGTTTCTACTACAAACGATCAAGAAGGAATCCTCGAGAGAAACAGGCACTCCGTTATTGTCTCTCTCGTCTTATGATGTCCGTGACCTGTCCCTCCTTAATTGTGTATAAACGAAAATGGACACCCACCTTCCAACTTCCGATGGCGTTTCTTATAGAGCACTCGTTCGCCACAAGTGTTGAATTGTGCGCTAGCCACCTTTGCACCTGAACTTCATCTTCTATGAAATCAATCTTCAGACTCAAGTTCACAGTTTGCACTAGGCAAGATCGATCTACTCATGTGTAATGCATTTCTGACTGTACGTAATCCTTTCCCCTTTCCTTTTACCCTCCAGTTGCCGCTGGTAACCATGAGGCGGAGCCATCCAGTGCCGTGGGCACCTCATCTCCCTGTTCCCCCGAACAGCGATCTTCACCCTGACCCCGAAAATGTATAAAAAGCCCCATGGAAGCCCCCGAACAACAGCACCCCCGGATCCGACCAGCACCGATTGCTGTATTGCTTCGTGCCAATATAAGTCCATTGGTTCCCGAGCTTCGACTTTTGTTGTGAGTGACCTCGTGCTGCTACCAAGCGTGTTCACCTATACATCAATTTGCAAACCTACGGACCTCAAGTGCATCACACATGCATGAGTAGATTGACTGGCCATCGAGCACCCTTTACATCATAAGTTTTCAAATGCTTTTGTTGAACAAACGTTATTTTAAACAATATGGCAGCCCGCCAGCAAACATTTTCTTCTGTGTCTCCCTCCCTTTTAGCCATCAGTCCGTCAGTAACATCGATTTTCGGTCGGTTTGCTTAGTAGAAACTTTACACGGATCAACAATGAATTGATGTTAAGGAAGTCCACGAGGGGATTAATGCTTGGTTGGCGTTGTAATTAAATATACTGGTTTAATTCATCAAAGTGTCCCGGAAACCTCGGTATGGATCGCTCTATTTTGTTCCCTCGAAATGGGTAAACTAAGGAAAAGCAAACGGAAGATCACAAATTAGGAGATAGAAATGATCATCACAAATCGTTAGTTGGGAAAAGTGACAGAAATTACCGAGGCACATCACGTGCTTCAAATAATTGACACAAACTGCTAGGAAAAGGTTCATAAAGCGGCCGGAAACGGTTCCGAGACGGATTGGTTTCTGGCCGGTTTTCCAGTGGTTTTTTACTATTACGCCGATCGGTTTCATGGACGGTTTCTGAACGATTTCCGAGCGGTTTGTGTCAATCGTTTGAAATATGTGCTAGTCAGCAAAATAGTCTCGAAATTAATCCCAATTCGGTCTCAACCTCGTCCCAAGTTAGTCCAATTTGAAACACCCCTGGGATCTTGCTGAGACTATTTTTGGACACACCGAGAATGCAGCGGCCTACATGCTTAACTTTGAAATTTCGGTGAGCTCTACTAAATTAATTCATCTTGAAGTATTCTTTAATGAAGTTTCACCAGTCTCCTATTGGGAAAATAACATGACCTGTGAATACCCTCGAAAAATATTTGGCACCGCCCGAGTACTTTCTTGTGCCCAACATCCTTACTAGAAGAGGCATTTTACGAAGAAATCAAGGCGTGCTTCCATACTATGAACCGCACTTGAAGCAACGGGTGAAATTCTCCAGCTTTTGCCACATTATTGAAATGGTCATGAAAAAGTCTACAGAAGACGTTCGAGGGCGGCTAGTGAACGTATCTTCTATTCGGTCAGGCGGCGAAATACCAACGTTATCCTCTCTATCAGACGAAAAGAGAAGACGCAAGTCGGCTAACAGATGCAAAAAAATGTATTCTATATATCGTGGCACTGAAACAGTACCGATAGGAGAGAAACACTGGACAAATATGAACGTAGCGGCTGAGCAGGAAGCGAACAGCGAGCGTGTACAATAGGCGAAAGACCGAAAGTGAAAGGGATTGAAAACGAGGTCGATGGAAACCTCGGAAAAGTCAGTCCAGTAAAACGTACGCAACCGAAAAAAACAGTGAGGCAGACGTCAAACGTCAGAAAAGATTGTGGAGGAAATAGATCCAAAATGTTGTCCAGAAAACTGTGATTTTTTCAGAGCGATCGGGATCTTAACAAGTCCCTCAAGGGGGTCTTTTGGGTTTAAATGCTCTCTCTTTGTGCTGACGGGGTTGGTAACCGATAATGTTTTTCAATGAAGTTAAATCGTTTTTGCTTGTCAAAGGCCTGCCCAAATCTTATGGTATCGCAAAAACTCTTCTCACACTAGTTACTAAGCTACACACGACTCTGCAATTCTTATTCAACTTTTTCGCCTCACTTCTACTATCCAAAGGCTTGAAGGAACTACACTGCGTAGCCAGGAAATGAAGGCTCTGCGACACCCAAATAGATCTTTTCAACTGTCATTACTGTACAGGGCCAGAACCTCGAATATTCGTGGAGATATCCCGCACACGGTTTAAACGGACGATGTATCTGCCTCCTCTCCTTTTTCTACTGCCGAGGACTTCGACTCATTCTTTGCCTCAACTATGGCCCCTATTATTATTGTTGAGCTCCCACCCCTTCCCTAAGTTACCGTTTCAACTTTGTCCACAGTGGAATTTGACGCTTCAACTATCTCCCAACTATTGACCACTTTGAAGCCATCATCCTACCCAAGACCTGACGGTTTATCGCCCGCTGCAATAGCTAAATACGGACCCGACTTACCTTACTTACCACCCAGTCTATTTACCTTATCAAGGAACTCCGGTCCGATGCCGACAAACTGGAAATGCTCAGTCATAATCCCGCACCAAAAGAAAGGCCCACTGCATGGGGTAACAAACTAGCGTCCCAATAACCATACACCCACTCTCTCTCTCGGTTGATGGGAAAAATTGTACAAGAACATATTGTGCAATACCCCTTTTAACTGGACATCATTAACCCTCGACAACATGGTTTACTTCGGTCAAGATCTTGCGCAACCTGCCACCTTAATTTTTGGAATCTCATCACTGAAAAGGCAAACAATGGAATGGCCCTTATAGTACTTTACTTGGATATGTCAACGGCGTTTGACCGCGTGCCACACCCACATCTTCTGGCCAAAATCCGATCCTTTGGCATTACTGACCCTTTACTATCTTGGATCAATTCTTACCTGTCTAGTGGCTCTCAGGTTGTCTCAATAAATGGACACTGTTTCAGGCTTAAACCGGTTAAAAGCTGTTCCCCATGCACATAAACGACTTATTCCTCTCAGTGAGCTGTAACACCCCATTTCTTTTTGCTGATGATATTAAGATTGTCTACTCATTCAAGCCTGAACGCATCGCATCGGCTACCTTAGACATATCTGAAGACATATCTCCACTCTATAGATGGTGCTCAACTTGGCAGACGAATTTTTCCGCTAACCAACTTGAGGTGCTTACATATAAATGCCAGCTACCTCCAGAATCTTTAGCCTTTTGTGGTTCATCCATTACTAGCAAACAAGTCGTTTGGAACCTTGACTTAAGCTATTCCTGCACATTCAATTTCTCGGAATATTTGGCCCTCCAATCGCTAAGGCCAGAAAAAGCTTAGGGATGATATTTCTCTCCTTCCGATTTCGAGGCTGCATTCTCTTCCTCCATAAGTCTCAAGCCAGGCCTTTATTAGAATACTGCCCGTTGACCTCTTCTAGTATACGCAAATCAGACAGAATTGGTATAGAGTCAGTTCAACTTAGTTCTGCTAAGTGACTTATTGGATGGAGCCCGCCCCTCACTTATAAAGAAAGCTCCTTATTTTTTAAACTAAACGCTTTATGGTTTCGCCGTATGAAACTGAACCTTATCTTTCTGTATAAAATCCTTCACAGCCGGACATATACTTCTAATCCATTGCACTTTGCTCCCGTTTCTAGTTATCCACTAAGTTCTAGAATTCTTACCCTTTCAGCCCCCACTTCCAACACTAGTTTACGTTCACACTTCTTCATCACAGTGTACTCTAACTTATGGAATAAATTACCGTTAGAAATACGCAGTTCTACTTCCAGCCATCGGTTTAGAAGTGCGTTGGATAAATTCCTCACTGTTACCAAAACCTTACAGCTCCTCAATGTAAAGATGCCCGATGACCAAGCCAATGAGAAGGGTTTAGACTTTTGAATCTTGCAAACACCGGCGGTCTATAATAGATGAAACTGAGTAAAAATTCTTGGTTCTGTACTCTACAACGAAAAAGCTAGTCCCAGAGATTCAATGCCTATTAATGCTGCCTCTTTGTATCTTTACCCATTTATCCTCAGCTGAGGGCCTCCCAGACTGCGCTCCTTTAATTTTTCTCTAATTCCAGACCTTCATTCGTGCGTACCTCTCTCTCGATGACTTTAAATACTCTGGAGACCACACCGGTCACTAACCTGGCCTTTGCATCCATCTGACCGTCGGCTATTCGTACGCTACCCGACAGATGCTTTTTCGGTCACGTTCCGGGATCCCATGATGCCTGGTCGCCTGATCGCGGACTACCTGATATCGATGGCCATTTGGCCCCACCAGGAAAGCTCATATCGATCACAACGGTGCAAGGCGCCGTCAGATCCACTGCTTTGGCCGGCGCACATCGGGCTTGCAGGCCATTCGCAACGATGTGCGGCGGAACTAGGCTGGCGGATCGCACCTCCTGTCACCAGAAGTGGTTTTCAGGTTAAGCGTTCCCCGCACGGCCAGCTTCACCCACCAGCACCTGTTGTGGATTGAAAAACAACGTCCCCTGCATTGCTTTGCTGCCACCCACTGCACCCTTCAACGTTCCTGAACAAGGTTTACCATACACCCAGTCAAGTTCCAAATCAACATATGCATATATACTCGTTCGGCTCGGAAATGTACCCTACTATTTGCCACTACTGACATTTATCTCCATCGACTTGCCTTCTATCTGCTCGAATTGATCACATGTTTACCCTCATTCAGCCTCGCCCATTCACCGGATTCAGTACCCCGAAACATGAAACGGTTTCAATGTTCAGAAATCTTTATTATGAACATCACAATTCCTGACATACTCTAGAATAGGCCATTCATCTACTTGGCAATTTGTATATCACCCCTCCGTTTATCTAAACGAAACCATCACTTAAAGATTCGTTCCTCACTTGCCAATAATACCACAAAACGCGAAATGATCCTCCTTCCAGAGCTCCATCTGCTTGACACCAGCCCTCCGTTTCATTGTATCCTTCCCTTGCATCCCCTGTCACTCAGCCATTGGCATTTCATGACAGCCGCGTTGGCAACGAAGCATCCACAATCCAAGACATCAAAACATCGATTGCCTCTTCAGCTTTTCATGTCAGACTTCAGCGTATCCAGCTATGCCATCACCTGCACTTCCTGAGAGCTGTTCATGTGAACTACTGTTATAATACTGTATCGGTCTACTATTTGCCCACTTCCCGCATCCGCTCAGTTACCAACTTTAGATACTCCCATGCTATTCACCAACGAACCCAGACAAACCGATAATTGTATCACATTTCACTCATCTATGAATCACTGCCACTGTTCCATCAAGATATCATGGTCGGCCACCTGCACCACAATCTATTCAGTGCCTCTTCTACATATTTAGCTGAAAATCAACTACCCAAAAAATTTAGGCTGCCTTTATTCTGTTTGTCCCTCCCCAAAGTCTCAGGTTGGACTTTCCTCAACGTGCCCAGTCACACAATTATCTGGGCTTTTTGAAGGTCCCAATGGAGTACTACTTTCAGTTGATTCCGTCAGATATCAGACATATATACCACCATTATGCCCACTTCGTTGTAAATTTGTATTCCTTATCTGTCAGTCTTGGTGTCACCTCCGATAAGCCAATAGTCGAACATTATTTCACCACCTATTACCTATTGCCATTTTTTTCCCATCCGTCTTCCTCGACTGGGCATCTATGCCAAAAATCAATGCGAAGGCAATTTCTCTAAACCTTTGCTGGAAATGAACTATACGTATGCCAAGTTATTGACTCTCCGGTTGTTTCCCAAGTGCCCCTTGTCAGACTTTTACCAGCATATCCCGTTAAGCGATCGTCTACGTGTTTTGACGGTACCATTTATGCATCACCCCCATATGACCTCATAATATCATCGTATATCAACTCCTCCGTCCACCTTGTTGTCAACTTGTATTTACTAATTAACCTGAAACGGACCCTTTATTCAACCCGTATTTCATTCACCTGCCAACTTTTGCCTGTCTGCTCTACCAAATTTCCAGGCTCGGGCATCTACATAAATTTCTTTGTGAGTGTGTCCTCCACAACCTCTTGATGAATAGTAAGTACTAATTCAGTGGTAAATAGGACTCTGTTTCATTTACGCAACGGCCCTCCTCAGAGAACACCTCACAATTCCTTCGGTATTATAGTCCTGCTATTTTCCGGATCATTTGAGCGACTGATTCAAATGCATGTTCGTCATCATCAAGAATTCTTCAGCTTTTCGTCGGTGCTTTTTCGAAGGCTTTTTGTCAGTTTACTCACATTCGCTACTTTACATCGATGCTATCCTAAATACTGCGCGTTTTTACTCCATCCCCGCTTTACTTCATTACGTATCTCGATCGTGGAGCCCATTCCACTCACTACCTGGCGGTGTGTCCACCTGACCTTCGAGCTCAAATTTGCCGGGCATTCATTCATGCGACCACTGAAACCTACACACTCTTGTGCTGCATATACCCAATTCAATATCCAAGGCCCCTTTTTGTGACCTCACTTTACCATATGATCATACAATCTCGCATGTTCCGGGTGTCCCCGAAATAAACCATTATTATTATTATTATTATTATTATTATTATTATTATTATTATTATTATTATTATTGTTATTACTATTAAAAAATAGTCCCTCGAGGGACTATCTTGGGACTAAAATGCGCATCCCCTTGCCGACTGTGCTGATATGCTCCGTCATCTTCAGTCATTTTTCCCAAACAAGGGTTTATATTGCTCATTGCTATCTCCTCAATTATGATCCTCTGATAAATGGTCCTTATTTTCCCCTTTTCGAGGTAATGGGAGAGGTCGATCTATACCGAGGTATATCCGGGCATTTTGATGAATTAAACCAGTATATTTAAATGAAGAGCCAACTAAGCATTGCGCCTCACATCGGTCTTCGATTTCCTCCGTATCGATTCGTTGTTGATCCGTGTAAAATTGCTACCAAAAAAAAACCGACCGAAAACCAACCAAAAACCGATGGGTGTATTGGTAAAAACGGCTGGAAAACCGGCCAAAATGCGATCGGTTTCGGAGCGGTTTTGCTACAAGGGCACCATGTGAACTAAATTCGTTGGGATATTCAAACCAAAAAGAGCACAGAGTAGGTCACTTGCTCAGCAGTTGAATATGCAACTGTTTGGAATCATAGGCCGTCATCAAAATCCCGGGGGATGACTGTTCGTCACAGTTACAAAACTGCCCACGGATATTGGTTCCGAAAGCAGTGTTTACGGCTTACTCAGAGGGTCAGTTAATAAAAATTCGGCATTTGATTGAGTATTCAGCTTTCCACTATTGTTCCCACTCGTCTTCGTTTCACAAAATTGTGCACTTTCTCAGGCACTACCTGTAGCCAACTGACAGTTTAAGTTTGCAAGATATTATCCCTCATTTCAGCTTGCATCTAAGGTGGAATTCAGTCCCACAACCATACAAATGGTTCTTCTCTTTTTAGTCCGATTATTCACTCATGGTTCCATATTTTTCACCTCGATATTAATACTCTGTTTATAGAGTACAGGGTTTTGAAATCGTGGAAAATACCTAAACTGCATTCTGCATTGGACTATTCTGATGTTTATCAGTATGCAAATGTATCAAAAAACCTACGTAGGTTATGAGTGTTAGGCCTAATTGTCCAGACCTTATTTTGTGCAAGCTGACACCTTTCTCGTCGGTAAACATTGCCGTAAAACCAAGACTATTGACGAATCAATGCCAGGGCGTAGTCGAACCCTCGGAATTCTGCGAGGAGTCAACCATATCTAGAGGTTATGAAGCCAGTGATCTAGATTGCTTTTCGACAGCCTTATTGCATGCGGCAACAACACCGATCCCGTCTGAATACGTCATAAAATTAAAAAGTCGAAACTTTCACACCAGTGACAGATTGGAAAATATGATCTACGTGAAACATATAAAATACCTTAAAGGCGTGTAAAATCATAGCGTGAAAGACCCCTTATGTGGACCACTGTGAGCACTACCAATTACACAGCAAATCAAATGTTGTTGCCTCTCTGAAAACATGGATATTTTCTATCACTCACCGGGAACCGTGTATTTTCATGATGTGTTCAATAACAAACTGATGGATTTGATCGTTTTAGCATTGAATCTTGGTGTACACTCCAGAGACAATCGGTATCACACCCTCAACAAGAGGCCAGCTAACAAATTATTTTGCTCGACTTCGTTGTTGTCCACACTGTTTGTTACCTTTTCGGCCAGTCAAAAGTACCGAGAAAAGCAACTCAGTCTCCTTGTCTACGTCTCATTTGTGAACTGTCCTCAATCCCGGTCACGTCACCAAGCTAGCCGACGCATACAAGAAAGCTTCCCTCGTATTTTATTTGCAAAACGGTGATCTGAAATTTCCAACTGAAACGCTGACGATCAGTTATTTATGCGGAGAAAATATTTTTCCATTATCAGCCTATTTCATGCTTACGACGTTCGAAAATTTTAGCAAAACATAGGAAGTGATTCACTTAGCCTGCCAGTTTGACACCGATCATGGGTTTTCTGGTTAGGTGGGTCTTTTGTTAATCAACCCAATGGACAACAATAATCCAAACATGGGTGAAGAGTATATTCCTTGTTTAGTCTCATAATTGCAGTAATTTATTTCGAAATGACTTATCAGTTAGTTAAATAGGGATGGATAATGAACTTTACGCACACCGTGGTTTTGTATTTCAACTGACCTAGAACGACTATCTTGAAAAACAGTGGAAAGCGTTAAGCCATGGTAAGGATGATCAGGTTGTGTTGGTCTTCCCGATGATCACGCTCCTATTCTAAAATGAACCAGCGGCGGTCTCAAGCAGTTGACTTTGGTGGTTTTTCATTATGGTCCCTTCGGGCACTTTTAATAAATTGCCTTGTCATTAAGCAGTAGCCTGACATGTTTTTATCATTGGTCCTAGAATCTGGGCATCACTCTTCAGATCGTCTCCTTTCCCGGATCACTGAATAGTAAGTTTTCTGTTTTCGTTAGACGTTGTATGATTGGATCTCCTCAGCTCATTTAATTAAACCAGTTCAGTCGGGGTTTCACTATTCACCAAGTTCTCCGTAATATGTAGTTTAATAGATGGTGAACAACCTCGCTGACCCTCATTGATGAAGTTGCCAATGTTAGCAGGTAACGAACCACCAAGAAAGAAAGGTAACGATTTACTCAGCAATCAGCAAACCACACACGCGACGGTACTCCCTTAGAACTGTCTTAAAGTGACTACGTTGGAAAACAAGAGAAAGTGGTAATCAAAAGTGCTTCGATTCACATTTTGATGAAGGGGCTGCCTATCAAACTGTTAGCACTCCTACAAAGAGCACAATTGGTCAGTTGTGATTTTCCGTTTCCATCGTCTTTCCTGTTTATGGCATACTGCTACTGTTCGGGCGGATCGTTCCTTCTTGAGCTGTCTTGATGGGACGCAGTCCGTTTGCCAGTTACGTTATCCTGGGTATGCTAAAAATCGATCGATTGGACTAATCCGGCTCATATAACCAGGATAGAGACTTCGCACGTGGGTGAAATTCTTCTCTTGTTTACTGTAAATTGAGACTTATTCGGCCATGGTGTACGAAGGTGATAATCGGTATTGTGCACACACTGATCGACAGCATCTCATGCGAAGATCAAATGAAGTATCGACTAAGGCGTCACCCAACCATCACTATAACAAACAAGCACTTGACACCGAGCGATACCCAGAGCGCTGGCTTTTAGCGCGTATGTCGACCCCGTGCGTGCATTGTTGATGGCACACACTGATTGTTGCGAAAAATGCAATTCAAAGTATCATTCTGTCACTATACCATTTTAAGATTGATTCGAGAAACTATCACAGTAATTTGCGAAATTATCACTTAGATTTGCGAAACAATGACATAGATTTGGAAAACTATAAGTTTAATTTGAGAACCGAACGAAATGGTTGGTTTTCCCACCGGTAAAGTGTGTTCCATCGGTCAACTGGCCACAAGCCTCTCTGGCCGACCACTGTCCGCTACGAATACCTGTCATACCACACTCTTCCCGTACAAAAATGGTACAGACCTCAGTCGTGCAACTTGTCGAGCTGACGGACGGACATCGATCCGGTGGATCAGTGAGGTCATGTGATCTGAGTGAGAGAATCAAGCGGTCCTCGGCCTAGCAACGGAAACGACGGGACATTGCTGCAGACTCCTTAGGGCCAAGGTGAACAGTTAGATTATCCGGTGGACGGAGTTGTGATGCTGGTCTTTGAATAACATCAGCATTCGGTTCATCGACCAGATGCAGAGATGAAAATATATGAATTACTTCACTAGCTTGGCACTTCGCCGTGTTGGATAATAAAAGGTAATTTGTCACGAAAAGTGTTTAATATATGCTTTTATGTAAAGAATGTGTACCATATGCTTGAGTTCATGTTTCATTAAAATGTAGTATCCGTGCTCACCGTATGCATTTATCCTGCTAATCAAAAAGAAACAACATGTCCAATTAAATGTAACCCATGGGATCTCACAATGAAATTTGAAAATTTCGGTACCTGTTCACGTGAAGAAGTTTATTTTCAACTCTTGGTCAGTACACTATATTAGGTTAAATAGAAGCTTTCTGTACTCATTTTTCAGGATGAAAACTGCAGAAAACGGAACATGTTCCAAGTCGAAAGCGATGGAATATTCTGGGGAAAACGTCGATGTATTTGATCACCTTTGGTGGCAAGCAGTAATACACTGCCATCCGGCTCGTTACCAAAGATAAACTATTGTGATCTTATGTGCTTCGGGGTCTGGTTGCCGGTTATTCCTAGCAGTACCGCAGGTCTTTGAGGCTGAGGTATGAACCTTTCACTGTACTCATGAGCAAACATGTCTTCGAAAACCCAACAAGTTGCCAGTTCACTCGCAAATGACTACAATCATAAACGTTGAGATTGTTAGCATTCCAGTCAGCTATTCGAGCTGAAATCGTTACGAAACATGCAACTGTTACGCTTTCTAAGTAAATTAGCTCACAGTTCAGAAAAATGGTGACTAAATGCTTGAGGCGCACAGTTCTCTTAGTTAAAACACCGCATGTCTTTTATTCTATCGGCCAGTACTAAAAGAAGCCAAAGGCTGCAAGGTTTTCACATTTTGCAAACCCTTCTCAATGGCTATCAGTCCGAAGTTCCGACAAAGTGGTTTTGGTGTGCCGTGAACGGATACGATGCATTACCCATAGTGTTTCTCCAAAAATAAGTGCCAGTTTTATGGCGTTTTTTATCCAAAAGTCGCAATAGGGCTTACTTTCAAGAATGTCTCATTTCCTCGAGTGAAACGAAATATTTCAAATAAAAACCTACTCATAGTTTTTTAAGTTGTACTATTTTCCTTATTGTGTTCAGTCAAATGCATTCATTTCGTCTCTTTCTGTGATGTCCTCCTAAATTATGAAACCTCACACTTTAAACTGTATTTCTTGCAAATTTATTTCTAGGGTATCACTGTCCGTATTCTCAGATTTAGAAATGGAACTTTCCTCAAATGGACACTTTTTGTCGAAGTACCCCTCCCGCAGTGCTTTGGCAACGCATGAATTCTTCATTAAATTTAAGACTTATTGAGAATTGGGTAGGATGAAATTTTCCCACTGATATCTCCATTCTATCTTCGATATACTCATTCACTTCTATCCGAAAATAATCCTAGGATGGATTTCATTTACAAACAGTTCATCATGCAGCAATAGAGTTTAATACTACTTTCATGGTTTTCAATGGTAATTAAAGCTTTCTTACTGCATAGTAAATTATTTGTTTACCCTTGAACCGTTTGGATGTGAAGGATGCATTTTTGGTGGTTTGGCGATTGCGACAAGACGAATTCTCATTGCTACGAAATCCGGAGAAATGGGTAATTTGGGATATGAGATCTCATCTGTGACCGCATTCCGCATATATATGTTTGAACAGGTCTTCTTTAACGTAGGATTTTAATTGAAATTGTCCGGAAAAATCATCGTAGGGTTTCCTTTTGAGGAAACACGGTATCTACAATGAAGAACTACGGTTACTACAATCGTAAGCGAGTCAAGTACTTTGTCTTACAATACAAATCGTATTGTAAGATAAGCATACCTGATGAGCGGCAACTACCGCGAAAGCAGTCGCGTGCTTCCGACGAAATTTCGTCCGCACGTTAACATACTACTTACTGCCGTATGAGAATGTATACATCATTCGTCGGATCGGCTTATGCGCCTTTTATGATATCGGCTTGACGATACTGAGGGCTTGATTCAGGGTTTAATGGTTGAAAGAAAGGTCCTACTATGGCATGATTCATACCATAATAGATGCTGGTGACCCGGAGAATTCATCGAGCAAAATTATAATCCTAAGAGCTTTTTACACAGAAGATTTCCTCTTCCAAACTATCTTCTTATTGAAGTTGACAAACAATATTTGGTTGTCCTGACTAGGGCAGATGTATCGTTCTCTATCGGAAATCGGAAATCATTGCGAAAATTTTCTAGCCTAGTGAACCGGATTGAATGCTTCATCCTGGAAATGGCTAGGCGCTGCCTGCTTATAACGCTGGCGCGGCCAATGCTGTTTACGACACATATGAAGTCAGACAGAACTCAAGCCAAATCGATATTGTACTTTCACCAGTGCCCACCGGGAAACTTGTGCATGAATACTGCCATCTAGTGAACAAGGTCTCAATGACCAGGAGAATCGCAGTGGAACCAATTATTCTGAGCCCTATGTTCGGTCCTACTAACCACAACCGACCTCATTGTGTTTACATGGAGCCTTTACCAAGCTCGGTGAAACGGATTTATCACACCACCGTGGCAACCTGAATCCCACAGTCAGGTCCTTTAACAAAGCTCGGGGTCACATCAGAATATGTGGTCCCTCCTCAAGTATCCTGGTTATTTGGATGTGTGAGCCTTGCTCACTGGGTGATAGCGATCATGCACATGAATTCGGAAGGCACTGGTGAAAGTACAGTATCGATTTGGCCTAAATGTCGTCTGACATTGTGTGCCACAAACAGTATTGGCCGTGTCAGCATTACAGGCAAGCAGGGCCTAACTATTTCCACTGATGCTTTTTCCGATCCGGTTCACATGCTACGCTTAGATCACATGACCTCACTGATCCACCGGATCGATGTCCGTCCGTCAGCTCGACAAGTTGCACGACTGAGGTCTGTACCATTTTTGTACGGGAAGAGTGTGGTATGACAGGTATTCGTAGCGGACAGTGGTCGGCCATAGAGGCTTGCGGCCAGTTGACCGATGGAACACACTTTACCGGTGGGAAAACCAACCATTTCGTTCGGTTCTCAAATTAAACTTATAGTTTTCCAAATCTATGTCATTGTTTCGCAAATCTAAGTGATAATTTCGCAAATTACTGTGATAGTTTCTCGAATCAATCTTAAAATGGCGACGGATTCAGATTTTTAATTGCCTGACCGCTAAGAGCCAGTTCGAATAATCTGGCGATTAATTGTTCGAATTGCAATCCTCCACCCCAGGATCAAACCCCAGTGGGGGCTCGGTGAACGTGCACTGCCAATGATTCCTAACAAGGGTGAAGCAGCTGTACGGTGTTACCATGGTTTTCAATGATGAGCTGTGTGTTGAAACAGTATGATGAGTCATGTTATACAAATCTACTTTACTACTCAGGCGCAAAATAAAGTTCTGTTCCGACGATTCATTTCACGTTGTAAGGACATTTGTCATACAAATATGTTTGATTCAGAGTGACTAAATCCCAAATCAACCTTCCGTTGCTCGAACCTGTGGCATTTCTTCACTCATTCCTATCACACATGAATCCCACGGTCAATGATGTGCCAATTTTGAAGTTGGAAACAATTTTCACTTCACTGAAACAAGCTGATCTAATGTCAGTCACCAAAGCGCTACTTGATCGTGTAACACCCTCTAGACCATTTCTACTCTGTACTCTTTGCCCAGTACTTTCTCATTATGGTCTCCGTGGCTTTCCTCTCGCCCACCCCGAAGCAATTATCAATCTGTACTTACAGTTATAGACCACGATTGTATGTTGATCGTCTTTAAAGCGTAGCACTGTGAAAACTTGATCTGTTCTTTCCTCATGCAAATTCGTTCTGGCTATCTTTACTCGCCGCAACCACAAGCGCAATCATTGTTCACTTTCGGCTGTTGAACCCCTTATGCATCTTCAGTAAGTTTGAATTCTGACGAAGAGTTGTAGTACCTTCGGTTTGCACTCGACTGGTCTGTTTTTCACAGAAAACTGCTCCTAATTGGCAGTGCGAACTTACATGCTTGAAAATTAGCTAAGGCTCATGTTATAGTGTGCATCAGTACTCCCATTGGTTTAGTCAAATCCGATAGACAGACAAACGCACGCGCAAATGGCCATACCCACACGCGTAGCTGCCCGCACGTGCTCCTGTTCATAAGTCCCAATTAGTCACATGGTGATCACTCTGGACTAGCATTGATCGATTGCATCGTGTCTGACTGTTTGATTTGTCACAGTACTACCGTTTACGCCTCCCGACTTGAGTGTGCATTGCTGAACACACACACACACACACACACACACACACACACACACAGGGTCATGTCTGCAGTTATTCTGAACGTCACAGAGTAGAGTTTCAGTTACCCATAATTCAGTTCCCAGAGAAATGCAATATTTTGCCACCCGGTTGATTCACTTGGTTTACAGTCCCTTTGACCCATAACTCTGCGCTGATAAGACCTTACTCCTACGTCACATGTAGAGAAGAGTAGACATATCGACGGGGGAAATAAACCAAAAGGTGCTAATCAATAGACACTTTATTTCTACAAATGATGAAAAGCATGCAGCACAAGGTGACTATATAAAATGAAACACAAGTAAGAAGCACAGAACAATAGTATCGCTGGAACAATTCCACAGATACTGATCGTACAGTTCTAAAAAACGTGTGTAATTGTACAGCACGTAATTTATTTCACTCCGATGTGTTCGTTTAGAATGCTCGCAAATCGTGGCTTATTCCGACTAAAAAGGGGAATACTATGTAATACGTTTCAGATAACCGTCTTTCAGTAGCACGACAAAATGATGAGCGCGGTTGTCCTACAGGGCATACCAGACTGACGTCAGCGTGGTGAAAATGGCACTGATTGCAGTGGCGGCGAATCTGGAAGCGTGATTACAATTGTCTTCGCCACAGATACAAATCGTTGAGTAGCCACCTAGATTTTGCGAGAAGCGGCATTGTTGTTCTTCCGGCTCAGAACCTTCTGAGGCACAGAAACGGCGAACTAGTGTCACCTCTGTGAACAGAAAGGGGGATGGTATATGGAGAGGAACGGGAGCGTCATAGGCATAGTGCTGTACCCACCTTAAGATATTTGTAGATTATGTTTACCTACTTGAATGTTGTTTCAGTAATCCAAAACATAATTCGAAATTCGAAGACCCTGGGGAAGAATACTTCCAAATGATCGATAATTACGTTTGTGGCTGTAAAAAGTAACTCGACAGATGAATGTAATAGTTCGTTTTGGATCCAAGTTCATTCTATGTTCGTGGCGAGCCAGTATAAAGACAAGAGGAAATGCAGACGAACTTACGGTACTGTCCGTTTCACGGAATGCATTGCAGCGTGCCTCTACCAAACAATCAGTCAACACGTTGACACCATGATCTGCAGGTCTTTTCCGTATAACCGAATGCCTTAGCTGTAGTTAGCTCCCTATAGAGAATTCATCCATCACAGGAGTCGACGGCTGTGCTAGAAACGGGATGTTACCATTCAAAGCGAGTAACGGAACGGTGCTATATCATGTAGTGTACGAATACGATAAACCGTTGAGGCCCAGCATGAATAGCCTGGCTGTTAATTATTCGACGCGTGCTTGTTCCCCTCGGGTCCCAGTCTCAGTGAGGTCTAGGTGTATGTGCACGGCTGATGATTCCTAACAGACTGCATGAAGCAGCTGTGCAAAATTGCCATGGTTTTCAATGTGGAGTCGGCAATGGTATTGCGTTATTACTCACGTATTACATTGGAAATCATGAATAAGGTTCATCATATTGTATTAATGACCCTGGATTCGAGTAGGATAATCAGAGCAAAAAAGCTACTATCCAAGCAATTGTAAGGATTTGAGAAAATACGGCGTATATCATAATTTTATCCTGGGAATTGCTGAGAGAGCTCAGAGACTTTCGGTTTTTGACAATAGCGGTCTTCGAAAAAATTTCATGTCCGTTGCTAACATTATGTTTGACGTCTTGATATTCACTTTGTGCCGTTTCCTGGTGGCTTGGGTACATTAGCCAAATTCCGGTTTGCCTACTACTTTATCCCTGTGCTACTTATGTGCACTGGGAATCACTGAAAAACTGCGAAGTGGTCACCGGATCAGATTGTCTTTGAAAGATAGCGACCGGAATCGCCTCCCCTAGTGCAAACTATTGGTTGTTTAACCCGAAATGAACGGTAATGGATTGCATCTGGAGTAAATGATAACGCCGCTGGCTCGATTTAGTGGGGTACAGCTGAGAACTGTAGTCACTGATACGGAAACTACGCAGTAAGCCTTGGAGACACCAAAGTACTCCAATCCAAGCTAGTTGTTAGAATAATAAAATCGTAGAGGTCCAGTGAACAGCAAGGGATGGAAACCAAAACCATCGGTGCACTATCATCCGGTTAAATGCTTTCCTCCATTATCTTTCCTCTCTGTAGTGTTGTCAATTGGCTTTTCGTCTTCTCATAAGTATACACATACTGAAATACAAAAGGACAGATGGCTCTGATAATCCGAGATTACAAAAAACTGCCGTTCTCGGCTACGTATCAGCTAACTTCTCATGAGAATCCACCTGTTATGTGTGTGAAGTACTACATTCCACACATTCGTTGAACAATAAGAACACCCCTAGATCACCCAGTACAAAAAGCCTCCTATTCAAATTCATCCTCGGAATAGTAGTCAAGTGAAAATGTTTTATCTTATCTTCGTATTTTAGGTTAGCACCCAAGCTGAACATAATTCAGATGTCACCAAATATTACAAAGTATTTCTTGGAGAATTCACGTGACGACACATGATGACAATGACCTTAGCGGTAGTGCCTGAGACTGAGTACTCCACTGCCGGGAGTGTAGCCGTTTCATGTTACATATGGAACTGTTGAGAACAATCAAAATACTCGGGCAGTAATGGAATGTAACTCACTGTAAACTGTTTCCTTAGACGAAAGCAGTTCGCTGTAAGTAATCAGCTTTGCACAACCACGAGGTGAAATGTCACCGTCCATTGGGCTAAAAATCATTGTGGGCACGATGGAATTGGGACAGATGACATAAAGATGATAGTCAGGTGAGCAGAAATCATCCATCCAGTGCCGATGACATACAACATACCACTAAAATGAAGTAATATAGGCCGGACTAAAAATGGTTCAAATGCTACTCCACTCTATTTGGAGGGGACACGTAAACAGATAAAACTGCGATGAGCAGCGTTAGTAAACCACAACTGAATTGTGTCACATACGATAGTACGGGTACTGAACCAAACCATCACAAATGAGAAAGGGAATAGTTCTTCGAAGGGGAAACAGAGATAATACGTTGAACTGTCTCAGAATTTTTATATACGGGAATTCCGTTTGGTTATCGACGGAAACTTCTTACACTAAAATGATGCATTCCCAACTTTTAAAATCGAGAACACGAGTACATGTCCGCTGATCTGCTTTTCAGTAGTACAAAGGTGGCAAGTTCACGTACTATTTCTGGCAGGTCAAGTACCGTTTTGATTGCCATACAGCTATAAAGTAATTCGTATCATAGAAGACCTTTTAAATGATGGCATATCTTCCTTCTTCTTCAGGCAACTTAACATATTCGTAAGCGGAAACTGCTGTACTCGGCCCTTTGCACACGGAAACAGTTGCCACAGAGCGTGGAATGTACATCTATCTTCTTTTACATTACTGCCCTTATAAGACTTTTTCCAAGCTTTCCTTGTTTAGTAATTTTCAAATAAATGTGATTAAAATAGCTCGAGGATAAATTAGCGGAGAACTTGCGTCTCCCACTCACTCTTGTTCTGACTAATTACCTAGTTAATTTTTTCCCTACTAATAAGAGAGCTCGCTTTTCCGGGTTCACTGTCCATTTCTATCACGAGCTTTCTTTTTGACTGACTCAGTCTTGGGTACATAAGTTCAATATATCGTTGAGAGCCAGCCCGGATAGCCTTGTGGTGAAAGTTTCCGATTCACAATCAATCACCCCGGTTGTGCCTCACAGGATGTGCACTGCTAGTGAGTCCTTACAAAAATGAAACAAATGTACAGTCTTACAATGGTTTCAATGGTTTGAACGTCCAGGCTGCAGGATGGTTCTCATATAATGTAAAATCTGTTCTCCTACTACTCATATATATATACACCTGAGTTACGCAGGAAAACCTCTAGTCCCCTGTGACATGACTGGATTGGGGTCGTTGGGGCATGATTCACCTTTCAACGCCAGACGAACATAAAAAATCGTTGGTTGATTTCTAAATAAAAGACCTTCAAGAGAGGAGGCTTATGCTCGAAAAATCTAGTTCAGTACCTAGTTCAGGGTGCCCGAATTCGAAGGGGTCATCATCCGTGACTAGGGGATAGAGCATTCTGATTAGTTTGACTGTTTGCCGCCGAATTCAGCCAACCGAATCCTATTTCTTCCCGGCGAAGAAGCATAGACTAACCCCAGTGTGACCGTTGGTGGTGTGTGTATGTGTTTGTGCATCACGGTCTGCCTGTCACATGAACTGTCGGTTTGTTTGGCGGACACAATATAAGCCCGTATGCACATGAAAGTCATGCGCGTGGCACAGTTGCGAAGCGAGCCGCTTCAATAGAAGAGCTTTCTTGTCATACTCATCACCCTATGGGCCAATCAACACCGCTATTTATCCGGCCATTGTCTCAAATGTATGACTCATCCAAGGAAATCACTTGTAGCACTTGAATATTGTTGTAACAAATTGACAATCGAAAGTATCGACTAAGGAAATTGCAGCGCGTTTGCTCCGATAGGCCGGGAAAGAACAAAGCCATTCCCAAGTTGTGGCATCTGGGACCTATTGCTTCTAACTGCTAAAACAAAATGAGTGAGGGAAGTTCTTATTTCATTTATGTGCTTCATTATAACTGGGAAAAATGTTCTACTGAGTGATTGGTATTCGGTTTCGAAAGACAGCAGTTATCACAGTGTGCGATTGATGCCCGTGCCAGCTCAAATTAACGTTCCCGTGCTCTCTGATTCGGTCCCTGTTTGCCGCTATTCCATACGGTCGTTCATCCAGTGACCTGTGAAAGAGTGGATATTCTCGTGGGGCAGTTGCAAGAGCACAATGTCTTCCTAATTGATTTTCCTGTGTATTCTTCCCAGTAAAGTTTTCTCACAAAAAAGTAGTTAATGAGTATAAACTCCTTGATGTGTTGCTTCATCGCCAATGTGCTAGGATCCTTTGGTACTCAAATCAAGTCATTTAGATCCGCTATACACATCACAGCGAAAATTCAGCAGCTACATAGCCACGTTGCTTTGAAAATAGTATTGAAGGACACGAAGGGATAAAGGGAAGCCCCTTTTGTTGAGTATATATTCATGTGTATTTGTGACATTCACTTTTAAGCCCCAGACGCACATTTCTCACAGAAATAAACAGGAACGGACTGCAATTGCGTTGAAAGTAGCAGGTCACAAAAGCCGAAACGGACTTGGTTCGGCGCGGAAATTCCATGAAAAAACAGACAGCAAATGAATCAGATAAAATAAGATTTACAAATTTATGTAACCAAATTCACCAAGTTAGATGCACCTGTACACCTACCAAACTACCAAAACCTCGCACGAACTTAAGCGACCACAGAGGGAGAAAATGCGACAGAATGAGCCTAGACCATGATGAAATTTGAATTTCACCTCATTGGATAATCTGGATCGAGAGTCACGGGGTCAACTTTCAAGTCTGAATTCCTGAATTTAAATCCACCTTGAGGATAAACAGCATTAATTTTCCGGTTTTATCGGTTGCTCGCAGAAATTGGAAGTAGACAATGCCGTAAGGTAATGGTTATTTTTCGAGTCAGTGGCGAGCAATGGAATCTTTACAGAACAATATGAAATATCGAGGCGAAGTTTTTCACACCGTAGAGGAACACTGTGGCGCAAATGGTGGCCTTAGCTAAACACAGCTGTAATATGTGGACAAAAGAGAATCATGTGCAAGGTAAAATAGTCACACGAAAAGAATAAATGTTGCAGTAGATTGGTGTATTTGGTGATGCCCAGACGAAGAGCAAAGCTGCATGCCACCAGGAGCTTTCCAGGTAGGGGGCGACGACCAGTGTGATGGATAGTCACCAATGAGTTGAGTCCAGACTTGCCGAGTAAACCATCGCGGATGAATAGCGGCAGTGTTCAAGGATGTGGTGGGTTTCCAGCCTAACACACGCAGCCTCTCTAAACATCATATATATATATATATATATATATATATATATATATATATATATCGATGAAGGAAGCTCTTTGACGTGGAGAATGTGGCTCACCACTAAATATAGCCATGAACTCTTATCGTGATGGACATCCAGGAAGTGATTCATAGGAGGCGCACGAACCAATAATTGCTACCGGCTTGTTTGGAACATCCTCACTGTCTTGCAGATGACCTTGGTTGCCCAAGGTTGGAAGTACTTCCTCAAACAAAAAGGCCGGACGAGGTTCCGTCAATCATTTTTCCGCGCTGAGCCGGGCCGTCGAGCAGCGCATCAGTCCACAAAACTTCAAATAATTCAAGTGGATTGCTATTCTCTTGCCATTATTCACATTTCACTTCTTATTACCTCTTTAAGTATCTATGACTTTGGCATCATGCCTGACTCCAGACCCAGTGTCTAATAGTCACAATTGTAATAATAATAGGTGCTGGACTTTTACCAAAATGTGAGTTATTAGGTAAAAAAGGGTGCTTTTACAAGCTTCCGTATATGCCTATCGGAACATACGCAAGTGGGTACTCATGGGCCGGATTTTTAACCATGCGCCCTGAGTTTCAAACTTACCAAGGCTTGTAAAACTTTTCCGGATCGTCCAGGCACTGACGACGGTTCATATCGAGCTGTACGTACGTTTGACTCGTCCCTTCATTCGTGTTAACTTCCATGGAGCACTGAGCGCAACTAATATTGCGAGCCGGCGTAAAGCCTGAGGCCGAGTATTATCCCAGGGTGGATATAAAAGACAGTGAGAGGAAACGTTTATTTACTGAGTTTCTCACCAAGAGTGGAAAGCACTTAGGTTTGAGAAATCCTGAAGTGTCTCACGTAAATGCAGATACAGATTAAAATCATCAAACACAACAACAACAAAATCATGCCTTAGCTGAACATCCAAAACCAACTGTCAGAAAATGTAACAGCTATGGAAACGGTGACATTTTTGCAAGCGTTTGATTTGGGAGTACACAGCTTTCTGGGTATGTGTCAAATTTGTTCCGGTGGCCGAATCGGCGGTTGTTTCTGTCTGGGTGTTTACGGTTAGATAATTTGACATGCTACACAAGGGTTGGTGTGCTCACTGCCTTAACGGGTTCAGTCAAATCAAGCATCCACGCATTCGGCGAGCCATAGGAAGCAGCTCTCATTCTATGTGATCTAATGCGCACGCAGAAAAGAGAACCATCGGAAAACTTCTGAAATATCACATGGTAATCACAGCACTGATATCATAAAACCTTTACTGCTACCTACTGCTATTTTAATTCAGAAGATGCGGTTCTTCAGGGGAAGTATGTATGAAGTAGTCAACTGCTTAAATGACTTAGAAAAACTGCTGTATGAAATTTAGACATCTAGCCACTTGTTATTGTCTGAAGTATCTTGCAACTAGATCGGCATCGAATGGAAGTCTTATTGGGTAGCACCTGGAACAGATTCGCGGATTGAATAATCGAGATTCATTAGAGAAAACAGGATAGATGTTTGCATAGTGTACAGCAATGATGCGTCAGTTCGTCTGTTATTTGGGAATCCAGTACCATCCACTCCGTAGCTATTATGTTTGGCTCGTAGACTTATTTGTCATACTGCATAAGCGGACCAATGTTCACTGTGAACCGTGAAAAGAAACACTTTGGGGCCAGTTATTCTTGTAAGGAATCATTAGCAATAGCTAACCACCTACTACCAGCTGGGATTAACGCCCCTCAGCGACGATCGACGTTATAAGTCACACACACACACACACACACACACACACACACACACACACACACACACACACAGAGTTATTCCAAGTCGACACCACATAACAAAGGTATCTACTCTCTTTAAACTTGTCCGGTAATAACCGGCAAGACAAATTAACTCGTTTGTGTGTAAAAACAAATGCAAGTGAACTATACTAAAGACATCAACAATAGTGACAGCGCATCCACCAACCCATGATTCTGCAATTTCATTCATCCCAGAAGATGGGGCGCACATAATCCAGAGAAGAAGCATTTAGGGCTCCTTCGGGTATCTAAAATAACTTCCGTTATGGTCCTGATAGCCTAACATCATTATTTTAAGGAAATAGTGTTGTTGCTTTGCCGATGTATTTAGTTCTGCCATAAGCAGATCTTTGTGCTTGTATTGGCTTCCGGCTGCTGGAGACCCGTCACTGTTTTTCACACATCCAAAGCCTGTAGCTTTGGAGTTTTAGACAAACGGTTTTGTCTCAATGTCTAACTTCATCTGGTCTCAAAGTGACAGTGTGCCATTCGTAAATGCTTGAATTAGTACTCAGTAGATGTTTCCGACGACAACTTTCAATTTGCCTCCATACCAAACAGGTCAGCAGAGGATGCTGTCAGTTCTCTAGTCCATCGTATGACCAATCCCTGGACAAATCAGCTATTTCTATGCGACGTGATTTCCTAGACCATTTAAGAAATTTTGATTCTTTTCCGCCATGTACTAGAAGCTTTTGGTTTTTGCCTAAACCCAAATCGGCAAGGTTGGCCGATGATTTCACCATAAATACTCAAAATGAATGACTGAGTTTTAAAACAATCAGATCTTTGACGAATAATCCGGGAAAGCTTCAGCGAGATGTCCTTTCCCATATCTACCTCACACCTGCATCAGTGACCTGTCTACCAGCTATCACTTTGCTATGAAAATAATCACTTCGACGGCAGTATGCACATTGTAAAGATGCAGCGAAATGATCCAGGATACATGGTGCAATTTGTGTTTTCGACTTCTGTAATCAAATATTCAAATCAGCCCATGATAGGGCTCTTTGTCAAGCTGTCTGTGTAACCTAAGATTTCCATCATTTTTTTAACCGTCTGTCTCGTATTTATGATTTCTCAGTTTGATCGGGTTTAAAGTTAAATCTGTCAAAATGCTTTGAATGCATATTTACCGTTTCTTGAACAGCTTATCCTTGTGAACCATCCATCATTCCTGCTGGATCGCTAGAGAGCGCAGGTTCTGTCAAATATATAAAAATCACAGTGGACGCTAATGTGAGGTGACCATCTCATATTCCAAACTGTATGAAGAAACTACACGAACTATCTTACCAAATACGAAAGGTCAGGAGTTTTCACGTGGAATAGAACACTGTGGTCTTTTCAACTATCATAGAGTTTATCTGATCTTGCCCAATCACTTTCGCTGGGCTGCTGAAGGAAGATGTTGAGACTATTCACCACGGATTGTCGATAATCACTCAAGTGTCATTCACATCATTAGGCGAACTGCGAGCTAGTTAGTGCCATCTGTACCTGGTCGTGCGTGAAAATTTCGCTCAAAAAGCAGCCTTTCAGACTCCATGCGTCCTTTGTACAGCTGTGTTTTCCATGGCGACACTCTGGCCTCCGCACGTTCCGCATTTTGATCCACCAATCCGGCTCTAATGGTAACAGAAACTGTGGTATTCCTTATCTGGCCCGAATCCTGAAAAGCCAGGCTCAAGTTTCAGCGGAGTTCCTTACCAATTCTTGAAATGTATTCGTTCTTTTCACCTTCGCTTAATTCTATGAGATGCCAGGTTTAAATTTATTCCGAATGAAATGCGCAAGTGTGTTTAGACAAGTGTCTGACCAAAAGCAAGTACCCACAAAGTGATCGGTTTCCGTGACGGACGTCTTGTCTTATGTTCGAAATCTCCTGCGGTTTGAACCACGTGTACCGTGAGACAAGTTTCGCGTCGATTACCTGGAAACGACATTTTCTAAAAAAATTAAATCAGTGATTCACCAGTGAATAGGCTAAATGGTCTGTGTGTTGATGAGCTTTCTCGTGCCAAATGATCAACTTGTAATTAACTAACTGCCAAAAAATTGCTACCATCCTCCAGGGTAATAGACGAACAAACTTCGTGTGATTAAACAGTACTTCATGATGAATGATCGGTTGGTCGATCAATCATCCATCACCCAGCGTCTCTCTCGTCGGCTACCAATATGCCTATCGGTAGCCATTGTAACTGATTGGATTTTGATCAGGCCGAAACTGGTACCGCTGCTAAAGTGCGTGCACGGATGGTTATAATGGTTCGGAAACACAAATTAATGCCCTCGGGGGAGTGGATTGATGGACTGGTTAGTGAACGTGCATATAAAATCTGTTAGTCTCAACATAGAATGCCTGAGTGTTATGGGGGATTTTACGATGTTAATAATATCCACCGGAAAGCTGGAGACTTGCAAGTCGATAGGAGGTGAACTTTATGAAACTAGTAGTTACTAGCGAAGCTCAGTGTGATGACAAAACGTGGGACAAGAAAGTAAATTGAGTCACGGTTTAGTAACTGGGACAGATTCGCTTGATAGCGTTCGATTTTCTCATTTAAGCGAGCGTTCCACAACTTCGAGCTATAAACTCTGTGGAGATTACCCTTAGAAAATTTTACTGGCCAGAGTATGTGAATAAAATGGACATAATCGAAAAATAACAATACGTTAGTAATTCCGGATGATGTGTTATTGTGAATCGGTTGGCTTTCCATTTAGAACGAAATTTCCACAGAGGTATTCACGTTCTGGCAAGCACTATGCTTGCTTCTATTTCTCTCCGGTTTTGATTATTATCCGCCTAACGAGTTCAGTAGGAAATGCGAACAAAAAAATAACAAAAGCCATGGAATCACACTGGAGGGAGGGAAGGGGGTGGGGTGGGGTGGGGAGGGGAGCAACAAATGACACAAAGACTATCTGAGTATTATTATTCATTTTACCCAGTGGCATAATATCTTCAATGAAATCGTGCATGGTTTAAGTGAGTCCTAATCTGAAGACTTTGTGTTATTCAGACAGCTGCCTTAAGTATTTCTAAAATGCAACCTACTAAACACCCCGATCAGTATTCTAGACGGTACCGGTTTGGATGACGAAATTGGAATTGGAAGGGATATACGAAGACACGGCTAATACATGACAAAGCATTGCAATCTTTTAGATTTGGCTGTTTGATTTGTGGAACCGATTTCGATCGATCAACATTGGTGGTTTCATTTGCGATCGGTGCTGAATTCTCTGAACTATTGCTCAGGATAGACTCTGAATTTATAGCCTCTATCTCACTATCTCTTCTCCGAAGTTGGAACTCGTCACCAAGGCTGATAAGAGGCATACATCACTAACGATATACAGCGAAAATTCAGTGAATGATCATCACAAACAGAGGTGATCTAAGAACTGATATTCAGAGACTTGTTGGTGTACTTGGGTGGTGCATACCATGCATTGCACATGAGCGCGATAATATGATATAGTTTGGCTAGCGGATAAAATCCGAAAATACTGCAGAAATCGACTTTTCAAACTCGCAGGAAACAGCCAGTGGTTTCTTTCTATCTGAGTTGGATTTAATATCAATCAGTAATCCTCTAGTGTTCTCACATGGCTCTGGGAATCTACTGCCATTTTTGAAAGACTTTCCGTAGTCCAGATTCATGAGACACTAGTTACGAATCCAGAGTAAATGGTTTGTAACGGCATAGCCAATGGTTAATCATGGTGGAGGACTCATTATGATGAACCGATTTCACTCCAGCCTATGCACAACCAGGGATAAATGACAAACATGACCTTGTGAAGTGAGACGGAGAACCACTTGGGGTCCCCGTCTGATCAGGCATCTTTACGAATCAAACTCAAATGGCGAAATGTCTACCGCTAATTTTGACCGGGGCACTCGCTCGCGATTTGAACCGTGTACCTCAGAGGCAGTAGAGAGAGAAGACCAGTCTTATTCGACCACTATCGGCTAGAAAACTTGTTTTATCCAATGTGTCAAAAATATGAAGCTTTGGAAGGATTTCGGTCTGAAGGTATAAGCTATTGTAAATCGAAATTTATTCAGCCTATCGGCATTGTAGACGGATGAACAAATTCGCTTGTAAGCACAGAACCGTCGGTCACATTAAACTATCAATTATTAGGAAATATTTGGGATACTTCAGCTTGCCAGCTCCCGGCTATGGCCACCTCCAACTACATCAAGAGAGCGGCTATTTAATCGGCCATGTGTTAGTTGAATGACAACTGGCATTAAATTGGAACCTTTTCACTCTCCCGCATTACCACTTCTTGAATGAATAATTTTGAGACAAGGTTTGGTAAATTTTTCAAGGCTCATCCAAACTTGGGGTCTATTTGAAAACTTTACATCGGAAAATCAAATTTTTGTGCAACTGATTTCTTTTCACAAATCAATGATGCACTTAGGGCCTCTTTTAATATTGCCCATTTGTGGGTCCTCCTTTATGTGGTTTTCTACTTCAAGTGAGAAGATACTATGTGCATGGTGTGTTGTTGAACCCACTCTGCGTTTCGGCGATTTCTTTTGAACCAAAACCAATCTTAGGAACCAATTTTTTCATGATGATGCGTCATCCGACTACCGTATCAAAACTGCACACGGATTATAAACAATTCAGATAAATCGATTTCCCTGGATCAAGTGTTTCAGAGGTTCGAAAATAGTTTTAAAAGCACCCCGTGGAGGAATAACAAATTAGCAAGCTGTTTGCGTACCAAAATGTTTTTCGTTGTTATCGGGAAAATCATGGTGTCCAGACGTGCATTCTTCCATGTTTCAAATGGTATGAAGTTCTGAGTTGTCTGACTCATGGAAGATAGCTAACGTCAAGTCGGGCAGATAGCCGAAGACACTTCCGCCCATGTAGAACCACATTGATAGCAGACCCAGGCATACCTACTATGGTTCACTTCTGAACTATGGTTGTGTAATGAAGATGGTAAAACGGGTGAGGACACTTGTATTTGGACGGTCAAACAAGTTTAGTTCGTGAAACATGTACAATCGTTTATATAGCCGTTTTTCCAGACCGCGTTTCAGCAACTTCGATCCCCCCGACTGCCTGAACAGTTCCGCTAAGTTCTGGTTAGTTACTTATGACGACTAGCTTGTATTTCCTGCGCACTACTTCTGTTTGGCTGGTCTGATTGTTCCGGTTGACAGCTTGAAAGGTAGCCCATCATATCAGACATCTTGTTGGTTGTCTGAGATTCCCCAATGCTAGTCCGCTTGTCTCTTTTTGTTTGCTTTGGGATGCCTCTGCCGTGTTCACCGTCTGTTCTTTGGTCTGTAACTCTCGACCGAAGAGCCTGATCGGTGTGACACTCGCATTGCTCTGTTGATCCAGCATTCCCCGCTAAAATCGGATCAGTTAACCGTCTGGATGCTCTGGCACAGTGGCAGTGTTTTGGTAGAGTTTGCTGTATGCACGTTTCTGTTGTCATTTTGAACTAACAAGAGCACTAGTCAGTCTTCCAAAATCATTGTAATAATACATTTACTCAATGTTACCATGCGGGAATAGTCTGTCTGCAACCTTGCGAGAACTGCGAGCTGACGTATTTCCGTTCTGAAACCTTGCACGCAGACCATCACAGAGCTCTTAACGACGGCTCAACGAGTGAAGTACAGTCTGCTCTTAGAGGACGGTTGTTGAATTTATACCTCTTCTGATCGAAAAATGTCACATCATCACATTGGGCATTCTGAGTGGTGCAATTTCTGGCCCATTCCTGTCAATCTTCAGCAAGACCATCGGTCACTCAAAGCATTGAGAACATGTTTCTGTACTGTAGACTGTGGACGGTACGAGTTTCTGTGACCACGTCCAGGTGCAAAAATCTCTGCGGCCTCTGGGCACTTGTAAGCTTGTAGGGAATGCCATGCAACAGTCCTTTAGTGGACTGTTCGAAAAATCTTCCTCGAATCCAACCTTTTCTTTTGGTGATAATGATTCGCATCCCTCAGATGTTAAGAAAAACTACTGAAGGTACAAAAAACTTTTCAGAAGTTTAGTGTACGTTCAACATTGAGTATTTGTATACGAGTAAATGCCCTTGTTCCAGAGCTTCTTTCTGCTTGACACACGCGAGGTCGCTACTTCTAACCACAGCGTTCCGCCCGGGTGAACTGCATTCACGAACTATGTGTGGTGTAAACACCGTTCAAGCGGCTAAACATTTCTGACCTGGGCAAAATTGGTAATTAATAATTAAAACCACTGAACTTCGTAACCAGCTGGTTGCTTCTGTCATTGGATCACGGACTGGACTTAATAGCGTTTCGCAACCTCTGAGGCACATGGTCCAGGATGGATCGATTTATCTGGGTTACGTTTAGAATCGATGCACCTTTTTGGCACGGTAGTGGGTTAACACGTCCTCACGCAAAATTCGGTTGTCACAAGTAGCTTTGGTTCAAGGAAAATCGCTGAAACAATGAGCGTTTTGAATACCACTTTCTACACACTTACACAATCCGACACAGTACTCCATTAATTTAGTTATGCAGATTGACGCAAGAATTTTTGCTAATGGTTAGTCGAGTAAGATTGTGTAGTAAACCGTGATGATAGTGAAAAATATAGGATAAGAACCAAAATATACCAAAATCAACAACGGGAGGTAGAACAGATGACTTATCACGGGGATTTAGAAGGAGAGATTTAAAATGCAGGTGGTGTATATGTTCTGGCCTTTGATGACTCTATGATGAACTCAGAATCGGATGTTCAATTTTCCTTCCACAACGGAGCCTGACCAGATGTATCATCTACTCGATAAATAGATAAGCTTGGACAAGGAAATCAGTTGAGGCCTCAATAAGGCACATCTTCTGCTGGTTTAGAGTCACGAAGTACTGCTAGTCAACTTTGTTAGTTGAACCGACAGGATTCAAATGCATCCACGGTTGCCACCCAGGATTTAGGGTTGCGTGTGCTCAATCGGCTGAGTCACGAGGCCACCCTAGATGGTGTCCGAATTTCAGCATACGGATCACACAGTTTAACTGTCCAAATTACAGTAACATATGGCATCTGCCACAGTGAAATAACTTGTAATTTGACTGCGTGCAGCAAGATTTCCGCGTGAGTCAAGTAGTATCTACCAGGTGGATACATGAGCATGCTTGGTTATAGAGTATTTTTGGACAGATCTGACAAATATTTTTGAGGTGATCTAACAGTCTAAAGTCGTTGATCCGGGCGAGATTCCATGTGCTACGGTTATTCCGGAGAGTAAACTATGTGATCTATACGCGAAAGTCCGAAGCCCCGTTGGGATGGCCTCGTCGTTCTGCTGGTGGAGTACTCACTCTACGAAAGCAGGGGTTGCAACCACCCTTGGGTCCAGGTCCCGCCGGGGTGGGCGGTTTTCGACATTCGGATCATTTGAAAAAAATGTCAGAGTTAATACAAAAAACTGCTCGTGCTCGGCCGACTCAGCACTACCTACCTAGATGTCCAGAGTTCTAAGTACCACGCATGCTCAGAAAAAGTACTCGCTTGTTTATATTATCTCGTAGGACTTAGATCACGTGATACTCTGTGTAGGCTTTTGCACGCAATCGTGCGGGGTGGTACACAGTTTGAGTTGAAGCAGGCTTTCATAGGAAGTCAGTGCTATAAAATGACCGAAATTCATATGGAGACTAGGATCAGATCAAACGATCCCTTTTTTGGATGCTCACAAAGCACATAATTATATTCATCATCAAAGGCATTGAAAGATCAATGTGAATGCAGCTGATAGATTTTGAACACATTCCATGAAAACCAAATGGTGAAAAAACTGGTGAAGACAAAAGATGAGTGAGGGAAAACTTTCCGAGTCAGAATAAAGACTGCGGTTCAAGAGAATAAGTTATGAAAGAGATAATAATTAAGAAATTGATTTCACACTAATTTCCCTTCGAAAAATCAGTTTGACATGGGAAAGAAAGCTTGGTAAATACCCGTTCAGTAATCTGGCCGATGGTAAAGATCATACAATAAGAGTGATGTTGATAGTGAATATATGTATTTGATCCGCGATAAGGGAGTTGGAGAAAGTCTGTGGAGATTTGTATTATGTACTTAATTTCTTTGATGTACTATTTCTAGGAAACGTTTCTCGACAAAAACTTTTGAGTATACGAGATCACAGAGAGAATGATCATACTGCTCTTTGGACTCTTTGGATACAAATTTTCCTGCTCATTGGCCTCAGTCTAAGGTGAGTAGTATATGTGGCTTGATCGGTATAGATTCTTGGAAACGCGCGACCAATTTTGTGGTTAATGCCGCTCATCAATTATGCACATCCGGAAATCCTCAATCCATTCGCCCTCAGACTTTACCACTCAGTGCGTATTCACTCATCATAATGTTATTTCTACATCAGGAGTTTGAGAGTATACTCCTCTGAGAAGGGCCTACTGCGTAAATGCAGGCGTAATCCGCTGATAGCTCAAAGTGGGTTAGCGTCAGCTAACCTCAAGAACGATTATACTACGGTCGCGAGTTGAAACAGTCAATTAAATTAGTATCTGTAGATGGGTGAAAAAACCTCCTTTTTTGCGAGGTCACTGGAATCCAGCTGTATCTTCGTAGCGCACAGTGATCTGGATAGTACGGACAACGCCTTGCCCTTCATTGACAACCAAGAGTTGGAGCAACAATTTCCTACTAGAAGAGCTACACACAGTATGCAATTTGGGTCCAAAGATAGTTCATATTTTTCCAATCTCATAAGTCAACAAGATTAAGTCAGTAGCCGTAAAATGGGCTGCATTTTAGCACACGTATTCAACATTTCTGTTTCTAACACAACAAACCAAAAATGTTTCACAGTTTGTTCTGTATAGCAGGCGAAAATCTCTGGGGTCAAAAAAAAACGTCCGAATTGTGATTGGTTAAAAATGTTTGGCATAAACGAATGAAAT
This sequence comes from Fasciola hepatica, assembly GCA_948099385.1. Taxonomy (NCBI): domain Eukaryota; kingdom Metazoa; phylum Platyhelminthes; class Trematoda; order Plagiorchiida; family Fasciolidae; genus Fasciola; species Fasciola hepatica. The sequence continues at coordinate 5,379,335 of CANUEZ040000179.1, forward strand.
TATCAACTGGTGGCGTTCAGATTGTCCCGACCAGCTGCAGCATCTATTTGTATTACTGACCGCAAAGCCATCAAACCGAACGAAGCGCAAGAGAGGTGAGGATAAATTTGCCAACTCATTTAAACAGTTTGGAGAATGATGCCCCAAAGCCCAGAATTCTCTGCACGTCTTCCGTTTACAAACTGCTTTAATTACTGTCACACGGTAAAGTGGGTAGGTTGCTTAATTTGAGAACATAAAGTTGGAAGAATTGTAATGAGTGCTTGGGGGTTATACTCACTTCAAAACCCACTCGTTATTCCCTATTTTGAAAAGAGAAAGATCGTCGTTGAGTGGACGACAGCGGGGAGGAAACAGTATTTCACGGTTTACCAATCTCAGAGGGGAGAATGAAAACTGAAAGCTCGAGGTTCGATAACTGGAAACGGAAACCGGCTACGAGTGGCTAACTATCTGTGTTTGTTACCGGCGGTAAGATTGTTCGATTTGTCCAGTTATGAGCAGTTTAGTGATTACGAAGTATCAATCCAACTCTGAATTGCTTAATCAGTTAGTAACCTGAATTGCTTTTGACGACCAGATGTCGGACGAAATATTTTTGCGTTGAAAGAAGGTGCATTTTGCTCTTGATAACGGTACCGGTCTACAGCACGTTATATACGAATAGTTTAGTTATAAAACCTTGCCTGCTAAATTTTCACCATTTTCTTAAAATTTGAAGTTATTGCACTCTAATAAAATGTATGAAGCAAAGTTCTCTTCTTGCGTGGAAACTATCGTTTGTAACACAATATAAGAGACTGATGTTACACTTACTCTGCAGCATGATGAGTCGAGTCGTCACTGCAAATACCCGGATGCACCGTAAAAACTGTTTTTATCTGGATTCCTTATCAGCAATCATCAACCCTAATTATCCATTGACGGGTGTTGGTTGAAGGTTCAAATTCCCACACCGCTGGTCATTTTGGTGGCTGATGGTAATCCACAGTCGCCCAAGCCAGTAAAATGTGTGACCCGTTGGGACCTTATATGGTACTCCGTTTCCAAGTCTCACGGTCTGGTTGCCGGCTATCGCCGAGAGTGCCGTGGGCCTTTGATGCTGTAGGGTGTACCTTTTACACTGCAGTCTTGCGAAAGCTTGTGATAATAATAAAAACAAGCTGCACACCCGACCTTCTTTGAAATCACACGGATACCAACAGGATCAGCCGCTGCTGCCTTGAACCAAATGAAACGGCACCTATTATTTTGCATGTGGAAGGTAGCCGTCTACGTGGGCTGGACGGAGGGGCGATTGGGTTACCGAATAATTGTTGAACGTATTCCGACGCATTTTCATAAATCGATTTTAAGTCAATTCACGAAGTTGACCCCAAACACGAAACCTAAAAAAATTGGGCATTTGCAGCGATCAGGCTGTAGGCAGCCATACTAGTGTTCCAATAATGTAAGAGTGTAAGCGAACCGGGTGGTACACTTACTGAGCTGAGCTCATGGAGTTTTCCGTTTTGTGATCTGGGCTCGAACAGTGACGGACCACTAGTGCTTGCACACTGTAATATTAATTGCACAGCATCTACCTGAACAGCTCAATCATGTTCGTCTACAGAGCTGAATACATACACACACACACTTGAGATTGCTCAGGTACGCAGAAGCTCGAGTCGTTATCATTGGCAAACCAGAACTGTGCCGACAGCTTTGATGATTTATCAGTTACTCTTCACCTCGGTAACCAGCCCCTTATTCTTCCCTCCTATTCTTATTCGTTCCCCATGGCACGACCTATCATTCACTTCGGTCCTAATGCAGTTTTCAGTGGCTACTTTGTTGATAACATGAACGGTCAGTTCAAATGCAGCATGCAGGTGTACAGATGCAGCAGAATAACCCAGATTACTTTGCGCAAACCTCCATTTCCTGATTCTCTGTTCCAAATTCCATTTATCTCTCACTGCTTTTGGTAAATTCGTTCACCCCATCTAGTGTCCGGAGACATCGCTATGGATGTGAATTACTTTAAGTGGTGAAAACGCATGGAGCTTACATTCTCAGCAATCACAGAAAATTTCCAGGAATGAATGTGACCATAAAGTAAGTGATAAAATCAGGAACTAGTTCCCGAGTAACGGTACTGTACAACAATACTCTTTGGTAAACTGAACTGGTGAACTAGTACTTTTTTCAGTTTCACAAATAGTCAAAACAAGGCAAAATTTTTCTCTACAGCAAAGTAGGTTAATGCGTGTTTTAGAAATCCTCACAACCAATATATGACAAGTGTCAGGAGTGTCACGTGTAAAGTAACAAGTCCGCGAAAAAGGGCGGGTAACTTACTTCGTTGATACGGTGTCAAAGGACGTGCGGCCTTCGTGACGGGCGAAAACAAAAGCAAGGTGATCGAAAGATATGTAATTCCTGCGCTCACAGCCATTTTGCGGGGAATGTTTCTGAGTTTGTAAACCGCGAATCTGACTGCTTGTTTGAAAATTGGAATGAGGGGATTCACCGACTCGTAGTCAGTCACACTCACTCACTCAAATCAGACCAACTTCTAGGTTTATAGGACAGAATCACTGCATCGCCCTTTTTACCCTATGTCGGCCGGATTGTTCCGCACATACAGATCGATAGACCGACCGCGCTGTGATTGGTCGAATTCAGGGTGACGGTCACTAACCCGAAATCCGGATGCTTATTGGCCAAGCGAGAAACGCACGTGCGTTCGTTTGTTCTGTGTAGTGTAAAAATAGACTGAAAATCAGCATAGTAAAGTGAAACTTATTTGTTTCGTGGTACCGTATCCGCACAACAACAGGCATAAGATTGTACTGTCCAACCGAATGCACACATCTTGTTCATGGTTCTTGTTGATACTGGCTGACAAAACCAATAAATAAATGCATAACTGCGGCTGTTTTGCTCTTACGCTCGAAATGAGATGATAGCAACTCGGTCGAGGGGTTAGTGTTCGTCTCACATGATTAAGGTAACCCGACGTTCTTTTCGACACCGAATGCGATACCCTATCATGATAAATTCATTAGAGCAATAAATATTGCCAATTTGCTACCATCTTCACCAGCCTAGTTAGGAATGACCATTCTCCTCAATAACTAATTTTATTCCAGTGATTCTTTAAACTCCTAAGCTTGAAGTTTAGTCAAAATATTTTCTCGAAAAAATTATCGCATTCGAATTTTGATGGATAGATAGATTAGATTTAAAACTGAAATTTATTCAACAAGATTAAACGACATTTCAGTTTGAACTCGCTCATTGTTCTTCAAAAAGCGAGCTAAACAGATAACGAGAAAAGTTCTACCTACGACAATGAAAAAGAGGGGACCCGTCGGAAATTATAATGCGTGCTTCTCGAAGAGTGGTCGAAAGACAAATCACCGTATAACCGGTGCGTCTTGTCCGAAAAAACCATTTGGGCCCATTTTATGAATGACTCAGTGTGGCCATTGACAAATTTAAAAATCAGTACCTTAATGGATATCAGCGCAAAGCGAAGGACTATCATTAGACTGTCCAATACCACTTCTGGATATTATTTCGGAATATGAGAAAATAATACAGGAGAACAACGCGGTAAGTTAAGGAAAACTCGTTAATAGACACAGGTAGAATGGGTTGGTTTTGGGGCTTGACTTAGTCCAAACGTACGAATGCGAAAGGACAAGCGTCGCAGTCTTGAGACGAGAGGGAATGTGAGTAGACTACCGGATTTCGCTGCTGATTTCGATCACTAGGTACTAGATAGAAGCAACTTTGAAAAGGAAATCGTTAATAATACCACCATCCACCGAGGGTGGGTGCATGTAGTGTGACAGAGTAAAGGTGTACTCCGGGCACGTATATGCATTCAAAGAGAGGCCAGACTGGGTGGAAAACAGTCCACCGTATGACATATTGTTTCATCCGGAAGTTAGCTACAATGAATATTACTAATATTATTATTTACAGAATGCCTTTATTGGCACGAGAGTACCGGATTTGAGATAATGGGAAATCCGCGCGCGCTTCTGCATCCAAAGTTCAGCGCCCCGAGCCAGAATGGGACCGGCCACCTCCTGCTCACGGAGCAAATGCTCTCCCGGCTGAGCCGTGGTGATACGGCCCGGGCGGATGTGAATCATCGGGTATTAACTTGGGTTACTCCTACCCGACTGATCATAAAGTGACAGCTCACCTGGCACAGTATCTGATCGCTGAGTGGGGGTAGCTGTTTCGATTCCCGCTCGTGACATTTGACTTCCGGAAGCGCAAAATACAAGTGCGTTTTCTGTCATTATTACTTTAAGAAGAAGCAGCTACTTTCACGGGACCGACGAAGATAATTCAGGGAAGCAGAGGGAGAATGCCTGCAGTCACACTTAGACAAACAAACTAAGTCGTAGATTTTCGATGATATTCTTTGTCCGATTAAGACATGCGATAGATTTTTGGCTTGATAAAATGGCTCCTCTAGGTTCACTAACCATGAATGCTAGTAAAATACCAAGTCCATCAATTGTCAGAACGAGCTGTTTTCTTTTATTCTAGACCGAACACGAGCAACCTTACGTTTAAGGGTTGACCGGCAACCTAGCTTTGATACGCCGAGTGGCGGAGAATCCTATCAGGTCAGGGGTGGTAGCTGGCCAGGAAACAGTGGATGACTCTCTACCACTAGAGTGAACAGCGATTGGGGAACCTCTGAGCTCCAAGTTGGTGAATGCTCTAAACCACTCGACTTTGACCGCGATTTTCCGTGTCAAAAACCTTGTCCATTTAGCCATCCACTGGGTTAAGAAATCCTCTAAGAGAATGGTTCTCAACTAAGCCTATCATTCAAGCATTTGTCGAGTGGACCAAATTTATCCGTATAATTGATTGTTAAGTATGGCACACAATAACCCCAACACTGGTATCATTTCAACTAAAGTTCCGCTTTATGGGCATACAACTTGATATTTTGATATAAAATAACCTACCCGGGTGACAGGACTTACGGAGACAGTGTTGAAGTTGGAGGGTTGCGCAAAAAAGGGGTCGTAGGTTGGAAGACATAGATGAACCCATTATTCGGCGAAAGTCATTTCATCGGGTGAGATCCAGAATGGCGTGGGTGGAGCGAGGAGCACGTATCCTAATACAGCTGCATCTGTCAATGGTAGAATGTAATCGGATCGCGTATAATTTGAGGTGCGAAGATGTAAAGGTATATGTCAAATGTAACGAGTAAGAAGTTTATTATGAGTCGTACAAACAGATTTTATAAAGGTGGAAAATCAGTGGAGGTGTAAAGTTAAAGAATGACCGCAAGATTTTCTCAAAATGTGAATCCGGCAGTGCAACAGCTGCTTTCAGAATACAAACTGGAAAAGACTGGAAATCACTCATCTTTTTGTTTCCTTAGATCGCGGGGACGTTTATTTCTGGGCTCATTGAGCACACGCTGCACATATTTTAACTTGAAGTGTTTGATGTTTCAAGTGGCCACTAGTAGAGGAAGATTTCAAAAAAATGTGAGCAATCATGATGAATGAAAGTGAGACCATTCAATGTGATCAGAATATACAGTGTTTTGGATGTGTATAATAGAAGCAATGATTGAGAGGAAAATCTGACTTCAGTGACACAATCGGAAATAAGATGGAGATGACAGATAGAGGTTGAAGCATACAAGGTTGACGGTTGACAGGAGTTGGAGGATAATGGAGTGTGCCTTATTAACGATTTGATAAGGGATCTGACCCGTGGGTACCAAATGTGCATCATTTGTTGGGTGGGGGGGGGCGTCGAAGGACGAAGATGTTCATGCTATCTTATGTTGATTTTGTCAACAACGGAAACATGCGACTTTCAGATAGGCTTGAGGGTAGCTTATTTATGAATTGATTCGTCACGCAGAGTCAACACTGTACTCATCGTGGCAAACCATGGAAGTATTTTTGAGCTGTTTAATCCCCATTGCAATTTTTTTCGCAGAGTAATCCGATTGGTAATGAGATTCAGTATTCCAGGACCGGGTAAGGTTCGGAGTGTATTGAGGAAACTGCCCATCATCGGTTGATTTGAAAACTGCCTTGAGGAAGATAACCCACGGTAACCGAAAGGTTGGCTAATCGTAATTTCGGACCGACGAAGCCGTGTTATTGATATTATATTTTCTCGCTGTTTCATCCTCATTGGAAATCGGTTATTTGTTTCCAAAGCAAACAGTTATCCGCAATCTTCTGTGCAACGCAGTTACCGATTTCAGCTTGCACATATTACTACCGGGAGTTTTTTATGTGCCAACGACAAACAGTGTGGAAGTATTCATTTTCGGATTGAGAAATGCAGGAGGTGGACCTTGCGGTGCGTGGTAGTACAATGAGCACAGTATTCAGTCTCACTCAGGAGAGATAAGTTGGAGGAAGAAACTCACTCATGTACAGACGGGGCATCAGAAAATTATATGAAACAACTCGGTCGATATATATGTGCTGCTATAATGTAGCGCGGCAAGATACAGTTTTTCTCGTTACAGGAGAATATTGGCTGGTAGAAGAAATGGGACCGTAGTTAGATGCACCAGGTTTAAAGTAACAAAAGACAACGACTCAGGCCAACAAAGCCATTGTTTCTCCGCCAATTGCTACCCCTTATTGGGAACGTTAGAGTAACCCTCATTTGTGAATTCGGTGAACATATATGATAGCTAAGTGATTGAATTCCATTAGAAAGGCGAAGCGGTCAGAGAAATTTCAGTCGTAGTTGGAAACTGTAGCGGAGAGAACACAAAAGTAATGTTGCTGAGGACAACTTCGGAATTCCAGCCATGAAGTCGGGAATCTGCGATTGGGAATTTCAAGATTTGAAACGCTGGTCGTTTAGGCTGAACATCGGGAATGTACTTAAACAACCGATTCAAACTTGAACAAGATAAAAGGGCATGAAACCATAAAATGGAAGATTTTTGGTAACGGAAGACAAGGAAATTTGCTTTTAAAGATAGACGTTAGCTTTTATGAGTATTCCAGAATTTTGAGCATTATTCCAGCGAGTCGCTTCACACAGCAAATATGGACGAATGCTATCGGAGAGTAGATGCGAAGGATTCGGTCTATGACTAACTTTTTTTTCCGGTAGAGGGGGTATGTTCCCCATGATGGGCAATAGGAAATCCATAACGGCTGCCCTGGAAAGAATCAAATAAGGCAATATGGAGTAGAGTGTGGTTATATGCCAGTAACGTAGGAATAAATGGCACGATTCTAAGTAAATACAATGATGATAAAGTATAGAAGACAAATTCGGCTTTCACCTGTTTGATTTTTAGTATCAGTTTTACGAGACCTTTGTGCTGGAAAAATGAGATTTCGAGAGAAAGTCTTGTTTCCTCAGGCAGTCATAAATATGCGTTGCTTTCAATTTTTTGGCGAAGTATGTTCCTCTTGGATCGAGAAAACTTCAGGTATTGATACTGACCCGAATAGAATTTCATAATCTCCCAGAAACAGTGTAAGCAATTAGTGGAGAATGTTCACGGAAAGTTTGCTGCAATGGGAGGTTTCTCTATCTGCTCGTATTTGGTCGAGTCAGTAGCCCAACTAGGAAGGATATGACTGACACTATTTCATTCACAATCACCAACTGTATCTACTCGGAGTGTCAATAGTTTTTGATATTAGGGTCATTCTCACGAGTAGCCTAAACCCTGACTAGAGTGGACACGAAACCTAATTTTGTCGGTTCATTTTTGAGTTATTTACAGCAAAGTAAGTAAAACATCATAACTACTCATACGAAATACTCTGTTTGGCTTAAAGCTAGGGCTTAGTCAGAGGAATTATATCGTGTTGCGAATTATAGTGAGCAATTTATAGAAGGTCATTTATGTGGACCGTAAGCAGGTATCTTGTAAAAGACGCCTTGGAGTAATTCCTGATGATCTTTCTCGCATCGTGCAGATGATTAGTAAAAAACTGCCCTGGTCTTAAATACCATGGTTCACATACAGTCGAAGATTTTACCCTTTTCAATAGCAATAACTGACATCTTCACATCTTCCTGTTTATCTATTTTGTTTGGCGTTTGCTCAGACATTCTGTCCCAAACGAGGGTGAAATCTCGTGTCTCCCCTGTTACAAAGATTAAACCGTCTTCCCCTGATCTTAATAAACTGACCACCCTGATTGTCAGTTCGCGGTGAACACAGCCCTAACAAATGGCTTGTGAACTGCCCATTGTTGTCCCCAAAGTCATTTTCCTTTCGATTCGGCCCTATTAAAGTTAGTGCATCAGACTCGGTTAGTTATAAAGGCTTTCTGATTGATTAGACTATGCCCCACCACCAACCAACGAATATGCTCATGGTCGGAAGTAATTATGGCTGGACAAATTCGTCACCTTCCAGGCCTATTACAGACTTCGTTTTGTGACCGGCTTTTGGTATGGTGAAGCTTGTGATTTGTCTTTTGCTACAGAGCAAAAATCCAACCCAGTGACCGGAAAACCCCATAAAACAGCCAGTAACCGCCTTTGTCGATGAGCAGGTATGATTTTTTGAGCAAATTTCACAAAGATTCACGAGAAAAGTGATATTTTTGTAACTTTTCATTCTCTGATGTCTGCTTTAAGCTCCAGTACTGTGCTGAAATACCTGAGTCGAGAAGAAAATCAACGGACTGCTGTTCACTTCTTTTTTATTGGACTAGTTACTAGAAGGTGCGAAAACTCGTGGCTTGCATCCTTCTTATTTTCGTGATAATATTGGGAGGGGATACATCTAGGCTGTGTGACACTGCGTTCATTTCTGGCAGTTGTCATCCTTACTGCCACCCCATGTATAAACTTTGTTTTATCACCCCGAACCAAGCTGTTCCTGGTTCGACCGGCAAGTTGACACACGCTCTTGTCATTCTTCCCTGATTATTTCTCGCTCTGCAGTTTTTGGTCTACAGGTTCGCATAAACATCTCGGTGGCTCGAATTTGGTTTTTCTGACTGCTAGCGAAGCACCAATCGATTCGTGGCTGTAGTCATCTACCGCGTCCCTACTCCATTTTGTCTCAGTAGCCCTACGCGCTATATGGCCTACTCCGTGTCAGACTTCTTAGTCAAGGTGATACTGCGGAACTGTTGTGCTACAGTGATGTTCCGTTAATGGTTCAGCCGGAACGAAAGTTGGCAGTAATCATAAATAATACAGAAAGGACTTTTTTTATGAATTTCAACATTCTGCCATCGGTTGAAAGATGGATAACTCCAGAACTGATCCGGTGCGGTAAGTTATCCATCACACAGTAGAGTAGCTGTCCGTGAAGCCACAATGCATTCAGAATTGAACACGAATGAAGTGGAATGGTACTTGCATTGAACATGGAATATACTGACCGTACCGGAGTAAGCGAACGTAAAATTCGAGCCACCAAATCAAAGGTGAAATACAGAATCAACACAATCGATAAACTTCCGGATAGGGGTGTGATTGGTCTATTCGTGATCTGACCTTCAGTCGCGCATGGTAATTGTGCGTTCGTACTGGAGACTCGTGATGAGATCATGTGCGCTGACGCATGAATAACACGTAACGTCATCCTCTTGGCTAAAACAGTCACATTTGTAGGTTAGAAATGCATAAATTATGAACACTCTTTGTGTCCCAGTTGGGGCTCGGTGGAACTGTACGGCTGAACATTCCTTGCAGACAGGATAAAACAGCCGTACAGTGCTTCCACGGTTTCCGTTGGTTTGAACGTTCGCACTGCTCCATGAATTACATTGGGCAAAAGATTATAGTATTCAAGTGTTTTTCAGGCTGAAAGCTACCACTGTCAGGCAATTATAGCTTCAGAGTCAAATTCATGCATTTTCCCTTAAATACAATTCAGACTCGAGTCAATAAAATCAGCAAGTAATTGAAAAAAAACAAATTTTGACGAATGACTCAATGAACTACTGTGAAGGGTAGAAATAATGAATCACGTTTTCATGTTTTAGTAGTGTTATTCAATGAGTATATTCGATGAAAAGAAGGAAACGCAGTCCTTAAAAGTCCATCATGTGGGCTGGACGGGTTTATTCAGTTATTGATTATGGATTCATCCTTCTCCGAAGCAGACTGTGTCGGCTTTTTGAGGTGCCAAATACCGATCGGATTAGAATAAGCCAATACAACTGATCACTTTCATACGAAAAACGAGGTACTCATAACTTAAAATTATTGTGTGCCCTTCAACCTTGATTCTTAGAGAGGAATTATGCGGAAAACACTCATGGACACGATAATTTTCTCTCAGTGGCTGATTTATCATAAGCACTTTCATAACAAGGTCCCTCAGATTACGTGATTAGGTTCTATGACTCTGAGGCCAATGTGATACCGAACAAACTACTACGTTTTCTTATTACCAAGTGATGAGGTTAATAATGGAAATGAGTGAGTTGTGCGTATGAACGCACTATTTCCAAATCAGTTACAATCAGAGAAATTGACCATTTTATTCCCGGAAATTATTCCGCTCGATCGGCTTAACAAAAGTACACAAAGAAGGCATGCCACTACGACCAGTATTGTCTATGACCAACTCCCCGCAATGCAAACTAGCAAAGCGGCTCACGGAATTACTAAAACCGGTAGGGGGTTTTGTCGGGAAGAATTAGGTGAAAGATAGCTTTGAAATGTCTGAGCTATTGAGCGAAATAAATATCCACAATAAGTACTTATTCACAATGGATGTTAATTCACTTTTTACAAATATCCCACTTCACGAGACCGAGGATACCATTCGCCAAATTATCGATGATAACAACTTGACTATCGGGTTACCAAACAGTGAGCTATCGCGGCTATTACTATTGTGCACCTCGAATGTAAGATTCCATTTCCTTGGACGGGGATATCAGGAGATTAATGGAGTTGCCATGGGTAGTTCTATGGGACCTGTTCTGGCAGATATATTTGTTTCACACCTGGAGCAAAAAATGGAAAATTAATCATAGCTCAAGCCACCCTCTATCGACTCTATGTAGACGATATCTTCGTCATTGTGAACACGAACGACGAGTGTGAAAAATTATTCCATCACTTCAACACTATACACCCGAACATTCAACGAAATCCAAAACGGGGAAGACAACAACAACAACATCGTATTCATAGATATTCAAATTAATCACGAGAGCCCACTGCACTGTTGGGAATAAACGGTAGCCAAATCCTGAGACTTGGAGTGGCGCAGAACCACATAAGCTCCCAATAGGTCAGGTGTGGTAACGATCCGGACGACAGTGGATTATTGTCTACCACCAATTAACTGGGCAAACAACGAGAATGGACAATTACCTTAGCCTCGCCTTGGTAACGTGTTTTTTATTTGCGTGTTTGTACTTTTGCCTTTGGTCTCATGAGAATGCTCAATTTCCCATTTATAATTGATCACCTTGACTGCTGTATGCACTAGTGAAGATGCTGCGAAATGGTCTGGAATACTTCATTCAATCTAATGCTATTGACGTTCATGTTCAAAGTTGTGTCTGAAAAGTTATATTTTCGGTCCGGTAGAGACCCTGGATCTACTAGGGGAATTCGTGCTGCGTGAAAATCGAATAGGATTTCTCGACTTCCTAGCACACATGGTTCGTACCTCATCTCAGAATCAGAAAAACAAGTTATATATTTACGAGCTTACAATGTATTGATTTCTCTTTCATGAATCGCCCCAAATGATAAAGAGGAAGGCAAAATAATATGAATAATAGAAATCCCACAAATTTAATAAAATGCCTTATGGCTGCTGGTCTTGCAGTCAGTAATTTAGTGTTCTTTGTATTAAACTTTCCACCAACCATATGTATGCGCATTTATATGTGCGCATGAATGTGTTCTTACGTATATAATATATTTACTGATATCTAGTTGGTAATTGCAGTGTGACCGTTTCTTAAGAATGTCGAACTGATCTAGTCATAAAAAGACATCCACCCTGGTAATAACTAGACTGATTCACGGATAAATCTCTCTAGCTTTAGCTCCGGAAATGAAGGTTGTAGGTTGTCATAGTGATGTTTGGTTAATGTACCTGTAGCGATTTGTTGATAAGCTTACTTAGCCTTGGCTCAAGTAGTCTTTTGGCGCAATTAGATCGAACACTGCCGTCTTATTATCTCTGCCCTTGCGCGTCCCCTTATCATGTACCTTCTGCCATATAAGCTGGGGTTAACACTGACGATCTTTGACACTTCAAAAATTCATTACGGTAATAACCTACTTAAATTTTATCGGGGAATGACCAATAACCCAATGAAATCATGATTTGTAGTTTTCAGAATGGCATGATATCCCCATATATCTGTCAGTTTCCTCCAGATGGTCGTGAATTATTGCTTGACTGGTATTGACCAAGTTTCAACTGATTCAAATATATGATACTACAAGTAGAAGAAGGCGTCACTGTGAAAAGTCCTATTCACCAAAGGATCTCTTGATCAGATTGGAATTAATAGTATCAGTTCAACTTGTTTTGTTAGGTTAAGCAGGAATGCCAGAAATCACCAAACTTCGTTCTCCCACGTGCATCACGACAGCAATCCACCACTGATCAGGTTGTCTATCACAAGAACAAAACACATTTTTGACCGGTGTTGGCAATGGTCGAGAAATTGGTGTCATCACATATTTGAATTCTAAGTGCTGCCGAAATAACTTGAGCGTAGTGGAGTTTAGAATTATTTATCGCTCACATGCAACATTGCACCCTGGTACAAAGAGTCATGTTACCAGGAGACAGTGCAATTACGTCTCTGGTCAACTATAAACAATTTCAGTCACTTTCATATCTGATCTGTTAGAAGGAAGGTCTGAAAATCGACGCTTATGTCAACGATTTTGGTGCTATGGAAGCCGACTACAAATAGATAGATATACACCCGGCCAAAATACACAACCTTATGTGTGACATGACCCGGCTTAGCATTCTGCAACAAGGCGGATTTCCTAAATTAGCTTCTGGCCCAACAAACTTGCAAACTTTTATTTTTCTGAGCTCGGCGAGTGCTTTGTTGTCCAGGGTGTCTTTGATAACGCTTCCCCGACAAGTGAGATGGTAATTTACAGCAGAAAAAATATATTTTAAAATTCATCTCCAGGATTCTTGTTGATTCACAATAAGGATAAAATTACTATCCATTTCAAATTCTTTGATCTCTTACCCATTACATATTTTCTGTGAATCCATAGCTTACAAATACAACTCGGAAAAAGTGTTATCTTTTTGATTCGAGTGGCATAGTGCTGCATCTCGATGGTGGGACAAGATTTCTCCGAATACACACGACCAGTTTCGCGATTGTTGCTGCTCATCGGTTATGATACCCGTGTGTTTCTGGGGAAATTTTGTCCTGTCATCTAGACACGGAACCATACTACTCATATAGAATTTCATAATTGGGCCATATGTCCTCGTTCTAAAGGTTAGTCGTGTAAACCGGTGAATTAACTATGAAAGAATCACCGCTGGGTCCTAAAAATGGACTCTTCGTCCATGCATGCTGCACACAATTCAAATGAGACTACAGCTGTAAACACTGACAGCATTTATGTGACCCTGACTACTACTACTAATAATACTACTAGTACTACTACCACAACTACAACTATAGTCACAAACCAGAATTTTGTTTGTTAGAATTAAGCTTTGAAACGGCATCAAAACCATCGGGGTTACCACTCAGCACCTCACTTTTGTCCAACATATTTCAATCCCAGAGACGAGGATTTCTATATACTCTCAGTGTGTTAGGGTCCACTATGAAAATTTCATAAAATAAGCTTCAGTCCGGAGAAAAACAATTCATCTAGAAAGTTTGAACAACATTGTTGAGTCCACTCTTTTCGCGCTCGTTAAACATTGACGAGTACCAGTAGGGTCGATCGAATGGAGGGGACACTGAAAGATCTGAAGGTTTTTCTCCAACTGTCTAGGAATTTTTGTGAAACAGGTTTCGAGTGCGTCGTTATTCAGCTCATCGCATTTTTAAATCTCCTATGGCGAATGTTGCACAGTTCCTTCTTCAGCTCGAACTAGTAAAGCTTGTGAAAGACCACTCGGGACATTACGGTCGAATGTTTTGTGAGGGAAATGTGTCATGACCGAACGAGATTCGGAGCGCACTGAAAAATCGATGCTCCATACGGTGTGTCAAGTGAAGAAAATTGCACTGTCCATAAAATGGTGTTGTCGTTGAGGGCAATTGATAATTTGTGGACATTCCTGTCACCGCGGGTAGGGGTTCTCAAGGAGAATTTAAAATCTCTTTTTGTAGGAAAAACCACATTTCTAATATGGAAAATTAACTTATTTTAAGCGATAACCCCAAGCCCTTTGATTTAGGCGACGCTTTTTAGTTGGAACAGACGTTATAAATGCTTACCAAAGGTACCGTTATAATCATTTAATAACAAAAACAGAGGTTGCGAAAGATTTATTACACCACATGTGCTGTGCAATATGTCTAGGAAATGAGGCGCGAACAGCTGCCCACAAAGGGCTGAGGTCATTTGGTCAAGGTTAAATGACCACTGCGCAGATTTGCAGATATCACCTTAACTGAACAGTTGATTCGTTGAAAATAATTGCTTATGGATCGCTGTGCTTGCGACTGTGATGCCTGACTTAAGCGTATCATTGAATCTGAGGTGCCGGTTTAGCTCCACGTGGCGTCCGGCTGTTGTCGGGTATTTTTCATCACACAAATCTTGTCCGGTGTGAATGCCGCATTCTACGAGTAGATCGACCCTGATGTACACGTGCATGCAAAACCGTCTACATCCTAATTTACCAATACAGACACTTTACGTCAACGGTCTCCCGACAACTAAATACCGACGAATGGAGAAGGGGAAATAGGGCTCACCAGGGCATAGCCATATGAAATCAGGACCGTTGCCTTTTGAGCGCTATTCGTGGATTCTTGAGTTCCAGTTTGAGCCTGTGGGATTTTCCAAAATGTTACGAAGCTTGGATCGGTACTAAGCAATGAACTCCGGAAATGGGATTATCAAAGTGCTTATCAGTTGACGAGGGTGAACTGCAATCATTTGTTAAAGCCTTGCAAACTAGTAATTGTTTGTACTTCATGCACAGAGACAGTTAACCTTAATCTATTTACCGAACTGTGATTCTCTTTATCCCCTGTGTAAATAACTAACAAACTTGTTACAACCAACGGCTGGGGCCTTTCCATGAAAATATATTGATTATAGTGGTATCATATAAGTTTTCTCAAACAGCTCCAACTTCCAAAAACTATGCATTCCAATTATACAGCCAGTTCAAAAACAGTGCAGCTCTCAGACAACTCTTTCTCCTTCACTTTATTTCTCAGCTGGCGGAAAAAAGGAATGACCAATTTATTTATCATTTCCACCCTCCATTTTAATCCAGAAGCCGTAGCACCGTGTTCGATCAGAAACCCTTTCAATCAGAACCTAACTTCCGACTATAACCTGTTGGATGATTACACTTGTATTAGCCGAATTATAATGTATTCCTCACCCCGTAAATTTGGTTGTAATTTACGGACAGCTCACCGTAGTTCAGCAAGGGGAAATAAGCATTTTTTGCGAATATGTGAAAAAGCGGTTCAGAATTTCCCTGGATTTCACAGGAATCTGAGTGTACACCTTCGTCTCTCTGAAAAACGCGAACGGTATACTAAACCAATTTGTTGTGACCTGCCGTATCACAATCTGTTTCTGTTATGAGTGGCCAAAGTATTATTATAGTTTAACGAAATCGTTGCTTGTCAGGGCTTGAGCCTAACTGAAGGCATTCAAATCTCCCTTGTGGCTGTTTCTGACCGTCCTCATCACAGTTACCAAAATATTTCGCCATTGTTGCATTTTATCAAAGGTAATGTAGAAGGTATTTACGAATATATATCTGATTAATCTGGTACTTTTAGATGAATAATTTTGCAACTCCAAAACTCGTATATGGTAGGCGAATAATTCATCAAACAGATACAAGGGGCAGTTTGTTTTATCGCTTCAGTATGTCCACTGATTCACCATTTGTTCCACTGGGTCTCGGTATGGCTAGCTGTCTCGTCTTCTTGTTTGGAGATCGATAACTTGAATAATCTATTCCGTCACACTTAATCTGGTGACAGGACTTGTGTGTCCTTGATTCACCTCATTTTATCAACGTAAAACTATGATTACATAGGGCGTTAGTTCCTGTACCCAGTCATTGCAAAACACGTATGGTTGGCCAAGTCTTCGGACCGGCTGGTGTTGAAAATAAACCGCGCGTGACAGAAGGAATGTTTCGTTTCATCGATCCACAGCATTGATCGGTTATCCTGTCTCTCGTGGTCCCATTACCCCAAGCCCTGACCTCGATACTGGGCAGGCCGTGCTCTCGTATTCCATGACTCACTGTGATGGAGCTGGCCTACTAGGAAAGACAGGCTGCATGCTAGTCATGAAACAAACACTACCCTCAGATTGATGTTCTTTTTATTTTCTTTTTATATCTACTTCATGAGCACCACAAATATACACGTGTTGTTTTTGTAATGTAAGCCAATAGAAGAAAAGAGTACGACTACAAAGGAGGGTGAACTTATTCCGAGTGAGGTTTGTCAGCTACTGGACCAAGCTTTTAGGCGAGATCGCGGTTGAACCAACGGCTACTGACACGAAGAAGAGATAAAACCACAGCAGCAAAAAGGGATTTTAGGTGAATGGCTAGTGGACGACCAAAGAGTTTTCCTTTTTCAATCAATCAATCAATCAATCAATCAATCAATCAATATATATATATATATATATATATATATATATATATATATATATATATATATTCTCTTTCATACTAGCTATTTAAAATTTCATTCTTTTTCCTGTTACGATTTTGTCCGTTTATCCTGCAACTTGACTATCTCAGTTGTAGAGCTCTGATCCATCTTTCTTCCTTCTTCCGTCCAGTTACTACCCCGGTATACAGACAACTTTTGACAGGAAGTAGCTCATCTATGGTGACTTTGCCAAAAATTGAGAATATAAGTGAGCAACTGAAAACCTCTTTCTCTTCGTGTACCGTACTACCTCTGCAGCCCACGATATCGATTACAAAGAGAACCTCACTGATCTCGATCATCCGTGTTTCGCAGTAATAGAAGATCTAAGGAGTTTATTGGCACAGAAACCTGTACATTTAGTCATGCTGCCCTATGCTTCTTGTGTGCCGAGCATAACTGAACTAAACTGTCATCCGCCGGTTTTTATGACGGTTTTCATTATTTCCGGTGCTTTTTGACACCCATTCATTCCCCTGTCAATGAAACCACTTTTTCTGGCAGTTACTTTGTGCACAAATGTTTTACATATATTGAAAGCTTACATATATTTTTGTTGTAATTTTCCTAATACTATTGACTTGGCAACGGATCAGGCTTTAACTAAAACAAGTGCCACAAAAGTACTCAGCTGACGGATCTTCTAAGGATGACTCCGCATGCACCTATAAATTATGAATGGTATCAAGGTGATGATTCGAGTACGTTTGGAAATGCACTGTCCTCTTTATCTGGTTCATTAAATCAACAAAACTTGCGAAAATGTGCACTTCTGATGTAAAATAGCTTGGAGGAAAGTACTACGTCCCCAATTTGTTCAGTGACAGCATTTACCTACTGAATTTGTTCTGAGTAGTGAACAATGCCATCTAATAAGTAAAGGTACATTTGGTATCAGAATGATATGTTGTACACCTATGAATGATTTTGTTTTTTATGTCCTTATCCATGTGTCTTTATTTAGGCCCCAAATTCAAGTAGTTTTTTCACATCGAATGAACCAATGATCACGGCGAGAGCTGTCGGTGATATAACGTGGAGGCCTCGCCTTTCATTGAGACCATGAAGTTTACGATACCGTTACCGACGTGGCATACTTTACATCGTCGCACCTCAGTATTTTCCCTTCTACTTTAAACTGTGTCCTCAGTACTTAAGTAAAACGCGTTTGATATGATTTCCACACGAGAAACGGCCTCATTTATTAGATTCACAGATTCCAAATCTTTTGATGGTTGTTTAAGGTAGCTCATATTGTTAGTTTCAGCTGCTTTTGATGGCTAATCTTAGCGTTTAGGTCACAAATGTTTCAACACCAGTCGAGGTTACATCTTCACCTTCATTTCTCACAGGAATTAAACCTTCAAGGGTTTATATTTAGTGAAACTTGATTTTTGCATCTCATCGCGTACAACATTTTGTAATACTTTCGGACTTTGGAAACCTAACCAGTTGACCCATATGTTTCGGATTCCTTTTTTTCACAGGCTTGATACGCCAGACATTCAGGGAGTTAGTCTGCTCGATGTATTTTGTGCTACAAATTAGATTTCAGGGCTATGTGCCGGTAGGACTAGAATACAGTTGATTCGTTTTTTGTTTCTTGAATGAGTTGAGTTTCCGGCATATGAAAAGACTGTCAATGTGATCCAATTCCTTTTTTAACTGCTTAAATTTCCTAAAGAAAGCCAGGCTTCAAAGAACTCCCTCAAGTCTTTCGTGGTTATTTGGTCTAGAATGTGAATTTAATCCATACTGGAATTGCACCCTTATTTCTCCCAGTGGACAGATATTGGGGAGAGTGGACAGCGTCTTCCTGCTTGAGTTCGAGTATTAGTGTGGCATCCGTTCTCCCACAGTCCTTGTATTTGGCTATGGACTTACCGTTTCTTTTTTCTTCACCCTTACATACTTTTCCGGTCATAGTGCGATTTTTTTTCAGCGTTGTGGTTCATTTACAAGAAACTATGACTCACTGGGGCTGGAGGATTCCTGCGGTCATTTGCAATACATTTTAACGTACGGGGGAGCTATCGCTCAATTTGATTTTGTTCAATGCCCGGTGAATGAACCGAACTCAGTTTAAATGACCAGGGTACCGTACCTCATAAAAAGTTCCGCCAAAACCAGAGACTCATTTTTGTCAGCAGTCGAATGGAAAATTTGCTTCAAAGCAGTTAGAGACTTGTTATTTGTGGAGACTAACTGGAAAATGTGTAACAAGTTTACTCATTATATAAATTAATAGTTCATAGTTATTCCGCTAGTGTCGTTCAATGTTCGAACAAACTTATTCGAGCAAACAAAGTCAAGCTTCGTCCACCCGTCAAAAACAAGACTCAAATTAAGATTGTTAAGGAGGAAGTGGAAACAATATGAAGATTCAGCGAGAAAAAAATAGTTACTTTGTAAACGACACTGGCCGTCTAGCTTGAAAATACTGCAGTTTAGACGCTTCACTGTATTCTAGGAAGCAGCGGGCTCCTTTCTCTATGGAAGTCTGACTAATTAATCCGAAGATTATCGAATGAGACCAGCTATTTTTCATGAGTTTAATTTGGTTCTCGTCAGGAACTCGGGGTCTTTACACGGCAAATAGTGAGTTTCAATAAGTCGAACGAAAGGGCCGTACATTGTGGCTCCCATGAGTTTTCAACAATGGAAAAACCATTATTATTGCTTGTCAGATCACTATGAGGAAATGTTCAACTATCAAGGTACCCACTATATCAGCTAGTTCATTTATTGCCAGTTATTAACAACGCCAGTGGATTTCATATGAAAAAACATTCATTTGACAAGCCATTTTCTGCTTCCTGTCAAGAACGTCGCTTTACCGTACGATATACGTTTCTTGTTGAACTTGGGCCGCGTAGACTAAAAATTGTGTGCTCACCGCTGTTTATCATGCTCAGATTGCCACTTGCCATTTGCAGTGTGCAGTCGGTCATCTTAAAGCCCTTGTGAATATTCGGTTACGTGTACAAAGAAAACTCTTTAAGAGCTTGGGTAAAGATAGCTAGTTTTGATTTCACTAGAAGGAAAGCTAATACAGCTCGTATCTACGGCGACGAATGAATGAATAACATCTCAATAGTTTTAAATATTTGTGTTGGTTGTAGCTCAGGTTGTTGGTTGCTATGATGTTCTGATCGCTGAGCTTGGCGTTTAGATCGCATTGTGCTCTTCTGTTGATAGTGGCCGAGATGATAAATTATTGACCCATGTCTTGTTTTCGGTTTCTTCGAGGCCCCTCGTGAGCTTCTCTAGCTTCCTGGCTAATAATGACCTCTTCCTCTTCTGACAATGGATTACTCGTCGTCCAATGGCAGCCTCAATTCCTTTAATAGTTTCACTATCGACTATTCGTTCACACCAGCATTTAACCTCCGTCATTATATTTCTATACTTATTCATACGATTGTGAGCATCTGTAATCAGCATGCGTACCATACGTTTACCATTATGTTTTGCTATCGTCCATGCCTGTGGATGATTGGCATGGACGATAGCAAAACAAAATGGTAAACGTATGGTACGCATGCTGATTACAGATGCTCACAATCGTATGAATAAGTATAGAAATATAATGACGGAGGTTAAATGCTGGTGTGAACGAATAGTCGATAGTGAAACTATTAAAGGAATTGAGGCTGCCATTGGACGACGAGTAATCCATTGTCAGAAGAGGAAGAGGTCATTATTAGCCAGGAAGCTAGAGAAGCTCACGAGGGGCCTCGAAGAAACCGAAAACAAGACATGGGTCAATAATTTATCATCTCGGCCACTATCAACAGAAGAGCACAATGCGATCTAAACGCCAAGCTCAGTGAATAACATCTTTTGGTGCCTTTCTGGAGTACAAAAACAATCGCAGATAAACAAACGTGTGAAAACGGGACCGGAGCTTGTCATAGGGATAAAGTAGCCAAATTCTGTAGGTTGTTCTTGAGTTGATTTCTTTGTCGTCGCTTAGGCTTCCTACGGAGAACTCGTTCATTAAAGGAGTCAATCGATGAACGGTCAACGGGTTGTACCCCTTGACAAATGAGTCACTAAATGGTGCTTTATCATATGGTGCTGATGTTAAGTGAATTGTTGAGAATCAGCCCGGATGGTCTGTTGGTTGGTAGTTCAGCTCACAGTCTTCCACCCCGGGGTCCAAACCCTGTACACACTTAGCGCGACCCACTATTGGCTGAGCTACATTTCTTCGCGAACCTCATCAATGTCCTTTTAGAATTATTCTTAACACCAACTCGTGTCACTCAGAATTCGCTACTCTAAAGAATCATTTACTTAGATTAGAGACACAATATGTGCGACTTCACTATCCTCTACTAGTTTTTATGAAAGCTGGGAAATATAAAGTTGGACTGAGAGACGCAAGCGAGCCGGCTGGCAGACAGCTCTTAGTCACACAACACCGAGTGTTGCGACTATCCCGATGTCTAGGGCTGTGAATCTAGCCGTAACTTAGTTTCTCTAGCTACACGCACGATATGGGCAGAACACGATTACGGGCAGTAGAACAAATTCCAATCGAATAACCGTGTTTATCGATGATTCGTGGTTCTAAATAATACAATAAACATAAATATACAGCAAATAAAGGACTTACAGCCAGGTGAGAAACCAAGAACAATGGGCAGTAAGCTTCCGAAAATCGGGACAGCGCAGAAAATAAAAACGGTCCACTTAGCAGGCAGCTGAACGAAACTGTAGCGCAGTTCGGTTGCGGTACAGTCAATAAATCAAGAGCGTTTATCGTCAAAGATCAATAAATCGATTACAAACGCGTGAATTGGACTGTGGTTGCAATGGTAAAAAGTGTCATTAACAAATAAGTACAAATGAGCTAAGTCTGTGGAGTAAACAAAGGCACGTGTCAACATGAATAGGCGAATCCGGCATTAGATCTGTTAATGCCGTTGACGTATGACGGCCAATAGTGGAGTGCACTGACAGAAACGATAAGACTGGGAGTTCGAGCCTCCGCTCGGCAGTACAGATGAAACACTCGGATAGATTATATAACAGTAAAAGTGTAGACCTTCGGGAAAACAAGGTTATGAACAAATACGTGAACTGTTCATGTAATAAGTACCATGAAACTCAAGTATAAACTGATGTGATACCTTAGAAACAGGGAAAATACATTACGAATGTCCGGGGTTCACGATGCATGTACTCACTACTAATAAGTAACTAAACAGAAGACAAAAGGACAAACTCTAATTACGATTCGTAATTAACACTGCCCCCGGGGTGGGGGAATGTCACGAACCACACTCATGAGCATAAGTCCGACTCTAGAAGACACAGCTGTCGTATGTCTCTTCGGTGAACACCGTTGGCTGTGCATAATGCAACTTCTCTGATTCGTCCATCGCTTCCCATAACCGTTTCTTCAATTATCCCTTTGGGCCACGCCCCTCTCCGTGCGTGCGTGTCAGCTAGGAGAACCAAGTCGCCTACGTTCAGCTTTCGGCTAGGCTTATTCCACTTTGATCTTGTCTGTAGTGTTGGCAAGTATTCCTTCAACCAGCGAGCCCAGAAGGCATCTGCCAGCTTTTGCGCCTGTCGCCATCTTCGGTTCAACCGGTTGTTTGGTAG
The DNA here is from genome assembly GCA_948099385.1 of Fasciola hepatica. Classification (NCBI taxonomy): domain Eukaryota; kingdom Metazoa; phylum Platyhelminthes; class Trematoda; order Plagiorchiida; family Fasciolidae; genus Fasciola; species Fasciola hepatica. The sequence continues at coordinate 5,401,792 of CANUEZ040000179.1, forward strand.
CTCGGAAGGAAATGTCGCTGGTATACCTCGTAGGAGAAGAAGGTGATTGGGTGTTATCGCGTTGAAATCATCGGGATCATTCGATATTCTGGTTAGAGGACGATCATTAAGTATTCTTTCTACCTCACAGAACATCGTTACTAACGCCTCATCTACGACCAACTGATCAGCTAGAAGTGAAAGCAGAATTCGGCGGACAGATCGTATGATACGTTCCCATACACCTCCGCGATGACTTGCCTTCGGTGGAGAGAAGCGCCATTCACAGTCTCTATTCCCAAGTGTCTTTAGAATCTTGTCTTGGTTCCAAGCCTTCAGGCATCGCCTCAAGTCTGCTTCAGCGCCTCGGAAATTCGTTCCATTGTCACTGTAGACAACACTGGGACATCCTCGTCTTGCCACAAACCGAGAAAACGCAGAAAGAAAGGAATCGGTGTCTAGGGTGTAGGCGACCTCTAGGTGTACGGCTCTCATGGACAGGCAAGTAAATATACACCCGTAACGTTTCTCAGTGGCTCTACCGTGCTTCACCAAGAAGGGACCGAAGTAGTCTACTCCGACAGCAGTAAACGGATTCTCGCCGAATAACATTCTGTCCTCAGGAAGTGGTGCCATGACTTGACTTTGTGCCTGGGAATGCCAACGTTTACAATGAAAATATTCCCGTAGTATATTTCTAACTGTAGAGTAGCCGTGTGTAATCCAATAACGTTCCCTTAATAGTGACAATACATGTGCTGCACCAGCGTGGCCATTCACTTCGTGATAATGTTGCACTAAAAGTTTGATGATGAAGTGATCCTTCGGTAGAATTACAGGATGTTTTGACTCGAAAGGTAGAGGTGCCCATCGTAGGCGACCTCCCACTCGTAGTAAACCACAGTGTTTAAACGGATGGAGTTTCTGCAATCGTCCTGAGACTGGCCGGGACATGCTCGGGACCTCTGATCCTTCGGAGATTGTTCTTAGCTCCTTACTAAAGCAGTCCTTTTGCACCAAACGAAGTAAGGCTAGTTCTGATGACTGTAATTCTGATGGTTTCAACTGCTTGGCGATGTTCAGCTGACTAACACCCTTTTCATGTCGTTGTCGAATCCAAAAACAAAACCGCCTTAACCAAGCAATCTGTCGCAGCAAGCCTAACCAAGATTTGGCATTGCGGAATCTTTGTATCCAGCCGACTGTATCTGATGTTTGCACTGCATTCACGCGAACCCTTTTGACCAATTCGATATGAATGGATACGGTGGGACTAGGCTGTGCAGACCACGAAGACACATTCTGCAAGAGAAATCGTGGGCCAATAAACCAAAGTGCATCTAGCGGCCTTCTCGGGCTAGTACCTCTCGAAGCCATATCAGCTGGATTGTCCTTGCTGTTCACGTGGACCCACTGTTCAGGTTCCGAAAGTCCACGGATCACCGCCAGACGATTGGCCACAAAGGTTTCGAAAAGAGACTTGGTATTTCGTATCGACTGCAAAACAATTAGCGAGTCTGTCCAGAACGTAGTCGAGCAGATAGGTGCGGAAAGTTCTTCTTTGGTAAAGGCAACTAATCTTACTGAGACAACAGCAGCCGCAAGCTCCAAGCGCGGGATGGTCACGGATTTCAAGGGAGCTACACGAGACTTCCCCAATATTAGAGAACAGTTTATCATTCCATCTTCGGTAACAGATCGTAAATAGAGTGCTGCTCCATAACCCAGTCCTGAAGCGTCACTAAATGCATGTAGTTCCAGTCGTGGATCTTTTTTCTCATCCATCGGACGTATACAACGGTAAATTCGTAGATTAGATACTGCTTGAATTTCACTGAGACACACAATCCATCGGTCGATTTCTTCCTGGGTTATTTCCTCGTCCCATTTGGCCTGTCTTCGACAAAGGTCCTGGAAAAGCAAATTAGAAGGCAACAAACTTGGAGATACAAGCCCCATGGGGTCGTAAATTAAAGCAATGTATGTAAGTACACCTCTCCGGGTATATTTTTGCTCCCAAGGTGGATCCCATTGTACTCTCAAATTTCGGTTTACTTCAGCTGGCTGTCGATCAAGGAAAATGGGTTTGGTTTCTGCTTTCGGCAGTTCTCCCAAAGCATGTGGCACATTACTGAAGAATTTAGTCAAGTTGAAACCGCCTTGCAGTAGAGCGTGCCGCAACGTCCTTTCCATTCTTCCAACGTCCTCCATTTTAGGTAAACTCATCAAACAATCATCTACGTAGAAGCTTTTCTTGGCTTGATTGATCACTGCAGTGCCGTAAATTGCCATATTACAGTCGATAGTGTTCTGCAAAGCTAAGCTGCAGCATGACGGCGACGAGGTGGCCCCAAATGGATGAGACGTCATACGACATGCTTTTGCTTTGTTGGTCACGTTACAGTCAGGCCACCAGAGGAACCTCAGACAATCGCGGTCGCTTGATGGGACCTTCACCTGATGAAACACAGCTTCAATATCGGCTACCGAAGTGTACCTATACTCATGAAACCTTAACAGCACTTGGCACAAACTGTTGACAAGGTCTGGTACCGTTAGTAGTTGTTCGTTCAGTGATGTGTGATTGACCTCCACAGCGCAGTCGAACATCGCTCTAACCTTGGTTCGGTCGGCGTGTTTATATACGTCGTTTTGCGGAAGATACCATACTTGGGGGCCAGTTAGGTTTTGCTCAGTCCCAGGTACCATCTCAGCGTAACCTTTTGATATATATTCGTTAATCGTTGCGCAGTACTTTTCCTTCAATAACTGATCGTTTTCAGAGACCTTGTTTGGCACTGGTTGTTTCTGAGTCAAAACACGAATTCCAGGTTCCTTGACGGATATCTGGTCGACAGGTTGATCATTTGAAGTTGGGAGAGACTGTACATAGTTTTCGACTAGTTCGTGCTTCTCAAATGGCTGCGGAGTAGGTGGTCGAGAAGTCTGGGCCGACAGTATTGACCGTTCTTCCGCTTCCAGCTCACTTATGTTCTCTGCGAGCCTCATTCTGATATCACTGATATGTCTTTCGGTTTCCAGCTCAAGCTCCAACCTTTTTATCTTTAATTTTGCCAATTTCAGCTCTCGATTCAGCTTCCAGTCGGGGGATGGGCCTTGTGATAACTGACGTTTACTGGCGGAATCTTGACGGGACTGCATTTGACAGAATTTCCTTCAATTCCGATTCGGGCAGTATATCAAAGCAGCGGTTTGGTTATCTGGCTAACTGTTGCGACTATCCCGATGTCTAGGGCTGTGAATCTAGCCGTAACTTAGTTTCTCTAGCTACACGCACGATATGGGCAGAACACGATTACGGGCAGTAGAACAAATTCCAATCGAATAACCGTGTTTATCGATGATTCGTGGTTCTAAATAATACAATAAACATAAATATACAGCAAATAAAGGACTTACAGCCAGGTGAGAAACCAAGAACAATGGGCAGTAAGCTTCCGAAAATCGGGACAGCGCAGAAAATAAAAACGGTCCACTTAGCAGGCAGCTGAACGAAACTGTAGCGCAGTTCGGTTGCGGTACAGTCAATAAATCAAGAGCGTTTATCGTCAAAGATCAATAAATCGATTACAAACGCGTGAATTGGACTGTGGTTGCAATGGTAAAAAGTGTCATTAACAAATAAGTACAAATGAGCTAAGTCTGTGGAGTAAACAAAGGCACGTGTCAACATGAATAGGCGAATCCGGCACTAGATCTGTTAATGCCGTTGACGTATGACGGCCAATAGTGGAGTGCACTGACAGAAACGATAAGACTGGGAGTTCGAGCCTCCGCTCGGCAGTACAGATGAAACACTCGGATAGATTATATAACAGTAAAAGTGTAGACCTTCGGGAAAACAAGGTTATGAACAAATACGTGAACTGTTCATGTAATAAGTACCATGAAACTCAAGTATAAACTGATGTGATACCTTAGAAACAGGGAAAATACATTACGAATGTCCGGGGTTCACGATGCATGTACTCACTACTAATAAGTAACTAAACAGAAGACAAAAGGACAAACTCTAATTACGATTCGTAATTAACACCGAGGAATATGACATTTCTCTCATTGGTCAGTACTAACATTCGGTCCCTGTTTGGGAAGATGTCTTTCCTAACCTCTCGGATCAACACGAGCACCTTTGTGACCTGTATCCAAGAATCTTGATTAATTGAAAGTATTAACGATGAACTACTTCTCCTTGAGAACTTTGAGTGGTTTCGTCAAGACAGAAAACAGTGCGAGAAGAAAACAGGTGGTGATGTGATCACTTACATCAATTCCGTGGGGTCTGACAAGTCTGAACTTATTTTTACTTCCTCCTGTAATGGCACTGACTCGGTGGTTGTTAAATATCACCTCTAATTCTCACCTTTTAGAGGAAATGTGGTCAATAATCCGTACATAGCTCCTTTCTGCTCCCAGAGTGACATCGACCTGCTATTTGACGCTTCCATACCCGTTCTGGTTCCATTACTGTCTGACTGGTCGAGCTTTGTTGTTGGTGATTTTAATCACGCGCCTACGTATCCCTTACTTGCTTTTGGTTTAAGTGACCTCTGTCTTATCCCAAATAGAAGGAATGCTGTTTTAGACAGAATTATCACGAACCATTCCGATCTTTTTCACTTATAACTGAAAGCTCTTGTTTCAACGAGTTATCACACCCTCATTATCATCGGACCTAAAGTTTATTCACATTCAGTGCACCGTTCACTCGTCAGGACAAAACAACTAAAAATAACCTCTAGAAATCTGTCACCCACCAACATTACTCTTCTTCAGAGATCCCCTTCCATTGTTACTTCGTGGTTTTCCGTAGACTGCTCTCTTTGCCCGCTAGACCTATTTACGAAGACACTGAGTGACGTATTTGATTTGTGTTGTCCTGTGGAGACTGCATTTTTTAACAACGGCAGAATAGCCACTCCATTGCTGAAATCTCTGAGAAGGCAAAAAGAACGTGCCTATAAACTACACGACCAGGCTTCGGTGAAACGACACTTCATCCTGATCAAACAAGAGATTCGACGGCTGAACAAGACGTTTGCCCACCAGTTCTTTTTTACCACCAATAGCAAACTTCTCTGGCAAGAAATCCGGCTTCTACGTGGACAACGAGCCCGATCAAAAAACCACGACATAGATGCTGACAGCCTGAACGCAGCGTTTATCCATACTTCATCGAATACCCTGCCATCCCGCATAAATGTCTATCTTAACTCTACAGTGCCTTGCTTTGCCCGTGTTCTGGTTGGAAAAATAAAAGTCATACGGGAACTTCGGACTGACCTCGGGGGCTGAACCAGTTTTATTCCTAAAGTACCTATTTTTATGCGTATTTCAAAGTGTCAATGATCAGTTTTCCCTTTATTTGGCTGAAATGTGAGTTTTTGTTAAGCTACTAAAGTTTTCAATACAACAACATACAATACAATAGCCTTGTGATCTTTGAGCGTTTAACTGATTCATGATCGGCGGTGGTCAAAAGGTTAACATCGTGGACCTTGGACATTTACACACGGGTTTGATTCCCGCAAATGTCGGCCACTTTCCCACTTGTCAGCCTTTCATTATCCATGGCGGCCTTCCAGAAATTTCGTATTTCGTCGTTTTATAAATAAGTGAAGCAAACAATAAGTAATATGATGTCCCGCGTGAAGAATTTGTAGGTCTGATGGGAACTTAGTGACACTAGATCATAAGTACAACATGAATACTATATTGCTATGGTTGAAAATGGTAACCCAAAGGAATGCGCGATCAACGTTGCAAAACCTTTCGAAGAAAGTAAATATGTGGAAGGTTTAGCAGACGTCCAGATGTGAGAACAGGGATAACCGCCTATCCGTGCAGCAATGCAAGAAAGCGGTCAAGGAGACAAAATTGACAGCCACCGTAAACGCGGTGCGATTTGGACGTATTTAACAAAACCGATGTCCACTGTAAAGAGTCTTAGAATAGGGACACTAAATTCGGCTCTCCTTGCTGGGAGAGCCCTATTTCTAGCCCAGTCGTGAGCACCGTATTATTTACGAGTATCCCTTAGCCCGTGATCCTCTCATTTTCATCTGTTTTTCTCGTGTGTCCTTCACACTATCGCCTGGGTGTCTTTTTCCAACTACAGACTGGTGTTGTTCCTCGGCCTTAGACTTGTCTGCGTTACTCAACTGGGTTTCGATACAAGGACAGCGTATTTTCGCCGATTGCTTTGTTTGCGCAAAATCTGACCTCTGGTCTTGGCCTTGTTGCCATGTCCTCCTGACCATAATGCTGCATGTGCGCTTCACCACATTTGTGCTATCTGACTTGATTCTTGTCGCTTGGACGTTTCGAATAGCATGGAGCGTGCATTGACGGAGAGTCCGTTGTCAGAATCACACGGTGGTTCCAGCAATGTTCATCCGTTAATTAACACAGCTAACCTTGTGAACTAGGACATATGGTCACAAACTTGAATTTTCGAATGATGTAGTACGTGGAAAAATTTTGTCCTGTCATCCACGTACAATTGGCTTTCTTCGTACTGAGGCCACTTTACCCACAATCTGAAGTATTTGATTATCATTGCTTGATAACTTTGGCCTATATCACACGCAGTAAAACGAGATTATGCTAGCTGACTTGAGACTTGAAGTTCGTTTTTCTGCTGGCCACTCAGTAACTCAGCGACAACCCCTGAGTATCCATACTACTTACTTATCCAATAAAGCAGTCCGGAAGTGGTTGTGGTAAAAGAAGAAAAAATAAGATGTAAGGAGGGATCGAATAAAAATCCGCCAAGCTAAGGCATCCATGACTGGCAGGCAAAGACAAAATGTTTGAAGAAGTAAGTATGTCCGGTCGACAAGAGTTCATGGTTTGAAGCTTCAAATAGGAACAGTTTATGTCATAAGCTAAGTCATTCCAAAGATTACTCTTTTGAACCCACTAGTTGTTCGTATTCTGGTAACCGGCTTTTCTTATTCTGACCTCTGATATCATGTTCTGGTTCACGGCAGGTTTTGGAATTCCCGTTTGCAAACAAGCCTCTGCTTTGGGGCATCACTTTGGACTGATGACACATTTTCACACTTTTTGAAGTGAGAATGACTGTAAGATCACCATTGTAGTGCCCAAATTTAAGTTCACAGTGGAAGGCACTGCCTACTTCGCCTAACAGAGCCAACAGTCATTCAGGTGAGACGTAAACTCGCCAACCTAAGATCAAATAAGTGGATGGAAGCATGAAATAATTGTTGACCAGAACAGCTAACAAGTCAGATAATCAGGGATTCATCAATGATTTACCTGACAATAATCTTACGTCAGCTTTGACTTGCTTTTGTGATTTATATTTCAGTGAGCGCATTTGGTCGTGTGGCAAACGCCCCGTTTGAATAGTCAACCTTAGGATCTTCATAATCATCGTCCACTAATTTATCCACATGTTTGTATGTGCATTTATATATATATATATATATATATATATATATATATATATATATATAGGCTTGTTTGGGTGTATGCTGTGTTCACCTCATAGGAAGTCGACAACCGGAGAGAATTTTGGGCAAGATACAACGAAGTGAATAGATTCAGTTGCAATAATTATTCTTAATTCATCGACGGCTAAGGTAAAATTAAAGTTTCCACATGTCGCTCTGCTGGTCATAGGGTAGGACCGAGCACAATCGCTTCAACGAACAGTGAAATGGGAACATCACTATCATTTCTTTTCAAAATTCCCCCAGGCGGTCTTGCCAACCTCCTCACAGTCCAAGTGCTCCCTGCGTGTAACCAACTTGTCACTGAATAACCAAAACTGAATGCCGTGATGCTGATGCCATTGGAAATATCTGGATGTTCACAAAATACTGCAAGAAACCACAACAAAACTGAAGCTCACACAGACATTGGAATGAGTGATGGTCACTTGATTTTACACTGAAAAGTTGATCAGATTTTCAATCGTGTAAGCCACAAATTGTGTTCCGCTGGAACTTGAATATATGCCCAAGTTCAATAAATAAAATGCAAACTACCAAAAAGATTGTTATGCATGTTACCATCAGTCTTACAATCCTACCCATCAAAAAGCCTCATGTTTTAATCTACCGGTTCTCTGATAATTACACTAGCATAGATTGGACGGAACGATAACCGTGACTCAGAGGGTGACAGACATCAACTATTACAAAAGTTGAGAATAAACAACGTGGCGAACAAGCTCGTTTTCAGTTATTCGTACTCATACCAATACATAACAATATATATGACTCAAAATAAGAACGGACAATGGCAATCCAAATCTGTCTCTGCACATGCGTGTGTGCATGTGAAATTGATCACAGTGTGGAATGTTCAAGTGGTTGCACATGTGTTCGGGACCATGACGTGGGCCACGGAAGCTTAAGTGCTTGCACAAATTGTTTCTGAGCGCACAGGGGAGGATTGTAGAGACGAATGCTCACGGCTTCGGCTGTGGCTAAGATGCGACACTTGACAAGTCTTGATTGCTTTCCTCGGACTTTGAAAATGGTGCGAAATGCGTTTATCACCTCGACTGAGTGGTTTGACTCAACAAGGTGTGAGCACACCGCACTCGTAATTGTCTTAATTGCTCCCGTGTTCAGCCAGGCCGGGTGGTGTTCGCGAACGCGTTCGGATAAGCGCCGAGTCGTGCGACCAATGTACCTAGTTCCACAGGAACAGGTGAAGGAATACACACAAAACGAGGTTGCAGAATTCGGCACTATGTCCTTCAATCGAAAACACACTATCGGTTTGGAAACGAACAGGATTTGCAACTGTGCAGCGTAGAATGTTTTGTTGATAACTCCCGATAATCTTCGTTGAATAATTTCGGCTTCCGTGTCGCCTTTGAACGGTAAACGCGTTTTGTGTGTATTCCTTCACCTGTTCCTGTGGAACTAGGTACATTGGTCGCACGACTCGGCGCTTATCCGAACGCGTTCGCGAACACCACCCGGCCTGGCTGAACACGGGAGCAATTAAGACAATTACGAGTGCGGTGTGCTCACACCTTGTTGAATCAAACCACTCAGTCGAGGTGATAAACGCTTTTCGCACCATTTTCAAAGTCCGAGGAAAGCAATCAAGACTTGTCAAGTGTCGCATCTTAGCCACAGCCGAAGCCGTGAGCATTCGTCTCTACAATCCTCCCCTGTGCGCTCAGAAACAATTTGTGCAAGCACTTAAGCTTCCGTGGCCCACGTCATGGTCCCGAACACATGTGCAACCACTTGAACATTCCACACTGTGATCAATTTCACATGCACACACGCATGTGCAGAGACAGATTTGGATTGCCATTGTCCGTTCTTATTTTGAGTCATATATATTGTTATGTATTGGTATGAGTACGAATAACTGAAAACGAGCTTGTTCGCCACGTTGTTTATTCTCAATGTATTACAAAAGTATCTGCCCGCGAAAGATCATTCAGCTGACCCAAATTGACCTTCAAAAGGTGTTTACGTAACCATCAACCAAAGCTTTTAGCTTCTAGAGAAGCTGTGCTGACCAGGTCAGTAAGTTCTCATGTCTGCGCAGAGAAAACTCAATTGCAGGGCATCTTTTATTCGTTGCCTTAGTCACACTTTCCCACGTGAGTTACTTTCCCACTGTTCATCTCAGTTATTCTATCATATTTAAACTGGCCTTGGTTACCGAAAGTTTAAATAGTTGCTGACACTTAAAAAACTATAATTCTTTCCGTTCCTACCATCCGGATCTTTGTGGCCCAAAGTTTTAATGTTCCTATTGTTTTTGTTGGTCTTATCTCTACTTCTCTCAATAAACTGAAAACGGTGACCGAAAGACTTATATGAAAAGTACCACTCCATTGGGTTTATTTATGCTTCCAAACGAAATCCATCCATTGTTCTGTTTCATTTCTTCATTCAGCAGCTACATTTCGCACACACACACACACACACACACACACACACACACACCAACACATACTGGAAAGGTCACTCAACTTGTTCGCGAACCATTACTGTTCTGACGAACAGCATCTCAGGAAGATAAACCGATCAATCTGATGACTGTCAGAGTGAAGCCGGTTTACGTTGTGCACGAATAGGAAAGTGATGGTTACAGTTCTCTGGACAAGACAGTATTTTCATTTCCTCCCAAGTCTTTCAGAGAAGAAATGAAGGGTGGGGAGGGGAAATCAAGTCATTCACAAGCTAGGTTTTTCATCATAATACTGTTCCAATCGATGGTAAGAGGAACTGCATACCTAAAAATTCTTCTTCTCTCTCTGTCGTGGGTACCAAAGACGTGACTTGACTCTAATTTATGCTTATAAAGAACAAAACAAACTGTCTTAATAAAATCATTCCTTAAGCAAGCGTCACTCGCATCGTGTAAAGTGAATTTTCCTCATGAACTTAATTTCATTATGTCGTACCACACACCTATCTCTTTGAATCTGAGTGGAAAACAATTCTATGGAAAAATGGTAAACTTATGAAAAACGTTCATCAACATCAGTAGTGTGAGATAAAATTGGTTGATAAGGGGTGACTCATGGAGCGCCTACGCTGAACGTGTACAGCGTGTATCGATTTTTACGCTATGAAGGACTGCCTCAGTACGGACCAGCTAGATGTTTTCCTACTCTCCTATGCGTCAGACACACACGTTTACTTCCTACCCCTATCGATCTGTAGTCAGCTGACTCTACTAATGAGTACATGTGGGCCCACGATCCTTTCGAGCACGTGCTCGAACGTTTCCTTTTCCGATAAAGGCATTAGCAATTATACCACGTCTATTTTCACCACAAATTTGGCGAGCCCGATTTCCGCTTCCGGGTACTTTGGTCTGCACTCATCATTCACTGATCATACCACGGCATTCTGGAGACTATTTTCATTCGACGTGGATTTTTATGTCATCAAAAATGCATGAATGCATTCTGTGCTGTTGTTTGATTCTTGCTAAGAGATATTAGCAGTGCATATCCACAGAGCCTAACTTGGAATCGAGCCCTGAGCACATTACTAGGAGCCATGCGAGTTACCAGTCGGTTATTTGGTATTGATTTCAACGAACTGCTGTCTCTGGAACTCATCGTTACTAGTTGATCATTTTTGGTTGGAAACTATTTTCATAAAATACGAAGAGATAAAAGGTTTGAAAAGTAAGTGAATACCCGTATCTACGTGATTAGTGATAATAGTCTAGTACCATAGAGATGATGATGAGAACCGCTTGGGCTCTAACCATACAGGTATATCCGAATAGTCGGTGCGTAGCCTGGCCTTGGCCACAAAAGCTAGTTGGGGACCACAAAGCAAGGTATCGATTTTCGTTGAGCCTCTCGAAGCAACTTCCAGTAGGGCATTGAGTCAGATGGAAGATAACGAAATTCAGAAAGATGAAGGAAAAAACCAGTATGCACTTCATTGATACACACTTCATAAACAACGAGAATATCGCGCTCGTTTATCGAATAGACCTTGATCGTTAGCGAGGACAAAGTGCAATGTTGGCGTAAGCCCTCGTAAACGTTTGCGATCTGTGACCAACTGTTTGCATGAGGGAATGGTTCCTACGGTACACTGTTTTCTATCCCTGTGTCTCCATTCTGGAGACGTACCTAGACCTGAATAAAAAACACCTTGAGGGGTCCAGTCAAAAAAGCAGCGTTTATATGACCAGAACCTATTATGTTTTATTGTGTCTTGAATATTGTTTGTACTCTTTCTTGGTTTATTATACTTACAATATTTTTGGAAGAGGGTCGCTGCCAATCAGAAACCATCGACTGGAGAAGTAACTGGCAGCTTTGGCAGTATCTGAACTCGGGACATCGGGATTCGACGCTCTCCGTGATGACCAGTTCACTACCGCCGATCATGATTCCGAACCAGGTTTGAATACCACATTCCTTCTAAAGGATTAGAAACAAAATTTGGTTGAGGTATATGTGTATCTGTCCAATTCATTATGAATAATAATACCAAATGAACAATTTCTGGATCAATTTTTGAAGGTATGAAATCGTTTTAAACAGTCTTAGTTAATTTATTTATCATCGGAGAAGCTCAAAAGAAGGACAACAAATATGACTCCAACGCGCCATCCACCTTCGAATATCTAAGGAAGGACAGTCCACTCAGTGGGAGCTACCATGAAACGTTTATCAACCCATGTTCAGCTGAGTCTCAAACCCGGGATGCCTGACTGTAAGTTTGAGAGGTTTTTCTTAGGCCTGTTCGATCTGACACTCAGTGGTTTACTTTATTCCAGTGGCATAAAAGGACGGGACATATCCATCAAGGGCTCCTTTATGGGTAGTTTTTCTGTCCACAACTGTTATCTTCTTCACGAGAGTCTTCCTGGAAAGAGTCTCAACATTGATGAACACGCAACATTTGCAATTCTTTAAGCCCATTCCTTTTTTTTCCAAAATATCTGACGGAGCTTTGAAACTACACTTTATTTTTATGTTCTTATTAAATAGAACCAGTTGTGTAGGATTAGTGCGAACAGTAACCATACGGTTTCCGCTCGATGTGTAACTCCTCACTAGTTGAATTTACGGCCCCATTGAAACGAGTTCTTTTCACCAGGGCTTTTCCTGACTTTTACTACTGGTGTCGGTACAGTGACAGAAAAGTGGACGAACAAATGTGATGAGTGCAATAAAACGTTCCTATGGGCAGCAATGAATAATTCATCCGAGGAAGGGAGTCTGGTATTCTCCCCAAAAGTCATCTCACTTTTCAAGGTTACAACTGAGCATATTCCGTAATATTCAAGTGTCTCTCAAAGTGTATACTGAGTGGATTGTTGAGCCTTGTTGATAAATATCCACTGATGATATAACATGCCTAAGCATCCCAGCACTATGTCGCTCCCAGACCATCCCGAGCGAGGTAACTTATCTATTTCTATCAACTTTTTGTTTCACTTGGGTAACAGTCACAATGAAAGAAAGCCTGGAGCTTGCTGTAGGTTGCATTGGTTCAGTTTTTCCCGAAATAAATTATAACTTCTTCGAATCCAACTGGGAGAACGCAGCTGGTTGGGACATACATTGTGTGTCTGCAGCCTCATGCACTGTTCCCCATAGATCTGTCAGAATGAGGAAAAACTAACTGCGCGTCAGCAAATGACACGGAGAAAATACATAAATATTTTTCCGCCGAAGGATTACCAAGAGAAGTTGATTTCTGGTCTTCCCAGCTTGGATCAAAATGACACGATCGTAGGTGTAATGAACAGCCAACAGTATTGACGTTGTTTTGGAAAGTCCAGTTGCATTTTTCACATCGAAAAGTCGAACGCTTTTAGGTGGAATCGAGCCGAAATGCAAGGGGATTTCCCCTTTACATGAGATTCAGGTTCCACGTGCTGATAAAGCGTTTTATGAGCAAGGCTATTGCTTTTATTTTCATGAACACATACGCATGGTGTGAGGTTGTCAGAGAGATATTTCTTTCCGGTTTTCCTTTATCATGACTTTTTCAATTATCCATCCAGATGAAAGGCTTTATTTATATTGATTGTGAGCGACGCAGCTATTTATCAAAGTACAATCACTCTTTAGTTGTACAAAGCCACTTTTACTGATTCGAGTCAAGTTAAGTCAAGGGTGCACTTCATTGGTTCGAAGAAAATAGAACTTTCAGTGAAAAGTTATCAGTTACATGCTTTAGAAATAGCAATAAAATCAAGATAGAGAAAAAAAAAGATGACGAAAAAATGGTGCTGATCAGCTCGCCGTGTTCTTCAGTGAAGAAATAGATGGAAAACGGACAACCGCGAAGAGGCAAGCTTTTCTTGCAATTCGTTCACATGGTGTTCTTTTGAAACAAAAAACCATGCTAGAATGATCGAGTTATGTAAAGCTATACTACAGAAATTTACAAATTTAAATTTACTACGTGTACCTGAGGGGAAATTATTGCGTGTTAGAGACGAATGTAGCTTTTGTGTGTCATCAAAAAGTATAGTGCTGCACAATCGTTCTGATGCAGAACAAAGAATTTTTTCCCCGAAATTCAATAACTCAGAGTAGGATATGCTACCACACTTAGAAATGCATTGAAGGAAGCGCTTGATCACCACAAAGTTTTGACAAGAAAACGAGGAAAAACGACAGACGAGCAGTATAAACAATGACATAGCAAACAAAAGTGAATAAATTTGGATATGATGTGAGTAAGTACACGTAGAGATTTCAGAGGAGAGGTGTAGAAAGTCAGCCTTCTCACCATGTAAAAGGTATCTTGTACATGATGGGTCCACTTAAGATCTGAAGAGATACGAATTCTAAAATATTTATAGCACTGGACTCTTTCCACGTTTTAACATCCTTTCATGAGGGTTGGATAATTTGATTGTGATGAGGGTTTACGGCCAATTGGAAAGAGTAGATCTGAGAAACTTTTTTGGATTGAATGCTAATTTGTAGGTTTTGGACCATTCCGTCATCGTAAACAGAGACTGTCGTAATGTATTGATATAAACAACATTTCGGGATTTACAACCGACCACCACATCGAAGGCGTATTAGAAAGTAAGGGATGACCAATTAGAGTTGAGGTCTTTATCATTAGTATCATCGCACAGTAGGGCAATATCCACTGACCACTGTCTTGCTCAACATGTTGCACTTTGGATGAGAAAGAACAATTACGCAAGATGGACAGGGATTGGTCTTACAGGACCGGGGAAAAGGAAAGAATGCCCTAGTAACCATCACACGAAATACACAATCCAACTGTGCAAACGCATTTCCATCGATCGTCCTCAGTCGACAGAAAGTGACAACACGATCGCCACTATTCACGGTTCGTTATGATATCATTCAGTGTCTCCAGTCAACTGGTTGGCGTATCTTTTGAACCTCAACCCAGAACGGGTGAGGCACCTAACTTCCCGAGTTCGCTGTAAATGTTCTCATTCCTCACTACCACGTCATATGTTGACCTCCATGTGATGCCTTCCACTCCGTAGGAGGAAAGGAAAACGGCACGGTACGGTAGACGTGTGTTTGCCGTACTCGAAACGTGCCCTAACCAACGAAGTCTACTAAGTTGGATACGCTGTGACAAAAAGTTTTTCCGAATTAGTACCCAATACTCTCTTTCTGACCTCAGCATTGAGCACTCGGTCATTCCACACAATCTTAGCGATACTATGTAAACATCGGTGGTCGAAAAGCCCACGATGACAAATATCTTCTGCATGTACACCCCAAGTCTCGCAACTGTACAAAAAAGTGGGCGCACTGCGACACAGTATACACGACCTTTCAACTTCAGTGAAATATTCGGTAGGCGCCACAAGTGCTCTAGTCCAGCGTACGCCACTCGAGCCTTGGATGTACGCGTGTTCACTTCCACTACCGTACTCTCATCCGTCGTCACTTTGCCTCCGAGCTTAACTAAAGCGGTTAACAATTGTTACTTCCTCCCCATCGAGCATCAAGCTCGGAATCGTTGACATCCTGTCTTTCAACATCACTTTGCACTTGGAAGGTGTAAAACGCATGCCGAATGGAGCTACAGCATTTGCAAGTCCATCTAGTGCACGTTGCTCACTCTCCGTGCATTCGAACAAACAGACAAGGTTGTCCGCGTAACCTAGGTCACACGGTTTCTCAGAATTTCCAGTTCGACAGCCACATCCTGAAAATTTCACAAGGCATTCTTCATTGTCTCATCGATGACGAAGTCAAACAGGAAGGAAGAAATGGGTCATTCACGTCGAATGCAGCTAGTCTTTTCGAATGAACTAATCCCACATTGATTACTACAGTCATTGCGTATTCCCTTCTTGAAGATGAGTACAGTAAATGACACACCCATAACAACGGAATACGTTCTTCTATTCAAAGCGGACAAAGTCGGTGATAGAATGGCATCATGCAATATTCCCGTGTTATTAGGGATTATAGAAAATCTAAGACCATTAGGGCATGCAAATTGGAACTGGTTCGTGAAACTGTCCTTTAGATGAACCAATTAGAAAGCCCTAGGTATATCGGTTTCTGATCTAAGAGAGACAGCAAGCTTTCCCGACTGAAAGGACAGAAAGCGTTTGTATAGTCCTGGAAAAGTATTTGAACGAGTTTACTATCCTGGCCAGTTAAAAATACCACTGAATAGATGAGGCTGCTGGCGGCATCCAAAGTAGAAAGCTATTTTTGATAGGCAAATTGGTGTACATCCGAAATAATAATGTCTGATCTAAGTTCGTCAATCATAGTCCGCTCCAAAGTCTTGAGGAATAGTGACATGGAACATTGGTCGTTGTTGTTATTGGTCACGAAACAATACAGTCGCAGAAATGAATGTATTCGGTCACCAGAACCGGATAACAACAATATAAAATCTACAAATAAATATTTGAACGAAACATGGGTCATACTTCCATCAGCCAATAAGCGAAAAGGACAACCAGAGCCAATCGACTTGAAGCACGTGATGCGCTGACAAGCACACATGGCTGCCCCACTCCACCAACTACTGTAAAAAAAAGTCGAGTTCTTGAATGGTCAACAACCTTGGGGCGAAGTTTAGTTCTGCTCCAGTATTGGCACTCCCGAACCTACTACCGAGAGCGCGTAAATTTATCCTCAATACTGACGCCAGCACAGTGGCCTTTGGGGCTGTTTTATCACGACTGAGCAGGGATGGTCGTGAACACGTGATGGTATGTGGAAGCCGGTGTCTGTACCAGTCAGAAAAGAACTACTGCTCCACTAGGAGGGGGAGGCTGGCTCTAGTGTATTTCACGAAATATTATCGGCGTTATCTACTCGGGAGGAACTTTCTGGTACGCATCGATCATCATGCGCTTCAAAGGCTCTAAAACTTTAAGGACCCAGAATGTCAAACAGCGAGGTGGCAATAGTCGTTACAAGAGTACGAGTTGATCTGTCAACATCCTCCCGGAGAACAGTACTCTAACGCCGATGCTATGTCCCGGAGACCAGCTCGTAACCACGGAGACTTTTTGGCATGTAAAGAACAATACGTAACGATACAGAGTCTGGAAGGATCGGAGTAAGACCGTTGGGCGCACACAAAATATACGGACCCAGAAACCGCACTTATCTACGGGATAATTTAAAATAACGCTGACCGACAAACTGGCAAAGACATGGAAAGAGCCAGCTACGAAAGCAAAAGCCTTTGGGCACTGTAGGACAATCTGATTTTGACTGGATACGTTTCATTTCTCCACTACGGGGAAAATTATACTCGGCGAGTATATGCCCCTAAATCCAAGGTGAAAGAGGTTACGGCAGACCTATATCACCAACATGGTCAAGCTGGAGTGAACAAGTTGGAGTTTGCTGTCCAGCAGAGATTTTGGTGGCCACGTCTACGAAGATACTTTCGAGCCTTTTGCGCCTCTTCCGAACACTATGGTGGTTTTAAAAACCCACAAAAGGCTTTTCGACCACTGTTGCAACCAATGTCTGCAGTTGTACAACAAACTCACATCCCGGTCACGAACTACTGGTGACAAGTGCTAGACACACTTCGACAAGTTCGTGAACTAGCTCGTGTACGTTGAGGAGCTGGCTACCGGCGCCAAACGAATATTATGCCAGGAAACCATTCGGGATGCCGGTCCAGGTAGGACTACTGCTCTGGTTGCACATGACTGCACCGTGACCCGGAGTCCTGCAAAGTTGCATAAAGAATGGCAAGGTCCGTACGTTGTCGAAAGGGGCCCTTCTGAAGCCGCATGTCTGATCAGGAATTCTACCCAGTGGAACATTAAACCGATAGTGATGCACTTTATTGTTCTCAAAACATATATCCCAAACGAAGTGAACCTACCGAGAGGGAAATAGGCCACACCCCCAGAAGCAGGGCTAGAATTAGAGGTCCCAGTAGAATGTAGCACTGGTGGAGCACCGGGGACGGTGCTAACGTAGAAGAGGGAGTTGTGTGAACTGACGGTATGTTGAGCTTCAGCAGGACAACCAACTATTACAAACTCAATCAGACCTTCGTTCCTTTGTGTTGTAGCTGATCAAATCGACCTTTTGAATTCGGACCTGGACAAGATAATATCAGAAGACAAGAACAGTGAACATTGAAAGCTCATCTAATGTATTGTTATAACATGTTCTCACTCTGTCATTTTTATGGTAGAGTTACGTGGGAATATACTTCTTTTTGGATCCTCTCTCTTCTGCTTGCGTACTACGTACGCATTGAGTAGACAGGGTTCACAGCCGGTACATGGCACGATACGCTAGGCCTGGTCAAGACGCAATATTTGTCTGCCAATGGGCATGAGGATGAGGGTACCAAAGATAATGTACGTAGGTAATAACACTTCCAATAGATTTTCTGCTTCCTTATCTGTTCTGCCGATGGCTGGCGAGTCAATCAAGTTTACGTAACTCGTCGTCCATGCCGAAAGAAGCCAGGACTTTTGAAAGAAAGCAAAGCCACAGCTACCGTATTCCAAAGGATTCAGAAAATAGCTGACATCAAACGCTGTTGACCTGATTGAACGGATATTAGATGGAAGGATCAACGGAACAGAGATTTATTATTCATCTTCTGGAATGCTACCTCCAATTCAGCCAAATGTTTTACGAATTTTTCCAGCCCCGTTTGTTTGAATCCTCCTACTTTATCCCCCACAGAATTAGAAAAAAGGCGTTTTTATTAGGTTTGCACAAATATCAAAACACTTGCGTCGTACTTGAGCACGGAGGACACAACAATAACGTGGAAACAACCGTAAAATACGGAGATATCAATATTCGAAAGCAGTGAAGATGACACAGAGTAGCACGGCCAAATTCAAAGGCCTCGCCGAATACTAATGGTTATTATGATCACAAAGGTCGCTGTGATACGCTTGTGAAAGGTGATCCGGTATGCCTTATCAACACATAAGTGAATGCTTACATTGTACTTAGGCTAACACAAAAAAGTTATCCATCACAGGGGTTGATTTCTATACAGAGAACGGGTTGTTACCGGTAACAGTCTGTGACGGAGGGGTGATAAATCATGTAGTGTATAATTTCAATAAGCCGTTGAGTGACAGCCGGGACAGCCTGATGGTTGGGTGTCCGACTCAAGATGGTCCATCCCGCGGTGCGAGTCACCGTAAGGGTCTCGGCGGATATCCGCTGCTGATAATTCCTAACTAGGAGAAAACAGCTTTACAGTCCTTCTGTGGTTTCCAATGGTGAGTTGGGCAGTTAAATTGCATGATAAATCACACTAAAGAAATCATGTCTCCTACTTCGTATATGCTTATTTGCATTTGTCGAAGAACAGCAGTAACCGAAATATACAGACACTCATTATCTCGATTATTTGGCTGCATATTATACCTTCATTTTTGGTTAGGTTGACAGTGTATATTAGCTTTTGTATTATCAGTTCACTCACAAGCAGACGGCTGCTTTATCTTGTGTTGTTGTTATTTAGTAATTTATCCAATCCATAACTGAGCGCTCAAAATAATTCACAGTAAAGCATTGACACACGAGGGGAAAACTAGGTGGATCATAGATGCGCTTGTAGACGGAGTCCCATTCAGTGAAGTTAAACATTCTTCGAGTCATCCGTCTTCTCTTCCTATGGATTCGCTATCTTCTTGGTCTTTTATGTTCGCCGTGCTGCAGGGCATCTGTAGTAAGAACACAGAAAAAGCCCTTCCATCCCGTCCTAGAGTGTGACTTTTGATTGGCCGGGCTACGTATTTTGTTCTGCTCCTGGAAAAATGGATTTTTCATATTATCCTACTCGGTTAACGTGGGTACAAGCCTCTCATATACTCCACCGAGATTCATGAACATTAGAAACGATGTTGTGTTCAATGTGTGAATTTCTTTTGCCTATGGCTGCTATGATGCGAAATTGGACTAAATACAGAAACCTACTGTATGGCGAGCCACTCTTCGCTCTGTTATTCCATTTAAAATGACGGTGCCGTCTACTATCAGTGCTAAAAATTGTCCTCCCTTTTCGAAATGGTCGGATTTAACCAGCACTTCATGGAACCCAGTTGTTGATCTTACATGCACAATATGTGTTCAAGAATCTTGGTTAGATAAAAGTGTTGACTACATGTTGATTTGGATGGAAGAATTCCAGTGTCACCTCCAAGATCGGGTTGCAAGGAACAAAAAATATGGAGGTGTATTGATGATCTACGTTTGCAAAAGCTTGCAAAGGTCTAACTTATCCTAGTCAAGTCACAATTCCACAGTACGAAATGAACACATTATAAAAACCAATGTTTTTCCGACCGGTTACACTCCAACCTGATTTGGCGCTTTACATTTATATTTTTATTGTTTGAATCTAACAGAATTTGTAATATCAAGCAAGGAAAAGCTAACATAAACAATCCACTTATGATAAGAATCTTTCATGGAAGTTGATATAGGTGGTGCAAAGCACAGAGCTCTCATTGGGTATTCTGCACAACTCTTCACTGCTGGGATTACCAGGGGAATGTCGGCGATCGGGGTTCATTAGAACCAAAGTGAAATGAATCATCAATCAGCTACAAGAACACCAAAATGCCAAAACTGAAAGCCCATAAGTTACCTGTAGTACTCACTGATAGGACGTATTGAAATTGTCCCATTACGGAACTACGCGAACGTAAGTAGCAATAAGACCAAGGCTGCGAAATAGCGCCTTAGTAGTATTGCAGATTTAGTTTGTACAAATATGGTAAATCGGAGAAAATGATTGGTAGACTCGAAGACAACCAATCAGAGGGAGCTTTTGTCGTACTTGTCCGCGGTGATCCTGATTGGTTGAGGCTCATCCACGTGCGTGGCTACGAAGTTTTACTTGACCGTATCACTTGTGACAGCTGCTGAATCAACACAATACCATACAATTCTGCCACGTGCATTCGAAATAATCAGGAGATGAATGCCTTCAACAAGTAGTACGAGATCCTCTTCATACATAGAATTATCACAAGTTACTAATTAGTTATGTTTAAAAAGTGGATCACCTGTGGGATTGAACATAGTTTCAGAGGCTGAAACTGTAACCTCTGAGCTCCTAGGTCTCAGGTTTCGTGCAACTGTCGTTCAAATACACCTACAAATAATTCGAAGTGCGCACTTGGCAGTCTTGCATTGGTCTCGGTCTTCTTCCTGGATTTTGCACTCTGTTGTACAGTAATGACTGGAAAAGAAGGTAAAAAGAATACCACTTCTATGCAATACCTAAAACTGTATTTTTACCCGCCTAAAATGAATTATCATGTGGTATCCAACACCGAGATTTTCCATGGCAGTAGCAATCCCAAATTTGGCTAACTTATCAGACCGCGCTTGTCACCGAATCATTGCTTACCCCATAGATGAAAACTCTGCAACATGACATGGTACGGTGAAATTCAGGCATGACAGAAGCTCACAACAAACATTGTAATGAAACGTCCTCTCTCAAACTTCAACATACTTCACCCAAAAAAACCTGTAGCTAAGTCTTGCAAATAAGTGATGAAATGCAAAACTTCATCAGTAAGACAACACGAAACCAAGAGGATCAAAAATCAAGGAGGCTTCGTAAAAGTAATGATTTAGGCTTCAGAATTTATCCTCATCTTTCTCTTCGCCATTTAAAGGTGGGCTTTGGATGGGTATTCACTAAGCTGGGAGCCTTCCCGCCCTCTGATGTAAAGACAATCTTTCGAAACAGTTTCATTATCTTTGGTCTTTATGTCAAGTACGCCATAATGATAAGTACCACCGAAGATTCCCAGTCATCATCCCTTAGTATCTAGTCTGTATATCTTCTACAGGTTTGGGATGAATTGGATGAGATAGCTGACGACCTTGCAAACCACTGGTTCATTATTAATCCTAGTTGGTAGTGCGCATCAATTGCTTTTATTCTCTTGTATTTCTCGCCCTCTTCCGATAAACTATAGACATTGCCTTTTCCAATCTGCTAAATTTAGGAGTTTAAAACTGAAAGAATCGTTGTTTTTTACACACATCAATAACGTGTTCTGTCTATATTAATCCACTGTTCACTTGTCAGCTCTGCTAATTTTCTAAAGAAGGATGGAAAGACATTTAACACACGGGGCTTCTCCTTATCAGATATGTTTCTCCTGACCACCCAGATGATCAAGTCACCGATTTCCATAAAATATATTCGACTTCTTGGGAGATATTTGCACAAAAGTTCCCAGTATGCCCTAGGTCCCCTTAATTCGTTTATATGTCACATCATTTAGACCAAACCAGAGGATTCTACTTTCCGCTTTTCGGTAATGAATTATCACACGCTTCAAATTGGAAAAGAAGAAGCTTCGAAGAAAAAGAAAATTACCGACATTTGTGAAGAAACTTCCCTTGAAGCTTGACCATCGGCTCATTGGTTGAAAAAATGGATGCCGCATGACTTAGGAAACATGGGCTCTGATACAAAATTATCGCTCACAATTATTCCATGAAACAACTCGGTCAACGTGACATTCTATTTTGAAAAACCTCTCCGAAGTGTTCGATTTATAAAAGTATTTCTGCATAACAGCAGAATTAGGCTAAAGTGACTTTCTGGAATCAGTCCAACGCGTACATGAAACTGCACAACCATGTTGACAACAGCGTGGCAGAGAAATAACATGATACACCGAATTATCCTCTCACGTAGCGATAAACCCAGTTCAAGGAATTGAGCATTTCGCAAACGCCACGGCCATGAAAGCTTGTGAATCTCAGAAAGAAAAAGTTACTGGATATTTATTCTCATAGAAATATTCACCATTGTATATTGTGTATTATTTCCCCAGTGTCGACTCGTGGGTCCGCTTTCATCCCCAAAACACTTAGTTCAGTATTGTTTGCATGCATCAGTTACACCCTCGAAATTCTATTTGGACAAAGTGCATTCACTGTGCACTACGGAATTGCGAAATAATTTCAACCTTATCAGTATCGAAGCTGTTTGGGGGAAAGCTGTAAAGCTCTTCACCCTCGATAGGTCAACAGTTTTCCAGTTAAAAATCATGCGAAATAATCAAGTGCATCCACGCCCATACGTTACTCAATCTTCTGTGAGACGATTTAGTGCGTTGACCCACAGCAAGGTAATCATCGTGAAGCAAAGTTTGGTCTGACAATTTGAAAATATTTATTATATCAACTCATTAGATTTGCACTATTCAGTATGTAATAGATAACACTTTGCTGACAATGCTTATGCTATCTTTAGGTATTAGGTATCAATATTATTGAGAAGAAATATATATTGAAACGACTATCGTAAATGTTCCTACACAAGAGAAAGCGTGTACTTGCATTTGACTGTGCAAATACACATCAGTGGAAATACTCATCCACAATAAACTATCCTAAACAAGTAACCGTCAATCAGTTGTCCCATCGGGGGCCCACAAAATTCATTTTACATCAAACTCATCAGGATTTGTGATTCAGAATTTCTCAATCACCTACTGACCATCCAAGTACGAACCAAATAATTTACCACACTGCCTCTCACAAATATTTCCAAACTTCCTAATGGTATAATTTCATGTAATCCATTTGTTAGATGATGTGTCGGATAAAGTGATCATTTACATCATCTAGTTTTCATCAATGGTAAAATAATGAAATTGATTTCCTCATCCGTTAGTCAGTGGTGAAATCTAATTATTTCCGCTGAACCTCGTCCAAAGAGAACTATCAATTCCCTACATATATTCTGTCCACTGGAACACCAAAACATTCATCTGTTATTCAACAGTTTTCACTTTCCCATTCCATCATCTGTTCCATGAATTTCTTGCCCCCACTCACTCAGCTGAATGTGTTAAACGCCACGAACTGGTCACCAATGGACTTGATATCAGTCTTTCAAAGTCCATTCATTATAATGACCGGAATTTGATAGATTGCCTATGAAACCATTGCAAACATTTGTCCAAGTAATCTATCTTGCTTAACAGTTATGTATACAGATAAATAATCTTCCCATCTGATGACAATGCTGCGGTCTAGAAATAGTCTGGAAAATCTCGTGATCACCAATCTGATTCGAATTGGTCCATCAATCTCCTTGATACAACTCGACTGCACCCTGTTGTGCATTTCATTTTCTCATTCCATCTGTCGGATTTATTCACAGTGGAATAACCTGAATTGAATCGTGGGATGTATTGTCAAATAAAACAAGGTGATCGAAAATCAAATGAGTTGAACAAGGTTCTGTTTGCGAGCCACATCAACGAACATCACGACGAGACTGCACCTTGACGTGGTGTGATGGCTTGTGAGACTCTATGACCCAGTGAGCTATACGCGATGGATGTTTTATTCCGGAGATGCAATCGATTCTGAAAGGCCAATGGGCAGAGGCCAGAGACAGTTCAGTCTCCTGGTCCTCCAGGTTGGTAGTCGATCCGAGCTGGCAACTCAGTCGGTAAAATCAGTGGAAGAATAATTGATCCTGACAAACGGTCTACCACTCAACAACCCCGCACCCGTGCGGACAGTTTCTCGCTAGAACTCAAGGCTTTGGATGAGGACTCTAATCGTTCTCTTGCTTTGCAGCCGGACACCCTAGCAGTACCACTCCAACAATTCTCATGAACTTCACGAATACAAAGAATTCCACACTGCACCTGTCGTCGCGCAGGATAATCGGGACCGTGCTGCCCACTGCATCGAGCGGGATGAGAAGTGATAAGTGGGCTACTGCTCAGAGTTCCCTCTCTTTTATTTAGCCTTTATCTTCTGTCCCAAACTATCGTTCTTCATCCACCCTATCTATACATTATTCGCCCATCGATTTCACGCTCGATACTCGTGAATAACCCTCTGTCTTGTAACTTATATTTTCTCAAGCCTCGTCAGCCTCTAAATGTCGGCTCCTTTTACGTGCATACACTCGTGCAGGCCTATCAGCAGGAGTGTCTAGCGCTCACAATAGATTCTCTGAAGATTAATGTCTGTTACTTAAGTGAAACGAGTATCCAGAATTCGAGCAGTGTGATTCAGCTAGATACCTGTTATTAGTCGTTTTTTGGCTGTAAGACTCCAGGGGTCAGTTGGCGTTCAAAAGGATAGCTGTGTTGAGCACAACTTGTTTGTAGTCTTGGCATACGCTCCAACGGAATGCAGCTGTGACATGCATAAGGCTGAGTTCTATGATGAACTCACAACTCTCGTTCGCAGGAGCAAAGGTTCTGATATTGTAGCACTAGCTGGTGACGTTAATGCACGAGATGGCAAACTTAGTGCGTCAGAAGTTTGTTCAGGGGAGCCTCGTGGCTGACTCACTCAGCGCACAGGTAACGGGGATAGGTTTCTCCAGTTTTGTGCAGACAATCTGTTATTCCTATCTAGTATGAATTTCTGACAGAGCTTCCGTCACATGGCGACATGGCGCTCTGACGCTACACTTATGCTGAGTCAGATTGATCATATCGCGCAGTACACTACCGATGGCTCAGTTCTGTTCGGAACAGTAGATCTTTCTGGTTCACGTACGTAGAGTTGGAATATGCTTTATCTCTCCAGCTCCATGATCTTCGAGACAAACCGCAAACCCGGCTAACCGTACAACGTTTGTCTGATCCATTTCATATTGCATGGTATCGAAAGAACTAACAGGTTTTTTGAGCCAGAAATTAATTCAGCTGATTTATTGCACAAATCATCATTCAGTTTAGCCGACAATGTCATAATTGTGCCTTGGATTCACAGAAGGCGTGCTCCACATGTATTCTTTTCAATGTTTCACCGGCAAGTGCCTAATGAATATGTGGGAGGATATAATACAAGAAGGTTGGTAGTTCTGCCTTTGACAAGCGGTCACGATTTCCGCTTACATTTTCACACGTGAGTTGTGAAGTAAGAATAGCTTAGACATTTACCTATTCTCAAGTGTCTCGACCATGAAAGGAACAGACAGGAACTCAATTCAATGCGAGGTTATCGATCGTGAGAACCAATTATGGCGAGTGAATCAGATCGGGCTACTTTTATCCCACCATTTTGAGCCGACTAAATTCAACTACGAGTCTCGTTCTGGATTTCGAGGGTCTATTGTGTTCGACGGTAGCTCCGTTTGAACACATAATCAGATCTCACGAACACCACCGACTCGTTATGCAACCAAATTAATTGGAAAATAACTCCCAGTTGGGTGTCTGCGCTCTACTCTGGGAGTCGAATCCTGAGTGCCATTCCATTAGAGTGATTAGATCATTTTCGCGACCCTTCCTAACAGTGTAGTGACTTTTGCACGCATAAATGTGTGTGTGTGTGTGTTTGTGTGTGCGGGAAAGAGGTTTTTCTCAAACCAAAAATTTGATAATTCTATGTAATGGAAAATCAGGCTGAGGTTTTCCGTGTCCATGGATCGGTTTGTGGCTAAAACGCATATGGGTTTGGGACACAGTGATACCAGTAACTGTTTCCAGCCTGTAAACGTGTTTTGGCAACCGTAAGTGAACTGGTTGGTTATATGCATCAAGAATAATGTGACGGACAAAACGATTATTGAGCCTATCATTCTGGTTGCCTGCAGTCGGAGCAACTGGGGGGCCATACACATCCGACTTTGAGCGGGGGATAGATTTTTACCCAAAGGACTCAAAAGGTGATCAACATTACTGCACCTCTGTTTGCAGTTATTGAGAATATACCAGACTTGACTCATTTCTCACTCCAGTATCGACCAGACCGCAGCCGTTGAACAAAGACGTCGCGTCTCACCGCATCGAATCAATAGCGACCAAATACCTGCCCAAAATGAAATAATTATATATATATATATATATATATATATATATATATATATATATATATATATATATATATATATATATATATATATATATATATATATATATATATATATATATTCACTAGAATCTAATTTGTATCGTCTGGAGTGTGAATGGATACTCTTCAATGAAGAGCCTACAAATGAATCACAACTGTGATTTCTCATAGTTGTTCGTGTCTGGGTCACCGCTAACCCAACGAACAACGAGGGTGCATGTGCAAGCGCTCATATTGATAGCAAGTAGTGTGTAAATGTGTGGATATATATATGTATATAATTTTGGAAAGTATTGAACACACCCACGATTTAGATCCAAGTACGTAATGTAGGCTACTATACGTTGCGACGATTCATTTACAGACCCTTACAATCAGATTTAATTGTCATGCGGAAGAATGAAGGAAGATGAGAGGACAGTCGGTAGGTCTGTCAATCGGTTTGTTGCTCGATCGATTAACCGACCAATCGATCGATTAGTAAAGGAGAGATGCAGGGGATGTGATGAGTGTCATCGTGTGAGCAGTTATAGATCCGGATCGATAGTGCTCCCGTGGGTGAAGTCATCAGTCTTCGGCCAGGGAAGCTCGAGGGCTTGCACTTCTTTCGCGAACAGTTGGAACTTAAGGACCCGTATACACGTCGCTTCAGCCATCGCTAGCGTTCGGCATCTGATCGCTTTAGATTCGTTATGTGGCACTCTGTGCACAACTGCCCTGCAACCCAACCCGGTTTTACTCATGACAAATAAATCTAATTGTAATGGCTTGGAAATGAATCATCGAGAACATATGTTTGCCTGTACTACGTGTTTTATTGTTATGAATGTACAGGTAAACATAAACTGTTCTAGCCTGATGTAAAGGTCATAAAAATGTGCATCTCTGGTCCAGAAAGTTTTTCACCTTTCATTTTACCAACGGTTCTGATAGACCTCTCCTTCTCTAGTCCAATTTTCAGCGCATGCTTATGGAAGAACCTAGGCAATACCGTCAATCTGGAAAAGTCAGATTCATCACAATTTTAGTAATGTACGAAATGATTAGGAGAATAATGTTTTTCATTCGGTTTTTCCACAGCAATATTTCATCTACTACTCGAAGTGATTATGAAACTTTCCAACTTCTGCTCATCACACTGCGAACACGGGAACTATATGAGTAGTTGAATAACCTACGCGACCGTCCGATTATCAATCACGATGGTCGACAGCACGGAACTTCGGAAACGGAAGAGTTGCCGGGAATTTCGAATTCAAATGATAATCTGTCACTTTTCGTTTTTCATAATGAACAGACCGAGAAAAGCGCAGTCATTCTAGCTGCGTCATTCGGAGACCACACAAAAGGGTCCTGTGACTCGTATATGATTGATGGGGTGTGAACAGAAGAGGAAAACCTAGTGAAGCGTAGCTTGGACAGTGTCTGTCAAATGAAGTTGAGCAAATGAATTTTTTTTCCATCAGAATTCACCAACCGTTTTCCCTAACCAATGTATTTTTCGCCCGATTAAGCGAACCAGTGGCAAAGAGAATGACTTTCAAACAGTGTAGGGCGTGTTAAATGTTTCGGGTGAATTGGGCGGGTTATCGTAGCGTTGATATTCTAATTTGACCAAGCGGTAGGAGGATCTGATAAATGGTCCATAAAACCCTTCCAGCGGATTAGATTCACCAACTTGATACTCTCGTAAATCGATTAGAAAAAATTTGGCCACGCCCTACTTGTGGGTGGGCACAATGTACGGAGTACTCTCCCTTATCGTAAGAGGCTTCTGTACCTTCCGACAGACCAAAAAACAGTGACATGTAAACACGAAAACCTGAGAATCACTTCACGACTTACCACTTTTAATATGATAATATACAGCTAGAGGCTCACGATCGAATAAGAAGACGTAATTTGCACCGCGCATCCCACAGCCCGAGCTGTCCATTTAGAAAGTTTAAAACAAGACAGAAACACAGAGGAATGATATCTGAAGCAAGTACACAAAACAATCCGAATAACCGTAGTGTCCAGAAAATAGCACGTCTACAACAGTTCCGGAACTGGATTCCTCCTAGGCAAAGTGAGTTGGCCTGGAAGGGGATTGAAAAGAACCTGAGAAACCTACCTACTAGAAATTTGTGACATCCAGGCAAGGGAAAAATCAATAAAGGCTATGGGGAAGCGAACAGACCTACCAGATCTACCAGAACGTAAATAAGTCGAACGAGTAGTGTGAAAGCATAAAACCCACTATATCGGAATGGATAGTATGAATACTGATCACACTTCTTCGTTAAAAAAGGAAGTTCTCTTACATTGTGTCCCCTTCTTCCAAATTCTCACCGTTTATTCCCAAATATTTCCTTATCCACAGGAAACCGTGGTCATCTGTTTTGGCTTAAGTGTCTCCGAAGGAAATCTTGGATCCTCTCTGTGGACAATACGGTTAAGGTTTCTGACATTTTCCGTACTGCATTATCCCTTGGTGAAATGAGCGAAGTCGAGCTGCTAGACTGGATCTCGTCTGACAGCCAGTTATGCGCGGTGAAACTTAGAGGTTCGTACAAATTTGGGGGCGTCCTTTCAATGGACGCAATTTGTTTCTCGTTTCGGCACCGGATACAATCAGGAACAACTTCTACCAAAATTTACTTGACCTCGTAAGCAGCCTAAATCAGGCTTAAATTGTTACTTTGAATTGAGACAAGAAAGTGAATTGATATCCATTAGGTGAGGAGTAGTAGTGGAGACATTGTGGTCTAGAGACCTGTCCTTCAGACAAGAGCGGAGGATTTTTTCAACTTAGTTCATCTGGGTCCGTTGCCGATTCTAAGAATGCGTGCACCATGTGTGTGGTACAAGAGGTTAGATCGACTGATTCTTTCACTGGCGAGGAACAGAGGACGACCACGTCACAGAGCTCAAAACCCTCCTCTCTCAGATTGTTTTGTGTACGTGCTTCGGATATCATTCCTCTGTGTTTCTGTCTTGCTTTAAAATTTCTAAATAGACAGCTCGGGCTGTGGGATGCGCGGTGCTAATTACGTCTTCTTATTAGATCGTGGGCCTTTAGCTTGAGTGGAGACCAGCATGTCATGGAAGGCAGCATTCTTGGTCCAAACGAGCCGATGGCCGAATTCGCAATTCATTTGTTTATGTCGGGAAACCTTGTCGTGTAACTGAAACGCAACATTTTTATGGTCTTGTTTAACAGTGGGCCATAATAGGAAGGATAGTGTTCTGTCAAGGGACTTACGAGTTGTTTTGGAAGGGAGAACGCTATCTAAGAAGAAAACACCGACCACACTCTAGAAAGCTGTTGCTGGTCGTCCACGAACACTTTTGAGTTATCCAGAATCTGTTCATTTACGGTTAGCCGAGATCATATCGGCCATTCCCTATCTGCAACCTGGATACGCGCCAGGTCACATAAAGCTCCTTTCTTCAGGTTACGGGGCAGTTATCACAGGAACGTTAGAGTTAACTTGGACGGTGATTGGTCGAAAATATAAGTATGAACTTTGCGCCAGATTGATCGCTGTTAGGCTAGTAGTGTTATTCTAAGAGTGACGAAAATCTTCGACTGTTCCCTTGTTCAGCCTTTCTATCAGAGTAATCTTATGCTATTTACGAGGAGAATTATCCCCTTTGAAAGCCAGTGGCTAAAGGGGCTGGTTCTACCAAAAAAATACTTCCATGCGTTCTCTGCGTACTAACATCAGTTGTTACCCAGCGGAAGAATGAGTAAAGTGTCACACAGAAGAGCTAAGTAGTTCTTCTTTTGATTTTAGCTGGGAGTTGAATGGCAATACAGCCCTATAGATAGTTTTGCCAATCAACATTTTGCTCCTCTGTTTTAGTCCTCGTTGTTCTGTCTGTTCTAGTTGCTGGCCACTATCGGTGTTAGATTTTGTGTGTGTCCATTTGCATTCTAGTTTCCAAAGTTAATCAGTGTATTTCAGGTTTCCACATAGTTTAGATATTTATTCACACGAAGCATGTTTTCTTTGTTTCAACTACTTCGCATAACAGGCACATTATATGTAACAAAAGTAAAACAAGATCCTCACTGCTTAAATCGAAATAGTTTTTTTTTGCCCCATAAAGAGGAGATTTCCCTTCATGAAATGCGGTTTCTGAAGAGCTTGCTCTCGTTGCCCACAGGTTGCGATATCCGACAAATGTGGCTAAGCTGATCATTGGGATATGCTCGCACACGTAGCATCAAAGACCAAATGAACTTCATCGAATACTCATTGGATGAACTATTGTAAAGCAAGCTCGAGATACCGCACTGAAACTATCAACTAATGAAACCATGCCAACAAGGACGGAGAGAAAAGAGATCAACATGCGAGTGTGATCGGATTCCTTCTTATCAAGTTGACAAATATGCTTTTATAACTCACTGTGAAATAGTGTAAATCAAACGGTTGCTTGAGTTCTTGAATCAGCTTGACATTGAACGATTATTCGCTGAAATAAAATGGATAAAACTTTTTGCTCTGAGGTTACGGAAAACCAAGATGACCATGTTTTCTTCCAGCCAATCGATCAGTCAACAGATCGACTGGTTTGAAATTGGTAGGTTGATATTTCCGTCCATCGATTCGCGTACAGAATCGAGAAAATAAGGAGAGCCTGAGTTTCTTAGATTCAGGACGAGCTTGGAGAAGCATGTCGTCGACCTGTGGTCAGAGAAGCACAAGATAAGGTACCACTTTCCCACTGGAATCGATGACATGTGTGCCTCCGAATTGGCACTCAGATTACGTTGGTCGTTGATGTGGCTCGCAAACAGAACCTTGTTCAACTCATTTGATTTTCGATCATCCCATTTTATTTGAGAATACATCCCACGATTCAATTCAGGTTATTCCACTGTGAATAAATCCGACAGATGGAATGAGAAAATGAAATGCACAACAGGGTGCAGTCGAGTTGTATCAAGGAGATTGATGGACCAATTCGAATCAGATTGGTGATCACGAGATTTTCCAGACTATTTCTAAACCGAAATATCATGCAGCGTTGTCATCGGATAGGAAAACTATTTACCTGTATACATAACTGTTAAACAAGATAGATTACTTGGACAAATGTTTGCAATGCTTTCGTAGGCAATCTATCAAATTCCGGTCATTCTAATGAATGGACTTTGAAAGACTGATATCAAGTCCATTGGTGACCAGTTCGTGGCGTTTAACACATTCAGCTAAGTGAGTGGGGGCAAGAAATTCATGGAGCAGATGATGGAATGGGAATGTGAAAACTGTTGAATAACAGATGAATGTTTTGGTGTTCCAGTGGACAGAATATGTATGGGGAAATGGTAGTTCTCTTTGGATGAGGTTCAGCGGAAATAATTAGATTTCACCACTGACTAACGGATGAGGAAATCAATTTCATTATTTTACCATTGATGAAAACCAGATGATGTAAATGATCACTTTGTCCGACACATCATCTAACAAATGGATTACATGAAAGTATACCATTAGGAAGTTTGGAAATATTTGTGAGAGGCAGTGTGGTAAATTATTTGGTTCGTACTTGGATGGTCAGTAGGTGATTGAGAAATTCTGAATCACAAATCCTGATGAGTTTGATGTAAAATGAATTTTGTGGGCCCCCGATGGGACAACTGACTGACGGTTACTTGTTTAGGATAGTTTATTGTGGATGAGTATTTCCACTGATGTGTATTTGCACAGTCAAATGCAAGTACACGCTTTCTCTTGTGTAGGAACATTTACGATACTCGTTTCAATATATATTTCTTCTCAATAATATTGATACCTATTACCTGGAGATAGCATGAGCATTGTCAGCAAAGTGTTATCTATTACATACTGAATAGTGCAAATCTAATGAGTTGATATAATAAATATTTTCAAATTGTCAGACCAAACTTTGCTTCACGATGATTACCTTGCTGTGGGTCAACGCACTAAGTCGTCTCACAGAAGATTGAGTAACGTATAGGCGTGGATGCACTTGATTATTTCGCATGATTTTTAACTAGAGAACTGTTGACCTATAGAGGGTGAAGAGCTTTACAACTTTCCCCCAAACAGCTTCGATACTGTTGAGGTTGAAATCATTTCGCAATTTCGTAGTGCACAGTGAATGCACTTTGTCCAAATAGAATTTCGAGGGTGTAACTGATGCATGCAAACAATATCGAACTAAGTGTTTTGGGGATGAAAGTGGACCCACGATTCGACACTGGGGAAATAATAAACAGTAGGAATACAATGGTGAATATTTCTGTGAGAATAAATATCCAGTAACTTTTTCTTTCTGAGATTCACAAGCTTTCATGGCCGTGGCGTTTGCAAAATGCTCAATTCCTTGAACTGGGTTTGTCGCTACGCGAGAGGATAATTCGGTGTATCATGTTATTTCTCTGCCACGCTGTTGTCAACATGGTTGTGCAGTTTCATGTACGCGTTGGACTGATTCCAGAAAGTCACTTCAGCTTCATTCTGCTGTTATGCAGAAATACTTTTATAAATCGAACACTTCGGAGAGGTTTTTCAAAATAGAATGTCACGTTGACCGAGTTGTTTCATGGAATAGTTGTGAGCGATAATGGTGTATCAGAGCTCTTGTTTCCTAGGTCAAACACAGCTCACTCATTCTGGTGAATAACGATTACTTTGGGGATGTTCTTATGGATGTGAGGGTTTTGCGGATTTTTATTTGTGTGATAAAACACAAGGATATGCCCATTTTTGGCGTGTGACAGGCTTGTCAGCCTTTACGAGTCAGCTTTCAATGTACCACCTAGTCCGTAGGCACAATTCATGTCTTAATTTGAATTGCCTCTCCATTTAAACAAACACTTAAACAATGCTACTCCAGCGCTCTAATCCATGAGGTAGGGTGTATTCCCTCGAGCATTATTAAATTAACCAGTGACCCTCCCAAAATAATTTCATAGACTAATTATTCTATTTCCCCTCTGCCCGATACCCTTACGCTGAAAATTTCTATGCGAGTATACTACTGATCGGCATACTTCATCGGGGATTCGATGCTCGTGAGAACCTAGTGAGAGTGAATTCCCCCCCCCCTTCCACCCCCACCCCGTGGATTAAACTGGGTAAAGCTTTAGGGGGTTAAAGACGTCAGGCATTATTTCCACAACAACATGGCTATGTTTATCAATAAAACATTTCCGTATTCAATGCTTGTGTCTGAATCTAGTGCCTGAGAGTTATTATTTGTCATTGATATTTGAGTAATGAATTTGGCAGTTACATGCCACAGTCTCAGAGGATATGAACGGCAAATTTCTTCAATCGACGACTGGGAATCCAGTGTAGTCCTTTTGATGGTATTTTGAAGGCAGTTGTATGTCAAGAAATATTACGGATATACGCATGTTTATTTATAAAAATCTTGTAAATGGAAGAAACTTATTTTCCGTGTGTTACTTCGAGCATTTACAAATGATGCAGTGGGTAAATGAGAATGTATGAGCAGTCATCGAGAGCAGGAAGCAGATAAGGGTGCAACCAATCTGGTAATTTGATCACACGCTTCAGCATAATGAATGAATGATGTCCGCTATGGGAGACACAGTAAATGTGGACCGCTCAACCAGGTGACGTGGAAAGAAAGGTGTGAAAAACTGCGGACTGGGAAGAATTTGTACGTGGGAACCGTAAGAGGACCACTTGTTACTGCCATATCAGCGGTAACTTTTACCTGAAGTCACTTTGCTTGCACGATTCTGGCTCCAGTAATCAAATCGCTGTGGCTTCTAACGTCATCCACAACCTCCTGCGTAATCCTTCCGCGTGAACTGTGGGATATATCAAGACTGCTTTGAAGCTGTCGCTGTTTTGACGGGTTCATTCAGATGAATCAAGTGATCAAATTACCAGATGGGTTAGACACTCAGTCAATCACTGTTCTCTATAGCTGTACGTATACTCTCATTCACCCAGTATTATATATACGTGTATATACACGTGTATAAATGCCTGAAGTGATATATCAGGAGGAAATTTCTTCATGTTACAAGCTTTCTCATGAATCAATGGGAATACTCTTTAGTCTATTCATAATTTTTTTCATTCTGGTAATTTGACTGCTCTGCTTCTGAGTGATTTAGGCGCTGTTTATTCACTATTCTATCAACTTTGTTATCAGTTTTATTATTTGTTTTGCGAGCAATCAAAGGCTGTCAAATAATGAAAATGACCATCTGTGGAAGCAGGATTCGAACTTGGTACAGTCAGCTAAGATGACCTTGTGACCATTACTTGTTTCCTTGCGCACAACTCGACTTGCCAACTAGGAACCGTAATAGGGCTTGTCACACCAATTGTGTTTCGGATTCCCCTGACACCGTTATGAATGCAATATCAGAAGAAATACGTCATAAATCCAACCGGCGATTTTTATCAGAGAAAGACATTCGTGTTCTGATAATGTCACAGTATCATGCTGTCAATCATTCACTTTCTTCAGTACGTTGGACTCAATTGTCGTCTGATTTTCTGGACAGATAACGATGATCCGTAGCAGTAATCTGTTGAATGTCTTCATTAAGAACAACATCATTTTTTCTGATCAGAATACGCAATAAGCATAAACAATAAATACTGCAGCACGACGAGTGTGTGCAACGTTTCGTTAAGCTGTGGAGATTTTTTTTGAACGAATTATTTGTTATCTCACCACTCCTACACGATCAGTGATCCTCCCCGGGAACAGGCAGGACGGGAGTGTCTCGTGTTCCTCTCTGATATGATATAAAAAACAACAAGCTTCGTAAGTCCACAAAATTCAATGGATTTTTTACCGGGTTTCCACCGTTACATTAACTGGACTCTACAATGTTGGTATACAGCCTGTGCGTCAAAATGAGAGGTGAGATTCATAGAAAACAAATTCACACTAGAATCTCCTTTGCGTACCAATGCACGGATGGTACGAAAATCGACATCAAGTGAAAACAGAACGGTTGAGTGTATCAAGAAGGAACCTAATGTTCCAACTGAATCTGTTCTGTTCATCGTTCTGTGCAGTGGCTCTCTTCGTTAACTGACTCCGAACGGTTTACACACCCGGCCCAGTCTCAAGTGGATTGTCTTCGTCAGGATTTGAGAATATCGGAAGGCCCAGCAATTAAATAATTCGGCTAACTGCGAAATATTTTCATTACCAGGTTTCCTTTGCTCATTTCGATGAAATCATTTAGTGTACTCAAATTTCCTCATCAACTTAGGAAGAGTTTATCAAAATATGAACATCGAACAATGGGATCAACCGGGAAACGTGACTGAACGAAAAATAAAAGAGAAACAATGCGATAAACCTGAGGATTTTTTTACGCAAAATAAAATCAGTCGAAATGTGGATACATATCTACTACATTGCCTTTGGCGCAGAAATCAATCATTTGAGCTTCAGTATTACTCAAAAGTCTTGATGAACATTACTTTTCTCTCCCTATGAATTCGCTTGCACCTGTGACCATTCCCACATTGGAAAGATCATCGGCTGTCGTTGAGTGATCGAGGATACACCTGAATTTTAAAAGCTCCTTCCCCGAGTTAATTTGAAAAAGAAAATCAGTAATACTTATATAGGACATGTTCGCTACACCGGAAGATGCTGCTCGTTGCTGAATGTTGCACCTTGTATAGGTTTTAACCTAGGAACAAAGAACAACAAATAATGTGAGTATCAAAAGACGGGAGGGAAACGGCACAACAATGGGACATCCAATTTGACGAATGACTCTGTTCTTTCACAAAGTGATTGTTTCCATCGGTCCATGAAACTGCCTTGGAAAACCACGATAGTCTTGCCTATCTAGCTGCAAAGACCAGTCGAAACACAACATTCCAGTCAGCTAGATGTTCCGTCGTCACACGGTGTTCGACTTTTTTTTGGGTGACCCTTATTTGGTCACGGGAAGTTCGATCTAGTTCGGAATAGGTTCGAAATCAGAACCGAAGGTCAGGTCAAACGAATGTTGGCAACCATCGAAACAAAAATTTGGTTACGCTGCCAATAAACCAATTGACCTCACTACTCTGAACTCAATCTATTGTATGCATTCCAATCAAATCAGTCCGTCTGAAGAAAGGTAAAGTACCGGGTAATAACTTGCAGGTATTGTCAAAACCAATGCATACGGGTGTCCCACAATCGCATTTTGTGCTCGCACTCGATACCACAAGAGCTGAACTACATAACTGTATATGTACCGTAACTAATAATTAGTGGCCACGTTTTAGGATAACTATGCTAAAATTCAGACGAAACCACATTTTTGCTACTGCCAGTGGGCCACAACCATGACGGAATATGAGGATGTGAGGGGAAATGGAACATTATTTTACATTGAACTTACTAAAACTTTGATGAGAACTTTAGTATGCAAGGAGCAGTGCCTTCCGTGGGGGTTGCTCGTGTTCGACCTGCAAAATACAAAAAACACAGAGAACTCCATGAGTACGAAGGCTCAGTAAGTGCGTCAACAGGATCCTACACTTACATTGATCGAACATCAATATGGCTGCCATCAGCCTCCTCATTACAGAACACAATGTTTGTGCACAGCATTAAACATGCGGTCTGTCTTTATTCTTCAGGATTTTTCTCAATCTTGTCGGAATAGAGTCCACCATGCAGGTGATGAAATAGTTCCTCGTTTCATGCACCATCACGCTT
This sequence comes from Fasciola hepatica, assembly GCA_948099385.1. NCBI lineage: Eukaryota > Metazoa > Platyhelminthes > Trematoda > Plagiorchiida > Fasciolidae > Fasciola > Fasciola hepatica. Next base: position 5,439,260 of record CANUEZ040000179.1, read on the forward strand.
TATACTTTTGACTCCACTAGTCACTGTGCATGTAGCCCTTTGATTTGTCTCTTAAGAACCGAGTTTCCAAGAATACCTCCAAATCTGCGTCAGCAAAGGGTAGTCATATGAACAGGACCTTGAAGTTGTGCACACATTTGCAGGTCTTACGGGAAATAATGATGAGAAAAGTCTTTCTGTATGAATTTATTTACAAACCTCTCGTAAAATAAAACATGAACCATTCTCGAAAAACTATCGCCTACCCAGGTGACCTCGTTTCGTCAAATTCAAGGACTTTCCTAAATATAACAGCAAATAATTCCCCCACACTCGAGGAGTCTCGAATTTAAGTCCACCAACAAAGTTAAACGTGTTTTGTTGCAATCCAAATCAACAATGGTGGCTCCTCTGATATATCGAATTCTCGGGGGATATTCGTACACCAAATGATATTTTTCTGAGCCTTCCCCAGTTCATCACGTACCAAACACTCAAACGATAGACAAACCCACGGCCAAAATGACAGGTCCCGGGATTCAAAACCAGCTGTTGCGAGCAAAAGTTGCCCGCATTATTTAGGCTTGTATTGCAGTCTTCATATCATATGATGCTAGCAGCGCTGAAAATTGTCACCACCCTATATGCAACAGGAAGTGAGACAGCCTGGGAGTATTCCTTCTCTGGATTAAGGACAGGGATTTCCGGCACTGTTTTTCCAAAAGCAATGCCAGTAGGATCGTCCCACTCATTCGATTTGCTAGGTCTTCTACCTCTGAAATGTGTACCTGGGGTAGATTTGTGTGATTTATCCGATAACTAGTGCTCCTATTCACGTTAAAACACTGAGCAAGACAAGGCAGAAAAAGATTTAAATTACTGGCCTCTGCTGTTGTTCTTTGATCCTTTATAAGAAGATGCCGAGAAAATTCATTTTCGTCGAATCGTTTCATCGTCATCACTACTAAAATGTCAGCCTTCACCGGAGCCCGCCCCTCCCCAAATGACCTTGAAATAGAAGCTCACATTGATGAGAACCGGAATTTCATTTTTCAGTGAGCTTGGCAGTCATCTTTTAAAAGCTTTTTTTGAACCACACGCATCGTGAAATCTACAAAGAATGAAACAATCTCCCGTAACCTTATTATATAGCTATGGCCATGAAAAATGTATTCGCTGAAATAATGGCTTCTGCCAAAATATCAGGATGGTAAGCCTGTCTGAATATACCCTAGGTTGGTTTACGTGATCCAGTTGATCAGCTTTATTGTTTCTACTTCTTGTTAAATTCTAGATTATTTTATTCAGAGCCTTTTACTTTGGCAATTAAGGTCACACATATTCAACCACCCATAGCGCCCCAAAAAACTAGTTTGAAATAAAAGGAAAGTTTGAATGAATGAGTATCATTATCCGATGGCGTGATAAACCCTAATTAGGTCATGAAGCTCGAAATGTATACTGAGTAATTTTTCATACGCATCACAGTCGACTCTACCTGCATGGTAGAGTATGTGTCACGTTTCCGTCAGAGTTGAGTACACTGAAATTCCAACAGTTAAAAATCTCAGTTTTCCCTACACTCAAAAAAATGTTCATAGTGAGTTCTACAAAATCAGAAATTCATCACCAGGCACTGATTAGAATGCGATTATTGACAAAAAAATTCATTCACCAGCAATAACTATTCGGAATATATTTCCCTCATATAGATACAATTAAATTTTAGTGACACAAAACACCTAGTTTCTATACAAAGCAAATCACTTCACAACTTATAAGTGAACATTGTCTTACCAATATAACCGAAAATCTTTGTGGAATTGTCGTTTATTGGAATGATTATTTCTTTTGAGTAATCGACAGTCTTCGATATGAGTAATATGGGATGGTATCTGGATCATAGGACAAAAATTCCCTGGAAGCACACGACCGGTTTCGCGGTTAATGCCGCTTATCAGGTATGCGTACCCGGTACTCTTCCGCCCAATCATCCTTATACTTGAGCACTCCACAGTTAGTTTACAGCCGTAATCTCATTTGAATCGAATGGAGGTTGGATGGACGGAGAGTCCATTTTTAGAATCACACGGTCATTCTTCCAAATGGACTTTCCGTCCATCCAACCTCCATTCGATTCAAATGAGATTACGGCTGTAAACCAACTGTGGAGTGCTCAAGTATAGGGATGATTGGGCGGAGGGGTACCGGGTACGCATACATGATGAGCGGCAAAAACCACGAAACCGGTAGTAAGCTTCCGGAGAAATTTTGTCCTACCATTCAGATACAATGCTATACTACTCATATCGAAAATCCATACCTGGACCATGTGTCGTCGTTCTGAAGGATAGCCGTGTTAACCGACGAATTAACTTTGGAAGAAGCATCGAGTGATTCTAAAAATGGACTCCCCGCCCACGCTCGCTCCTTTCGATTCAAATGGGACTGCAGCTGTAAATCTGCACTCTTATTAATTCGATCAAACTGTTGTTGAGGTAACCCTCATGCATCAATGTCGTGGTTCACACCATGCACCGTGAAACTTGAAAGGAAATGTTTCATTTGCACAATGCTTGACAACACATCAAAACGAAGTCACGTGATTGATCTTCGGCGGACAAACAAATCGATCACAATGTCGATCGTGAGTTACGAACACGTTTGGGTTAATTGGGTTTTTGAACGGCAGAACATAAAGGCAGCGCAGATAATGGAAAGGTTTTACACGTAGTCAAATCATCACCGATGCTAGCGGTTCTAAGTTTGGATTTATGAATGGACACTCATTGTCATCAAAGCGTATGCCAACGGTATTTATACCAAACTAATTATATCCCATTGTATATTTGGAATTCTAGTGCAAGCATATTTTGAAATCAGTGTTGGCAGCGTACTTACCTTAGGATGCAGGGCCCTGCTCTCTGTCACAATGTTATTGAAAATGATTCCTATATTTCGCATGGTTTCAATTTTATTCTTTTGGGAGCCATTTCGGAAGCGTAGCGTTGGTTCTTGCTTCTTTTTTGGGTCAGGTTGGTATACCCCATTGCATGTGAAGCCCCTGAACTGTTTACTTGAAAAGCAAACGAGTACCTAATGCATTCCTCAGAGACCCGAAAAGACGGGGCAGTATAGCGTTAACAGAGGTAATGGTAATAGAATTTATCAGTTGTACTTTTATTTGTACTGACGTGACTTTTCTAAGTTCATTTGTTCACATATAAGACAATTCACTGAATAATCTCACTTCATTATATAGAAAAAACAAATAGCGAACAAGCTCGTTTACTACAGCCTCATCTTTGTGGCTTGTGCATTCACACTTATAGGGTTGGAAAGCGTGGTTTAGGAACAATGTGCATTACTTCACCGGTCCTTTTCCAACTACGGACCAGGAACGATTCCTCTTCCATCTTTTTCCTAGCGACTCAACAACAATTTTAATGAATACCCAATCACATTTTGACCCAGAGTCATAGCTCGTAAATCATGCCTTTCTAACCCATATCAGTCAATATTTTTCGTTTGAAAAGTAATAACTTTCGGGTTCCATGGAATAAATACGGAACAGAAAGTGAAACGGGCTCTGTGCACCGCAATTGTTGTACGATTTTGGGTTTGCTCATTTTGTTTAGAAATAAACGGGCCAAGAACGGGACAGGAGAATTCTTATAGATATTACGGCGAGAGGGTTTTCGATGCGAGAGTCTCAAGAAGACAATTCAATGTGCAACTGATTCATATAGTCCGAAGACATCTTGCAAACTAGTTTTACCCAGTATTTTATGTATATAGTACTGTACTTAGACAGAGTCTCCTCATACAGTGAGTGAGAAGACACGACTGATTGCCACGGAACTATGGAACAGAAATCCGGGGTCTTGTTTTCAATGCCCAGGGATTATCATACAAGAAAATTGTGATAAGATAGGTAGAACACATCGATACAAATAATTGGACAGGATTTATTATCTCGGTGCCATTAATCTGAACGGACAAAAATGTTTGTGTTCCAAGAAAGCTGAATGTGTCAAGAACACCGGATGTTGCTGTTTATTGCAATTATTGGGTATCACAACGGAAACAATAGATCAATCACTCAGAAGAAAGCATTTTTTCTGCTGATTTATTTCCAAGTCATTATCATCAAATTTATTTATCCAACCAGAGATCTATCTAACCAAATGAATGGAAAACTGACTGTAAGACCTGATGAATCATTTTTGTACCATAAAAAAGAAATGGGATGGTAAGATGGGTTCTCGAAGACATGTTTTTGCCTACATTATATTCTTTGCTTCCTATTTACTTGACGGAGTCTTCCCTGTAGGAGAAAGCGACAGTCATAGTCACATTATCTTTACGTAAAAGCTTAGTTATACACTCCTTGAAGTTAGACCGTTTAATTCGAAACGATAATTTCTCACATAAAGCACTCCAGTTCTCAGTAGCTTTCAGTTTAGACAAAAGCACTCAAGGTTGAAGGCTCATATTCTGCTTACATTAAGGTCATTTTGCCATTTGTGTATTGGTAAGGAACGAAGTTTTGAACATTGAATAGGAACCCTGACGGGCTGAACGAGTCACCAAGAATAATTTTTACTAGCTCCGCCTCAGTTTCGTAACAGAGGACATTGTTACCATATCTTGGCGGATAGCCGTCCGCAATGTATCGAATACCACGATGCTCCGTGTGAAATGCTATAAATAAGCGTCCGAAAAGGTTGTCGAAAACGACAGTAGCCTACCGACGTTTAGGTTACAGCAGTCAACGTTTATCATGCGGGGTTTAAAATCAAACTGGCAAACTGATCTTGAGAAAGGTAACCCACAATAACCGACACGTCGACCAAATACCGTCCTTCCCGACAACGCTTTGTTTTCGAACATTAAAAGCACACTTGCGAACGTTACAGTTTCCGATCACTGGTGGACTCATATAATATGTCGTGTTTGCTCATTAGTTATCGCGAATAGTATTACTGTTTACAATAAAAAGTTCTTTAACACAATAAAGAACCGAATCGTTACTACCCGTCCGCGAAATTGTGATAGGACTTTACGCAGTACTTAAAGCAGCAAATTTCTGACAGCTTGGGAGGGTGGTGCCTCTGTAATAGGAAGAAAGTATTCGTATTTCAGACTGCCACGGTTGATTTCACGACTGTATTCCTGTGGTACTGCACACACACACACACACACACACACACACACACACACACACACACACACACACACACACACACACACACACAGTGGTGTCGAAGTAGGTGATCCAGTGAATTTTGCCAAATTTCAGAAAGAATTTAAAACAGACACGCAGCCGTGATATCTAGAGTTTGCGAATTAGCGGTTTTGCTGCGGGCCCCGTAAATCATTGAAAAGTGTACAAGGAGGAAACCAGCCGCGGAAATCGACGAACAAATTCATTTGTTTTTGTAGAATATGAGGTGACAATGTTGAATCGTTGCTTTTGAATTATTTTGTTCCACTAGCGGCAACAAAACTGCTACACCAGTCCACCACCTATCAACTCCAGTCAAAAATGCTTGAAATAAAACTTTTAATTTGAGATTATTCGTGAATGTGATCTGAAATTTCGAATGCAACAAGTGGAAGAGAATTCACTGTTTAGTTCCATGGGACAACAGATGCTTTTCCTGTATGAACGAAGTAAACAAGGAGACTGATAAGGAAATCGGATTACGGGTAACGAAAATATTCTAATAACACTCAAAGCATACGCAAAAGCATTTTGAACACGTGATCGCAAAATCAATTTTTATAAAAGCTCCTTTTCAGATCTTAGATATTAAGGTCACAACACGTATGATCCGACTGCGGTCAGATGGATCCACATGTAACCATCCACACTGGGAATTTTCTTATTTTGAACAACGGTACAATTTATTCAAGGCAGAACATTTTTACACTCGAGCAATGAGCATTTCATCTTCCGATCTCGTGGTGAATTTCCAAGGCTTATAAACTGTACTGGGATAAACGGTCGCCTTAACTATTCCATCACCAGTTTCGGAAGTGCAATGGTACAATCCGATTTTCCATGTTTAATTGCTCCCATGGCCTGTTCAGTTGTTCACTTCAGCGTCTATTGCATTCAGTTTGTCACACGTGCTGCGTTTTTATTCATCTCTGGTCCTCATTACTTCCTATGCGTCCAACTCATTCGACCACACTCAACTGGTTTCACTGCGGTCCGCACTTTGACCTTCGTGGTTGCTCAGTTAGCAGTTATCCAATCCATTCTCAGTTTCATGTGAGATACTACAGAAGGCACAGTGGAAATCAGTGTAAAGAAAGAAAATGATTCATTAGAGAACCGCGTACGTCACACTGCCACTCATTTCGATAAGACTCTTACGAAAGTGTGCTATAATTTTTTTGTCTACTGGACTGCCTCAAACGAAGCGCATGTGCAATAAATCTGATCCGGACAAACCCGGTTTTATGACAGTTGCAAAGAGCTCTTTGTAGCTAATACATCAAGATAACGAACAGACAGATGTCCATCTGGATTTCAGCAAAAGTTCTGAAGAACATGACACTCGAGGTCTCGAATTTACTCAGAGATTTTATAGCACAGCTTTTCTAACTTATGATATAGACGGAAAGCTGAAGCAGGTATTTGGGGTGACAAGCTGCCAGTAGCTCTTCTGCGATTCAACGAAGACGGAACCTTCGTTTCTTTAAACGCCATATGAGTGGACAACTGAAATTCGAGACACACATTCACCCTAATGTCGTGGTAGAGCTGTTCGAAAACCTGGATGCACCATCCTTCCGACTTAAATGAGTGTGCCCGATGGCCTGTGGTGTTCTTATTGATTCTGTTTAAACTCCATTATCCACAAACCTTTATTTATTCCCGAATTAACCTGCACGTGAACTCGTACACGCATTTTAGAAGACAATGCGAAGTGTTTGAACCCAACTTCTAGTGTGCTGATATTGGCAATTGTCCCCATAAGGTAACTAAATCGTAGAGCCTAGCCCATTGAAGAATTTCCCGATTGGAATGAGAGACCGAAAGCCGTCGGGGTTATATACTGCTCTGCTCGGCCAAACGCGAGTTTGTTGTCTCATTTGTTTTTGCCGTTCTCCGTTCAGCCTTGAGGTCACCTACCGGTTTAACCCAGAAACCGTTTTAGATCAAAGGGTGACCCCGAAATTATCACGAAAACCGGAGTTAGGGTTTATTGCTCAAATGAGGGGGTTTGTACTAGAGTGACGGAATAGGCCACATTAATTGGGAGTGCTGAGTACGTGATCGACAAACATTATGGACAATAGAGCAATAAAAACGTGATTTCACACTGATGCAAATAAGTCGGTTAGTTTTATCATGACAATTTGTGTGCAGTACGAGAGTATGCACCCGGTTGATAGACTTGCCAAGTAGCGCCAGTTTTAGATTATCATCCTAGAACTATTCACGAGGCTCCATCAACCCAATCCAGTAGTATGACTGGTGACTGAAATTATTGAGATAGGTGCTTCAGAAAGCTGGTAAAATGGTTGGGGCACTGAAAAGACTTGTACACTATCCTGTCGGGAAATAACTATCTCTTGCTGGGCTTATCCAATGATATTCAGCAAGTCCGGACCGAACAAGGTTGGGAATGTATCGACAAAACGATGCGACATGTGATGTGTTAAGAAAGGAAATATAATGTCAATAACGCGACGATGTCGGCTGAAAATTATGGTTGATAGACTTTTTTGATCGTAGAACTGACTTGAGAAAGGTTATCCATGGTAACCGAAAAGTCAGCGAATCATATTTTTCCACCAATAGTACCTTGTTATTGACATCATATTTTCCCGCTTATGTTTATCCAGTCTTTCTTCCATCGGTTGCAAAGCACCCAGAAAGGAATCGGACAGTTTAGTAATTTGGAACTTCAGAGGAGCAGACTAATTTACTATGGTCATCTAAACCATTCAGCGGAAACAACGTCTCAAGTGAATCTTGTTTCGAAGGACACAAACTTGGGTTATTCAGATTCATTTAATCCATCCCAGTGGTTAGCTGTACCATATCAGAACAGATCGAAGGCGTAAGTAGACGAGTGGAAGCATTTCTTTCAATCTTCTGAAGCGCTTAAGTAAAACATGCTAATTTGTATTCGAATGAGGCACGGAACAACACAATAGGAGCAGTGAGTGTCGAACAAATCAGGAAACGGTTCAGTGGATCTAATTAGCTAACACCAGGGTGAGAGGGGATGGGCTGGCTTGGTTTCTTTTAGTAGACAGCACACTGGTACGGCGGACAGCCAGCACGTATTAGTCTGCCCTGAAACGAGGACAAGATTAGAGCGAACGGAGTGGGCCGAAGTGCCAACTGTCGTCTGAATGGAATAAACCAACTGGGTTAGTTCCCAGACTAAAGATTCAGAAGAGATGGCTGAGTGTAACAGGTGAACCAAAAAAAATTCGGTTATGACCACCATTCGCCGAATAAAACTGCCGTTTTTATACCAGTAAGTCGAGATAAGTCAAAGCTAGAGGAGTGTTAATAATGGAGCTACGGGAAGAGATCAAAGCACAAGACAAACACACACATTATGGGTAAAGAGTTTCCACTCTCAGAGCATAGGTCCAAGTCCACTTATCACTGTGGTCCGAGAAAACACTAAGACATTTGAGTATAAAATTTGGATAAGCCTTGGATGTGAGATAAAATATTCTGTAGGGACGACATATTTGAAAAGAAAACGGTTTTACGAACTAATATCTGAGAATACCTATTGTCTTTGCCAGTTATTGGACTCTCGTTTTATGGAAGAAGCAACTCTAAAGTAGTACCGTTTATTCTATTCAAAAGGAAAACAGGCAGCTAACGGGCCGTTATCTGGAGGAATTTTGTTTACTGAAATCCTGCTACCTTTTGGCAATGCTTAGCATATTATTTATAAGTCTTCGGACCATTATGTTCACTGCTATCAGTAACGGTTCTATCCCTGTTTTTCATGGAATAATGTCTTACAATTTATGGCGGTCCTTCAAAAAAGATATTCTGTATTTCAGCGGTGTTTCGGGGATTTCTAAATGTTTGCTCTCAGTTTGCACCGGAGAATCAGGAGTTCGTATCTAGTGAACAACAAAAGTAACAGCAAGAACGATAACAACATCAAAAGTTATATTGGAAACAATAAGAAGAAGGGTGGTAGTAAGTCCACGAAAAAAGAAGGTCAAAACGACAAGAATGACAACAACAACAACAACAAAAGCAAACAAAGCACAAAACAGAGGTTATTCACTAGAAAATTTGAAAGCACATTCATGTCTTGTCAAGAAAAGCAATCAGATAAAAGACATGTCATTTCACGGAAAAAAACATCCGGAAATGTGTGACCGCCTCAGCTCCGTCACCTAGTACACAAAACAGAATATTTGATCACACTGTTTCTTAAATCATCGGGTGAAAACAAATGCTTACTAAGGTGCTTAACATTCAGCGCAAACCAGATGCGGCTATACTGGGTTGTTTATCTATCAGCAAATAACGACCTGGTAAATTCTAACAAACCTTTCTAAATCAATGACCATTACTTTTTTTAATATTCCGTAAGATATATTTGTAGGAATTGATAGATTTTAGTCAGCCTTCCGGTAATCGCAGGAAGACTCTCAGTACAATCCGATCCGATCTCGGCTACGATACATTCACTGATAATTACCGTTGGAATAAGCTATACATATTTCGTTCGAAGAGGTTCCTCTCATATGCCGCCGATCTTTTTTCTTGACGACAAAGATATAATTTTCGTAATGAGCCTGTTTGATGGGATGGCGCATCATGCAGTCTTAAAGTTCTTTCACCGTTGGAAATCATCGAAGCACCACCCTCCCCCCCCCCCTTATTTTATCTTTGTCGGGAATATCCACTACGGCAAATCCTCAAAACTCCAACGATACTAGAAGTCACAGTGATTTATTTCAAGTGATATGAGAGTTACAGTCACACTATTCCGGCTGGTTCTCAGGTCTGTGGGGAACAGTACTTTATATTGTGTATTTCCATGTCAAACCCTGAACAGCTGAAACCTGTCACTTACATGACGTCTGCACCACAGCAAGCCCCAATCAAACGAATATTTAACCTCAGCTATTATGAGTGACTAACATTCATGCCGTACATCACACATTCCTATATGGAGCTCGATTGATTTGAAAGAAGAATGTTTTTCTGTGTATTCCTGCCGATCGGACCTTTGTATCTTTCATAAAGGTGCTGAATTGGTCAAAATTTGTCCCAGAATTGAATGTTATATGAATATGTTCAGTCAGTCCAGTGCAAATATCATATATAGGTGAACAGGATCAAGTGATTGGAAAAAATGAGTAAATTTTTGGGTAGAAATTAGATGTTTCTTCCACGGGCATTTCCAGGCTTAGCAGAAATCAACAAGAGATAACCACACGAACTGAGGAACCAAGTTCTCCGATCTGGGTCCACTTTACTGTTTGGGGTTTGTTCGGTCTGAACGTTCACCACCCCCCCCCCCCCGCCTGAAATTCTCACACAACAACCGTCACATTTCTCAATCTCTATTCGGTCTTTTATAGTCAACGAAAGAGAAGGTTTGTTTAAAAAGAAATGAACAGGTCTTTCAAAAAGGATCGACCGAAAACTTGGGCCAACTGTTTTTTCAGCATTTTAAAATGAACTTTTTTTTATCGAAAACCGACAGACGATTTGATTGTTTCTTCCCAATAAATTCTCATAAATGTTTTATTTAAAAATTATCAGAATACAAAACTATCATCATTTGAGTATTGGTGTTTTCAATTCTTTGGGGAGGGACTGTACAACCCGGTGCATAACACGTACATCAGACAGTACGCCTAGGTTTTGTTAGTAAACATGTACTTTTGGTTTTGGATTTGCGGATCACACGGTCGACAGCGGCTTTCACAAGTGTTTGCGCCGCAATTCTCACCGATGGACAAAAAATCTCAGAACCGTTTTAGGTTTACTTATCAGAAAATGCCGTGTAAAGTTAGCCGTACCGTTTTTGCTGGAAAGCGATGAGTCAGGTAAGGGTTTGACTAACTTCAAAATTCCCGATATTCGTCAAATGTTGACGACACTTGTGTACCAAATGTAGGCGTTTGATGTTCGATAATACAACGGTGTCGGAAATGGTGGTAGTTGCTGGATCTTCCGGTGATGACAGGTAAACTTTCTTAAGACCGGTTTGCAATAAAACTTTTGTACGCAAAAATCCATGTTGCTTGAAATATCTAGTTTACAAAACCGGGAACTAAAATATGAGCGAGCCTTCCTTGACCGATTTGACGTTTTAAACAGAGAAACGTACCACACCTTTTCACATTAGAATTTTCAATAAAGTGCATTTTGGTTCACCTATAGTCCATAGGCATGAGGTTTCCGTCTACTTTTAATGGGGTTAATTGGTGGACGAATTTGGTGGAATCCTTGAGATCGGAAAAAAGCGGGTGAATACAGCCGACATCAAGCGTCTTGAATAGGTCGGGAGACTACAAGTGGGAGACAAACCGGTTTAGCTGCTTTTCTTTTAAATTTGCCTACGATCAGTCTTCATTCACTAAGGGATTTCGACCGTCGAAGACTTTCCCATTGCCATATCGGCTAGAGAGCGGGAAAGAGGGAGTCGGCATGACGGTGTACAAATGATGCCCAGCTCGAGCTCTGTTATTTGGTCTTCCGTTCAAGATGTACAGAGGCTTAGCGAGTTATACGCCCAATACTCGTTGCAGATGCACTTATGTGCACACATCACGATGCTTCCGCATGTGCCATCGCTGCGTGGGACACAATGAGATAATCCCTCCACAGCAAGTAATACTAGTCGTGATTGCTCCGATTCTTTCTTGCCACGATGTACTGTATTCAGAAACGGAAGGTGTCACATAAGTAGTTTGGTGTTAAGCATGATGTTTGCAAAAATAAGCATTTTTGGTCATTCAGCCATTCCATAGAGGAAGCTTAACCAGAACGATCTTTCCATATCCGGCATTTTCATCTTTTGCTATCTATGCGTTTTTGCCCCATCGAACTCACAACATCCACGTCACGCACAATTCGCACAAAGGTTGAATGATACCCTAGAGCCTTTTAGATTTTGTTACGAACATGCCGATTTCTTTGCCTTCACGATGGTATTTCATCCCTTGAACTGAACTGCATCAGACTCATATACAGATCATATGTTTCAAACCACTGGAATATTTCCCCTTCAACACAGGGATACATGTAGGCTCGGGGAGCAACAGTTCTTCGTTGTGAATCCCTACCGTTCTGTCACTGTCGTTTGATTAGTTCTTCAGTCAGTAGAGTGGCTCATGCCTTAAAATGGCTGACACTAATTAGGTTTTCGATCCTCCGACTTCATTCTCCCAATTGCCTTCATCCACTGACCCGGAAAAACATATTTCCTCTTGATTCACCCGTGATTCAAGTGCACGTGCACAAACTCGATCGAATTTTAGTTACTCACGTGTATCGACTTGATAACCCAGAAACCAATGAGGCACAACTCGTGGGCAAAGCTCATGTTGCCTTGTGTGACTTCAACGTTCGTCAAAACTGATACAGAAACGGCTTACTAGCATTGTCATAGCCGGTCCTCTCAGTAGAGTAAGTGTGAACAAATGTATAGCTGGATTACATTGACAGGCGAATAATAGGCGATTCTTAGAACAAGATGAAAACTTTTCCAGTCCCAAACAATTGAAGTCCGCATCTGTAATTCTGTCTGACTCAGAGTGAACCCGATCTACTTGATCAGAACTCGCCAAGCCCAGTGGTCTTATGATTCTATCTGATATCATACCACCAATTCAGTTTCGTCCAGAAAAGTCCCCAAGTAAATATGACGAAAACATTTTATGGCTGGGGACTTATTTCCAACGCAAATGTTTCTCAATCAGTTCTTCGGCGCTACTATATGATGGGTAGTTTTTAAATGAGAAGTATTTTCCTTAAGAAAGAAGTTTCTTGTAGGGAGGTTTTGCTATCAAGAATAATGCAGTTTTGTATTACTTCAACCTAGGTTGCTCTAACGACTACTATACCATCAAGAACAGTGTAAACTATGCACTCAGACTTCTTCATCACTGCTTTATTGATGTTATTACGCAAGCATGAACAAATCAGTGACTACCATCTAATCTTTATGGCCGATGCTTACAATTCCTTTTCTGACCCGTCAGTGTAGTAGAGAATTACCCAAAAGCTGTCTATGCTAATTTTCGATCCACCTTGCTCTTTTTCCGTGTTTTGTGTGTGATTATTTCAGTCAATCCAGTTATGTGATCCTTTAATTTCATTAAGTCAGGAAACGTCAGAGATTTCCTCACTCGGGTTGGTGTCTGCTGCATCTGTGCTTCACAAACAAACCGAATTAATTTGAGCCTCACATATATCTCTATGCACCGACGACCTCTAACTTATGAAACCACAAAACGTGTGGTCTAGGCGAACTTGATTCGGACGAGTGATTTTCTAGCCATAACAATCACATGTATTTGTCGGCCAGTTTGTTATTCGAGATCATCCGACCGAAAACTGATAGTGTCAACCACAAAGCTTTATGAATCTAGGTCACTATTATTTGTTACAGTGACCTTCACGTATCATCTTACCGCCTCCATTTTAACCGGTCGATTCGCTCACTAACTGGTCAAATAACGGACCGATTGACTGACTTACTGAGTGTCCCCTTACCTCCTCAATTTAATGAAAAATAAAAAATGTGAAAAGCTAGCAGATTTACCACTGTCCAAGAAATTCAGACTCCTCGTGCAAGCACTACACCCCTAAATAAATACCGTTTTATTTGATTGGGAAAAAGCCGTGAAAAATACACATTTGAGTGCGCTACTTGCCTCGATCTGAATCATGAGTCACTGTCTGAAAAGTTCCGTGGTCACGTAAGAAAACAACATCGGAGAGCGACCAGTTGTTTTCGATAAATCACAAGCTTGCTCTAACACTCGATGTGGGCAAACAAAAATAGATTGAGAAACTATCCAGATTGGTCGGAGATAAAACAAAATGTCCTGTCTGTCCCAAATAAAAAGATGAAACCGAAAAGAAAGAGCCGGCTACCCGGGAAGACTGAGAGATTAGGGCTGTATAAACAAGGCCACATATGAAAAACTGAAACCAAATGGATCTACCATCCCACATCTATATGGACTTCCAAAAATCCGCAAAGATGATATTCCCGTCTGACCGATTGTGGTGATGAATAATTCCCCTTATCAAGCAATAGCGTAATAGCTGATAGAACTCTTGGAACCTACTCGCAAAAGACTGGCTAAACATAGTTTCCAAGATGGTTTTCAGTTTGTGTCTGTTTCGTAGAATGTAAACGTACACAAGAAAACCATGACATCGCTCGATTCGGTGTATTTATTCACAAATGTCCCCTCAGATGAAAGGGTGGGCATTGCAAACATCGAACTCACAACTAGACACTTGAATAGAAAGTTCGAAGAATATAATATTAAGTAGAACTTTCAGTGTTTAGTTTCAATTTATTGACTGTGTCTACCGCCAACGAGACGGCGTGGCCATGGGTTCCCTACTAGTACCCACGCTAGCGTACATACGGCGAAATTAGAAAACGGGAAACTTGAAAAGACAATAGAAAAATTTGAAATTACATTCGATACATCGATGATTTTTTCTGTTTAGAGGACGAAGATCGTATTCAGAACAAAAGAGCGTGGCAAACAAGCTCGTTTTCAGTTATTCGCTCTCATACTGATACGTACTAATAGATGAATCAAAACAAAAAAGGAGAATGATCATCCAAATCTGTCAGTGCACATGATTCCCAGACACAGCCTACCAGACACATTTCATTTTGTAGAGACTATGAGAAACCCAGACTTGGAAGGCAAGCCAATGATCTCGCTAGACGTTACCTCACTGTTCACCAATGTCCCGACCGCCGAAACAATCAACTATCTATGCGAACGGATGCAGGAGAACAGTATCGATCCGGGCATTTCCTTGGATGAACTGAAACAGTTACTATTTGTCTGCACTTATAATATCCAGTTTCGGTTCAGTAGTGAAATATATCGTTAGAAGGACGGGGTGGCAATGGGGTCACTTTTGAGACATTCATTGGCTGATATTTTTATGACAAAACTTAATAATAACCAACTCAAGTCAACAATCGAAGGGTGCACCTTATACAAACTGTACGTGGACGATATCGTATGTGTAGTAGATACCAAAATTGATCCCAATGCTCTACTTAACAGATCTAACACAGCCCATCCAAATGTTCAGTTCACGTTGGAACAAGATAAGGAAAACAGTCTACCTTAGATGTTTGTGTGAGCCGTCAAAGCGATGGTTCCGTTCAGTTGTCAGTGCATAAGAAAGCAACCTGAAAAGGTCAATACATTCATTTTCACAGTTTCGTACCACTCAAAGTGAGGAGAAATCTAGTATGTTGCTTGGTTAGTGGAACAAGGAAAATCTGCACAGAAGACACAATAGAAAATGAACTCCGTTTTCTGAGGAGTGTTTTCCTAGAAAACGGCTATCCTGAATGGTTCATTGACAAGACGATGTAGTGACATGAAGATAAGCCAAGACAGACAGTAGTCAAAAAGAAGCTCGTATACATCCGTTTACCATTCAAAGGAGAAACGGAAACTGAAGCTATTCAACGAAGACTAACAGGAGCAGTGGATAGAACATTCTACTCTGCACAGCTATAAATTAGGTTCGAGTCCAAACCAATCGAGTGTTCTCGACTGAAGGATAGAGTGCCAGATTCTGCAGCACCTTTTTGTGTGTATTCATTCACCTGTTCCTGTGGAACCAGACACGTTAGCCGCACGACCAGGCGCTTATCCGAGTGTGTTTGTGAACACCACCCAGCTTGGTAGAACAATGGAGCAATTACGACAATTGCGAGTGCTGTGTGTTCACACCTCATTGAGTCAAACCATTCATCTGAGGTGATAAACGATTTTCGTACCAATTGCAAAGTCCGGGGCAAGCAGTCAAGACTTGTCAAGTATCACATCTTAGCCATAGCCAAAGCCATGAGCATTCGACTCTGCAGTCCTCCCCTGTGTGCTCAAAAACAATTTGTGCGAGCTCCAAAAATTCCGTGGCCCACTTCTTGTTCCCGAACACGTGTGCAACCACTCAAACATTCTTTACTGTGATCAATTTCACATGTATACGTACGCAAACACAGACAGATTTGAATGATCATCCCCTTTGTTGGTTTGAGTCATATTTATTGTTATGTATTGGTATGAGAGCGAATAACTGAAAACGAGCTTGTTCGCACCGCTATTTTGTTCTCAATGTTTTCCGTGGGAAGATCGTATTGTTTCGGGCATTCTAGAAGACTTTGAGCCTGCTCACAGCTCTCCTGATTTCGCAATGAATACAGAAGCCGAAGACAAACTAGCTTTCATGGATGTGTTGATCATCAGATAAGTGAATGTATCCGTCGAACGACGAGTCTATAGGAAGAAGACGTTGAACGGCCAACGCACACACTTTGATAACGTTGTGCAGTTGCGCTATAAGGAGAAACTTGTCCGATGTCTAGCCTTCAGGGTCCGTAGCCTCTGCTCACAGGATACTCACTGCAGGTGAACGGTTATCCGGAAACGTTTATGTTCAAGAATACTGAACCAGCTACACCAGGGCAACGATTTGCTTGCGCTCCTAAGAAAGAACTATTCTTGAAAGTACCATTCAAAGGTGGTACGCATACAGAACGACTAACGAGGTCACTTAGAGCAAAGGTGAACTCAACGTTCGCAGATGGAAAACTGAAATATGCGTTCACCACTTCGCCAGTCATCCGAATGCAAGTGAAAGATCGGATAACTGAGCTCACCTCATCCATGATTATCTAGTTGTTCAAGAGCGTATGTGGCACGTCTTACATAGGGGGAATAGCCATGGGCCTGTCTCATCGCATCAAGAAGCTTCATCCGAAGCGGCCGAGTCACGAGAAAATGAGGACAATCAACAGTTCAGTCAGCTAGTCGATAGAAGTTATAAGATTTACCTGAACGGCTCATTCAGTGTTGTTTATCGGGTTCCCCAACTGATAAAATGTAGTCTGACTCGGTAACCTGGCCACGACCGAAGCTATCGTCGCGCGCCTACTAAACCCGAATCTGCGTGCATTAAAGTCATTAGCTCAGGCACTTCAGTTTTCATTGCGAAAGACCCGAAAGACTCACCACATTATTTCTCTCTGCACCACTCACCTACAGTAAAAATGATATTCAACACAACCAGCGATCAACCAAATGCATAACAGTCACCTAGACAAGGTGCAAGAGCAAGATAAGGAATCAATAAAAGTAATCTTTCTCCCTCAAATTTTGTTTTTCTAATTTTCATAACCACGAAAGCTTCATGGATTAGAGTGAATTTAAATAGATAGGTCCCGAAATAGTACAAACACCTCAGGATATGATCAACAGCCGAAACCGTGAGTTTTGCCCCCAAAATCCTTCCATGTGGGCTCAGAAACAACTTATGCAAGCACTTTAATTCCCAAAGTCCATTTCTTATTCCCGAACACGTGTAAAACCACTTGCCGCATTCTTCACTGAGATCAATTTCACACTCTCACACGTGCACAAATTGGTCTGGATGTCATCCCCTTTTACTGTTTTGTGATTGCTTTGTTTATTGTTCTTTATTGTTATGTATTGGTATGAGTACGAATAAGCGAAAATGAGCTTGTTCATCAGGCTGCTTTTCCCCAAATTCTAATCACTCCATCGACCAAAGCCCCATTTTGTAAGCAAGTGATGAGTGTGTAACTTTCTACCACAGTTCGCGCCATTCACTGGAACTCTTGTACAACTACAGTGGATGACAACCCTCTCTCTCTCTGTAAACAGCTAGGCCGTAGGTAGTCAATGGCTTTCAACGGCAGGGATCAAGGGACAGTGAAGGCTCTTTCTTTGTCAATCGAATGAGAAACGCCATAAATAGCCGTGCGCTTTCAGCCAACAGTAATTGCCCGTAACTGCCGTTTGATCGTTACTCTTCCGCACGATCTCACGCACACTCTCAAACACATGCTAATCACTATATCTCCCAATTGCTTTCTCGTTCTCATGGGTTGTGGGGAGTATCGTTGTGGTTAACGTATTCGTACAGCGCCGAGCACCAGAGTGACGTGCAAGTGGTCCATGTAGTGCGAAGCACTGAGGAACACGTTTACTAGGGAAACGGCGAGGTAAGGTTCAGCAGCCTAACAGTATCCACCCCAGTACTTTGCGTGATACTCCCAACAGTGAGAACTCGAAGGATTTCAGTTTTACCCGATTTCTAGCTATCATGGACGGAGAGCTCTAATTAAACAAGTAAACTGACGGATATGATAATATTACACAGAAAAGGTTTAACTTCGAATTCTTTTGAGATGGCCCATTCGGTTGTCCTTCTTCGTGTATTATCTTCTTTCAATCAGAGAATCAAAGTTTAGTATGTCTCCAGTTCTTTCTCAACTGAACTGATCACAAATCTGAGAGATACCATCTTTTTAGGAATCACTGAGCTGTTTACTGTTAATTACGTTATTCTCCAGACGTGCTTCATTGACCATAGTTAATTAACTGCCGTGTGTTCGGAGATAGGAAGTGTCAACGAATCTCACTCTGAGTATTCCCTTTTACTGGATGGTCATTGTCTTTCCACATGGGTGTTTTAATCATAATCGTCAGGAAAAAATCTTGTCGGCAGCAGTTATGGAGGCATTAGTTTTACGCTTCATCTCGGTTCAAACTCCGTTCAATTTCAAGTTGGAGAAAGCAAAAAGCTCGGAACTTTGTGTTTTAACTCGACTTGTCTAACCAGGGAAGAAGTACTAGCTGTTGACCAGTTGGCTGAACGGGGATATTTCCTTCCTTTTGGCATGAAGAGTTGTAAAACCGCGCCTGACTGACATGCGGTTTTGTGATGTGTTCTCTAGTGTATGATAACATCTTGCGTTGTCGTTCTCCTGCGTCCGAAAAAACAAATGACGGGATAAGGAAGATGTTTTGTTTTGTGAGGGTAGTTGCCTGCTAATAATAACGTAACGTTGGTTATCATCCCGATAACAAGCTCTCCTTTCCAGCTGCACAGATCACGAAAGAAAAGTTAAAACCTCTATTTAGACTTATCACGTGATATTATCAGTTTCGTGGGCTAGCAACCGACGCGGAATATGGGCTCTCAATAGCTTAACAAATTTGTTTAAGCGTAACGCCGCGGAAATGACAGTGATAACTTATTCCGCTGCCAACCATCTGCAGCCAGTTTCGTTTGCACTTGGTGGGTCTCACTGACCTTAATAAAGAATCAGATCCCGATTAGTAGTAGGATGAACATATTGGAAAAAAAGGAAAATTTAACGGCAGAATAATAATCCAGAGAGTTTTTTCGCATTTTTAATAGCCACTGATAAACGACTGCAGATAATTTGTTTCTTCACAAAATATCATTGGAGGTACAAACGCATTCTGTTGTTTAGAATGTTCAGTTATTTTGGTGTAGTGCAGCTTTCGTGGCTTCTGTTGCTGGTGATGACATTGTTGTCGTTGTCATCGTTGTTGACGTGAATAACAAAATAATAGTGATAATAGCCATACGGGTGAGGACGTTCTTTTTTCAATACTATAGAACGTGGCCCCTTTTTTATAAAGTCCGACTGACTATTGCTGTGTAGTGTACACGCGATAAAACGACCGGTGAAGTTGAGATGGCTTTTGATATTGTTCTCCGATATGTGAATCGTTAGTGTATTTCTTATCGTACAAACGTATATATCTGGCCACATGTAGACAGTCTTATCAACTGGGCAACACATGTGGGCATAAGCGAGACAATAAAAAGCTCAATGGAATAAAAAAAATGCGTATCCTGAAATTTGCTAACAACCTCACCGTTGTACTTGAATTCATTATCTGCTCTCCTCGGACACAGGCTTGACTCATAGTCTTTCTCTTCCGGTTGATTTGCATCTGCAGTTCACTTTCCCCGGAAACACTTGGTCACCAGCCACAGACTTTTAGGGAAGAGAATTTGAGGCAACCTTTCGGTCCCGTTTGTTGAAGAAAGAAAAGAAAGAAACACAACACTGATCAGTTTTACTTCATTTTGGAATCAGTTTCTAGGTTAGCTGAAGCCAGTTAGAGAAAATCGCATGTACACAACATAAACAATTGGACTGCTATGTCAAGTGGTTTGGACTTTCAGTAAGTTTTCTCATGTTGGTTATCAAGCTAGGTACAACACTATTGTTCCAAAAATGAATTTGTCCGTACCACATGCCTGTGCTCTTTAAATGACTGGATCACCGATGATTCATGCCAACGATGCTCAACTACAGAAACGAAGATAAACAGTTTTGGGATACCGAAAGGTCACTGAACCTTACCTCGCCCTTTCCCTAGTAAACGTGTTCTTCAGTCCTTCGTACTACATTTGTACTCCACTCTAATGCTCCGCACTGTACGAATACGTTAACCACAACGATATTATCCACAACCCATGAGAACGAGAAGGCGATTGGGAGAGATAGTGAATAGCATGTGTTTGAGAGCGTGCGTAAGATCGTGCGTAAGAGAAACGGTTAAACGGTAAGCGAGCTTGGCGGTCAGCATTCAGTGTTCAGTTAAGCAATAACGTGTTCAAGGCCTCTCGCTACAACGCCATCCAACAAAGTGGTTCGTCATGAGGGGTTTGTGCAAAACACACTTAGTCTTGTACTTTTATACATTTTGTCAATATAACGAGCCAATAACTTTTTTATTTGTAAGGCCAGTTGATTGTGCAATCATCACATTTTATTCCACTCAATAAACACTTATAATTATTCTTGACAAGCGAACGGAATAGCTTCATTCAGACTTTGATTATTCATCAAGCATCAGTCCCATGTCAAGTGATACCGTTTTGACATGCAAAAGCAGATGACAGATAAAATTCCCATTGGCGTTTTTCTCCTAGGCTGTATAATGAACAGTAACCCGGGGTGATTGTTGTCGAACCGAGTTGGATTGTCGTTTGGAACCCGACGACCCAGGAAATAGCCTGTTTTGTTTCTGACCATCACTTTAAATCGTGCTCCGTACAAAGGATGAAGTTATCCCTTTTTATACCGGATTGTCAGAGAGACTTGTGATAATCTCTAACTTGTAATGTACTCCTTTGGTATTTCTGCTCTGTTAGGTACTGCTACTACCGCATGGAAGTGGTTTAACTTTTTTCAGTTCCATCATGTGTCCCCTCGATTTTCACCCTTCAACTGTCTGCTCTTCTTTCTCCAGCTACGATTAAAATCGCTCAGTTAACCTATTCCATTGGACTGGCCTCCTATTAGGCCCATCCTATCAATCTGTTTTTAGAAATATCTTTCTAAGTTATCCAACTAGTCCAAACGGAAAGTGTCATATTTGTTATATGAAAAGATATATCTTACCTTCGACCAAAAACGTTGAACAAATGACTTCATGTGCGATGAACAGGGTAACATTTTTTTGAACGATGAGTCAGTAATTCTCATGGGATAGGGGGTCTAATACCAGAAGAGGCAAACATTTTGCAGTTAGTGTTTCTGTCCATAGTGAAAGTTCCGCTCTGACTTGACCCGCTTAGCTAAGCTTAACACCACACTAACCGCTTTGGGTTTTGACTGTGCGAATTTGCCCTTTGAGTGAGCAGGACGGATCAAATTGATGAGATGCTTTCTGATAACTGCAAACGGACTTCTTTCCCAAGCAGCCTATATTATTAAAAGGAATTGAGCCCTCCTTGGTAAAATCCTTTCTTGGATAAGTTCGGTTCGTCTGCGAATCAATTCTTCTTGTGTTCCATTTATTTTCTTGTCACTATTATTGCAAATAGACCGACAGAGAAAAATGCGAGATATCTGGAGTAACGGAATCAGTAGTGTGAGTATAAAATCACGGGGTGATTGCGCTGCCATATATTTTCGAACTGGGGCAGAGCTTACAACGTAAATAAATACGTGATCTTGTTCAAGAAGGCGAAATTGAATTGCTTACTTTTCTCTGTGATCAAAAGTCTCATTTTGTCCAATTTAATTTCCAGGATAACCCTAGGTTGCGACTGACCACGTGTGTAAAACATTGCTGACCCCTTGGAGAAGTATTCTACCTTTATAGTCTGCCAAAAAAGCACAACAGAACTGCACCATCCGGCCACCAATCTTGTCTTTTTCTGTTCAGCTTCTTTCCCATTCAAATCTCTTGGGAGGTGAAACTCATGGTCCATTAGGGTATTCCACTGTGCCGATTCAACCCGCGTACCGTAATCACACATGTGCGGACACACGTCTTCCGTTGACAACCGAGAAAGCTGAATGAAATGCCTCCATCTGACAATCATTACTTTCTTCCCGTTATTGTCAGTATTATTATTATTCTCTTTCGTCCCTTATACTTTCTTACCAACAGTAATTCTCTTCATCCATAACCTCGATGGTATTTGTAAACGCAATGAGCTCCAATTCACTTTT
Organism: Fasciola hepatica; assembly: GCA_948099385.1. Lineage (NCBI taxonomy): Eukaryota > Metazoa > Platyhelminthes > Trematoda > Plagiorchiida > Fasciolidae > Fasciola > Fasciola hepatica. Next base: position 5,461,795 of record CANUEZ040000179.1, read on the forward strand.
TGTACATAAAACACTGTGAAGGAATGCTACCCATCTTCCAAAGCCAACGGTGATCATTCCCAGACCGTTGGGGTTTCATGAAAAACTAATAACCAATAAATTCTCAGTTAAGGTGCTAGTCTTGTAATGGCAGGCCAATAAGTTCGCACATACTCATCTATTCTAGTTGGATATTGAGTATTTCTTCCAGTATGTTTTCCCTGAAATCTTCTTGTTCAGACTTCTCGGGTCCAAGTTTTCCTCGTACAGGTATCAGTTCATCTATGATTTGGTTATCGGCTTTTCTGTTTTATTGCTTATGTTACCCAGGGGTCAATAACCTCCTTGCGCTTTCATCAGTGGACTTTTTCTGCCCCAAAGTTTCACCTTCACACTTTTCGAACACAAGCTCTAGCAATATTTAGTCCACAGATTCCATTCCACTCTGTGCTACGCCCAACATCGACCTCACCGGTTGTGATTTTTGTTTTTCTGATGCGGCAGCCACACGCACACTGATTTCACTTAATTGAACAATGAACACATTCGATGGAAGGGCTTTTTCTTCTTTTGGCACGCCCTTCCAATTCATACGTGACTTTAGTCCAGTCCCTCCTCTTCCTTCCGTTCGCGTGCTGCACAGTCTTAAGGTTACCTGTTCTAACAACCGATCACCAGGTTTATCAAACGTTTTTTGGTTTTATTAGTCTGTTGTTGCATCTGGATGACAGGACAAATTTTTCCCGGAAGCACACCACTGGTTCTATGGTTGTTACCGCTCCTCAGGTATACGTACCCTATACTCTCTCCAGCCTAATCGTCCCTATACTTGAGCACTGCAATTTGGGTTCATCATGTTAATCCTTATTGAACCGTAAGGAGAATCACTGTGAGATTCGATAAGTGCACTCTCCATCCAATTACTCTCCTCACGAATAAAGTGTTAAACATTACTCTGGAGTAGGTTAGACTAAACAGAGAGGATGAGCAATTGAACTTTCGGTATTTTGCTGATTTCCAACCTCGTAGAATGATTTTTAGACGATTCACTAGCCTTATGTCGCCTCAAAGAGTCCAAATACATTTGAAGAAAATTATTAGTGGAAATTAATTTTTATCATCTCAGTCGTGTTTAGTTTTAGGTTGTTTTATAAAGTGTTACTATATACAACGTCTATCCACTATTATTTGTCATCACCGCTCAATCAGGTTCCTCTGCTCTTTTTGAAGAAGTATGAGGATTTAATTGTATTCAGAGTAAAAGATTTCCCGGTAGCCGGTTACTTTCTAATTTATGACGATCCAAGTCTTCCAATGCCGGAAATCTTTGGTACATTTCTGCTATCATCGTATTCGTCTGATGTAGTATGAGCGTAAAGCAAGTGAATTTTTTGGGGGATATTATCTGCCACTGAGGTTTGGCCGCTTGAAGAACAATGCACTATCCCTTCCAGTGTTCAAATGGTAATTTGGTCTTTTCACCGAAATTACCTTGAGAACAACGCTTCTTAAATTTTCACGCAAGTAGTATCAAGCTCAGGAGACCGTTCATCTTCGATCGCGGCCTAAAACATGCCTAAACTTGCTAAGTGCTTCCAGCTGTATAACTCTTCCGCTTCCACTTTGGAGAAAGGATCGGCTTCGAATTCAGTTACGGTATCGCCGAGAAAAAAGCTTTCTAGTATATGAAAAAGCACTTTCCACAACTATCCAAACAGCATGACAGGCTAATTGATTCAATCTGGTGCTCCCCAATTGCCCTCAGCTGTGAGCGAATTGGTCCTTTTGAATGTATATCTTTTAAGCGTACGAGGATGCTCATTCCCTCAGAAAAATAATATAAGATAATGCGACCATCACTACTACTAACGTTTTTATTATTGTTACTCTTGTTACTATTATTAGCTATTATTGTTATAAAATGCTGAATTTGGGACGTACTTTGCTATCGGAACTTCCCTGGTATTACCACAACAAACAGATGAACATTTCATTAATTTATATATTTTCAGACATATAATTGGGAAAATTAAGTCTGCATAATAGTACACAAGCTTTCGTCCGTTTTGAATCGAAGACATGAGTGGGACGAATGAAGTGGACCGAGGAGCCAGTTAAATGCCAACTGTTGTCAAAACCGAATTAACCCACTGGGTCTGTTACCAGATGAACCACGCAGAAGAGCTGGCTGGGAATAATAGCTGGACGAAGTGTGCTGGCCAGGATTCGGCTATGATCACCATTCGTCGAATATGAACTGTCTTTTATGTAGCAATAAATTGAAATATTTCGAAGCAAGGCGATACTATCTATAAGGGTCAAAGGGACGGAACAGAACAATCACTTTTGTCATTTACAATCGAAGCCCCCGGTTAACATATTTGTTTTCAGTTATCCATTCCCTAATTTACATTGATTTCTACGCTTTTTGTTTTTAAGTCGAATTGCTTGACCATGTAGTCAATTTGATAGTTGCCGAAAGTGAATTTTGAGGGCATGGAAAAAAATGTAAATTAGACCTTTTAGCTTTTTGAGGGCTATTTGTAACAAAGACGAGAACACCGGGTACGATACTTGTATTCCAGCGGCCAAATGAATACAATTTTTTATATAGGCCCTCTTCCAGACTGCGCGACACCAACATTGCTGTTGCTGCTGCTTGAGTGCTTCGGCTGCGTTTTGGCCAGTTGCCCGTGGCCGATAGCTTGCTTCTCTTTGGCATCATTTCTTTTCGGTTGGTCCGACTGTCTCAGCTGGCGACTTATCGGCAGCCCCTCACCTGGGTTATCTTGCTGGTTGCCGGAGACCCCGCTGCTTCCTCTCTGATAGTCCGTATGCCTCCTTTTGTCTGCTTTGAGAAGCCTCCGACATATTCGCCGTGTGTTCCTTTGTCTGTGGCCCTCGTTTGGTTTGTCCGTTCGCCCTGATCTACATTTCGTTCCCTTGTCCAAGCATTCCCGGTTACGCAATGACTGACGAGCATCTGATCCGATAGGTAGTAAGTATTCGCATTCAATGAAACCCTTTCTTTAATTCTCGCGAGGTCCTATCAAGAGAAACTTCGGGCAACACATTTTCATGAAATATTCATACTGATTTATTACGGCAAAGCCATATTGTCTGTCGTAGAATAGTTGGAATAAAACGTAATTATCTTCAATAAAACTTCAGTTCCCATTAAAACTCAAAATGCGGTATTTGGATAGCTACTTTCTCAATCACGAGATCCAGGTCACGAAACAAGAGCGAGGTATGCTATCTCGGTGAACCGGAATAACCTGATTTCATAGATATGCAATGGTGTTTATCGGTTCTTCCGTGGGAAGTAAAATTTTAATTAGTTCGGTATGATGAGTGCCTTGGGCTGGTGTGATATAGACGGGTGAATTGTGCAATTTATTTGTGAAACACTCAAAGCCTTCGGCATGGTCTTAGCGCAGCTAGTATAGTACACTGGGTACCTAAGTTGGACAAGGCTCATACATGGGTTCAAATCCCGCCGAAGTCAAGGAGTTCTCAAATATTGATCAACCGAATAATATTCACCTGACCAAATTGCATGAGAATGCTTTGTAGGAAACATGCTCGTTGCTAGTCTTTCATAACTGGTTTATTATAGTTCGCCTGTAGGCGTTCGTATAGCGAATTCAGAAGAACATGATAACTGACAACCATGATGATGGCAATAGATAATTACGTTTGCACATAATATGATGGTATTGGTGTCGTAAGAGATACAGTTTTGATAGCTGTCACCGAAGTGACATGACGTCAGTGATTAAGTTCTGATATCCGGTGGTGAGCGAAAACTGAGAAATCTCTTATTGTTTTCGAGTACATAGACGGGGTTTTTCGGTAGGATCTGGTTCGCCTTGGCGGTTGCTAAGATTCGACATTCGGAATTTTCGTCAGTCTTGTTCTGTCAGCGTAGATAGGGCAAAAGGCCTCATTTGCGTGGATCGAATGGTCAAATTCTTTGGAGTGGATGATCCCATGTACAAACGACTCTGGTGATTCTCTCTTACTTGTTCAAACGGTCTTTTTGTGGCTCAGCTCACGTAAGATGCACCATAGATGCAAGGGAAAGGGGGCACAATCCGAGATGGACTACATGGATAATCTGTCTTTCGTCTGTAAAAGAAGAACTGATAAAGGGATAAACCATACACGACCAGCAACAGAACATGTGGTCCTGACCGCCATTTGAAGTGGCTTGTTTACCGTATCCGCCATGTTGTTTCCTTTGAGTGAGTTTTAAAGTAAACACCATATGTACGTAGGTAGAGAATTTGCGTGAGTTCATATGCTGGTAATGCAGCTGATTTTCTCGAAGTATTGGTGCCATTCCCTGTGTACTTGATTGCTCTTTGTAATGGTACAGTCGCAAGCGGTGAAGTTACTCCCGGTCAGTACAACCCCTATGTTGGATGCATTGATCGGTTCAGTGATACCTACAAATTCGTATGCTTCTAGCAGATTGAAATCTGAAGCTTCCATTCCGATGGCTTTGACGCTAAAAAATTGATCACTTCGCTTTAAAATGATATATCGAGTCATTTGTGACTGAAATTGAACGTATTGGTATACCTTTTATGTTTTTCAGGCTGAATTTTCCAAGGCAGCTCATTCGTTCTTCTTTGTCTCTCCAAATTTTGGTGGACTTGAATCTATCATTAGGCTGTCCAGTGATCTTGGTAACATTCCGGTGAAATCATTTTGTAATGGCCGCTACCCCCTTTCGGAACTGTTGTACAGTGTTGTGCAATAAACAGTAAACAGAGAAAAAGTGAAAAATGTTTTCTAACAGTGAGCAAGGGCTTCACAAATTAATCTGCACTGAAGAATTCAACTTGCCTATATTCGAATCTTTTGCGATTCGAATAACCAACTCAATGAAGAAATCAATCAAAATAGCTACCATAACAAGAACAACAACTACTTGCGGAACCCGTCATTCCTCTAATTGTTAAAGTCGCTGATTTGAAGTTGGCACGGTCACTATTTTGTCGTAAATATGACTTTATTTCAACATAGCAGTAAAGCACCAGCTTTTCTTGTTGTTCAGTGGATTCAGTCTTGGCCTCAGTGAAGCTGTCTGAGATGCAATCTGCACAGTTTTAAAAATAGTGTGACAACCGATCAGTATTTCCCGTTATTTCGAAACCCCCTGATGGCGACAGATACTCAATCCCAATAATTTCATGAATTATTTTTTCTTATTCATTTGAGGGACGCATGACGATAGAGCCCGGTTCACATTTGCCTGTTTTTGATCGTCGTCAGTTGTGACCCTGATCATTCATTATCATTAGGAGTGTGGTTGAAGCGTGATTGAAAAATTACTTCTTTCTTAAAGAATTTTTCGCTCTAACTTTATGTTCATCATATAAGACGACCGTTCGAAGTGTCAAACTTTGTATTAACTAACATTTCTTAAATCAGTATTTCAATGTCCTCTGAGCAGTTGGAATTCCGTGACATTTAGTACCATGATCAGTGAGCCTGAAGCTCGGAAGTTAAAATGCAACTATACGTCGAACGTGTACGATCGTCCTAACTTTGATGATGAGTTTCATGACAGGTGTCTTTCATCACTTACGATTGATTGCTGGTCCATTCCGGAAGCAGTTATTTTTGATGTAGCTTTGATTATGTCTGTGTCTGGCAGCAGTAATCAAAAACCGTGTAAACGCTCAAAGATGTAACTGTATTACGTCACTGTTCAACAGATTCTCTCGGGTGGTGATAGGTTCGGTGGGAAAAAAGGTCCGTTTATTTGGAATGAATTGCCTTAGCACCACGGTCTGACAAACTTGATCGGTTCTGTAGTGAGCAGGCTACTGGTAGCCGTATTATTGTTCGAATATTGTAATAGAGAGTTGCCTATACCGAACTTGCTGAGCTTTGAACTCGCGGAGTTTCCTCTTCTGTTTCCGCTCGAACATGATCAGCCCCCCCCCCCACCTCCGCCCAGTAGAACAGCGCGGATCCCTGCATACCACGGTAAAACATCCATTCCGTTTTCACAGTTGTGGACAAAACTGAGCACAGAGAGACGTGAAATTATGTTGAAGTATGATATAGGTGTTTCTGTAGTAGAAGTGGCTGAGAATCCTTCCGCAAATGCAAACTCTTTTATTCAAGCCATCTGATATCATAATACGAGGCTGTGGGTAATACGGCAAAAAGTCCTTCTTGGATAAGGATATTTTCTGCATTTTTGGAAGAAAAAAAACAACTCTCATAGTGCAAGAAGATTGTCAACAGAGACGATTTGTGAGCAAATACCTATATGCTAATGTAAGGAAGGGTGAGGCGAAGAGCGCTGCTTCATCGTTGGACCGATTTGAAACCCGCATGGGAAAAACAAAAGTGGGTCTCTTGAAGCACTGGTGAAATAATTTATATAACTGATCTTTATTTGGCTTAGCTGTCGATTCCCTCACTCATCATAAGGATTTAAGGATTGACAAAATATTGACCCATGCTGAGGAGTTCACATAGAAAATCATCCCAGTCAACAAGAAGTTTTAAAACCCATTACCCCGGTCAATATGAGGTGCGTTGAATCATGACCAAGAGTGACGGAGGTGCTATCAGCGAGGCTTCCAACAACGGGGGAATTCATCGGGCTAAGAAATTAAACGTTACCAATCTGTCAGATCAAAATCTCATTTGAGTAGTCCACTCTGCTTTAGGTCGTACCTCACAGAAGAATATTCACGCTTTGGCCACGGAAACAGTTATTCAATTATTTTTCTACCATAGGGAAACTGTGTAAGGTTTACCGGACTAATTTACACAATAACCTCATAGCAACTGTGATATAGCTCCAATAGAGAGTTTATTTAAGTCTGGGAGAAGTAAGTCGGTATAATTTTGCCACATTGGAGACCAAACGGATGCGCGTAATGGAGTTCGGGACAAGCTGTGTTATCCTGGCCGGGGTGGTAAACCCTGGGTCTGAAAAGCTGGGATAAATCTCTGTGAGTGGAGAGATATTTCATTAACCAGAGAAAATGTGCAAATGAAGACTTGTGGTTATTGTTTGCGTGCGAGCAAATACCTCTTTTTTCTATTTCCAATTCAGATTCTTACATGCAGGTGGACCGATGCCGAGATCGAAATGACCCATTCATTTAACTTATCATACTGCGTTTTTCACTGACAGAACGGTCAGTCTCACGTGTATTCACACCCACTGGTCACGAAGTGATCGCTGCAAGTAACAGAGCAAATTATGTCCGTATGAAACGCACAAATCGTAAAACACGATTTCATTCCAATTTTGGCACTACCTGTAGTGGTCAAAACCCATGGAGGTTAATTTTATTTGTGACTGCATGTGAGTATCCAGACTGTCATATATTCAGTACCGTCCCGCAGAGTAAAAATAAACGTTCGTTCTCCTCTCGTGAATATCCTGTAAGATGGGTTGCCTTAGCCACGGTCGCAGAAGATTTCTCCTCCTTGGCTTCATGCCCCAGCAAAAGGTGTTAATAACAAAAAAACCTACTAGGAGCCCTACAACTGTCCCATTTCGAGATTGCATCTACACGACAAATCGGATTTAAACTACTGAAAATCACTCGATTACCATAATTATTCGGTCTTAAGAACATCTGGTGCCCTTTGTTCTCTACCATTTTAGGTGATCCGTTCCGTTAGCTGAAGTTGTGTTTGAATAACATGTACCATATTGATCACATAACACAAAAGCACGAAGCACAGTGGTTTACCCAGTCACGACTGTGCAACTGGTTTTATACAGGGATTTCAGTCATTCAAAACAGGATTTTCGTCAACTAGCTGACCTCGAATTGCTTTCATCCTACCATTTTTTCTGAACTTCGGCAATTATATCTTTTGCCTTGTTCTTTCTACTCTCCTATTTTGTGCTACCGAAACTAATATTCAAATCATCCTGTTCCTTCGTGGATTTATGAGAATTCCCAAAGGATATCTAGGAATGTTGAATCCGTTTTTCTGTTCTTATGCAGCTCGAAAGATTTTTGAGAAAGTCACGGTCACTTCAACTAATCCAAAGTGTTCGGAAAATGAAAATTCATTTGCATTTTCTAAGCCTTGAATTTAGGCTGTCACTAGTCGAGTGCATTAAACTCGATAATCGGCCACACATAGAGACGGAAACAAGAGCGAATGGAAAAACTTTGGACATGCTCAGTTCTATACTTTGGACTAGCTAGCCAGCTGGGAGAGAGAGAGAAAGTGAAATTGTTAAGTGAATGACTGTTCTTATAAGTTGCAATTTGGAGCTCCGGTTTGGTGGTTGTTTTTCGCAATCTTCCTTCTTAAACATGTTGCACACTGACATACCTGAAAGCCCTTTAGGAGCAAGTATTAAGACCAATATATTCTAGCGATAATGACGGTTTTGTGTCTACTTCGTTTACATTTGGTCTTTCTCAAGATGAAACTGGTTCCATAATACAGTTTTCAACTTCCCCGGGGTGTGTGGTTGTTCGCCTTATCGCGTGAAATGAGCCCGTCATTTTTAATTTGTGCCACGTTCGTATGATTGTTGGGTCAACTTTGTAAGCGTTGTGATTCCTCAGTGCTTTGTTTGATAATCTTTCAGGACAGGTCCGCACCAATCAGATTTTACCGTCAACCCGGCAATCAAATAATCACAGAGTGATAAGATCATGTAATCAATAATCAATGCCTTTCCATATCAGTTTCTTTAAATAAAACGTGTAAAAAATGAAGCGATAAAGATAAAAAATACCAGCAACCTGAACCTGCGGCTTCGGTTTTATTTTTGGGGTGCGCATGCTATCAGGTGTGAGCAATTTCATTACACGTAACTTAAATGCCATTTCAGACAGCGTAGCTATCGTTACTGACCAAAGGGTCTGAATCTTTCAAATGAAGTTACTCGAGGGGAAGCACTGGTTAGAGCCTTGGTGAATAATTAGGAAAGATATCAAGAAAAGAAAGAAAACGTATGCGGTTTGTTAGGTTCACAAATCGGGAACTCTTCCGCACAAAGAACCTAGGTTTCAACCCCATAAAAGAACTTTAGAGAACCAAATCTGCCTTAAGTTTTCCCCACAAATTTCCAGTTGATTGAGTGCTCTCAATCATGTTCCTGGAGTCGCCAACCTGAATTCATTTCGAAGTTGGCACTAAGATAACTGGTAAAAACTCAGTTGACAAATCTTTGGGCTGTCGTTTTTAGTTATCCATAACTACCGAGCAAGGTTCTACAAAAGCTATATGGGAGATTCTCCATTACCCAAACAACAGTTCAACAGCCCGAGGAGGTTTCGGTTGATTATCCAGTCTTGTACTATTGAAAAGCTCCCATGAAGTCTCCAGTGACCCATGGTGAAAATCAACCACTTATATTTCAAATAAAAGAAAGCCACATTCGATGTTCATAAATCATTGTCCTCCAATAAGCCAACTTCATTTGTATTTCATGCCGTTTGCCCTACTGTAAGGAAATGGATCAAATGTGTAAGGCATAACTAAGGCAAACATTACGAAAGTGATTCCATCAAATAAGACTGAATCGATTGACCATATATATGGTCTAACGAAACGAATTATCTTGCAAACTCATATTTCTTCAATGTAAATGGCAGTACCAGTTCACTTTGGTTACCATCTGTTGCTGGCTACGATTGGGTGCTGTAAATGCTTATCAGCTCAGAGATGAGATCTCCGAAGAAGATATCGTCGGTCAAATTGACAATAGACAGCCATTGGCTATCGTCCGGCCCATTATCACTCTTGATCTAGAAACACTCTGCAGATGAGTGAAACGGAACCGATGGTACCTTTCGCGTAACAAGCAATCCGTTATGCTTAGTTCGATAATTTCGTTGGCAGTCTGCTCACTTTGAAGATATTGAAAAATGAGCTTTCATTTTTTTGCATCGATAGGTCAACGCCATGAGCCGGAATCGAACCGTCAGCCTTGCTCTTACCAGACAGTTGCTCCATCACCCGAACCATCGCGATGCGGCCAGTCATACGCGAATTATACAAGTGAATATCCAATATTGGGCAATCACTAATACATAAAAATATAGAAATCGCTGTGTGTCCAATCACTGAACAAGCGCCACCTGTCACTCCACAGAGGGATGAACAGTACCGTACTTTTATGATACCAGTTCATGTCATATCCTTTTACTCGTGATTCATTCCCATCTCGTTCGCCTTGCACTCGCACGTGACATGTCTGTCTGCATCACGCTCCGCTTTGACCTTCTTTACCAGTCACACACAGCTAGCTCCGCGCGTGACCAATGCCGACTAACCACTTTTGTCCAACTGACACATTCTTGCGTCCGTGGTTGCCGAGCCTTGATCCTGACCACAAGTTCTGTCAACCGTATGTGCTTTCGTTCTGTTTACTGAGTCGTAGACACAGCAAATCCTAAACGAGACTGAGCGGACATTTTGATCTCGTCCAGTCATGCACCGGAAAAACTTTAAGTGGAATTTCGATTACCTACATTCCGGCTCCTCGCACTACCAATAAATTTTACATTTATTTATTATTTCTGAATGATCGTTTTTTAGTTGACACAAAATAAGGAGTTCTTTTGAATTACCCTGGTAAGTTATTTCGGAATTCTCTCACGAAATTGAGTGGACCTTTTTGGAGCCTGCAGAGTTGGAATTCATTGGTTTACCGAAACCATGAAAGCTGTTACACGATCGGTGAAAACTCTGAAGCACTGTCGAGATTGGACATTCCGATCTAGTTTGTACTGAACAGAAACAAGATATGCCGGGTGATGAAGGAGTTGAACAGTGAATCATCTGTTTCTTTTCATGCCTTTTGATGAAAGTACTTTACCTATCCGCAAATCGGGTACAACGGCAAGTGTGAATGCCGATCAGTCCGATCCTGTTTGCTTCAAAGGGCCAGCCAAAATGGATCCAACAGGCAATCAAGCGTAAAGGAGATGCACTATAAAACCCTTACAGCCGACTTTTACATGTATCCCTAATTTCGCGACAAGAGCACAATCATTTCTTTTGTTGTTAGTGAATCTCAATAAAACCAGCGGGGAAACGACTGAGAAAGTTATGCGCGGCTCAGAGAAAACGTTTTCCAGTAAACAGAACGGACTCGGTCCACCCGGCCGAATGAACTGGGTGGAGCAGGAACGGCTGTGAAGGCCAACTCACGCACCCCATGCGAACAGTCGCCGTTCGACCGACACATTCACGAGCCAGATTCACAATAATCTGAAAGTCAGACAATGCTTCTTCCCCAAACTAACTGCCTGTCGTCAGATTTCATTAAATTTTGCGGGCATGCATCAACTGTTGTGCACTCTTCTGTCCAGTCTGGTCTCATACTAAACCCATCGAAATATGCGCAGTATATCATGATGCATTCCCTCGTGTCCTTCTCAAAGGAAGTGTGATGATTATTAAGTCTCCCTCCCTGATTAAAGTTAGTCAGCCACATACGAATAACAAAGTGAAAGAAAAAACGCATATTCAATTGTGTCAGAAACCCGTGAGTTTTGTCTTTCCACATAAGCAATTTCAGACAATTCCAGGCCCCAATAGCAATCTGTTTTCCTGTGACTTTTCTTGGACAGCAGTTGTGTTGAGCCGTCTCAAAATAATCAGTCGTGTTTCCACAATCCTTCTTAAAGAATCGCTCTTCAAACTGATGGGCAAAAACACTGGTTCCTGCTTTATATTTTCACGTAAGATAGTTTTAGACAATGTGCAGCAGACGTACATCGACTTGTTGGTCAAACACTGCCTTTCGCAAATAATTTAGGATTTCCGTTGTATCTTCCTAGGGCAGGAAAATTTATGAGAATCTTATCGCTCTGTATTTTGTCTGCATATTGATGAACATATATGGAAAGAGGTGACTGAACTGAGCACTAATTTTGGTGAATGAAATTCAGTTCTTTTTGTCCTTTTTTACGCATTTTGTGCTAACAAAATTTGCTGATTTTTGAGGGAATGATTCAAACTGAAGAGTCACTGAATGGGCTTGCGAAAGTCGAACAAATGCAAACTCAGAATTACTTGCAATTAAGTAGTAGGAGATTAGATTTGTATATAATGATTCATCATGCAGCTTGAATGCTCAACTCACCATTGAAAACCATGGAAGCACTGTACAGCTGTTTCATCCTTGTTGGGAATCATCAGTAGTGCACATCCACCGAGCCCCCATCATAGGAGTCGATCGCTGTGTGTGAAGCCGGTTGTTACCTTTTAGATGCCAGTGACGGAAGGATGCTATATCATGTAGTGTAGATGTTCAACAAACCGTTGAGAGTCAGCCCGGATAGCCTTATGGTTAAGGAGTGCCGTTCACAATTGTTCACCCCGGGTTCGAGTCCCCGTGGGGGCTCGGTGGATGTGCACTGCTGATGATTCCCAACAAGGATGAAACAGCTGTACAGTGCTTCCATGGTTTTCAATGGTGAGTTGAGCGTCGAAGCTGCATGAAGAATCACATTATATCCACATTATTTGTCTAGCTTGAATACCAAATAAACGAAAAGACGTCACTGTGCATACTTGTTAGATGGTTGATGTTTACTGGCACGTGTTGTCACCTACGTCCATGAAACAGCGACTGGGAAAGGCAGTTTGAACAAGGGATACGAGTGTTACATACCGCGATACCTCGTAAATGCCTTTTTAAGCATCTAGCTCCTGGAGTAATATCTCACTCCTGCATCAGTTGGACCCTATTCCAAGTGACCTGGGAAGCCTTCAAACATATACGGGAACCAGGTATCATTGATTGAAATGTCGTTAAAGTTACTGATATTCTGAACAAACCACAAATACTTGCAACTGGCAAAGGGTCGCAGATCTAAGGAACAGTAAAAGTTGTGGTTAGGCAGAAATGGACATCTTAGATTCCGGACGGCATCTTTTATGCAATTTAGCCCTATCGTTCAAGTGCACAGATTTCAGCTGGTTCATGAAAAACTTCTGGTTGCAGCTACGTGACTCGTAGTCATTCGAACGAGCTCGTGGAATTAGAACTAAACCACTCTACCGGTGTGTGGTGGAGAGTGCGTGTCTGCTTTATGCTAGAGTAAATCAACATTAATTCCCCAAATCCACTTCAGACAACAGCTTCAGAGAAGGCAGAAAACGACACTTATTCCGCTTCTTCAGCAGACATTATGGGTAATGTGGTACTTTTTCAATTCATCTACGATCAACCCAACTTCATCCGTTTTTCTGAGAAATTATGCAATATTCAGAAATTTTCCTTCCTTCGGGCCTGAATCTCAACATTTCCAAATGTTTCGAGTGCATACTCACCGTTTCTTGACTTTTTTATCCCAACAAACCATTGGCAATAAACTCTGTCCCCGTTTCCAGAGCTAACTCGGTCAAGTACTTCGTGTTACTATGAGTACTAATTTTCCAGTACTCTTCTCATATTCTAACAGTGTTGAAAAATTACGTCCACTCACTTTTCGTGTCTGTAGACTAAGACGTTTTGGATTCGCAAAGACTGTCATCGTCTTTTTTGACCACCAGTCTTATTTTACTGACCTCCTGTAACATTTCCTGACATTTCCTGAACCGATTTTGTTGCACTAGACCGCGGTTCGGCTATCGTCACTTCTGTTACTTTGATTCCCGTAACCTCTATCATCAACATAGTGTGATCCGCGCATTCTTACTCTGGAATATTTCACTATGGAGATTATTGCGGACATCGCTCATCATCTTTGCGCTGGCTTGTCTGTTTGTCGTTGAAATCCTTCTACACATTCTGAGTCTAGACTCACGCCTGTCCCATGTAAGTATTCCCCGCATCTCTGCAGTGCCCAATTTAGCACTTGTTTTTTGTAAGCGAAGTAAATGTCACAGAAGAACTTCCCTTCAAACTCGGTAATTGAACTTGATCTTAGCTTTTAAGTTTTTCCACCTATTTTCGAGATGTTTCGTTTTCACTTCTCTTTATGGCCGAAATGTGAGTTGGTAAATTGCAGAAGTCGTCAGTCCAAGAAAGTACAATACTAGAAGCTTTTATCATGACCGGACAACCCAAGTTTCGTAATCGGTTAGGCTGGAAAGTAATTTTCAAAAGAATAAGCTTGAGATAATTCAGGTATATAATATCAAGTCAAGTAAAGTCAGCCAAGTCAGTAGTAAGTTTATACACCCGACTGGATGGATTTTAAGCATATACGCCGTATCTGTGGAGGTAAAAATACGGAATCGGGGAATACGTACAAACTGTGGTAATCTTCATCCAATTAAACAGTTTCCCAGGTCTTAGGTGACTTTCTCGGGATCAATAAGAAGACGAGTGTCATACGGCAAAACAGAAAATCGATATGCAGAATTGCTAGCAAACAGAAATTTGAACTCCGAGCGCGTATTTGTTATAGACACAGCTTTTGAAAGTTCGTTGTGTGATGTATGATATAAGTCTGAAAGTATTTTGGAAGTAAACTGGTCACAAGTACGGAAGAGTTTATCAGCAACAGTATCAACAAAAGTATGGGAGGAGATAAGCAGTCAAAAATTTAAAAATTAACTGATTCAGGAGGCAAAGTTTTTTAGACGGAGCGAGAAAGATGGCAGTTTTCTAATTTTACACAGAGTCTGTTCAGCATGCAAGGACCATGAAAAGATTACGGGATAGTGAACTTCCAGGATATTTAATCTTTGGTGATTTTAGTATGGGTTCATTGTTCACAGATAGGAGAGGAAACCGTTTTGCTGGGGTCTTTGAGTGCTTTATCAGAAAATAATGTATCCTGACTTTTAGACCCATTCAGTACAAAGGAGCTGGAAGACGACCAGTTAAGAAAGTTGTTTAGTCGTATCTAAGTTTGTGAAGTTGCTCCGGGTTTTGGTAATTCATACCCTCGATCTACATCGTCAGCGTATTTGCAGCCAATGAATGTCGACGGGGTTAGAAGTTCTTTACCGCAGATAGAAAACAAAGAAGGGGGAGAAATTTGCACCCTGTAATACACTAGAGTCAACTAGAGGAGAAGAGAACTTATGTCCGCTGAGACGAGAGAAAAGTGTTCGATCAGTGAAGTAGTCTGAAATCAGACTTAAGACGTATGGGTCAACACCGGTTACAGACTGCACACTGAGCAGTACTGATGGATCAAGGCAACTAAATGCGTTCTTGTATTCTAGAAGCACCATTCTGACAGTCTTACATTTCCTGTCTAACGTCGAATCTACTGAGAGGGCCATGTAATCTACGGCTAAAGTAAGGAGTGCGAATGCCAACAAGCAAACTGGAGTGTTTCTTCTCCAGCAGACCCCAAGTTGATCCGCAGTATCCAAAGCTTCTCAAACAATTTGATCATCACAGAAGTGCAGGCCATAGGGCGGTATTTCCCGGGTTCTTCCTTGAGGACTTGTGTTGTCTTGGCTAGTATCCAAATGTTAAGGATAATTCCGTTTGCTAGCCAGTTATTGGAGATATTGGCTAGTAGAACCGAAAAGGTGTCAGTGCACTACTTGAGTACAACACGGATTTGCTCAGTTGGATCAGGAGCTTTGTTTATCTTCACTTTGCACATCTGTTAGATGAACACAGAGGGGCTCCGCAGTTGGTGGCTGAGATGAGTTGTTAAGTACTGGCGCAGAAGTAGACTACGGTACTGAGTTGAAATTAGAGTTGGGTTTTTCAACATCAATGTTTTCTGTTTGTGTTCCTTGAGTTTTTGCCACATAGGTGTTTTATGGCTTTCCCCATGCCACGACAACCGACGTATCTATGTAAAACTTGTTCAGGAGTTTTACTTCTGATTTGTACAAGATGGCAAGTTTTTTGACCGGTGTTCTCTGTCCATATTTGTAAGCCTGCTCTTTCTTTCTTCGCAGTTGTTTAGGTACTAGTAGGGAATATCGATCAGTTTGCACGTAGACAGTTTCAAACAGGCAACATTGATTATAGCAAAAATGAAGGTAATCGGTGACACGTTCATAGAGGATAGAATGCTTAGGGTCTGAAAACACGGCGTAATCAGTTGAGGTAACCAGGGTATTAAGCGGGACCAAGTAGGTAAGTGAACAACTTCTCTGTTTCATTATTCTGGAGAGTAGTCTTACTATATACTACTACTATACATCTTCAGACATATTTTCAGGATACAGTGAACAGAGCTGCTCACGCGAGCACGTTTTTGAACATTGAACAATTGCGGTCTGTTTGTAAAAACCAAGTCTAGTTATGCGTCACGTCTGGCGGGAATAAGTACCAAATTTATCAAGCCGAACGTGGTGAGAAAACTAAAGTCATGTCTGGTAAAGTCACTGACAAATATACATAGGGATTCACTCAGTAGTACACTTACTGAGGTAGACAGAAGATCAGAAGAATGCTTAACTCAGAAAGTGATACACTAGGTGCCAAATAATTGTTTCCGATGTGTATCGAGCGGAATCCACTCGGAAAATGTGACTTATAGTTTATGATATAACTGCTAATCTTTTTTGTTGAGTACGTAAGGACCAGATTTTTTGATTCGCTCCAGATGTCAACGTCAGTGATGACACCACCTCCATGACTGGGAGCACCAATAGAACGAACTACTCGGTACGAACTGAAATTATCTGGTTGTATAATTCCACTGGGTATATCCTTGTGCACTCAGGATTCTTGTAATATATTGATTTCTGCTATTTTATAAAACTTTTTCTGTATAATTTCTACCATCATTTTGATTTTCCCAATAAAATATGGATGTGGCGCGTTAGGATCAGGGGAATTTGAGTTTTCCCAGCGTTGCATTATTGGAGATTGACTTGCCAGCCTTCACTGTACTGCCCTACTCTTCCACCTCATTTTGATAATCTTTTTGAACCTATTCCGAACTTTATTACCACTATTCACAAAGTATTCAGTATGGGCGAAAACACGTAAAGCTGTCAAGGACCTACGTGTACAACAAAATAGGTGACCTTCAAATTATTGCTATAACAAGTATGGATAAAATCTACAGGATTTGGTGTATTTTTGGATCTTCAAACAACGTAGCACGGCCGATTTCAAAGGTCCAGCTGCTGACTTCCTTCTTCGTTACGTTTATCCCATCTCATTTATCAATGCTTAAGAGGAACCTAGGTACCATCAAGGTGAAAATAACCCCAATCTGAACAATTATTCTTTCACTTTAATCGACGTCCGTCTTGAATTGATCTGAGGGAAAGACACAGTACACAAATTCCGGACTGATAATTTTGTGTTGTCATCGTTCGTTCGGATTCATGTTTCTACCTATGGTCACAGCATCATGCTTCTGCAACTTAAAACCTGATAGTCAACTGGCCATCCAATTAAAGCTGAAGAGTGAACATGCGATTTCCAAAATCTGTCAACATGGAAACTTTTCACACTGAGCACCCCTCATTATTACCTATTTGGCCACTGTGTACTCCCAAAACGAAGGCCATTTCAGAGTGTGCCATTCAGCCTCAACCAGTCGACCCGTCTCCGCAGCGTATTTAATATGAAGCTCAATGCAGGAGAAGTCATGCCTGAGTGGCTTGTGAGATCGGATGAGAACCATTCAACCGTGTTAACCGTCGCCTTGTCAATCGAATCGCCCCGGCAAAGAATTTGCTCAGCTGCATGCGGATGTCGGTGTTTCTGGAATATTTCTATTCCCACTTAGGAACCCTGTTGTCTTACCATGCGGAAAGCTTTAGCCACAGATTTCCGTCACATTCGTGGGTTAATAAGAGGGCCGGAAAAATATGAGTTGCAGAGCTGATGCTATGCTCAAGGACTGTCCTCAAGGCAAAAGCAAATAACGTAGCGGGGTACAAAACTGTTCGACGAAGCTGTTGAAGCTCGTTGGTCCTGCGCACTTGCTTCCAATCTTGTCTTATCTTTCTTCTTATTTTATTTGTGCTTAGTTATATCATGTGATAGTGGTACAATCTTTCAGGAAGAGAGCAGCGGCCAAATAGGGGCTGCCATTTGGGGCAAAGTGATCTCCTTAGCATTGAGATGCAAGAAACGCAAAACTTTAAATTACCGTTTCGTCAGAAACTTGTCATTTTTGGAACCCTTAGAAGTAATTCCATCTTCAATCGGGATCACTATATGTGAATGTTATTAGTAGCCTCTAAGGCAGAAACTTTCATGACCAGAACTACTTTTGAACTAACGATTTTATGCAATTGAGTAGTAGGAGATTAGATTTGTATAATATGATTCATCAGGCAGCTTCAAAGCTCAACTCATAACTGAATGCCTTCGTTGTACTTCAGCTCCTACAGAGAAGTCATCCATCATAGGAGTCGATCGCTGTGTAGGAAGCCGGTTGTTACCAATCAAAGCCAGTGACGGAAGGGTGCTGTATCATGTAGTGTAGATGTTCAACAAACCGTTGAGAGCCAGCCCGGATAGCCTTATGGTTAAGGAGTGTCGTTCACAATTGTTCATCCCGGGTTCGAGTCCCCATGGGGGCTCGGTGGATGTGCACTGCTGATGATTCCCAACAAGGATGAAACAGCTGTACAGTGCTTCCATGGTTTTCAGTGGTGAGTTGAGCGTCGATGCTGCATGATGAATAATCATATTACACATAATTATTGACTTAATTATCACCTGTTCACCTGGATAGTTTTCAATTACTCATTGTTGGAGTCGTGTCGTAATCCTATTCATAACTAGACGGTCATGCAGCGACACGAGAACCAATAAAATTTTCCCAAAATTACTCTACTCAGAGGTATTCAAACTAACCGAAATATTTGTGGTTCAATACCTCCCAAACACTGCTGGCCAAGTGCTGTTCATCCCACTTGGTAGTGGTTGTCGGAACCAGTCTGATGATTTAAAGCGGAACAAATGCCGTGCATCATTTGGATTAGTGGTTGCACAATACCTGATATTCTTTTGTGTACTTCTCGTCCAGATAGGTGCATGGTGATCATCCAGCTGACAGGTCCGGTAAATAGAAAGTCATCCGTTTGATTCCCGCTCTCAGTGTGGAATTTTTGGGTGGAAAAAATGGGACTGGATTCTCCGCTATTGATGCGATTCAGGCTGCTGGAGTCAATAGTAAATATTACAAATAAATATATAGTTGCAAAACCAGTCTTGAAAAAAGTGATCCGTGGTGGCCGAAACGTCGACAACCTACCAAAGATTTTGACTAGGCTGTGTTATTAAACGACAAAGTTTTACCGTAGAATTTCACATGGAGCATCGATCTTTCGATACACTCCGAAATGATCTCGGTTCTGACATACTAATAGTTGAGCTGACATGAAAATGGATTACAGGAAATATTTGTGTTTTCATCTGCACCATGGGTCTCTTCAGTAATTTCCGTAAAACCAAAATCTTCACTGGTTACAGCGAAATTGTACGGAGACTAAAGAATATCATCGACATGACAAACCTAAACCAATTTGTCCACCAAATTTCCTGTTTTGTGAGCGTGTGGCAGGTCCGTAAATCCCCACCATTATGTGTGCTGTCCACTGTAACCCTGGCACAACTGCAGTGATAGACATGATTTCGCCGAAGGCAGCTAGTAGCGGATCTACTCGGTAGACGGAAGGATGATGGGTTGGCTCCGGCTTGTGGCATGAAGTTTTCGGTGAGAAAAAAGAAAGTGCTTTTCCTACAGTCTAAGATCAAGGACCCCGTGGAAATCACGCTTTCAGCAAAAATGTGAAATATCCCACCTTTGCATTACGAGCGAACCAGCATACTGAAGTTACTGGGTGAAAATTGCGGAAATTCAGTGCCTCGTCGTATGTAGTTTATCCCTTTGTACAACGGTGGATATTCCCGTAATTCACCAATGTTCTGCCGTTGTTTTTCCGACTTACTTACAAAGGTTGCCTTACTCCCCGAAAAGGTTCGAGCACCATCTTTCTCGTTTTCTGTTTATACTAATGCCACTTTCTATTAGATTTTCGGAATGAGAATACAGCGGTATCGATGGTATTTTCGGAAAACAGTTTTACTAGTTCTTCGAAGCCATTTCGAAGCGATTTCACTTTTAGCCAATCCCACACATTTAAAGGGCTTCAAATTTCCATTGCTTCCTTTTGGATTGCAGCTATATATCAGAATTCTTTAGTTACTCCGGCGGCTGGTATAGTCACAAACACGAATGTAGTTTTTTTGAATTATTAACCAGTCTTGTCATGTATAATTTTCTCTCTCTCCCTCTCTCTCTCTCTCTGTCGACAGCTGCAACGCATGGTCAGACGTGATCAAGTCAGCGCGATAAAAATCATAGTAAGAGTACCAAAGATCATCAACCATATCGGCTTCAGTATGGAAGAAGTTGAACCGTATCAAATTTCATCTTTGCCCATCTGTTAGACCCAGATCACACGATTAGTTCAACAAAGACATTCACCTTTCCGTATAAAGTCCAAGGGAATGAATCAAAATCAGTAACATATAAGACATCCCTTATGGACGAGGTAACCAGCAACCAACTCTTCTGGTCAAACCCGTGTTCATAAAATAGGTTCGTCCAGGCTTTTGAACTTGCGTGGTTAAAGGCCAATGAAATCACTCTCGAACGTGTTGTCAAGTCTGGCCTTTGGCTGCGACATGTAATTTTGTAATTTTATCCCTTCATCCTGTTTATCGACTTATTGGCCGGCTAACTGCTCGACTAACTAAATGTTTAAATGAGTGACTAATCGAATGCTCCAATTCTTTGGTTTTATTTATTTGCATTTTCATATGAATGCGGTTTTGAAGGCCTGAGAATAAAAGCACGCCACTTCCGTTGACTGGGGTTGATTTACAACTGCTCATCTGAATGAAATCCTTTTTTAATGACACTATAAAAGTTTTTCTTTGGAAAGGAATATGGAAAAGTAAAATGGTGAACACAGATTTGTCTCTTCGATACCTCTCCTCCAACCAGTACAGTACACATGCAAAGTTCTAGAATTATTGGCAAATGTGATCTAGAATATTTACGTAAAAGCACAAAGCTGTATGTCAAATCCGTTTCCGCTGCATTTGCATGGGCGCATTAACCACCAGGTCCTCCTGTCCTGTGTGTCTGTCCCACCGTCAAGTTGACCTTCGGCCACGGGAGCTGTAGTGTCTTGAAAAAACTGTTTTTGCGGGCACGGGATTGGCCTATGACCTGATTGCGATCGCCTCGGCCGTAGAGTGGATTCGTTGTATGACCCCTTTAGAGCGGTTTGCCGACACGGTAGATAACGGTAAATGGCCCATCTCGCATTAGTGTGTGACCCGTATCGATTGCATCGAAAGGAATACCCTACTCGGACTTTATTTTTACGCTAACTGTACTCCCAAGGATAACAAAGTACCCCGATGCCCTTCAGGTGGCACGTTACCAAGTAACCAACTTTTATTCCGGGAACCACTGTCTGTCATTCTGCCGTGAATCGAAAACCGACCGGCCGTGGTTCAGTGGTCATCACGGCGAACTTAAACCATAGCGGTCCCCGGCGTCCAATCACTTCCCTCTGAATAGATGTTATACTCTTCCAGCAATATTGTGCTTTTGATGGGATTGGATGTGATGAGGTACAATATCACTCATTTATTTAAAACAAGATTTAACCAAGATAAGGACTAAAAGGTAAGGTAATACCCAAAACTCGCTCAAGTGAAGGTCTGGGCTCTTTCACGACATTGCGAAATTTTGTTTATGGCGATGGGTGTGCAGTGCTGATGATTCTTTACAAAGATGAAACAGATGTGTTAAGCTCACACGGTTTTCATTGTTATTTGAGCGTTGATAGTGCACGATGCATCATTTTATAAAACAACACAAGTTTAAAATGAATTCCACTGAATGAAGGTGTCCAGAAATCACAAGATGAGGAAAAACAGATGAAGGTTACTTCAAAGCAGGATCGAAATACCAGCAGTTATTTCTTTAATCCACGGGTCTATGGCTATTGCCTCGGGAATGGTCCGGAATTCGTTTTGCCGTAAGTGATACAAAAAGCAACGTTTCGGTCAGCTGAATTTGCTTTGTTCGAAATGGAAGTACTGCGGCTGATGACGGAGTCTCTTGGTTTCAAACGTTCTCATCATGTATCTGATCTGGCCGAGATTGGGCCAAGCCTACGGTTATCCATCGGTCGCTTTCTTTATCCGACCTAAGTAGATAGCAGCTACACCATTATTCAAATTACTACACCAAGGTAAATTTGTCGCAAAGAATCAGATGTGGCTTTACTGGGAGGGAGTTTTTACCACAGTCCTTTCTTAAAACTTTCTGGAGTCAACTGCATGGAGTGATCGAGAGACCGCTGACCCTCGGCCAACAACTAACCGTATCACGTTTGAAACAGAAATGATATTTGGCCCATGATTTGGGTCCCGACATAGTAGTCTGTCATGTGAATTCCGGATTTTCTCACCTTTCGAAGAAGTGCATGGACACAAACTTTCGTACCGCTATCCTCTCTTAGCAGTCTTATTCATAGTCTAATAATATATAGCCGTCTTCTGTAGGACAGCATCCGGATGAGGCCGCATTCATATTTCAGAGGCAAACCTTTCTCGACATGTACGGACTGACTTGTCCAATTGTTTCCATAACCTCGTGATCGCATAGCATTCACATCGACCATTGATGACGTCAAGCTTAGCAATCAGAATCTTACGACAGCGATTAACTAAAGCTGCGAACACTGTCAATTTTGAATGTCAAAAAGGAATTTTCGATAGTCGTTTAAACACCTATCTCTATCCTTACTGAAAGTTATATCACACTGTGTTCGACAGACTTGCAACGGAGGTGAAGATTTTCTATCTGATCAAAACAAACAACTAAACAGTAGCCGTACGGATTTTCATTGGTTAATTAAAAGTTCGCACCGAGCTCACATTGCTCATTTGACCCCGGTGGTATTGGAACGCACATATGGACACCACCCACGCCTTAGTTCTGCATTGACTGTGGCATCTGAACTGCGAGAACACGTAAGGGTCTTCGGACTTTCTGCAAATGTCAGACCTGCCAGACTGCCTCTCATAAACGAGCATAACCGTCTATTCCTGCAACGGCCGAACTGCTCGAAATGGAGTCAGAAGACACACACACTAGCATTGAAATGTACTGGTACGTCAGCGTATAAAATACGGCACTTATACAGACATGAAAAGCGCTACGGAAAGCATACACCCACGGGTACTGATCCATGTGCAAATGACTGGTGGGTCCAAACTTGCCAAATATTGTCACGTGGTGTAGAAACAGATCTTGTGCGCTAGAGGTGCGTGCAGCGATAATCAATATCCAGGTTTGCACTAAGATTAGTCACATGCACTTGATGTGTTAGTTTGTCTGCGGAAGTGCATGGATGCTGATTGGAGTGTACACCGAAAAAATGAACACTGGTCGAAATGAGTTATCTCGAACTGCATGTCAGTAGGACAGAACCAGCAGAATTCCCAAGCTAGTGTACACTGTATGAGTGTTAGAAGTTACGAATCAGATTTTTCCCTACTGGGAGTCATCATGAGGTGTGAACTCTGAACTAACCATTGAGAATCATTGAAACGTTATACAGTGGAGTCTCTGTGCTGGAAACGCTTTGATAACGTCTATCGCCAGTGTTGGAAGGGCGTTGTATCACGTGGTATAAAAGTTCAACAAACCTTTTGAGAACCCGTCCGAGTATCCTTGGGGCTAAGGTGCTTGACTCACAACCGATTTCGGTCATTTTGAGGATACCGGAAGGTTAGTAACCGGAGATGGAATGATTGTAACCCAGGAACTTTATGTTCGCTTTTTTTCATGATAACCTCTTCTTTACTTAGAAAGGATGAAATAATTGTGCAGTTTCTGCGTGATCAGTCACCATTATGTTGGACTTGGACAGTGATACATCATTTTGAATGTTGGTATTTTTCATGCATAATGATAATTTGTTCAGTAAGTGCTAACTGAATGATATCGGTGCATTCTCCTTGATAAAATAAATTTTATCTTGGAAACAAAATTATCATACTCTTTGTCCCTAATGTGGCAAGTTAAAAATGTCACTTGTTATTCTATTCGAGTGCTATTGGTGTTATTCAGACATGGATAGTGCGAATATTTGCCAATCTTTTTTTCAAGTTCTATACCGATGGTTTGTTGAGACAGGCCTCTGGAAGTCCGTTTTAGTACCACATTCCACCGTTGCATTGCTTCATGAAAATGATCACCATACTGCGCACAATAAGCGATCAGGCTGTGCGATCAGATGATGTTGCGTTAGCACGTGACTTACCATAGGAAACACGCAGGTACTTTTCACTACCGATCAAGTCAGCCGAGGGTGAATAGTCTGCTGCTGCATATCCATTGAGCTGCAAGAACCAGCAATATGAAAAAAACCCATGTTTAAAGGAGTAAGTTAGGAAAGTCCGTGGTGATACAATATGCGCTGGTGAGGAAACGAGCATGTCAAGGAACAAAGGAGGATCCGTATTCCCTAGTGTCAGAGCAAATATATTTGTATTGGGATCGAGTGGCAGATGGTGATATGCAACTTCTGTGATCCGGATGAAGGATGAGTATGCTGTCCTCTCTGATCTTGCAGGAGGAAGACAGAGATGGCTGGTGACTTTGGGTTGTGATAGAGTGGGTGAGCAGTGCGTGATTGATGCTATTATGTCGAGACAAATGTTTAAGGGACTTCAGAAAACTTGTAATGTCTTTCGTGATCAGTTCTGGGCTGTGACGAGAAAGTATAGAGCCCGTGCGAAAGATGTTTGAAAATACAAATCGTCTTGTTAATTTAAACGGGGTAGAAAACGGCCTGAGTCGTACCAAGTAAAATGTGAGTTGCCCAGCTTTCGAGAAGACGGCTGCAACGTGATCAGTCGAGGTAAAGTCACGGCTCATGGCTTTACTGAGGTACTTTACGGGCGATACTCGCTGTATTGGTTCTTGGTTGATGGTGATTTTTGGATTGGTTACCATCAGATTGAAGTATTGATGCTTTCTATGGAGACCAAGTAACTTTGAGGGATTCATTCCCAGATTTCAACATGAAAACCAGTTGACGAGCTCAGTTACGCTTTGTTGTAGAAGGGGGTAATATAGAGCTGTTAGAGTTGGGTATTCCAAAAATCACATCATCGGCTCAAACGATTTATGGACAAAGTGTTTCACCCACAGGAAAAATAAAGGTGAACTGCCCATAAATGTAACGCAATCGGCTCAGCTGTGTATACCGACTGTCGATAAACATCTGCGTTCAAGCAAATGTGGGTGGCTAATCTGTTCTCTTCAGGACCGATAATATAACATGCTTTAACGTAAGGGAAAGAACAGCGGCTTGCTTTTGTGACTGAGTTGATCCGCTGCGAATTATGGTGAGTGTTTATACCTTAAGATATTTATTGATGTCTATTCATTCTCACCCACAACCTCGCAAGCGTAGAAGCGTTCGGTCGGATTGGAGCTGAGTAAAATCACATATGTTCACTTGACCAGATAAAACAAACAAATGAATCGCGTCTGGCATTTTCGTCTCTCTTATCAGCCGGTGCTGAACTTAGGAGTAAGCAAAGTTGTATTTTGTTTCGATCTTTACTGATGATTATATTTCCAATTTTTCAGTATCTTTCATTTTGTATAGTGAAGTCTGCTCTGCCTAACGAATCAAGCAAACTCATTTATATCTGTCCGAATAATCCCACAGGGTCTATGGAGAACAACACAAGGTGACGAACAAGCTCGTTTTCAGTGATTCGTAATCATACCATTACATCACATTGTATGTGAACAGTGTTAGGTGAACAAAACAGAAATCAAGATAAGGTGATGGGTCGAAATTTAAGTGTGGGAGAGGGAATCAAATATCACATGCGTGACCTCGATCCAGACCTTGTCCAGAGACGGATCGAGGTCAAGCATGTGATATTTGATCCCCTCTCCCCCACTTAAATTTTGACTCATCACCTTATCTTGATTTCTGTTTTTATCAACTAACACTGTTCATATAAAATGTGATGTAATGGCATGATTACGAATCACTGAAAACGAGCCTGTTCGCCACCTTGTGTTGTTCTTCATTTATATCTACTTGGTCGGAAACATCCGGATCCGTGTTGTAGAAAGAAACGAGCCAACAGTCGACTCAATGCACGAAGCTGTATTTTTGCGGGTACTGTTTACTGAGCACTTACTGGGGGGGGGGGGATATTTAGAATAAAATCACTGCGTTGCATGGTGATATCTTGTTGATTGCTGAATAATATGACTTGGATAACGATGAGTCACAGATGAGAAAATTTGTATTCCACTGCCTAAGACCTCCCGGTTGGTAGTGGACCGGATTCCAATCTAGCTCGGCCATCCATCATGCGCGATCTACTAAGGAATTGTAAGGTCCTCTACTCCTATTTTTGTTATGTGAATTTTGTTTTGGCAGATTCAACTAATGTCGAACTGAACCGGTTGTGGAAAGTTATTCACCCAAGTGGGATCCATACCATCGTATGTATACCACACACGCTTCGGTACCATGTGAGCTGGACCAGCTCATATTTGGGATTACCCCGAAACATTTTGGTTTTTCTGCCTAGGGAACAAATACTTCACCCGCCCGGAAGTGGTAAATTGAGCCACACGCTAGAATCCGTTGGTCTCGGTGGAATTAAAACCGACAGTGACCACGGATTCTCTACCATTTGAAATACCCATATTCGGGCTAGAAAGTAAAAAATAAACGTGGACCACTGATCTTTTTCGTAACGTCATTAGGCTCATTCTAGTAGACAGAACCATTGGGTCTGTATGAGTGGCAGTAGATGTGAATTGGTTTTCACATGAATCATCATAACGTAGTGACTGTCGGTAGTTCAAATTCCCCGGGTCCCTCGGTGAGTCCAACCGGGAATGGACGATGGTTGCGGGTCGAACATTGAACCGCCAGGCTATTCGGGTTGGCTCTCAACGGACTGTTCGAAATCGCCAAATCACTGAATAGTACCCTTCCACCACCGGCTATCGGACAGAAGGATTTCTAACTCAAAACTGGACCTTCTCATTCGCATTCTCTCGTTCATCCAATATTCTATTGAACCCCAGATTGGGAATTGACCTTGTGTGGACGCTGACTGATACATTTTTAAACCTATACTCTGTGCCTGCAGACGTTCACTTTGACTCTATCGTCTGAACTGTGAGCGATTCCTAACTTGATTCTATTTGTCCGACTCTTATCCACAACGTATAAATAATACCCATGTTTGTTTTGTTGAAAGATTAGTACTGAGAACCACAATGGGGAATTCGGCGGTTCTTATGATGCCACTCGCATCTCAACAATCACTTGGCTTTTTCCTACACAGAGACTCAGCATACGTCACAAAGGATGAGACTCAGGAGTTTTCAGGATACTCGTTTTTAATTTCTGCTCCTACTTGACGCAAACACAATCTCTTTGGTAAAACTTTAGTTATACGGCATTGGTTGACCGGAATGTTGTCTATACATTCTCTGTCGGCCATATTCCATAGAATTTCACTTTAATACAGTGCAGACGAAAACCCATGATCAATTTTTCTATCCCCTAGAGATGGGAGCCATATGCGAAAGTGGAATGATAATAACACTAGAAAGGAGTATGTCTACTACATTGATCAGGTGAACCTAATGTGAACAGTTCAAACGTGAACGCAGTAAAAACTGGTACTAATAACATGCGAGCTTTGTTGGGCTGGTGCGAGGGATGTAAACTGATCGAATCAGTACTCATGACCCAGGGGATGGCGCTAATGGGCGGAGTGTCCTAACCGGTGGTCAGGGGTTATTCGACAAATTGAATTGAAACCAATATACGTTCATAAGTAGATGATCTTCCAAATTATGCCCCCGTGGAGCTGGCGAGACAAAACAGTAATTGGCTGACCCATTTCCCTCACACGTGATCATTCAGAGTTATGCAAACCGCTGTCGAGAAGCAGCTCTTGACCATCAGTCTGAGTTCAGAGGCAACAGATTCCCCGGTAATTTGTCGGCATCCAGTCACCTTAGGTCACAGATCAAGGCAAATCGCACTAAGTGTCCTTAAATGTTTTCGAATTCTTCGACAGCTGGTGGCATCAAGGTCTGTAATGGGATCGAGTTGGATCTGAGATCTCATCCGAAAGCATTCCTTGGACCGAGAGTTTCTTCAGCGGATGCCACTGTGTAATCCGTGTCGGCGAGACGTTCTCAAACGGGGGCGGTATGGTTGCGGGAAAACCGTAGGTTGGTACTTTCGTCGACGCAGTTCCTGTTTGTCAATAATGACCCCCTTTTGCTCAATTCTGATTCTAATCATGCTTTTAGCGGTGATACCAGCAAACGGTGTTCTTTCTCCTCACTTATTCCTAAGAATGTTTATCAGACATCTAGTGTGATCGCTCAGAAATTTTGTTTTGTTCTATACGAATCTCTAGCGCATCCGTGGGTTCTTCAATACCAACAGAATTGATAACTTTTTCATTTACCGGAATCGAGACTTTTGCTACCCAACCGTTGTCTTTAGTTCCAGATTTTCGATTCCGTGGGGTTTACCATCATCTTATTTTCCATCTTAGTGACCACCTAGAACTGTTCTTGCCAGCATAGGATCACAAATCATTTTCGCACAGGACGTTCCTCTACTTATATACTATATACTATATATATATATATATATATATATATATATATATATATATATATATATATATATATATATATATAGTGCAAATTCTGCCTATCGTTTTCATTGCTATCTCTTCACGACTTTGTTCAGCATGTACCTAGCAGGCTCATCGGTTGCCTGTGTTTGACCGATAATTTTCGGTGGTTAGCCGATCGTTGATCAACTGTCGTGATAAAGCTCCTCTACCTTTGTTACAATTGATCCTTCACTCAATAACTTGTTTCCTTGGTTCAGTTCAAGTCTCCCTCAATCGCATGCTGACGTCAGATTATGCACTCACTATCTAACATCACAGTGGCAATCTACCTTACCGATTTACACTGTCACCAATTACTTCGTACAGTATAAACAGGGGAATACAGTTGTTAGTTATTGAGCTATCCCGGTTATTCCTGGCGGGATAATGGGCCTTCAAGGTCATGGAGTACTGTTGTTTTATTAAGCCAATCACATGATGCCGTGAGGCTTATCCGTGCACCTTGAACATACCTTCGTAAGTCACTCCTGTCTCGTTCCTCTTACACTTGCGCATCCGATACCTGTCTGTACCAAAATCCTCACTGTTTTATTCCATCAATCACATGCAGATTGCTTCGTGTGAACAGATACTGCCTGACCATTCACGTTTGCTACGACATCTTTGTTCTTGTGCGGATGCCAGTACTAGCCGTTCATTAATTCTGAGTACACGTTCCTCGTACATGTGTGCTTTCGTTCTGTCCACCGAATTCGGGACATAACAGATCCGTTCCTTCCCGAGCACCTATGCGGAAGCTTGGAATGAAAAAGTCTGATGACCGTCAATTAATGTCTGATATCTGCAAGAGGATGAAAGAATGGAAATAGTAACAAAGGACAAACGTGTTACTTCATCGATGCTGTCATGCAGTTGCCAAATAACAAGCTACTGTGTCTATTTGTAAATTTAGGATAAAAGTGTGATCAACGTGGGTGTGCGCTTTTGCGCGAGCTAGAAATTACTTGCCCCGGCGAACGTGCGGATGCGTGCGTTTCTGCCCCCGCACGTGGTGTTCGATTCAGAAGTAATTACTGCCAAGGACACTTTTAGTAGTAGCAGCTTTTGATTTCTTGTGGTACTCTGGTTGATGTTGATACATTGATCGATGTTGAAACCCTAAAGTAATGATCGGGTTTGCTTGCTACCATGAGGCCGAGAGCTATACCGATTGGAGCGCAAAGTACTCCTTCAGGATTATTCCTGTCGGACTACTCATGAACGATTGCTGAACACAAACCCCTCCTGTGCAGGTGCTTTCCGGGATATTCATTAAGCCCGTTTATCTGTCGCAGGAGCTCGACGCATAAAAGTTAGAGCAAGTACATTGCAGTCTGAAGCAAAACAGGTCATTCAGACCCAGCTGAGATAGCCTAATGGTAAACGTGTAGTGACACCATTTCAACCGCTTGCACATGCAATCTTCAGTGTTGTTCGTGTAAATTTTTTTCCTAAGCTGCTCCATGTTTGAACTCCAAAATGGCATTTCCTGCTAGGAGTTCTACTGTGCGGGTATGGGCTGACAGTTTGGTTATAAAAGCCCCGGTTCGTTTACCAGACAGCGTCATAGTTTGGTGAGCAGCCAGCACATCTTTGCTTGTCCTGAATCAAAGAGGAGGTTGGAGCCAACGAAGCGGACCGACGAACCAACCGAATACCAAGAGTTGTTTGAAACTTTTCAACCAACGGGCTTTGTACCGAAACTAGCAGAAAAGCTAGTTGTGAGAACAGGTAGGCAAGTACGTTCACGCCAAAAGATTTAAGTATGTCCACCATGCACCTTACATAAACTGTCTTTTTGCTAGCATCAAAACAAGATGGTCCAAAAACCATGAGTTTTCACCTTCGAGATAGTGGGCTGCCACAGAACAATCATTGAAACTGCATTCTGCACTCTGCCGCTTTATTTGTCCTAAAGTAAATGTTCAGTACGATGAACTTCAGAGTTTCGTTTCATTTCGAAGCGATTGCTGGTCTGTGATTTTGATGTTTTGTTTCTCGTCGTTGCTTGTTTTGTCTGTTTAACATACACAATTGCAGAACGAGGTGTGTGGCCGTTGGTGATGACCACTGTGAAATCAAACGGTGATTGCACTTTGTGCGCCACATCTGCGCGATGAATGAAAGTAGTATGACCGATGGATTCTAAACCCATTTGTTGATGAGTTGTTTGTCAGTTTCTTCTAATGCTCCTATACAATCATTTGCATAGGTAAATGTTTCCACTCTCTCTCTCTCCCTACAACGGTAACTGCAACACGTTACTTTCATTCCCGCAATGAACAATATTCGTCGCATCATCCAAAATGCAATCTCTACTGTTTCGTGGAGAAAAAACTTTGCAGTCTGGTAAAAGGAAGGAGTTTTCGATGGTGGGCATTTTATTCGTTGAGTGATCACTAATTTGCCTTAGAAATAATATACTGTAAAATGGTGTGGTCAGAAAGCGTAGGGCGATTTCTCAGGCTCTCTTATCAGTCATCATAGATAAAGAAATAATCACAGTTCCGTTCTCTGTAAGTGAGTAGAACTATCAGCAGCAAATCCACCGTTTTTACCGTTGCTGGTTTATGCTCTTAGGTGAAAATGTGTCGTTTCTGATTTTCTTTTCTGATGTTCTCAGTCACATCTCGTTTACGCGGTGTAACTCTTGAATATGTCTCCTCCAAGTACCATTGCTTCAGAGAGTGAAACCTTTAATTGTCGGACTAAAAGGTACTTACTAACAGAATAACGTGATGGTGCAAACAATGTCATGGATGCTCCCAGCTCTATTATCGACTCCCGTTTCATGTATCATGCGTTATTTCACGTGCATTCTGAGGGATAGTTATGCCGTGGTGACCGGTTATTCATGACTCATCGTCTGCGTAAGACAGACCTCGGAAATGTTCATAAGATTCGTTCTAGTAGGGAGATGACGTCATTGTCCCGACATACGCATTGATGGCCCGAAATGGATGCAAACATCTGCACAGCAGCTAAAGACTGTGATGTTTAAATGCGGGACATAAATTTGAGACAAAATAATTGGGATCGGTGGCATGGAAGATACTTTCTACGTCAATATGTGCATGACGATTTCTACGGCCCATTCCCGTACGTTTTACTTACTTGTGAGTAATTAAAAATTATGGGTGTATCTTAAAACCTTCGAATAATACCACATGAAAAACCTGTAAAAACTTGAGAAGGCAATTCCCTAGCCTCGAAAGTAGTGTCCTACCCTTGCTGTGAGAATAGCGAACTGGTCAAAATAATTAATTCTGATATGCTTTATAAACTGTTAAGTCGGAGAATACAAATTTTGATAGGTTTGAAAAAAATGTCGTGAGGTCAGTTTATGGTCAACCGAGGGCAACAGATCCGCACAATTCTTGTCGTGAGACGAGTACAAGCGGCCATTTCGCGATGAACAAGTGCATATCAATCCAAAACCAAGATTTATTGTTTCAAAGTACGTGATCGTTGGTCACTCTGTCTTGATGGCAGTCTTGAGGCGTTTGGCTCTGTGTTCATATCCTGCCTTCACCTATCAATTCCCTTTGGGCAGTCTCTAAAAGGTTGCGACACTGGCTGAAATCCTTTATTATAACTGCACATTGAACGATGGGAGTCAACCAATATTATTATTTCATGAATTCCATTGATTAAGTCGATGGTGCCATGTCCGATCGTATACTTGACCAGGCAATACATGTTCTTTCATGAGAAAAGAAGGAAGACATTTCGCGAGGCGCAATATTTTCGTTCAACATTGTTGCTGGCAAACCTAAAGCATGCCACTTTTATATCGGGTAACAAGTGAAAATTGCGGATAGAATGGGTTACGCTGAAAACTGCTGATATGCTTTCAGTAAGTGGGAACTGTTGTGACCCCTCGAGCTTCTATTCTATGAATATTGCGCGGACAGCCGGAGAAATCGATCATCACTGAAGCTCTTACCAGGCTCATTGTAAGTCAGAAGGCAAAGGCACAGCATGCCGGATGACAGAGCATTGGCATGAAATAATAGTGTTTTTTAAAATGAAAATAGAATAATCTCGAACGTGTCCTTGCAATAGGATATTTCCCTCCTGAGGCCTGGTCGACTGAGCTTTTTCTCCGTGTAGTTAGGTCAAACCCGTTTTTTCAAGCGCACACGGCTAGCTCAACCACATTTGTGGGTAGAGGCTTGCAGATTGACAGGCCCGGCCTGGCTAACAAGTATCTTGTGTCGTGTGCAAGGCGCCACATGGCCCCTTGACTGCGGACTTCACTCTAAAGTGTTCGAGGCTTAGCCGCTCAACAACAATGAATGATTGGACCGAGCCAACATTGTAACCTGATATAACTGAGATGATGGTTGTTTCGTGTCATTCTGTGTGGTCATAGCGGATTGTGTCACTGATTCCAGTTATCATTTGGGCATGTGGTCCGACACACCTTGAGTCGAGCAGCTATCCGTTCTGCCAATGTGTGGGTCACGGCAACTGTCTGTGATCCGATAGGTAACATGAGGGAAATTTGGATCAGTGGACTATTTGAGACATTTTGGACAACCAGCACTTCGGCTGTCTCTAATCCACGCAAATACACTGGTATTTTCATGTGTCCCATGACCGATTTTCGACTTCAGTTTATTTTATTGTGTCAGAACCGAGATCCGTTCAGAGTGTATCGAAAAATCGATGCGCCATATGAAACGTTATGGTAAAATTTTATTGTTTAGTAACACAGAGTGGTCGAAATCGTTGGTTGGTTGTCGACGTTTCGGTCACCACGGATCACCTTTTTCAAGATTGGTTTTATAACCAAATGAAACTGAAATGATAGATTAGAGCAATAGTGACTAAAGCCCACTTGCTCTAATCTATCATTCCAGTTTCATTTGGTTGTA
Source organism: Fasciola hepatica (assembly GCA_948099385.1). NCBI lineage: Eukaryota > Metazoa > Platyhelminthes > Trematoda > Plagiorchiida > Fasciolidae > Fasciola > Fasciola hepatica. The sequence continues at coordinate 5,495,305 of CANUEZ040000179.1, forward strand.
AAACCAGTCTTGAAAAAAGTTACACGCATTGACCGAAACGCCAACAACCTTCCAACGATTTCGACCACGCTGTTTTATTAAACAATAAAATTTTACAGTTTATTTTGTTAAATATATAGTCAGTAGTGAAAACAATCGAAATCCTTTTTTTCCGTTTCTAACACTTATAATGCCATAATATAAGCTTTCAAAAGCCCATCTGAACACAACATGTGTTTTCGGTTGGGATAGATGACCTGTAAACGCCGATATTGGGTATGTCTGCGGGTGTGTGTGTGAAAGCCTTAGGATAACTGAATGCGAAAATCAACGTGATACGGTTTGAATGGCCTTATCACATACGTGTGATCAATGTGTACCGGACATGATGACCGATATCGTTGTTTACGGTCAGTCAGTTAGCTAACCGATCGTTAGGTGGGTAGGTAGGCCGGTCAGTTAGTCAGTCAGTCAACATACCAAAAGAGTACCACTCACTTTTCGGGGACTGTTCACAATTCCTAATTAGCCACGTCTCGTTGTTCATGGTAATCGACCTTTCCCCCACGTTCCAGATACCAATTCTCTGGGGACAAGCCGTTGACTTTCGACTGTGTCATACGGCCGATTCGAGTCAATCAGCCCGTCAGATTAGATGATAAGCGAAAGGCCGGAAGTACGTGTTATCCACATATTCAGGTATTCCTTGATTAATTTATATAGATCTGGTATTTCTATCCGTTTTATGGGCTGCCTCTTGATGCAGGCTTGCCGAAATGCTTCCCGATATCAGGAAACTGCATTCCAATATAGTAACACAAACTGAGCTTCTGAATCACTAAAATCATTATATATATATATATATATATATATATATATATATATATATATATATATATTATATATATATATATATGTGGGTGTGTGTGTACTCGAGCATCTCCGTGAACATCTTTGAATTGGGAATAAGTTAAACAGATATACTAGTAATGGCAGTTGACGAATCACAAACCTAATTTGTTATATCCCAAGGACAAAAATCCATAAAAAATATTCATCAGTCACTACGATCCTAGAAGATGTAGTGTGGTGAACACAGATTTGTCTTTTCCGCGCTTCTTTTCAGGCCAGTAGAGTGCACAGGCTGCGTTTTACCCATGTACTCCACAGTGTTAACATAAAAGCACAACTAAATGTCACATCTGTTAGAGTAGCTTTTGTGTGGACAGATTACCTACCAGATTCCCCAATGCTGGGTGTTTATTTCACCGTCTCGTTGACTTTTAACGGATGGAACCGTAGTGCCTTGACGTACTGCTTTTCAGGGCACTGGCTTGGTCTTTGTAACCCAATTGTTACTGCCTTGTCAAAACTTTACATGAGTACTGTAATGGCCTGAGAAGAAGTATCAGAAGGTTGGACGTGTATTCTCTACGCTGGATCTCCAAATTCAGACTACGAGAATAGCTCAAAGATTGAAATCTTTGAGAATAAAGGAAATGGGGAAAACTCTATACTCAACTCTGTCCACACGACTTCAACAAGTCAACATAGACGAAAAGGTTGTCATGTAAACTCATAACTATAGTGGGAACAAATTACGAGGTAATCGAATTCCCGACATACAACGTAATTGCTAACAAAGCTCGAGCCTTCAAACGGATCATCACTCGATTTCTCACACTTTCCATCTCCCTTATTCGACCTCAAACATGTTAGGTGGAATTCCATCTTCAGTAATTTGACTAATGTTAGCATTCAGGTGTTATCGGAATTCCGATAGAAAAAAAGGTTTTCCCAATGAGTTTGTTGTTCCTAATTGTCTCTGTATTCTGTCAAACAAAGGCTGGAATTGCGAAAGTCCTTTTTAAGTTAGCATGCTAATGCTTTCTGGGTAGTTTAAAATGCTTGACCCTGGTTACGACGATAGGTTTGTCTGAACCTCGAAAGTCCGAATTTTGTGAACCGTCGAATATGAATAACTTATAGCACCAAGAAAATCAAGCCCCAAAGCCAATCACGTCGAGCACTGATAAAAACGCTCTGATCCCATGGAAAGTAGTTCTTTTCGTTGATTCACTGATCACAGTCAGAACAACAAAAATTTCACCAATTTAGTGAACGAGATAGATATGCAAGTGTAAGAAAGCATCAAGCACATAATTTTATGAAATATATAATTCAGAATCTCTCTGTAAAGGATTGGATTTTTTCTGTGTCATTCATCCGAAACTTGTTGTCATCACGGGATGCATTGAATAGAAAGCCATGGTGTGCAACTCGGATAATGATGTTTTTCACATCCTTACAAAAAAAGAACATCCAGAGCGCACTGAACGTACCCGGGGAAAAGATTTCGAAGGAAATCAGTGTACTAAACTGTGAAGAAGAGTAAATCACATTGGACCAATTCATCATTCAACCGACCAAAAGCAAACATTATGCCCCCAACATAGGTGGTCGCTTGATGCAGTTTCGAAGTTGCTCGAATTGTATGGGTTATTGTTTTGGCTATAATGAGGCTTTTATGGCGTATAAAAATATGATTCTTGACAAGCAGTTCACAGAAAAACTCATCCCAGTGACTACGAAATTGTGAGAGTCATCAAGCTGGTTTATATGGGCTGCACTAATTCAGGGTCAGCCCTGTAGGCGGAGTGTTATCCAACGCAATCTGAACACGGCAGAATTCAGTGGGCCCGAAAAAATAAAAGTTTTCACACTTTTAGACAAAAAGATGAATTTTCTGAGACAACGGCTCCGCTACTGCTTGATGCGCTAAGTTAGGCCTCACGTCCATGTGCACACCTTATAACCTTGGACCTATCTATTGGGTTGTTACTTGTCTTCATAGTAGTAAAACCATGGACAATTTAAGGGTTCATAGGTCACAATGATCCCACAGTAGCTGTAATCTGATTACAATGGAGGGATTACTTTTTGTAAAGAAGAAATAAACTACTGCGCGTTTTCCGCTTCAATATTCTGAGGCGAGAATAGTACACGTAATGAAATGCAAAGTAACTAATTGTGTCACAGATCTTTCGATGGGCTCCAGGCATCAAATCTGGAATATTTCACCCAATGAGAGGTGCAAGCCATCTTATAATAGATAGTATGAAAATATACGAAGAGAACATTACAGTAGAAATTTTCATACAAACGAGTACTGCTTGCACTTTTTATTTACCTTTTCACTTTCTGGTGTGATCCGGTAGTACTCAAATGGTCACCGTCGTGGACTTTGGACAGTGACTACTCGGATTCGATTCTCGCCATTGCCGGCCGCTCCTCAATCAGCCAGCCATTCACTGGCAGCGCCCCCTTCTCAAATTGTCGTATTGTGTTGCTCAGTAAGTCAAAAAAAGCGAAAATAGTATTTCTTTGTTTTAGTATGTTTTTGGGTCGATGCCGCATTCGAGGGGACAAATTTAGCGAATACATCGTCATCAGTTCTTCAAGCTCGAAGCCGATGAACCCGAACGCCGTTGTATTTAGAAGTTATGAGCTGATGGTTTGCACAGAACGAGTGTTTCATGTGTAACATTTTTCGTAGGGATAGAAAAATCCAAAAAAGAGATTTCTTTCAAATTTCCACGGTAAACTTAAAGGCTGGAAGGTGATGATTAATTTAACGGAATTCGTCATTTTACCATTCTTGTCATTTCTTGATATTGTTGGTAAATTGTATCAACGATGGTGGTAGACGGCTGTGCTGTCGCCCGGCTAAATACCACGCCTGATCTATTGAGGCCTTATGTGGTTACCACTTTAAGTCTCAGGATCATGTTTGCCGGTTTCCTTCACACTACACATCATGAAAATACACAACGATACACGCACTCGCTGTTTTGCTCGCTCGGCTTACTCGAAAAACCAGCACGAACTCATCACCCTCGCTGACATTCGCGGAACGAACCATAATATCGATTCTGTACACCAATTTTTCCAGTCTTCCTCTCCTCTTGCCTTATTTTTGACCAAAACCCAAATCTTCCTCTCATTAGATATCACCCACCTCCAATTTCCCAACTACACCTTTCATTCCTCTTTTTCACCCAAAGCTGGCTTCTGTGCCTTTGTCCATCTTTCAGTCGCCACATCCAGAATCCAGAATCTTGACTTTTCCAATTGTGGATTTCATTTGATGTGGCTGAAACTCCGACTTCCTTATTTTAATCACTACTTTTGTGTTGTTTACCTTAAATCCAACAGTAGCGATCCATCGATCTTTGATTTCTTATCTTTGAACATTGAGCACTTATTTTTTACGGATCCCAACTGCCAGATCACCATCCTAGGAGATTTTAATGATCACAATCGAGATTGGCTGATTCACTCATTGGACTATTCGGCTCTGGGGCGCGAAGCCGAACATTTCGCCGCGGTCAATAACCGATTGGGCTGGCGATCATGCTCATATACCTCATCTTATTCTCATTTCAGTTCCCTCTCTGTTCTCAGGCATCTCTGTTCTCTCTCCACTTGGCTCACCTGACAACTGCATTATTTCCTGTTCCATCAGTTATACTCGGCCCGATCCTCCGCCTATCTCGAGACACATATTTTGGCATTACAGTTGAGCCACCTGGGATGGTTTTCGCGATTTCTTAGCATCCTGTCCATGGAATAAGTGCTGCTTCTCTTCAGACTTTTCCGTTTCCATTTCTAACCTCAATGACATTGTTCTTCAAGGTTAGCAATTTTCTATTCCACACTTTTCCAAACCCGGCCAACCCGAATCCCCCGAGTGATTCAACCACGCATGCGATCGGGCTGTACGATTGAGACGTGCAACATTTCACCACTGTTGTCGCTCGCTCACTCCCGACTCTCACCTCCGCTTCGTGCAAGCCAGGAACAGATGCTCGTCAGCCATATAGAGAGCCAAAGAACCCTTCGTCCGCTGGAAAGCCGAAGACTTACTCTCATCTGCCAGCGGTAGCCGAAAATTTTGGTTCCTTGCGAAGCCGTTTCCCGCAATATTCGCCCTTCCAATTTTTCTCCTACCTGTAATTCCTCTGGTGATCTTATTTGAGAACCACACAAGAAAGCCGGAGTTTTTGCATCCCGGTTTGCTTCCAACTCCATCTTACCCACTTATCCTACTCCTCCGGTTCCTTCTCTTCCCTCTGTCTCCCATTTTTCAACCTCATATTAGCACTAGGAAGATCCGCCAAGCGCTGCGTTCTCTGGACGTATCCAAACCACCCGGTCCGGAAGGTATACCACTCATCGTCCTTAAAATGTGTGCCCCTGAATTGGCCCCTCTCTTCCGTCGTCTATTCTGTCTCTCTCTACAGCTTTCTTCTTTTCCGATCCCCTAGAAACACCCCGTGATTTTTCCTATTCCCAAACGCGGTGGTTCTTCTGACCCGAATAAATATCGTCCTGTTTCCAACACGTGTTTTTTCGAAAGTATTTGAAACTGTCAGCTCCGACCAACTGCGTACGTTTTTCGAACGCGAAGGACTACTAACCGATTGCCGATACAAATTCCAACCTCGCCGTTCCACCGGTGATATCCTGGCTCTCACCTCACACTCCTGGTTGGCTGCACTCGACAATCACGGAGAAACACAAATGGTGTCGCTCGACACCTCTAAGGCCTTTGACAGAGATTGGCACGAAGGTCTTCTGGTGAAACTGCTCTCGTTCGGGTACTCCTCTGCACTCGTATCGTGGATATCAAGTTTTCTCAGTGAGTGAATCATCTGCGTCCGAGTTGATGTGATTCTGTCCCGGTCATTTCCTGTGAATGCAGGTTCAGTACTTGCACCCACCTTTTTTATTATTTAATAATGTTCCTTTATCCACTAATTCCAACCCAATCCATTCCTTTGCCGATGATGCCACCCTTTCTTCTTCCCTTTCTTACCGCACTCCCCGCCATGCCAACACCAACATCGACCGTGACTGCAGTGCAATCAGTGCATCTTTAGATTTCGATCTCGAACACATCTCCTCCTGGGGATCCCACAATCATGTTGCACTCAATGCTTCCAAAACTTCTCTTCTCTCAATTTCACTGAAAAATCATTCATTCTCCCCTCATTTATCCTTTGATTCAACTGTGCTGCCTGCCACATATTCTTTCTTTCTTCCTGGCCTATCTATAACCTCCTCTCTATGTTGGTCCGCTTTCATACCTCAGCTGGCCTCTCGTGCTGCGCGCAAAGTTGGTTTTCTGTTTCGCGCCAGATGGTTCTTCACACCAGCTCATCTTCTTCCGCTGTACAAAGCTCAAATCTGCCCCACATTTGAATACTACAGTCACTTGTGGGGTGGAGCTTCCCCTACCTCTCATTCTCTTCTTGATCGGGTTTAGCGAAAGGTCATCCGGCTGATCGACGACCCTTCTTTAACCTCTAATCTGCAGTAAATAGCCCATCGTCGGGCTGTTGCTTCGTAGTCCCTCTTCTACCGATACTATTTTGGATTTTGTTCTTCCGAGCTTGCTCCGGCGGTTTCTCTTCCCACATTTTTTCCCCGACCATCACGTACCCAGACAATTAGTTATCCCTATCACGTTTCTGTCACTAGATGTCGCACTTCTATCTTTCAATCCTCTTTCTTTCCCCAGACCGTTAAGTTATGGGACACTCTTCTCCCTTCTGTCTTCCCACCCACTTACAACCTTTCCCTCTTTAAAAGCAGGATCAGTAAACTGGTTCTAACGTGAATATTTTCCCTCAATCCACTTTGTATTATGTCTTCTGAGTATGGTGTCTAACCCTTATACTGTAATTCACTTTATGTGTATTATAAAAAACGAAATCTGCTATTCAGTGGACTACGTCTTGGCCTAGAGTCAAAAACTGAGCATATTTTCATCGCACACAGAGCACGCTGCTGATAATTTGCTGTCCGGAAGATTTGGGGAGAAAGGTGACAAACCACTGGCTGGACACAGTAAGCGCGAAAGAGTGGGATACATTTGGTATGGGATTATGGACCTTGATTTTCGATATTGTTCCATTTCCCACAGCAGAATTGACGTCTTGACAATGGACAATCCATTAGGTTCGACATTTGTTCATGCCTCTGTCAATGAATAAGAGTAAATCAACTTACGGTATTTCTGAGACAATTTCACACCGACTTCTTGTAGACGAGATTTTGATTTTCACTGGTCTGACCTATTTTAACAACGTTTAGCATCCGTGACATTCTACTTCACCCAAACCTGTCTGTCTCTCATGGGTGAGGTCATAAAATTAACCCATTTTGTCCGATCCATTTCCGGACAGTTGTGCCAAATAATCCCTTCCGCACCGGTTTCATTATTCGTGTCAGCCTTTCAACGTTGCCCCAATAATTATTGCGTGACTGAAGTCACCCAGTATTCTGATTTAACGAAAATGCCTAATTTTGTGTCAAACAGGAGGAGCTATATGGAGTCTCGCAAATTAATTAGCACCTGGTAGGTCTACATGGAATAGAGCAAAAAGAATCTATACATCTAAAGAACACATGAAGAAGCCTCGCCCGTTGGAAATTCTCTTCACGAAGACGGAACGTCACTAACATGAATGTACCCACTGCTACGGGTTGCAACATGCGCTCGCTGTTGGGAAGTATCTCCTTTGCCCTACACGGTTCGCAGCCGAGAATATAAACAGCTGGGTGTACTTTTGATTCATGAAAGTTGGCTGCACAACGACAGCGATGACGAAATGTTAGGCATTGATGGTTTCATACTTTTTCGGGTAGACCTTCCGGTTCCCCGCAGAAATCGAGCAAGTGTAATCACCACCTATGTCAATTATCGGAGTTGTAATTTATCCTGAAATTTGTTTGCTCATTTCACGGTACATATCAGTGTGTTTGTTGGTAAATATAAACCTAAACATTCAAGACATTACCCGTCCCCTGTTATCACCAAAGTATATATACCTCCTACATGTCATACCAAAGAACTTGACGAGTTCTCCAATAATTTTCCATGTTCCTTATAAATTATCTCGGTTCGTCTTTTCGTATAATCTGTGGTGATTTTATTAGGTCGGATGTTGGCTTACTTACAACACTTGGGCCGCAAAACATTGTTACCTTCTCAATCAGATTTGAAGCTCATTTAGATCTCTGTTTTGTGAAAAATCCCAACGAATTCCATTCTGACTGTTGTTCACAGGTGAATTTTTTTAATCACATTCTCATCAAAGCTTCTTCAACGATTTAGGGAGTGAGTAGTCATCGGCGATTTACGTAATTTTGCAGTCGAAAGAGTTGCAAGCGTCACTGCACCTCAGACACCCTCTCTAAGCTAGTAATCATGATGGTAGAGACTGACCGTAATATGTCTACTCACTCAGACTTATCTTTGCTATACGATCACCTGTCAAACTACCCAGAATTTTGCTTCGATATATGCTCCCAAACCGAACCGGAATAAATTTTTTTTTTTTGGGGGGGGGGAGGGGTAGATTTTCATCCCCTCATCTTAAACAACCACGTCATAAAAAGACCTTGCATAAGAAAGCTAAAAATGTTTCCGCTGGTCGAAATTCTATCCGGTTCAATCAAAGTCAACCCACACAAAATGCCTGGTACGTATGCTCGGACTGTGAAATCCGATAAAAGTGGTCACGATACCTGGAAAGTTCTTACACGGTTGAACGGAAAAATACTCGAAGATACCGCCGCCAGCTGTAAACGGTAAACAGCTGAATCGGAACTTCATCCGTAGTAGAAACACAGCACCGGCCTCGAGTTTCCATATAAACAGTCGTTTGGTACCTTTCGGTCATTTCTTTAATTCCCAGGGCAGGTGAAAAGAACTGCTCCGGTTTCGACCTAAGAAAATTTGACCCTGATGGACTATCCCCAATTGTGTTGGAAGGATGTGAGGCTCTATTATCCTCTATCATGTCCGACGTCTTCAGTCACTGCCCAACCCATCCAAGAATCAGCGACGGATGGAAAGTGGCTTCCGTTATACCCGCGATTAAGAAGGGAACCAACAAGTTTCACCCAGTAGCGTACACTTTCATTACCCACTGGAACCTATTGTGGCGCCCATCCTCAAATTTCAGGTTCTTGTTGGCCGCTAACCTTGACAGTGAAGCTCTTCTGCCGTTCTGGTGGGTGAGAATGGGATACTGTTTGTGATGCAATTATTTTCAGTGATATGCTCTGTCAGTCAATCTCTCTTCCTTAAAGTGTTCGATTTTGAATGAGAAAGAAAGAAGACCGAATTTCCTCAACAGAACAGTGAAGAAACGGATGACCACTCTGAGATCAAGAACACTGGAAAACAGTTTCGTGGATTGTGTCTGGGATTGTTTGGTGTTTGAATTTTGGAAAGAAATGGTAGCTAAAATAATATTTTGTATACTTCTGCAATAAGCTTCATTGATTGTCATTTCGAATTAAAAAAAAACCAGAAGCACAAAGTGAGCCGAACTTTCTTGTCCCTGATAAGAACGACCACCGACTGTCGGGTTTGCATTCTGACCAAAATCATTTAAAGTAATTTAAAATTATGGCGAAAATAAGATTTCACTATTGTTGGTTTCATTTGCTCTGACTGATCCATGACGATAGAGTATGGTTGAATAAAATTTTAATCCCCTTGCTTCGTGATCTTCACTTAGGCTAATCATTTCGTTCCTCGCAATTCGCAGACAAATTATAGGCAATTCACCGTAAGGCAAGTTAAAAACGTCATCCCAAGAATGGTGAATTGTGAGTAATATGAAATGGCATCATTCGGCAACCAGGACTAAATATTAGTGATTCCGAGATGTCATCCTAATGATTATTCCATTGCAACGAACTTTCGTTAGCGACGAGTTCGCCCTGGGTGATCACTTACTGGCAAAGGTTGTGTTTGAAAAGCTTGTAACGTGCAAATTCTTTTCAACGTGTCACTCCAGGCATTTACTTATACAGTACTGAGCTAACGAAAGTATATGTGCAGCTACAGATAGCAATGGGTGAGCAAGTATGCAACAAATCGGGTAACTTAACAACATGCTTGAAATTCTTGAAACTCTTGAAACTTATCTGTGGTGGGCACAATAGCAAGTGTGAAATGTGTGACCGATTGGAGTGTAAAGACAGATGTAGAGTGATACTCTGAAAAGAAATTCCTTCGTGTTACAAGTTTTTTCATGAATTAGTGAGCATATTCAGTGATTGTCTTGTCCCCTAGATTCCGTTGATAATGAGAATATTTTTCTGTGCTCATTTTCTTCCATGTTTCGCGCTCTCATAACCCATCGGGTTTTACTGGGCGGATTTACTAATCATATTACACAAACGTATACTAGATCAGGTACCGGTACGAACCAGACGGCTTCATATCGGCCGGCCTTTAGTCAAACTACATGCGGGAAATTCACTGAAGGATAGTGGGCACAAACTTTTGGTTCCATGCTCATCGCTATGACAAAATTTCTTTTCTATAAAGTTGTTTGTCCTTCGAAGTGGACGAGGTTCATTTTCTTGATTTCGAATTATTAGTCATAAAATCAGCTCTGTAAACAACTATCGTCAACTAGAATATGTTACATTTACTTAGTTCCTGTTGACAAAATATAAAAGGGAAAGGTTCAAACAAGTTTTGCAAGGCGACTCTAAATGGAAGCGACCCAGTCGTACAGTAATACTTTCATGTCTTACAATTCTAAACCGATACTGCAAAATGCTTCAAAGTGATTGCAGGTATCAACTAGCGAAATTGTCCCAAAACATTTTCCACACCCATTTTCAAATCCACATTTTCGAGGATTTCTGACCTTGAAGGTAGCACTCTCAATAAATCGCACTTTGTAAATCGTTCACATTATCCCTGAAACAAAACTCGTTGAATTACCATGGAAAAGGAGCCTAAAAATGTCGCACCAGTTTGGCTACGGCTCTCGGTCTTGTTAATTCATAACAAATGATTGAATTTAACCAATATTTTGACCTACTGTCTGTCACTATAACCTGAGGGATTAGTTGCAGAATAGTGAACAAACCTTTGCGCATGAAACCTCATTTCAACTAAAAAACTCCTCATCAGAATATAAACAGCTTTCCTGGTTGGAAGCAGACGGATAAAGTTAGTCGGAAATGTGAGATCCTGTCGGATATCAGGATATGTTTCATACCATATTACGCAAAATTACTGAGATTCAAAGTTGAACCTCACCTCCATTTTGAGCAAAAACATCAACTTTACCTCGTGCCCAGCCTGATCGGCTGAGGTCAAAATCCGTGAAATTATATCACTCTGCGATTCCCTTCTCATAAAGCAGTGCGAATAGTGACATCTTCTTTCGTCGTTCTTGTCTCTATCGTTCAGAATTCCGCGTGGCACATGATGAGTTAGGCGAGAATGAGGTCACCGTATACTGAACCGTCAGCTTCAGTACAACCATTTTGGACTAAAACCACTCTTAAGTACGCATAGACTAAACGCAGGAATGTTTGAAATGGGCGTACTTTCTATGTTTACTATTTGTGACTGTTACCATTAGGAACTGAACCACCTCGACATCACTCCACTTTTCCCGCACACAGACTATCACTCGACCTCAACCTGTTTCCTGGAAAATCCACGGTGTAGGTGTCGTAAATGCATTGCTGCGTACACGTATGTTATTGATGATAAAACACCCGAACTTTAATATGTATCACTTTTTCCTTGCCAGAGAGATACAACATGTTGTATCGGGGAGAAAACCTGTGGATTATCCCCAGTTAGTGATCCCTCAATCGTCCACTCCTAAGGGAAAAGGAAACGGGACCTAGTGCGGAAACTGTATTCAAGTTTACCCAAAAATCAACATCCTAAATAGCATAACGCAGGGAATACGTGAGCACAAATGGCCTTGTTATTGATTTCCCAACGTGGAGTGCAGATGTGATAGGTTAGGTCGGATCACCTTGATTCAGACGTCTGATTGGTTAGCGGGATGATGTGAAGGATAAGCCATAGGTTGTTTGTCAGTGATCGATGTGAAACACGACGTGAGATGGACGGAATGGTTCATAGGCACATGCATGATGACTGCACCACTGTGTGGGAAATGTGGGCCTTGCCATTGGTTAGAGTTACCAAAACCCCCAGTCCGTGGGTTGGAACAATGCGAACTGCAGCCTTGCCGATGATGTGTTTTCAAGGGGATTTCCGACTCCGTAACACAATATTCAACGGGCTTCCTTAACGAAAGACTAAAAATATACAGAAAAGGAAAAAATTTCCATGTAAATGTACTAGTGTCCAGGAATACCATCACCTCTTTCGGAGTTATCGAAAAGTGATTGAGAAATAGGTACGAGGGCAAATCATAAGTCAGCATTTACTACTTACATACGTCGAACAGGACGAGACAGCCGATTGACGTGGAGTGATGATTTGCGTGCCTCCATGACCCAAAGAGCTATTCAAGATGGCTACAATGAGCCGGAGATGCAATCACACCTGACAGGTCGATGGGTAGAGACCAGACGAAGTCCACCGTCAGAAACAGTTGATGATTATCTTCTGGGTCTAACCGCTATGTCCCTGAAGAAGACACTACAGCGAACAAACACAGGGAAAAACAGTTTACCGGTCAAAAAACTTCCACTAGATGGACGTAGGAGAGGAGTACTTAGGGTTTCTCTCGACGGTGGGAGAAGTGGGCGCTCTTCATTGGGCAGTTATCGCCAGCCTAAGCTGGCTAGCCCCTAGCCCAAAGGATGCTGCCCTGTCCACTTTCCGCTTGCTGCGTTGGCTGCATGGGGCTGAGGACTGAATGCGAAGGGCGGATCGACTGCAAGGCACTAGCGAAGACAAGACAAAATGCGTGCAACAATCAGGTCTTATGTGACCGACCAGAAGAAGTTCCCTCACCGAATCTTCGGTCACGTTCCCGTGCAGGGTTACCGCCCCACTGCCTTAAAGGTGAGATTTTTGGTCAAAGGCTCCGGTTGGAGTTCCCAAAGAAAAACCCCTTCTGCGGTGTGGGCAGCTGCGAAGTATGATTCGCCCAGAAAGCTCCAGTATTTTTCCCGTGAAAGCCTTACCAGTTTTCCTTCCTTTACTTTGAGACCCATACCAAAGGCGACGGGTAATAGCGGTCCTGCTGAGAGCAGTAGTTCGTGAGTTGTATATAAACCGAATGCACTCTTTAAGCCTGAAAGTTCATTTCTGTTGGCTTCCTTTAACGTCGGCAAACTACGTCAGATAGGGCAACAGACTGGCGTCAGTAAAACTCTTGGAACTTTTAAAACAAATGTATAATGTGTCGCCGAACCTAGTAAACAAGACCACATTTCTGTGACCACTCTTCACACCACAGATACAACCTCAGTCTCTCAATTCACTCTTTGTGTGCCGGGTGATTCGGTGTCTAGTGCTTGTGGTTAGGCTGGCGTTGGGATTGCTTTGAGCATAAGAGCTGAACGTGCATTGCTAGATCAGATTCCAGTCAGCAGTCGATTGTCTGCAGTTCGGCTGGACGGCTCTGTTCGTGTCAACAACACTAAACTGAAGCGCCAATGCCGGTTGGTCTTGTCTGCAGATCCTCTGAGACCAAGGAGGATTTCTATCAGGATTTGTTTCAGCTGCTTCAAGGCACTGCCAACGGACATGGTTTTCATTGCTGGGATTTCCACACCCAAGTTGGCTTTTTGGGAGATTCTGAAAGGCACATCGGAGGCCTATTTGCTATCATGGTCGGTCGCACTGACAAAGGTGATCTTCTCATTCAGCTGTGCTCTGACAACAGATTGTTTCTATTGAGTGTGAACTTCTGAAACAAGAGGCGACAATAACTAACATGGCATCCTTCTTTGTCTTCACAACGCTGGACTCAGACTGACCATACTGTGATTGGTCACCGCTGGCGTGGATCAATTGAAGATTGTTGTTCTTTTTGATTTACACCTGTGGACTCAGATCACACTTTAGTAGGTGCTCGCATCATTTCACGTCTTGTCCGTGTCTCATCAACACAAATGCCATGCGTCCCGCGGCGTTGCTTCTAGATGATGACCGGTGATATGATTTCCAGAAGGAGGTATCTACACGATTATCTATGCAGCCGGATGTCCAAGACCCAGATGAACGCTGGCAACAGATCACGGAAGCCTTATATATCCTTACAAAATCCACACTGGACTCCGGTTCAAGTAGGTCTCACAAACGATGGATATCTTCGACGTCAGCTGCTCTGTTATATGCTCGCACGTCCGTCCCTCCAGAAACCACATTCAGGGAAGTGCACAAAGCCCTGAGACGCCAACTGACTAGGAGCCTGAGAAGTGGTCGCGAGCAGTGGTGGATTGTGAAATGTGGGGAAAAAGAAAAGGCTGAGTCCGAATATACCTGCCAGAGAAAAGATGCTGGTATATATCACTGCCCCATCAGAAATAGTGATAATGCTGGAGATAAGTTACTTGAAAAGGTACAAAGCCTCTGGACCGGATGGGTTGTCTCCTTCTTCTATCAAGGATGGAAGTGAAGCTTTGGTTTTGGAGTTAACAAATCTCTTCAGGATTATTTGGGATCGTGAGCAGATTCCCAGGGAATGGTGTGAATCGGTGATTATGCCGACTTACAAGAAAGGTGACAGGTCCTCTTGTGAAAACCACAGAGGAGTCAGCTAGGTAAGTATCGCGTCCAAACTGTTCACCGGGCTTATTCTCCACTGATTATCCAGTGACTGAAAAATGCTTACGCGCATGAATCAAGCCGATTTCAGACCCTATCGTGGTTGAATTGACCACATCTTTACTTTTCGACAAACCTTAGAGCACAGGCACATCTTTCGTAGGCCCACAGTCTGTTGGTTGGTTGGAAGGTAGGTCAAGTTGTTCAGTCCATGACATGACGAAAAGGAATGAGAACCTCAATCAGTGGACTTGGCCGAACAGGACGTGTGAGACTTCCACGTTGGGGTCCACGCGGCTCACCTACCAAAAGGTTGGATACATTAGGTGATATGGCTAGGTGTCACGGCCAGTGGTGTAGTTGCATTCGGGCTCTTTCTTTGTCCTCTTGATTTCCGCTTACTAATTTGATTTTTTTGATCTTTTTCACTGTATGCTTCTGTAGTTCTTGCCATTTACTGGACGATGCTGGCAACCGAAACCAGAGCACAGAAGAGCAAGGTCAATTGTTGAATAAACTGAAACTGAAACCTATGTATGTTTCTAACGAGGATCACTCAAACTTTGAAAAGTAACCGTTTCTAGAAACTAGTTCTTGACGGTGTTGTACTTATAGGGGATCTGCTATACATTGCGGTTCGAGGCGGCCAGGTTACATGGTGGTAGATCAGTCCGGCGATTGATTGATTAGCCAGCAGGTGAATTGTGCACGGGGCTGATTGGTTCGTGCAGTCGCATTTCAAGCTTGATCAGTGTATTCGTGACGTGTGTGTGTGTGTGTGTGTGTGTGTGTGTGTGTGTGTACGTACTCGTTCACCTGTGTGGTGCTGTCACTGATCAAGACTAGATCTTCAAATCCAAGCCTTTTTGCTTGTGTGTGGTTGTAGATACCGGCCCGTTCAGAGCAGATAGCAAGGTGGTATGTGAGAAATCACGATAGGGAAAGGGAGACCTGTTCATTAACCATATAAGCTAGTTACAGTTGGAAAATTCAGCTATTTTTCAGAAGACTAACCATACGGTTTCACAATGTTCAACTCACAGTCCTGAACCACGGAGGTGAATCCAGTGACAAATGAGTGCCAAATCGTGTAGCGTTGATGCGAATCAAGCCGGTGACAGACAGATTGGAATTGATGTTCTATGGTTCGTGTTCAAATCGATTGTTTATATGCATTATGGCTAATGATCTCTGAAAAGCTATGTGAAACAGGTGTAGAGCGTATCCTTGTTTTTCCTAACGATGAGAAGAACGTTACCGTTCCGTTATGGATCACTATTAGGTGGGAATGAGGTGCTTGCTTCAGATTGAGCACCTAATCAAAATACGCATAAACAAGTGGGGCTTGAAGAGATCGCAGTACACACGCTGAACGATTGAGTTTGCTAAATAGGACGTAAACACCTGAAACGTGCAGGGAAACACGATCGAGATGAGTATGTTCGAAAATCGCACTGCATCTTATTGTTTCGGCCCGGATCTTCTTCAAAAGGATCCAGAAACCGCGGATCCATACTTTCATTCCCCAGTAGGAAGTATACATAACCCTGGCGGCACCCACTGCTGGTCGAATTTGCAGACTGTGGAATCCTAGTTAGGATGATCGAATGGTGACACTATCGGTAGGCATTAATGGATACAGTGATTGACGGTCACTTAACTCTTGAACACGAGTGAGTGCCATTGTTGTCAGTACGCCTTGATTCTCCATTTTCGTATATGCATTTACATTCCCATGGAGGACCTACACAGGCGACACGTGGTCACTGCGGTGACAAGACCAAAAGAGACAGGAAAAAATGGCAAGCCATAACAAATGGCAAAAGTTTGGATAGGAGGAGATAACTTTTTACTAAGGGGATTTTCAATAAGTGAGAGAGTAAAAAAAATTGGTAGGTAAATTACGAAAGTTTGAATTTAACTCAGCTTTTACGTGGTCCTCATTGGTCAGGAACCGAGCTAGATAAAGCGTGATGGAGATTTTAACATATTTCTTCCAGAGGACTGGTGCCTGACAGAGGAACAGGTGAATCAATGAGATTTTTATCGTTGACTAAGGTTCTGGAGTATCTTATGGGCTACAGATAAACAAGACACAATATGGCAATCACTGATAAATGAAACGCGACTTAATATTATCAAGCCGTGATGCAGGGCCTGAAGTTTCGTTTCCGAGGGTCAGGGCAAAAGGTAAGTAAAAGGTATTGCTCCACTCAATGATGGCGTTTACATAGTACCGAAACAAAACAGAAAATGACAATGCTGGTAATGAACGAGTCAGTAGTTCATTTTATCACAGTCGAACTTATTGGTTCATGATAAAGTCAGTTTCACACTTCCTTCCGCGGTCAGGAATATTCAAGACCAGTAAAGCTACTGTACTAAATTTACAAATTTCATTATGTTTCCTTTCGGTACTTTCCATAATTTCTTGATTCAGATAATCACAGAGGACGGGCCTTCGGTTCTAAAATCATCAGTGACAAATTGGTTATCTCCTACCGGTACCAAAATAAAGTTCTAAAGCATCTTTTCCAATATGCAAGTAATTTACGGACAAACAGTGATGAGTGATGCGTTTTGTGAAGTACATAATCTATACGATATCATCCCTGTCTGTCGAAAACTGAACTGACTAAATCAGAATGAATGATTTTACAGATTGGTTTGATCGAACGACAGAACAACAGAACAAAAAGGGCTGTCAATAAATCGGGAAGTGGGCAAAACACTGTCGGCTAAAATAGACAGTGTCGGCTTCTAGGGTCTGTCGGAGATTATTCAACTACCTAAAGCGAAAGTAGATCATGATGAGAACACTTATTGGGACGAGAGCAAGCTAACCGATAATGGAATAAAGCGGATGTAAGTTTAAGGAATAGTTTTCCCCGCATCGTGTGAAGAAAGGCAAGTTGGTCAGTATGTCAGGGCCGAAAAAGATTCGGTGCGTATCGGAAAAAGTTGGACTGAGTAGCTCGGAACTGGTGAAAATGATGGGATGGGATGGGTGGTGGATGGTGAAAAAACTGCTGGACAACAGCTTCCTATTACCTGTGAAAAGAATAGATGAACCATCAGCATTTTCTGACGCCAGCTTGGATATGAGAAATAGCAAGGCTCGCGAAAGAGAATCGGCAATAAAGCTGTCAAAAATGGAATTTGTTTTAGGATCAGTGAGTGATTTTCCAAGTTCAATAAGTTTTGACAATGATATACGGCGTCGGTGATTCACAATTTTTGGTCCATTTCATTCGTAGTATAGGTAGTGTAGAAACTATCCCGATTACTTGAACTTTCAATATAGCAGAAAACTTAGTCTCACTAGCTTTACGCACGATATGGGCAGTACACGGCTACGGGCAGCAGAACAAATTCCAAATGTATAACCGTGTTTATCGTAATTTCGTGGTTCTAAACAATGCAATACATAAAAATACATAAATTCAGTGACTTACAGCCAGGTGAACAACCAAGGGCAACAGTACAGAAAGTTATCCGAAAAATCGGGACAGCGCGGTCATAAACGGTCCACTCAGCAAGGAGTCATGCGAAACTGTAGCGCAGCACGGTTGCGGTACAGACAGTGGGTCAAGAAGCGTAAGTGAAACGTTCTGCAAATTTTTCTTACAGGGGGAATGTACAATCATAGAACAATCGAGTCGGGAACATAACGTAAAATGTTCACGCACCATACGTCGGAAAGGGGTAAATCTGAACTGTGTCAGTACAGTAAAACCAGGGAATTGGATCACAAGTATTCGAGGTTCATGAGGGATATACACGCTACTCACGAGTAAGACAAGCGAAGATGTCGTCGAAAATACAAATTACAAAAAAGTAATTTACAGGTAGTTTAACGGTTGGTGTCAGGTATGGTTGTAATTGTGTAAATAACAGGTTCATGAAGCAGCGATACTCACACAATGAAAGTGTAAAGTTTGATCCGATATCCGACGAACCGCTTTCTTCAATATCACTAATAACCGACGAATCCAGCGTGCTTGCATGAAATCCCTGCACCATGCTACCACATATGTTGACTGAAAAGAAGAAGGCCGCCTCTCAGTGATGGAATTCCTTAAGAACAATTGATAATTTCCTTATGAACCACAGTCTTATTCGAATAGGCATTTCACTCAGATTGTTCGTCATTCATCCACGGAAATTTTAACTGTGACAAAATGATCGGTCATCAGACAATGACTTGCAATGGTAAGGCGTGCAGGCCCAACAACTTAAGCGGTTTTGAGAGTGATGGGCATTGTCATACACTTCGAAACCACAAAAGAGTGTTCTTCGGGAAGTGCTTGCTGAAGAGGGCCAACCCCAGGTCCACTCGATGAAACATATTGCGCATCCACATATTCCTTGTGATAATTATCCTTTTTGGGACTTTTATTGCCTTTTCTTTTATCATCTACATTGGTTTGCTGCATTACGGATGATTTGTTTTATCGACAAGCCATTTAGCAGCTATGGTAGCCATGCCGACCACCATAATGTGATTGGATCCGAGAATTGTTTGTCATTTGTATCACAGAACAAATAAAAAGCACGTGTGCGCACTCTTACCGTTTTCAACGACCTTTCTACCACTGAAGTGGAACAGCACGGTGAAGTCATTCGTGGTTACATCATGGGTCATCTGTCTGACACTGGAACGATTTCGTCTCGGTTTTCTTGTAGGAAAAACGGTTTTTGTGATCACTTTGGTTCTTGCAGTCTGTGGATATTCGGAGTTATAAATATCCGAAGGTTGTTTGAATTAGAAAAGTCTTCAAAATATTCCACTATTATTTCGATCAGATCGGGAGATGTAAGTGAATAGGTAATTTCAGTAATTTTATTATGATGCGGTTATAATCACAGTTGCACGGATATAAAATATCACTGCAACGGATAAATCCACTCGTATTGTTCACGCCAAAAGGGTGCACACCACAGGTCGGAATCAAACCGGTGGCATGCAGCGTTGATGATGGAAGTTATTATCGGGTAATAGGTAAGCAATATCCCAATGGTACACAACCAGTTTCGGTTGTAATCACTAGACTAGCCTTGTAACAGTAAATCAGTACATTGTGTGAAATTCCCACTCAGTTTCCTTTTCTCACTCACGTGACTGTAATCAGCTCTTTACCCGGTCCTTCCCAATCAGTCCAACCTACACGCCTTCCCTTCCTTTCACATGGTGAACCAGTTACCTTGCCACAGTTCACCTACCGTTTTCCTACGAGTGTACTTTTACAGTAGGCCGATTTTCCATTGCGGTAATCCAGGGACCTACGACCTTCAACTCTTCTGCGTCATAGTTGCCCGACCTTCTGTGTCATGCTTGCATTCGTTCTTTATTCACTTTCTCACTCGCACCGCATGAATGACCACTCCACGCCTGCGTGAGGGTCCAGGCCAAGCGTGAGTATGATTCTTCTGGTCCTTGTCTGATCCAATTTCATAGTCATGCCTGTCCCTTCGTCTCATGTACCCTTACCACTCTTTTCCTAATTGGTCAGTTGTTCTTCCTATAAAAGATGAACTTCACACCATTCCAACGACTCGGTTCCGTATTGCTCGGCATACATTCCCCGACAGACTCTTCCGAAGATTTGAAATATATTCCAATGATTGCTCTCTGAAGTACGCGTAGTTCACCCACTCGCCTTATTCGACTTGGGTTTCGGGTTCGTGTTCTACGAGTCAATCATTCACTGGACAGCGGTTCAGTTACAAGCCTCGTCAGTCGCTTCCCAATAGGGCAAATAGCACACGGTTGAACAAGAGTCAATTAAAACCTCGATGTGTATGCGTAGCTTATTTTTGGCGAAAGAAGTCTGAATTTTCCGTTATCCGAATCATTCTGGCTCCTTGTACCACCAGACAAATTCTACGTTACAATTTAGTCTGGAAAATATATTGCTCAATCATTATGAAGATACACATGTAGGTGAGTTTAAATTAGAGGAAAGCTGAGGAAGTCTTTGGGGTTTGATTTCGATCCAAAAACAAACAGATGTGGAAGAGTTAACGGAACACCACAAAAATCCACAAATTTGGCCCACCCGTCCAACCTATCGTGGATTATACACCTTATGCGAACTAAATGTTAGCTAAGTACACCAGTACACCAATAAAACCGTATCGAAACTGGTGATAAGTTACATAGATGGTGCCTGTAATTTCTCCTGTATCCCACCAACTGTCATATTGGAAAGAGATGAAACAGCAGTGAGTTTTGAAGTGACGTTTCTTTACACAAGCCTTCCCATCGAAGACTGTCCGGATTTTTTACACACCATAACGATCAATGACGCCACCTTAGAACACAGATGTCCAATAAACCCAAATGGCGTTGAACAATGTCTCACTTCCACCTTCTTCATCTTTAATCAATCATTGTGCAGACAGACTGATGGCGTAGCTATGGGTTCTCCTGTATCACCATTAGTAGCTAACCTGTTCTTACATTCAATCGAATCCAAAGCATTGGCTGCTTTTCACAAGACACCACAAGTCTGTCAGATTTTTGGATGATATATTCCTAATTCTAAAATCAGAATATAAATATGAGTTTTTACTATGCGTCAACAATCAGTGTACTCCATTTTAATTCACAATGGAGACTCAGAGTACTGACAGAGTCATCAGTTTCCTTGACTGCCGGCTACAATTAAATAACTCCCACAAGTTTACAGTAAGTATTCACGAGAAACTTACACATTCCGCTAGATATCTGAACTTCAACTCAGTCCATCCACATTGCATAAAAGCGATACTCTCACGCTCTTTAGCTAGCAGAATCGACAAGACTGTGTAACGACATCGTTACTCACAAACGAGAAGAGCAACGCTGGCACACAGTCCTTCAAAACAACAACTACACACGGGAACTAATCATCGATGTGTTAATGAGTAAATCAGGGACACTCAACAAGAACGACACAGATTGGCTAACCTCCATTGGCATCCCATGCAGATCGGGCATAGAGGAGGCAATCAGGAAAGTGTGTACGATTTGCGAGTTTTCTTTCGAATAGATAACACGTTACAGCCTCATCCCTCGATGGTCGAAGGCCCTGAACGTCTACTCGAATAGAAAAATTTTGTTTACATGACCAGCTGCAAGGATTGCCCCGCTCAAAATATTCGGTAAACATGCTGACAGGTCAAAACCAGACTCACACAGCACAGAAAAGAAAAATGCAGACCGAGAAGACGAATGGCTTTGGGGAAATTAGAACGCGACTCTGCAGTGGCAGTTTACGCTATATAAAAAAAACCACCGTTGATTATGAAAGCTCCAGAATCCTTCAGTATGGATTCCGCACATACGTGGAGCTTCCTTACGCGGAGGCTCTGACAATTAAAGTCCACCAGCCATGTCTCAACGGTAATGATGCGGCAGACATTACAGGCGTATGGAAGGCCCTTACGACACCCTATGGGTGATAACATCGTGCTGACCTCAAATGACCAGTATGGACATGGTATGGACGGAGATTCAACACCCAACCGTGCAACAAACGACATCGCAAACACACAAATCAACACGCGAACAAATTGTGACTAACACCAATATGGTCTAAGCTGTCATTTTAGTTTCATTTGATTGTAAAATCAGTCTTCAAAAGGTTATTCATGGTGACTGAAACATCGACAACCTATCAATGATTTCGACCGAGGTGTGTTATTGAACAATGAAAAGTTTACTACAACATTCCGCATGGCGCATCAGTTCTTCGATACGATCCGAACCGATCTCGGTTCTCACGCATTGTGTAGCGGAATTAACTTCGTCGATGAAACAAGCGGATGACGGATTGTGCGACGGACGAAAATGAGTCCCCATCAAAAGTACACTCACGCATAACATGGCCCACTCTTCACCCAGGAAAATGAAGTGCTTGAACCAATATTAACTGTGCGTATAGTTCAGTCTTCGACAGGCCGATATTAATTACTAGTTTCCGAGGCCTACTTGTCTTTGGTCAGTTGAATATCGATCATGGACCCAGTTACTACCAAGTGCACGGTTATCGAAATTTGTACCACCCTATTCAGTCCATGTCAAAGTCAATGTGGATGGTGCTTTATGATGCATTTTGATAACTGGCTTATCTTTCAATCAAAGTGAGTAGCAACTCAAGGGTACTAGAATTGTTGAATAAACCTGGACGAGGTGAACGTGATGGTGGTTTATCCTTGTCGTTGTCTCGACTTCTCAGTGGAGCGGCTAAGGGGGTTCCAATCCTTGTGACACTAAAGGTGATCCCCAATATGACTTTCAAGACTGACCGGCCTGATTAACCGGTTATCTTGTGAGAATTTGGAATTTATTGTCCCCGATTCCAGTCCTTACTCGGTCACCATCCACTTCCCCATAAGTTAGCCTGTAGTTATTCACGACTCATTTCCTGAAATCTGGTGCTATTAGTGACTAGTAGGTATAAACGAAGGCCAGAAATAGCCGACTTCTTCGGTTTTGATCTCGATGACAGGTGTCGGGCTAGCAAAAGCTTTAATTTCTAACAGAAAGTTTCACACTTCCGCTCAGTAACTTTTCCCTTGTGTTTGACTGGTCCACCTGCGGAGTATATTTGGTGCAAACGTGTCTTATCCTACGCAGAAGTCAGCACGTCAGACTGCAGTTGCAATCGGGCGACGGAACACTAAAACTCGTGTGCTGGCCATTCCAGGTCGCTTTCCGTTACATCATCATTTGAATGTAGGCACCAGGGCCTCTGTTTAGACAAATATTAGGAAGCTCTAATCATTAGTATTGAATATTCAGGCAGCAGTAGATTGCATATGCTTAGGTATGGCGTGTGTTGCCTTGAGTCCAAGCTTTCGCTATCGTGATAACTACATTCATGTCCTCAGTATATCTCAAATTACACATAACCTCTTTCATAGCCCGCGGTACACTTTCCACGATAAGAAACATTGGTCTGCTCTGAAAAGTTTCGGGCATGATTTCGTGTGCTTCTCTGTTGTCTGCTAATGAGCAAGAACGTGAAAAACTCAGTACATTTTTTCCATAATAGGGATTTTCGATCGAATTACCGTCACAAGGCAACATTTTACGGACTCTTCAAAAGGAACAAAACGCTAAGCATCGAGAATGGGCTACGCATTAGAACTTTTTCAGTCGTTATAATATGAAGTGCAGTGAAGTAAAGTGAAGATACTGAATGGCATAAGCAAGTTTTATGATCCACACTTACTTAGTAATGCACCGGAATGAGTCTGTCCTATGTCCACAAAGGCCCACTGCACTCTCACAGATGACTGGTAGCCCGGACTTTGAGACTGGAACTGAAGAACGACGTTAGGCTCGGATAGATAGAGTGGATTAACAAGTGAGTGAACAGTGTATCACACTACCTGGCCAAAACTAGCATGTGGAAAGCCTTCTTCAAACAGGGCAGCCTCTGTTTTCAGAATCAGGCAAGACAGCTTATGCACGACACCTAAGGACGTAAGAGAGGGAATAAAAGGAGCCCACTCTGCTAGGGCTACCTTTTTGCTTCAGACCTCGTTTGAGATATGACAGGACCGACGATCGGATAGAATTGTTGCACTGACTGACCACTTTCTACAAAAGGCCACCTCTAGATGGATGCCACATCTTTTTTGAAATATAACAAAAGGAAACGAACGCCATAATAAATATGATAAAACAGTAAATCATTCAATGGAGAAGTATCCTAAGAGTACAATGACCCCTTCAATTTTACCTGAATACGGATTCCTAAGGGTCTGAAAAAACCTGCTCTAGTCAGTGGTTTCATAGTAATCACGGAAAGATAGTGGGATAATAAATGCACTTGTGAATTAGGACTACCCCCCATGAATGTGGAGACACGTCTAGCTAAAACGAAACGCAGTGAAGAGACAAGAACACTATTTAAAGTGGCAAGTAATCGAATTACGGTTGGCACTTGCCATAAAAAAATTAAAATACTGTACTATCAACCACAATATTCGTTACAGTCTGAGAGAAGTTCGAGTCTCTTCCACTCAGCTTCTTCCATATGCAATACTTCAGATCTCCGAACTTGTACTTTTGAATTGGTGACAGTTTATTGATCATGAGCCACGATCTCAACATGACAAAAAAGACTGCCACGGAGACAACGGTTCGACAAGCTGCCAAGCCAAATTTGTGCTAGACAGAGTACTCTTCCATGGGAATTGCACACGTAGAATCTGCAAGGACACGGGAGGGGAACTCGGTGAGTCGAAGCTAACCAAGTGCATAAACAGGCACCATCATTTACCGAAAACATGGGAATTGCGGCCTGTGTCCAAGCGTTTCAACGATTCTCTTCTGCTTTGAGGCTTTATTGATGAACGAGACCGAGGATCAAAGAGGATACAGGCAGAATTCATTTTGGTCATTAGTTTCGCATGCTTCCCATCAGCTGTCAACGCTCTGTGCAATAAATAGTCCATACTAGCCGGTAATCACTCAGCGTCTATGAAGTCTGCGTGGTTCTTGGAACCTCGGAAT
The DNA here is from genome assembly GCA_948099385.1 of Fasciola hepatica. Taxonomy (NCBI): domain Eukaryota; kingdom Metazoa; phylum Platyhelminthes; class Trematoda; order Plagiorchiida; family Fasciolidae; genus Fasciola; species Fasciola hepatica. The sequence goes on from CANUEZ040000179.1 coordinate 5,520,384, forward strand.
GGGTCACAACGAGGAGACAAATTGCAGGTCAGCTAGAGATAACAGTTGTGGTTAGCTTTGTGATGACGAAAACGTGAATATTGTCAACGTGGTGTGATGTGATTTAGTTTTTGTGAATTACATTAACCAAGGAAAATGGGGGGGGAGGGAGGGAGGAGTTGGTTTGAGGGTGTCTGACAGTTACCATGGAAAAAGGGGAAATGCCACAAGTGACTCTTGAATGCGTAAAGGCGGTCGGATTTCGGGGATGATTATGACCTCGGTGGCCACTGAAAGACTTTGATTCTGAGAGCGCTTACCAACGGGTGTACTCTATGATCGTTGTGCAGCAGACGACATGCAATGGAACTCACCATAAACTGTGGCAGACCTTGGCAACTGTTCCCCCGTTAGGATGGCCAGCAGACTTTCCTGCTTTCCTACTTGCTACATTCTGAGTGCACCGAAAGTGGCAAATACCGTTAGTGGCAGAATTATCCGACTTGCTTGCATCTACTAATTGAAACAAGTAGTCGATTATGGGTGGAGAATGAGTTGCGCGACACAATGCGGTTCTACTTCAGCCTTAGTCTATACCAGATCCGGTCCAATCCACAAAGTCATACCATTTAAATGGTAGCAAAAACTACGTCTCTTGTTGTTTCTTGAGTGTGTATACCTTTTTATCTCCAAGTGAAGTCTGCGTAGCCTGAGGTAATGTTTCCAATGGCATATATGATTTGCAAACCAGTGGTCCTACCCCATGAAATCTTTCTGCCCCGTCGTGATCCGCTGCGACGTGGTGAATTCTCGTACAATCATTGCAAATGTGTGTGAGGGGGGGGGGTGCCTGTGTGATCTCGGAGAGGACGTGCCCACCTGTCATTGTGACTGCGACGAATACGAAAAGTAGGACGGATGAACTATACGTTTCATTTCCTCAATAGATAATTCCACTCAGTGGTCTGCGCACTTGACGATCGAGAAACTGTGAACAGTTCGGAAAGTGGCAGCAATACCTAGGTTGTCAAAGCGCCACGATTATCGGCTTTCCCGTGTGGAATAAAAGTTAGTTGTGCCGCACTTTAAAAGTCGAATTTGAAAACACCATTTCACCACGAAGAATCCGTTTTCCATCAGCATGTGCAATTTATAGCCCATATAGCAAGATGCTTGATTTGAAAATATCAGACAAAAGCCATTGTTGTTCGTCCACTGAATCAATACGACGACCTCGATCGTGGGCATTCGGGGCAGAGCCTTCTCTCTCTCATCTTGTACTGTCAGGTATTCAGTACTACTATCGGATCGTGAAGCTGGATAGTTTGTTTTCTGGTTTGAGGTGTAGCTCACAGTAATGCTCTCGGCGCAGTAATAAAGTGAACGGCGGAATATGCAATATGCTTCTTCATCACACGTGTTAGCCGTTACCTGAATGAAAGACTGATGATATCAAATACAGTTCCTCAAATAACCATAGTAATGAAATAATCGGGAAACAACCAGTAAAGGAAAATATCAGGTTGTCAATCAATTTCAAAAATCATCGATATAGACACTAGCCGGCATACATAGTGATTTACCCTATTCTTTTCAGACTATACAATTAGAATGTCTTGATGAACACTCTGCAGCAATCACATCGGACGTATTTTTCATGACAGGATTGGTTTCTCCGTTTTTTTTCTTCTCTCGGCACACTCGCATCACTACTCTCTAATCACGTCCAATTTTTACTCATAGATGAATGAAAATGATATTAAATGAGGGTCAAAATGCCCCCCCCCCTTCACACTCTCTCCCCCTCAACACACGAGGGTAGTGGAAGACCGAAGAAAATAAATTATCGGGCCGTTTTTATCATAATGGTACCTCGTGGGGATGGTAGTTATTGGTTTAGCACGCTTTGTATATTTACCCATCACTTTTATCTCTGATTTTGGGATGGGCTGTTGTCAGATTTTGTCCCACGTCTGCAATCACTTTTTTTCCAGATAAGCTTCCATTCAGTTCCACTGAGGAGAATAAGCGAGCCGGGGATAACAGACTCGGCATGAAGCACCTGCACACTCATCGTGCACACGCGAGGAACTTTATATCAGGTTGGCGAATATTTTTTTCAATTCAGAGTCGTTTTTAAGACTATAAAATCACACGAGAAATTGTTTATCAATTTGCTGATTGTGAAAAACTGTCTGTGTACTAACACAAACATTCGGAAGGTTAGGTTCCAGAACCCAGACAAGGATCCGGAAGAATCGGGTGTGCTTGACAAGAATCATACGAATTGAATACAACTACTCTTATAAGATTTCTCACTTTTCGTGGATATGCGAAAGCAAATAAGTTGGTTAGTTTCACTAATCCCGAAAAGCAGATGGGCGAGGTGGTACCGTAATTGACTAGATTTTTACGTGAAAGCCCTCTGACTTTTACAGCTACACAGCAAGAGACGTTTGAATCGCTATGTCTTTGAAAGTCATTCACCATTGTTAATTATGTTGTACTGTCATAAGTGATCAGTTTTAATGTCCTCACACTGAAATTGAATTCTTTCCAATCTCAAAAGTTATCAAACATAGGCGGTTTTTAAACTCCCCGCGTGTTCAAGCCATCGTAAAAAATGATACCGCTACCGCGCAATACAAGAACAATGTAAACTCGCTCACTCCGCTGTATCCCCGCCGATATCTTCTGTCTTTTTGTATTCATACGGGAATGAAAAGAAACTGTGCGTCGGATTTTAATCATTGTAACCGTCTTTACAGATGTGATCTATAGGAAATCCGTTGAATTTTACACGCCTTATTCAGCTTCGTTTTCACATCGGAGTAGATCGTAAGGTGCCGTGTTTTTTCATATGCCTGTGTTTGTTTTGCATGCATTCGATTTGGAGTGGCTCTTATTCTACGCCGTACGGAAACCGTAATTGACGGAATCGACTTCACAACATTTTTCAGTGTATCTTTGCAAAGGAGTTTCTTTCGGAAGCATTCAACTCTACGAAAACTGACCCAGCCATTGAATATAGTAATGACATCCAATTTGATGAATGTGAAAACACCTAGGGAATTTAAGGGATACAAGAGTCATTACCATTGACGTAATCATCTGAACTTATCGCACCTGGTACACATCATATCACAGCTGATATCAGCTAAGAACCAGAACACAAATATTCTGCGTTGCAGCTGGTTGTAGATTGCTCTTATTCAGCATCTTTTGTTGCTTTATTTTGTCCATAAACAAGGTTTACTTGATAAGTTCTTTCATGATCTGCAAAACGCACGAAAATTATACCTTATCTTTTTTGTTGATCATTCTACGTACGTAATTGCGGTAACTCGGTTTTTGTCAATTTTTTTATAACAGCACTTTACACACTGAACCGTGTTCACCCTAAGGCATATAAAAGTGCTCTTATGTTCTTATATGTGAGATGTGGATCCTACTTGAACACTACACCCCACACTTCCTTCTAATTGCCTTTCTCGAAGGTAATTATCTGTTATACTGCCATTTCCCAGGGCGGCACCTATTGTTTCCCCACATATTATTTGGGAGGAGTTTTTTTATTTCGTTCACCTGACTGATTAGCCTAACTTCTGATACAAAGCACATGCTACCCGGAGGAAATCGATTGTTTCGTTCGATAGGGCTTTCTTTCTCTCCTACGTGACTGGATTCCGTCGAGCAGTGGAAAGAACAATTCAAACCACTTTCGTCAAACACTTGAGAAACCAATGCATTGTTGTGGAAACCATAGTCGTACGACTGAACAAGCTATATTTTAATACAGTGCTAAAAGAAACAAACGGCCTTGAGATTCGGCTAATCCTAAAACTATCGCTAGTTCTGCACCTAGCTAGATCATTACAGCCAAAGATGCTTACAGTAAGATCACAAACCAATCAGCTTCAAGCCGTAATTGATGTCCTTTCACGCTTGGCGGGATGCACGTGAATGATCAGCCTTTTCTGTCACATTCGCATGTGTCATCCGATCCAGTGTTTTTATTCATTTGTACTCGCGTTGTTTTTGCTGTGTAAGACCATGTCCCAAAGTAGTCTCAGAACACGGTTCTGTTCCAGTGACTCGTATTCTCTTTCTGACTGAAAAAAACAGGCCAGGTCTGTCCAGTATAACAGTCGTAGTATTCTATTTTGCTCAAACTCGTGCTTGCATTTTACCGCCTCCATTCCTTTGGATCCTACGGAACCAATTCCCTTAATTCGGTGTCTGCCCATACTACCCAAGTGAAACACGTCTAATGGAGTTTACTTTCAAAACTTTACAATTTTATACTCACCTAATTGATTCCCTCGTAATCTAACTTCAGTTTTTCATACCGATTTTGATAAATTTCCTGGTTTCTGCTGACTTGCTCGTATCCCATAGCTTGCACCTAATTTTAGTGTGCGGTGTTCTCGGGGGACTTCCCCCGTAAAATGACCCATTTCACTTCACGAATTCAGTAAAATTCGCCTGGAAAAGTCGCTCACAAAGCTAAAATCCATTAGTTGAGTCAGTGATTTTACTGACCGCACAGGCCCTATTGTGAAGTTTATATCCTCTGGCTACGGCAAAGTTATTCATTTTATTCACCGATGAGGCTCTTCTAATTCGTATTTTGTAAAATTATTCTGTCAGATACTTTGTGTTTCATACCCTGCATCAGTATTTTACCACTCACACTTAGTATCTGTATGGTCTGTTCTGTTTATCTCATTGAATAGTTTCAATGAATATCTGGAAGTGGCAAAAGGTACCTCACCGAATTCTTTGTTAATTAAAATCTTGATAAATGAAGGATAAGGGATATGATAGTAACTCCTAAACGAGAAATGGTAAACAACGAAAAGTCCTTTTGTTTGCCACATCGATTACCACACTTGGCTACGTGACTGTATTGACATCAGTGCGCGCTCACTTGATTGGATAGTTTTCTTTCTACATTATTTCGTCACGAAAATAACCAAAGATGTTGCACGTGTATTAGGAATAAAATCTAAAATAAATGCGAAATTCCGAAAGATAAAACAAACGACAATCCAATCTTTTTGGTTTCAAGACCTTTCGTTTTTCTAGTTCCTCATAAAGATCACTGTGATGTTCAACATGTTGCATTGGATTATCCATCCAAGACGTTCACATTGTAGGCTTATACACGCTGTTTTGGAGCACGTAATTAGGCACACCAGAGTTTTGGGTTGGAAATTGTTTTGGCTGCTCAGTTGCACAGGTCACCTTTACTACGTGGCATATCAATGGATACACAAATCCAACACCTAAGTATAAACCCCAAAAGTGATTCATTTCGGTGCACAGCGAAAACTTTTATCCGTGCAATGAAACACATTAGTAATTCTTTTGGAAAATCCTGAAAATTCTTGCTGACTGATGAACAAATAACTAAAACCTTTGTTAGTAGACCACTTGTATAATAATTGTTCATCAAGACTTGATGGAAACAACAAAATCGATGCACATAATGCAGCAGATGGTGGTAGCGATTCGCGTATTGCGATTTGCATGGTGACTTTGATCACATCGTTCAAACTAGTTGGATGCTTTGGCAAAATAAAACGTTTGCTGCAAGTGAGGAGCCAAAAATTAACTAAGCCACTAAATTAGCTCGTTTGTAATGATCTCTGGTCGCTCGAATATATCGTTTTTATATCAGAATTACCCACGCGAACTGGATCCGTGTATTGACTTACGAATTTGATCCTTATTTTCTTTTCTTCTATATAGTCAGGAGAACCATTTTTCCTAAATTTATAGACTGCAAAAACGGAGATATCGTCACCTATGAATGTCACTAATTGGATGTATGAGAGTGTCACATTTGACAGAACATTATGAATAAAGGTTTAAGCTGTTATTCCACCTACTTATTTTTGATTAACCTACTCGAATGTGTTGTTGTGTCCCTTTATTGCTTTGCTTGCCAAAAAAAACTGGCAGTAATCTGCAGGACCATTCCTATCATCGTCAATAGCGCCGAATGGACTCGACAATAGGATAGCTTGGAGATCTCTTGAAACCCATCGTTCCTGGACCGACCAAACTGAACCGGTAGTTAATAAATTACGTGAACCACCATTTTCACACGGAGTCTCAAATGATGCCTTACCTCTGTTTCATTGCTCTTTCTACTACTGCCAACTGTATTCTTCTTCAATCTCGCCCACTTTGGAATCACAGGACATCTTGTTGCTTGTAAAATGTTGTTTATTAGGATACTGATCGATACTGGTCATTACATTTCTTCTGTGTCCTTTACAAAACGGTCTACAACTGTATCAATCTGTCTAAAATTAGAATTCTTTCCACTTCGTATCAGCACTTAGGAGATCAGCATAATTTCTAAGTCATTTTACCTGTGTAAACTGTTCAGAAGACAAGATAATCTAAGGGATAGCCTCGGTCGTAGATCCAAAGGATGTTTCCTACTCATTTTCGCCTACCAGCATTACCCCTATTTTACTATCCTTAGATATTCCCTTTTCTCGGATTCCCCCCTTGAGGTTTTTGTTGACACCCATTTCCTGATGGATTTCTTCATGGGTTCATCCACTAGACCTATGTGTTTTGCCGGTTTCTGATATACGCAGCAGAAAAACGAATTCAGATGAATACTGATGTTGTCCATATCTCAGGTTGTGGACAGTTTACTCAAGCTTACCTTGACTGGTGTTGAAATGCAAAATTTAGCAAACAGAGGTTCATGAAGAACCCAGATTAATATGAATGCAGTAAAATAGCTCCCAGATTTGCGAATCAGTTGGTGACAAAGCAACGGGGACATGGGTCAGAAAGCTCCAATATGTGCATTATTATTCTCACTCCAATCTACGCATGATTGTCAATTTCACTCATCCTCTACCGTTGAGAGACTGACTCATTCGTAAGTCTGGACTAGATGTTTGGAATCTAGCTACCATCGAACATAGTAACAGCGTTTATCAAGGCTGCTACCAGTAGGGACCTAACTAAAACCCTGTCAAATAATTTCAAGGAAAGATCTCATTGAGGTGATATTAAAATTTATTGTGGGTCTAAAAATTCGTGATATTCACTCCCCGCGACGAGCGCGTGAATCAACACAGTACGTGATGCTCGACTTGTTCACTTGTCAATGTGCCATATGTTTGGGTTGCTCACTCACGCGTCATGAGAGGGGTGTTTTCAGCTGGCAAAATGAAACTGGATTCATATTCCCGGTGTTCACGTTTGATTGGATGGGCGGGTGGGGTTTCCTAAGCAAAAGCACCACCCCATTTTATACGTGTTAGCCACGGATATATTTGGTTTTCATACTGTTGTCAACCGGATAAACCTGCGTACCTGCCAGACCCGCGTTCAGTGCTACGTGCCATACTTGTGAAAGTAATTATGGTGACAATTCGAATCCTTGACACACCAACAAAACGACAGAATCTCGTTTTCGCTTTACAGCCAAAAGAATGTCGCCGTGGGGACATTCTATAGTTTGTTTTATTGTTAGAATTTTAACTAGTCGGGATACGGTTTCTACAAGCGCTAGGTTTTATTTAGTCTATTTATTGTTCACTAAGAAGTGTTAGTGAGTTGAATCTCGACTGAAAAGCTACGGCAGTTGGTGTAGTTTTATTATCAATTATAATATTATTGTAATCGATAATAATATATGTTTCTGATATTACCAAACACCATTAAGAAGTACTATATAGTTGTTAACGTCTTCCACTTCGCCATCGGCACCCTAACCACTACTAAGTTACGTAAAATGCTGTCATCAGAAATGTTTTGCACCGATAAACCTCAATATTTGGACAGCTTACGCTTAGTATTATACTAGTGATGAATACTAAGAAGTCATCGATGGTGGCCGCTTTCCAGAAGTGTTGTAATTTGTTGTATGGGAAATAAAGGAATTTAACCGATAGTTATATGTATTTTATTGAACTTTAGTGAACTGTGGTTGGGCTCATGCCATGGGCATCTAACGGAGAGTGTGAAGCACGTGAAAATTCATCGTCCACATAACTTATGGGTTTACTGTCTGGGGATAACAGTGGAACCAAGGCAACATTTGACCGAATCTTAAACGAAAGCCGGAGCAAAAAGTGTTCCAGGCCTTCTGATTAGTCGGATACTCTATCCCACTGACCCATAAGTGTCCAAGTTGTAATTCGCTGAGGTATTTTTGTGTAAATCAGTGTTAGAAAAATCAACCCATTGAGGATTTTTTTTCGTGGAACAAAAAGGCAAGGAGTTCGTTAATAAGACCTCGAACCGAAAAAAGGGCTTAGCAATAGTTTTCAGCACAATTCTGGAATACCCATAGAGAGCAATTCAACAAATTACCATAATTTACTGGACCTGCTTTATATCGAAATGAAAACACAGGATGGTGCGATTCATTTCCAGGAATACTTGACTGCACCTCAAAAGGTGTCCATTGCAGAAAGATGAGTTCATATATTGGTCCTTTTTTGTAAACAGTCGCTCACACTCCTTATGCTCAAACGAGATTATTGCGAATGAATGCATTTTCGTGAGAACCTTCAGACTGATTGTCAATTCATCCAAAATTCATTAGGAGTTATTTTTAGAGGTATTGATCACAGTAGGGCTACATGATCTGTTTATCAGCGTGCGATAAATACCTATTTCATTGACTACATTCTGTTAACGGTTACCATCCTCATTGGGCCTGGATGACGTCATACCTTGTGGCGAAAGCAGCTGCAAGTTTTGGAGGCGACATTTTGTTTGGATTGCTCCAAGTCGTGGATTCCTTCGACTACCTCCTAGGCAGTGTTTTGCATGATGGCTCTGACCCGATTCAAAAGATCAATCAGAGCTCAACTCATTGTAGACGGTGATTCGCGAACTCTGCTGTAAGTTTTGGTACCTAATCACGAAATTACTGAACCTCGGCTCATCGGGTCATTCTTCCCTCTGTGCATTTGTCAACGCTACACGTTCAACCCCCACCGAACAACGCCTCATCCAACAAGCCCGGCGATCCCGCTTGTATCTGTGTCCTTATCAGACCGTTATCGTTGTCGTTATCGTTTCTGTCGTGTTGTGCTTACTTTCTGCACCGTGTTGCAATGTGGTTGTGAACGGTTGATTGATATCCACTTAGCATTTCAAACTGGGAGCGGGTTTGCTCAATGACACTTCGAATGTCTTCAATGAATGTCACTCTATCCATGGTGTCCCTGTATCCTCCTAAACAAATACTTATGGCTATCTAGGCTTTCTTGGCTGCCTTTTACCAAGCACTCTGACATAAATGAGTTCTTTTGTCATATTGTTTATCAACAAAATCTCCCAGTCGAGTGGACTGATATTACTCAAATCGGCAGCAGATGCGAAAGTGTACATTTACATACATTGTTGTACTGAAAACGCACAAGCAACACACAAGTGGCAAACGGATGCAGCGGTGAAGTGAAAGCAAACCAAAAAAAATCGAGTAAGGTAATGCGAAGTCGGCAGAAACATTTTAGGTTTTTGGTTCAATAAGACCTATGAAACTGAATAAATTTAACAGAGTCAAAACCGGGATTCGGATAAGATCGTAGGTAAAATACATTTTAAATGGTGTCAGGAAAAAGGTTTTCTCCGTAGAATCCATGTCACCAAAGGCGTTCTCGTTGAACATCCGGTTGGAATCTCATTTGTGCGGAGCTCGGTGGCTATTCAGTGCGGCTGACGATTCACTACAAACAGTCTAGTACATCCAGAAATATTTCCTCTTATTTTCAACTTTGAGTTCAGCGTTGGTCATGCATGACGAAATATTTAAAACATGTCACATTTCGTGCTGTTTAAACTTGCAATTCCAAGTCTTTTTGGGCTATGTACACCTTACTACTGTCTGCTGATGAGATTAATTTTTGTTTTTATTGGTTTATGCAATTTCAAGCTAATTTAGTTATGCATATCTTGTGCGATTCCTAACCCAATCGAACTTTTCATCGCCAAATGTTCAATTGCTAGGTTTCTATTAGTTTATGCTGGTATCCGTCCAACGGCATTCAACGAACAAGCTCGTTGGGGTTTTCAATGAGACTCTGACTCGCAGGTGTGGAACCAATATGATCGATTTCTTAAGTTTTTATTCTCTGTCTTCTGTCTGATCCTCTATTTTGGTTGGTGATAACCTTTTTCTTGGTCAGTCTCCAAATGTTAGAGATTCTTCTGCCTCTTGGATAGTCATTGAAGATATTCTCTAAAGCTGGTCAGCAGACTTCCTGAGTACAACAGTTGGTAGCTCACCTGAGTCAAGAGTTTTATTTATTTTCACTAAAACATATTTGTTTGAGATCCTCTATCATTGCAACAGTTTTTGGATGAGATGAGGTGCTAAGGACCGGCAGAGAACTAAATGGTATCAAACTGCTCCACTGGGCGAAAATGAAAGTTCAGTTTCTCAACTTCAGCGTTTTATTTTTTTTGTTTTGTGGCTACTCTAGCAAGGGAGTTTCATGTCTTCCCAGATGCCACGGCAGTTCACGTTGGTAGAAAGCACCAGGTTCTCTATGGCGAGAGGATTCAATGAGTGCAGTAAATAAGGAAATGATATTTTGCTTTCTTTCCCCATTATACGACAATGTACACTATTTCTGAAAGATTGCCGCGGACAGTCGAAGGCTACCGAATAATGAAGTGACCTGAAATGTCCATGGTGAGGATCGGCGGATCCCCGTTGGGGTTCATAGACATTCTAGAAAGCTTTTCAGATTCTGCCAAAATATGATTCAAAAACAATAAAAGGAATGCTGAGAAAGTAACTTCATGGAGATACTTTTTTGTGGAACTTAATGAGCACCTCATATTATTGTATAAAATGGAGTTTTATGGTTACGTCATCAACTAAGAGAATATTCCATGGTTCCCGTGTTCGCTTGAGTGTGTTTGATGAAAACAGGGATGGTGGAGCCCTTACGCACCTCATATGAGTTTAGTCGGAAGAGGTTTACGGGTTTTTGTATGAAAGAGCCTGTCAGAGGTGCGCAGAACTTGAAGGTGAATGTGGTACAATCTTGTTCATACCGATCTGCAATGAAGAGACTTGTTCAAATCGTATCCGTTACGGATACAGTTCTCGTAATATTGTTTTCCAGGAGTTATCCAATTTTTTTCTATTCGTTGGAGCTTGAAGCTAGTAACGGTTAAACTTAGAGAAGAATTATAGGAAGTTGGGTCACCGACATCCCTTCAACGAAGCAGAATATAGGGTAGTACCGGTAATACGTGGAGGGACTTTAGAACCTAAAATTGGACTAATTTTTGTCATGCACGTAACTACGCAAAAACTCTGTGTTTTGGATTAGAGGATGAATTCCCATAACTCGCAGCATCCTCGGCAACCAATTTATCTGTGCTCGCTGAAAGTGCATGTACTTAATGCCACAGCTTGTCGTATCATATTTGGGTTTTATGTAACTTCAGTCATCTCGGATCGAGGCGTCGATACGGAGCAGCTTCCAAAAAGAAATATTGGGTAAGTTCAGGGTTTTTGCTTCTGTCACCACCGTGAATCCGTCGAATTCGTTTCAAACATTGTCCATTGAATGTATTTTAACATTAAAAACCTCGATATTTATAGAAAATTTGTAAGTCTCATGCACTGGAATGAGTAGGTTCATTTATTGCGACTTTATGGACCAACAAGTTTCCAATATTTCTCGTTGTTTTGTTATCTTATCACTGTTGTTGAACCAGTGTAATACCGAAATCTCAAAATCACAACGTACTCCCATAACTGTTGAATACTCTATGTAGTAATCTACACAATGTTTGCAGATATGAACCACAGGTGCAAAGCTTTGCTGTCCATTTCATCCAACCCATGATAGAACAGAACAGAATTGCGAAGTGCTTCAGCGGGTTACGTCTTCCCTACGAAACGACTTGGTTTATACTGTTCACATTACAGCGTGAAATAAAAATATTCAAAACCTTCATAATTCATAGAATAATTATTCACGCTTCAAAAGAGATATTTGCATAGTCCACGCGAAAACCAGGATTCTTGGAGGATTTTTCTCTGTCTGGTATTGTATGCGCCAGAAAATATTTCATCAACCGGGCCATGTGCATTTCTCACACGAGCATACATTAGAAGGAGAAAAATTACGATGAATGATTCCGGTTGATCAATTCACGTTACATAATCATAATTGTTGCATGACGACAAATCAATGCTGCATTGTGGAATATTCCAGTTATCTTTACCACAATTCGTAGTTGAGGTGGTGTTCCTGATGCAAATGCGGTACGCAGGGGAACCAGTTTGCATCCGATTTCAACAACATGGTGGAGGAGAAATTATTCATACAGTATATTAGATTGAAATAAGTTAGAACTGTTCTGTTCAATTCAAAATATGAAGGATCTTTTTGGGAATGATCACTGTCGAGCAGATAGAGATCAATACATCCGTGAAATTTCAAACGATTTAAAATGATACTTCCCACATTGATCATGAAGTACACAAAAAGTCATAGCCTTTCAGCAAAACGTTCATCCGGTTCACCGTTGAACTTTTGTATTTCCAAGGAAATTCATCTGGAAATGTATCAGATAAATGACATTGAAATGTGACTAGATAGTAAAATGAGGCAGTGATATTCAACACAGGATAGAAGGTTTCAGTGACTTGGACTGTAGGAAACTTCATAGTCGAACTTCATGGTCACACTAGGCTATTGTACTAGTGTACTATTCAGAAAAAATGATCGGAATGATAATTCGTTGATTGCTGCAATTCAGGCAAACTGGAACTCATGACGAATCAACGAAAATCAAAATACCGTGAACAAGAAGTTTCGTTGCTTGTCTCATGTGACCCTGCTCTATTCCATTTCAGCTGATGGTATTCGTGTCAATATGGTCTCATGATCCTCACTGGAGTAATATCCGTTTCAGACTACTGATATCCGGGAAGTGACATTCACTGCAGTCTATTAAACTAGTGCGGAGTACGGTAAATTGTCTGTGTCCGGAGAGGTTAGTGTCACCGCTTACTCATGTGTACACGTGGAAAGGTTTATAAAACTCATAGGGTTGATTTCAGGAACATTGACATTTCGTCACTTCGGTTTTGACCTGATGTGAAGCTACCAGTTCAGATACGTTTCTCTGCTTGTTCACATTTTACGTTGTACGCGAATTATTCCGCTAATTTGGGTTTGTTCTGAAAAACGTTCCTCACATTACACACTTTGATGTGTAGTAGAAACTAAGCTAGTGCCACTAGCTCGACTGGCGTTTGCCTACTAGACAGCCTGAGGCGCGTTTCTCAGTCTTCTCATCTAATGCATTCAGTGATGATATATGTGAGAGCAGTTAGGCAGAATATGCCAATAAGTATGATAAATGGACGGAAAATTAAGTTCGCAAAGCACTGAGTGACAAATTATTTGCTGTAAACAACCAGTTTTAGGAAAAACCAAATAAGCCGTTCGAAAATATTGAAAAATGTAAAAAAAAACCTTTTTCTCAGTATTTCCTGTCCTGAGGTTCCCCTTTTGTACACGCAATGCACTATGGACTCTGCGTGAATGGGAATGTCAGATAAACTCTTTCCTTCTTGCAGTGTCCCTTCTTGTCAAACCGATTTTGCACCCGAAAATCAATAAATCTCGATTTGCAAAACACAGCTAACCTATTTTTCAATGTTCAACCAACTTTCCTGATATTATCTGTCGCTTGAGCCCTATTTAACAAGTGAGGCATCTATATCGTGAATTTTTGAATGATCAACGTTACCCAAGTTCCCGTTGTGTTGGTGTTTGATACTTTGTGCAGATTATTCTAGTATAAGAAATCAACTTTTGATTTTCTTGAGGAAAATGGAAGAACTCATTGGATATGCCTTCCATTGATTACCAAGGTCGCAAATGAGTGATCGCTTCGAAACGAACGCGATAACTCTCTTTCGTAATTGTATTTTATTGCCACTGCTGGTCACGAAGATTAAATAAACTGAAAACCACAGTTTCTACACAGCGGAATGCTTACATGTTATGTCATGACTGAATTCAGGATTGCCGGCCTCATGGCTTCCTTGACCATTTTCCATGCATATTTATGATATGTCCTCAACATAAACACCACCTTCCTGTTCTGAATAGGCCTCTTAGTAAACACTGACCCTACCAGTCTGACCTGGTTTAACTATACACAACACATTACCATCTTTCTGAGTGGATGAACTGCTAAGTCCGTATCAGGATTCTTCTGTTACATACTCACAGATGCACGCTGGTGTCTGATGAGCACGTTTTGTTCTCATGCATGATAGCAAAACAGCTTAACTATATAGATATATACCCCTTATGACTGGTAAGTAGTGGCGAGGTTTTAGGACAATAACTCTTGTAATCTTATATGTGGTGTTCAAGTACGTTTAAAATCCAGACTAAATTTTGCCACTACACGTGCAGCCCAACGAGGAAGGAATGTGAGCCTCCAAGGGAAAACGGAATAAGATGTTTCAAATTGATTTAACCCAAAATTGTTGAGAACATAAAATTCATGCCCGGTATGCACAGTTGGTTTGCCTCTATTATTCAGGATTGTTCACAGCCTCATCGACACAGAGCCTACCACTTTGATCACCAAAATAAGCTCTCGTCTCAAGCTACATCATATTTTGCACTACTAACTCAAATGATCGGTGTGCACGAAGCTCTTTAACTAGTCTCTTTAGAACCGTGATTTTTTCGACTACTTCCAACTCTGCGCTATCAGAGGGCAATTTTATGAACTGGAATTTTAACTTCCGCATGCTTTCTCAAGTCTTGAAGTGAATGGGAGAAAGATACATTGTTTGGAATGATTTTAGTTACAGAACTTTCGTGAAACGTAGCAAAAAACTTTTACATTGAAAAACCACTGCCTGCCCAGGTAACTTCTTTTACTGAATTCAAGGACTTTTCCGGTCATAACGGTGAAGTTTTCACCAACAATCAGGGGTGTTTTCAATGAAGTCCACCGAAAAAGCTAAACAAGTTTCATTCCGATCACAATCATTAATGTTGGTTGTTATGATGTATCCGCCTCGGACGGGAAAATATTTCCTGAGCTTTTCATTGCTCACTATAAACCAAACATTCATGCGAGAATCAAATCCATCTACAAAATGATAGGCCTTGTGATTGGAATCTCTTGATTAAATTAGTATTTGTCCTCACTTGTTAGGCTTGCAATATAGCCTTCGTATCACGTGATACTAGCAGCTCTAGAATTTGCCACTACACTATATCCAACAGGGAGCGAGAAAAATGGGAATATTTCCTAACTGTACTGAGGATAGGGATTTTGGACGAAGTATTATGATCGTGGTGCACATAGCGTTGTCCTATTTATTCGATTTGCTAGATGTTCCACCTCTGAAATATGTACCTGGGGTAGATGTTAGGTGATTTATCCCACCACTGATGCTTCGATTAGCGTTAGAGCACTAGGCAAGATCCATTAGGAAGAGCCAAACCCATGGGCCTTCGAGGTGCAGAGAAGATTCAGTTTCGATGGGTCTTTCCATTACTATCTCGACAACAATATACGTCGTTAAGGAAGCGCTCCAAAAATGACCTTGAAGTAAACGCCCGCAACGATGCGAACTAAAGTTCCCTTATTTCAGTAGGTCTGAACTTTATCGCTCAGAAGCATTTTTAATCCTCATAAAGTGAAATCTTTCATTTATGAAATAATTTCTCTTGACCTCCTCCTAAAGGCACAAGCATAAAGGTGTGGTGGCCGAAAAAAAGATTTCTACTAAAATATCTAGATAATGAACCTATGTAAATATAAGCTAGGATAATTTGTGTGATCCCGTCGATCTGTTTAATTCTTTCCATACTTTGGTAAATTTGAGGCTACGTTGTTCAGAACCTTTTATCTTGGCCACCGGGGCCACGTACTTTCAACCAGCCCCAGAGGAGCAAAGAATCCGCATAAATGAAAGGAAAATTCGAGTGAATTGTTATCACTACCCAATAGTCTATTGTATCTTAATTAAACTACAAACCTCGAAAAGTATACTTAGCGAATGTTCTAATGCATCCTAATCGACTCTTTCTGTACACTTGTGTCCTTCGAAATCCCGCTTCACTATCGGAGATGGCCGGTAACCTTATTCTGATACTAGGAGTGAAGAACCACTAATGGTTCCAATAAAACATACTTCGTAGGGAACCGGGTGATTGGATTACTCTCTAGCATTAAAATTACCGGCTGTTTTTGGATTCACACCTCAGATCTTCGAGGTGCTATGTAGAAGCTCCGAACCACTTGAGTACGTACGGTTAATCGACAACGGTTAGGTTTATTATTTGAAATGGTTTCAATGATAACCGATCTATTACGCTCAATCGAGTGTGTAACCAAACCATTCTTCTAGGAATCAGCTACAATACTATCAGTCTGGCTGCAGTCAAAACGGTTAGCTTACCACCGTGTCTCCGAGAGTGTTCAAGCTTGATCTTCTCGCGGAAGAAACATTTCGGAGCTCCGTGCCAAGAAACTAAAACACAAAGAAGAGTCGAGTGAAAACTGAAATTAAGCTTAGTTTGCCGACTATATAAATTCATCTCTTTGTCTCATAACAAAGCCAGGACAGAGTCGCAGATAGACTGGGAAAAATATGATGAGGTTGGTAATCATATGAGTAACCATCTCCCCAAAGTGGTCCTTTTGCTCACCTCTGAAGAAGCTTAGCAAGAGAACCTATTCAAGAAATGCTATTTATCGGTTTCAACTGGCACAGTTTGCTGCCTTTCAGATTTATTGATTACCTCAGAGGTTCGGCTAGGAATTGAAAATGACTATATGTAGGGGTGAATAACATACAGATGTAGATGAATAATCAAAAGTGGTTGCTGTGGGGACATTATTAAAACTTTTTTCCTTAGACGACAATATGAATACAGAAATGGTAACATTGGAATGTTCACTAATGAACGCTTGAATTCTTTCCTGTTATTATTTTATTAACTTGGTTCTTATCATATAATATTGGTACAGTATTTCAGGAATTGGTTCGCAGTTGGTTAGAGGCTTCCAGTTGGGTAAAGCTGCCGTCGACAGGATTCAAACCCGGATCAAAACGGTCCAAGGTACCTTCTAAACATCGCCAGTGACAGATAAGATGTTCTAAGGTAAAATCTATTTCGGTCTGTATGTATACGTATGAATATATTTACGTATTTACATTCATATATCACTTTGTAGATGTCTATTCCCTTGCCATAACTGATATCAGGCGGTCTCCGGCTGTTCTAAATCTCATTTCGAAAAGTAACGGGTTGCAGTTTTCCTTGTAGAAGAGAGTAATTTACCATAACTAT
Source organism: Fasciola hepatica (assembly GCA_948099385.1). Taxonomy (NCBI): domain Eukaryota; kingdom Metazoa; phylum Platyhelminthes; class Trematoda; order Plagiorchiida; family Fasciolidae; genus Fasciola; species Fasciola hepatica. Next base: position 5,537,720 of record CANUEZ040000179.1, read on the forward strand.
TGGAGAGGCCTCTTCTTTTGTAGCTCACATATCACCCACTCAAATACTGTTACTTAGGGTAGGGTGATAAAAAACTGAGGGAATATTTCTCGTACGAAAGCAGCACGGATAGCTCTTTCAGTTTCACAAAGACCAGAATATGCCATGGGATTCAGATATACCGGGATTCGGACTGATAGCACGTTTTATGAGCACCAACTCCCCTTAAATCCTTCAATCCATAGATTACAGCGTTTTGGTCACACAGCAAATGATATACTAAATCACTAGCTAAATAAATGCGCACTATCGCCTTATTACCAGGGATATTAGGATTCCGCTTTTTCATCCGACATTATTTTGCTAATAATATTTAACCTGAATAAACAGTTTATTCTCTACCCGCACAAGTGTACGGTTTTGTTCAACCCCCTTCCCATCAATAGTCCTACTTGACAATTTGCTAACTTATCTGGCCATTTTGCTTATTTTATTGTTTGACCCTCATGCGAAAGCCTGTAGTGTCAAATAACAGGTGTCTGATACTCCACGCAGCCGGTAGCCAGAGTCATACCTCGGCTGCTTTGATCCAAAAGTTCGAATCACTAAAAAGATTTGTGACATTTTTGTGGAATGAATGGTCTTTATTTTTCTGTAACTCGACGTTGACGAAAAGGATGGCAGTCAGTCTACGTTTCGTTTATCGCGGGTATTCTTTCTCAAGACCAGTTTACCATCGACCATAAACTGGTGGATGAATATGTCAAGTCGATACAACGGGAACTCACCTTTGTTCGACTACCTGGCGCTGAACTCTCCGTTTCCCTTGGAGAGAGAGGAGCCGGATCAAGTGTCCAGTTGCTCACACTGGACGCCGATGGACGTCTTGATCCGGGCCGCGATGAGGGAGCTGAAATGAAGGGTCCTTCGCAGACCCGTGCTGTGAGTAGTTGGGAATCTGAACTATCTAACATTCCACCCAGATGCACTCCACCGGGGCCGAGAGTAAAAGAATCCTTAATTTCATTGTTCCGTAGATTACGAATGCAGGAATTCTCACTACTTCGTCGAGATAATGACTCAGAACTGCCCTGAACCTCTACTTTTGGTATCGAATTGCTTCCGTATGTACCATTTATCTGATCTGGTTGACCTTTTGCTCCACGGGTATCGTAACTGAGCCTGCGCAGTTGACTGACTGACGGCAGATGCAGGCCAAAAAATGATACGCTCGAGCTAGGAGTGAGCTCTTTTGCGACGCCACATGTATCCGCCGTGTGTAGGTTTCCCGTTCGGATACCGGCTGCATCAACAGGAGTTCCCGGTGGAAGCTGCATGAGTTTAGGTAGAAAGCGAGAAGAAATTCTGAGAATTCTTCCAAAAGAAAGTTTTTTATGGGGACAAGCCATACGCGAATGCGAGAAATCCACAACTAAGCTATGGTCCGAATTCTCATTCACACTATCATCCTACTCATTAGCATCGTCATTGTATCATTGTGGCGACATTTCATTGATAAACTATTTCCATATCCTTTTCTCAAGTTCGCAAAAGGAACAAACATTTTGATCTCAAAAGATGTAAAAGATACAACCGAACAATCAATAATGCCCCGAGGTTTTGGTTGTATTCAACTTTTTATGTTTCTTCAGCTAATTCTGAAAATCACCTCCACTTTTTGACTGGAAACAGTAAAACCAGACTTACATCGTACAAATTCCTTCTTGTGCAAGATTTACTATCAATATGAACCAAAGTGCAATCAGTCATGCGTGTTTAGGAGTATACTTCTTAGAAGTCTAACCAATTAGACTAAGAAAACGAATGTGTTGAGTGTTACAATCCCTGTCAAAATTTATAACAAACATTTATCTCTTGTTTTATAAACTTATTCAAATGGTGTTGTCAGAATCACCCTATTTGGAAACAAGTTGAAACACGGAGTCAGCGTTGTTAACTTACTGGGAAAATAACGTGAGCACTGGCACGTCGGCTCATCCCGGGAGATTGTTCTAGTTCCTTCAACTGTTTTGGATGAAGCATGGGCACAAATGGAACCGCTTCGCGAGCCATTGAACACCTGGGGACTGATTTGAAGCAGAGCGAAGAGTGCCCCACATATATGACAGTTGTTTTATTAGGACGGTGAAATGAAAACTCATCAGCGGGACAACTGTAAACAGTGTTATTGTTATTTGCATGAGACGTCTACTTAACCGAGGTGTTGTTCAGCTAAGCACAACAGAAGTACCCACAGTCTCGAACTATGATCGAAGAAGCTACCACGGACAAAACTGTCCATCGAAACCATCGAAAAATCTGTAGATTTCCAAAGGAAAAGTTTAGTTTTAACAAGATTATGCGCACTGCATAACGGCTTTTACTGAGGAAATCATTTTTGATCGTTGCATTTTGACCACCAATGACAATAGGATCAGCGAAACGTGTTCCTTGTTTCAACATGAACGTGACGGGAATGACAGGAATGACCCAAAAACGTATCAACCTACTATTCATACTCGTTATTTATTACTCAGGCCATGATCTTTTCCACCCACATTACTTGGTAGTTGATTATGAACGTTTATCACATGTTACTTTAGTTGAAATCAAAAAATGGAGAAGCGAAGAATACCACTACTTACTCGTTGGACTACCAGATATACTGAGCACGAAGTGATCCGTCAAGTCCAATTTGGCCATAGAAAGGCAAAAAGAGAACGGAGTAACGATCAGAATGAACACCGTCAAGGCACGGAATAAATTACTCGAAAACCTATTCTGGTGTGTGTGTGTGTGTGTGTGTGTGTGTGTGTGTGTGTGTGTTCGCCGCACAGTGAAGGCCGTCAAAGTGTGCAATCACGCCTTTATTCAGTCATATGTCTGAACAGATCTTGCTGGTGCTATTGACACCACGAAAAGGACGAGTTGCCAATCACCGGATAATGCTCATCTAGCGAATGTCTGCGATAGTAACAAAGCCCTTGTTAGAGTTCTACCGTTTTTTAACTGAATTTGTACAGCAGAAAGCAGTTTATAAAAGGTAAACCCGGGATCAATGTTAACAACATGCTCTTATTCAGTAGATATGTAGAGCTAAAGATACCTCTGAAGATTTCATCGTACTTTCGTTCATTTGTTTTGTTTTGTATAGACGTAATATTGAACTGAGCCCAGAAATGAATTGTTATTTTAGTATAACGATCATCGTCACTATGCGTGCATCTGTCTCTGAGACAAGAGCTAGTAGAAACAGATCGCATAACTGCCGTAACCAATCATAACGAAAAATGTTGTGGCAAAAGGTGCACTTTACATCATACACACAAGCCCGGACGGAAAGGCAAAGATGCTGCTTTTAGAGGCAGTCAGGTACCCGACAAGAATACAGTCATTTCGGGAACAATCTTATTGCACTAGATTATAGACGTATTGGGATCTCCATCGCAATAAAAAATGGCTAGATCTTTTCAAAAAATGAGCACAATGAAGTAAACTCCCCATCGGGACGAAGGCATTGTTTGGCACCTAAATGAAAAATATCTTCCGGTAACGGAAAATCGTCAGGAGATCCCATTTACCACAGTCCGAATACGTAACACATTACATATGACACATATTTTTACCGATCAGTACGTGCATGATGAATTACCTTTCAAATTTCGTGTCCACGGGATAAGCCTACGGTAAGTTTTGGGGACTATAGAAAATGTGACCAAGTAGAACGGTGTTTACTTTTGAACTGAATTTTAGGTCAACGTATGTTTTCCATGGACCTCATCAGGTTGTACGGTTTTTTCCGTTCATCCTGCTTTTGATTGCCGTAAAAATATTGACAAATAAGAGAGTGCTCATGTGCAAAGTGCTTCATTATACGAACTCGAAAGATCATGTAGTGTGCGAAATGCGCCTCTGCTCACACAGGAAGCAGGGTGAAGGTTTGACTAATGTGCTTCTACGGGACCGCGCTTTTGCTCATTACGGTGTCAGGTACCAGGAACATTTGTATACCGCGCGAGAAGGATGTGCTGCCTATGGTGGGATCGAAGCGGCTATGCTGTTTGTATTGCACTGCATGAAGAACTTCTGTAAATTAAAAAAACATTCATTTAGCCTAAAAGGAAGGAACACTGTTACCGGTTGTTAGATCACAGTCTGTGACAATTAACATTTGGGGAAATTGGCGACCTGTTTTTCAACTGGGCCCCAATAATTCCTAGTGGAAAAAATTACACTGAAATCTTCCACGGTTGCTGTTGAACAGATATACCGCAAAGCAAAGATGTGTTTTGGCAATTATGATTCCATATTTACCTTACGGACAAATTTCAGAATGACTCAAATTTTGAAAGTGTTGACCCATACAAAGCACTACGGATCCAATTCCGCCTCGATTAAGGACTTTTGAAATGTGGATCATTTCACGATTATGTTTATATTCTTGTTTCATAGTAATTTCATGGTGCATAACAGTTTACCTGGCGAAAGAATGTCTAGATAAATTTCCACAGACGACAGGTTCTTTATCGTGGATTTGTTACTTGAAGGAACTGGCTTTGCGAAAATTGAAATCATTTACAAGGCAGACGTATAATTTGAAAGTTCTTCAGTATGAGAACCACATAAGGTCCCAATAGGTTAAATGTGGCATCTAGCCAGACGACAGTAGAGTACAGCCAATCGGTATATATGTGCCCTTAAAGTTCATTTAATTTTGTACAGTACGACTCAAACCCACCGCAGGTGAGACAAATTCGGCAGTTTATCAGAATACAAAATGGACAGTCGTAAAGTATTGCTACGAAGATCACTATGCTTTTGGTATAACAGACTGACAACCGTAGCAACGGTACAAAACCGAAAAAGGTTGTTGCTTTGTTTCTATTCCGATGAATCTGTAGATGAGTGATAAATTTGTCAAATGTATGGTCGGATTCCTGCGCCGTACTGAAATACCTGATGGTCCAATTGATTAGTGTACTAAAAATGGCACCGACCGACGCACAGGTAACATGCCACTTCAGACAGAGTACTCATTCCCCAAAATAGCAATCAAATCGACCAGATAAAAGTGCGCTGATCAGATGAGGAATAAAGCAATCTATTTCTGGTAAAAATAAATGTCTGGGTGAAGATAATCACGAATGTGGGTAAAGAAACTTGTGTCCAAGCACCAGTGAACTTGAGGAGGGAAATTTTTATGAATCCTAAATTACTTGAGAATATTACAGACAAACGGCAGCGCGGAAAGTTTCTTATTATGAAAGCTTGACACACAAAACACGCACTATCCGCCACTATTATCGCCGACACTAGAAAAGCAAAGGAGTGTGTGCAGCAGTACTTGAGTATCAGGGAAGTCGGCTGAATGTTCGTCATAAAATAATTATACACTGATATTTGCAGTCAAAACGCGAATAGATCCGAGCCAAACCCCGTTTCAGTTTAACGATTAGTTTATGCCGTGACCTTATCCAATTATTCAACTGAATTTTTGGCAGAGTTTGACCAATGTTGTGCGTCATCTGATGGCATTTTTCGATCACTTACTGGTCCACTAAATCGAATTCTGGGTAACACTCAGCTTCGGTCATTGATCTCAAGGCTACCACTAGCTCCTGATAGCCTGAACACCCCATTACCGTTTATCACCACTTGATTCGTATAAGAGACTTCAGTTGTGAAGCACATAGGACCAACAATGATAACATTGGAAAAAATTTCTCCCTGGATGCGCTGAACTTCTGACTCCTGTTTTTCTTGAGTCAGTGCAAATAGTATTGTCTAGAACAAGGAGTCCACTCAAATCACTGCAAATGCCAAATGTATGATGGCATGTGTGTACTGAGTAACAATTAGATGGATGTGAAAATTTATGTGAAAGCACAGGACCGGTTTTGCGGTTTTACTGCTTCTCAGGCAGAAGAGTACCGACTATGCATTCCTGATGTGGAGTCAAAACTGCGAAAGGGGTCGTCTACTACCGAGGAAATTTTGTCCGTCCATCTGATACTACTTACCACAACAATATCAACTTACATACGCAGCCTCATTATTCTCTGAATCCACCCGTTAACAAATGGGAGTAATCATATATGTGATTGTACAGTTCACTTTTCAACGAAGAGCTTCCATTCACACTCCTGACGCTTTAAATGAGATCATAGCGCCTTATATTTGAGTGTTTCTGTCTTTCGCAGTTTAAGAAAGCCGAGCTGTGAGCTACCATACGGTTGCCAAAGCTACCATCCACCTTGTCTTTGGATCCACTAAGCTATTGAAAATTTGAGGAGGGACAGTGAGTCAAGTGAGTCTTCCGGTGAGGTAACTTTGGAGAAATATGACACACGAATTGGGCCTTCTAAGTTGCTTTCACAATTTACTTTTTATTCAGTGTCGATGGTCACAGCGGACGACCAGTTTTCTGTGAATTATCTCAAGTGCTTCTTTGGTTTTATCTGTGTAGGCTAGTTGCCCGTGGTATATATATATATATATATATATATATATATATATATATATATATATATATATATATATATAATGTTCTCTGAAAAAGTGAAGCATGAAAAGTTGAACACTTGCTCAGCAAATAGAAATTCTCGCTCGGCTATGGTACAGCTTGCCCTTACTGCACGCAGACGCGGTTCCAGGTGAATTCCCAATTGAAAAAACGTAAACATGACAACATTGGTTGCTTTCTAAATGTAGGCATACAGGAGGATTGACTATGACACGAATCAAAGTGAAGCCCAACTCTTCTCATCGGAACAGATTTTTCTATGACCACTCTAAGGCAGAATCAGGCGTTGTTTTGGAACATCTATTTACATCGTGGAATGTATGTGAGTGATTTTTCTTATTCTCGAAAATAGCTAAGGCGGAACTACATGTGCTACTGTCTATCCTGAATGATCACATCCATACTTTCAAAGTACGACAAAAGTCGAATTTCAAAGCTCAGCTGAACTCTATCCACGTCGAGAAGACTTGGAAATAATACTGGATAAATTCTGGATGCGTCTCTCGAAACCGAAACACCACTAGAAGGTTTTATGCCACCGGAATGAAAAGGTAATCGAGTTCAGATGCATATCAAAAGAGCACGATGGATTTGCACTAAGTCTAGTTGGGGGAAGTATCTGTGACACTTCTTATTGAAATACATAACAAAAAAATTTACAGAACCAAGTAGCGCATCAGCACCAAAAATTCGACCTACACGGCGTCATTAATTCTTAGCTGATGAAATTAGCTGTTTTTCCATATGATAACACAGATCAGTGGTCGCCGGGTCCAGTCGTACAGCCTGAAAAGGTGGAACACCTATACTCACCATAAGGGAATGGCTAGCCCTGGTTATCGTTTGTCCTAAAGCAAGCAAATCCTGCTAAGATTGACCCAGGAGTTTTCTTTTAAAAAGTGTCTTGATCATATCACCGTTCATAGAATAAACACAGGTTCACAGGACCCTGATTTACAAGCGTCACATTTAAAATGGTACAATTCTTGTTTTGAGGTCCACCCTCTGAAGGTCCGGTTTATCACCAACAATATTTCCATGGCAACTTCATTTCCTTTTCCGATTTCTGAGTAATAACCTTCGTTAGATGTACAACAGTATGTTGACATAAAAATACTGCGCTTCAGAAGAGCAGACGAAGGCAGAACATGCAGAATAAAGTGTACTTTTGCAACTGACTAATATCAGTTAGCGTGATAAATATCTGTTCTGTAATAGTTCGGCGTGACAAAGGCAATTCAAGTTAGTTCAATGAGCCTTATAGCCAAGTATGTGATATGATACGGTCTCACATGACGGGGTCAGATTCCGGCAGAGATTACGGATTTCAAGTGCTGATGGTCTTATGCAACGACGAAACCATTCTTATAAATTTCCACAAACTTTGCATACCGTGCAGAATGTTTATTTTGTGCAGTTATTGATCCTGTATTTTCACTTGGTGTGACCACAGTGCCATACGTATGGGTCCCAAAAACCCAACCGAATATTCCTTTACTCGTCAATGAACATACTGATGGACAACAGGGTGTTTAGCTACCTGCATTGGCAGAAAGAAAAGACGACTGCCTAATAAAATGGTTCAATGCATTTCCGTTTCGATACAATGAACAAGGAACGGACCGACGCAACCCAAGCCGTCATGGAGCGCAAGCAGAACTCTCAAGTCATCCATCACGTAGCACCCAAGGGGAACAAAGTAATGCTTTAACCTGAGCATGGCATTCACCATCGCTTATGTCGTAAACAGTCAACGACTATTGAGATACGCGGAGGCACTAGCAATTACCCGTCGTCACTCTCCACTGTGCAGACAGCGAGAATGGACAATTATATGAGCGTAGCTTTGGTAACGTGTTTTTTTATTTGCCATCATTAGTTATTTGTGTGTACTTTTGTTTTTGGTCTCATGAGGATGTTCGATTTCCCCTTTTATAAATGAACACCTTTACTGCGGTGTGCACTAGTGAAGACGCAGCTAAAAGGTCCGGAATACGACTTGCTGTCTACTGCTATGACTTCTACGTTCAAACTCGGGAGTAGTGACGAAAACCTGTTTCAACTTTGAGATCTTACGCATTAGTGAGGATAAAATGTTAGGCCAGAAATGGGAACGGGTTAGTAATAAACATATCAGCGGATTGAGGGATCAATTTGCCAGTGTACGTCTGAGATGAAACCTAGTAGATGAGCTGTATGAAGAATATCTGTTTTTTCTATCCTAATTTAAAGGCGGCTTAGCTGTGGGACACTTCAAGTTTATATGGGCGAAAACTGAACGAAGCAAAGCTTTCCCGGGCCAAACACGAACTGTGCCATAGTGCGGTAGCTAGGACCAGATACACAGAATCTAATTATGTTGAAGGGGGTTGTTCCTCACATTGGAAAGCACAAAAGACAGATGCATACGAGTGGTTAAAAAGCCGGACGAAAATGAATGAGATGGTGAGACTTCCCAGTTGCATCGGTACATTTGTTTCACTCAGCGAGCAGACTACGACTCTTCAGTGTTTTTCTTCTCGGTTATTTGTGCATTCTGACCATCTTTCATCCCGTGAGATCACTCTATTTATAAAGTATAGAGCACTGAAGTTGCAGGTAGTATGTACTCTCACAGAGCGAATTAACATGCACTGGGAATACTCAGACTGGTACCGTTTGTGTCGGGTAAAATGTCACTTTGAATTACTCCGGGAACTGACCAACTCTGCTCTCGGTGGTAAGTTACCAAAATCTTCCGAGTCCGCCAGAGTTGCTCGGTTCATTCCTGCCAACCATCAGTGATGCAATGGAAGTGGTGATGCTTGGCCTAGCCTCTTGATAATAAAATCACTTAATAATTATTCTAATTAGCTGCACGAAAATGTATCAAGTGGATAAATCAAGTGAATGAACTCAAGAGCATCACTCGTGGCCACTTCGAGCCCTATCTCCCGGCAAAATTGCTGAATGGGTTAAAACTCAATCACACAGCAAGTTAATCCTGTACTGACAGGCCCTTTTTCAGGTTTATATATATATATATATATATATATATATATATAATGTCATTCAGTAGCCAAATATCCCAGTCTTTCAATCCCAGACTACTTCATCAAAGCGAGCACGATAAAAAAGCCTGTACGTGCCTAACATCGACATTTCCTTTCTGAGGTACTCTATTCGTGATAACGTTTTCTGTTCAAGTACTCGCAACCTAGTGAGTTCTTAAAGGAACCAGGTCTTATTTAGGATTATTAGGTTTCTTTCACGTGTAGAAGAAACTGGATTTTACATTTACCTATGACGTAGTACAACAAGAATCCCTAGGTCACCTTTATAGAAAACTGAATTTTACCCGTTTATAAGTAAAATATTCATGGTATGATTGACCACCTGTTCATCATAGTAGTTCAAATGAAATCCTGTCTATGAAGAAACCACGACGATGATAATGATGATGATAATATTTTCATATTTTGTGAATTTATGTTTTGTCCTAATCTTAAGATAAGCCCGTGGGAGGCTATAGTCATGGTGTAAAGGAAAACGCTTGGGCAAGGGAAAGACGTGAAGGTCAAGGCGAACGGGCAAACTAAACGAGGTCCACAGATAAAAGAACAGACGGCAAGTATGTCGGAGGCTTTCCGAAGCGGACAAAAGGAGGCATACGGACTACCAGCGAGGAAGCAGCTCGATCTCCGGCAACCAGCAAGATAGCCCAGGTGAGGGGCTGCTGATAAGTCGGCAACTGAGACAATCGGACCAACCGAGTAGAAATGATGCCCAAGGGAAGCAAGCTTTCGGCCACGGGCAACTGGCCAGAACGTACACGAAGCACTCAAGCAGCCGCAACAGCAATGTTGATGCCGCGCAGTCTGGAAAAGGGCCGATATAAATGAGTGTGTTTCATGACTTGACTACTTTGGCCTTTGGAATAAAAATATCCTATCCCGTATAGTAGTTCTTGTTACAGTAGCACTGAGCTAAATACATATTTATGCACATTTTGCAAAACTCGTTTTCTTTCTACTTTCCATCAGTTTACTGGACAAACTACTCCAGGGATACTCAATTTATTTGTGGCGTAGTGAGGATGGCAAAAATTCCACCTCAACTCCCGAGTCGCACAGAAAGTGGTCTGTAATTGCTTTAAAATCCAAAAGCTGGGAGAGTAACTCACGTGAAGCTCGGCGGGCTATCTCTGCATGAGGTAGCCTCAGGTTCAACGGGATTCGGCGCATCCACAGTCAACGCGGGAATGATTCGGTAGTTGGTCGCGCCCACACTTTCTTCCGAACCAGCAACAGACAAGTCCAAACAGTCCAGCAGTGCGTACAGTGAACTCATTACAGAGCGAAACTGTTCAGCCGTTTGAACGGGTGTGGAACAGAAGAAATAATAGTATGTCACCTCTTCTCATTTACCAGCACAAATGATGTTTGCTACATTGTTGGCAGTCGACTACCCGAAAATTCACCATGTTGTTTGTTTATGACGCTCATGATAACTAGAATGCATAATTTTTTTCAATGTGCTTTATGTGCATAACTAACCGCCTCGTTCGAGAATACACACTGAAATCCAGTTTGTCTAGCTCGCATTTCACAATCCGGCGATGGTCAGACGGTCGTCATAGTGGGCTTTAAATAATACTGTCCTGGGTTCAAATCCTGCTTCGGCCGCCAGAAACTTCCCCAAAGGGCAGCCTCTAATTGTGCGCGACCTCCTTCCCGAAATATTTCACCATCATTGTATGGTAAAAGACAGCAGAGAGGAAGATGGAACAAAGATTTCCGTTTGGTCCCCCGATCCAGTTTGGTACGGGAGACCGGTGGTTCACAACGGATGATCATGAAAACGTGTTCCTCTCAGTTGAGTGGGATTTATCAAGCCCAGCGGAACGATTCACTCCTTTAGCTAGGATGAACAATTGTGGTGTTCCGCAAAGATAGTTTGCAAAATGACACTGACAAAATTCCTTATCGAATTTTGACTTTGCTCCAACAGAGTAGTGTTTCAGAGGAATTCTTAGTCCTGGGAATATATATATATATATATATATATATATATATATATATATATATATATATATAATGGACTAAAAGGCACTTGTGCACACGAAAGACCTAATCAAGTATTTTGCTGAATTATGAAGACAGGATGGTAGATCGTTAACGAATTCTTGTAGGTTTCAGAATAGTCCGCAAAATGGTCCACTTCTGCTTCTCTTTTGGGATTCACGCTTAAGACGATCATATTCTGTCATGATAGCGTTTAAACAATCTAGAATATTCAGGCACACTTCCTTTTGTCACATTTTATTCTGAATTAAACTGCAAAATGCTCGAGAAAATGTAGTGTCAATAGCACGGCTTTGTAGGCTGAGAAATTAGGATTTGCCGAAGTTTCGGTTACCATGGGTAACATTTACAAAATGCACTGCCTAGTACTTTAAAGTGTTCAGAATAACCGTCTCTCACAAGTGTTTTTCAAGACCTCAACGTGATAGGCATCGTAGAAATGATATATACATCCGCTTTCACTAATCACTATAACGTCGACAGAAGAAGAGGAGCAGGCGGATAAATTCAGGTTAGATGAACATACCAAACAGATGAGTCACTTACCTCTTGCGCATTGAGGTCTTTGTTTAACACATGAGGTAGAATACTGGGGAAAATTTCCTTGGCCACCTGACTCGGTTCCAGAATGTTTGCCCGAGTTGAGGTCACACTTTTCCAAATTTCTGAGTAATAGACAGAATGTGAAAACGCATTTGGAAGAAAACTAAAATACCACTTAACTTCGGTTCTCTTGCCGTAGCTGATTTTATTTAGAAAGTAGCGGACTCATCTCATTTCAGCCGTAAGTTGCAGGTTCTCTAGGCACGTACCAATATCTTCGTTTCTGTGGCAAAAAATATCTTAGCCTTATCGTCCGACGTCTTAACTAATCGAATTCAATGACTGCATCTCATCCGACGTAGACTTACACTAGCAATGAACAATTACTGCTCATCTGGTTGACATTACCTACTCAACCAAAGTATGGTCAAGGTTTGAAGTTCACAAGAGGTCAATTCTCACCCTGGCCGGGGTGAATGCAGCTTAAGAAAAAACCTCACCCACCATTTTTGCTTCTCAAGCTAAATAGTCAGTGCTCTAGACACACTCGGGCTGTCTGTGATCAGACGGATGACCGAGCACTCTAGATAAGTCACGTGGTAGCGAATATAGATCGATCACATGTCAATCGACAGAAGCGACCTGATGTGTTTTCGATCCTGCCTCTCTCCATCGAACAGACACCAAGTCTTTTCACTCTTCCCTCTTTCTTCTGAACTATACCAGAGTGCTGTGTTTGATTGGTTACCGAAGCCCCGAAACGAGGTTTGTAAGAAATTCTCCTTCTCCCTTAGGATCTTCTTTGAGGTTAATTTTTGTTCCAATGATGAACTCAAGGAAAGTCAGAAAAACTACAATACTAGGAAAATTGTAACTGCCCACTTTCATCTGTCGGAAAATGTGATGGGTTTTGTATGACTTGATACCTTAAGCGTGTGCGTCAGCACACCCATGACTGGTTTTGTTAAGTCGCCGCAACCGAGATCTTTTACGTACGCCTAAAACATCACATAATTGCAGGGTAATCAGTAAAACAAACCGCAGGCTGACCAACAATTTCGATACGATCTTTTTCTGGTCAACTGGTTACATCTCCCGATCTTGCTTTCACAGATGATAGTAATCAGCAAAGAACCAAGTGTAAACTTCGGTAATCATTTTATGCCAACAATCAAGTTCCGAGCGACATTTTGCTCATTATGTCCGTACAAAATGATGCCTAGCCGATTAAAGTAGATTTGTGATTTTTTTCATGTTCTCTGAGCTAGTGATGGAACGCTTTCTAGTTAGAACATTTGACAGATTTTCGGTGAACAACAAGCCCTTTATATTACAGCAAAGTCAAACTCTGCTTTGAATCACTTGCCTGGAGGCGAACGATTATTATTTTTGAGACTAAATGAGTAACACTGATGATCCTGATGTTGTAGATGACAGCTGGTTCGCACTGTTTTCAATCCATGCCAACAGTCGACCAATAATGCACACTAAGTTCTACATTTATTCCCTTCAGTTTCTTTTCGATGTTGATACCGCTTCCGAAACAGATGAATTTCTTGAAGAAAATCCAACTTTCGGCATCTAATGTTACAGTAAACGGCCTATAATAGGAAACAAAGAAAATATATCTCTCTGAATCCTACTCCACATACCTCTATTTCTTATGCAGACTTATCTGCTAATCACCAGAATGACTTTCATCAGTAATGTTCCTCCGAGTTGTGTTTGGAACTGCATATAACAAACAGTTCATACAGAATATTTTAGGTTCATTTCAGTTTGATTTGGGTTCGACTAAGAATCACAATCGGATACGGAATTGCTTACCACAAATAGTGCTGATCTGGTTACCCGTTGGTTCCTCATCTGTTGATCTCTCATGGTCAACCAATTTCTCCGTGGAAAGTCGCAAGGACCGACTCGTTGTCGATCGGTTTTCTCCGGGTTTCGGGACATCTTGTTGTTTGGTGATTTGCATGAGGAACGGGATCAGATGTTCTTGCAGGGCTGTGACACTGATTTGTCTAACTAAGGTGGTTAGAGTTCGCAGAGCTTGGCTTTGAACCTATCGGATGAGTAAGAAGGGAAACGCTTGGGAAATGAGTGCTACCATCGCCAAACCCAGCTCGATATGATACTCCCGAATATTAGCTTTCAAGGGAACAGAACTGCCCTAACAGTGCAGGACACAGTGGAAAGATGTTCAACTTCGAATCTTACTCATACAAAGGTCGTATAACCCAGGAAGTTCAAAAAACAAGTAGTTCTGTTAAGTAAGTTAGATAAAGTTAAATTACTTTAGTTCGATACAAGAAACGAGGGACAGCCGAAGCAATGATCATTCAACTACAAATGCCAAAGCTGTTTTCACACAAGGAGTTGGTTCAAGCATGTGAACTTCCGTGACCAGAGATCAATGAAGTCACTGCCAAACGTGATTCCGTCCAATCGAGACCTCTGACTGTGACACGTAATTTTGCTCGGTCACCCGCTTACCGTTTGATTGTTCGATTGACAGATAGATTGACTAACTGTCTAACCGACTGATTAACCCGTTGCACGTGTTCCTCAGTTTGTACTGGCTTTTCGTTTACAAATAATTCTGGTCATATTGTCTTCGGAATGAGATCACCGAAAATATGTTCGTCCACATCTGGCTTTTTTGAGATTAGTTATGGCCTAACTTTGTACAAAAGACAAGCTCCAATAAGTTGTGGATCAGACCCGTTGCACTTCCATATCTATACAAGAGTGTAGAAGAGGAACAGCACCCACAGAAGCAACCGTGTCCCTATATGCTATCTACTTTCCAAAGTACAGCTGCAGCAGTGTCGTGTTCGACACAAACCAATCATTCATAGTCACTTGACCGACCAGACAGGTGAAGGTCACAACTCTGCTTATAAATCCTGAACTACTTTGGTAACCTCGTCGGTTAACAGACTTATGGAAAACGTGCCTAACACGGCTTTCACAGACAAACAATACAATTATCTATCATTTACTGTCAGCAAGTCCTTGATAAATCATTACTGTCTGAAAACAGCGTTGCTGCTAATGAAGGTGTCTACTTAACCGACCTTCGTGAACCAGAGAAACAGATAAAATTACTCGAAATCATTCTAGATAAGTTCGTTTCCACTTCTGGTGAGCAACGTTTGGCATAAAAGCAAGTCGTATTCAGGCTACTCGTCTCTTTGGGGTTATTCCGACATATTATTTGATCATAGGCTGTGATTGGAAGCGGTCTCAAATTAAATAGGCTGGAATCATGTACCAAAAATGAACACACCGATCCGAATCCTTAGTTGCGACCGATAATCGATAAAACTGTGAATCGTTTACCAACAGTTTTATATATATATATATATATATATATATATATATATATATATATATATATATATATATATATATATATATATATACCCTTTTAAGCTCCTATTTACCTCATTTTCACTGGGTGCCATCATGATCCTAGAAACCACTGCCCGATACAGAATTGTGTGTGGGTGGATCTGGTAACGCGAAGCTCCTTTTGATATCAGTACTTTTGAAACCAAAACATCCAAATGTGCATACAATTAACTTGTTTCTAAATTAAGCATATATGTAGAATTGGAAGCATTGTCCATATCCTCAATGTCAGACCGGATTAAGTCAAATTATCCTTCTGCTCACCCGTAAGTGAATATTCTGCCGCTACATAACCGATCAAACACATAATGAATAGATGTTATACGACGAGTTAAATAAATTGTTCAGACAAACGGGTATTTCAGTTCATTGTCAACAGTGATCTGGATCAAGCTGACGTGACTGATCGCCCAACTTTCTTCAATGAAAACTTGTGAAAAGCTCAGTGTACTTGGGCTATAATATGTTGCATGAGCTGAACATGAGGGTCCCGCTACTCTGAGAAAGATCTTCCACAAATCCGTCAAAAAGTTTAAACTCTTCAGAAGTTGCAGTGGATAAATAACTGTTTGACCGCAGGACCAGAAAGTCATCCGAATGTACATACGGTGAACATAGAGCTCGTGACGACATCAAACTCGGTGTTAGTTCACAGACGTACCGGCGAATTTTTCACAGATTTTTTATAGGCTTGTACCACTTCGGTTAATACAATATCGTCCAGTTCATTTTGTTGAAAGTATCCAGACATTTCCTGCATACTTTCCATGGCGACAATCTGAAATTGAAATCATGAGTAAATTGATTATTAGACAATTATTAAGGAAATAAAAGTCTCACTAAGATAAAAGCTCATAATGCAATAGTGGTGTTGATTTCGTGATGCAGCTGATGCATATCAGATGTTTACTATCTCAGATTGTAAAAGGATTTTGCACCGAAAATAAAGAGATGTCCACTGTACGTCGGAGAAATCTTTTGCCGCGTTCGTATTTTACTACATTTCAACGGCGGGTATATTCAAGCCAATAAATAAAAACAAACGATTTCGTATCATTATGAATTTTACGGCAGTACTCTCGAATAAACCATATTCCACTCAATCTACTAAGTCATACCTGATGGGCTCAAACATTCACGTTAGTGTGAATTTAAAGATTATTGACCCTTTGAGATATCCACCAAATCGATGTTATATATCGGTCACTGAGCAGCAGATCATATGAACAACGTCCGGCATTGATAAAAACAAAATAACTTTATTACTTCAGTCTCATTTGGATCGTGAGGAGCTTGCATAGACGAAAAGTCCATTTTTAGAATCCAGAGGTGATTCATCGAAGATTATTTCTTCTTCAAGGACAACCTATGGAACGGGGGGAGGGGGGGGGGGGGGCTCATGGTCCCAGGTTTCGATTTTTGATGTATACAGTGTTATAGTTTCTGGATCACGGGATGAGATTTCTCCAGAAGCACACCACCGGTTTCGCGGTTGTCGCCACTCATCAGGATTGCTTACCTGGGATCGCGTGCCCACTTTCTGAAGGTTGTTCTTGACTTACCGACAAAATAACTTTCGATGAATCACCTTTTGATTCTAAAAATGGACTCTCCATCAGTGAACGCTCCTCACGATTCAACTGAGAATAGGGTGATGAACCTAATGTTCAGTGCTCAAGTATAGGGATATTCGGACAGGAGAGTACCGGATACGCATGCCTGATGAGCCGCAAAAAACGCCAAACCGGTCGTACTCTCCCGAGGAAATTTTTTCGTGTCATCTACATATAATAAAGTACTACTAACGTAAAAATGACTTGACTGATTCGAAATTTCTTGGATGAAGACAGTTTGAACCCGATATTATGTAGTCAGTGGAGCATATCGTAGATAGCTGAAACGTATAACCAGTGGTTTCACTCTGCCAACCGCTCCACAAGTGTATTCAAGAATGAAAGTTTTGTTACCGAGCCCTCTACGGCTCCCGTATTCAATCCTTTCTCAGCACTTACTCGATTGGTGGGAATGCCGCTGGTGTGGAGCAGCACGTTGTCACACCCACACGTTACATTGTTGCCCGATTTGAACAACCACACACGTGCATCCATAATGCCCAGACCTGCAACGGGGTAATCAGCGCCTGCAATCTGATCGTATCCAATACCCTAAGTACATGCATTCACACACACACACACACACACACACACACACACACACACGCACACACACACGTACACACACACACCATCACAAGCTTTACATTAGCCAGAGATGCTGAGGACTGTGCCAACTAATCGGCCCTACGCGTAGCCTATCCGCTCGTTTATTGGACGACGCCGGACAAGTATGCTTGTCAGTGATCCGACTGGCTTGCACGACTCGAACTTGTTTTCTGTTGTTGTTTGTTGTTTGATTTACCTCCTCTTGTTCTTATCATGGCCGGTATTGGTCCAGTGGTCTTGAGCGTGTGATTGCCTCATCGGACGTCAGATGTTCGAATCCCCGATAATACCGGTCACTTTGGCGGTAGACGGTAATTCACTGTCGTCCGGCCCGTTACCACTCCTGAAATGAGGAACTTGTGTAATTGTCTGCCACTCCAATTCACAGGGTCAGGTTGCCGGTTATCGCTAATGGTGAAGTGGGCCTTTGTGGCTATGTGGTATACCCCTTACACAGTATCATTCGGAATAGTGTAATAAAAAGTGCAATATTTCAGGAAGGCCCAGCGTATAATGTATGATATAGAAAAAAAACCCGATAAACTGGAGTTCATCGTTAGAATTTGCTTCTCAAACACCAATCGCACATCCGGTCGCCATTTCCGTGTTGTGTCCTTGACGTCATTCCCCATCTCTTGTGCCTTAAGACAGATCAGTAAAAACCATGTGGTGTTGTCACAGGGGTTGTAGCGTGGTGTCATGTTTGGTCTAACGATGCGCGAGCCCAGGTGAAGAAAAAGCAGTTGCGAAATTAGAATACACCCACGTATTGCCCAGCCAGGTGATGAATGATGTGAGACGCAATACTATCTAGACGGGCTTAGAAGAAGTGCGGCTTTCAATTTGCTCCACTAATGTGTAAACTACTCCGACGAAATATCCGTCAGTATATGCCCAATAACACCTGTTTTAAACTGTCCCACTACATATAGTGCCAAGTCTCATCTGCCACCGAGCCATTAGTGCGAATCACGGTGAATATATGGAATCTTAGTTCATGTAGCCAGCCTTGGCATTCAGCGCATCGGTCCGACTGGTGTGTGCAACCAAAGGCTTGAGCCTTGAACACCGAACCACTCCGTAAATCGGCTGTCCTAACACGTGAGATTCCTGTTGTCTCAGGTCCTGTGCTTGGTACCGCATCAGTGCTGACTACCAGTGTGGCTTGGCTGTCTACCAAAGATGAGTTACCACGTGCCCTAACACCAACATTCGTGTTGTTTATCGATGAACAAATAAACAACGCGAGGTACATCATAGCGGTTGAAGTTATTATGCGAGTCGTTGCCTTCCAACTGCAGTCACTATACTGCACGACCTCGGAAGGTTTTCCGTATTCCTTACCGACGTTTCCATTGGTTCCTTAGGATGACAGTTGGCAATAGGGTGATAAGGAGCCTACCAAAAGCCATGATTTTTCGATGAACAATTCTAGGACTGTCGCGTGTTTTCTGTATTCGCGTTGGAATGCACAGAGCGGCTACTCTGTTTGCGCATGAAAGGTGCAGTCCAAAGTGCGGTCGTCTAAACAAAGATTTATCAGTCCCACACACTACTAACAAGTAATTGCGTGATATATATGTACTCCGTTTAGTCGGCGCTCTGCATCGGTCCCGGATAATACCTATCTTTTGCTAAAACAAAAGAAAATAAACTACAGTCATGCCATGGAAGAACAGCTCTGATTCGCTTCACATCTAAGAGTTCAGTTTTATTCTTTTATTTGTCATTTCACGCGGGGTCGATATCTCACCGATTTCCAGGCCGCTGTTTATAACCTCAAATAAGATCTTATTCTGACATTTAACTTACTTCATCAATCCCATGGAATAACTGCAGTCTAGGTACACACACAGGATGCTGTCTGATTCAAGATTTCTTCATGAGCTGTACATACCTATCGAGAACGGTCTGTTGCAGGTCTCGTTAGATCTATTTCTAGCATCTCGTGCCATGCCACCATGCCACCTAATGATTCCAGTTTTCAGCTGGAGAAAAATAGTGTCAAAAGTCAAATCCAAGGTGATAAATTCGTTCTGAACATCTGAAAAAGTAACTCCGTGGGATAAAGTAAACCAAATATTTAAGCGGTGACATGGCAGTTTAGCGTTTGGCCTGTTTCGTGCTATTCAGGTTTTCTATGTCGGGATGAAAAGAGGGCATTTTCACAAATCTCGTTATCAAGATTGTCCGCACCCGGTTTCACCAATGACCGAAATCGAACTTATGATCAATTCTGTATACTGTAATCGGTAAGCAGAATGAAAGTACTGGTGTTCAGAAGAACGACTAAGCAGCACGAGCCTACGGCAAGCACAAGGAAACATGGGACCATGTATCCTCGTTCAGAATGTTTTTCTTGACTAATGGACCCAACAAGTTTCGAAAAATCATCTTGTGATTCTAAAAATGGACTTTCCGTATTTGCACGCTCCTAATGATAAAACTGATGGGTTTTTTTCCGAAATCGGGAAGCAACTAACGGGTTAATAAGGCAGGCGAAATTTCAACGCAGCGTAAAGGTCTCTGGATGCATATTTATAATAGATAATGACAAAGTCTTCAAAAAGTTGCTAGCTAGTTTCCATGGTAATCTTAGAGAAACAATGTGTAGTCAAAGAAGCATAAATGGGCACCGCAAAAGAGTGAACTTTGGGTAGACTGACAATAAAAACCAGACATTTTAATGACTTTCTCCGGGAGAATAAATATAAACAAAAAAAAACTGAGAAAAGATGACTGATGGTGCTGTAGACGGAAGGTGAAAAACACGAGAGCTTTTCACGATTGGGATAACCAAAAAAGACATTTGGTTTCTGAAGACGTATTGTATCTTTACCAGTTTGCAGTTAGTCCAGCTGTTTAGAAACAAAAAAGAGGGGAAACAAGAAACCGAATCCTATGAGGGAAACTCACTTGATGTCACAATACATGCACCATGTCAAGCGTGCTC
Organism: Fasciola hepatica; assembly: GCA_948099385.1. Taxonomy (NCBI): domain Eukaryota; kingdom Metazoa; phylum Platyhelminthes; class Trematoda; order Plagiorchiida; family Fasciolidae; genus Fasciola; species Fasciola hepatica. The sequence goes on from CANUEZ040000179.1 coordinate 5,558,420, forward strand.
CATTCCGTTGAAGAATGAAGCCGAGTGAAAGAAAACTGAGATGACGTTTTCCTGACTTTCTTTGTCCTTTTTGGGAAGCCTCTTTCTGCTTTCTTAGCTTGTAATTTTGATATATTTTGTGTCCGAGGCAACCATTCATGAATTGTCTATCATTACCTTCAAAACTTTTCAAAACAATAGCCCCACATCGTATGTATTTTGCATGATACAAAAAGTGTAATAATACATTCGGTGACAGTAAATGTGACCAAACAAGTTTCACTTATGTTTTACGCGTGTGCATCAGTGCTGTTGAAGTGGCACAGCACTTAGCTTCGAACTCACACTGCATTACTAGGGATTAACTGGCAGTGATGACCCTGAGATTCGGACTGACGAAGGATCACATAAGTTCCCAGTAGGCCGTGCATGATAACGATTCTGGCGACAGCAGATTTCAATCTACCACGAAGGTGTCCTGCGATGAAGAGGGTCGAACCCTGAACGTCTCCGGTGATACCACTCAACCAAAGCTGATGATATCCTACTGAATTTCGAAAGCTCTGTGTAGCCGATCCATATGCTATTCATGAAACTCATCGGTCAAGCTTTGATAAAGTCTGATCCACTGATATTCTGAATGAAGAATTTCTTTGTCAGACACACTCTAATAATTAAAACCGATGGAAACAACACTATAAATCAAGCCCATCAACAATGATGAATGTAAATATTCACAATTTTATCTACATAGTGACCGACTCTTGATGAACGACTACATGAGACCTTCATCAAATGATGATTCCCGAACCTTCAATTCTGATTGACTAACCGTCTCCGATTAATTCAATTCCCGCGCAAGTGTAACGTCCTTGAACAGGGAAGAATCCCTTTGACCTCCATCCGACGGCCGTCAGCGGATAAATTTGTAAAATACAAATCTGCAGCCCATATTTTTTCTGTTGCACAAAGCTTTTCCATGTTTAGATACCCACTGATGGAAATAATTAATAGCTGAATGTTATGAGAACCTCATCGTTGTTCCGCGATTAGATTTACCGGTAGACAGTGTATCGTATAATATTTTGAATTCTACTTTTACATACGGATAGGTTCCGTCACCATCCGTCCTTTTTTCGTTGAGGTCCACATAATTATTCGAGTATTCTCACTGAGCACAATCACAGAAAAAGGACTGGTGTAAAGGCTCGTTATCAGTAATTCATACTCATGTCAGTACATCATAATATTTTTTGCGACAAGTTAGGGGCTTGGACGACTTAGACGAATAAGAAGTGGTAGAGACTAATAATGACAAAAACCGAAGGTAAACAATAGTAATTCAGGTTTATATCAGGACGGGAGGGGCATTGTTTCTCATGTGTTATATCAGCTTGATCTATAGTCTGTTGGAGGGTGGAGAGTTGGGCAGAGCAGCCAAGGAGCACACCGATTGCTTTCTGAGCACACAGCGAGGGGCTTTGGAGGCAGATACCAACAGCCTGAACAGTGACAAGGATGAGACATTTTGATGGCCTGGAATGTCGACCTCGGACAGGATAGAGGGAACCGAAGTTTCTCGGACACGTTTACTGTGTGACTGGACTGAGCTGCGTGTAAAATTATACAACTCATATTATTTTTTTCCCACGTCGTTTTATGTCAAGAACAATGCAAACAATTTGAAGAATGGGAATACCCCAAAATTGTTACCCAATGTCAAACGGTACTCACCTGAACCTCGGGAATGTGAGATGCAAGGCAGTCACATAGAATCGGCACGAGGAGCTGTTCAATGCTTTGAACTGAGGCGTGTTTTGTGAACGCCGTAATGTTGTGCAGTATCTCTGCTTTTACCTATATTGAGAATGGCAAGTACAAGTTGGAGAACAATGCAATAAATCCAAGTATTTACTGCCAGTTTTTGTAAATCATTTTTATCAGTTGATTATTGTTTCATCTGGGGCTAGGAGTTAGGAAAACTTCAAATTCACAGCAGTTCGTTTTCTCTTCCGAACCTTGCAGATAGGGCGAAAAGCTCCGGTCATATTTCCCGTGCGGCTTCATTCAACGCGGTCTGAAAGCACTGCAATCCACTGGATTGCATATTGTAACACTTAACTAAGCCGAATGCCAGCCGTAGTCAAGCGCACTGAGGGCAAACTACGTTTTACTATGAGAAGATGCTTCAGATTCTATGGGAATTCGTCAGGATATTTTTGACGTGTCAAAGTGAAATAGGTCAAATAATCCACAAACATAATACTATATATGAAATGGGAGATTCGATCTTTACAAAATGTGAATAAATGTACACTGTGGAAGTTGAAACCGTTGAGAACCACGGAAGTACAATGCAAATATTTCCTCTAACTTGCTGGAAATCATCGGCATTCCAAATCTACCGAGCCCCTACAGGGAATCTTACCCGGACTGAATGATTTTGTGTCGAAAGCCTGACCATGAGAATATCCTGGCCGGATCTCAAAGGTTTATAAGGCTTATGCGTCACATGATGTGGTGCCATTCAGTCACTGGCTTTGAAATCTAGAACAGCATTTCCTCCACAGCGATCAACTCCTATGATGGGCAATTTTTGATCTATAATTATTCATCTAGTAACCAAAGCCTTTGTGTTGTTTAAAGGAGTGCCTTCGTTGTACGGAGGCCTCTAAACACTGGAACCGATGACAGACTACTATGCAAAAATAATTATTCATTGCATAAAGCCGTTTTCCAGAACACCCCGTGGCTCAGATGTAAAGGAATCCATCAGTTTTTTGGACATTCTACTGATCAATCGTCCAGATATATCAACATTTGGGCCTTGGCATACACAACTTTTGAACACAGAATTTCAGCCCCCAAATCATACTTGGTACAGGCACAGTGTTGAATAATACTAACTAGACCAGTAAAACTAAGGATTTATATCGGTAACCCACTCGTAGATATCATACGGTGAATTATTCTGTGAAAACTCAAATTCTTCATCAATTTATGGTGCAAATCGGCCAGATTTCAAAGTGCTCGTTGCCGTCCAATGAAGCCATCTGTCTGGATTTACTCATCTTGTTCAAACATCAGGGTCAACACAGATGTCGTCACTGGATGGTCATCAACAGCGTTCGTTGGTTCCAATGTCAGTTATATTCCGTAGGGATTCATTTTGCGGGAGAACCCACCGTTATTTGTCTGGATAAGCTCAGAAATAACTGACCGAAGTCGTTGTTACGTAAATGTCCAATACGTATCCTAGCTGGTTTATCACGGACAGTTATTCTGTACAGAATTTCACTTGCACGACCGTGCACAATTTTGGTCCACTCCCTTTTAGCCGAATGATTCAACACAGAGTGGACAGTGCTTTGTGCTTACTCTGGCGTGTCGTATTTCGGCCCTTTTTCCCAGCTCCCACTGTCATTGTATAATTAACCTGTAGTAGCATATATTGTGCGATCATGCTAATAATATGCATTACCCGTGGCCATCTTATCAATGGTTATAAATGCAATGTCCCAACAGACAGAACGAGGGAAAATTAGGAGCACGTTACCTATTACCAACTGTGCCGCGCTCAGACAGAGATCGCTTCGTTCATCTCTGCATCCAGCACACCATGTAACTAATGGAAAAATCTTATCTTTTTCGTAGTCGTCTTCTAGCTTTGTGAAGTCAAAATAAGTTTTCAGAGGCAAACTACTGTTTCCGAGAAACTAACCTATACACATTGTGTTGGAAATAAGAGTGATAAAGGTTCAAAGTTCATTCGGAATGGACAAAATGTTGTTAGGTGGGAGGGGCTTCTGAATCGGTTAGACTTGTTGGTCTGACCACCAGGTCGTTACATGGTTCTGATCCGAGTGATGAAGATGAAGTCATCGAATAACCCCCAGAGGTACTTGGGGGGGGGCTTACATGAACTTTTCCACTTGCAAAGATCCGTTGTGAAAATAAATATTCTGATCACCTCCACCGTGGCCAGTGTGCAAACACAGATGTATGTATGATATTATTTATCATCCAGTATCAAAGCTCAGCACACCACTGCATACAATGGAAGGACTGTTGGTAATTAATTCTTGTGAATAGTTATGTGAACTTAAAGGACTATAATCGGTATGAAAGCTTTGAAATGACGAACTGACTTCCAATTTGTATTTCGTCTTGACGATTTTAACATACACAATAAAATGTCGGCGTACTTCTTGAATTATTTCCTTCGTTGGAATGCAAACATGATTTGTACTCGGTAAAATATACTTTTGTGTTCTAACAAACAAATCTATTTTAAGAACTTATTTGCTTTTTTTCCCCGACACCATGATATATGAACTGCAACGAAAAGCGTCCGGAAGAATATTCAAGTCTTAACCCCATGAATCTCCATAAATGGGATGAAAGGTAACACCCCGAGGTCTGAAAACGCGACTGAAAATCACAATAAAGGGACAACTTGACCGTGAAACAACATTTATTCTCAATAGAATAGGAGTGATGAAGGTCCGATCGATAGTGGATTTGAGTCTATCGTGGCGGTAGGGTTCCAAAACTCGTATTTCCGATCCCTACTGATCGACAGACTACCGAACCGTACTAAATACATATTCTTCTTTTTTCATATGGAATTCCTGTGTTTGAAATTGGTATTTCGCTTTGGTAGTTCTTATGTTTATCATAAGATATTTGTTAGGATTAATAGGTTTGTTTCTAATGGGAGAAACTTGCCACTAAAGTACCAGTCATGTTCTACTTGCGTCCGTGAATGTGCAATGGTAGCCAGTATTGAGTAATCGAACAATCAGTTGAACTGCACTACTATATAACAGTCAGCATTGTTTCGATCAAAGGCATGACAGCACAACACTAATGTAAGCAGCTTTTTACCCCTGTCATCGACTGAACTCATGCAATGAGTAGGTGATGGAGGGAAACATAATAATGCGGATAATTTTATCCAGTTGAAAACCACTGGTATACATGCCTCAGCGCGTCCCTTTCCTGGCTCTATTTATTCTACGTTTTTCAAACCCGAATGGGAATTAGCAATCTGTCGACCCATACCGATATGATCACAAAAGATTAGGTCATTTGAATAAGTTTAAAACAATTCTTCTATTTATTTCATCATCCAGCTCACATCAACCGGTTTTCATATTCTCCTGTTGGGAAACGAGTTCTTTCTCACTTACGAAATTGAATTGTCCATCCTCTGTCTTCGCGTGCTACATACAAGTGATCTTTTTCAAACGGGGTCTACCCTATAATTCACGGCAAACAAAAGATGCCCGACCTCTTAATATATCTACCGTTCTGATTTATGTATGACTTCTGGCGTACAGAGTAAAAATGTCAAAGATGCCAACTACAAGCGTAACGGGAATCAGACAGATGGAAAGACAACTCAACTAGACAGAAGGTCTGTGGAGCACAGACCGTTGTCTTTGATGCAATCTTTTCTTGCCTAGGACCATTTTCATTTTTCATTCAAGAATGAACGGAAACCAATGAGAGAGGTGAGACAAGGGAAGTTGGGATATATGCTTGCTCACACTTTGTATTGCTCCAAAAGTGAAACTATTCTGCTAAAAGTTTTAAATGTAGTAATTCCCAACATCATTAAATTGTCCAAAGTTCTCCTGATTGAGTGTCAAAAAGGTCGGCACACATTTTCTGGATGGTTGGTTTGACATTGCATGGAAATAAAACATAAGACCAGGGAAAATACTGTTTTATACCATTGGATTACCAATCATCTTGGAAAATGGAGAGCACGAATACTATCGAGTCTCCCCCCCCCCCCCAAAGAGGCCAGGTTCATCTGACCATATCCCGTGAACCCGATAGCAGTTTATGCTATCCTTCGGTTCGTTGTCCTTCTTGTCCTACCCTTCAACTTAGTTTAAGTAATGGTCGCTTCCCAACCAACCAAATAATATCCTCGATCTTGCTGATGATACCTTTCATTCATCCATTTGATTGCACCTCTCCTGTCTTCTCCGATTTCACAATTAATCATCGTCTTGTTCTGTGTGTCCTTATGAAACAACCCTGTACCATTGTCACTCTCTAAGAGGACTAACATCGAGTAGCTTTCCGTGCTCCCAAAACCTTTGTGTGTCTCTCTCCCGTGTACGTGCATCGGTTGTCACAGATTTTATTAGGAATATTTTCGGTCATTTGTCTTCTTCCGTGATACTTCCGGGCCTCCGGCTGTCTTCACACGTATATGGGGTTCCCACAGAAAGCTGACATCAACTCATGTGCCCTGAGTCGAAACATGTTCTTGTTTCGCACAAAAAGTTCCATCATCCCAACCCAACTCCTCATATGACTGCCCACTCGAATAAGCTTAAACCTCAAACACAGCAGCCGATAATTAGGTGAGTTCTTATTTGTGTTCTAGATAAAATCATTTGTCTTATTACTGATGCATCTCTAAAATTAAATCTCTGACCTCTTTTCCGTTGGAAGAGAGTTTTTTAATGTTTCCCTTTAGGTTAGCCTCCCCAACCAACCTCTACTATTATTTAATTTTAGGTTCCCTTGGCGAGTATAGAGTGAAACTTAGCATGCGTCCGGAAAAAAGGTGCTGAATGTTATTATGTGTCTCGCTGTGGCCTTTGTGAGGTAATGCGCCCAGCTCGTTGCTAATAGACGGCCTGGTCCAATGAAGCAGACTGCATGTGATCGGCTGCCCAGAATCGCTGACAAGACCAGAGCCAGTCAGGCGATCAATGGATCAGTCAGCGGTTAACATTCGACCAGAGCCGAATCAACCAATCCGGGCGCAGCCAGATAAACTAGCCAGACGGACCGATTAGGTCTATCAGTAGGCCAATAGACTTTTATGCTCGGTTTTGATTATAACGAGCGCATATCTTGTGTAAACAATGTATACTGTAGCAATAGAACGAAGAATGATTTTGAGAAAGAACAGAGTTTTCACCAGAGTTGTTGGGACAGCACAAAACAGTCATCACGTAAACCACTCGATCATTACAGATCACAAAAAAATCAGTTGATGGGATCACCGAGGTGTATCATGACAGGGATAAAAACCGAATTCTTATCCTATGTCCTTTGCTATATTCTGAGTTATTTCTCTTAGAATTCAGATGTCAACCAGCATTCAACCTGTTTCTCCATGCGTCCTTTCCATTCAGTACACACGAGTTTTCACTAGTTCGTTGTCGCAAAGAATCGCAATTTTGCAGCCTATATGGTCTTATTTGATCACATGTGGTCTGATGCCCACGAATAGCATAAGCGACGGTGACATGTCTACACAACTGGGAATGAACCATAGGTTATAACCAGTAGACTACTGCCGGACTGCGAGCTTTCGCGGACTACATCCGGCACACGTCAATCATGTGAAAACTACAGAATACTTGGCATTGTTAGTTGTTGCATTTGAACGAGGGTGACCAGTAGTTCACACCAGTCACTAGATAATTTATTTCTAATTTATAATCGTGAATCCTTTACTCTAGAAATTCTTCATAGTAGTTTAACTTTTTCATTAAATGTCATGATTGCTTAGAGTTGCCTAATGTAGTGCAGTAGAAATTCACTGTTGTGTCTTGACAACAATGGTTAGGTAGCAGGTGTGCCTCTGGATGTGCCGCTCATACTGAAAGCACATTTTTCACTTGTACATCTAGCCCTTTCAGACCCGTTCTTACATTGGTAAGGAAGAGAAACGTCTTCGTTCCCAACATTCGGATATACCAGCGTTCGGTTAATTTCACGTGTTGGCCCGTCTCAGTCATCGATCCAATCATTCAGTCCGTTTGAAGCATACCGACTCCGCTACTGACCAGCATCGTGTTCAAAATGAACAATTTATTTACCGCATTTCATATCTTATAAACTACTAACTTCCGGGAACATGGATAATCTGTCTCCATCTCACAGTGGTCCATTCATCATGGCGAGCTGTGATAGGCTATTGCGGTGAGATTCCTGCCACAGAAGAAAGCCAGTACAGTTTATTTCAAACCTGAGGCCATTGGGATTTGTATTCGTGCCTAGATCAGACAGATCATAAAGTCATTCTTAAATCTCAGGAAATCATCTCTTCAAGGCTAATCCAAATATTTCCTTTTTACCAATACTCCTTAGCACTTCACGAATAGCTGGATAAAAAGTTGTAAATATGGAGCACAAATCTTCGAACAACACAGCTCTAAAATTACCTAGGTAGTAAGAAGGTTATTTGCATTACTCAGCACCGACCAGTTTGTACCATTTTCGGATTTGCACAACCTGAAACTGCACAAGTCCTACCCGTTAGATTCATCCCAAGAAAGTCATCTCCAAAAACGACTTTCGTCTATCAAATCTGAAAAAGATTGCCAATCCATTGATCTAGAAAGTGAATGGCCAACGATTTTCCACATATGATCAGCTAAAAGCAAAACGAGACCTAATTACACAGCATCCACAGTTGTCAGTCAACTCACTTCCACGTGCTTGCATCGTCGAACGAATTCGTTCACGTATTGTTCAATATATTCGTTATAGTCGGCTGGACTGGATTTTTGTACAATGCAAGCCAATGCGGCCATCAGTTTGCGGATTAGTTCTAGGTCACGGTCGTCCTGATTCGAACTGGTCTGTGATGCATCTGACCGATAAAGCGATCCACGGCGACTGAGATCATCGTCTTTGTGTTTTCCTGTCTGATTCGGATGCACTGTGACACGTCGATGATATTTCTCCAATAAATCCAAAATCATTGGTAAAAATCGATAAAGAAGTAGTTCCTGCACGAATTGGAGAAAATACTGATAAAATTATTTCAAAATCGGTCAATGAAACAAAAAGGATGAGTCAATCAATCAATCCACCAATCTACCAATCAATCAGTCAACCAATAGATCTTTCAATAATAAAAGCGCTCAGTCATTCAGTCCATCAACAAATCAACCAATCCATCAATAAACCAATGAATATTCAGCTGGTGACTCAGCTGAGTGTATGATTCAAGGGGACGATGCGTGTTTGGCGGTATATTTAAAAGTGAACAATTTCTTCAGGATTTACAGACAACATAATTTTACAATAAAACAAATCCGAATTTCTTCCGGAAATAATCCTGCATACCTCGGTACATCTGCGGCGGGACATTTAAATACCATCCGTGCTTATAACTACCATTGGACTATCTTTTTGATTTACTTAGGGGACCTGTTATTCCTTTTCCAGCTCCGAAGTTAAACTTATTTTCAAGGGCAAATATTATATTGCGAAAGAGCTATTTTAAATTCCCTATTTTACAAACAATGATATAGTGGTTCCCGTTTTTGATTATTTAAACTGTATCCACCACCTCATGTCACCACGAAGCTTTCCTCTACACTTTCTAATTACTGCTTGTACTGTTTTTTCTGGGGTTGCAAAACAAATGCCGCATATACTGAAAATAAGCTGCGTATCAGGTGCATAACAAGTTTTATTGAAATAATTTGATTTGAAAAACCTTAACAGGATAGACAATGAACAACAGCTTCATCAGCCAAAATTGCTGTTTAATTTCTGGAGGAAATCAGATAGAAAAGTCAGGTGATTGTACCACGAGTGCTTTTTCTTCAACATGGAACTTTGGTCGGTGAACGGTTAATGGAGCCATCATCATCATCATCATCATCATCGTACAGCGTTAAACAGTAAGGCAAGCCCCACTGACCACTGCCTTTCTCACCATGTTGCACGTTGAATTAGAAAGTATGAATATACTAGATGGACAGGGAGTGGACCTACCTACATGGGTGGGAAAAGGAAAGAATACCCTAGTAGCCAACACACGGAATACACAGTCTAACTGTACAAACGCACACCGATCAGTCATTCTGATTCGATGGAAAGTGACAACACGATCGTCATTGTTCGCGGTTCGCAGCCATATCCTTCAGTGTCTCCAGCCAACTGGTAGACGGACCTTTTGGACCCCAACCACGAAGACGTGAGGCACCTACTTTTCCTAAGTCTGCTGTTCATTTTCTCATTCCTCACTGTCACGTCATCTGTTGACCTCCACGTGGTCTCTTCCGCTCCCTAGAAGGAACGGAGAATAGGAGACTGTATGGTAGACGTGTGTTTGCCATACGGAACACGTGCCCCAACCAACGAAATCTACTAAGCTGGATACGCTGTGACAGAACGTTCTCTGAATTAGTACCCAATACTCGCTTCCTGACCTCATCGTTGCTTACTCGGCTATTCCACCCAATCCTAGCGATACTACGTAAACATCGATGGTCAGAAACCTCAAGACGACGAATATCTTCAGCACGCAGACTCCAAGTTTCGCAATCATACAACAAAACTGAACGCACTGCAGCACAGTATACACGGCCTTTCAACTTCAGTGAAATATCAGATCGGCGCCACAAGTGCTTCAGTCCAGCGTACGCCGCTCCAGCTTTGGATATCCGCGTTCTCACCTCCACTACTGTGCTCCCATCCGTCGTCACGCAGCTACCGAGGTAGGTGAAGTGGTCGATAACTGACAGCACCTCCCCATCCAGCATCAAGCTCGGAATCGTTGACGTCCAGTCTTGTAACATCACCTTGCACTTTGAAGGTGCAAAGTGCATGCCGAATGGAGCTACAGCTCTTGCGAGATTATCTAGTGCACATTGAGCATGTTCGGTGGATTCGAACAAGCAGACAATGTCGTCCGCGTAATCTAGATCACACAACTTTCCATTATTTCCTAGTTCAACACCTGCATCCTGAAGATTTTGCAAAGCACTCTCCATTATTTCGTCCATGACGAAGTTAAAAAGGAATGGAGACAAAGGGCATCCCTGTCGAACACCACTGGTCGTTTAGAACCCACCGGATAGTTCGCCGTAAACCCTAACGCGGCCAGAAGTGTGAGAATACAATGATCTCAGTAGGTTCACGAACTTCTGGGGCATACCTTTTCGATGAAGAGTACTGAAAAGCCATGTTCGATCAACTGAATCGAAGGCACCTTTCAAGTCTAAGAAAACCATCATTGTCGGTCGGCGGTGCGTGTGACGCGTTTCAAGTAGTCGGCGAAGAGTAAAAATCTGGTCGATGCATCCTCGACCTGGGCGGAATCCAGCCTGCTGCTCGCGGACATTCCTCTCGCGAGCCGGTGTAAGACGATGCAGCAAAATCGAAGCTAATACTTTGGTGACTATCGGGATTAAGCTAATCCCACGATGATTACTGCAGTCATTGCGTATTCCCTTCTTGAGGATGGGAACAATCAGTGACTCAATCCATATTAACGGAATACGCTCCTCGTTCCAAATGTCACGGAGCAAGGCACTTAGTGATTTTATCAACGCCTCACCACCCAGTTTGAAAAGAACTGGAGGAAGTTCGTCGGGACCTGCCGCTTTCCCCCGCCTTAGTAATCGAATACATGACTCTACTTCTACTTCCGATGGGGGCTCAAGTGATACCACCCAAGGAATCACAGTTGTTGACACGGGAGTAACTGCACTAGCGTGCGACCAGCTAAAGTGTTCCCTGAAGTATTCGGCCCATCGGTCAATCCTTTGCTGCTTGCTATGGATGGGTTCTCCATTCCTATAGCAAATCGTTTCACTGACCTGGGTTCGCCGTCCACCGGTGTCACGAATAAGTTTGAACAGCCTTTGACTGTTACCTGAAGCAGCTGCTATTTCCATTTCTTCGGCTACCTTGACCCACCAATTTTCGCGATCATTCTTAAGGCTTTTCGTAACTTGTCTTTGAAGCTTTCTCCGCATCTTATTCATCTCCTTACGGTTCGAAAGCTGACGCTTTTGCTCCATTATACTCAGCGACTCTTGCGAGATCCAGTGTCTTTGATGGACATCGGATCTAGGACCACAGGCAAAACCTGCTGATACGTGCATCGCCTGTTTGATATGAGCCCAATGCTCATCTACATTACTGTTCGTCGTAGATCCTAGCTCATGTTCTAACTTCTGCTCATCCCGAGTGCGTACTTCTGGATCACACAAACGTTGCACGGCTAACCGGGTTTGCGGTTTGCGACGATGACCATGAAGCTGGAGAGATAATCTCCTTAAAACTAATGCATGGTCCGACTCTACGTACGTGGACCAGTAAGATCTGCAGTTCTGAACAGAACTGCGCCACCGGTAGCTTACGGCAATATGGTCAATTTGACTCAAAGTACCTGTAGAGTTAGAGCGCCATGTCGCTGTGCGACACGAGCTATGTCGGAAATTGGTGCTAGACAAGAACAATCGATTGTCTGCACAAAACTGGAGAAGCCTATCCCCGTTATCTGTACACTCAGCAGGTAAAGCACAACGCCCACCTAAACAGGCTTCTGACACACTAAGTTTGCCAACTTGTGCATTGAAGTCACCAGCTAGCACTACAATGTCAGAACCTTTACTGCTGCGAACGAGGGTACCGAGTTCATCATAGAACTCATCTTTCTGCAGGTCTGAGCTGCAGTTCGTTGGGGCGTACGCCGAGATCACAAACAAAATTCGCTTAACACAACTATCCTTTCGAATGCCAACTGACCCTTGGAGTCTCACAGAACATAAACGACTGTTAACAGGGATCCAGTCTAAAAGGACGGCCTCAGCCTTGTCAGTCAAGACAATTCCTACACCACGTTGACCCACAGCTCTAGCTGCTTCGTCTCCTGAAGTGCGCAGAAAATACCTCGATGAGATACCAGTAGCAGTTAGTTGAATCACACAGCTCGATTCTTGGATACGCGTTTTACTTACGCAGCAGACATCAATCTTCAGAGAATCTAATGAGAGGGCTAGGCATACCTGCTGACCGGCCTGCCTGAGTGTACGCACGTTGAAGGAACCGAGATTCAGAGGCTGACGAGGCTTGAGAAAATGTGAGTTACCAGATAGAGGATTATTCCCGACACTATTTGACAGTGAATCGTTGCGAGTATCGACCGTGTTATCAGTGGGATCATTAAGGGTGCATAGATGGGGCAAAGAGGGGTGGTTAGGGACAGAAGACAAAGGTTGAATAAAAGAGAGGGAACTCTGAGCAGTAGCACACTTATCACTACCCCTTCCCCCGCCCGATGCAATGGGCAGCGCGGTCCTGATTATCCTGCGCGATGACCGATGCAGCATGGAATTCTCTATATTCGTGCAGTTCATGGAGCCCACCAGCTACTGCGCTTTGATTTGGCTAAGTAACTTCATTTCTGCCAACTTATATCTGGCAACTGGTAGATAGAAAGTTATATCAGTGTGAATATGCGCAGAAAAATCTCATTTCATTAGCTGAGTAACATTAATTACGATTACTCAGAAAATATAAGCTGACTTTGGGTCAAACATTTTTGGCTTCATTATTCAGATCTCCTTGACTAGAACCTAGCAATTTGCTGCACATCAACTCGTGAGGATCTATTCAGACTACCACATTAGGACAAAAGTTCGTCTTCGAATACTGCACTGACTTTTCAAAGACCGCGCTAAATAACCAGGCATGCACAGTTGCGATCAGCCGTAGGCTGAAAAAATGCAGAAGACAAAAACATATTTGTCACTTGATTAGGTAAATGCCATTACTGAACCCCATTATGCGCTGCCTATTTCCGTCACTAACCTTGGAAAACCGGTCCACATTGTGCTGGATGTTTTGTAGTGCGCGTACGCGGTCTTCGAACGCTTTCTCCTCAAAATTGAGCAGCACGTCCAGACAAAGCATCGAGGGGTCGTTAAAGAATTTGAGCTGGATTCAGTTCCGTTTTGTTCATGATGTGAGTAGGTTTTCCGCGTGAGGAAAAAGGAAGTTGTGAAGTTTTATGGGTTTCATTGCAGTAGAAAAATTATATCCCAAAGTGAGTTAATTAAATGACGGGAATATTTTAGGAAACGTTTATCGTGGATCTCTCGTGCAGCAATCTTAACTAAACGTTAAAATACCGAGTCAAAGTGGATCCCGAAAAGCAATTTGTTTATTTCTAAACGTTTTGCGAGCCATTTCATACTCTCAGATTTGATGTACACAGAAAAACTACGGTGATTGTAGCCCTTATTGAGAGTGTTGGGCTTTCTGCTGCAATAGGTTACCTTCTTACACACAGGGAGCTTTTATTGCCAGTCTATTCCATAGTCTATTCCATAGAAGGTTTGCCGAGGGTTTACCACAAAACCGTGTTAGAACTAGATTTCACTTCAGCCTCGTTTACCGTATCTTGTCAGGGCTTCCTCAATTCACCTAATAAGGATTGCTAAGTTGGGATTCTTAGATTACGGGAGATGGTAAAACCATCACAATGTCAGCAACAGTCGGCCTCTAGAAGATTCGAACCCACACGAGGTTGAAATTCCCATCAAGATGAAGCATGTTTCCTACCAACTGATCGGCCTCACCCCTCAACCGGGATTGAGTGTTGCTGAGGGCTGTATAAACTTAATGGTGCTATCAACCCCTCTCTTTTTGGGATCAAAGCGTTCTACTAATGCACATGTCAAAACCTTCACGATAACCCCTTATAATGCTGAGTTATAAGTGGTTGTATATGAAAGCAAATGATCGCAACCGATTTGGCTGAATTAGACGAGAAACCGAGGGGCTGAACAGAACGACAAATTCTTCTGGGGGTGAAAACACATGCTCCACTGGGGTTGAACCTCTATAACAAACTCTAATTCGAGTTATGGAAGCGCTTAGTGTCCAGTAATACGGCACTGTCGGAAATGATATTAATCCGTCAAAGCTTCGATTACCGTGAACGATATTTCTCAGGAGCAGTTTAAAATCGAACCGATTACTGCTGTGATTAATAATAGAATGTCACTGGATAGATATTATCGGGTGACTACCAATGCACGTGGCTTATTAGACCCGATCGAACAACTGTATAGTCTTTGAAGGCTTGCAATGCCACTTCATGTTTTGTACAACCCATCCACGGCGGTCTGTCTGCCTGTTCGGGGGAGGGATGCAATTCGTCTACTTTGCACTACACTGGAGGAACTTAGCAACTACTCTGCGAAAACATCATCGGTTTATTAATAATTCATTCTTATTTATTATCCTTACACATTTTTATGTAATTAGTCAGACACAATAAAATCTCCTAAGGTGTGGAATGAGTACCAATAATGACAAATATAAGGGTTCTATCAAGCTGATTTCTTTTGAGCATTGTCAATTTTTACATCACAGTATATAGCCATCGATTCAGGAAAAAGCTTGTAACACGGAGAACTTCCCTTCCCGTGTATCACTTCAGGCATTCACATCTGCGGTACTGGGTCATGAAGAGTGCATGAGCAGCTAAAGCCAGCAGTGAGCGAGTAAGTGCGGATAGTGGACAAGAAATCCATACAATGACAGCTTTCATACCATACCGTTACAGGTTTCGCCTTACACTTGCTGTCGTCCACACAAAGGACAAGTATCAATCAACTGAAGCACGTTGTCAAGTTACCAGACTCGTGGCACACTTACTCACTCACTGCTAGCATTTTCTGAATATATACTGTCTTCTGCCCAGTACTACGTACGTAAATGCCTGAAGTGATTTACTGAAAAGAAATAATTTTCAAAGTGAAGATTAAGGGCAGTGGTTTTGTCACCGGAAGTGAATTGAGTTGCACAACAAAGTATGCTAGATTTTCCTCAGAAAAAAGCTTCACAGCGGACGACTTTAAATAAAAACCGGTCAATTCCTACTTTTGTAACATCATTCTTCTTAAAAACACAATCTCGTTTTAAAATTTCTTGGATTAATTTTGGATGAACTAACGTTTGTTGTCCGGAAAGTTTGAAGAATTTCCTTTCTGCGGAAGATGTTTCAATATGAAATTCTAGGGTGTAAGATGAGGCTAGATCAAAAATTGGAGGCTTATGTTGTTTTGGAAACAGATAACCCATGATCGATAGTATAAAAACGAATCTATTTTATGATAATACTCCAAAACCGTAGTAACCAATCACACTAAACGGGAGAGATAGAAAGAGAGAGTACCAGTAGACGGATCCAATAATCCTAAGTCAAGCAGTGTAAAGGTGTTGCCTTAGAGGCTTTTTCATCATCCGCTAAAAAAATCCAGCAATCTTTCTTCCCATCTGGTTCATGTAACGCGAATTCATTTGAAAAGGGAGAATTTCATGATGCTAAAGAAATAAAGGATCAGCCTGTGCTAACAGTATTGACTTCAAGCTGTCGAAGGTTGATCAGCGACTTGTCTACATGCGCTTTTCACCTAGGTGTCAAAGTTCAAGTTAAGCTTCAATAAAACTAACCACTTGTTAAAGAGTTAAAAACCCAAAAAAATCACTCACTTTACCCGTAATTCTTAGAATTATTATCAGTTATATACCCCTCGTTAAGCTCACTGAACTACGCTTTGGGATGGACTACATAAGAATTCTTCTGTGTATCGATAAACTAACCCTGGTTTTCACAACCTCACTCTATCCTTATCTTTTATCGCTGTCTTCCTGATAAGTCAGCTTTGTGATGATGCAACCCTAATACGAAAACTAACACGTTGTCTCATTGGTCACACCACCTTACTTTAGAGACCTCATAACGGGCATTTGAGGAAAATATTGAAAATCGCTTGGGGCAATCTGAAGACTACCGTTACTGACGCGAATAGAACCGACGCATGAATGTTGCCTATGCTTTGGTCTCGTCTCTGGTCAGTTTAGTAGATCGCTTTTGCGGGAACGACATGCCACCATAGTTTCGGTAAACAAGTAACCCCATCATTTCGTGGAACATGTAACGACTGCCTCGTTCCTCAGAGCATTTAGTGATACTAAGTAGAGAAGTGAGTCTCACCAAGAACGGTGACCGTTTAGAATGGCACCACTTCTTTACAACTTCAGAATCACAATGAAACATTTACCACGGATGAATTTGAGAATTCGTCGATTTCCCGTTCAGATAACCGAAATTGATGATCCGGAAACTTACCAAAGAAAACAACTGTGAACTGGGTCGTTTCTGGCTGGAGCGTGACAGCATTTTTTCCACCGGTTCCACCAATCCCATTGGCATCCGAGTGACTGCCGTACGAAACGCTTCTGGGATCTAGCGAATATTCACAAAAGGGAGAGTATTAAGAGATTGGTATAATTTTTGAATATTTTTCCTAACCGAAAAACGTGCAAAAGGATTACAATCCTTGTGCGAAGGCTGACAGTTCGAAAATAAACTACTTCATAAATGAATAACACAATATTTTTTCTAACGAGGTGTCAACAAAACTGATGGTTGAAATATCTAGTTCACCACGCTGATGACCGAAAGCGTAAAATTCTATCGTATGACTAAAGTGTCGTAATTTGGCTTTTTCTTTCTTACGCCTTCCGTTTCCGATGTTTTCTGAAGAAAATCTGCCACCGAACATACACGAAAAACCAAGCAGGGTGCCTCAAGTAATGATAATCTCCAAAAATAATTTTAGACCACATGACAGCAGAGCCTGAGGAGACTTCCTATGATGAAATTGTCAACTTTCTTCCAGCAATAAAGTGTACAAAACTCGTTCGTGCTTTATCTGGCTTGGGTGCTGACCAACAGGAACAAGACTGAAAAGGGAATTGTTTTCTGAATTTGTTTGACGTTTTCCTTCCCTTTTCCACTGTCGTATACACTGCGCGTCCATTGTTGCACGCGTTATTTACTTCACCTCAGGTTTGTCAGAGTCATTTTGACTAGGATGTTAGCAGTTTGCTCGCAAAAAATCTGTCATACATATGAGATCATACAAATAATGATCTACCTACATTATAACTTTCTCGCTTTAAATTGCCATGCTGGAGGGGAGACTTTTTCGGGAACAGCTTACTTTACAGTAACAACGAACGCTAAAGCAGAGCTTGTTTATCTTTTTCATCTTCTTAATCACTTTCTTTTGTTACGTGATAATTATATACTATTTCAGGAAGAGGGTCACGGCCAGTTGGGGACTGCCAACGCAGGAGAGCTGCTGGCCGCGGAAGCAGGATTAGAATCCCCGGGTCCATAGGGTTGAAAGTCCACCGTGACGACCATTTGACCACAGCTTCGTTACCGGCAACACTTCCTCACTTGCAACTTTCATAAGTGGCATGCAGATGTTTATCTCTTGGGATGTATCGGCCAAAGCTTCCTAAACATCCTTTATTGTATTACTGACCTGCTACGATCAAAAGGTTATCATAATAGAATTCAAACTGTGGCCTCCCGGGTTGGATTCCTACCACCATCAGTCACTTTCGCATTCATTAGCCTTTGATTAGTCATGGCCTCCTTGCAGGAAAATCGCACGTTAGTGTACAGTAAGAGGAACTAAAAGGTTACTTATTCATTTGTAATTCCTCTGCACGACCAAGGGTTTATCTGCAGGGAGTGTTTCCAGTGGTGCTGAAGTTCGTAACTCAAACATTTACATCCTGGAAATGAAGTACTGGACCCATCACTATCCGCTCCGATTAGGATAGGCACTACATTTCGGTGACATGTAAGTTCTCTGGACATTATGTCAAAACAGGTATCACAGGTTCATTATCATTTGCTATCAGACATACATAATATGTTCTAATCCCACTTACGGACAGCTAATGAACAGTATATGTATCGCTGTCAGACGAGTCTCGTGAAACGAGGTGAATGAGACCGTGTAGAAAAGAGCTGTCCCTGGGGAACATCTCTTCTTAGGTTCTGTATTCGATTTGCGCAAAATGTTTTCATTTATATCATTGAGATTTCAATACGAGCCGCCCCCAAAGATATGTATGTGGAGGGAAGACTATTATTCCGATAGACAGCCCCGACAACGTTCACAAAATGGAGTATAACTCCCGAGAGACGTTTGAATGGGAGGGACTACACATCCGTTTCAAGGTCAGGATGCCAAACAGAACTAAAACTCATACAGTGGTCCATCAAAAACACGTGATTTGAAACAGTTTCCAGAAAACATATATGTCATATGGATTTCTGAGTGGGAGAGGAAAAGGCAATAAGCCTGTTCGCCAAAAATGTGCTAAATGCGCATCGGTACTCACTGGAAAAACAACACAACCATTTGAGCTTTCTTTTTCTAATAGTTTGTTCAACAAATCAAGTTTTTAAACCCCCATTTCAGCTTTCTTCTTCAAATAAACAATTCACGTAGCAGTCCCGCCATCCTTAACTTTCGCCTATTCTACGAGCAAGGTTACCACCAGATCATTATATGATGTTAGTTCCGGAAACGGAGGTGATAGACTGTTAATGAGAGAGGAAAGTCAGTTTATTAGTATAATCCTTCATACGCAGCTATTGAACCTCAAAATATGAAGAAAAATGTGCAGACGGTATAAGCTTTCACTAGGAATAAAGAAGGTCATTTTATGGCCCTTTTCGAGGGAAAATCACAGCGGCCACACAAACAGCAATATAACCAACAAGGTCAAGAACTCACACTGGAATCAGTACTCAACTGTTCTACTCGACTGGCCTCGGCACTGAACTCTACCGCGGTTTCGCCTGTCAGGTTCGTTGTATTTTCGACTTCTTCCGCCGATGTTATGTAAGCTAATGGTTTTTCACGCACTCGCTTCCGGCGCTGACTTTCGTATGATGTTTGTGCTGATTCGCCAACTTTGTACACGGCACAAATAATAAGGCCCAGAGAGAACATATCCGACCAAGGCCCAGGATGATTACTGGCTGGAGTCATTGTAGTCCCCTGTGAGCCGATATCTGAGCCTCGGGTTTTGTTTTTATTCGGTTGATTATGGCCTGACTCTTCGTGAAAAGGGACATCTTGACCTTCAGGTGAAGGACGACTCCATCGGGATGTGAATGGTGCGCTCCAGCCGGTAGTTAGGCTGAGACACTCAGGTGCGGCAAAATGGGGATCTGGTCGGGCCATTTTGGGCAGTTTCCTACTCCACGGTGAGGCCGAAAGATCGAGCTGTTTCCACGATGCAAATAAATAAAAAAACCTGTATTCACTTCTTCCGGGTAAAAGGTTGCATGTATATGGCAGAAATATGTTTCGATAAAAAATACTAACTCTATCGAATGTCTTTTGGTTTTTGGAAGTTTCGTATAAAATAACTGTTCAAAAACGGGAAACTTTTTCGTCCGTGATTGTGCAGGGCCAATGAAGAAATTGCTTGCACGGGAAAATCAATTTCGGGTTAAGACCAAACATGAACAGTGGAGGTTAAACTAAGTTTCCATGTCCTTTCTAAAGGTTGGCAACTATAGTTGGAGTGACTTGTGCGATCAACGTGAGGGTTCCCACGGTCTCAGTACTACTGTCTGCTCTATTGTGTTGTAGTTTGTTCACCGGCACGTATCACTCTGAGGACAGAGAACGGAGTAAATGAGCACTAGTTCGCTGGCTTACTGTATGTACCATGCGTATCCAAATCTGCATGAGCCAGAGTTGTTTGCAATGAAGGCCACCCTCTCTTCTTCCGTACTGCAGTGGTAGCACTCAGTAACAAACAAATATAACAGAGGACTTGAGGAAACTTCGGGTCATTGTTACTAAATTTTAGAAGATAAAAGTGGGAAGCACATCACCACGGGCTTGATTTAGGTCAATGAAAGCGTTGAAGTAGTATTGGTCTGTAGGCACCAGTACGGTGGATATCTGAAGCAAACAGACATGACTTACGAAAGTAATTGACCAATGATGCTTCGAATATCAGACGTGCTTTACCGACAGAACATGTCCACAAGGCTAACCTGTTGACCGTATCATTCTAATTGCCGGTAAGATTGGTGTAACGCAAGAAACAAACATGTTGCCACTTCCTTTCCGACGCTATGCACTAGATCCTTCTGTCAACAGATGCTTTTTACTAAGCTGAAACCATTTAGATAACTGAGAATTTTATAAAAGGGAATTCAGCCAAACGGATCGGTCAACTTCTCTATGAATAGACTTACCAATATTCTCCTAATCAGTAAAAGGAACGGATGCTCAAGCATTTTTTTACACTTTAAACAGGAGGCAGAAGCACAAAAGTAAATCAGGAATCACTGCTCAATTATTCAAGAGGCACAGTCGAAAACCTGATGATGAGCATTTTCTTAGTTATGAGCTTGACGTTAGCAATTTTTTTCACATAATACGAAAAAAGGTTGGACTGTCCTTGATAACTGAATAATGTCCATGTTGATCGTGTGTAAATTCTAAACTGCATGACCTTGGTTGACATGAAAAGAATTGACTGATAATAGACAGAAAATATTTAAAGAATGGTTGAATGAAAATCTTATGTAGTCAGCAAAGTAGAATTTATTGTGTACGGTTTTCGCTAGTGAGGCATAATTACTATTTCTTTCAGGAGCTATTCCATTTGTGGAGGTGTTTGTAAAAATTCGGCCTAGCAGAAGAAAGTAAAATCAATAAAATTTATTAGGAAAAAACGGTATCTTGCGATAATTCATCATCATGGTTGATGGTAAGCTCACGAGAAGAAAGGAGCTGACATTTTTCAATGCATGACTCAGAAGTCAAAGTCACGTGATCATAATCCGTTACAAGTCCAGGTTTTTCTCGTGATGTTAGATAAATGCTCATTCATGACAGCAGAACTTAATCAAGCTAGCAAATAAAAGAATGATAACATTAGGAAAAAGTATTTTGTGGGTTTCGCTTTGAAATAACTCGTTCAGAACCATCTCGTGAAAGAATAGGCGTTTTATTACATTACAGGCCTTGCCAAAATTAGCTTGACGAAATTTTCTCCTTATTAATCCTTCTTACCTGAACTGTTCTCTCTTTATTGCAAGATAAGGCTGAGAATTAGAATTCAATACAACCCGGTATCAGTCAATATAAGTACCCTCCGATTTGTTGACTATCGAAATTGTGTGACCTTGTGCACCATTGTAAATTAGGCTGAAGTTCAGCAGTCCAAAATTAGGTAATTGGTAAATATGAGCCATTGTTCAACCAACAAATGTAAGATTCACCGCGGGTGATTTTTCAATTGAGAAATAAATGCTAATGCAACCAGAACCTTTTCTCTAATCAGAGTTGTCCACCACTTTTCTGGGTATATTGTGAAAGGAAAAATGAACCGGACATGTATGGAAAATTTTGTGTTGTCTAACATGTCATCAGGCAACTCGGATTGAATGGTAGCCTCAACGGGGCAAAATTCTTGGTTTATTTCGGATGCGTGACCTTGATTTTAAGGTCGTATGAGCGCCGCCCCCTTTGGATATCCACTTTCATTTGGCAGAAACAGAGAACTATTTACTGGAAACCTAGAAAATCTGCTAATTTATTGAATAGTAGAGAGATAATACGGTGCGATTTCGCCGAACATTTTTTCCTGCTATCATATTATTTCCTATTCCTCATGTGAATGAGAATATGATCTTTTCCCAATAATCACGCAGAATGTACCGTGAGAATAAGATGTCTCGTTTGAAAAAGTACGACGTTCGACTCTGATGGAGGTGTTATTTCCATTTGACTAACAGAAACAGAGAGCGATCATTATTTATTCGAAGAGATTTCATAACGAAATTTCCCATGTGCCATTGCAAACAAGGGTGGAATGAAGTTAGCTTCTTTAGCCTCCAACTGATCGAAATCCAGTGCTATACGAGCAACAAAGTTAGCTGAAGGTTGCAACCCGGAGGAAATCGGAATCGCACCGTGAACGGATTTTACCCTCGATTCACGTCGAACAAACAATGTTGAGCTTTAGAGGGGTAGTAAAAGAGTTTTCAAAAATCATCTAGTTATGGAAATCGAAGTCGCACAACTCATCAGGTTTATTGAAATTGACCGCAAAAGATCACAATCAACCTTGTTCATGGGACCTTACTAAAGATAAGCTGAACAACGCAAAATTCACCCTGATCAAACGATGAAATTTCCGTATCTGTCGGACCAGAACGTATTCGACAAAAACAGTCATGTTGTATAACGATGCACTCGGTGATGTCTCACACGAGGCTACACATCTTATGGACATTGACAAAAGCGGCCAACTGTCAAGAAATTATGCAGTAGCAAAGTCACTGGGAAAATCAGTGGTTTGATTTTCACTATTTCTTGCGTGTACGGAAGAGGTTACTGCAAGTTTTCCAGGCAACTTAGAAAATCGTAAGATAAATCAATCATGGATGTTGGCAATTGATAATTTCCAAAAATCTTGTTGTCTAGGGAATTTCAATAACACCGTCTTCATGTAGGACAAAACAATGTTTCTGAAAAAACTAACATTCGAATTAGTTACCAGATTTTCGTGGGTTTTAGTCACAAAGAAAGATCGAAGAGGACTACAGGTACCCAAAGGGAGTATTTCTGTGCAGGCTTTTAGAAGCCATTAAGAAGAAGAGTGAAGTCAAGTGAGCCGCCTAGTCCCATGGTCAATCACGAGTTATCATTATGCGCCCAATTATGATGGTCATTTGTTTCATTTGTGAAGAGGTTCACATTTCACAGTGATTTTTCTTGTCTTTCGGTTTATTTTCCAAGCTGCTTAGGTGAACTTGAGGGCTTGCAAAAACTTTGACCATGATAAGAAATCTCAAAAAGAAACACTCTAGAGATGTTTAAATTGTGAAAGTTAAGATAAGTGATGACCATCCAAGTTGGGGTCGTATTATTTGCAACATTATGGAAAACAAAGAAGTCATTGTGTCGGAATAATACATTTTGCGATCTGTCAGGTTGGAGGTTTCTCGAGATATACCACTTTGCTGAGAGACAGTTAGTCTGGTTAGGCTTCCTATGGAAATGTCAACCTTCTTGTCGTGGAATTATCCATCCATTTTTATATGCGTGCATAGTAATGAGACGGTGGAAATTGTCAAGGTTCAGATAAAGCAGTCACCTCACAAAAGCCGTGGCTTTTTATTGCTGGTTTTATGAAACTTT
This sequence comes from Fasciola hepatica, assembly GCA_948099385.1. Classification (NCBI taxonomy): domain Eukaryota; kingdom Metazoa; phylum Platyhelminthes; class Trematoda; order Plagiorchiida; family Fasciolidae; genus Fasciola; species Fasciola hepatica. The sequence continues at coordinate 5,582,242 of CANUEZ040000179.1, forward strand.
TGGCGAAGTCTGTTGACGTGTTTTCTTCAAACTGACGTAACACCTTTTATCAGGTTGGGTCGTCTTATGTCGAGAAGTTATCCCTTCTGAGAACTGCAGTGCCAGTCGAATTTCAACAACAGCTGTACACCTCTGCTGCTGTAGTACATCCATGGGATTTGAAGTGTACCCCTCAAACTCATAACACACTCATACTCACACAGAGCAAACCCACACCTTACTCCTTCTTGTCGGTAAATGTCCTCGGTTTCAGTGAAATCTTCTACCGGTCAGGTGTCTGTAACGGGGGAACATTTCCCACAAATGTAGAGTGATACACTCCTAACTCGCCTATGACTACGTGAGATATAATAGACTACCTCTGTTGCAATTTTCCTAACCGCAGAAAATCACCGCTCCATATCACGTCAAATATCTGATCTCCCTCGAAAGAATGGTGTACTCATCAACGGCATCGATCAAGAAATCATATGATAAGCTATATTTTAACCGCTCAATTTTAGATTTTGTCACATGTACTACCAATACTGAATGGTTTCAATGCGTATAAGGTACATGAAGGTAAATTTTCTTGGAATGCGGCAATCCTGTAGATGAACTGCGTGTTCTTGAATTGGCCTGATTTGATTATGAGGCGAACTAAAGTAAACTCCGTTGGTTTTCTAGAGCTGTGAAATCTGTAAAACGTAGTCCCAGAAATAGATCAACAAATATTAGTAAATAATATCACTATGAAGTACTTTGAAACCTAGCTGTGACGCGGAATCACAGATTAAGATGACACCTGATCAGTTTTCCCCTCTTGGGTTTTGATGCAAATGTAGTTGCTGAGAGAGCATCTACTACTGGAGACACAATGGAACGCAATCTCTAATAAACAAGAAAAAATCGTGCAACAAATGATTTAGCCAATTGTTCCATCAGTCGGAGTATATCTGGTTCTTTATAATCACAGTCCGATGGGATTACAAACCCCCCCCCCCGGCAAACAAGTGCTAAGTGTCCATGTCTAATCAGATTGAATGTGAATTCTCAATGGAGGTTTGATCATTTATGTTTGTCAGTGTATCGTTTCTAGATTGTTTATTTTAATGAAGCCTGGTACTCATTGACGACATACTGATTATTGATAGGAACATGTGTCATTTTAATGTGTTGATAAGTGTCCAACAGTATGAAATTTTTCAGAGCCCAAACAAACGAAGAAAAATACCGTGTTAAGCGTTATGACATACTTCGTGTATGAAAGCCTGTTCGTAACAGTATTTCAAAACTAGAAGCGTTGATTGTGTTTGCTATTATGCAACCGCTGAGACCATGTTTCACTTGATCTATAGGACAAAATGAGGGGTTGATTCAGTCCCGTATAGTACTTCCGTAGGCTGTTCAGTCTAACAGACAAAACAGCTATGAACCTTTCGTACGGAACACCTGTTATTTACAATCCATTGATATATTGTCTTTGTTAATCACCATTTGATTAACGTACGCACCTTTCCTTTGTGATCCTCGCATTCTTTCGCAACGATATCGTCCCAGAGGAGGATGGTGATGTTCTACGGCGTTCTTTTTGGTCTTCGACATCGTACCAGGCAAAACTTGTCTCAAAGTACATAAAGCATAGTACATTACACGGAAATACCATGGCATGGTCTTTTTCGTGTTTGGTTTTATTTCTTAGTAGAATAATTTAAGGAGATAAGAACGTAATGAGTTTATGTCTGAACTTCAAGATTAGGATTTATCCTCCATGGAGGTATATGCTTACCGACAGGGTTTTTCCTTTTCCCGTGCTACCTGGTGGATTCAGAACCAACGATGACTGGTTATCCTTTTTGTCCATTTTGATAGCTTCGAGAAATGAGACCGACGCCAATCGCCACTGACCGGACCGAGTGACAAGTATTGCACCCGGACAGATATTGTTGTGAAACACCGAGTGTCCCAAATGAAGAAAACGCAGCACTTCGGTGATCTGATAGGCAAATAGATATGCAGATAGATAGAGAGATAGATGGATAGAATGCAGATAGATGGGTAGAAAGATAAATAGATAAGTAGATAGGTAGATAGATAAACAGATATATATATATATATATATATGTATATGTATATATATATATATATATATATATATATACATATATATAGATAGATAGATAGATAGATAGATATATAGATAGATAGATAGATAGATAGATAGATAGATAGATAGATAGATAGATAGATAGATAGATAGATAGATAGATAGATAGATAGATAGATAGATAGATAGATAGATAGATAGATAGATAGATAGATAGATAGATAGATAGATAGATAGATAGATAGATAGATAGATAGATAGATAGATAGATAGATAGATAGATAGATAGATAGATAGATAGATAGATAGATAGATAGATAGATAGATAGATAGATAGATAGATAGATAGATAGATAGATAGATAGACAGAAAACGGATAGAGAGATAAAGAGTTAGATAGATAGATAGATAGGTAGATAGATAGATAGGTAGATAGATAGAGCCACGTTCAGTGTCCAAGCTAAATATTTGTTTTGCAAATATATCATTATACTTCTCCTTGTAACAGTAAATAAAATGGCACGACAAACATTTCTTAACAGGCACATTTGTACTGCTGCTATTTCTCGCTACACAGAGTGATTTCCATTGCTCTAGTGTAATACATCAAAAACTAGACTCCCCGACCGGGAGAACGATTCTCCCCGATGAACAACATATTCCGGAAAGGAGACTTTTACGACCTATCGTAAACTGTAGTTCTGTTAGGGAGGGGAAAGTAGTATTGATTTTTTGCTGTATTCGTGTGTCGTTATTTGTTAGCTTGTAGCTTCATCTCCTTTCTTCGTAATCATCCACTATGGACTAAAACTCGGCATCGGTTGCTTCGGCTTCTTTCTCCAGTTTGTATTAGTTTTCCTAAAATTCATGCCTGAGCTTTGTTAAGTGGATGTCCTGCGAAATTCTGAATGTGTGTACGTTGTGTTAATGCTCTCAAAGGACGGTCACATTTCCGACGTGTTCGGTCACAAACGTCTACCAAGCAGGAGGAATAAGTGCCCGATTAACTAGGGGAAAACTGCCCAGAACACTGCGTGAATTAGTTGTACACCAGAATGAAGATGATCTTTGCTTCAGGTTTTGTTTAGCTTTGACAGCTGTGCTTCTAATTTTCTAAGAAAAAGAAAACAGTGATTCTGATTACGGTGCTGTGGAGCGACGTGAACATATTTCAGGAACTGAGTCAATCCCACGATACCCAGGGGATTGCTAGGTGGTGCGTTCACACGGTGAGTCGATCATAAGCAAAATAGATTATGGAACAAATGTTTTCTTCCGGTAAAAGTGAACATTGATTTTGCATAAGGGTTTCAAGTGTCCATCGCATGTGATGAACCACATCAAAAGATGTTGTACATTTTCATTTTATTCGGTATGAATCCTGAGGTGTTCTCTGTGGTTCAAGGTAAATATGATGCCGATATAACACCTACCTCAAAAAATTGAAGGGACTGCTGGGGGATTTTGCAGTGAAAATATTTCCTGACGTTATATATATATATATATATATATATATATATATATATATATATATATATATATATATATATATATATATATAGACTCGTTCTATAGGATTCACCATCACGCCGTTACATCACTATGCATCACGACTAGTTATGGACTGGACCAAGTAGACTGATAGGTGGAATCAAAAGGGATCAGCGACCACAAAATGTGTTAAACGGACTACTGTCTTCACCGGAAATGGATCTTTTCACAGCTGTCAATTCTCTTCTGATATGGAGCCTATTTTAAGGTTGGAAGTAAGCCAGGGTAGCTGAGGTTCACACAAATTTTTAAGCACAGAAGGCGGATTCTGGAGACGGATTCTAACAGGGTCTGCCGTGGTTAGGATTCATCGTTTTTCCGGTACTGATTACCGAAACAACGGCACAGAAAGTCTCAACCTTGTTTGCTGTACGGTTAGCCTGATCATTGATTCTATCTGACACATCAGTTGGTGAATTTTTTGCTTCATGTTTTATCCATGTAGAGTAGTACTCGCGGATGGTTTTAAACAATCGGCTGATCACGCTGGCAATGTATTTTGTACCACAGAAAAAGGTGAGTGAAGGTACAAAAACTGAGGTTGCTGAATCGGATATTTTGTCTTTCAACTGACGAAGCATTACAATTAATAATTCGAACAGAATCTGGAGCCCAACTGCATAGAATGTCCGCTGATGACTCTTGACAGTCTTTTACCCACAATCGCTGGTAACGTTTCACCTTTAAGTGATAAAACTGATTTACTCTGGCTTTCTTTCTATTGAAAAACTCCAATCTTATCTCCTCATCAATTAATCGGTTTGGGTAGCTCTTTAAGACAAACATTCTCCACGCCCTTCGGAGTTTTCTTCAAAACTGCATCTCATAAAAATTCTTATTATATTCATTAGGCATCTAATTAGGTTCCTTTGAATCGTAAGCGGCACAAAGCTATGGAAATGAATTGATTACTCAATTCACGTTGCTTTCCTATGCACTTATCTGTTGGTCTTATCGTCTTCTCGACGAATCATTCGAACATTTAGAAAGGTTATTTTGCTGGAATGCAATTAGGGTGATTGATAGGGCATACCTTTCGGAGGGGGCCTTCAAATTCGGCTGTGCTATCTGTTTCTTCTCGTGAAATTTCATCACATAACCCATTTCTCACTGCTTATTTTGATTTTCTACTTAAATGGAACTGAACCCTTGGCGGTTGTCATAGCACTTTGTTGTTGCAGTAAAGTTATTGTGCCCAATTCAGTCAAACACTCTATCGAAATTCCAATATCGTTTGAGTATCCCACTGATAACCTGGCAGTCGTTCTGCTAAAAGTAGCTTTGCACGGTAAATTGAAGAGGATTTATCGGAAGATTATTCGTAATGCCAAAGACCGCCGAGCAAGAGGGAGAGTAGCCGTAAAGAAACAGATTTTGTCACGCTTGTATACCACCCCTAATTTTGTGAACCGTCGGAACAAGGCATGTTTGGGAGCCCTTTCCTGAAAAACCTCGCTCCTTGGAGATTTTGACAGCAATGTTACTAATCTAGAAGGCTTTGCCGATAACTGCGTTCATCATCATATCCCAAATGGTAAACGAGGTATTGCCGTCGTCACATACGACGACGAAAGTTAGTGCAAGCCGGCTTGTGAACCATTTTTACTCTCTACTTTCCGTATAAGTGCATCAGTGCAACAATTCAAACTTGAAGTTCTGAGCAACCATACGTTTGCCATCCATGTAAACATCTTTATCTCTTACCTTCACTTTCCGTCAATGAGTTAGAGCACTTGTCCCACACGTTCTCCATAATTCTCATGAAATATATTGATGTCTCACTTTACATTGTAACCGGAGGTTTCAACAGATCCTATGCTAGTTTGTTAACCACGTCAGATTTAATAAACATCGCGAACCGTCCTACCAGAATTAATGCGAAATTTAATCTATTTTTCGTGAATAACAAAAATCTGTTTCACATAATGCGTCACTCGCCTGCTGGGACTTCCGATCACGCAACTATTGAAGTCACTCCCACGATCTGGAACCAAATTATTCGAAAACTGTTCACAAAGCTCCATGATCGTAAACACAGGAGACGGGAGTAGGACTTTGATACTCTCGCTGGTCTCCAATGAAGGGGAGGGAGGTTAATTTCTACAAGACGGATCAAAATTCATTTTAATTGGCTTGGACGTGTACAAAGAGTTAATCCAAATGAAGTCAAAGTAGTCTAGGGGACCGAATGGCGTACCTCCGATAGTACAGAGAGGACGCACGTCCACCTTATCCCCGGTTGAATCCGGGTTATTCATACAGTGCCAGCAGCAGAACAACATCCTCGACTATTATAGATCAGCTTTGATTTTAGTCATACTAAAAAAGGGCACCTCCAAGTTTAGGCCTACAGTTTGTACGTCCGCTGTTCTAAAGATATTCGAGAAGCTTCTGTTGCAGACTTGGATATCTCAACTGAACTCATTTGATCTCAAATGGTTCGCCTATCCCCATACTCCACAGTGGATCCTCTTGCTTATTTGTCCCCTAAACTTTTGTCATGGAAGGGATAGTTATCCCACAAGGACCCATCCTCGTGACACGTGGACCAAGGACGGAGAAGAAATTAAGCGCCTTTTCACGTATTTTCAAATCACTTGGTAATCAGTCCATCACTCTGCAGGAAAAGGGGTTGTTACGGCTCAACGCCAGTCACGGAAGGGTGCTACATCACGTTGTATACTTAACAAACCATGGAGAGCCAGCCCGTGTAACCTGAGGAATAAGTGTTCCATTCGAAATATTCCACCCTGGGTTCCAGCCTCAGTGGAGGCTCGGTGAACGTGTACAGCTGATGATTCTTAACATGAATGAAGCAGCTGCACAGAACATCCATGGTCTACATTGACTATTCGAGGGTTATTGCTGCATGATCAATCACAATCTGCCACTTTGTTCCTCTCCTGTTTGCTCTGTAATTGTCTGCAGCGAGCCGGTCTCATTTGGTGTACCAACCTCCTCAATATCCAAAAGCACCATCATTCCGTCATTCACGTCTTTCAGTCTGGTGTTCAGCCAGTCATCTCTGATTGGCCCATTTCAACGGTACATCTTGCCCGCCTATTGTTATTGGGACATTTCTCGGAACTCTGTTGGCATCTGTTTCCCTTGTTAGGCATGCCTTGTCAAAGCTTTCTTCGGTCTGCTGCTCGTTATTCTTCCCGAAACATTCCCATTTGGGGCTGGTGACCGTATGTTGTTCGAATTTGCTCTTAAAATACATGTAAGCCTAGGATAATTTGTCTTATGCATGTCCCACGCTTGCCGAAAAGTCGGCTGTTTATACGTACCTCCTATGAAGCAAGTTTCTGAATACTAATCATATACATATCACACGGCGCACTGGAAATTTTCGCTGCGCTTCCAGCAGCGTTCAATAAGTAAACCAATCTGATCATTTGCTTCGCGTTCATCACCGAATGGTAGAAAAGATATTAGGTCAAATTACCTTACCTATTCCTCGACGTAGCAGTGTTTGTAGCAGAAATTTCAAACTTACACGGCAAAAGTTATTTGTGGGACAAAAACCTTCCCGCACAGTTCTATCATTTGTTTACCAATCTGTTCAATTCGCGAGGAAGGTCTGAACAAAACCGTTCTTCATAGAAAGAGGGGGGGGGGGCGTTGAATTTAGGGAACAGTACACTTATTTCTCAATCGAAAAGAGTGTAGTCCATGACCGTGAAAAATAGGAATTCACCTTGAAATCATTCAAGAATTCAAATTAAGGATGACTTGGAGGTGGGTTTACAATTGAAGATTGAATTCCCCATTGAATTGTGCTTCAAGATGGGTAAAGCATACTGCTTGGATGTCGCAGATTTACCGCAAATATGAGATGAAACTAGAGTGAATTTCATTTGACATGTGAAAATCGAGATTTGTTCTCGAAACTCTCAAACAAAGAAGGCGTGCTCACCTGATAAATCCCGAGTTTGCGGTTCAAATCCGTAAATCGAAATTTCTGTGAAATGAACAAGAATAGCATATAACGAAACTGGGTAATACAATAACGCAGTGTGTATTATGTGCGCTTTGTGATCAAGCAAATAGTTGACTATTACAAAACCCTTCTTTTTAGTCACATACGTACCGATAACCAACAGTCTAACGTGAGACAATCTTTTGCTCTTTCAAATTTCAAGATGGAGAAATAGTAATTTTAGCAAGGTGTTTTTAGAATGATTTCAGCTTTGGTATACATGTTGGACGAAAAAGCTCATCAAAACTTACAAACAGCGAAATCAGGGAATACTTTTGTCCTCGTTCAAAAGAATTCACTTATTCCAGTCACTATTGAAACTGAAGGATTCTTAACTATTCTTGTGCATACTAAAAGGAAAGTGGTAGAATCTGATTGGTGGATTCAGGCATTCTACCCATGACTTTATAGCCCATGAGTGAAGTTCAGTAGGTGCTATACCTCTAACCTCAAGTTTCATTACACAATTTGAGTAGACGTCTACCTGACCTGGGAACTTCGTACTAGGGCATACAAGAATAGTCTGGAAATTCGGGAGTGGTAATGAACTGGAAGATAGCGTGATTGGCCCTTTCCGTTCCACATACTTGACAGTAGGTGTAGTCAAACTACGCACATGAGAGGTGACAAAGGCACTAGCCGCTGGGCCACTGTGAGGAGTGAGGAAAGATGTAGAAAAAGCAAGTGAACTAATCAATTTTCAAAAGAAAAATGTTAAATAACTGTCAGAGAAAATAGTCACCTCCGTCAATTGACTCAAGAATAAAAGCATACATCCTGAGCTGTTTCAGCGTTTGGAGTCTGTGGACTCAATCGATCCTCTTCTCTGCATTTTAGCACAAGACACCCGGAATCATGGGCTTTTATCCCGCTCTGTGGATACAAAATCAATTCAGTTTTATAGGCGACTGCAAGTGGTTACGTAAAACATTAACATGCACTCGACGTTCTTATTTTTGTCGAAATCACCAACAGTAAAAGTATTACCACAAAAGTCTTTCTTATCGAAATTTTCCGTTCTACTTATAAACTCCACATTGGTAGGGACAAAAAGTTATAGAAATCTATGTCGACACGGATAAGATGAACGTAACAATTATGACATATTCTATTACGAATAATACCTAATCACAACGTCAATACACATATGATTGTATTGACATCAGTCACAAGACAAAGCTGCTTTCAGTTAGCATTACTGAACATCAGGCGATATTTGTCAGCCTAGTGTAACCACGATGCTCATTTGCAGGCAACTCTGCTTCTTATACCAAAATTAACAGACATTCAGAGAATTAACTTTGGAAATCACCGCAACGATCGATGAATGTGCAAGCAACACGAACTCGCACAGGCTTTTGGACTGCCATGAACGAAGTATGTTATTATTATCACATGCCAAAATGCTGAACGCGCCAGCTGATTATATGCCGGATAAGTGGGATACCGGATGTGTCGAAACGGACAAACGGATCTCGACTGATCTATCCCAGGTTCCCAATCCTCTGTTTCACTCACTGAAAATGATGCTAGAATGAGCACCTAGGTGACCGGCTTTGCTCCCCCTAAAAGTATTCCAATAAAAGTTTTAGATACTCTATTTCTCTTGAGCAAACTAATTTTTTGCATAGAATCGGAAGAAACTACATTCAGTGCAGTCAGCAGGACAGCAAAATATCACAGAATATTCTGCCGTCTTCAGCGATGTAGATGACGGCGGTCAGTAGCAAGTACCTTCAAACAAACCTGAAAGACTTCTCTTTTATTTTCGAAATTTCTATGCTATTTCATAGATGAAACAACACCTTTTACACCTACGAGAAGAAAGGAACGGTACGATGATGTGAATTTTCTAAATACTTACTATTTTACTCAAAACTCAAATGGCTTTGATTACGGGAAAGCTTATATTTGAGAGAAAAACTTGTCAGTAGTTTCAGCTACTGTAGATCACATACTCCAAGGACAATTCTGTCTGGATCAAAAGAAATACAAGATACCGAGATTATTCTTGATTTTATGGCGGCCTTTTCAGTCTTTGAAGACGATTCAGGTTGTTTTGATTACTTTATGCAACAGTCAAATGCAGTGAAAATTAACCGAAGTGCATCACGTAAAGCACGTACACTGGCTCACTAAGCCTGACCCAGTCAGCCTACGTCAGCCTCCATCTTCATATTATTGTTTTAGAAAATATTGCCAGGATTGAGCAAAAGTCTTTTGATTTTTATTGAATTAACTATGGTAGAACTTTGTATTCCACTGCTGATCGTCTGTCTTCCCACCTCGAGCAACCCCGTTGCAAGAGGGAACAAGCCTTAAAACATCATAATACCCCAGCTGTCAAGATTTTAACAATTCAATCAGTCCTAAGTTACATCACCTAAATTTAATCTACAAGCTCACCCTTCTAGCTCCCAGAAGTCATCGCAACACATGGAAGCTCTTGGAAGTTCTAACTGGTGGCTCATCCACACACAAATCTGCTGTTATTCACGTAGAAGGGCTCAATAAGTCATTCAAAGGAGCTGCGGGACCCTTGGTTCTTGTACCTCTTGAAGAAAATCAGTCTCGGAAATGTCCGCTTTGCATCCCCAAGGTGGGCGTCTTCAAAGAACTGCTTCTCCTTATCCCTGAAAAATCTTCCGGACCGGACGGGCTCAACCCTAGTGTTCAAGGACAGTGCAGCCAACCTTAGCCCAATTCTCTCTGATCTTTTCAACCAGGGTCTGAAGGAAAGAAAGGTTCCAGACTATTGGAAGATAGCAGCTATAACTCCGATTCTCAAGAAAGGTCCTTCGAAATTCCCTCTCATTGCTTGCACCTTGAAAGATAGTTTCTCCAACGATTGAAAAAATTTCATTGTTACAGATCCCAATCAGCTTGCTTGCCTACAGTCACGCTCCACCCTCGACGTTCTCGCCATTTTGACACACTTCATTCTGTCCGAGCTTGACAGGAAGATCAAAGCCATGAGAATATGCTTCCTTGGCTACAGTGACTCTTCCAACTACGTCGACAGAAAACAAGCTGCTTTCGTTTTATTCCCTCGCTCTGGTGTTCCGCCTTCACTCGCTTCTTTGCTGGCAGATTACTTTCACAATCGCTAACAGTTCACTAACTGTAACAGCCAAGCCACTTCTCTTGTTACAACTACCCACGGCGTTCCCCAGGGTGCCATACTATTTCTATGTTTCTTTTCTGAGTACAGTTCTACCATTTCTATACGGGAAAATACTCTTCTAATCATAAATGCGGATGACGTCATATCTGGTGTGCAGTACGAAAGAGATTCTGCTTTTCTCGCTCCACAAAGTTGCATCCCTCAGATTTGATCTCATGCTCACGACTTAAGCCTCAACCCAATCAAGTGTGGTGACTTTGCATTTTCTCTTTTGAACTGTAGAAGGCGATTCAAAAACGACTGCACATCCACTACAATAGATGGGGAACAGCTGAACTATCTTGATTCAATGAAATAACTTGGATTGCTGCTCAACCGAAACCTGTTTTAGGCAATGAACTTAGCTTTATTTTTGCAAAAATAAGACGTTTGTCTCTCTATGTTCCTCTCCTTAAATTTCACTGCAAGTCCGCTCATTTTAGCAAAATGCTTCGTATTCTCGTGTGTCCCACCGCACTGGCTCTATGATTCACTCGTCGTTCTTCCTGGCCTGTTGCTGAAAGACTTCAAGTTCATTGCTAGATCCCTCAAGGATTTATCATCTGCCAGCGGCATATCCCGACGGCCTCTTACTCAGTTTGTCACATTCCAACATAGCAACGTTTACGAAAAGCTGCCCACGAAGGGTCTCACTGACTCGTCTCATCTTCTTCACAAAGGCCTAGCGAAATGTATACCACTTCTTTCACTCGTTCTGAATGAAAAACATCTTTATGCACGCCTTAGGTCGTACAGAAACCCTACTATCCCCTACCTGGCAAGGTATCTGCACCATTCAGCTTACTCTGTATCAGAAATAGCACAAAAACTGGGAAGACATCAACCCTACTACCCATTTCCTCAGAGTTTCATTTCATTTTGCATTATGTGATATCCTTTTATTCTGGACGTGTACATGGGTCGCACAAAACAATTACTTGTCTTGACTTCTTTACATTTGTTTGATGGCTGAAGAGCGGCACAGCAGGCATTTATAGAACTAATTATGTCGAGGATGAAGCTTTCCGAACAGTTTGTGGGTAGAAAAAAGGATAGCGTAGGCCGAACCACATTTGAATGAAAATTCGTTGCAGAAAAGTTAGAAACGCATAAAATAAATCCTCTTGTGGAAAAAGCCACAAACCAACTCAAGCTAGTCAATAATATTATTCGAAAGCCATCGAACCACCTAATGCTCAACCCACTTAGCTTATTGAACAACTATATGCTGTTCGACAGAAATCGGGTCGATGGTCAGTTGTTCAACATTTCTGAAGTACAGTCAGCCCGTCAAGGCCCCAACCCCACTGAAAGTCCGAGTTTGATGAATGTTGCATTTCACTTTTTAATATGGTGTTGCTGATGTCTATAAATATACTATCTTTTTGAGGGGTTGTATTGCCATGTCGTGATCTGCCATTGGGGGCTGGAGTGACAAGAGTCGCAAGAAGACTTTCAGTACATAGACCGTACCATATAACCCGAGGTAAATAAGCGAGCTCCACAACAAGGATATTGGGAAATAAAAAAAGTCATTTGAGGTCCTCCAAAGTTTGCGAGTATGCGGTCTGAAAATGCAATATTCATCTGTTTCATCTCTTTTCAACTACAATGAATACCCCCATAATAGTGTATTCGTTGCCTAAAATTTCCCTGAAAAGAAACGAAATTAATTGATTGTAAATACGTTGGTGGAGTTGTTCAGAGTGGACAAATTTTGGGTTGTTGCCCTTTGATTGGTGGTTTAGGTTTTATATTGGTGTACTCCTGCGTTGTCGCATCTTACAGTTTAGGATTTTCGGAAACCCTCACAAAGAACGCTTTATGCTGAATGAGAATATCTTATACGTCTTTGGGTGGATGACGTCAAGGTGACTTTTGATTCGTTTATCCTTCAAGCATAAAACCTTTAGATATACATTTGTTATTGGAGTATTGGTATACGAATTCATATTCGCTTCCAAAACCAAAGGACATGTTAGACCATTTCGAACTGGGAATAGAGTGGTTACGAGAAAAGACAGTATTTCACGACCAACCGCGTTCCTGCTTTCAAGCCCTGACCTCGTTTGACCGGAATACAGTAATACGATAGAACGGCTTAAGCATTTGTGATTTCAGTTAGCTTTGATACCAAAATGCGCGCTGGACAAAGTGTGCAAGCTAATGAGGATGACGAAGAACATGAACCCCCTATGTATCGGATTGAAAGTTGCCGAATGGCAATTCATAATTCAATAGGAGGACTGCCTCCTACTTTGTCAGGTTTTCGGTTCTGGGACTGTTTTCGGATTGACAGTAGGCCAAGGGAACAGATGACCCTAAAGTGCTGTCTCGATTTAAAAGGGGACCACAAAGTCCGTGACCACTAATACCTACCACTTCCACCTATTTGCCCAATTGGTTAGATTACTGTACACGTCGTAATATATTAGGATGCAATGATGTGATCATGAACCAGTGAAAACGAGCGTATTCCCCAATCTGTGTTTTCTGAAGACTTTCACCGGGAATTTTCGGATAATATAGTATTGATTAAATTGAATCCGATTACCAACCAGTACCACGTTTTCTCCCCTTTACTGAATAACTTTATTCCAACCGCACTGACGTGCTCCTCAACTCCGAAAAATTCATGGGTAGTTCTGCCCGGAGTGGAATGTGAGAAATAATTCCAGGATAGGAGACAATCACACCTGAGTGGTTCTTTCAGTTACCCTTAACACGACAGGTAAAGCCCGATACCTCAGTTTGTGTACAACTGACAAGTTTATAACGTTATTGCTTTTCAGTGTATTTTGGGTCTGTGATCTGGGTGATTTTGATACTAGCGTCATTCACTTTGCTTGCTTAATTACTTTTGCTTACCACGGCATGTCATCGCTAGCACAAAGATACGTCCGCTTGCGTAACACCATATAGTTCCAAGTGTTCCAATTGGGACTAAGTTGTTCATGTGCTAATAAGTGTTCTTATGTTTGTTACTGCTAGGTCAGAAAAAGGAATGTTTAGTTACTATAACACGTTCTGTGACAAGATGTCTGAATAATTTCGACAACATCTTTTCATTTTGTATGCACTTTACTTGAGAGTTCTATCCATGTTTGTACAAAGCTAGGCATTCTGGATTAAATGACCTACGAGATTCTCGTCCCTCATTGTTTATTGAGGAAATAAACAAGGCTTATGAACGAAGCCTTATTAGAATCATTTAAAAGTAGAATTGCCTGGACACCGATCAAAGCAAAAAGGCAAAGCAGCACATTGTGATGAGCCTCCTCAAAACCTGCGGTTGCCGGAAGCTTTAATGTTTCACTTATAGCTAGTCAACGGGATTTTAAGGTCAGCCATAATAATTAGTTCATCGAATCCAAGGTAAAATGCTGGAGTGCATTAAAGGTTGGTCAGTTCAGAAGAAAAATTCCGATGAAGAGAGTCTCTACACAATCGAATTAGGTAGACTGTCATCATCGGCAGAATACATATGGGTTTATTAAAGAATGCACCCCTTAATGCGTTCTTGCGATCATACGTATGAGAAGGATTAGAGTTACGAAGTAAATTGGACTTTTAACAGTAAGTTTGACATTCTACTTCATTCATACAGACGGAATAAAATCACTGGAACGCATGAAGCACCTCGAATTTCACACCGAAGGCTGTTTTAACAGCTTTTCCCTGCCAAAAGTCAGCTCCTTCAAAGCCTGATATATCACAAACTGTTACCTATCCATCGAACAAACTTGAGACAATGATCCCAAAAAACCTGTTACTGCGACATTCGTAATATACTCAAGAAGATCTTCTTCTGAATAATACGAGAAAGCGAGGTGTACATGGATATTTATTTTTAACAACTTCACTAGCAACTTATTACTGCCCAGTTTAGTATCAAAAAGCACACCTATCTGTTTAAGTGATATGCCAAACACAGGAACCTTTTGTAAAACGGGTATCGAGAAAAGTCCATTGAATACAATATGATGCACCGAACGAAGTCAGAAAAGAAATCATATTACTCAAATTTCCCCACTCAGGTGATGCTGCAGATGAGATAATCAGCACGGGTCTTATCCACCACCGGCAAAACCACTTACAGATAACGTCAACTGCAGCTGCTTATTCATGACATCGACCGTTATGTGATACGAGAAATTCCCCTTGTCGACCTCTTTGGTGAACCTATATGAAATCAGGAGGACCTGTGGTATCTCTTACATAGGCCGAAAGAAAAGTCACTTATCGGTTAGTATCCAAGGTCTCCAAACACGCTGGCCTCAACATGCGAGAAAGGAAGCCACTTCGAGTTCTGCCCTTGTATATCTCTCACGCTGAGGTCAAGCAGTTGATCAGGCAGCCGTATTCAGCAGCTTATACTGTTTCAAACCGAAAGAGTCAAAATCAGCCGGAAGGTCTCAGCGCGAGTAATCGGTTTCCAAATACTATGGCTTACACTGTGTTCACAAAATAAATTTTTCTCGGAACACTCGAACTTCCGTGGTCAACAGTCAGTTACGTCACTCTCGAATATGACACCAATCTAGGCGTATGATGGTGACACTTATGTTGACCGTGTTTCCTGTTTATGGAATGATAATCCGGCTTATGGTCTGTCTGTCTGTCTGTCTACCTACCTACCTATATGTTTGCCTGTTTGTCTGTCTGTATGTCTATCTAACTGACTAACTCAATGTAAATTTTTTCCCCTTCCTCTTGGTCCGTTTGGAAATAAATGTGATTGTGTTGAGTTGAGTTGAGAATGGAATCCCCGAAAATCTATTTTCCTCCCAAATCTTGCTTTCCAACGTACTATTATTATTGAAACTGATGCATACGGGTGTCTAATAAGCATATTATGTGCTCTTACACGACAGCATTGACACAGAACTACATAATTTTATATGTACCATCACTAGCAAGTAGAGGAGAGGTTTCAGGACAAAAACCTTTGTGGATTGTTTGTATGTGGGGAAACCCCTTTTCTCAAAATACAGACGAAACCACATTGCCGGCGATATCAGTGGGCCGCAAATATGATGGAATGTGAGCCTCTGAGGGGAAATAAGACAAGATGATTTTACATTGAATTTATCAAAAAATTACTAAGAACGGAATGTTCATACACTGCATCAAACATTTTGGCCTGCCTCCGTCCATCAGGACTTTTCACAGACTTGTCGGCATAAAAAAACCCCATGTTGGTGGAGAAATAAGTTTCTATCCTATGATGCACGTTTAACTGCAGTAGCCAGTGTGTAGGTAGACCTTTGAACAGTCTTTTCAGAACAACGAGATTTTACCGATCAAGTTTGAATCTGATCCATTAGGGGAAAACTGTGGACTGGACCATGAGGTTGCGCATGCTTTTTACACGCATTACGGTGAACAATTAACCACTCCCGGAAAGTAGCATGAAGGGTCATCCTGAAAATCTAGTACCTACCTTTTCGCTAAATTCGAAGACTTAATCAGTCAAGACGGTGCATACTTCTGCAACCTTTGAAGCATCTCTTGTTGAAGTCCGCCAACAAATATAGACATTTTATTCCCGTCCGAGTCAATCATCTTCTTTTACGATATAGCGGAGTCCAACGACGTAAATTCCTACTCCAAATGACTTTTTGTGACCTCCTAGGCTCTCTGTTGACCATGTACTCACGTGAGAAATAAACCCATCGTCAAAATGAAAGGTCTCACGATTTGGATCTCCTGATGGAGTCAATAAGTGCCCTCTATTTTTGGGCTTGCAATGGCACGTGATACTAGCCGTAGTGGAAATTGCCGCTACATTTTATCCGAATTGGAGTGAGATTAACTGGGAATAATCTCGAGTCGCGTTAAGAACAGTGATTCCCGGAACTGATTTTTCAGTGCAACGCATATAACATGGTCCTACCCATTCGATTTTCTAGGTATTCTACCTCTGAATTTTGTATTAGGCGCGGGAGGGGGGGAGCAGTTCTATGATTTATCCAATAACTGATGCTTCTATTCAGAGCAAAACACCGGGGACACTAGGGTGGAAAGATTTGAAATTGTAGGCCTATGCATTTTCATTTCAATCTCCTTTACGGTTATGCCAGGACTGTTCCATTCTAGTGAGTCTTTCCATCGCTGTCACGATGAAAATGGAAGCGAATAACGAGGTGCTTTCAAGTGACTTTGATGTCAAAGCTCACACTGATGCGACCCGAAATGACCATTTTCCGGAATGTTTGACAGACATTAGTGAGAGGCAGTCCTAAGGCATTCGTATTGTGAAATTTATGATATAGGCACAACCATGAAAACTATATTGACCGAAGAAACGGCTTCTACCAGAATATTTGTTAAGTAACGCAATCTAAATATGAATTGGGATAATTATTGTGATCCCGTCGATCAGTTTAATTGTATTCACTCACTTTATTGCATTTCGGCTCACTTTTCTCTGGAAACCAATGTCACTCACCTTCAACTACCCGTGGTGCGGCAAACAATCAAGGTGAATAAGAGCAAAATTTGGTTAAATTAGTACGAAAACCAGATGGACTGATTTACCCTAATAATGTCACGAAGCTTGAACTAAATACTGAATAAATTCCCGAATGCTCCGAGATCGAAGCTACCCGTACACTTTCACAATCTGAATTGAAGTAGTGACAGCAATAATGAATCTTTAACCCTCACTCAAATTTTCGAATAATATAATGGACACTTGTCAAAATGTTAGCACTGCCATTGAGAATTTCACACAACGTCTAATGTATTGTTTTTGTTATATACATATCCGGTTCTTAGGACCGACCAACCTCAGCTGGTCTTGCTCTGCAACAAACTTGCCGCTGATTTTTCGGTGAATAATTTCTCGATCTGGAAGAGCGAGCGAAGTTGAAATATAGGAATCTGGTTGAATACTGCTCCACCCCTCTAAGATAATCAGATACGCAAACTAGTGATCTATGATATGTTCACCGGAGAAAACGTGCAGGTTAGTTCAAACTTCATGACCCTCATATGGATACTACTGATACTTTCACAGGGTAACAAGTAATCACACTTTTCTCACCCGCTCAACAACGGAGTATGCTAGTTTCAACGTCAGATACACTTGGCCCAACTCGAATATGGGAGCAATAACGCTATCCCTACAAACTGGATCGGTGTTTTGGCAGATAATGGTCGGATTTCTGCTGTTAACTTGAACACGATTTGTCCAGTTTTGCTTTTTTGAAACTCATATACATGCGGCAAAATGTGGTAGGGAAAAGGGGAACCTACGCATAATAGATGAGCAATGTTACCTGAATAAAATATATCATAAAATACATGTTTTAGAAAGTGTTGCCTATGTTTTTGACTATCATCCTCCCTCGTTCATGGGTCATCTGCGTGATTAGTACCGATATGTGTTTTTGCAAACCGGGTAGACTATTCGTTTTTGCTTGATGGAGAAACTTATTGCCTTTCAAAAACCCGCTCTCTAAGGAGCTTCTTTGTCAAGTGAAGGGTTTATTTACGCATCTGATATAGCCCATCGAGGGAAGACCAAAGCATATCCACCTTTATAGCAATATCTGTATGTTTGTAAACAAACCCTTGCTTTACTGTGCTAATCACTTGGATCCTATCAGATCAGAAATCCCTGAGAATGAAGTTGTTGTTACTCACTGTGCACTTGTAAAATGTTTATAACTGCAAGTTTTTCATGTACCAAATACCCGCATGGGGAAGAGTTTACCTGGTGCCCGGATCAAGACTAGAGGGAGATCAACGTGTATGATAAACGCGACCAATTTGTCGTAACAGACTGACTTGTGGAATCTATGGGACCAATGGTCAATTCGTGTGAGGTTACCAAAGGAGAAACGGGTCAACTCAGCCGTACTGACCGCCTCTAACTGACCACGACTACCTCCCTAGAAAAGTGTACAATTATCGTACAATAGAATGAAAGTAAGTCACAAATGTGAAAAAAATTACGTAGATGACCCAAAATGGAAGGTAAGAACAACTGAGCATACGTCAATGAAATCAACGGGTCTCAAGGACAAGAAATAAAGCACAGGTAAGTGGATTAACTAGGGTATGAGTGCCAATAAATTGATGAGTGCTCATGTCTGAATAATATACAGCTGTGATTAAAGGTTGTGTGCCAAATTCAGTGTGACTGAACCCAGTTAACCCTAGTTCTTTTATCTAGGTGCTGTTGAAATTCATGGCCTTCTTTTTCATGATAAAATAGATCGAAGATTTGAAAAAGAGTGCTATTTAATTCTAAAATATGCACGAATGTTAAGTGGTCCACAAGTTATTTCGATCGGTAAGGAGAAAGTGTTATTACTATCAAAAGCTGTCGCTCTTGTAACAAGCGGTGAGGCCATATTTATGCAACATTTAAGGGATGCCGTAATACTCCATGGTTCAAACGTAAGCTCTTGTTTCATGGTCGATTCATCGGAGAAAAAACGTCAGATTATTCAAAATGTATGACCTTGTCACTAGGATCATATGAGCGCTGAATAACAAAATTCCTTTCACGACGGTGAGGACAGGTGCACTCAAAACTGGAGGATTCCATCATGTTGGTTAATCTTTTGAATGTTGTGAATTACCTAAAAATACTTTGAGTTTGAATCCGAAAAAGAATTTCTGTTTGGTTAGACAGTTTGTTAGGTGATCGAGAATGTATGCACTTGAAGGAACAGAGGATTACCAATTGTCGCCTTGTTGCTTTCGCGGATTGTATGTCAGAAGTGCCTCAACGAATCGATGAGAATTATGGCAGGAAATTTATCGACCGGCATAAAACATAACTTGAGCAGTGTGGTATAGGTTTACCTCTAAAAGGGCACCTTATTTTCCAAATTGCGATTCGTGTTTTCTCATGTTCATGGACCCGCGGCAAGTGCGAATTGAAAAACTTCATTTTTTCGTAGTCTAAGCTTAAATAAGACGACAGATGATGGTCAGTGTTCAGAGATTAACAAGTGAAGGTAACATGCAACCTTTTCATCCCCGGGGGTTGCTTTGAGTGTAGAAGGAAGGAAGGAAAAACCTACAATTTTTATTCGCATTTCGACCGGTGGTGGTCAAACAGTCCTAATCATGGGCTTTCAACCCTTCCGTCCCGGGGTTCCTATTTCGGCCCCTAGTCATTTTCTTTTCATTCCGGAGCCTCTTATAAGCAGCGAGCCCGTACCTGAGTTACTATACCAATAATAAATAATAAAAGAGAGAGGAAAAAAAGGTAGAAAAAGATAAAATAGTAATATGCATAGATACTGAGATTACTATTACCCTTACTATATCCATAGATATATGCATGCATACATGTCGTTTCCTGCCCGCGTAGGTATAGCCACACAGATAGTATAACTACTTTCTTGCCTGTAATGTATGTAGATCAGTACACAACGAGGTCTGTAGATATTTGCCCGTGAATGTTGAAATGCTCGGCTTTGGCAGGAACAGAACTGAGGGCATTTGGCTCAACGTAATTAATCAGTTAAACTGCACAAAACTTAGTCTTGTCTTTTACCCAGATGATGTCTGCTGGTGTTTACCATTCAGAAAATCGGTTCCTCCAGTTCACTTAATAAATACGCAGTCACACAAACTAACTCCAAGTAGTTTTACCAGCCAGTGTATTCCATGCACCCAGCTTTGTACAAAGGACATTGGGTTATCCTGGATAGGATTTGCAGCAGTCTACAATCAGGCTTTATCAGATCATTAATCCCGATCACTTTCACTTATCTGCCTAATTGGTCCCATTCGCCAACTTTTCGTAATATACTGTGATGAAGTGGGATGGGTATAAACCACTGGACACTACAACGTTTTGTGTACTTTTTCTATTCTTTCGAATTTTTTATTTGTTCTGATGCGAATCACATCATGGTCAAAGTTAAGTGTAGTCCGTATTTGCAACCAACACGTCTTTGTGAAAAACACGACTAAGCCAACCGAGAAGATTCTAAGCTATATGTATGGCAGGAACACGTGTTTCAAGGGCTTCTGTATTATTAATAGTCTCTTGTTTAATAAAGTAGAGAAACTTTCTGGTTCTGTGTACTCTCTCCTCCACCGTCGCAAAACAGGATGGTTGCTACCGCATCGCTCTAATATGACCTTGAGGTTAAGGTATCGCATTCGAAACCACAGAATAGTTCATTTTTCTCCGGTGAAAATACCATCGGAGCTGAGTCTCCAGCTGATTTTGGAGATGCGTATCTGCGAGCCTGTCTGTATTATGTGCTTCTTGGTGTGAAACAGGCATGTGGTTGATTCTGGTGCACGATTATCCGCTTCACATAGAATCACCACATATTCACCTCTGAAAAAAACTAGCTGTAGCCTCTTGGTCCCAATAATAATTTTACTAATAATGTCATCGCAATATACCATGAAATAACTATTAGAGGAAAACTCCTTGACAGGATGACAATTTATTTGTGTTGCTAAGCAAAATATGTAATCCAATAGCTCACCTGAATTTCCGGAGAAACCGGGGTTGGCAATCTGGTGTGGTTTCCCAGCAGATTTGCCAAACTGGCGAAAACAGGCTCCGTTGCGAAAGCCAAGGTGTCGCTGTGAATATAATAAACAGAAACGGCATAAGAAGCGGGGCAGTTATGGTCAGAAACAGCTACTCTCTAGTTACTTCAGCTTCGCAATTACCGAGTAGTATGGCATTGTATCTGGATGACAGGACAAAATTTCCCCAGAAGCACAAGACCGGTTTCGCAATTATTGTTGCTAATCAGGTATGCATACCCGATACTCTTCCGCCAATCATCCCTATACTTGAGCACTCTACAGTTGGCTTACAGCTGTAATCTCATTTGGATCGAATGGAGCGTGGATGAACGGGGAATCCATTTTTAGTATCCTACGGTGATTCTTCCAAAGTTAATTCGTCGGTTAACACGGCTTACCGCTTTGAAAACTACGGATTATGGTAAGCATCGATGATAGAGGACAGGCTCAGGTTACATAATCCTAAAGGGGGGTATCGGAATGAGCTTTTCGAGTTGACCAGGATTTCGCACTTTGCTTCCTCTTCCTCAAAACCTCACTGTGATGATATTTTTTTCAACTTCGTTGAATAAACACTTACTCCGTATAGATATGTTTGTTAAATGCAGCTTGTTAGCTTTGGTCATCGTATGACAGATGGAAAACATCGGCCCTAAAAAGTTTACTGAACGCGGAGACTGGAATGATGCACAATTGCAGAGGCAGTTCTGGTACGCCACGGCAGTGTTGCAAATAGATGTAATCTTGAGAAAATGCACACATTTTATCCCAAATCAGTCAATACGTTGACAGTGAGAGAAAGAGTACAGTTGGATTTGCCTCGTGTGATAGTTTTGGTCTTCCAATTTCTCCCGGTTTCAGACGAACGAATGAAAATTGTTTGCCTGAGGGTGAGCACGGCTGAAATGTGTCTGATTGAATCAGTTGGGGTTTTGTTTCGCTCCATCCCTTCGATCAGTAGGCTGTTGAATCAAAACGAACGTGGTCCCGAATCGTTCCGCACCACCAGTAACACGGCGTCGCTCCAATGCCTGAATTCAATATGAGATTTTTGTTTTGATTACAAGCATGACCAGCTGGATTGACGGCAAACCAGTTGAAGCATGAATTTCACGGACTTAGTCGATCAGCACGGTCAGTGCACCAATTATTACGATCATTATCATTGGTCTATGAAGACGTCACGGTAACTACGTCATCTACGACGCCTACCAGAAGCTCTATTGCCTTTGCGCAAAGAAGGCGTAGTCTTACTATAATACGTTCTAATAAAATAATAACCATCAAACTATTATCTATACTTTTGACGTTTCCAGGTTTTGAGTGGCATCAGCAGACGAATCCGTTAACGATAATTTGTTAACCAGTGATTGGTGAGACTCTGAAAAATGAATGATCAACAACGTGGTCAATTTTGTGGGGAAAATCTAGGTTACTTTGGTATCATTAACTACAGCAAATGAAACCAGCGCGTTTGGGGAAAGGCACGAGTACCGGAAATGTTTGTCACCGCCGAAAAAACTGCTCCCCCCTTTTCGTCTTGCGCAACGTTGTGATGTATTTTGTGAAGTGGAGGACTCTCTAGGATGAAATAAAGCTTCGATCTGTGGATTGGTCAATGCTCTCAAGAACAGGAAGTTCTGTTGTTTGAATTACCAGGCGACACCAGAAGAACACGTGATTTTTCATGTTTCCGGCCCCCGAGAGATCAACCTGAGATGTTTCACAAGCTGCTTGCTAGGTCGTGGCTAGTTCAGTGTCACTGGTAGAACGAGAACATTTTTCATCTTCCGGTGGTCAAAGTTATAAGGTTTTCAGAGGCATAATTAGCATTGGGTCTGTTGAATCATGAAACTACGAGATTTTTATTAAACGATTATGGAACAATTGTAAGGAACTTGTCGAACTGAGCACCACAGTCCTTTATAATACAGAATAGTAAATAAGGCTACAGTAGTCCAAAATAAAAATGCATTCGATAGTTTCATAGGGCATGAGATAGAAGGTAGACCATTTTGCCAGCTTATTCAGTGCATGTTCTTCAGGCAGGTAATCGCGCAGTACACATGTAGCACAAAGCAAGCTAGGGTTCAGAATCGTTTTCCGTATTCCCCAGTCTGACCTCAGTATCTTCCAGTTACTTCGTCAATTCAATTATTTTGATCTAAGGTAACACTGACGGAAGATTTCACGGATACCCAGTGGCCGAGACTGCGTCCGGACAACAAGACTCAATATCTTAGTCTTTGTTTATCAGATTTACTCTGTCAAAGCTTTTAGCCTTTTGCAAAGCATTACTGACATACATGCCGATTCAAAGATGTGCGTGGAAATTGATAGCCATCTAATGTTATCGCAAAAAGTAGGAGTTTCGGCTTATAGAAGACTGAGTATCATGCAGTATAAACAATCAGATCACCACTGGAGATTACGAAAGTAATGTACCGCTATGTTGCTCGTGTTAGGGTTCATCCGCGGTGCACATCCATCGAGAACCTACTGGAACTTGAATCAGGATTGAAGCGATATGATTTGAAAACTGAACCATTGGAAGATCCGGTCTACCTACCAAGATTCTGTCGAGCAATAAGACGGCATCGTGAATTACCAAGTAAATGTAAACTCCCAGTACTTACATTCAAATAGTACCCCAGCTGTGTAGTCTACTTATAACAGAATGACCTCTTTGGACTAAGGGTCCTACAGATGAGTCATCCTTACTAGGTGTCATTCGCTGTGTGGTCAGCTGATTCTCGCCCGATAAAATCAATGTCAGAAGAGCACCATCTTCTTTCACGTATATGTTCACCAAACCCATTTGAGACAATCCGGACAGTTTGATATTTAGGCATTCCAATCACGATCGTCCATCCCTATTTCGAGTCCCCAAAGAGTCTTGGTGGACTGCCCTACCTCTCACACGTGCTTGATTTGGTGTTAATCACTCCGGGCCTAACTGCCTGTCTCGTAGCTTTCAACATAGTCCGTGTATGAGAGGAGCGGAAAAAAGCCACTGAAGATTACGGATTAATAATCCTTACTGTTTTGAACAAACAGATCAACAAAATGTGATTTAGATAATTCGTATTATCCCGTTAGGTCAGAGTACAAAATAATTTATGACGGGCTTTGGATATGTGGCGGAATAACTCAGAGAATTTCGAAGCGCTATCTTGTCTTAGCCGAATTTAGATCACTTACCCATTCTCTTCAATCTGATGTACCACACGAAGTAGGTAGCAGTGTTTCAACTGGGACAAAATCTTCACCTCACGTTTGAGCATATTAGTGACAATATCTCGTCGTCTCGGTTTATGCAGTTTGTCCGCGATATATTTCTCAAACAGGAATACTGAGCAAATCTTTTGGCGCCCGGTGAATATGGAAAAGGGAAAAATTATGAATAGAGAAATCGACTAATCAGTGTTATGAAACGTTGTACAGGTTAGAAACTCGAACACTCTGTGACAAGCAATATCTTCTTTATTAAATGCTTTTTGCCTATCGATCTGGGGGAAAAACAGTCAGTTAGTTAAAATTATAACGATCTGATCATGCTAGGTTCCATGGAGTGTCGTTTAACTTCATGCTCGGCGCCTCATTATCAGTAAAGTTTACCGTCTCACTTGGGGTTGTAGCAAATAAAGACTCCATTCTTTTCCCCCGAAAATGTTCGAAATTCGGCGGTTAGTTTTCAGAATGCTAAATGCACTAAAATTTCCTGTGAAAAGGACTAAATTTTCAAAGCTTAGAATCACTCCTCTAAGGAATATCCGATTCGGAATGCACTGAATTCATTGTTTATTATCTACTCGTGATCATTATAACATGCATTGTGTCCGTAGTAGTATCCGGTGATGAAAGTTTATGGTTCTCAACGGACATCTCCATGGATGTAATAAATTCAGCTCATAAATTCAAAGCCAATAAGATCAGTAAAAGAGATCTAGAAGGCCACTTTATTATTCTGAATTTTTCAAGTTCATTTAATCTTGCTCTTTTTACTCAAAATACCCGTCTAAAATTTTTCGGTTTACGAACATTTACCCGACAGTTGTGTCCGTATCCAAGCTACGTAGCTGTAACATTTTGCTACGGACTTATTTGTCCTGTGACCAAGTTGTTCAGCCCTGGCGTTTGATCCGTAATTCAGTTAATGAACATTATGCATGCCCGGAATGATTTGAGCAATCGATTTAGACCATACAAATAAACTCAAGTGTTTGATCTTTCACTCACGAGCTTTTACCGCTGATATGGACGGAGTTCATTTGTGTCAAATACATCTTTGAAAGTTTTTTTAATAAATTGAACAATCATGAGAAAATTGGAAACGGTCCACCTTAGATTCATAAGATCTCAGTGCATTATCAGAGAAGAGTATTTGCTTCAGTAGGTAAAGACGTACGTTGGTGGATCTCTTGCGGTACCATCGGAGCAGGTTTAGAAAGGGGCTGAGTGACATAAGCACCATGTTTTAAAATCATCAGTGGCTTGCAGTAAAATCTTTGTGATGTCACGGTAATACCATTTAGCAGAACTAATTTGTGTGACTGGGACACGGAAGGCTTTCACTTTACGGGAATATTGTAATGACTGTAACACAGCACTATTGGTGTAAACTATGATTAGCCACAGTGTTGGTTACCGTGACCAACCTTTCTCAGGTTAGGAATAATTCATACGCTATAAGGATTGAAATTCAATTGGACCAAAGAAAAAGTACAAACCATTCGACAATACAGACCTAGCGAAACTGGAACACTACTCAGATATAGTCCCAGCTGAAAAAAGCCAAATAAGCTTGGGTTTTTGTGCAGTAATGATTGTGCTCGTGCGCTCGATGCCAATGGGAAACTTTGTGCGTCACAATCACCCTCTATCTTATTTTCTCTGCCATGTTTATTTAGTATGTTTCTGGAAATACCCAGTCAGGTGAGAACCAAAGCATCGATCTGCTCTCAGGCAGTAGATTTTCGAACCTGGGAACGAGGGAGATAATGATTTATTAGGTAAAAATCTAGTTTTAACCATCTATGACGTTAGTACTGCATTTGATTATCCTACAAGAGTGGATAGCACAAAACCACGTTAGGTTCATCCTTTCATGCGGCTCAGAAAAATGACCATTAGGGATGGAAAAAAAGAGAATACTCCCAGTGCATGATCCCTTAATCTTTCGTGTTATTATTTTTTATGGCAAAGTACCGGGTGAGCAAGGCTGGTGTTAGGCGCAATGTGTTTCGAATTATAACTCAGTGAGAGGAATAGACGCCTACTCCAACTGGTGGGATGTGATTGGGACGTGGCACTCATGTACACGGGTATACTTCCAGTTACTTTTTTTCTACGCAGGTAATAGTTGCAGAATAGGTCCACGTGGTCAGTACACTTCGTGGCCGAAAGATATGAAGTCATGACAAGACGTTTTGGCCGAGTAGGGTATTCTGAGCTTCTTGGCTGGAATCAGGAATACCTGCACACTGCATAATAATGGGAAATGAAGGACATGGAAAGGTCCCGGGGTTGGTGGTATTATTGCATTTGATTCCATCTTCCCGCCCAATAATTGCCAGTCATAGGCACCTTTTCTGTCAGTTTTCTTTTTTAACTTCGTTTTGTTTCGTTCTGGACTGGAGGATGCCACAAGGTAGCCACCAAAGCCAGCATAGAAATGTGCGAGGGAGCCCGCTGAAGTCAAGGAATTTAACTTGAAAAATAGCACCCACAGTGAAAACTTAAGCCCAAATGAAGAGAAAGAGGTTGTTAACATTTCAAATGTATGGACGTCACTAACGAATATGGAAGCCAAAATTCATAATGGCGTCTAACCTCGTCACCACTGTCTCCGTTAATGGAAACAGCTGTAGTTGAAAGAACCACTTCCACCGACGCCAGATTTGCATACGCATACGGACTATGGGACATCCGATGACTAGTACTTGATTCCCAATCATTCGGCTGTAGATTTTCCGCCTATATACGTAACCGGAAGAAAATAAGTGTTCAGGTTATTCTAATTTGCGCCGACAACGCCGTGTCATTTGCACAACTATTTCCAAGTGCAGAGAAGCCATCGTGCATTGGCCTTTCATTCCTTTGGACTGATTACTGATTATTCTATTTTAACTTGCAGTTTGTTGAATGACGACAAACAGAGTCAAACAGAAACCTTCACGTTCACTTTTGTGTCGGATGTGTGCCAATTTCGAAAGCAGCGATAACTGGGCTAATAAAGAGAAAACACATATATTTAAGGCTTGTGACTAAGAAAATCTTTCTGAAGACTAAATCCAGTAAATGGCTTTGCAGATCCAATTAGGCTTTCTTGTTTATTGAGAAGCACTCCTATATTTTACGACGAGCGCGTTTCTCACTATGCACTTTAATTTGTGAAGTGCATGACTGAACCTAAACAGGTGCACTCAGAGTAATTTACTATGGCCGTATTCTTTCAGGTGAGTACACTGTTGCATTGAATCGGCTTTTGCCATTTGATAATTTGTCATTCGAATGTTATGTTTGCTGTTGGTAATTAGGGCCAAGTCAGGCACACCATAACTTCACTAGAACGTATCTACATGTAATCAAAGGTTTTCTTTACAAAGACCAAAAGAAAATATCAGAGAAGATGAAAGCAGTACAATGCGTCTTTGAGAATTTAGTTGCTGTCATAGTGTAAGCTCTCGGCCTCCGTCCGATCAGTGATCCCAGCGAAAATAAAAAGACGAGTTATTCACCCTCATCTTGTCCATACTAACCCATTTATTTTTTTTTGCGCATGTTTGGTGAGCTATATAGGTAGAAGGACATGACAGTTAATAAAAAGGATCGAAGAGCACAAACCAGCTTGGCTGACGACGGAAGACAGAAGATCCATTATCAGTGCAATGGCGACGCACCTTGCGGGCACTGGATATAACCTAAACGAGGACAATTTCAAGTTGGTCCACAGAATCCCTACGAAGGCTCCAAAAGTTGCACGAAAGCGGCATCCAGCAACGGCAGAATTCGTAGCGATCAGAATACTCAATCCTTTGCATTGTTCTCAAAATTTTTTCGGTAAAGCACTCAGGCTGCCCTGGCTGCGGTGCAAGACTCACTTTGGAATTCATTTTAACCCAAGCGCTGACCCTTTGGTTGAAAACGAAAATGGATAATCCCCGAAACCCATGTTTAGGGCTCGTTTCGCCAACCGCGGAACCACTACAATCCCCGTCCTATCCTTCCTAACTACGCAATACCAATTTTGATGGATACCCAATCATATTTTTACGCACAGACAATGTTTGTAATTTTTGCTTTTTTAACCCGAAAATATAACAGTACTAAGGGCAAATAGGATGTTACCGAAAACGAGCATGTTCGTTTTTCGTGTTTTCGATGCTTAATGCTAGGTAACACGCAAATATTCTCCTGGCAATTTTTAATTTTGTTGGAATAGGGTTGCCTCGTTCTCAAGAGCAGTAGTTCCATTCCACACTGGTTTATCGTTGCAAATATCCATTCGGCACAAATATAAATATGAATGTAAAGACCGTCTACCACTGTGGCTTCCGGATTAGTGTGAACACGCTGAAATCTGCGGTAATGTACGTAGCTGCAGAAAGATGAGCTTCCAAAATTTCACCACTGTGTTGCTGGTTACCAGTCTACAAGTCCAAGTGTCGGTCAACAACAAATTTGTCAGCAGAATTGAACTAATTGCTAATCTGATGTTCTTGAATGTTGTTGCATATATATGGCTGAGGATGATCATCAGAATAGCCGTTGCAACGGCCTGAAATGGCTTCTAGGGACAACTCAGTGGTGGCTCACTTGTGGTTAATAAACAAACAATCATTCGGTGGAACATTCCGTCATTCAAGTGAATGTGAATTTCTCCTTTGTGCTTTCGTTCGAATAAAATTTGTTCTGCGCCTGTTTTGCTCGTATGAATTTCCCGGATTCCAAGGAGGATAGGTAATCGGACAAATTACCACAAAAATTCCAAATATCAGCAGTTCATAAATGAATTCCCCACAAACTGCGTACCCTGTGTCTTTGCATTCTGCTCGTTTCTTTCAACACTCACCAGTACCCGAGATCGACTAACCAACGGTGATTTCCTTCCCATAATAATCGAGTGTTTTTATGAATTCCCCTGGGAAACGAGATTTTCGATACTTACCCTAGCTGTTAGGTTACGAAACACTTAGCCCTTTAAGGTCCATGAACTCGTCGGTGTTTATAGTTGTTAGCTGTGAGTGAATCAGTCGGTCTTATTAGCAGTTCAACCGGTCACACCAACACATTTAGCAATATGTTCCACAAACAGTGTCGCTAATTACTTTCTCACCCCTAGTAATTTATTTGCGGTACCAAACAAAACGCTACCCTCATTCTCACAAGGTGACCTCAAATTCAACCCTATTTTTATCTGTGTACTTTTGTTCGTGTTTGGTCTACTTTTTAACATGTAGTCGGTAACAGTGCAGCTGAGGTCGATACATATACTCGGTTTTGTTGTCGATTTTGCATCCATTGACTAAGAGGAACGTGCTAATTGTATGTTTATATCTTCGTGGCTTTGCCATCTGGAAATACTGTGTTAGGTGCATCAGACTGTGGCGAAAAGCATAAATGTGATAGATTTATCTTGACCCATAGATGAATACTGCCAGATTAAAACGTTGGGTTTACTACACCGTTAGAGGTGTCTTGGGTTACGTTAAACAAGCCACGGAAAAATAAAATGCTTAGTAAGTTGGTACTGTGACTTGGAATCGGTAGACTCACTGGAAAATCTTACAAAGCTGATAGTATTCCGGAAAGACTAACAGTAAACTAGCTGATGGGAATTTCTTTAAATTAATGGTACGGTAGCCTAAGACATCGCAATAATTTCCACAAATTGAGTCAAAATTCTTTTGGGTGGTTTCACGAAAGGATGATTTTGTACCAGATACAGACTGTGTGAATACTGGATCCTTACAGACAAATAAACGGTATGCTAGAAATAAAACAGTGCATGTTCACACTCGTAGATGGCCAGCTGAAAGTTGCTTGCCATTCAATGGCACATTAAAAGAACTCTGATGATTTTACGCATTTATTATATCAAATTCAGCGGGGACAAAAAGACCGCTCTTGCAACAGGGCACAATATACACATCGACATTTCTATTCTGGCACTAACTGCACACACGTGTATCGTTTAAAGTGAGCAAAATTACGGTAACAAACAAATAGATGTAAACGAAATTCCCAGATTCCACTGAGCCGGATATGGACCAACCGGGTGACACCCCAATTCACTTTGACTCAGTCCTTTCTTGCGACTGTAGTATACAGAGACTTTTAAGATATGCTGGTAGTGTGTTCCCAGGAAATTTCCTGTGGGTACATCTGGAACAACAACCGTCAACCAAAGAAAAAATCAGGATTCCGAAAGAGCGGGAAAGACAATTCTCACACCAACCAACTTGATGCACCAGATCAGAACCCCGGAATAATTATTAATTGTCACTCTTCGTTCAAGATGACAAGCCACGTAAAACCACAGTTTACTACGCATGCTATAAAAATTCTTATATTGATCAAACTTACCAGTTGCACTACAGTCCCTCTAGAGTTCACAGTTCGGAATCAAATATTACCGTTCAACTCAGCGCTACGAAACTTTCCGTTTTCATCTGTTTCCTAGAAACACTTGACTTCTTGATCATTTATATGCTTCTTCAACTTCACTCTCAGGGCCACTTTGGATGGTCCTTCAAGCGTGAAGGTGGTATTTAAGAAAACAGGTTATACCCCTTCCACTGAGTGACATTAAGATATAAAGGGATCCATCTCACTTTAGTTCTGGGGGTTAGTAAAGCGATATGACATGTCGATCTGAAGTGAATTTGGATTTTCTAGTCTGGAAAAAGCAAAGTTTTCCACATTCAAGAATACTGTATTTCGACAAACTTGTAGCAGCTATGCGACAATAGACAGACAGTATCACGGGAGCACAAAAAGATAAATTTCTACACTAGTATGCCTAAAGTATCGTCATTATCATTGCCGGCTATGTAAGAAAAAAGGAATGCTATGGTTTACGGTTCGAAGACAATATTTGGCAGAGCTATAGGGATTGGGACGAGAAATTCATCCGTCGCTTCACTAACAGATTGCATATCGCCGAACACCAGGTGCAACGTGATTCGTCGATTTCAGTTATTTTTGAGTGGAGCCTTCAGCTTTGCTCTTTCAGAACAACAGCGAGAAATCCATTTCCAATGTAAGTTGTCAAATAATTGCTTTTGCCACTGGTTTGGAAAAAAAGCTCGGTCAGAGAGAATATCGCTTAGATGCATTATTTGAAAAGCAAAGTATTTCATTGATCGGCGTAAATCTTTTGGAATATCTACGGGATAGCTGACCAAAAAGGACGAGGACCTAACGAGGTTCGGACTGTATCGAAAAAGCCATACCTAGAGTTAAATTACTCACAATAATCGAAACAACTGTTCAAAACATTTCTGCCAACAGTGCCGTGCTTATGACATTATATTTTCTCGTATAGTTGATAAAAATTCGGTAATCTTTCTGAGCCAATATTACAAGCTATTGTAAAAATCGTCATGCCAACCAGAGGGTGCAAATAAAGGCTACTCCTTACTAAGTTGTACTCAGTGTTTAGGCTCACGAATAAATAGCACAACCATAGTAAAGCAGTTCTAAAGACTTCCCAGGAATTACTGGGTGTGAACTTGTAATCTGTTCCAGCTTTGCCAGCATGCGGGGGGATAAATTCAGGCAATTGGCAAGCTATTGCGAGGGGTAACAGACACTTTGCCTCACTAACTAGTGTGTCAACTTCCGGTCAGTGGAAGAAGACCTATCAAAATTGTGTTCTACCCGACAGTCGATCTTCATAATGAGTGTTTTATCTCTGCAGTACCGGTGGGCATTGCGGATGGTTTACTGCTTGCCAGAATGAACCAACGAACAGCTATTTGACGTGTTCACATACTGGCAGTGGGTGCCGTCCCGGAATCGTACTATTCCGGGGCAGTCCCAATCAGTTATTGCTGAAATGTGTTTGGTTTTCTTTTCGAGTGAGATGTGGCGGGTAACTGATGAACTCCATCACGGGACGGGGTACGGAAATGAAAAAATAACTGAACAA
Source organism: Fasciola hepatica (assembly GCA_948099385.1). Lineage (NCBI taxonomy): Eukaryota > Metazoa > Platyhelminthes > Trematoda > Plagiorchiida > Fasciolidae > Fasciola > Fasciola hepatica. The sequence goes on from CANUEZ040000179.1 coordinate 5,614,700, forward strand.
TAACAGTTCATTAGTAAACAAATGAAAATGGCCACTTGAACATGTGCTGCCAAGAAGGCAAACAGTACATAAATAACCACCCAGATAGTTTCCACAACTGCATAAGATCATGGAGCATTTGATCGCCTCCACATTTCTTACCGACCTTTTATTGCTGTTGGCATTGGCAACTACCGGGCTAGGTGACCTCAGCGTTTAATGTTAGGATAGCAGTTGGGTAATAATCGAAAATAAGAATGTTCAACGATGCTACCCAGCTATTATGTTTTCCATTGTCTCCTGGACTGAAAGGACAGTATGCTCAACTCTTACACATTAATACTTTACGGTGAATTGTTGGTCATGCATGACTTACGACAAATACAGCGCTAGGAAAGGCGAATTCAACTGCATCCCTTTCTCACAAACGCAGTTGGCTGCTGATTAGAAAAGACTCATATGATTCGGAACAAATTCAGATAAGTGAATTCTGTACGTCCGCAGACATACTAGGAGTACGCAGACGCACGCCGACCAGTGGTCGACTATGTCACAGTCAACACAGTACCAAATTAGGAAGAAAATGTCAACAATGTGAGCATTCTGCTCAAGTAAGGAATCAAAATATCAAACGGAATCCATTTTCACAGTCATATTCTGATATTATTGGAAAGTCGACACATTCTAATTCAGTTCACTTCACCTTTTCACGACTTCAGTTTAGGATTCTCAAGCGATTTCCATTGAAAACGAGAGAACGGAATCCTTTCATTGTGATGACTGAACACCCGTGTTTTTCGATAAGAACAAGGATACCAACATTTCAACTTTAAACACCAAGGCTCTGATGAATGTATACGTATCATGTAGTCATTCTGCACCAACAATGAACAGAATCAGTAACGTTGGTAATAACGTTTGTTCGTCATGGGCGTGCTCGCTATACTCGCAAAAGAACCATGCAAATTATGTGATATCCATTGCTGGGAACGATTGGTTTTCGCAACGGAGAATCAAACCTGTAGTGTGAGAAGCAATATTTCAAGGAATTCATCACAAAACGAAGGAAATTATGGCAACTGCTCTCAGGTCTTCCATACTTCAAATGGAACGTTTGATATATGCTTAGAAAATCAGTTAAACTTTTAACAAATGTACAAAGTCTGCTTCCCACACTTTATTCACTTGACCCAGCACAAGGCTGTTCGCCTCATCAATGACCCTATCCTGTGCAGCAGTTCACATTTGCCGGCTTACAGATGGGTGCACTATTCACTTCTACCAATCAGTAATTAACTTTTTGGGTCAGTATGCGTGATCCGTCATCCACCTCATCGTACATGAGCTGCTAATCATTCAAAAAGTGTTTTTTCATCCTTCATTATTTCTGAACTCGAGGGAAAAACAATGAAAATGACGTTCATTTTCCGTTTCGGTTACCACCCGAAGACCTTGTTTCCGTAAAACTAAGATCATCAAATCGATTTTTGTTCAAAGAAGCCTAAACTGTTTCACCAGCAGAAGAGACTCATTCGGTAGGTTGTACGCAAGTTTGTGTATTTAACTACGTGTTTCAAATAGTACTAACTGGAGGTCTACACCGTTGCCATTTCAGTCAACTCACCGTTAGGCCCACGTACCTGTAGCATCTAACATGGCACAATCAAGGATAAATTCGCGTTTTAGACAACCTGACTGTGAGTGTCCGATTGGAACAAACATTCCATAAATAGCCTAAAAAGGTACGACTACTTTGCTAGATTTACAAATACCTCATAATTCCTTTTGCCGATTTCAAAAGCCATCACAGCCTTGATGTGTTTCCCTTGTTGGCAATTACTGGTTGGCCAGTTAAATCCGCCAAACAGTACATTATCAGCGGTGGATAGCGCACGGATATACAGGAGTAAATCATGCTTTTTTCAACTGGAAGTCCAGAGTGTACGTCGTATGATGTTTGAGCTGCCTTGGGCTGACCAAAAGTAAGAAAGTATGACTACTACCGGTTCTAAAGTGAAGAAAGTTGAGTATTTAGAGATGAAGCGAGTACCACTTCAGGTACGGTGCTTTAGGAACCAAAGGCTCTGATGTGTATACATATGAAAACAGATATTTCTTACAGAAAAGTATGATGGTGTGCTTCATATCAAACTTCCATCTTAGAATGGTACCAGCGACATCGTAAAACGGATGTAAGAATGACACTTCAGGTCATTTTTATTGACTCTTTTTTCTATCCAGCAAATAAAGGACAAATTATGGACTGGGAAGTTTCCTACGTCGTTGTGATTGGGAAACTGAATCCAAAAACGTGGATGCACAACCTTCATCGTCCACTTTTCAGCACAACTAGTTACCATTGCCGTAATTCTTGGTCGGTGTCCATGATGACATGCATTGTGATCTAAACTTAATAAATTTACACACTTACAAATGATTACCAATCCCTTGACAAATAAACAATTTTCATCTCAAAGTTTCCCTTCGAAAGAGGGTCCTCTTTAACTGTTAGAACCTACAAAAGTCGTCAAACTAAGTGGTTGCGCATTCCTACGTGATAGCTCTCAACTATGAGGAAAATTCCGTAGATAACGTTTCCTCAATTGCTCTTTATTCTGGAACAAAAGATACTGCATACTGCTGCTGGACTAACTGGGCCGATTTGTGGTCGATTTTAAGATGGGAAAATTTCCCCGACTATAAAGCACAATTTGTAAAGCTATGGGGGAACATTGCCGAGTGCCTCATACTAGATAACTATCTAATAGAAGCATCACTCTGGTCATAAATATGTGGTATTTAGCGAAAACATTGATTGGCTGGGATTAGACGCAGAGAAGAACTCATAATAGAAGTGCATACAAATGTTAAGTGTTCGGCCACGTCTAGTTTCTGAACAACCAACTTTCGATCAAGTCATTCTAGGCGTTTGATCATGTATAAAAGGAAAAATGAGAAATTTCGATAGGAACTATCACGTGATGTTACCAATAGGAATGATAAGTAGGTAATATTGGAGGCATTATTTACCACGGAAGTATAACTTGGCTTGGGCACAAATAAGGCTTTTGGATGAATATATTTTCTAGCAAAAAAATTAAGCCAACGTCTAGAACCTGAAAATTCTTTGTTTACCATTATTTTGAAAAAGATTGATATTTCTTTCTCAGAATCAGTGCGTCTAACAAGTAGCAGTTTATTCGAAGTTTTGACACTACAATCTTTTTCGTAATCTTTCACCCAATTGTAGATATTCGTCCATACTTGGGCCTGTCTGTTCACATTCGTCATTGTTGCCAACTTATGTGGAACCTTACTGCGTGAATTTTACCGTGCAAACTAGGAAATGATGTATGTAAACGTACCCCCTACTGTCACAGCACCTGGGTTGAAGCGCATCATTGTGTTAGGCGTTAAGATAGTTTATTTTGGGAATGCGATTTCCCTCCATCATGAGGACAAAATGCTCTGCTCACTTTCAACAATAGGCTGAGACAGAAACGAAATCATCATTTAACCTCCTTGGTTGATTGCGTCGCTGTACCCCATTGTATTGTGAAAACAGAACTTTCCAATCTAGTTTGATGGGTCGAAGTCACTCATAAAGCAGCAGCCCAGGTCGACTTTGCAGGAATTCCACTGATAATAGATTGGTGGTTTTTCCGCGTCGACAGGTAGTGATTAGCCAATTCACGTCAACTTGGAACTTGAAAGTGCCTTCATCAAGATGCAATACCATTCTACCAGCAATAACAATCGAAACTTGGGTTCACGCATCAGTTGCCCTTGGTTAACTGATGAAATAACTGGAAAAATCACCGTGCCTTTCCAAAATGGACTCTCTATCCATATATGCCCTTTACAAATCGAATGAGATTAGGATGATGCACATAGTATGGACTGCTCAACTATGGGATGATTGGGCAGAAGAATACCAGGTAAGCATACCTGTTGAGCGGTCACAACCGCGAAATTAACGGTGTGCCTCCGGGGGAAGTTCCTCCAGTCATCCGGTTGCAAAACTATACTACTTACACCAAAACTTTGTTTGTCTGTGAAGAAAACATAGGTACGTTTTTTGTAGAGATGTTTACAATCTTTGAAGAAAAATTAACTCAAACCGTGAAAGACAATTACCAAATTCAACCGATTTTGCGAGATTCTAGAGAAAGTGGTCAATAATCCGTACGAAGCTACTTCCCCCATATATTTGTTTGACTCAGGTGAAACACAAATGAACACATTCTGAATGGTCGTAGTTTATTATCTGGTCTCTAATTATATAAAACTCAGAGAATTTTCCACTTAAAAAGCTTATTAGGATTGTCCGTTTGCAGTGAAGTATCCGCATAGCATAGGATTTTTTTTCCAACAATAGGAAGTAAAGTTCTATCATACAGAATGTAACAAACTGTAACCAGTCAACACGGTTGCTGTGAAGAAACAAGCAAGGCGGACTTGGTCATTTTCTGACTTGACGCTAACTAAGACTTTGTCGCTACATCTGGGAAAGCCAGTCCCGAGGTCAGAATATCGAAATGTGCATCCCGTGGTCCCGGATTCCCGTGTCCCCATTGAGAAGAATAAGTAGCTGGTCACTGTCCCGTAAAAGATGCTGTATCGCTGTTGCAGGGAATATGAAGGAAGTCCCGTCGATGCTACTTTTTATGAGTATAGTACTGAGTACTATAACAGTGAAACCGCTCGTAGTTCGCTAGACAAAAAATCCCACACAAAATACATTTTTGGAATTAAGACGGCAAATGCGTAATCACGGGTTTTATTTCAGTTTCGTAAACTGGTTTTTCGTAGTACTTTAGAAAACTATAACATGTTGTCTGAACTATAAAATCAGTGGATTGTCCCTTACAGGTTTTGAATACGATAACCATGGGGGTAATCTAAAGCCCATGAGAAGAGATCTCAAGCAATTTCACATGTAAACTACTTCCGGTAACCAGACCAAATTGGAGTACCAATGGCAGACCGAGAGTGATTAGTCCAACGGTTTTATTGGGGTACTGGATGGAGTGCCAGTTGTCCATAAACAATGCATGCCGAATAATAGGAATACGTGGCGTCTCTCGTAGTTACGAACAAACGAGTTAATCGTGATTCTGTAGGTGAAAATGTAAACACAAAACTGCCATGAAAACGGTGGGATTATAAACATGTAAACAGAAATCAAAAGGGGTTATCTAAGTACGTACGGAGCGAATTCAAAAAAGACGACAGACCGCGTATTCTAACCTTCTACCTAGTGAGCATCATGAGCAGACTGTACTAAACTCAACGGGATATTTTTACTTAAGAAATCTTTTGAATTCGTCTATTGATCACGTAAGTATAAACACAGGAAGGCATCTAATTACATGGAAAAATATGTCACAACTGGGATCCTATAAATTCCGACTAGTAATGAAGTTTACCAACTTGAAGATGAAACTGTGAGCAGGGATAGCTCACCATACGTCGTGAGAACAACACATCGTTGATAAACTTTCACTGATGTCCTCGTATATATCGTACGAATAATGATACACGTCATATTTGAGAAACAATTGAGCATTGATTTCTTTTTAGTAGATGACCTAGAAAGAAGTTTTGCATAATAATGGCGACAAGCTTATTCATCATCTCTTGGACAGGGGTTTCCTTCAATTGTGGCACCACAAATTGTTCCCTGAACTCCAAATTTTCCACAAAGGCTGGAACAAAGCGTCGTGGAGACAGACTAGCAGATATGACTAACGTAGTGACGGACGTTTATAGAAAAGCTTCACCGTACCTTTTTCGACATTGCACAGGACATAATTTGACAGCTCAAGCCGAAGTAGATCGTGTACAATTATGTGAAGATTAGTCTTTGAAGTGAGACACGCGTGATCAATAATTCAACAAAGATTTCTGGTTAGCCGTACCAAGCTCAAACTAACTTCGCTGATTTCACGTCACTGAGTGAAAAAGATAAACATTACGAATCTCCCCCGGCCTTTGTACTTACCCCCTTTTATTATGTAATAATGGCGAAACATTTCGGGAAAGAATTAGTAGCTGCTCTTTGCGGAAATTAACGGGCGGTATAAGCTAGAGCAGGATTCGAATACGGAACCAAGGGTTCCAGAGCCTATCTTGAAGACCGCATCACCAATATTAAGGACAGTAAAATTCAGTAATTCAGAATACAATAAACGCAAAATCCTTGGTTCCTTTGTCTCGTTTTCAAACAGAACATGCACTGTTATCCGGCGGCCAATTATCTGAAGAAAATATTTCTAATCTTGTGAAACGACTTCGGGTAAATTTATTTGTGCAGAACTCGAAACTTTCTTAAAATATTTTCAAGGGATAATGAAGTGTCCTATTGAACAGTGTATTTACCAGAACCACTCTATAGAAGTCCATCATAGCGGAATGATTGTTTTTCAGTAATTCATTCTCAAGGAGTTTACAAATAACTTGGAAGACATTAGACAAAACACCATGCCAACAGACACGGAATAAACTCCAGCCATGTGCAGTGGTCCATCAACAGGCCATTGGAATCAGGAAGCTCACCCCAGACCTTAGCACCAAAAGAGTTCAATCCGGGCAATTAAACTTTCATGGCCTGGGATCAATCGAGGCCGAATGAATCTGTCATCCGGTCACCCAGATAGACCCAAGTTAGATTAGCCAGTCACTTGACAAGGACAATTTGACTCCTGAACTATCCCTGCCCATGATTGGTTTTTCTTCCATGTGTATTCGTATAAGCTTTTGTCCAATGTCTTCCACGTACTTTGTAGGCTGCTTTGGATTGAATCACTGGTAAACAATTGTTCCACGAAATTGGACTTCTATACGATAGAATGGGTATTTTTCAGACAACAAAACCATGCTATTAGAAGACTGGACTGAGGAAGCACAACTGCGACTAGCTAATAGTTTGTGCGGGTTAGTTTCAGCTAACCTCAAGAACGACTACAATACGGTCGTGAACTGCAATATCTTAGTGCATGTAGTTTCTGTATATGGATGGACAAAGCTTCCCTGATGCAGTTTGACCGGCTTTCCGGTTGTTGTGAATTATTACGTGCACGCAATCGATAACCCTTCGTCTATTGATCTTCCTCCCACTTTTGTTCACACCAATCTGTTTATTTGTGGTATATTTTTCGGACAAGTGAGCGTATTCAAAGAATGGGGGGTTTTCCTCTCATACAGTAATCATTCATCATTTATTACGAAAAGTTGGTGCATTAGGCCACTGCAAATTTGCTTTATTCCAATTATGAGTTTTCAAAATGTCTATCTTCAGAGAGCTCTTATTGAGTGTCTAATTCAGGGTTGATAACTTTGAATCCAGTGCGTTAACTGTTTAGCTTCTAGAGTTAAGAGATCTAAGCGACTACTCAACTTGTACTTATGATACAAGCCGTAAAATGAATCCATAAGAGTTTGCTGCTAAAAGATCAGTCCGCTCCGTGATCTATGGAATTTTTGTGAAGCCCAACGTAGAAACTGGTAGAGCACAAGGATACAAATCCTAGCCGATGAATTAAGTTCATTGATCGGGTGAAATTACAGTTCTACGAGGACAATTTTCCCAAAATATTATTTAATCTAGTACGACATACCCAAAGAAAATGGTGTAAATCTACATTGGAAGAATTACCTTTATTCTAATAAAATTGGCAGCGCTGTTGTCAAAAGTCATCCGAACAGAGTGTAGTATCTTCTATGGTAGAGTTTTCACCTTCTCGGGGATTTTACCCTGAATCCACAAAATTACGTCCTCATTTGAGTGCATCTGGTACCCAGTAATAAAATAAGCCCAATTAGTCCCATACGAGTTCATTTTCGGCTCCCTGCGGGAAAGATATGGTATTGATGTTTTGCTGATTTGGACAATGTTTGGAGGTGATCTAAATGTTGAAAGTCTTTGGCCCCAGGCGGGATTCGAACCCAAGCATGGTACCGCGAGTGTTCTACCAGGTGAACTACCCAATTATATTTACAAGAATCAAATTGATAAAGACATGATCAATGTCGTAATTAATAAAGAACTTGCTTAAATGGATACTCGGATTTATTTCCCGAAATGATCTTAATTACGTGATATGTACATGTAAACTAACACATTATACAAGACAATTGATGTGATCGATATGAACAGACAAGTTTCACTATAAACCACGATAAAAATATGAAATTCGTTTCCTGTTTTCGAACGCGAACTCTGCTCAAGGAATGGGTCGATCAAATCTAAAAATCTTATCCAATGTTCACCCGTTTCTATCTTTTATAAAATTACCATTTACTTGATGTTTTTTCCTTCCCTAAAGAGTCCTTTCCTTTCAGACAGACAACCAGAATAAAAAAACCAAATCCTCAGTTAGGCCAGGTATACGGTTTGACCTCCGCACACAGTGAAAGTGATTAGTTGCTAAAGTAGTCATTCTATTACTAGGAATGAATAAGGAAAGATCGTCTCAGTGCTCATTCCTTTTGAGTTGATGGCCCTAAAAATGTGGACTCGATAATCTTGTGTCACTAGCTGATTTGTCTTTTATTAGTTCAGCTTGCGGGCATACATTTATCTGCCAAACGGAATGCGTGACATGATGTCCTGATATATTGTATACTACATTGATAAAGCCTGTGGACATTACAAGACATAGCTTGATACAAATCAAGTTCTCTTTGCTTTTGAAAGTTTATATTTGCCTCTGACTATGAAGCTTTCTAAATACTTTCAGCTGAAGCTTGGCTGACAAAGCTAGACACGGCACATTGGTACTGATTCTTAGTGCGACTCAGAAGAATCGATAATCAAATATCTTTGTCCTTCGAGGTTCTGAAGTGTTTTTGCGATAGTATGCTTTTATTCAATTTCCTACTGCCTATTTTACCGGAGTAAACAAGGGCTTTACAAACGGTTAGTTTTGATAAGCCCTAGGTTCGTGATGTTCTACCCTAAGAAATTGATCAGATAATGGGGTCTGAAGTTAGCGTAAGCTTATCGTGGAAGAGCGCAATTTAAGGATGCAAAACGTCACGTGACAGACTGTATGCCCCAGCCCTTGTATGTGTGATTCACCATGAGTGAATTGGTGACTTGACTATCAAATGAAAACGTTTAAGATGCGCTGAATTTGAGGTGTTTTATACATGTAAATGCTTCCAGTGTTTTATAGTACGAGGCAGAGATACTTCGAGAACAACTTCCCCTGTTTTTTATGAAAATATATTTTTATGAATCCTCATGATAGAGGCTGTCGAAAATTGGTTATGCGATATTACCTTTATATGATGCAATTAATGACTGCCTAACTGAGTTTCACCACATGGATAAAACATTCTGACCGTACCTAAATGGATTCCCGGCAGATCCCTCTGTGCATTCAGGGATGCGTTTTGCTGTCACTCGAAGCATTCACGTGATTCCTACTATTATTATTAATACTATTCTATTTGGTTGGTTGCCCGACGCACCCGCTTTTGGTTTGCCGTGCTCAGTATCAGAAATTATCATCACATGTACAATGAGTGTCGACCTCGTAAATGGACTTAGACTGTTTCGCGTGATCGGTTAATGACAAATTCGTGCAAAATCCTCATTTTTGTCCTGAAAAGTAGACAATCACACTATTTTCTGAATATATTTGTGACGAAATTGTACTGGCGATTATCGGCTTATAAAACTGTTGACCTCTACCCGGAAGTCCAGCTATTTTTGGCAAAAGTTTCTTATTGTGCGAACGGTTTATCTCATTAGGCTTACAAAAGAATAAACGCGTTCCACCCAGTTTCATATAGTCCTATTCTATAAGTCTGCATTGATTGGTGTTAACTCAGTCCAATCAGTCGGAGGTCAATCACCCTATTCTCAGACTGACTGTCTCTGAGTCCAATTAACTCAGCTTGCTGATTTATGTTTGGTTATTGTCCGTCTAGCATCACCTTGCATAACAATAACGCAGTACATTATTGTGAATAACGACGGTGTATCGGTTGTTGTTATTTTTTTTACCTTCATTGGTTTGATGTTTTGGGTGAGATTTGCACTTTATTTCAATCCTTATTTGTGTTCGTTTTATTTGAGTTAAATGTACGCAGTGTTCAAACAATCCCCGAGGAATGGGTTGAATCATGTTTTGAGATAAAGTACATTGTTCAAAGAGAAAGCAAGTTTTTCTGAGTTTAACACTATTGTAAGTACTATGTTTTACACCGCCCTTTTTCAGAGGACTTCAAAATTCACAATTCTTTCTTATTAGAAACCAAGCCCAGCAGAGGTACATTCCAGCTCAGAAGACGTGATGGAGTATACAAATTGAATACACGCATTGGTTTGATGCCAGGAGCGTAACACTGCTCTTCACATGAAAAGGATGCTGGCAAAAGGCCGGTCATCTGACGTTTCCTTATTAGCGAACTTAACGACAGTAACAAGGGTATGGGTGTTTAAATGTTCTTATGCACACGTGAATTATTTGTATGTTTTTGGGACTCAAAAAGAGCTCAACGATACTCGGTTTGAAAAACGCGACGATGGGAACAAAATATTTGCAGATTTCGATATCAACTGAATTTTCAAAATCAAACATGAGCCCTTATGTCTGGGTAGATCGTATCCAAAATTTTGTATAAGGAAAATAGCATTTCATTCTGTGAAAAGCACTGGTTTTTTTAAATTTCCCATCGAGTGTTTGCTAAGTCCAACTAAGGCTCTTTGATATTCTCTTTACTTCGGAACTTATCAGGGATCCGACTTAGATTTGTGGTTTTTTAGATTAAAAAAGTCAGGGTAAAAGCAATGATTTCGTTTTTCTCGTATGTTTCCAACGCAAATCTTTGTGCAGATCAAAATTTCACCTCCTTGTCTATTTCGTTCGGAGGGCAGAAAGATTATTTTTTTGTTAGACCAAGCAAACAACATTGTTTTTCTCATATTCCTGGCGGAAGAATATACAGAGAAATAATTTCTAGAAGTAAAACATTACTGGAGCAATCTGTTGCAAAATAGTTGTAATGTTTATTTTAAATGGAGTTAATGAAATACACCGATGTGACTGGACGCTTGTCTAGTAGTATGAAATGATTACTCTGCGATGAGCCATGTTCACGCCCTACTCAGCAGTGTCAGAATCCTTGGCAGTAGTGGTAGTGGTAGTAGTATTCCAAATCGGCAGTCGCTAATTACTAAGAATGAACACCGTCCACGGTGACCGAAATTTACTTCCAACAAAAGATAGGTTTCATCTGAGGTAATTGGATAACCTCTATGAGTAGAAAAGCGTGGTATCTGGAGGATAGGATAAAATATCTCCCGGAGGCACATGACGGATTTTTTGGGGTTGTCACCCCCTGTCCGGGGTGCTTGCCGGGTACTGTTCCATCCAGCCATCCTTATACTTGAAGACTCCTCATTTTGTATATGGCTGTAATCTTATTTGTGTTGTATGGAGCTCCACACCGATCAAATGGGAATGTAGCTGCTAATTGGATGAAGCTTTTAAAAGTCTACCGCACCTGGATTAGAAAACAAGCACCATAAAATCAAAGTTCACTGCAATTACTATTGCAATTCCTTGAAAATGACTGATAATGCCCTTGCCTTTTAAGAAGAACTTTAACTTACTTTGTAGTCTTCGATTCTCACGGCATCGTAGACTTTCCAAGCAAACTCGGGACCAGCACTAGCAACAAGTTTCTTCACACTGAACCATTTCGTAATGGGATTCGGGGGGAAAGTGTCTGGGGATGCGCTCGTGTTTCCGTTCATTGTAATTCGTGTGCAATAAGCAAACTGTATTGCCTCCGAGTTTTGATACACGAAGAAATGCAAAGTCAACCGTCTGATGAAAATCTTATTTGCTCGATTATCCAAGAAAATGTTTCACCCTTTCGAGTACGCGTATAGAATGCATGGAAGTAGGTAGCCTGAAAGACTTAACCCAGTGAGAGCAGAGAATGCATTATGCCCATACAGACCGCGAACTCATCATCACATAATAAACCTCGCATTTTATTTGAGCAAAATTGGTGTTCTCGGCCAATCACAATTAGAGTTTAATATCTGATGTTGATTGGACAAATGCTCGGACAGCTCTGAAAAATCCCAATCTAGCGTGAGCAGTTCGTTGATATGATGTTTTGTATGAAGATACCGTTTAGAGAGGCATTTATATCTGGCGAAGAAAATTATTTTCTCTATTCATAACTATCGATTACATTTCACGCTTCTGCGATTTTGTTCACTAAGGCATATTTTGTCAGAAAAAGTTATTATCAAATGAAAATATCAAAAATTGGGGCTTTTAAAAATTAGCAAGTTCAGTTATTCTTGGAATTCATCCCATGTAAAGTGGTACTCGTTTGCTAAAATCGTTGTATAGGTAAACGGGGCTTTAGACTAGATTAGTTGTACATCACCAATATGAAAGTTTAACCAAAGTGTTCGGATACATAAATGGATTCCCTGAGAAAACAGCCATATTATATCACGGATCTACTCACGAAAGAATGCAAACTAGTTTAGAACAACTATCAATGGACTTACTGTGTAGCGTAAAAAGAATCCCCATGCATGAGGATGTGAATCGCAGTCGTAATCATGTTGATTCAGACACAGCTTTATCAAGGCAAGAAAGCAATCCATAAAATAAAATAATTCCGCACAAAGTAACTTATTTCGTTTTTCATATATCAATATTAGCTTAACATTCAGGAATAAAATCTACCGCCTGTACGTTTGCACATCATCATGCCATAGTCTACAGGAAAATTCTCCTAAAATATACGCAAAGAAATGAAAAGATTAAGCAGTTGTTGGGATATGGATTGTTTTCAGTGTGCACAGCTATCTGTGCATCTTATTCCTATGAGGCAAATCAAATGTTTTAAAAAGTCCCAAGATAAATCAAAACTTTTTCAGTGAAGTCGGTATGGCAGCCTAAGATTTCCAAAGTGTTTAATCATTAGTGATTACCAATTGGACAAATATAAAAACTGTGATCCGTGCTTATCTACCACAATTTATCAATTTTGTCAGTGACGAAACTAGAAACAAAAACACTGCATGCAGTTATTATCTTCGGTGGCATAGACATTGAGGGAACGGATCCGTAACAAATTACTTTACTGCACCTTTAGTTGAAACCGGCCACTCGCAAGCTGTCCACTCGGCCTTTACAATAGTGTACCGAGTCCCACAACATGTATCAGGAACAATCAAGCTTTGAATGCTAGCTATTGCCAAGGTAGGGAGAATTCGTCTTTCGAGACCAGAGCTATGCGCAACAAAAGTTGATTCAAGCACTCCAACTGACCCGGCCAACAGCCGATTACATCTTGCATGAGTGTGGTCGTGACGTAAGCTAATTTCCCACTGTAACTCAACCCAGTCATTTGTGCAAGTGTTACGTGGTCAAAGTTGGCTGACAAGCCTGCTGGTTACCCAGTCCCATTCCAAACACTGAATGAGACACCCAGAACTCTTCCTACCAGCATTCTACAATTTAAGTGTGATTTCAGTGGCTTGAGAAAGAAACCACGGAAACATCCGGCCATCTACTTCCTGTGTTTTGATAACGGTAATAGGTTTATTTCGCAATCTAAAGTCTTTTCTTCCCGATGAACAACGTTTACTACAAAACGTTTACTTCTTGTCCAATCCCACAAGGTACTGTGTACGCTGTTTGCAGAAGAACTACGCGCAGCGCAAAATTCAAAATCAGGCATGTTTCTAGCATAGCAAAACAAAGCAGCGAAGTGTTCGACGAACACATTGCCAACTTAAATCATGCTGGATCTTCATCTTAGTAACTGAAGCATACCTAAAAAGCGGTAAAGAGTCAAGAGTTTTCTGAATCGTAGTTTTCTCACAGTACCATAACTAATGCAACCACTCGAACAATCTAAACTCTCATGGCAACGAGCGTGTAATTATCTTGTCCATCAATGAGTGGTAGTACTAGAGAGTTTTCCTGTTTTAATTCAAGAATACAGATTGTTTACACCTACCAAAGTGATAACACGTGTGAATTCGTAAGTTCTATACATACTGTGTATTTAGTTTACGCCAGTTTAACGTGCCTAAACATTGAGTGTCACGCCTATCTATATCGATGTGGGCGATAATGATGGCTTATGCATTTATTGATCTTCGGCTCACCAAATTTTGTTTGCAGATCGTGCAAGTGCAAAACCCACCCTCTCCAAAAGAACACTGTTTCTAGCTTACTACATCAGTGACAATTTTGTGTTGTTTTTCTTGATTGCTAATTATACTGAGCATCCTTTCTTGGTAACAAGTGGACGGTAGAACCTAGAAAATCCCGGAATATGCAACGACTAGACCTTGTCCATCGAGAAACGCAACAAATCATGTACCTGTTACGGTCCGCTACAAGACATGCAGCTTTCTGGATGCCCCACAAGAAAATAGATTTCCAGTGACATTAAAATCGTTCCTGTTAAACTAAAACATGATCAACGGAAGACTAATACAAATAACACCACAAGGTGGTAAACGAGCTCGTTTCCAGTGCTTCATAATCATGCCATTACATCACATCCAATATAAAGTGTGTTGAGTAAACAGAACAAAAACTGAGGTAAGGCGACGAGTTAAAATTAAGTGTGTGTGGGGGGGGGGAATCAAATCTCACATGCGTGACCAGCATCCGTCTCCTGAGCATGAGTGGGTGTTGTCGTTGTCACTAGTCTGGTCTTTGTTTTTGGGTAGAAAGTGCGCCAAGCGAGCTTCAGCACTTGCGCGAAGACAGTTACCCGAGGAATTCGGCTGAATGTGATCAAGTCCAATAGCATTTTTTCAGCTGAATTTTCCGCAAACTTATTATGTTCATCAATCACGGAGTTGGTTCCGTGAATAAACACAATTAGTCTTCAGTCTGACAACGAATATATTTTGTACAAATTAGTTTATCATAATTTATTAGCAGTGAAGCTAAAAAGCCTAAAGCTTTGTGTCAAAGCCGGTTAGTGTTTGTTGATCACCGTGCTAGTATGAATGTTGTGTTTTCTACTCGGAAATAGACTATCAGAATTTATGATCAAGTGAATTTGAGTCAAAAACTCAAACGCAATTTCTGTCGCTATTGTAGCCACATTTTACCGCAGAAAGTGCACCGGTTTTTATCCATCTATGACAGTATTCTCAAATAAGCCTTACTGATCAGTACTGGTAGATATTTTCGAAAATGTAACAATACTCAAAGTGTAGAATGATAACGAGAAGAAAACAGCTCGGCAAACAAACTTGTTCTCGGTTATTCGTATGCATAACACTATATATAACATTAAATTTTACTCAAACCAACAAAGAGGAATGATCATCCAAATCTGTTAGTGCAAGTGTGTGTGTGTGTGTGTGCAAGTGAAATTGATTACAGTGAAGAACGTTTGAGTCGTTGCCCACACGTTCGGGGACAAGAATTGAGCCACGGAAGTCTAAGGGTTTGAATAAAGGCATATTTGAACTTTTTTCCCCAAACATCTAGATGTATTCTATTAAAACTTAATCGGCTTAGTATAATATCTGCGGAGTAACGAAAAGGGCTCGAAGAGAACGCACTTCGACAAACTGCACACAGCCCACATTTTATATGTTGAAAAACAACAGCAGTACATTCATTTCGAAAGTTTCGTGCCTCTCCAATTTAAGCGCAACTTAATCCGTTGCCTGATTAATAGAGCGCGCAAAATTTGTACTGAGGACACACTGGACAACGAACTTCGTTCTCTGCGCAATGTGTTCCTGAAAAACGGATATCCGGATCGTTTCATTGATAAGACAATGCGACAAGTGGAAGAAAGAGCGAAGACCACGGTTGTCCCAAAAAGTCAGTATTTATCCGCCTGCCATTCAAAGGTGATATCCCAGCGGATATTATACATCGCAGATTATCAGGAGCCGTCGACAAAACATTCTACTCGGCAAAGCTCCATATTGTATTTACATCAAAGCCGAGTGTGTATTTACGATTGAAGGATAAGTTGTCAGATTCTATGGCCTCATTCTGTGTACTCCTTTGCTCGTTTCTATGGAACAACGTACATTGGCCGTAGACCAGACGCTTATCCGAACGAGTCCGTGAACACCACCCAGCTTGGTTGAACACTGGAGCAATCAAAGTAGCTACGAGCGCTGTGTTCACACCTTGTTCAGTCTAACCACTCAGTGAATGTGACCAAAGCATTCCGGCCAATCTACAAAATCCGAAGTGGGCAATCAAGACTGGTGAAGAGCCGTGTTCTAGCCACAGCGGAAGCGGTATGCATTCGTCTCTACATTACCGCGTTGTGCGCCCAAAAACAGTTCGTGCAAGCGCTAAGGCTTCCTTGGCCCACCCCCTACCCACAAACTAACCACAGATCCGTTGATCCGACTAATGACACCGCAGACACCCATTCACGGTCCAGAGACGGATCGAGGTCACGCATGTGAAATTTTATCCCCTCTCCCCCACTTAAATTTCGACCCATCACCTTATCTTGATTTCTCTTCTGTTCACCTAATACTGTTCATTTAAAATGTGATGTAGCGGCATGATTACGAATCACTGAAAACGAGCTTGTTCGCCACATTGTGTTGTTCCCCATGGATATATTGGTCACTGGAATCTATCCTTTAGTCAGTCTACTGGATTTAGCCCAATAACGGGGTGAAACTGTTGTGCGCAAAAACAGTAGATATTTAAATGAACTTTTATTCTGAGTTATAGCATCGAATTCTGGTTCTATTTTCTTTTAACTCACAGAAGAGTTACGCACAGCGGAGGAGAACCATCATTAAGAGATAGTGTAAACGTTGCAATGGAAAAAGATTTTGCAACAAAAACCAAAACCAGACCTTTCTACTTAGAGCAGCGATCAAAACATGATTGCTCAAAGAGTTCAAATAGCTGTAAAGATGGGCTGCATTCTCCTAATGGAAAGACTCTCATTCAAGCCACCATAGGAAACCTGTCCGTCATAGGAATTGTTTGCAATGCCTGCAATGGGTTATCACTGCAATCAACGGGTCACTCAATAAAAAGCACAGTTGGTGTTTCGTTCAATTTTGCAACTTTAATGACCCCTCATAGGAATAAATCCGCTTTGGGTTACCAGCGTGATTTTCAGTGGTAAGATGAGCGTAGATTGTGTTGGATTAATTATATCGCACTCAAGTCTCGCAAAAAATGCACTCTAAGAAAGAAAAAGTCGTAAAATGGTCCTAACATTTTTGAAATTCAGTCTCAAATACATGTTTCCCTTTGATTTCCAAACCTGAAAATGAACTCTACACAAAGCCGCAGTCAGTAAATTGTTACCAATGATACTCAAAATAGCCGTGACAAATTTATGTGGTAATCAGTCTCCACAAAGTGATACTGGGTTGTTTGCTGCTCTGAAGAATGATTCGTCCAAGCTAATCACCTTCTGGTTCGACCAATAAAATCCGTTGGATGCAAACTCAGATTAGGACGACATTATGAATTTATCCACAGAGCACTTATCTTCTGCTCCGTGTTCCACCTCACAAAACAGCCCCGTCTTGCATTCACGCCCATACCTTTCTGTTATTTGGAATTCCACACAATTTACCAGAAAGGGAAAAAGTCATAGGATAATCAGCCGATGACTCCCATACATCAGCTTTGGATGACATTATTTTCATGCAAACAGAAAACAGCCATACAATGTAGCAGGTACGCAGACTTTTTATGCTGTGATATCTCATTCGAGTACACTGGAAAATTGTTGCCATAGTTTGAGGTAATGTCAAATCTTGCAGTGGTTCAGAAGTAAATACCTAATAGTAAGTGTATTCAAAATGGTTTACTCAGCGTGAAAACCGTCCATCTTTTCACAGCAGGATAAAGAATTGGCCGAAAAACTCCTCGCTGAAAATTAGATTGTTTACCCAGGCCTGAAATAACATCACAAAATAAACTGATGCCACACAAACTCATTATTAGCATACTCAATTCATCTTTCTGATGAGAAGCAGAGCATCGCCTAGATAATGTATTTTCTCTGCAGAATACCCAAACGTATGCAACCCAAAATAACATAAAATACCATTTATCATTCTGGAAAAAGCACCTCGCCATTCCCTTTCAACAAAGACCGTTTCCGTCGTCGACAAACTCGTCACCGGCAATCTAATTTGTGACTTTATTTTGGATGTTAATACTGGTTAGGTTTTCTTCTACATTGCGTTTTATATGTGCATTATCAGCCAGAGCATGACAATGAATTGGTTTTTCACGCTGCCATGAACTTATATTCACTAATAATCTGCATAATTTTACCCTCTGACTATGCTGAAAAAACCACTGGCAATTCGCACTCAAGGTAGACCCAATAAGGAGTATACGCCTATATCAGTACCTGAAAACTAGAACATTTCCGCAGTTAGGTTCAAAGTTGTCATTCAGCGATTCTCTTTGTTTTGAAACCCACTTTTTCCCAAATTTTTCCAAGAAATACTAAATTCTGAGCTACATGGAATGATTTATTGCGGGAAAATAACCATTTATGTTAGTCAGCTTGATACCACGGAAGCTCCAAACCCCATTTTGTATTTTCTTCTCATCAAACAACCATTCCGTTTGATGCTGCTTTCCGAAAGTATAAAGGTAACACATATAAAGCTATATCAAACCATGAAATAACAAGTATTATATCAAGCCATGTTGTTCACGCTAGTATTTAACTTTATTTATCTCAGATATTTATGAAACGAGGCTTCCGTCAATCAAAAGCGGCCAAAAGGGGGAAGAATTGTTGACGAAAGAAACTGAACTCGATACAACATGATCTAAGTTTTATGATGATCAATGTTTGATCCACAGCGGTGTCGTTAACAAGCTTCCTCACTTGTTGGCCATGTGTGCTTTGTCGAGATGTGAACTTGATGAAAGCGATTGTGGCCGTTCATTTTGGTTGTTATTGTAACTTAAAAATTGTTATTCGGCGAGGTACAAACTGGTATGCACAAAGCTGGCCAAATTTTTAATATAAGAAGAAAGTAACAAAATAGTTAGGTCCTGTTAACTCTTTGCAATGCTCAAGGTTCAAAGCAGCTCAAGCAAATATCCAAGGATTGAAATGATTGTCATGTTGCTGGAAGAAAAATGACAACAGAATAAATTTCGAGAGGTCGGATGTCTTAATTCATAACAATTATAACCATTCAGTAATACGGGACGTTGTTTTCTTATTTTAGACAAAATTGACTTTGTGCTATCTGAATAATACTGACTAAATGTTTCAAATGTTATCACCAAATCTTGTCCTTCTTGAGTAAGCTCCTGCTTATACATCTCTTTCTCGCATAGTGTTTTTCGGAAAATGTTTTGATATCTGGCCTTTGACGTCCGGTTTACTTGAATAAGTATAGTCACGTGTTACCATGACGACGGAGACCAACATAAAATGTTGATTACTGTTTTCTTGGAACAGATCTAACGGATGGTAAGCCGTCCGATGACCAACCGTTGGGTGTTACTCGCTAATTTTGTTAATCTCCGGGAATTTAGGTCTACCCACTAAAACCAGTAACGGGCGAATGTTGTTCTGTTGATGACCGCGTGTGTAGGGATGTACTTTTAACTACGTCAGATCACTTACTTTTGTCGATGTCACACAGGAACTGCAGACATGAGCAGTGCGACATCTCAGACTCAGTGATGAACAGTAATCGTACTTGATATGTTTCAAAAGAAGAAACGCCCTTCTAATTTACACAACTCTAATTAAACTGTACCTCGAAGCGATCATGAGTGAGTTATTCATTTCCTCTACTCGTTTTGCTGCGAAACACCGCAGGCGCAAGCGAAACTGTGAACTAAAACAAATAATTTGTCTTCACTTCTTCGACTAGATTATTAAAGACACTACTCTAAATTCATATAAGAATACCGTGAGAATCCATTCATAGAACATGCTAAATTCCTATACGAAACGTTTCAAAAGTCAGTAGTACTTTCCAAGCTAACAGATTCCCTCGGAAAATAACACTAACCGAGAATATTTGTGGTCTTCCTGTGTAAAAAGACTCTTTCTGTGAGTTGGGTTAACGTCAGTTTTAACCCTGAACTCATCGACCCGAAAATGTGGTTTTTCTCCCCCTGATTTTATAACTACAAAGCAAAGTCTGAATTTTTGGAACAACGTGCACCTATTCGACCCTCAGTAGCCTTTTCAAAGGAAAAGGACACAAAAGGTAGCGAGACATTTTTCTCCGAATAAAAACTGCCCAATCAAATGCAGCACTGTTGCCAAAATTACTTTTTAATGAAAATAGCAATTTGGGAAGATGAAGTGACGTAAACACAAAAAAGACAGGCGCTGTACAGTTTCCTCTGGACTCTTACCGGTAAAAATGCATGCTCTTTGTGCGGGAGTGAAAAGTGAGCTTAGCAGACAGCCGGCTAATTATCAGTTTTGAACAAATAGTTTCAGATAATGTGACTTTTCGGCACTCCATAAATGTAGCCTATCTTATTGGTTTTAAATATTTGTCTTGATGTAGATCAGGTTGTTGGTTGCCCTAATGTTCTGATCACTGGACTTGGCGTTTAGATCGAAAACCTTTCATTACCATGTGCGCTTTTCATAGTGATATTTTGTATTTATAGATTTGTCATTAGTCCTCACCTTGAGGATGGTAGACGACCTTGAGCTCAAAGCTTGACGTTTGTTTTTCGGCTTGGCCCCTGCCATTTTGACCTTTGACTTTTGATGGCTGACGTCTCGTTTGGGGAGCTTGACCTCTCTCTCTCGCTTTGTGCTGTTGTTCCCATCTTCGTGTACATCTTTACTTTAAAGGAGCTGACCTTTTACGCCAATTTAAAATGGTTTTGACTTCAAGATTATGTTTATCGCCGTGTTTGATCATTGTGAAATGAATAACTTGCCAATGAAATTAGTTACTTCTTCAACTGGAAATTGGATCAGTAATTCGAAAGCATTAAGAACCGTGTAAGATTGTAAAAATATGTTATGGAATAATGGAAAAGAACACGTGAATGCTTGTATTCTTGCCTATCCAGAAGGAACTACTGACGATGGTACAACGGCTGTTTAGTCTGTGATTCCGTCAGTTTAAGGTGGATCCGACCCCTGAAATAAAATAGAAACTTGAATGCGAAAAACACGTAATTTATCGTTTTGATTAGGAGCAGTTATAGGACAACGCAAGAATCTCAGTCTGCATTCGTTTTATCTTATCACTGAAAAATGATGAGATTATATCCGGGTTAGGTGGGAGATTGCTACATTATGAGTAATCATAGTCTTCCCTATGGGAGATAAATGTCCTCTTTGCACTCACTATCTTTATAAGCAAATGATTCGGTGAGTCGTGAACTGGCTGTAATCCTGTAGAAGGACTTACATCATATCTAGACAGTGTTATGATGTACCGTAAATGTGTGTACCTATGTCTCCCAAGTTTTCTTCTAGTTTTCTGGATTCATCAATTTACCACTCACAAGAATTCCATCTCGTCGGAATCAAGGCCCATCCCCGAGTTTCGGGAAGGCACAAGAAGGAACCTACCACGAAGCGTGCCACAAAGGAGCTCCAGCATGCCACTCGGGTATGACTGATCAATAGTCAATAAGCCGTCAGACTCCCTAAAACTTAACCCCATTGGCCTATCGAACGGTTGTACGCAGTCCGGCAGAAATCCAGCCAATGGGCCCCTGGCATCCACTAAGCCCGTCAAGGCTTTAACTTGACTGGACTCCCAAGTCCGAGAACGTTCTTTTTTTGATTTAAATGCCATGGTACTAATCTGCGTAAATACGCCGTCGTTTTGGCTTGCTGTTGTGCTACCTCTTAATTTGTTATTGCTGGTTGGAACGATATGCTTCGTGAGCAGAAGTTAAGCGCATGGGCCGCACTTCAAAAATCCGAGAGTGATGGAAGTAGGTGTCACAACACCGGCTGTCCAAGTTTCTCCCTAAGTTTGCCTAATGAATGTGTTTAGGCACAAGTTGGTTATGAACTGGTCAGAGTTATTGGCTCCTGAACGAAATGAACCACTAAGAAGTACAGCGATAAAGCTTCTCAAAATACACCTACTCAAATATCAGTGATTCAAAATGTTTGAATTATAATATCACTTGGATGGGTTAATTAGGGACTTACTCAAATCATTATTTGTGGTTCCGCAATTTGAACTGCGACGTGCACCAATTTTGGAGCACAACATTCCTAATTACAAAGATTTTGTTCCTATTGGATGTACGCGGTGGAGTATGCCACATTTTATTTGGGTCATCCATAATCAAAATCTGGGCTCATGTTTCCTGGTGTCACGTAGCACTGGAAGCCAAGTAGAGGAACAATAAGCATGTTTCCAATCAGCGGCCTCAGTTTGCATTTCTGGTATATTACGAATGCCCATGGAACATAGTACATCTGAATTTACCCATTCCGTAGTAGACAGTTTGTCATGCTTCGGTACAAATTACTTGTGCTCAGAAAAGAAGAGACTCGAGAGTGGGCAAATAGGCTTGTTTTATTGCATTCCGGATAGCGGTTGAGCTCTCGCTAGTGATAAACAAAGTTCTCACCGAGGATGCAACTCTCACTGAAGAATTCAAATGTTTAATAAATGTTGCTTATTCACTGAATATAAACCGTTAATTCAGCAAACTAGAAGATCTTTCATTTCAAAAGAACTGGAAAATTCGTACTATTCTGGGAGTGGCACTGTACGCACTCGTTTCCACGCCCACATACATCAACCAGCCCTAATATCTAAAGTTCCCACAAAGAACAGTTGGGAGAATAATCTCGGTAATGTTGTAAAACACTACCATCTGTAAACTCTATCTTTGGTTGCAATCAGGCTGGGTTGGCCAAATTGATTTCATCCTGTACAGGGCTCAGCTGAACAAAATCAGTAAATCCCAGCTGGATGGCTTAATAGCATATGTGATTGGCTAAGCCCTGCACGTCCGAAGTTGGCGCCGGTACAGTTTACACTAATCTTTATTCCCTCTGCAAATAAGGTTGTACTATAACTGCGTAGATCCTACCTAATATCACTGACTTTCATAGATCATTTCAAGGCAATGTGTTCAATTCGGCTTTTCTGTATGCAAAAGCCGGTACCTATATCCAGCAGAAATGTGATAGACTAAAAAATCTTGCTTTTCACGTGGTTAAACGACGCACTTTGCCATGTGATATACTCAAAACATTCAAGTGACAACTTTTATGTATATCAAAACTGATGAGACCGTTTTTGAACAACTTTCTCTCTTGATATGAAGACATGTAATTTCACTGGCTAATTTTTGCAGCGATTGACTAAGTCTTAGTGGAGCTAGAGATTACTTTCTACAACGGGTTTTATTTCCGAGTAGCCTCTAAACATGGTCAAGTCAAGCCATTCTCTGAGAAGCTTCGAGTTTTATTGTAACGAAAATGGCTATTTTGGATAATGGTGACTCAAAGGTGATTGGTTTCGCCTGAGTACAGACGTTGATCACATGATAGTAAATGTTCATCTCATACGGTCTTCTTTACTTGCACCCAGTCATTTCCAACTCAAGTGATCAGTATTATCTGGAATAAATACTAGAAGAGTGCTAAATAAGAAACCGAAGCAGCCTATTTATTTGAAACCATCAATAACTGGAAGGTTGTTCGTGATTGATTCTAGTTCAGTGATCACAAGGGAAAAATGCATGACAGCCGTACGAAATGAACCGAATTTCTAAAAGTTTAACTGTCATGTCCTTTCTTTCCAGTTTGTCACCATTGGCAGTGCGGGAAAAGCGTTCAAAACTGCTCGAACTGAATTTTTGACTGGGTTTGCTTTCTACTCTTGTGAAAATATTGATGTGCAGTTTTTCTTTCCTTCCACCGAGCCAAAACCAACTCACATATTCTGTACCTCTTGGGTTTCTCGTCGCCCGGTGTGAAACCATTTGTTTGAATACCATTTAAAGCAATGGATCCAATCTATCCGATTCAAACGAACAGAAAAAGAAGGCAAGTCTTGAGACTCAAGCGTTTCACTCAATCTAGTCTACGACGTACGTAAAATATTTCAGTTCATAATCATACAGCGAGAATAATATAACAGTGGAACGGGCTGGACTGGAAGCTTCCTCTGGACCGAGGGAGAGGTCAACTTTATTAGTGTCAATGCAAATAAATATTTTGTCAACTACTTCTGTTTATTAAGTAGCGACTGAAGCAACTTGACGGGCGTTTTTTCGCCGAATACCAAGAGCTTCGATTTGGGAGTGTACAATACCATTCTAAAGGATTGGATCGGGTCAACTTTGTCACTTGACGAGATTAAGTACTTCGCAACTGAAAAAGCCATAGATTTACCGACACTTCCTGTAGCCTCATTGAACTATGTCTTCGATTTCGACAACAATTTGGGTTTGTGCTCCAACACTCGTTGAGCTAAATGACATGGCTCTCATACACAGCGGCACAACTGCGTCTGCTACAGACAACCAAGGGGTAAACATAACTCATATGGTCTTGGTGATCCTAATATCTCACATGCTGTCTATCAGTTTACCTATATCTTCGGTGACGTATACACTTGTAGGATGGATCTCTATTTTATTCGGCCAGTGTCAAACACAACGCCAATCGGTTGTAGAAATTGAAGGAATAATCCAATGAGGCCACTGCGAGTGACGTCAAATCTGTGGTTTCCTCAATTGTGATGCGCTTCATGGCATCGAGTGACAAAATTGACCTTATCCAATCCTTCAGAGTGATGTTCTGCAATCCAAAACTGGAGCTGCTGGCAATCAGCAAAACGACCCTTATCATTGTACATATGCCAGATCCATGTAAACAGAAACGTTTGACACAAAAGTTTGTCCTGGCATTATCTGAACAGACTTCTCTGGCTCCACCCGAAAACACTGTGAGAAAGACTTGCAATTTAGCCCAATTCACTGTCATACTTTTATGTCCATATGGTGAATGTACTAAAATGTTTTACGTAGGTGATAGACAAGAGTAGAAAATGTGATCGCATATCGTGACTAATGCCGTCGTTCAGTTCTCATGATTAGCATTTGCCAGACTGTTTTTTCTGTCGGCATTCATTATGGGAAGCATAACCGAATACTGCAGAACATTTTAGTTAGGGATGTTTCGTGTCTGCTGATGTTGAAATTCTACCATCTGTCGCGTAGTCACCGTGGAATAGAGATCTGCACTGTCGTTGTCCGTGTTACTTCATTTGTGTCTACCCCCGGATAAAAAGATTGCTGTGCTGGTAAAGGGTTTTGGTTCAGATCAGAACCATTAGCAGCTGTGTGGTGCGCGATGCAGTTTTGTACCAAATAGAGCTATTTCTGGTTAGTCTGCTGGTGTAGAGGGGGAAACGAAATCGTGCATAACTACCAGGTTTGAGAAACCACTCCAAAGTCGATGAGTTTATACAATCCCAACGATTCCTGGGAAAAATGGAGCAGGTGTGTACTGCCACCTTGATACAAGTTTTTCTGTATATGAATTATTTCTCAAGAGCACAACAAACTGATAAATTATTGTACGGGACTTCCAAATTAGGACAAATAAGACCCGTGGAAAGAACATTCAAGTCGATACCGGAGTAGATTATTTCTGTTCGCCATTATCATTCCAGATAAACACGGGTAATTGAGCTCTGCCAAATTAGGGTTGACGAGGGAAGTCAAACAATGATCATTTATCTGTCCTGTAACTGTCATGACCGGTGAGATGGCATAAAATGTAGCACTGTAAACAACCTTCAGGGAATGTTCATGTTCTAGATGGAACTAGAGATACAAAACAGCACCGTGATTTTCTTCTCGTTGATGTATGTGAAAGAGCTTGGGAATATTAGTTATTAGTTCAGAATCAGTACAAAATAAAAAGCCTACTATTGGCTGGAGAATCTAAGTGATGGAAAATTGAAGTTTCTTTGTACAAGGGGATTGTAACAAATACTGAACAACCAAAAAGTCATCTTGTTATTCTGTTCAGCAATTCAGTTTTTCATAGGGATCATTTCATCAGTGAACATTCGAATCCCATGACTTGTTTGGACTAGGCGGTTGTGGCAGTGCTGGAACAATATAGCACATCAGTTTTTCTTCTGGGAGGACACGATACTACACGAAAGAAAATAAATCTCTCATACTACTAAAAAGAATCGGGCTGTTGATAAACGAAATGGATATGGCTGGCACACGGTTGTTGCCGACTCTGGTGCTTACTGGCGTTTAATGAGCACGTTTGTTCTCGTATATGACAGCATTACCGAAGAATCCTATTCTAAGGGCATTAAAAATATATAAAGTTTCCACTAGTTTCTGAGTGAAAAATACTTATGGTCTACTTTTTTACGTGAAGAACAAATGTGCTGGTGGTTCAGACAAAAAGACATTTTTGTTAGTTCCAGTCAGCCGCAACCATGACGGAGTATGATCCCATGAACAAAACATTCAAATACATTCGTTTTCAGTTAGTCCCTCATTATTCTTCTCTGATATTTCACAATTCATATTGCATCGAAATGCACCAATTTGGTCATGAAATCATTTTTCGTCCTATGCTGCACCAGAAAACCTTTCCATGTAACAAGAAACATTCATGTAGTCTTGTTTGATGTTGGTTTTGCATTTGATTTCCTCTGCAGTTCTAAGGTTTCTTTGCTAAGAATATTTTAGCTTAGTAACGAAGGCAAGGCAAGTTCAAATGACCATCGGACAGTATAGAATCAGAATAAATAAGATAGGACTTGAAATACAAAAATGTAAACTACACGGAGAGAAAGTTCCAAAAGCATTTGAATCAAATTCACTGGTAGAATTTACTTGCCTTTAGGATGAGTTTTCCTATAAAAGGCAGGTTTCTGTTGCGAACTGGAGACGACACACTCTAAACTGACAGAGTTTGGAGTGTAACCCTGTCCCGAATCTAGTGCAAATATGTAAATGGGTAATGTATCTGGAGATGGACAAGACAGGGACAGCAAAATTTTCATGGAAAATGAAAAGGTTTTCTAAAATATGGGCAAGATATTGACTCTGAGCAGTGACAAACGCGGGCAAAAGCCAAGTTAAGCGCATTTTGCCCCCCAAAAATAGCTTCTCACGCATTACAATAATCAGGATTTATTTAGGTTGAAATGGAACACTTTTCAGAACTGGAATCGGTCATTCAAATGCTGCTTCTCCGCGGCCGAGATCATTAGGAGATTCCTGTAGGGGGATATTTTCTCCTTCATATACACATACATAAACGATTATTTGCATGCTGAAAGCTTCTAGATGCTCTCAAAAACATACTTCTGATCATCTTCTGAACGTACCTGCCTATTAGACAAAATAAAATTTGTATAACGCCCCCAGAATTTCAATTCCGACCTGGGCCCCTCTGGTAACATACTGACATGGAGAGCGACAAAGTGGTCCCGGCTCCTAGCCCACTGTTCGTTCTACGTGCCTAAATAAATGGCAACAAAACTCACAGAATTTTGTTACCTGATGCAAAGCTGCCATTAAAAACGTCATAGAATAGTAGATATTGCAGATTAAATTGTCCATAACATAGTTCTACTCATACACAAGCAACCTTTTATTTTGTCGAGTTTCATACTTTTGTTGAGAAGTCATTTTGCACTGTAATACATGGGAAGAATTCATATTATGAGGTGCATATGAGTAGTGATTTAGCACGTTATCATTATTGGCGACGAACGTTTCACTGCCCACACAATATGTGTTACAGAGATTTAATCAAATATTTCAGTAACTCTTTCGAAAAATGTGAAATTAAATTCGCATCTTGATAATAGAGTATCACTTCCAGTTTCAGCTAATTTTCGTGACCTAATGTGTATAAATAAAACTATTCAATGACTTCAGAGGTCATATTTATTCCCACCGTTACATCACGCAACTTTCAAATCCATTCAAGCAGACTTAGTAGGTACAATCATGAACTCTGGG
Source organism: Fasciola hepatica (assembly GCA_948099385.1). Classification (NCBI taxonomy): domain Eukaryota; kingdom Metazoa; phylum Platyhelminthes; class Trematoda; order Plagiorchiida; family Fasciolidae; genus Fasciola; species Fasciola hepatica. Next base: position 5,642,656 of record CANUEZ040000179.1, read on the forward strand.
TCACCCGTAAAATTTCAGCTCCAGCACTAAAAACGATGGAGCCTAGAAATGCACGAAATAGCTCCCAAAAGTCAAAGGCGTAAGGGCGTAGCTTCTTTCCTGTCAAGAGCATGGTATGGATGAGATAAAAGTTTTTGGAAAATGTAGCTACGAAATCTCAATGTGGTGACTGATTAAGGAATAATTTGGAATTGTGAACCGTGCAATCGAAAGGCATAAGTTTCTACAATAGGCAGATAAAAACGAAATTGCAAAAGTCAACGAAAGCTTATTCTTACGCTTTTGATGAATATATCAGCGGTAAGTTTAAATATAGACCAGCGACCACCATACGGCAGGTTCAGTTCCAGCTCAAGGTCATTGATCTAGTGATGGACGTGAGTTTGCGCGCACATTTGTACATGCGCTCGCTTGCGTCCATCATTGGATGAGCCGTTTACGCTGATAACAAACACCGTGTCTGCAGCGTCATACCTTGCGGAACTGTATCATATACACCTTTTTACTTTTTGTTCTCATCCTTGAAATGCTCTTTTAATTTGAATGGAAGCATCCAGGTTTTCTCAAAACTCAGTGAACTTCGTGGCATTTTTGAATTGCTCTATCTTTCACCCTCGTAAAATTTCCCGTTAATCGGGGAAAATTGCGGGAACTACGTCACTATGGACTCGAAACAAAAGCTTGATTTTATCCAAATCTGGGCTGTTAGCGGAATGTCCAAAACACTCCGTCATGAAAATTTCCTGTGGTTTCACTGCTGTAAAACCAGATAGCAAATAGATAAATCTGTCCTTGCCAAAAGTGAGGCACGATCTGTCTCATTATTATAAAGCGAGACAGAATCCATAGAAGTATTTCTGCTGTGACGGTTAGGGAATTTATTTTGCAACCGGTGAATGATGAGATGTTCGTAGTATCCTTTGTATAACTCCATGAACAAGGTTGCTCGTAACTCATTTCGCCTCAAACCATCAAATTGATGGGTATTGCGAGCTCAGAGTCAACTAACTGAGTTTTTCGGAAACTTCTAAGAGTGACGAAAATGTGAGTTCTCTAAATCTCACCATATTATAAACATGTCCTAAAAATGATAATACGGCTGAAATATTTTTAAGGTTGCAGCACAAAGCCAGCTTTGTTGATTGTATAACTCTGGCTTTTGATTGGCTAGAGACTAAAGTAACCAACGTTCCTACGTCTTTGTTTGTGATCGCGCCATTTGGGTTTTATTCATATTCCAATGGAGTCAAAATCCTCATCTGAGTTGTATATGTTCATTGTGTGCATACAATACCATGTTATGAGCACTTTTTTAAGTGAATTATGCGAAAAACCTGTTGCATTCATTAAAAGAATAGGTTCGTTTGAGGCAGAAATAGAGGTTCAAGGGCCTGGCACAATGTTATTGCCCTGGTCTTCCTAAATGCTATAGAAATTTCCCATTTACACTAAACATTTCCTCAAACTAAGGTAAACAAAAGGGGTATCTAATGACCCGAGGCCATATAACCTATGAGTTGGGGTCACACGCTTGAAATAAACGGAAGGCTTTTACCCCGATGTGGCTGCCATCCTCCGGCAGCTTGCAGTTAAATTCTCAGGATATATTTTTGCTCATTTCTACCGGGCAAACATATAAAAACTTAGAGGAAAAGAAACATTGAATGAGACATTCGTCCGGCTACCAACAATGCATATTCCACATTTTATCATTTTGATTAATGAAATTCCGGCAGATTTATTGTGGTGATCAAAATCACACAAATTCAGCCACCGGTGGATTGCGGCAGAGATCCAATTTCTAATATCGAGTTGAACGGAATTTTATGCTTCAGCCTTGTGTTACGATATACAATGAAAATTTCAGGGTAGGGAAATTCATTATGAAGGAATAACAATGTACGTTGAACTTTGCCAACATTTTATTCTTCACTCTCCGCGTCATTTATGAATTTGCAGTTGACTTAGGGTGAGTTTAAACAATCACATGATCCGATCACCTAATCAAGTGCTTTATGCTTTTATCTCTTCCAGTGCAAGGGAGTGAGACAAGCAGTTTTAGCACCCATAATTGTTTGCTAGTAAATAAAAACCAATATGGGTATACATAATTTCCGTTCTTTTCCTGTGTGTACTTTTGTTGCTACTATAGGGTACACGGGAGATCGAACTTATCTACCTTCCCCGCCGTGACCTATGCATACATTAGGTCTACTGTGAAACGCAAAACAGTCAAAAACACCATACATTACGTGATCAGAGGCCCGATGAACAGCCTGATGGCCAAGAAAACAATGCAGGGAGAAAGGATATAAAAAGCATGCTTGTTCTTCAATAATCAAAATCACCTTCATTCCAATACGTGAAAACTGAGTGCCCCAATCATTTCTTTCTTCGGGGTAATCGAACGGTAACTGAATAAGTGAAAGCAATTGTTTCCCTTACTCTTTCCTCTCAAGGAAGACTGAGAACGTTTCATGAAAAACATTCATAGTAGGCGTTCATTATGATTATTTAGGAGGTAGGAATTGGTCCACTTTCACCTGTCCCAATTTTCCAGTTAGTGCACCAGAGACAAACTACACAAATTGCTCCCTGGGTTTATTTGAATAAACCACCGTGAGATTTCATTCTCCAGGTCGTTTTTCTAATAGACCGATCGTGTCCCATAGCCAGCCGACAGCATTCCAGATCGCTCCGTCGTCTCCGGCCGGTAGTTGGAACTATTCATCTTAGTCGAGAGGGAAAAGAGAAACAAATTTGTCCCGACTCTTCTTGCTTAAGTAAAATTCTGCTACGAGTTTTTCTTTTGTTAAAAACCGCATGTGCGCTATTCGCGTCGAATATCCACGCACCAAAAAAAAAGCTGAAGTCGTGAACGTTTCTCGAAGCACACGGTATGTTTTTATTTTTCTGTGATCACTCCGTACTTCAATCGTGGAGGGGAGTAAAATGTAGCTAAGTTTTAACTTTCGCACTGTGAAATCATTCATAAATATCAGTGTCACTGATGACTGGAAACTAAAAATAAATTTTGAATGAATTTCTTCGGGTTTACCAAGTGATTGCTACTTCTTCCTCAAGGGCATTCAGGAAGTCAGGTACTTTTTGACATAAGTATCACGTTAGTGCATCTGGATGACATGATCATTTACCTGGTAACGAGGACGTTACTTACTGGTAGGTGCAGACACCTAGCGTGGTCGGATTAGTGATTCTGTAGATACGCGAATTCCGCATTAGATATTGTGCTTAGAATAGATCATCTGAAGAAATTGTAGATAAAATACCATTTCTTTCATTCTTCCGAGAAGGAATCAGCAAGCTAACTTTAGGGGTATGATTCCCTGGAAATTGTATGAGCGAAAAGGCTTAAAACGTAATTTCAAAGTAGCCGACCGTACTGTGAGTGGTTACACATTTCACAGAATAGCCATGTAGTGTTACCATGGTTACTACATGCAGTTAGAGATTCTTCGACATCTATGGTTTTCAAAAGAATCTCTAAGATGTCCACTGCACAAAACTGATACCTTGTGGGTAATAACTTGTAACGAAACGGCACTTGAAGGTAAGAAGTGAAAAGAGTTTTTATTTCGAAAAATGCAATCGGGTCCTTTCATAACCTCGTAGACTCCCATCACGGAGAATGTGTCAGGTCTTTCCAGTGGTCAGTTTGTGATCACGGTGGTTCTCATGTTATTTCTCGTAGTCTATGTATTTGTCATACTAAACGAATTTTCTCCGTCTGTGGGGTTTAATTTTCCAGTGTTGTTTATCTACTAGTTTGAAGATTACTGGTGAGATCAATATCAAATGGAAGGGCAACGGTTAACATAGATAAGGAACAGTATGGGTAATTTCACCCCCACACGAATAATATCACCTAGGCAGGTGATGCTTCACTGGCGATGTGAAGTTCGAGCTCGTCAATCAAAGACACATTCACTGTGAAATATGATAAGGAGTTTGAAAAACTTGCCCACTTTCTTTTGATGTCTGACGCTGGTTGTAAGTGAGATAGAATATGATGCTGAGTACTTTTCTGCGACCATCTTTGTGGTGGAGTATTGATTCTACTTTTCAAAGTGTCTCATTAAGGAAATGTATTGAACATCAGACATTCCTTCTCTATCACAATGAGCATACTACCATAATCGCAGATCGTACGTTTTTTCCTGATCTATGGAGCCTTTTTCTGCCACAGTATTCTTTACAAAGTTGCGTAATTTCCACTTCGGTTTGAGGAAATATTCAGATTCTAGTGCTTCACAAGTAGAACATTGATCCCGCATGCTTGTAAGGATATTGTGGATTCCGCATTTGCCGTCTGTCGCTGATAAACCAAAAGAAATCTTCATCGGGCTGCTATCACGTGAAATGGATGAGTCGTTCTCAAAATGACCTAAATTATGCTGCTGAGACCGGATAGTTTCAAACAGCTTTCCAAATATGGCTTTCTTATTTCTGATTCATTCTCTAATAAACAAACTCCATCAAACCAGAAAGAATATATTATCGGGAAAATCCGATGTTCATCCTTGGTGAAAGTCACAGATGGTGAAATTTACCCCCGCAATTGGAGATCTGATCGAATCCTAATAGTGAATATTTTGTACTTCAAATCCTTATTTTTACCATTTGGAGCATTTCTGAATCACCACAGAGCCAAATAGATCAATTTAAGCTTTTCCGTAATTATAAATTCGAGAAGCTAGACGAAATATGTTTCGGGAAAAGATTAATTTCCCTGTAGGATTTCGAGAATAACTGTGGTCTCAGGGGACAAAGCTTGTGAAGTGCACCTTTCAGTTCTGATCACTATTGATCGCAAAACGTGAATGTCAGCAGATAACAATAAAACCTCATTTTCATCCTGTTATCGAGCGCAAGAGATGAAGTGGAATTTGATAGTGAACTTCGGCGAACTGATAAATTGTACGCACGAAATACTAGCAAACATGTTCACGTTGTTTCATGATTATTTAATCCGAGTAAATTGCATGGTAAAACCAGTATTTTATTCAAGAATACAATAATTCACTTGTCGTCACTGTTTGCAAAATATCTGATGAACCGATCGTCATCGTAGTCTGTCCGTTTATTATTCATTTTCTAACCTGATTGGTGATTCCGCCCTCTGATAAACCAGGCAAAAAGCATCGTCCAGTCTGATCATATGAAGTAGTGTCTAACTGCGAACTCCGTTGGACCTATAAGATAATTAGAAATCAGGGGACGGCAAATCAGACCAGCGGACAATTGATAAGGGGTCAATGGAACGTAGATAAATACTATCTGTCAAGCGCAAATCAAACTGCTGACTAGTCATTTAAGATCCAAGTGACCACCAAGTCGAGGAGGTCATTTTATGTGCTGTAGACAAACTATGTAAGTCCGTAAATTCAAAACCTTTTTGTTTCTATTTCTTTACTCTATGTATTCCAAGACCAGCAAGACTACTTCCTTTTCGACTAAAAAAACACTCAAAAATCTGGGTGAAAGGACTTTTCAACTGAAACTTGTGAAATCATTGAGTAGAAACAATTGGTTGATTGTTGTTCTCGCGCAGCTTGGTATGACAACACTTTAACACGGTATGACATTTTGCGTGCATCCGCTACACACTGAGCGATACAGCATGACTTTCTTAGACCGGAGGTGTAAGCATGCCTAGCAGGTCAGTGAGCAGAAAACAGACAAAGCTCACAATGTAAACCAGTTTTGGGCAACTTATAGTTTTGGCCACTATACAGGTGGAGAGGACATTCCAGGGAATAAATCGAGAAGAAGTTGATCGATCAAAAATCCCCCAGAGATGGATTCAGGAGTGGAGTAGTTGTAGTTTTCCGCTACGGTAGGTAAATTCATTACACTTCTTTGGGCAGCCTTTCCCTGCTAAAGCTGGACAGCTCCAAAAAGGTAGGATGCTGCTCCGTCTACGTCCCGCTTGCTCCATCGTACCCATGGTTTACTGACTGAATCCGAGAGCGGATTGAAAATGAAGCACCAGCAAAAAAAGACAAAAGAAGTTCAGTCAACAGATCTAACATGAGAGATCAAAAGAAGTTCTTCCACACAAGTTTCGACTACATTTTTGTGCTGGGTTAACAAGGCACTGCCTTGGGGGTTCGAATTTTGAGTCAGAGGTTCCTGTTAGAGTTCCCGAAGAAAACATTTCATGAGGTATGTTCAACCGTGAAGAGCGGGCTATCCAAAAATCCTCAGCAATTTCCCGGGAAACAATTTTCATCTCTCGATTATTAGCCCCAAAATAGCAATTCTAAATGAATGCGAGGAGCCATAATCAGAAGTAACCGAGAACTTGTAACTCTCGATAAAGATGATAACTAAGGGATAGTAGAAGCCGAAAATTGATTCCCAGTATTCGTTTCACTTCACAACCCACAGCACTTTCAAACCCTGCCAAACGCGCAGCAGGCTGTCCTGAATAGAGCTTTTAAAACCTTTAAAAAGGTGTATTGTAACTCCAAAACAAGCACAATGGGCCCAATTTTAGGGATAGCACTTGCTTCGAGCAATTCCTTGTTTAGTGCCTATAGTCACACTGGTATTCCCATCAATCTGAGCGTGATGGATGACAGGGTACTGCTAGATTGGATCCCAACCAGAAATCGTCTATGCGCAGTGTGATTGGATAATATTGTTCACGTAAATAACGCCAAACCGCGGCATCGATTCCAGTTTGTCACCTCTGTGTATGCCCCAAATGACTGTAGCTCTCTTGAGACTAAAAACGAATTCTTTCAAGATTTGACTCAACTGCTCCACAGCTTGCGCCTTCTGGTTGGTTGGAGGTGATTTCAGTGCTCAATTTGGAATCGTACACGCGGAGAAGTATTGTTTTTAACTTTCCTCTAAAAGGGGATAAGTATATGATCATAGTTGGATTTGCTGCTCCTGTACGTATCAGTGAAAATGACATTCTTGCAGCTACGTCGGTTAAGTACTTTGGCGTGTCCTAACACGAGATCTGTGACGGCCAATACGTATTCCCGCCATTTGTGTGAACGTTAAAAGCTAGCAGTTTATGTATTATGCCTTGAAACATTCTCTGAACCACTTCTTTTAATTCAACACTTTGTTTATACCTGTGCCTCACCACTTTGGCTTTATGGATACCCTGTAGTCCTCTCGGACTGTTCGCCAAAGATTTTGAACTTTTCTCCAGGTCACTAGAGCATATTTCAAGATAAAACGGCATCCTGCTTGAGCACCTTCCTCAGTATTGGATGGTAAAACATTTGATTGTTTGCCTCAAACTGTCAGGAAAGATACTATCTGGCGCAGCTCATCTACTTCACAGCTACTAAATCAAAAGCATTCCAAATTCGTTTAATCAGGCAAGTTGCAAACATCCATTTGCTCGTGAAAAATCTTACGAATATTCTGTTACCCCCTCTATTGCGCTGTTTTCTGACAAGTCTGATCCAGCCATTTCGGAGTGAAAGACCATATTTCCTTGAATATATTTCATAACTGATCATTTGCAATAAGTTATATGAATTTGTGACTGCTGAATATTCACCTCTTGGAGTGCACAAATCTTTTACTTGATTTGACTTGACTTGTGCACATAAGCCAAACTGATAAATCACAGAGGAGGGGATACCGTCGTGTGACTCTCGGACACTGTGGACTTCAACCGAGAGGATCAGTCAGGGAAGCGATCCGATCAACGAAAGGACCCATGGCCAGAGCAATATCCACTTTTCACAACCTTTTTTGCAGTAAAGCGCACGCGAAACACAGTGCGAGCCTTGTTTGTCAGTCCGTAGGCCACCTGCACGGTGGATGCAATGGAGAAAGGAAAAAGTCGAAAAATTGTATTTCTAGTGTCAGGCAGATTTTCGATATCTGTATTGGCAATATATATATATATATATATATATATATATATATATATATATATATATATATATATACGACCGATTTACGATTATCGGAGCAAGCAACTGACATCAGCCTTGTGTCTAGTTAAGTGCGATTGGGTAGTCTATTGATATTTTCATTATCTGTAGACTTGGAAATGGTGAATCGGATAATACATGCAAGTTATTGTAATTTATATCTTGGCAAACAGTTCCGTGAATCTGTGACGACTTTCACTGGGTCAACTAGTAGCGGAGCATGATATGGCAAAGAAGAAATTCGATGTAATAAAGTATAAATATGAATTTGAAGTTTGAGCGCGCGTAGCACGTACAAACAGCCTTTAGAAGTTCTTTGTGCAAAGGATGAGGAAAGTCTGAGAGTATTTTGGAAGTGCTTATCTGTAACAGTATGAAAAACTGGGTATGTCACTGCATTCAGAGATCCTCTATGGATCTTATTACCAGTTTGCGATCTTTCTTCAAGGGACCAGGGGAAATAACTGAAGAGCAGCACATCCAGTGGGTGAGAATGTATGCGGTCTCAAAAATAAAAAGTAACTGATTTCGAACAGAAAGTGATCCTTCACGGAAAGAGAAATATGACGACATTTTAGCTTTAAAAAAGTCTGTTGCACGTCCATGGATCATGAGAAATTGTGGGATAATGTGATATCAAGATATTCAACAGTCGGTAATATTGGTTTGGGTTTGTTGTTCGCAGATACGAGAGCAGACCTGTTGGTGGCTTTGCACGTGGTTAAAAGCTGAATGAAGAAAATAGTACCACGCGGTATTTGCATGAATTCGACACAAGAGAGCGGGATAGGGACCAGTTTATAAATTAATTCAATCGGTTCTGGATGTGTAAGGCTATTTTGGATGTCGGTACGGGTCAGCCTAAAACCAGATCGTCAGCTTATTTTCAGCCGTTGAATTTTGACGGAATCAGAAGTGACTACATGCGAAAAGGAAACAAAAACATGAAAACTGCACCTTTCAGGACACCGGAGTCAGCCGGAGAAAAAATGGACTTTTGGTCTTTTGTAGTCTAAAGACACCTTTGTGACAGTCTAACATTTTTTATAAAGCCGAAGCCATTGAGTGACCTAGATGAGTCACGGTACCAAGAGTGGAGGGCGGAGATCGATGAGTAAAACTTGTATTTATCTTCCTCAGTGGACCGCATATTGACCCATGGTCATAAAAGCATCTCTACGATTTTCAGCATCACATAAGTGAAAGTGGTAGGGCAGTATTTTCCGTGTTATTTCTAGGGAAATTGGAGTTCTTCTGACCCATCTCCAAATGTCAGACATTTTCTTCCTTGTTAGAAAATCAATGAGGATATTGGCTAGTGGAACCGAAGGAGAATCAGCACACTCCTTGAGTACGACAGGTAACAGATCGTCTGGGTTGGGAAAATTTTCTATCTTTGTTGGGATACTAAAGGGGTTCCGTAGTCGGTGGCTGAGATGAGTCGTTGAGATCCGGCATCAAATTGGACCGCGATACTGAGCTTTATTCTAAGTTTTTCATCAAAAATATTTTCTTTTTTTGCTGAGCCTCCGCCATGTAGGCCTTTTGTAGGTTTTCACATAGGATGAATAATGACGTTTCCTAAGTAGGTTGTTTTAAATACAGCTTGTTCGGTTGGTAACTTCAGACTTGTACAATATAGCAAGCTCTCTGACCGGTGTTCTCTGTCCATATTTGTAAGCCTTCTCTTTCTCTTTTCGCAGTTGTTTAGATACTAGTAGGGAATATCGAGCAGTTTGGACGTAGACAGTTTCAAATGGGCAACAGTGATGAAAGAGGAAATGCAATGTATTGTATGATATGTCTACAGAAGAGAGATTGGTCGGTTTTTGAAAATACAGGATAATCATTTTAGGTAACCAGGATCTTTGACGTGATCGTGTTGTTAAGTTAACCGTTTCTCTTGTTCACTACTCTGGATTGTATTCGTAAAACTGTGTACAGATTGGTCTTACTTTACTGTCTGAAATATTTTCAGGGTTCTTTGGGCAGAGCTGCTCAGGTGTGCACTTTTTTAGCACTGAACATTTGCGGTCTGTTTATAAAAACCAAGTCTAGTTCTGCGTCAAGTCTGATGCCCAAAGGTATCAAATTTGATGAGAGTAACGTTATACCAGTGAAAGGTACCGACAAATACCTATAGGGGTTCACCGGTTCGTGCAATTACGGAGGTAGACAGAATGTTGGAAAGTAAGTTCTAATCAGCCAATGATAAGCTATATGTAACAACATAGTACGCAACCAGAACTCTAGTAACACAATCTTATCTGCGTTCTTGAACTTCTTCTGTGTTGCTGCTTCCATCCCTTTTATTCTGCCTAACCAAGAAAGCACTTTGCTTTTAACAACCAAGGGAATCTCAGTTTTTTCTGCGCTGAATTGCCGAAGACCAACTGACCGGCCCATAAGCTGTTTCTATGCAATCCCCTCACATTTTTGGTCATCCCTTTCGACGTACCTCAAAATTTGTTTCCGTAATCCACAAAATATTCAGTTTATGGAATGTGATGAGGGAATTTCATAAAAGCACGCATTTATGACAGCATTGGTGACTTATTGATTAATATGAATCGCCGAAAACAAGCTTATTTATCTATCTATCTCCTCCTAATGATCACGAAAACTGATGTAAGAATCCATAGAAAATAGTGCCATTTGAAGTTCCAATGACGCAGCTTAGCCGAATTCAAAGGTTCATACCTCGAAGTGATATGATGTTCATGTGATGTACAACTGAAAGCATGTATACGTGTGCGCGGTTTTCGTTCTGATAGCTACCAATTTATTTGCTTCTTCCACTAGGATAAAGAACGCTCCCTTTGACGACAGCAAGCACATCGTAAAGATGTCTCGAAATTTTGTATAATATATTTTGTAATCAGTTGCTCTAATTTTTTCGGTTTTTTAACAGATAACGCTTGGTTTACGATTCTGTTTTTTCATCTAATATAATTGTCAGCTGCCATCGTCGCTTTGGTAATTGAGACAGGGTGAAAAACCGCACGTTAACAGAAAGAATAAAGTAGTTATTGGTTCTACAGTGGACTGCCATGGCCACACCAGCTGTTCACAGAAACCAAATTGCTAAGTAAACTGTTACCCCCCTTCCACGTTTATTTGTAGCAAAAGAATATGCACCAGTTCGAGAGTGAAGTTAGAATAATGGATGGAAATTTCCGAGACTCTTTACCATAGATAAAACAAGAGTTTCCGTGGATTTTTTTGAGGAGCTGACTTAGAAACAGAAAAAAATATTGCTGCTGAATGCAAAAATGTGGTGTTACATTCAACAGCAAAAGTGGGCTTGATTGCAAAAATTTGGGCTGGGAAATTTCCAGAATCTAATGCTTTTGACCGCCTCCAGTCCTGAAACAGAGAACAGAAGACTGGAACAAACAATGGAAGAGCACAATGAATTTAATCAACTCATAAATGGAGTCAGGTAATGTTTTTTGTGAAATTTCTGTCTTTCTTGACTGCAGCTAGCGTAATAACCCAATCGTGAGATGTATAACAAATTGTCTCTTGCAATTCAGTAGTCTGTTTGCAATGCAGCGAGGAATATGATCTGGAAAGAGCCAAAAATCCCCCCGTATCAGAATCTCCCAAACAGCTTTTATGCAAAGTTTTGTGTGTTCTTTAGATACATTCCTACCCCAAGTCTCCGAACAAATTACGTGACGTTTGACCGCACTTTCCCTGATCCCGTAAGAGGACCAGAATTGTAGCACCGTTCTCCGTAATTGTGGTAGCATTTGACTTTTGCAAACTAAGCATTTACCAGTTACGTAGTATATATCCAAAGTCTTTGAGTATTTCACTTACTTCAAGATCTTATTCATTGCATTGACGGATGTGCCATGCATGATAATTCGCCCCCAGGCGTACTTTAACTTACTGGTCAACGGATGGAAGATCTCAAATTGAAAAATCAGCGATTGCGTAAAACTTGGGTGAAAAAGGGAGTAGAACTGTTTCGCTCGTGTGAGGTTCATGTATGAGTCGATGACAGATATGGGAATTTTGTCTGCTTTAGATAACGTCTATGCCCTCCCTAATGGATTATTACACGTGGTAATGAATTGTAATACCTTGCGTAGCCCATTTATTACTGCTTGACCATGAATCTGTGACCATCTCTCCGTGATGGAGCTGCAAACGAGCAATGGGGAAAACAGTCAACAATGTTTCCAACAAAGTGACAAACTACCTCTATGATGAGTGCAAGCAACTGATCAATTTTCCAATTTCTTTGAAAAGTCACCCAGACTCCGCTCATTTACCACGTGATTCAACTGTGCTGCATTCCACATATTCTATCTCTTCTTGGTCCATCTTTAAATCCTTCTCTATGTTCGTCCGCTTTCATATCTCAGCTCTCCTCTCGTGCTGCTCGCTAAGTTGGTTTTCTGCTTTGAGCCAGATTTTTCTTCACATCAGCTCATCTTCCGACGTATGAAGCTCAAATCCGTCCGGCTTTCAGATACAACAATCACGCCTGGGGTGGATCTTAGTCTACCTCTTTTCCTTTTCTTGATCAGGTTCAACGGAAGGTGATCCGGACGGTGGATGACCCTGCTCTAACCCCCAGCCTGCAGTCACTGAACCAACGTCGGGCTTTTGCTTCGTTATTCCTTTTCTACCGGTATAACTGGAATTTTGTTCTGAGGTTGCTTCGGCGGTTCCCCTTTTCGAAACGGTTACCTATTCGCTACGTGCTCAGGCAGCCAGTCGTCCTTAGCGAGTTTTTGTCACTAGAAGTTGTACTTCTTTCATTTAGTTTCATTTTCTCCCCGAACCTTTAAACTAAGAATGCTCTCCCTCTTTCTATCTTTCCACCCACTTACTACTTCTCTATTTTCAGAAGCCAGTCCTGTTTCCCATATGACTTTTTACCCACTACCCACTTTTACAGCAAGCCTTATGATTAGGGGGTTCACTCATTATACCGTAATTTACTTCACGTGTGATATATACATGCATATGCATATAAGTATACTAGTAGACTTGTATGACTTCGTCCAACAGGGATAGTGCCCTGCCTCAGACAAACTCAAACAATGCAAAACTGACAGCTCCTATGGAAGCACTCGTCGAATTTGAGTGCTTGAAGAAACAATGATCTGATGTCGCACTTCTTCAGATAAACAGCTGTACTTTTGTTTTTTGTCTGATACAATCATCTCGCCGGCAAACTCTCCCGGTGTCCAGTTTTTCCCAATTGGGTATGTTTCATTATTCCTCAATCAGAGTTGTACTTGAGAAGACAAATTATATTTTCGTATAGGGCGCTGAATAAAACGGCCTACCAAATATCATTGAACTTGTTGCCTTCGTTGTTAATAGCGGTACAAGTATTATTGGCACTGCTTTTATTTGTAGGAGTGTTAACACAAAATTCGGCCATAGCCGTTAGGTAAGTTGCAGGCAAGTAAGCAACTGCAATTTGTGAAAGAAATGTCAGTGTGCTAAGTTAAGTTCAAGAGCTGTCACTCAGTCCTTTCGAATCAAGCCAGATTAATGGCTTTAAAGCAAAATTGATCAGTCAATCAATACTACATGGTTAAAAGTCGACAAGTGTTTGCCAGTGTATTAGGGCAATTTTGATTGAATTTCCGCACATCATGTTTGACTGTTCAACCCGAGCGAGACAGATTTGCTTTAAAATTAGGGAACTGTGTTGATTGAAATTTATTGAAGCGCTTTTATGACCACATTTGTGCAAAGCTGCTTTAAAATATTCCTCACTGAGACCAGATAGAAATATCAGAGACAAGTTACAACTCAACTATCACTTATCTGCAAATAATCCAGTTATTGCGTCACTGAATTAAACTAGTCTGTTTCTTGTTCTAGTGGCTGTATCCTTATAAGCACGCATTGTCTTCTCCACATCAATACAACTGGTTTTGTCCCATTTCATAACTTGGCCGTGAACCAAATCTAGAATGCTCTTTTTAAAGCATCATTAGAAAAGCTCACCAGAAGAGAACTTGTCACCCACGTGCGTGAACAACACAGGGAATAGTTTTGTTATTCTGATTTGGAAACCGGTCCTAAATAGGTGAATTACTTCAGGTTAATTTATGGGGAATTCGGCCATTCATTTACAAAGATAAATGATAAGCACTGTGATTACCGTTCAGAAGTTAGTGACTGTACATTGTACGAATCACAGAATAAATTCAATAATCCTAGACTTATTTGTAACTAACTACTTGCTTCTGGTCATAAGGAATATTTCCGGTCTGTTTCACAGTCAGGCCTAGTGAATAAAATAGAAGCTTCGATGCAACTTATAAGTTTTTAGGATCATCAGAAATTTGGTTGGTATAACGCGGTACGAACTGAAGACAGTTAAGTGATAAATAGATCGGTGTAAAGCTCATCATAATTGTGTTTGATTTGTCTGTGAAGAACAGTGCACATTTTCCATAAGCAAATGAATACATTCGAGTGGTCTAGTTGGAAATTGGATACATCTGTATGTTTTTTCCCCTAAATGAACTCATGTATGAACAAAGTGAGGAACGACCTCACTCCAGTTGGAAAGCGTTGTTATGACCGTCACTAATTTCATTGGAGAGGGATTCATATTCATCACTAAAGCGCATCAGTAACTAACATTGGAGTACGCAACAGCCAGTACGAAACAAGGTCGGTTTACATAGTGTGAGTGATGTGACAGTGGGTAGTGTGCCGACCTAGAGTGCACGTACGACATCCAACCATTTCTGCTCTGGGATTGATCACATAGGGATAAAATGCTACTTTTATTCAAACCAACGATTCATCATTTTTGGTAAATGACAAACCAAACTGATAACCAAATCAACTTGATTTTGTTGTTTTTAAAACTGCTTCTTCTGACGTCAATTGTGACAAGTTTGTGCAAAAAGGTGAAGGTACACTTTCAGTTTTGGTTAGCTCTGTTTAACAAGGCCAATTTAAATCTGTTTGCTGTTTCAAAGTGAACTTCGGCAAGTAAACAACAAAGCCATCTTGTTCGCAAATCACCGTCAGATTTCTGAACAAAAAAAATACTTTTTTGTTATGTGAAACAATTCGCCGGTCCGCTGAAAGTAGTCGTCAATAATTGCACTATGTCTTTCTTAAAAATCTTACAGGTTGAAAAAATAATAGTGAACATACATACAGGATATTGAAGTGAAAACAGAAAGAAATAAAGGAAAGAAATATATTCAATTGACCAGAGAAGAGCAAAGCCCTAATGGCGAAGAGCATCGGGGAAATAAGTGGAACATGAATCTGGAATCTCGAAATGCATAAAAGGACTGGTACAAGTTTCGCAAAAAGTGCCAATAACCTCATGGTTCTGCACTGTGGCCAACATCTTTGCGTGAAAGGAGTCTAATTACCGTGAAATACAGATAATTACACGGGTTTTTGTTTTTGCCTATATGAAAATGGGCATGCAGATAGGCAAATGTGAATTACCACCAATATGGGATTTCACATACCGGACGTGACTAGTGCAATTCAGCTGAAACCAGCACGTGTAAATGTATGATCCTGTTATCATATATCTTACAATGGGGACACTAATGGCATTTACATCAGTTGAGAGTGCGTCCACCGTTCCTACAAAGGCAGTAACAATGTCTTTTTTATCGTTCGGGGAGAATCCTGCGTCGAATGGATGCGAAATCGCACAGATGTTCGCTCATGGTTGCTAAATTATATACCATTTGGCGGAGTGCTTTTTTACCAACGTTTTTACAGAACAGTTGATATTTAAGAGAAAAAAAACAACGAATGACAATCTTGATAGCTGATCAAAGCTGGGAAGGTGTGAGTGCTGAATAATTTCAGGATATTGGTAGAGCCAAGTTTGGTCAGTTTTCTAACTTACTCGTTTGGTCAAAATGTTGATGAAACCCGTGGATAGTCGCCGTCATCAGTAAAACGATTTTTGCGGAACCGTTGTATTACGTCCTCGTATTTCTCGATTCCTGATCACACTGAGCACGGCATTTTGGTCGATCGCGTTTCAATAATATCCAAGGGATATCCCCTGTGCACTCATGATGATGGTGTGACCTCGACTAAGCATGAAGAGTTCCCCATCAAAACTTTCGGCTCAGTGCAATCAGGAAGTTCCAAATCCATCAAACAGAGCTAACGCGAACAGCAGACATTTTATCCGACTTTTCACTGGTTAACACTCTAAAATTGATAAACCCAAGAGGGCAGATTTTGACGTACCGGGTTGGATGTGTGCAAAGCAAAGCACGCAAAACTACTATTCATTTAAAAATGATGGAACGATCTGGTCATTCTCTTCGTGTGACTAGCTGAGTTGGGGGTAAAATTTTGGATTGAATTTAGGTCATTTTGACCCGAGTTGTGGAAACTTGCTGGGATCATATTTTCGAATTCTGCACAACTCATATCGTTGAAGGTGAGTAAATTTGTAGTTATTAGAGAAATTGCTCATCCAACAAATATATTCATTGAACTTTGCCACTGAGGAAGAGAAAACCGACCTATTATCACTCTCACCAATAAGGTTTCAAAAACCCATAATGTCCCAAACCGCTTGTCACACATGGTGCTGGGTTTTACCAGGACAGCACTGAGTAACGTCAGCTTTTTCCGCTGTTGAGTGGAGCTGACGAAAGTTGTTTTAACTTGTACAACAACGTTTCAAAATACTTGGGACAACGAACACAGTGCTCCGGAGGTAGTGGGGGAAATGTCTCGTGGCCAAAGATGAGTTTGAGCGCCTCGTTTACATTGTGCTGGCGAGTGATGGTGCCGTCAGACGTGGGCTGAGATGCGAAATATCACTCGTAATTTGTCCCACGGTACAAAAATTTTACCTCATGTCAGTCACATTTTGGTAGACAGAAACATTGCAATGAAGGGAAAATCAGTGATTTTTCCGTCACATTTCCAATGAGTTCACGCCAAAAGTCTATACTAATTCCCCTGGAGGCTCTAACCATCTAACTGTTTGTATTATTCTGCGGGTACTGTCAAACAATCGAGGCAGACATGAGCATAATATCTATGGATGTAATCTCATATATGTTCATGGTTTGAGTTGACTTTAGCTCAGCTACAGGTATAACAAATAATTAAGGATAGTGTGATATAGGCCCCGAAAGTGTTGTGCAATTTATTGGGTCATCCTTGTTGTTTTCTTTGTTCAACTACAGATCGAATGTGAGTTTCTCTAAGGCACAGTACCTGTTGTCCCTTACTGTCATATAGATCACAAAACTTGTTTCACTGGAGATTTCTTCAAATTCTTTTCACTCTAAATGTCTTCTTTACGTTTTGCTCAGTATCCGAGGGTTTAAAAACCAGATATTTGGGTATTATGGTATGCTATAGATAGTTTTGGTTGAATACCCAAGGATTGATCCAGTTGGCAGGCTTCTATCCAGAGTAATCCGATTGGTGCTGACCTTGTAAACGTCCGAACCAAATGATCTAAGGATTGCAAGGAGTATGACATCAGAACTTTCACAGACTGCATGCTTATGAAAAAAGGACGACCGATAGCTTTTCTAGTTGAAAGGACTCAGAAATGCTCCACTGATCGCTCAGTCATAATTCTGAGAGCCTTGCAAAGAGTGGGTCAACAAGTTCTTCATGGACGACCATGGCGCTCATGCTAGTGGTTATCCTCCCTTTTGTTTGGCCTCTGTATACTCGTACCACAGAAAGATATAACATCGGAATAATTTGAGCTTGACTACTGCGGAAATCAACCTGAAAAGTAGCCTCAGTCCAAAAGGATGAACCAATCGGTTTGGTTCAGCTCATCGAATATGAATTTCCTCATTCATTAAAAATGGTGAAGAATGAACAGAAATTATTTGAATTTAGCTGAACTGGAGATTTAGTGACTGAATCAATCGGGCACGAAGGTGAACCTACCAGGAAGCATCTCACAGTGCTCCAGTAAATTTCTATTCAAGTTCCAAATCTCTTCTTCGCAGTGCCAGTTTATATATATTTATGTTTTTTATTTGGTGCGGTTTCTTATTTCATGATGGAATTGGCACGATACATATAACGGGTTGACAGGAAAATTGTGAACCTGTGCAACCCAAGTGGAACACCACAAATTTGTAATACAACGAGAACAAATCGAATAATGTCTCCAACAAATCGCTGACAGCAGACTGTTTGTTACCTCAATCAGGTAGATGACAGTTACCTAGTCGTTATTTCTTTTTGCAAACGAGGCACTGACAGTTTTCTGTTACATTTTGTGCTTATCTCAACGAGCGAAGATTTTACGACTGATTTTGTGACCACCATGTTCTTATCCTTGAACTGATTCGAAAAATTGGTGCGTTCATTTTTCAACCGTTCACAGTCAAAAATGGACATCTGCCGCGTTATCTGAAGCGGTCATCTCCAGTTTCCAGAGATCCGCAACTTTGGATGAACGGAAACTTATTTGTTCCAAAATTTGAAAATAAGAAAAAAAACTCAGACTTACCGGAACGTTATTCGAAGTCACAAGAAACTGAACAAAATAAAGCGAAAGATTTTCCTATCTTTATTTACTTTCTGTAACCAAAGGTAGCCAGGATGTTATAGAAGAGATGGGGCCAGATATTTAGCAAACCCCTTACAGCACAAGTTTCCATGAGAACATATATGAGGTGATGAGTTTCGTGAAAGTTTATCGATGTCAATATCTATGTTCGCAATATTGGTAAAATTATCACTGGTAGTAGCAGTATTAGTAGTAGAGGAATTGGTGGGTACAATCTTTGCTATATTAGAACACTTGACTCGCTCCACTCTTAATACCACAGAACGGAAAGAGAAACGCGACCAAATAAAAAAGCTGCCGAGTGACGGAGCATGAGGTGGAGACAAGGTTTTTCCTCAGGAGCAACTAGTCTGAAACACCCACCGGTCACTTGAAGCAAAGGAGCTTATAAAACTCAGTGAACAAAACATTAACCATATTTGGACAAAAATGTTTAATATTCAGTATGCACCGTTAAACGGCCTTGTTCAAATGGCCAACACGATAGAGATGACATGAATGAAATTTTGTACCCAGTATCTTATTTTCTGCCACGGCAAGCTTGCCCCAACTTTCATAGCTTCTCAGCAATCAAACTAATTTCGCTGGATTCATACTTCAGTGCCACTTTGGAATTGAAATTTTTCTCATATTAGGCCAGTAGCATTCAGTAGTAACTGGAACCGTTCGTTGAAACTAGCGTTTCCCCGAGTGACTCTTCTTCAGTTTTTCTGTTTGAAATTTGTTTTTGAAGGTCATCCAAGCATAAACACTAATTTCTCCTATCTGCTGAGCTTCTGGTTGTGAGAATTTGAAAATCTACCCTACAGTTTTCCGATCTTAATAAGTGCTTTTTGGACCTATACAAAGTTTGCCAAAATCCACTTCACTGCCTCTTACTCGAGTTTACGAAATGTCAATTGAGAAAATTCCTAATGCTTTTATATAGGTACTTCGTAGTACGACATCATACCATTTGTGCGTGGAACATTCTACAGAGTCGTGTTGTTTCTTTCAATTTGGTATCAGCTGCTGGCTGTCGGATTTCCTTTAGCTCAGTGTGACGCAATAATAAATTAGGGAACGTTTTGAAGCTTTGAGAACCGATGGTATCTCTGATCGTATTTCAACACGCAATGAGCATTGATCTTCCGCCTAAGGGGCCGTGCGTGTTCAATCCACAAAGTCACAAGAAATGAACAGACTGCATGAGCCGATGCTCAGTAAATGTATCAAAAGGTACAAAAGCATATTCTAGTCAAACAGCACTAAGGTGACTTACAGTACGGCTTTTACCTAATGTGGACACGGTATTTTGATAGATTTTCCAACAGACCGCTTCTCAGATTCTACTCTAGTGAATGGTTACATAAACATAATGTCGCCTGCGTATACATGACTGCTTGATTCTTTTTACCATTTATTCAGATATTTTTATCGCGTTTGAAGATCCACAGGTATTATCTTAAACGAAACCTGACGCAAACTTCACCGATAAATTCGTTTTCAAACAACTCAACTGAAGAGAGGTTACGCACTGATAAAATATACTGTGGTTCACACTGAAACGCATACAGAAAGAAAATTGTAATAACGAAAGTGAGAATTGTGAAGTACCACATTTACTGGAAGCAAAGAATGACATCGTTTTTCCGGCATCCATTGTCCATTGGTGGTTCTCGAGCTTTTTCCAAATCACCGAAAATAATAGCGGCAATTCACTTAGGAACAGGGAACCGTCTAATTAACTAACGTTTCCATCTTCGCCCCTGAGTGTTTACCAACGGTTGTCTTCTTCTCCGGTGCACTGTTAGATACGGGGATTATTTTGGTAGTAAATCCAATGCTCAAGATAAGGTGTGACTTTTTATTCATTGAAGTACTTCTCGTTATGGAAGAATAGCCATTCACCGCACAAATGTACAAAAGTTCGCCGCGTATTTCTGATTCTCACGTGACAACCTTGACGGGTTTTGTCTAGTAGTAAAGTCGCGACATGCTCAAGCGTGCTCCAGTGCAACTTTGGGTTGTTTATTACGCAGATAAGTGTGGCTCTTCCTATTGAAGTATATACGGTCAGACAGGATTCCTTCCAACTATCTTGGTAATTAAATCAGTTGGCAGTTTGTTGTACTACTAAGGTCTGGCAAGTATTTCAAAAAATTGTAAATCATCAACTGTGAACAAAAGTAAATATTTTGTATACGAGTGTATATCAGTGCTGTAGAAATTCGAGTAGCAACTCAATTGACTGTTTTATTTCATTTGAGTCATATGAAGCGTGCATGGACGAACAGCCCCTTGTTAGAATCATCATGTGAAGCTCCACACAATCCAAATGAGATAAAGGTTGTAAACAGACTCTGAAGTCCCCAAGTATGGGGCTGACCAGGCGAAAGAGTACCGGGTACCTATATCTCAGGAGTGTCAACAGCCGTGAAATGGATAGCATGCTTCGGCGGAAATTTATTCGTCCTCTAGGTACAACACAGTACTACTCATTTCGATGGCACTTTTTCTCCCCAGAGATATTATTTAGGCGTTTGTTTGAGTGGGTAATGCAAAATTATGCATAACTTATTATACCTAATTGTAGTTTTTGGTTATTCGCCACCAGTTGATATCGTGTGATCTTGGTTGCTTTGACAACCTAGAATATCAGTAACTAATGAACACCACTGGGTATCTGGTTGCTTCACTCCCACCCAGAGATTGCTCTTTTGGTAAAGACATTTACCGGTAAGCACACAGTAGTTAAATGGATTTTGGTACTTCAAGTGAAAAATACAAGTGCGTTATACATTTCCTACATTTACCCGGTAACTGGTATCTTCGATATACCGCAAAGTCGTTATAGCGTAGAAAGTGAAATCCATCATAGGTGGCTTTCATGATTCATGGATAGATTACTGTTGTATTGGAAACATTCGATCTGGGACCAAAGCTCACCCATAAAAGCGCCACTGCCTTTTTATTATTCTCATCATCTCTCCTTTATCGCCCTTTGGGCCCGGAAGTTGCCTCTGTCGGTGTTTATGTGGGCTGATATCCCAATATTCTTTTTTCCCTTTGATTCACAACCATCTGTCCCGGGGACTCCCAGCGCCCAGGTTGTTAATGGAATTCTGCCTAATACACGCCCTCTGTTGGTGTGTGTTCTTCCTGTGTGGGACCTGCCAAAGAAAAGTGTGGTGAACGTCGGCCCAGTGTTTTTTATCTAATACTAACACCGAGTCTATCTCGGATTTACGTCAGACCGATGGTCATCTCGCCTATTCACCGAGATCCGCCTTGAACACTGCACTATTACATCAGGAGCTGTTATGTTAGCCGCATCATCAAACCTATATTTGCTCTACAGAAATAATCGAAAGTGATTAGGATACATTGGGACCGTAACATGTTATCTCATAGCATCATGGAAAACCAGTGGCTGAGGGGAAAAAACGATTTGTTTTCGGTGCGTAGTGCTCACTTAAGAGCCAGACGAACCAAGCACGTCTGTGGCTATCAGTTCAAGGCCACCTCAGTGATCTTTGGTTCTTATAAGAGACGAAGGCTGGTTGATGCATTCAACTTACGGAGTTTCCCAAATGTCCATGCGTTTGCCGATTGGACTAGTGCAGTTCCCTGTGCAAAGCCACAGCCCTTGTCAAGCTACATGTTAAACGCCTCAATTCTCTTTACAATAATGTAGAAGGGTGCATGCGAAACCTCGAAGTGTTACCACTTGGACGGAATCAAAAGGGATGAAATGACTGGGTCCCATCAACAGAACTTAGTCCGACCCCTAGCGTCTCGCATACGAAAGATCTGTTCCGAGGAAACAGTGAGTGAGGAATTACATCACATTAGACAAACATTACTAAACAACGGGTATCCGGAACGTTTCATTCAAAAGAACATTTCGGAAGTACCCAAGCGACCATTGATAATCACCGCCAAGAGGAAAGAATTGCACATGCAACTTCCCTTCAAAAGAGATGTTCAATGCGAACTACTAGTTCGGCGCCTTAGGGATGCAATCGCCCGTACATTTCCCGGCGCTACTCTACGCGCCCACTTCACAAGCCGGTCTATGATTTCTATGAATCTCAAAAACAAAATGCCTGTCCTTTCCTCATCTATGTTAACCTATTCATTTGTTTGCTCCTGTTCGGCAAGCTATGTAGGCAGAACGACACGGCAACTGTCCCACAGAATCAAGGAACACAAACTAGCTTGGCTGAGGACAGGAACTAGAAGAACCATAACTAGTGCAATCGTAGCGCACCTTGCCGAGACAGGGCACCAGGTAGACAACGAAGCCTTCAAGATAATTTACAAAGTGCCTGTGAATTCTTCGAAGATCGTTCGCCAAATCACTTTGGGAGCAGCGGAGGCAGTAGCGATTAGGCTGTTAAATCCATCGCTTTGTTCACACAAGCGATTTGTCAAATCACTGCAGCTATCCTGGCCGCGATCCGAAAAAAATGGGGGACAAAATCATGGTGACCTCGACTGCGACCTTTCAGTCGTGACAGGAAGCAGCCAACCCACCCCAGATGTACGTTCTACACCGAGTTTTCCCAACCACGAACAACCAACATCCCACCCCTTTTCCGAACCGCAAAACACCTACAATATTGATTGACCAATCTTAATTTGATACTGTAAATACCCTGTATTTTGTTCCGAAAATATGCATTCCTATCGTATATATATGTAACTGTATTAGCCAGAGGATGAAGTCACCGAAAACGAGCTTGTTCGCTATCGTGCCTTTTTCTATAATGCAATGGGATTATTCAGTGGAACTAGATTTTGTTTCAAATTCTGTAGTATTTGTAGTTACTTGCAGGTAAGTATTGTCCAACGAAGCAATACCAAAGGAAGAGTGTGTGTTCTTGAAATACAAAAAAACATTGCTTTCCCGAAAAATGTTAAATTTTCTAATAGAAATCTTAAAGGACTTAGATAATTATTTCCTCCCGTCATCGATCATGAAAATTTGCTGTGCAAAGTGTACTGCCTTTGGGCAAAAGGACCACATCTGGAGCAATATGATAATTCATTTCCAAGAAATAAAAATTCTCCTGTTAGAGGAGCTACCATACTGTAAACTCACAGTGTGAAATTGACTCTGCTATTTTGAAATGCGCTATTGCTCATGGGTATGATGAAGTTTGTGGCCTATTTCTGACCATCACTTTTTAGTGTTCAAAATAGCAACTTGTCAGATTGACCAGAAAATGCCGGCCTAGAAGATCAAACAATGTACTTCTTTAGGCAATTGTAACAACCAGGAATTGTTAATGAGCGTTTAGTAATCAGTCGAAGAACAAGAAAGACCCAGTAACGACGGAAATAACAGTCGCATGAAGAAAAAAGAACAATTTATTCCGTGAATTCATGACGGTAGTAGCCTAGCTTTGCAGGTAGATGCTGTAACTCGCCAATGTTTTGGTTACCGTGGCTGATTTTTCTCAAGGCAACATTACCACTCATTGCATTTATTTGCACGCATTCACGACTTGTGTCACAAAGTGTTTATATAATCCATTGAGTTATACCCTCGAACTAACTCACCATTCGGTGTCAACGCGCGGAAAACGATGGATGGTCCATGTCAACACCGCGGGGTTGTACCATAGTACTTGTTCAGATTCGTTCTCAGGTCGTACCAAATGGGGTTTTTGGCATGGACACGAAAGAAGCGTGCGTGCTTTTGAGTCGCACACACTTACTAGTGTATGTCACCCCTTCGTCGTTCAAATAAAACGAAGAGTATCCACTGTCCTAGATCCCTCACGAAGAAGCCCTGTCCAGACAGTTCTTCCGTGGGGTACAGTGATGAGCTGAATGTGGAAATGTCGTTGAAAAAGGTAGACGACTACTGGAAATCAGGTGTTCACCACGGACAGAAGAATTTAAGGCAGTGAAATGCCGCAATCAGTATATCATAGGCAAACGAACCGTGCATCTCCATGAAATGTGCGGTCCGTGGCATAAGCTTTTTATGTAAGGCAGATTGACCGCATATGAGTTTACGTCACGAGTAACGTAGAAGTTCGCGATGATGACAGTAACGGTGATGACTTCATTGCGAAACCTGTCGTCAAGACTCCGAAAAAAACAGATTTATGCCCCGGCCCATGTCAAGTCTGTAACGACTCACTGGGGGGGGGCGCTGTTGTGGAATAAACCGGAAGTTAGCAAAACATGATCTACCGCAGCCATTTCGTTTTCAAAATCGTTTCCATATGTTATCAGACACCTGTCCAGTCAGGCTTAGATCCGTTCGACCGATTTAAGTGCGACGGTAACTTCAGATGAACTGGGAAATGAAGTGAGCAGTATTTGGAACGGCTGACCAACTCTATTGATTTCGAGCCAACTAGACATGAAGCGTATCATGAAATTTTTACCCCACTGTTCTGCAATACAGTTCACGTTAGAACGTGGCTGTCCACTCAACAGGAAAAAGTTGTCCCCTTAGGAGCCGGCTGTGGGTGAAAATGTGGAGACAGAATAAATTCTTACTAATTAGCAAATGTCGGTGACACTTTTTACTTACCTGTGATGGTTATCTTAATTACCAATGCTACTTCATATCCATTCGAGTGATCGTCATTTCGACGTGCGTCCTTTCTGTTTGTTTATTGGAAAGACTTATTACGCAATCCCCTTCGGGCCCATATGTTATAAGGGAAACAGATTGCTGTATATCCGGGGCTAGAACGATTTACTTGTTGATAGACATGACATCCACGGAGATACATGAATTGCCGTCATCTTTGTTCATGCTTGAATGCACTGATTTAAACGAGCTACAAAGAACTTTTAAAACCGCTTGTTCATTGCGCACGGTGAGTAGTTTTCCACTGTATCGTTATCAATTCAGCTGAGCCTTGGGCTGACATATCCACCCCCTCTTTGTGTGTATGTCGTTCTTTCAGGATGTAATTTCATCATCAGTCAGACCCACTTCACCGATTCTAGCATAAAACAGTGTTTGAGGGTTTGTATATGAATTACCGAAACCTAAGTGTATTGCAATCACAGATAATATTATGCAGACCGTAGACAGTTCTTTCAGACCAAAAGCAATCACGTTTCAGGTCAAGTCTAGTCAAACAAATCAGCTGTTTCACACAAACAATAATTACCGAATTTAAGGCGCAGACTTGTCTACAAGTTAAAAAAGTAGTTCGCAATTACAACAAAATAACTGTGAAGTGTATAGAAACATGGGAAAGATAAACAAAGCCGTAAAATGTATTATGACATGATGCATGTTGGTAAACCTGGACCTACTTTTTCAACCTCGCCCACTGAAAGCCCAGTGGGACTACGGTGATGAGGAACATCACAAACGATAATTACTCGGTTGTGGTATACGACTGTGTGAAGGACGTTTACGAGAAGGCCGTTTCAATACGCAGCACTTCAAAAGGGTAGTATCCGGATTTCAAAGGAGTGGAAGAGAGAGAAATGGCTTTGACGGACCCAAGGTGGACGAAATCGCCAGTAGCGGATAATAAACTATTAAGAATAGTCCTGCAAACATCAACAAGGTCACTGTTGACGAATATTTCAAGGGTATTTTTGATAACACTTTTACAGGTAGCATGCAGCTGAAATACTGGAAGAATACGAGATAACAGAAGATCCAGTGACTGAGAATGAAAATGGTAGGAAAATGAAGTGCCGAGTATTAGATGACCTATTTTTAGAATATACCGTTTCAGTGTGACCAATTCAGAATTCCGGGTGTGAGTACAAGATCACAAAGAGGGTTGTTGATTATTTAAATAGCTGTTTTGGGGTTTTAATGAGTCTTTTTGATAGCCGAATTCGCAATATTTGAAAGAGGCTACGTCCACAGAGTTCAGAACGCTGTGGTAGAGGCAACTCAAAGAGCCACCGTAAGAAAGGGTGTTCGAAAGCTTTTGAAGAATATTTAAATCTCAGTTTACATTGCAGCGCACTCCCAAGGATTTTAATCATAGCACTTCAGTTCCGTGGCATGGGCCATGGAAGCCCACTATCATAAAGTGAGAGAATTGCTAGTGAGCGCCACTGTGAAATATCCAAAGATATCGTGAAAGGAAGAGAATATGAAGAAGTTCTGCCACCGCTACAGCAACTGTTGCACGAGGTTGATTTGCTGAATCCAGGAAAAAGCACGAGGCTACTTTCTACGCGTAACTCAAAGTATGTATATGGAAAATACCCATTTAGGATAGCTTTTTAAATTGAAAAATTGGTAGGAATTCGAGATAAGAGCAAGAAGGATTCCTCAATAAATCAAAATAACTGGTCTGATGGAGGTAATGGTTGGAATCGGTATTCAATGAACTCTCAAAAGTAAGTAAATCTTGAAGATCAGGTTGATACGCTGGTGACCGCGGTTGGTCGAACATACATCACAGTGAACTTTAGTACCTTCTGTCAGTAACCTGCGAAAGTCTCGATCAATCATTCATAATTCGAATTGTTCATATTCCACTGGTCAACATCGTCTTTCTCGGTATTCAAATAAAAAGCGTGTGAAACCATGATAAATACTCAATACACGTGTGATTCATGCTTGCAAGTTCACACTTTTTCTCAACGCGGCTCAACTACTCCTGACTTGCAATAAGAACTGGATCTTCATTACTTTCCTGGAGACACTTGCATATGGAACTCAGAGGATGCAGGCAGTGGTTGTTATCCTGCTGCGCACCATTGATGGTGATCACGAATCGTACTAAGAAACACTGGGATGCGAAACAAAATGTGAAATTATAATCAGGAAAATTGGACTCGGTGAACAAAAACTGGACCTGCGGCTCTCTTCGTTCGTGTATGCGAACTTTCGTGAGGGAAGGATGGACTGTGATTAGGTATAGATGGATATCCTAAAAAGCTACAGTTTGAAGATGATTTTGCGAACTAATGAGATGTAGGACAGAAGCTGACGTTGGAACAACGCATATATGCGGGCAGATAATTCTTCTTTCTGGAACCCCTTTATTTGCCTTAACCAACGTGTTGGCAGGTCCGGTGTTTTTCTGATCTCCAACTGCATTTTCCAGTTTACTTGCACAGCACAGAACATAGTCTGTTCACCATAGCGGACGAATCTTTATCAAGGTACCTTGTGATAAGCCGGTGGCAATCTCCATCGTCTACCGACTGATACACACTGTTTATCCACGCATACTGGCCAAATCTTTTCAAGCTTTATTTGATCTTGAAAATCGAGATTTTGAAGATGTACCGAGGCAGATCCACAAAATACAATAAGGTTTGCATAAAAGAAGGAATTCGCAGTGTAACTGCTTTTGTTTTCGTAACCCTTCAATCCCTT
This sequence comes from Fasciola hepatica, assembly GCA_948099385.1. Lineage (NCBI taxonomy): Eukaryota > Metazoa > Platyhelminthes > Trematoda > Plagiorchiida > Fasciolidae > Fasciola > Fasciola hepatica. The sequence continues at coordinate 5,670,443 of CANUEZ040000179.1, forward strand.
CCACAAGAGCCCTGCTGTTTTTATTGATTTGTTCAATCCACAGACACGCGAAAAATATTGTCGCACGCATCAGATTCACACATACTGTTGCCATCGCAAGATCAGTCAACACTGCGATGCACGACTAACCTGCTATGCAGTCCTTCGTTGTGATCCAGTCGCAGTTTCTAAGTCTCAAGAAGAGCACATAAACTGTTTTTGAGTACCCAAAGGGAGGATTGTGGAGGCGAATCCTGGCAGCTTCCGCTACGCCTAAGATGAAACTTTTTTCTGGTCTTTATTGCCCACCTTCGCAAAACTTTCTTCGCAACTAATTTACAGATTCCGTTCCAATTCCAACCAGTTGCTTTCGCGACTGAAAGATAAATTACCCGATTCTGCGACCTCATCCCGCGTATATTCTTCGTTCACTTGTTCCTGCGGAATACCGGCCACTCTTAATCAGACGCTTTTGTGAACACATCCTCAAGCACCACCTTGTACTGTTAGGCTTACAACAATAGATTCACGAACTGGTGCGGTGGATACACATAAGGTTTAGCCTAACCATAGCGAAAGTGGTTGGGACTGTCCATTCCTCGTGTAAGGTCCGGGATCGGCAGTCCAGACTGACAAAATACGGCATCCTAATCACAGCGGAATCCGTGTCACAACCTATGTCCCCTGTATGTTCCAATGCAATGAGTTTCCCTTCAACTCCCCTGATTCACACTCCCTCTGAAAAAGGCCTCGGACCGCACAACCACTAACACGCCCGTGAAACAACCTACTTCCAGTCTAGAGTTAATCCTGGATCATTATTCTTGGCGATCTTTAGTACCCATTACTCCCACCGACTGTTTTAGTCGTCATAACCGTTCTTACTTATTGTTATTTGTTAGCCTGATAATGAAAGACTGAAAATAAGTTTGTTCGCCAATCTGTGTTCACTTTTGCTTTTTCGTGTTTTGTTCGGGGGGACAAGTGAGTTGAATGTTCTACAAAATCTTTCGGCGCTGTATGAGTTGGATGTTGTTTAGATGAGAGAGTAAAATGTAACAATCATTTTTTGGGTGACACTGATAACCAGTTCAATATACGTTATGCTTTCAGGATTGCTGTTTGTGGTAATTTATTCAAAAGCAGATATCTTTGGTCACATGGTGCTTTATGAACGGCTGGAGGGAGCTTATTCACATATCCTGTCACTCTTGTTTGCCACTTTTTTACATCAATTCAAATGATCCGCTCACGTTTTCTACATGTGCGCACACCCACGCAACAAGGTTCTCTGTCACTAAAAATTCCCACTCTCAGGCGTCCTTACATCTGTCTTGCCCTCCCAACTGACTTACATCTCGTCGTGTTTGTCGATCGATTGTCGCCACGCAAACAAACATACACACTTTGTCTCCACACTTACAGTGATTGAGTATTTTTGTGATGTTCATCTTGCGAAAACTGATGTACTGCTAAATACCACAATGAATTGCAACTTACGGACTGTGCGTGCAAATGGATCACTGAATTTCACGGTTTGTTGTATCGACGGTCCGATATAACTTGAGATATAGCAATACGTTTTCTCAAATAACTATCGCGACTAAGCAAACGTCACCTATCTCATGGACATGGTTTTAATTGCTTTGTCTCCTCGCCGTGACCGTGATAGGAAGAGAAAGACCATTTATTGCGTAACAACACTTGCACTATGAGCAAGTCTATTCGAACCGTCTAATAATTACTAGTCGATTGCTGATCGATTGGAGGAAAGTAATGAGTTTTGGAGAGAGACAAATGCAAAAACAACGACCATAACCAGATTCTTCAGTGAAAAATAAATTCGGGAGGAAGATTGAAAATACAAATAGATTTATTACAGGTAGCACTTGAGAAGCTACGAGTGAGCACAGCTCTCAAAGTAGTGAATTCGATCGATTCGATTATCACTGAAATTTGACACTCCCGCTTTGTATTCTAGAAATATTTCTGGTTCAAGATCCTTTCCAATATTTCCGTACTGGCCAATGATGTGCGGGTTTTACTCGGGATGAGCGACTGGGTTTCTGAGGAACGGTTTTATTGAAATTGCCGCAGCTCATCTGAAGCGAGCAATGTGCAGAATGATCGTCAATGTTTCTCTCCTCTTTGTTCGCCGGGTAGTACAATGGCTAGGATTTTTAAAGAAGTCCTTCAACCTCCGTTAGTTGGCCGTACAAAGAGGCAAATAGTGTTGATTCAATCGAATAATCAATATGAGGTTATTTGTGGAATTCACTGTGGTAAATAACATGAACCCGGTGCGATTTCGAGGAGCTAAACGTACGTTTTATGCAAAATATACGGAACTTGTTGCTCAATTGACAGAGCAGATGCTGTAACTGGAGTCCAGGTAGTGAACGCGTATCGATGCGCATACTGTCAAGGCGAACGACCTCTCACGTGCAAAGCAAGTATCAGAAAGAGCTCTTATTTTTCAGGTCTCATAATAAAGGGCGAATAAGTGTATTGACATAGACATCAAGGGGAGTGGGGATTTCAAAAATTAATTAATGTGATCTATCTACTCACTTTGGAAGAAGAATTGAATAATGCTCCAGTTCAAGTGCACTCGTATTACCCAGTCGGAAGGAAAAAATATAAAATTTCTTAAGTCTATATGGAAGCACCAACTAAGTTTTCTTTCCCAGAAGAAAAGAATACACTTCAGTACGAGTGAGTGGTGCAGATCCCATGTGTATAGCTATAATTCGCTATAATCGGGACAGTAAAGGGGTCCAGGAAGGCGTGTTTCGTCTGGTTGATCTGGAGCCCATAAAGAACTTCAAATGAACCAACATGAAGCTCGTGACCTTTCTATTTCCCTGAGTCTAATGGGTAATTTCACGTGATCTATCCTCTCTGGATAACACTTGGTAACGTCATTTCGCAGAGCTCGCTGGCCATGTCACAGATTTATGCAAGTTGATGATTATTGCATTCACTTCATGTCCCTGTTTTTGATCAGCTGAATTGGTCAATGGTATGGTTGGTTGCAAAACCGTCTACCTCCCGTTTTTAATGTCAGAGTGATGATTCGGATAGTCAGTACCCAAAAATGACTCGTCGAACAGATATTTAATACGGTATTGTAAGTTATGTTATGAATCAGGGGATCTTTAATTGTCTCCAAAGAATAACCCTCTATTTTCCGTTGAAGCATTTGTGTTCATTAAGGGAAAACAACTTTGAAAACATATTCCGTCATAATAACTCAAAGCCAGTCCGCAGTAGCGTTTTACTTTACTTGGGTCTTTTTAATTGAAGTCTGAAAACAGTATTGAGCTTTCAACGGCACGGTCATCATCCATTAGTACTCAAAAAGTGACCTTCAAATGTGAAGTCTTTGCTGACAACTGATTTGTAGGACATCGAATATCTGCCAAACTTCCGTTTTTGAACTTGCTGGATTTCACGTGGTTTCAAAACACGTCCCGCTGTTTTTTTTCTATTCTTTCAAAGAAGAAAACAACAGCTTTTAATAAGCTGTTCTGTTCTAAGTTGTGATCGAATTCAGCATATCAGGAAAGCATCCCTTTTTCATTGATAATCCGGATTAGCATTTCCACTGCCTAATCCACTGGGGACTGTCGTGCTTATCCTTAATTTATGGAGACAATCTTTCCAATCCCAATCCATGCGCACGCACACATACAGGCACACACGTTATCACGATCACAGAGATAAAAAGATTCGTAAACTCTCTTTGAAGTATTTCTTCACCATTGGTCATTCATTCTCGTAATGTTTCTCCCCTTAAATCTTGTCAAGACTTTTAGAGCAAATGTTTGACGAACAAACTTGCCTTCAGTTATTGCTTACTAAATAATGAAGGGCAGCCTACGTTCTATAACGAAACAAGAGACAAACACCAACGTGTTCCTTTGGGAGCTGAGGGAACGCACAAGTTCCTGCTGACTAATTTCTACGGGTTTCGTATGATTTTCTAACCGCAATGAAAAACTAGGACCAAGTTTAAAACTTGTACTTTTCCACTGGCTCACTATCAACATTTACCTAATACAATTCATTCAGACGCGTCACCAGCAGTTCAGTATAGATATGCCATAAAGAGAACGGGTATGTCAGCAATAACGCGGTCTCACTTTTTCTTGCTCTTTTGATAAGATGAACGAGCTATATCGTATTTTACAACGGGAATGGTAATTAACTTTGCTTTTCGTAGACTAATCCAACAATAAAAATGATTTCGAACAGGCTCAATAAATCCCTTCATGAACTGCTCCTTGCGTTCGTAATTGTATTTTTTAGGGCAATTTTTCTTCACAAACCTGTAGTTCGATCCGTTTGATATCGAATATATCAAAAATCGGTCGCATTGTAGAATGTATAGAACAACTGGGGCACAGTAAAGTTTATTAGCAGGACGTATCCTCTGAGCCTCTACTGCGACTCGAAATCAGAATGTATGACATTGAGTCACACACCTCACCATTAGAATATCTGCTTTAGTTCTCGAAATTTGATTTCACTTCACGTGATATATTTCCATCCCGCCATAGTGTTTGAATGATTACCAGTGACACAAACAGAGATCAGGTTATCTGATTAACAGCTCAAACAAAACTTAGATAAGCGATCACTGCGAGTGTTGTGAGATTCAAAGAGCATATAGAGTGAATTAGTATGTAGTGTCAACACTCAATTCACCATTGGAAACACAATAGTCTAAACGCGCACCTCAGCTCCAATAAAGTAGTGCGCGTCTGTGGTATTCAGCTAAGAATATAAATTCAATGTAGCACTTTGAATCCAACAGTGAGGAAGTCAAATACCACCTTTTTCAAATTGCCGCGTTTGGCTTTGGGCATATAGTACAACGCCTCTTACGGAAATTGTGTTGGGATTTTGAGAGGCTTTACGCTGTGGGAAATGTCAATTTAAGCATCAGATCTTCAAGAGCGATAGTATTTATCTCTTCTATTTCTGCCAGTCATATAAATAAAGTCCTTTTGGAAACCTATCTAGTAAACAGTTGCTTTTTTCAGTCAATCTATTTTCCCCTGCCCAAGATAGAATAGTCGGAAGTATTATTGGTTCTCTGAAAAAAAAATACTTGGCAAAGAAGCAGCTCCTCTTTTAGTATCATGAAAATTCTTCTTTTTTGAGGAATATGCTGAATCAGCTCCAAAAATGCATTGTGTGCCTCTCATCAGGGTGATTAATAATTCTCTTCTTTAGACACCTCCGCACTCATTCACATTGCAAACCGTCTTTCTTTTCCCTGTCCTGGTATTTTTTCAATCTCTTCGTCTGCTACTCGCAGCTGTCACCTAGTAATTAGAAATGTTCAACTCTTCGGTTAAGGTAATAAGGTTTTCCAGCTGCTCGATTGACTATGTCCATCCAACACGGATGGCTGCCACTTCAGGAGGTAAACAATATTCCTTTTAGTCTATCATTCGACGCCACCTGAAGTGTGTTCCTAACAAGTCAACCTGTTTGTCTCTATCTTAAACTCTGTTTGTTAACACGTTTAATCTAACCCGATAATTATCAAAACCAGCTTCAGGCAAAGTTTAGACGTAGCCGATATTTCAGAGCTCGAACATCTGTAACAAAATCAATAACTAGTTTTTTTTTCGGGAAACCGAAATATTCATATCTCATGGTGATTTTGGATAAAGGATTCAGAAGACAAACACTGCTGGAAGAGTTCCTTTCGTGTACTCCAATCGGTCGCTTACGCATAAAACCAGCTCGATAAATAAAAGCAATATGAAAAATGATCAATTTAAGCAGTTTCATGGGATTCGACGTCGAGTGTCTCTGTGTGCTTGTGTGTGTCTGTGCCTGCGTAAGTTCGGATAAAGCCATGGTAGATTAAAGGTAAAGGTCACACGCTTTCGGACACAGGGCGGATTTGGTAAGAGCTATCGGAAGCGTTTCTATGGTCCTCAGTCGGTGTTTGTCGGGATGACGTAACAGGAATTAGACCGCGTTCACCTAATCTATATAGTGGCCATCTATTTTCCTTCATGATTTTATACGTACGCGACCGATTAGAGCTTGCCAAAGAAATCCCTCTCACTGGGCTTGCCTTCTGAATTTCTTATTCAGTTTACGTATTACATAATGATGTGCACTATTTCGGTAAAATGGTCGCGGTCAATCGAAAGCTGTCAAATTAAGAAGTGACCTGTGACGATGAGAGTGACACCAGAAACTTCGAGGTTGGAATTTCACCATGACTACCATTTAATCACTCCTGGTAGACTTCATCCCCGGGGCTTCGAATGAACATTTTTTACACTAACGTACAAATTAAAATACCCAGACCCGACCCAAGTGACTAGGATTAAAAGAAAATAAGCCCGCTTTTCTTATACAACACCACCATTTATGGGCAACTCGTAATGCGAACGGTACTGAGTTTCCCAGGCAACACTATAATTATTTCACAGTCCATACTGGTGATGGTGAGCGCAACTTAATCCTTCCGCAGTATGATTGTCGTTGGAGGTGCGGAAGCACAATCCGAATTCTAATGACAGCTTTCTTATATTGATGAAAACAATGATATCGTGATTGCAAAATATTTCTTCGCAACACAACGGACCAAATAAAAGGAATCGTGACAGTTTTTTGCCGTCCCATTATGACCATATCAAAAATAACGATTTAGGGAACAATTATTCCTGTCATTTCAAAATAATATCTGGCAAACTGGTAACCCATGAAAACGCTGTATCTTTCAGATGAAGCACGCAATAATCGTGCCTCTTTTGGAGAAGAAGATTCGATAGAAATTGAAAAATTATGAAAAAGGAGAAATATTTCACAGCGCTGATTGCTACTACTCGTCTTCTCTTGAAATTACTTGTGAGTGAAAGTCAAATCATCATCAATATCCCGAATAAATCTAGGTATTTTTATGAGTAGTTGGAGGTTACATTTGCAAAAATGAATCATATTGTAGCATTACCTGTCAACTCATTATTGGAAACCATGGAAGCACTGCATAGCTGCTTCATCCTTGTTAGAAATCACCGGCAGTAGTTAGTTATCACAGGACTCAATCGCTGTGACAGAGAAGCATTTATATCGTCCAGCCCAGTAACAGAATGATTCCAAATCATATCGCATATATGTTTAACCAACCATCGAGGGCCAGGCTGGATAGCCTTATGGCTGAGATGTTCGACAATCACAATCGTTCACCCTGGGCTCGATTCCCAGTTGGGGCTCGGTGGATGCGCATTGCTGATGGTTACTCACAGGAAGAATGTAGCTTTACCGTACTTCTGGAGTTTTCAGTGGTGTATTCAACGTTGAAACTGCATGAGGAATCACGTGCTGCAAAGCTAGGTATTTTCAACACTGACAAGTAATGGCCGTTGAAATGAAAAGTAATGTGGCTCGTTCGCAATGTGTAAATACAACTTACCCAGTAAAAGGCGAAATATACTACGAAAGCCTTACAACTCTGTTTGGGCCAAGTAATAAACAAACGTGTGTTTGTTTACGAAAGCAAACCGGACTAATTTCTACCTTCAAAGCAAGACCAAACCCAGTACTTCTGAACCTTGACCACAGGGTCACAGTCTTGAATTATCGAGGATAATAACAGACCAAAAATGTCCACGCCTAAAAAAATGCAAACTGGAGTTTCACCGAAGGTACATAGTTCACGAGTATATTACGGAAGAAAATGAATTCTTACTAACGATTTTAGTGTTTTCGCTAACTTCCACATGTTTCACCGGTATAGCATGCATTGCAGCACGTTTATTGAATGATGGGGAGATCTAGTGTATCATTATCGTATCAGAAGTTAGTCAGCTTCGTTCGTTAGTTTCCTGTAATTGGTTTCCTGTATTTGTCAAACGGCAATATAAATTATATGGAAGCTAAGTGAAACAAACTTTTCCGCATGTAATTCTGAAATAAAAGACAATGCTGTTATAATGCACAAACAGTGTACAGCCCAATTTCGGTGCTTACTAGTATATGGTGCACGATAGAACAAAACAGAGTTTCAGTAGGTGAATGAAGAACAATAATATCGAGAAAAGAAAAGCGCAAAGAAAGTTCACCTCATAACGTTGAATAATAATTTCCTCCCTTTTATTGAGACAGTGCTGGTTTCGTGGGGCAGATTACAATAACCCTGGCGGACATGGGATAAAATGCACGCGAAGTGACACAGCCATCAACGGCGTACGATAGAAATATTCTGGCACGGTTTCCCATCCAACTGCTGTAGCATTTTGTAGAAATAACAGCTTCCTGTGGTTCGTATGTTGCTAAACTAGGTTTCAAACGTGGACTGGAAAGAAAATTTCAAAGTGATGTTCATCATTGACTCACTTTTTATAACATACACTGTAAAGTGATTCGTGCTAATGTCGGATTCCAGCTGTGGGACAGCTATAAATTACTCGGGCTGAGGTAGAGTGGTACACCAAAAACCAGCCACTACAACCCCCCCCCCTCCCCCGCACCATCAACCCCTTCCTTCTGGATCAGCTCTGACAAACGCACCTCCAAGGCTATATACCGAGCATAGCGATGTGTACTGGGAAAAGCCGGAGTGCGCATGCGAGCCTGGTTTGCATTCAACGACTATGGATATCCCGGGTAATGACTAGCCTTGGGGCTTGATTCCTTTAGCTCGCAAAGGCACAGCTTTCTGGCTTATTCCGACACATCACTCCACTCGAAAGTGAACGTGGCTAATTTACTCAAAGAATTTGGTAGTTTTATGGATGTGATTATTTTACGGATGAAAACAGTTAGTTTTCCTCAAATCACTGTGATTTTATACGTCAGCTTATAATGCTTTGCTTGACAAATAAATGGAAAACATCATCAGGTTTAACACTAAGTGCTTTTCGATAAACGGCGGCCAAAATGATGAGCATATGATACGGACTTCTGTAAAAGGTTGACTTTTAAAATACTATCAACTATTTCCATAGATAACTTCCGTTATAAAAGATTGCTTATTATGCTGGAGCCTTTCATCGATCAGTTGAGAGGTTACTGTTCAGAGGTGACGTGCCCTGGTCTTCATCGAGTACACAGTAGATTCCGATGCTAACAAGATATCGACCACATGATGTAATAGAATAAAATGTACATAGTGATGCTTTGATACCTGTCAGAGGAAAAAACAGCGATCTGGGCTCTTTGTAAATCAACATTTCTAAATGACCAATTTAAACAGTGGCTGGTTCCTAGTAGCCAGTGAGTCATTGCTTGAAGATTGTTGTTTATTGCACAGCCTTATAAACCGATAATGAAGAGCTAAACAACCGGTGAATTTGAAGAAACATGATTAGGGCAAACAAAGGATTCGTAAGATATATTTGTTTCTCTGAAACTGCCCGCTTATTCTCAAGTGAACCTGAACCAAAGCCGGAAGAGAATAGAAATGATTTGTGGGTGGTCGACCTTTGGCGGATTTGATGCAAAACAGCCGCTCGAAAAAAATGGAAGTTTGCAACTGCTTTCGGACTAGCAAAGCAAATGTTACGACACACAAATGCAGCATTCACGCATGCTATTCTGTTTATTCATTAGGATTTTGCGGTTTCAAAATCGTGAAACCAAACAACGATTGTTCTCGCAAACGTTTGACTTGATCAGCTGGGCAGGGCTCTTTGAAGCATGTGAAACGTCTTCTTCTCTTTGACCAATTTCAGTACAGCACAAATCAGCTGCAAAAGCATATATATATATATATATATATATATATATATATATATATATATATATATATATATATATATATATATATATATATATATATATATGAATACGTAAGGTAATCACTCACCGCACAAAGCTGGAATTTTCTATTAAGAACACATTTTCCACGTAACTAGCTTCGCCTTGGTACTGACTTATGGTCTCATTCAGCTTTGTCTTCTACTCTTTTCCTCTGCTTCATCTGAATTATGCCTCAAATTTTAGCACAAATGATTCCATTCTTTTGTGTCCATGTGAAATCTGTTGTGTGAACTTTATGCAGTAGCCCTTGATTCACGTACACAAAGGGTTGAGTTTTTATTCATCAGCTCTTCAATTTTCTATTCGTAAAGAGCATCCTCATCGTCCCGTATCCAGGACTGAATCCGGTGAGGCTGACCGGATAACGAAGTAAATGCTCAACTCAGACGAAATCGCAGTGTGGAAAATCGATCAGCTTAGAAAATCAGTATTCCGCCTAGCAAGTTTTGTGCTCCAGTCAGGTTTTGACTGATCGTACTAAGTGCGTTTTCAGCTCCAAGATAGTATGAAAGAAAAAATATCCCTAAAACTTCTTCTCTTTTATTGTACAAAAATGTATGAAATTTCAGGAAGAGGGTAGCGGCGAATGAAAGGCTGTCAAATGGGAAGATGACCGGCAGGGGCTGGAATCAAACTCGCTCAACTTTCAATGGTTACAAAGAAAGCCAACAAAAGGTATGACGAAGCAATTTCGGATATCGTTTTTGATGATACAAGAATCCACTTCCGGCTTTATTCAGCAATAATATTCAACAAATTCACTCAAAAGCGGCTAAAACGGCATCTTACCTAACAAATTTCTCTTTGGTCTTCACAGAGGAAGAAACCTGCCTTGTTTTCAGAAGACGGTTTTTCCGTCAACAAAGAATAGTCTCTGTGGCAACCGTTTTTGTTAGCAATTAGCAAAGATGTAGTATAATATCAAAGGGTGAGTCTTATCATGCCGGACTAAATGGAGCAAAAATATGGACTGTAAAAAAGCGCCTTTGTATCGGTTTTATTTCTATCAATATGACATACTTGTGTTACTGATGATAGGGCTGATGTATTTTAGTTGATAAAATCGCTCCAGTGAATAGGCTTTGATTCTGTCAAAGGAAGTGACGAAGATATGAGGTGGATTTCACTATTCCAATACTTTTGAATTTCCAAACCCAGCAAGATTCCATATTGGTAACGTAGGTCACTCATGGTTAACGACAGAATCATCCAGGTCCACAATAAACCACCAGCTTTTATCACTGTGTGATAAGATACAGGAACCCAAATTGGTGGTGGGAAATCATTCAGAATAAGACTGTTAGTCATTAAATTTCCTGCAACCACGGAAGAAGGCAGGTGAATCGTGATCTGAGTTAGCGCCCAAACATAAGTGGTAGTTTTAGATTTGTAGTGTTGTAGCATATCACCCTGAAAAGCGTCTGGTCATCAGATGACCGGTGAACAATGACCGAGGCCACCTCGGTTGGATCTGAGATATATGAGATTGAACTCACTGGTTTTATGAGATATTACTTGTAGGAGAAAGTTCCAATACAGCCACTATTTGTTCAAAACAACTGACTTAACGGAAGATAACCGCTGAGTACAATACAGAACAGAAAACTGAGCGAGTTTGCACTTCACATGGTGGATTGCTGCTGTACTGATGCTTCGAGAATTGTGTTTGGTTACATCAGGAATGCTATTATGAGTTGTCCTCAACAATAAAACAGGCTGAAATCGTGGAAACTGTGTAAATTGTAAAGTACAGTTGCTGTCGCTGTATATTTCCCCAGTACGGTCGATGAAACTTTGAGGAATTCACGAACCTCGTAATTAGATTATGTCAGCATTCCGCAAAACTGTATACCAGTAAACGGCACTGACTACAGGAGTTCAGCACCCCAGCATTCCGGAAAGAAAAAGTTGGGAATCCCGTCCTAGCTATTCTACCAAAAATTCAACAAAATAATCGTCTACCGTCTATCCCCGATTTAGACATCTATGAATATTGATAAATCGAATTGCCACCTTCGCCACCTTTAACACAGGTAAAAGAATTTCACTGAAATTTGGAAAAGCTAAATGAGTTGCAGCCCTAATTGATATTTCACGGCACTGCCAGATTGTTAGGATATGACTGTGTTTTGCTCAAAATAGACGAGTAACGTGGGTTTCGTTTAGTCGTCTTCCAGGTAGAAAATAAAAGATAGAATAGCTTTCCAAAAGAGTCAATAAATGGACAACCAACATGGTTGATCATGACTGTTTATCGGAATTTTTTTTGATCTATTCTGTTTAAAAGAAGTATAATTTCTAGTCTCTCAGTGATTCTCTTCAAAATGGGGTGTATTTCTCGTTTACTAATCCACAAGCATTTCGAAAGCTACAGCTCATCCTTTATCATGGTGATATTGAATTTGAAATGCCTGGATCGAGAAGTGACTCAAGTTGTGCTTCTCAGAAAATTCATATAACATTTTATTGAAACTCGTAATGCCTCAATTTCAAATCCGAAGTTGACAAAAATGTTATTTTCTGGGTTTTAAACCTAAGAGGATTAAAGATAGAAATTTTATTTCTTGGAGCATTTTGCAGATCCACACGGATGGACCGTTTCGAGAATTGGGATTTTTTACGCATACGAAGCAGAACTCAGTTCGACTACTTGAGTCTGGAGCGTAAAATGTCAGTTCTTAGGAAATAATGGATGTGGGATGGAGTTATATAAGAAAAATGCTATTGGACAACCAATGGTGGGAACCTTTCATTCAAAATATTCCACCGGAAGTTCCCGGGTGATCACCCATGAAGACTGTCCGTTGGAAAGAACTGAATATGCAAATGCTCATCGAAAGGGCGGACGATCAAAGCAAAATTCTGGTTCAGCTTTTGGGGAACACTGTCACAGATATATTTCCCGCGGTCACATTATGAACAAGCTTCACTAGCCAGTCAGCTGTTTCTAAGAATCTCACAGATAACTACTGTCTGTCCTTTCATTCTTGAAGTAAAAATAAACATTTTTGCTGACATTTGGAAATCTATGTTTGCTAAATGAGACGGAAGATGTCACAGCGAATCAGTAAACCTGGAGCGGCCTGGTTGATGACAGGCAATAGAATAATCATATCTGGTGCAGTCGTACCTCACTTTGTAAATATTTGACAGGCAACGAACGGCAAAACCGTCAAAGTGATCTACAAAGTCACTGTCGGTTCATCAAAGGCCATTCGTCAAATGCTTTTGGGAATAAAAGTGGTGGTGGCTGTTAAAAACGTTGTTTTGTTCAATTAGGCAAATGTATGTGCTACATAAATAAACGAAAAAAATTGTACAAAAAGAACTCACAGCTGTGTAAGTTTTAATGGTAATAACCCAGCGTTGTTGGTAGATGTAACGTGCCAAAGTTTCAGTTAACGTGACTAACCTTTCTCAAAGCAATTTTCAATATCAAATAACTGTGGGAACGTTCGCGTGTTACCGGATATTTGGTTCCGTGGTTTTGAGTGTGCCTGCATGTGTGCGTGTATGCATGAGTGAGTGTGTGCACGTTCATTTGTGCGGTGGGTGAGTGATTCGTTGTCCTCCATACCGTACGCATCGGTGGTGGCGAGGTCAACTAGCGTTGTAACCCCCGGGATGCTAATTCGTCAGTGAGGCTGGGACTGTCCAAATCTCGGAAAACTCTGCCCCGTCATTGCGGTTGACCCACGCCGAGTAGGGGCTTATTGACAAAGCTTGAGCGTACGTCCGCTCAGTGCATGCTCTAAACTCCGTTTGGAGTATTTTGGTCTTTTCGTGATTAGTGCTACGACTCTCTGCTATGGAGTAAACAGCGATGGCTGAGTCTCGTTCCAGTTTTGCTCAGGCTACCTTGTTAGAAGATCTGCATTTTTCTTTTCTTTCGTGTTCGCCTGTTCTGATCTTCAGTTGTCTACTGGTTAGTCCAAATATACTCAGCCGGCTCAGTATTTGTGTACGTGGTGTAAGGATGATCTCCAAAATCTCACCTTAGAAGCATCTAAAGTGAGTATTTGGTTACTGTTAGAACCCTGGTTTTTTTTTCCGGAACAATCGAAATCAGAATGCGAGGATGCGTCAGGATGAATGATTTACTGGGAGATTTTGTGGTACGCGTGAAGCCGTGTGAGTGCATGTAGAGAAATGTGTATGTTGATTCTCTACGCCAGAAAGTCGGTGAAACAAAGGAGTGTTGCACCAAGGAACGTTGAAAATCATAGAAAGAGTCGAAACTCGCACAACTCACCCAAGGGTGCGTTTGTTGTACAAAATAAGCGGTCAATGGCAAAACAGAAAGGAAAAATGGATTAGGGGTAGAAAACGTTATCCAACAAAGTTCTGGAATCTGACAGGATGTCTAAAGTTTCTACCAGAAAGGCTGGTGACAATTTGTGCTTGTTGTGTGAAATGGTGCGGTTTCCACTGTGATGGTGGGGTTCTTTATCGTCAACGGTATTTGTTGGTTTTCGGTTGATGGATACTGACGGTGTCGGAGCCGTCAGAGATGGAAATGGGTCAAAATCAAAGGGTTTAATTCTCTCAGTGGGAACAGTGTCTGGTTTATCCCCTTTCGGAACAAAAAATGCGCTTGTCAACACGGCTAGACACATTAAAGGGGCGTGACTGAAAATCTTGGAAAAAGTTGAAAATGCCATAGACTTGGTATTGGTGGGTATTGCAATTGCCGGAAACAAGGAAGCGGTATTTCACAATCAAACAAGACTGATCTCCGAGAATAACAAAAGATAACCGACATTAAAGCACAGGTGGAATAAGACCAATCGATCTACTTGGAATCCATTAGTCTTATTATTTGACAGGCTTTCACGAGTCACGTGCTGCAGTGGACAATATAGCACTGCAGTTGTTCACGGGGCATTTCCAGAAATTGAAGTTAATAAATGGTGCATTTTTAGGATTACTGTATCATTTAGAAACAATGATGATTTGGCAGGGAGTTTACTTCCAGTTCGGTGACTTGAAAATGGGACAACGTCCGCTATTTCGTGATGAGTGAGTATTGTTTCGTCCATGATATAATTTGAATTGCTATTGAAATTCCGCTTGATATATTTGCACCTGATTTTTCGTCATAACCAAAAAATAATACGCGGCTTTTTCAACTAGTTCACGTTTTCTTCCTCGGAGTGAATGCGACAAATTCATGGCGGGTAACACACACCGCTGACAAAATGACCAGTGTACCACACCACGACTTGTCAATAAGCCGAAAGTTTGAAAATTATAGCCCAACAGTAACAAAATATGCGGAATTATTCGTACATTTTTAAGACACCTGTGAGCACGTAATGCATGATAGGGTTCAATCATACATAATCTCCTTTACTGTCCAACTTACTCTTCGATACACTACTATTTATGTAACAAAGCTGCAGATAACTTGTATTCTGAAACCCAACACTCAGTCTTTTGTGTGAACCGATTTTTATAGCACACATTAAAAGTGCATTAGATCGTCAATCCTAAACCAGTTTTTCTTAACCAAGGGAAAAGCGGCAATAGGGCTGTAAGATAAACGACACAAATGCGTGCATGATGATGATGATGATATATATATATATATATATATATATATATATATATATATATATATATATATATATATATATATATATATATATATATACTTGTTCTGCGGCTTCATCCTCCTCTGGATCGATAACACCGTAATTCTACCCTGATTGCCTACTGGTTGATTCAGATTCCACTTTCGATAGTTCCTACGCAGTTGACTGTTCCATGGTCTACTATACAATGCTGCCCTTTTGCTAATCGGTTTAGTTCACAACATAACAGTACAGTCGTAAAGAGATTGCACACTGACGTGGAGTGACCGTTTGGGCTCTTCAGAGACTCAAGGAGTTACACACGACGGCTTACATCTTGCTGAAGAAAAAATCACACCAGGAAGGTCGATGGCTAAAGGATTGAAGAAGCGGCATCTTGGTCCTCCAGATTTGTGGTAAATTTGAGCTGGCAACTCCGTGGATAAAATGGGTGCAACAATAATTGATCCAAACAAATGGGCTTCAACCTAGCCAACCACTAGCTTGTGGACAGGTTCTTGTTGGAACTAAAGGCTTTGGTTGAGATCCCTAATCATTCTCCTGCTTTTCAGCTGGACACCCTAACTGTACCCTGGCTGTACAACATCTCCCATGAACTGCACGAGTACAATGATTTCCATGCCACGTCGGTCATCGAGCAGTATAGTCAGGACCGCACTGCCCACTGCATTGAGCCGGCTGGGTAGTGATATGTGACCTATTGCTCAAACTGCTTCTCTTTCATACAACCTTTTTTGTATTCTATCCTAACCATTCTTCTTTGTCCCCACTACCTACCCATAATACTACCGCTGATAACATGCTCGATACACACAACGGTTTATTGTCACATTATTCGTAGATTAATCCTGAATCATACAACTCACATTTTACCAAGTTTCGTCAGCCTCCGAATCTCGGCTTGTTGGCCAGCATACCCTCATGCAGACCAGTCAGTAGGAGTGCCTAACGTCCTCACAATAGATTCTTTGAAGACTGATGTCGGCTTCGTTAGTGGAAAACGTATTCAAGATTCGACCAGTGTGATCCAACCAACTGCTGCCCGTGTCCCATCCAGATATTTCCTGCTCCTATCAGGAGACGAAGCAGCTAAAGCTGCAGGTCATAGTGGTATAAGAATAATCTTGACTCTAGAAGGTTCAGGTTGTCCTTTCAGACTGCATACAGAATAACAGTCACTTGTGCCGTGAGATTCCAGGGATCACTTGGTTTTAGAAAGGATTGCTATATCAAGCACAGTTTGTTTGTGATCCTGGCATACCCTCCAACAGGGTGCAGCTGTGACACACTGAAGGGTGACTTCTACGATAAACCCCCAAGTCGCTTTGGCAGGGACAAATGATCTGGCAAGATAGGGCTAGCTGATTATATTTATGCACATGTTGTGAAACTTGGTGCATCGGGAGCTTGTTTCGGTAGGCATTGCGTCTTGCACACTCAGCTCAGAGATATCGGGGATAGGCTTCTTCAGTTATGCGCAGACAACCAGTTACTCCTGTCTAGTGTGAATTTTTGACAAACCTCATTTCACACGGTGACATGACACTCATTCTCTACGGTTACTCTGAGCCAGATCGATCACACTGCAGTAAGCTGCTGGCGTGCTGTTCTGTCCAGAACTAATCCCACTCCACGGTCTTCGACGAAAACCGCGAACTCAAAATTCCGCACCAGTTACCAACAGAAATTAGCAAATGAGCTAGGATATGGGACGAAAGAAAATGTGGATGAGCACTAGACCCATATCGAGTGGGCTAGGCTCCCGTCAGCAGGTTTCGCCTGTGGTCCCAGATCCGATGTCAATCAAAAACACTGGTTTTCTCAAGAATCACTCAGTGTAGCAAAGCACAAACTTAAGCTCACAAATCGTAATGAGAAGGATAACATACAATGGTATCCACTAAGGCAGGCACAACGAGCTATAAAAAGGATGGTTAAAATTGGTGGGTCAAAGTAACCAAAGAAATGGAAGTAGCAGATGCTCCAACTACCAGTTAGACTGTTCAATCTTATTCCAGACACGGGTGAACAGCTGACCTTGGCCAGTTAAACGAGAGTTAGAGCTCACCCATAATAAAAAGCAAAGGCTCGACAGTGGGCCAAGTACTTCAAGCAGCAGTTCAGCTTGCTGCTTGCTAATATGGTTACACTGACGAATCCTTGGGGAGTATCGCTTGAGCCTATATCTGGATTTGAAATAGAATCATGTATTTGATTACTTAAGTGAGGGAAAGCGGCCGGTTCCGATGAACTTCCTCCAGTTTTTTCCACACTGGATGGAGATGCTTCGATAAAACCAATGACGCCTTTGCTCGGTGAGGAATGAACGGAGAGCATGTTCAATTGATTCGGGGCGATTCATTGGTTGTACCCAATTTATCGAAGGGAATGCGCAGTGATCGTACTAATCATCGTGAAGTGACTTTAATTTCGATAGACAGCAAGATATCAGCCTCGATTTCACTGAGGCGTCTGACAGTGACTCGCGAGAGGAAAAACCCACGAAAAACAGAAGGGGTTCTGCCCACTTCGGAGATGCGTCGACCGAATTTCTACTTCTCGCAAATTAAATGAAATGCATTACACACACCGTCGACCGACAATAAAGGTTTTCCTCGACCTGAAAGGCGCCTTCGAGTCAGTTGACCAAACAGGGCTTTTCAGCTCTCTTCGCCGAACAGGTATGCCACAGAAGTTCGTGAATCTGTTGAGGTCATAGTGCTCTCATACTTCTAGCAGCGTAAGGGTACACGCCGAAATATCCAGTCTGTTCGGAAAGACCAGCGGCGGTTGACAAGTGTGCCCCTTTCTTTCACTACTATTCAGACTCTTCGTTAACGAAATGATGGATTTTGGGTGTCGTACCTGGAAATAGTGAAAAGCCAGGTGACCTAGATTATGCCGACGAACTTGTCTGCTTGTTCGAATATACGGAATGTGCGCAAAGTCCATTAAAAAGACACATACGAGCTGTAGCTCTATTCGTCATGGGTTTTACATCTTCAAGGTGTGAAGTGATGTTGCAAGACTAGACGTCAACGATTCCGAGCTTGTTTCTCGATGGGGAAGTTCCAAAAATAGTGAACCGCTTCATTTATCTTGGTGGCAGCTTGACGACGGATGGCAGCAGAGCAGTAAAGTTGAGCACGCGTATACTTAAGGCTTCAGCCGCGTACTGTATACCGAAATGTTTGTCCAGTCTATCTGGTAGTTTGCTGAGGTTGAAAGGTTGTGTGTAATTCGAAGCGATGACTCCAGGTTTTTAGTATGATCTGGAGACATCTAGTCTGTGTGCGGAATATGTCTATCGCTCCGCAGTTTTCGACCACCGGTGTTTGCGTAGTACCGCTAGGCTTGGACAGGATGACTACCGTGAATACCATGACTAGCAGGCTGTAACACTCTTCCTAGGCAAAACCAAATGAGGTCTGTTTGTGTGCGGATAATGGACACACTCAAAATGCATACGAAACCATGTTTTTACCTCTACACTTGGTCCTTAACTACGGTGAAATTTGATCCCCAGAGAGAAAAATGAAACAAGATGGTTCACAATGCATCAACCTAAACATTATTCACGACAAAGTGTTCATACACGGTATTAAACATGTGGTCTGAGTTTATTTCTCACGATTTTTCACAGTCTCGTCGACATAAAGTCCACCACGTAGGTGATGAAATAATTATTCATCTTAAGCACCATCACTTGTTGCACTTTTGACGCCAATGGCCAGTGCATGGGTAGCCTTTGTCTACTGTAGAACAGACACACATTTACAATTACGTTCAAATGTGTTCTTATAGACAGTAATTGTATGAACCGCCCATTTAGGTTGCACATGTCCTGGTTATTATTGTTGTTATCATCATTATTGTAATCACACTGACTTGAGCATGTTGTACGGTGCTTTACAGCTGTCGAGAAATAGAGGAAATGCTTGCACTTCAAAACTAGTTGAAGGCTCAAAGAGTGCGCAGGGAAAGGAACTACAGAAAACCTGTGCAGTAATAATTTGGAAAGGAAGCAGTCGAAACGTAGAACTGGTGTGATTGAATCGGAGAAAGACCGAAATGCAGTGGGTATGAACAGTCCGGAATGATCTCCTTAGCAATTGAAATAGATGCTCCAATGTGCTTACCACATAAGTCCAATGTGAGGTCTCTTAACATTATACTAGAAACGAGGCTGACGTTTCGCAGAACTCTACGAAGAGTGATGTAGTCTTTTTCCAACAAACCGAGAAACATTTTGGGAGAACAATATAGAATAATGCTAAGTTTACATTGGTGTACGAAGGAAGAAATGACATTGTGGAGCGCTGGATTGTCGAAGTTTACAAGTTTGGCAGGAAAATGTTCAAACCATTTTTTATACATGTAAGGACCAGTGTTAATTCTCTGGTAGAAGTACACCGAGGCATTTCTGATGGCTCACACGTGCAGAAGGAGTGCAGTTATTACTATTGTTGTCTTCCATAAAAGGTAACTGTAAGGAGATGGAGTGCAATTTATATTTCACTTTGTTTAACAGAAGACCAGAAAGTTAAGAAATGTATTGGATATGTAAAACATTTTCGTAAACTCATCTAAGATGAGACTGCCGAGAGTCAGACCGAGCCGAAAAAACATCTTCAGCATACTGACTGGGTGGGCTGGGTGGGTTGCAGTAAAGTTGCTAATGTAAGTGATGAACAGGTGTGGAGAAAAACAGCCACTTGGAGAATTCTGGCTCTGCTTAGGAGATATCTGGAAACGTTTCTTCCAGTTTGGGTACACTGGGTTCTTCCTAAGATGTAGTGTTTGGTCCGTTGAGTGAGTACGTGGGACAACTGAAGGATTCTAATTTTTGAAAATCAAGGCTGGTGGTATACTGTCGAATGCTAGTGTATAATCAAGAAAGGCATACCTCACTGATTTGCGTGAATCACTGAGGGATCTTGCAATGAAGTGAACTGTGCACTCTACTGCATCGATCGTGAAATGCTAGGTTTTACAAGCCCCATTGAAAAGTGCCGCTATTTTACAGCCAACAGAGAGTGATAGTCTGATAATATTCCCGCGCTGGAAGAATGACAGAAACTTTGGGGCAAGTTGTTTTATTCGTCTTGCAAACAAAATCCTGTTCGTTCGATTCGCTAGACCTTCTACTTGTGCGTTGAGTACTTGGGGCAGTGTCTCCATGATTCATCCGATAAATAGTGCTCATATTTGCGTTAAAACACTGAGGTGATACGGCGAAAAAGATTCGAAATTGAAGATCTCTATTAATCCACATCAATCCCTTTCACGAAGATGCTGGGAAAAGTTTGTTTAAGGGGATCTCTACGTCACTATCGCGATAACAATATAAGTAACAGACGAATCACACTCGAATGACATTTGTGCCAATATTCATATCGATGTGAACTAGAATTGTTTTGTGTGATTTTGTCAGTACTTGGTGAAAAAGCTTTTTCTGACCATGTACAAAATGAACTACGGTATAGGCACAACAGAGAAAGCAATATTGGCCAGAAAAACAGCTTCTACTAGAATATTTGGATAATAAACCCATCTAAGCCTAACCTTAGATGATCCATGTTGTCCTGCCGATCAAATATCTATATTTCCATATATTTCTAATTTTCAGCTTATTTTGAACAGTGCTTTCCACCCTACATCCAAGATCAGACATATTCAAAAGCCATGCCGCAGCAAAGAATCAACATGAATGAGTTGAAACTTTGAATAAATTAGTACCGTTACCCAGTGGTCATATATAGCATAATTAGGTCGCGGAGCCAGAATTAAGTAGCATACATACGTATATATATATATATATATATATATATATATATATATATATCTTCACTAGAATTTAGTTTTAATCGTCTGGAGTGTGAATGGACACTTTTCACTGTAAAGTCTACAAATGAATCAGAACTGTGTTTTCTGTTAGTTATTCATGCCTGGGTCCTTGCTAACCCGGCAAACAACTCCAGACGATTCCAATCAGTCCCTAGTGAACGTTTACCATCGGAGTGTACAACAATGAAGACGAGTGGCCAGTGGAGTACCGGGTACATGTATCTGATAGTCGGCAACAATGGGAAACCGGTCGTGTGAATACGAGTGAATTTTCTTCCTATATCTGCATACAACTTACCGGCAATTATATGTATACAGATACATCACAATGTTAATTCAGGTAATTCCATATGTTGCATCATTCGCAAACAGATAGCTCATGATCAGCTGCATCTCAGAAAACGTTTCATTGTCTATTACGTTAAAGATTTTCAAAATATGCTCACAGAAGTTACAACGAAAACTTCCCACGGAGTGATTTCTCCATTAGTTAACTTCAGATACGCATGACCAAACAATCGAAGTTGTAGGTCTGAATTTTTGCTTTTCAACCGAATGTCTTTCCTCCATGATGCTCAGTGGTTATGCCCGTCAGGCTGCAAACTTCCATGAGAACACAGAGCGCCGACACTGAATAATGATTTGTTCGATGATACTGAGGCTAGTCAATCCTTGTGTCTAAGTTTCTTGAAACCAAAAGAAGTCCTTGCAAAAAGAAGTTTGGTCAAGCGTAGTTTCTCAATCTAAGGATAAGCGTGCAATTTGAAATCTCAGTTCAGGAAGTCCGTAAAGTCACACACTCACTTTTGCTCCACTCACTCAATTTTTTGCTATAGAGTGGACAGAACACCCCGTAGAAATCGTTCCAGACACAAAAATGTGGGGTTCTTGGGCTGAAAAAAGTATTTCAAATGAAGAAACTCATTGACATATTTGAACGACAAGACAGTTTTTTCCCCATCTAATTAAACTTTGGTTATTCCCGGATTTTCTCAGGACTGACAGTAATTATATGTTTGCACGTCAGACTTCAGGCAGATTCCCTAAAGCAAACTATTACTGACAAAATATTCATTTTCCATTGATTCTTTGCACCGGGTGTGCGAGCTTGCAGGCGAACGTGACACCCTGTTAAGAGTCAAGCATCTATCAAATAATTATCCGTCCCGCTGCCGTCAGAAGGCACACCACGAGGGGAGGCGTTTAGGCTGGTTCGGCCGTCTAACGCACTGTCAGCGTATCCAAATTTCTGTCTCACACAAAGCGAGTTGGAAACAATACCTCGTAAATCACCGATGAAAGGACGACGTACACGTTCATTCAAGTTACATTAGTGAGATAGGAACTGAACATTGAATATATTCGCATGATGAATGCGAATTGTTCGAAGTGTCAAATAAATTATATGTTTTCGTCACATTATAGTCAGTATCAAGTGAAAATGCGTAGATTAGCACAATCTCTTTCGTGTGCAATAGACTAACTACATGCTAACGAAAGAACCTCCATCGTTTTATAAAATCTCTAGGAGGCATAATTTGTAAAACATTACCATATGTACCACTTAAACCAGAGCTGCCAGGAACATTGCCCATACAAACTGACCATAACTGAAAAATCAAAAATACACATGTGTCAATCATTTTGAAGAGCTAATTGTTTCGGCTCTGATATTCGAAACCATTTTCTTGATGGGGCATTTAACAGTTCCAAGCTTCATTGTCGGATGGCTAATAAAAAGTTTGAAACAAAATATGTTCTGTTTGTAAGAAATGTTTTGAGACATAGAAACAGTTTTTGTAAGCTTGATGTAGTAAGTAGTGATTCATGATTTGTATGGAATTCTGATCGAATATTTAGACAAATTGGTGCGCATTGTTATTCATCAGTCTAGGCTGGGTTAGCGGTTTATATTGACAATATCAGCCCAATCGATACCGAAACATTTGCACAGCGACCAGAAGCACGTGACCAAAATTATCGTTAGCTACGAACACCATTGATATTCAAAGTCATGAAGACTGCTCGATTACGTACCGATCCTTCAACATTTTATAATGCGTTAAAACAGAAATCGCCGCACCCATCTAATCAGAGTAACAGTTGTTCCTTGCTTACGCACCTCTTGAGCTCCCGCCCACCAAGTATTTCTTTCTATCTCTTCCCTGATCGTATATGCTCAACCTCCACGGAAGAGCACCAAGTTCAACATATTACAGATTCGTAGACAGAACACTAACATTGAAAATAATCTCAGAGCTGTGGACCAAAGAATCCCAGTGCGAGAATGAGAATGGCAGAGTCCGTTGATTTTATCGTCGGTATCAGTATTCACATTTCTCTCTAGTACTGGGACAGAAGTGAGGAATTCGCGATTTCAAGATGGTCTGAAAAATCCCACAGAACACATTGAGAATTAACAACTTGGCGAACAAGCTCGTTTTCAGTTATTCGTACTCATACCAATACATAACAATATATATGACTCACAAAATAAGAACGGAGAATGACAATCCAAATCTGTCTGTGCACGTGCGTGTGTGCGTGTGAAATTGATCACAGTGTGAAATGTTCAAGTGGTTGCACATGTGTTCGGGACCATGACGTGGGCCACGGAAGCTTAAGTGCTTGCCCAAATTGTTTCTGAGCGCACAGGGGAGGATTGTAGAGACGAATAATCACGGCTTCACATGCACACACGCACGTTCGCAGGCAGATTTGGATTGTCATTCTTATTTTGTGAGTCATATATATTGTTATGTATTGGTATGAGTACGAATAACTGAAAACGAGCTTGTTCGCCACGTTGTTTATTCTCAGTGTGTTCTGTGGGATTTTTCAGACAATTGAAACAGGCCAAAGACCCAGCCGTACTCCGTGAACTTGACAGTTACGTAAAGTTCCGTACGAAATTGGCTCTGGCAAAGGCTCGTGTTCAGTTTCTGGATGAGTGCATATCCAATTCAGAGTATCCCAAACATTATCACACCGTTCTGAAGAAGAATCGGGTTAACATCACTAATGTATTTTTAAGTCGTCAAGCTCTCTATGAGAGAGATACTGTGTCAAGTCGAGTGCCGGAAATGGAGCGTAATATTGTGAAATCATCTCGAGTACTTGATGAGCTGACTCCAGAAGAAAAGGAAATGTTCGTTGTCTATATTCAACCAATTGTTGACAAACAGGTGGAACGGACATTTGTTAAGCTTAGAAAACTTATCAACCCGAGCAAATCCATTGGTGAGTTCCTACAGACTCGAAGAAATTCGTCCATAATTTGTCATCCATAAGCCTGAATAAGACGTCGCTTGAGATGTTATCCCTAGGGCCAAAGTTTTGTTGTCCAACGAGTAAGACTAAACAATTGGATATAGAAGTTGAGTTTGAGAGCCTGTTTGATGAGCTATCAGGTTTTGTTCCGTCCTCGTCGCACGAGTTAAAGAAAGTGAAGCCCACGTTTGTGAACTCATGTTATCAATATCGTGAAAACAGACCGTTGGCAAAAGGACTATTACCGTCCGAACACCTGAAGAGCCTCAAAGAATTGCAGGCCAATAGAGAAATAATGTTGTCAAAACCAGATAAAGGTGCGGGTATGGTAATTCTCAATAAATCGGATTATATAGAGAAGATGAAGGTGATGGTGAATGACGGCTCCAAATTCACGAAGATCCCATCTGAGAAGGATAAGACGTCTCAGATAGAAAAATAAATTTCAACGAGAATGAGATTCTTGAAGCAGAAAGGAATAATCGACGCGATGACCTTCGAAAGGATACGACGGACAGGGACGGTAACCCTAGATTGTACTGTCTACCGAAGGTACACAAAGAAGGCGTCCCATTGAGACCAATTCTGGATAAGTGTAAATCTCCATATCACGCAGTAGCAAAGTGGTTGACTGGCTTATTGGAACCAGTAAGAGTGGCAATTTCTAGACACAGTCTGCTGACACCTTCAATTTTGTAGAAACTGTGAGGAACCTGGATCTAGAAGGAAAGCGAATGATATCACTTGATGTTACTTCACTGTTCACAAATGTCCCAATCAGTGAAACAATCAACTATCTGTGCGATTACATTCAGAGTAACGGAATCGATTTGGTATCCCGTTGGATGAACTGAAACAGTTACTCTACGTCCGCACACATAATATCCTGTTTCAGGTAAATGGTGAAATCTATCGTCAGAAGGACGGAGTTGCAATGGGATCACCTTTGGGACCCCTATTTGCCGATATTTGCATGGCAAAACTTGAAAATAATCAACTTGAACCCATAATCCGAGATTTTACCCTGTACAAACGATACGTAGACGACGTCATATGTGTGCTGGACACCAATCTGGACACAAACCTGCTTCTTGACAATCTTAACGCTGCTCATCCAAATGTTCAGTTTACTTTGGAAGAAGAAAAGGACAATAGTCTATCGTATTTAGACGTATGCATAAGCCGTCGGAATGATTTTCCCGTCCAGTTATCAGTGACCAGAAAAGCTACATGGGATGGACAATACATCCATTTCCACAGCTTTACCCACCCCCAAATGAAGATGAATCTTATACGTTGCTTAGTTAACAGAGAAAGAAAAAAATCTGCCCCCAAGACACAATAAGAAATGAACTCCTTTTTCTGCGGAGTATTTTTTTAAATAGCGACTATCCTGAACGGTTTATCGACAAGACAATGCAAGAAAATGAAAGGAAATCAAAGGAGGTAGGAGCCGCTAAGAAGGTACTATATGTGCGTTTGCCGTTCAAAGGCGATAAGGAAGCCGAAATGTATTCAACGATGATTATCAGGAGTAATCAACAGAACATTCTACGCTGCACAGTTACAAATCCTGTTCGTTTCCAAACCGATAGTGCGTTTTTGATTGAAGGACATAGTGCCGAATTCTGCAACCTCGTTTTGTGTGTATTCTTTCACCTGTTCCTGTGGAACTTGGTACATTGGTCGCACGACTCTGCGCTTATCCGAACGCGTTCGTGAACACCACCCGGTCTGGCTGAACACGAGAGCAATTAAGACAATTACGAGTGCAGTGTGCTCGCACCTTGTTGAATCAAACCACTCGGTGGAGGTGATAAACGCTTTTCACACCATTTACAAAATCCGAGGTAAGCAATCAAGACTTGTCAAGTGTCGCATCTTAGCCACAGCCGAAGCCGTGAGTATTCGTCTCTACAATCCTCCCCTGTGCACTCAGAAACAATTTGTGCAAGCACTTAAGCTTCCGTGGCCCACGTCATGGTCCCGAACACATGTGCAACCACTTGAACATTTCACACTGTGATCAATTTCACACGCACACACGCACGTGCACAGACAGATTTGGATTGTCATTCTCCGTTCTTATTTTGTGAGTCATATATATTGTTATGTATTGGTATGAGTACGAATAACTGAAAACGAGCTTGTTCGCCACGTTGTTTATTCTCGATTTCAAGATCACAGAACATGGATGAAAACCCGATGAACGCAGAAACCAGAAAAACCTTGATCGTTCTTCCAGGTTGCTAGCCTGCGGATGATACAAATCACTGAAATAGCAAAACATGCGATAGATAGATGAAACAATTTTGATTATCTTGCAAATTATTTTATTTGATATGCAGCGTGGGAAGTGCAACGTCATTGTATTAGTCAAGGTCCACAGAAAGTTATATATTTACGCGTTCTTATGAGTTTCTCATTTGTTTGGATACGCTGCACACTGAAACTAGCTCTAAACAGGCGACAACTTTCAAAACACTTGGACACTTGAACACTGTACAGCGCGTCTCATCTTCGACAAGCTGTGATTTTCAATAATTTACGCGACGCAAACATTTTCAGAGAACATTTGAATCATTGTTCGCAGAAAGCTTCACAATCTATCATGCACGAACAGTAAATAGGTAGGTCCCGTCACCGATAAAACTGGTTGATCTGGCTTACGCCACTGTTTAAGACGCTGCATACGAAAAAAACCAAACATTTTCCTATCTGAAAATGGAACGTAGCGGTGTGAGTTGCATAAATTATATCCTAAATAAGTTCATTGATTTCCTCGAGAGCAGACTGCTCCTGTCAACCACTGCTACTTTAAATCATCACACTGTTGTGTTCTGTTTTTATTTTCATGTCGGGAAAGTTGTTTCACTTTTCCCCACTCACGGAACGTGTTTTGAACCCCAAATATTTTCGACCCATTCGGCTCCCGGACACTTGATCCTTCTTATGTCGTTTCAGTCGGATTGACTTGCGCGTTTACTGAACTATCTAAGCACCCACTTTTGCCTTCCTACTCATGTAATGCAGATTCCCATTGTGCTGTTTTTAGCATCATACACACCAGGGACATCTTACAGACCGTAAAAATTGGTAGCAAGAAGTACCACACCTTGCCGTTTGCTTTTCTTCAATCAATATGCTTTCAAGTGTCTTGTTTGGATGAGAATGTTGAGGAATCTCTGACCTGCTTGAATGTATTCTAACAGCGTCTTCCAGATGCGGTGGTAGAGAACGAAAAATTGGAGGTGGAGTGCTGACCTACCTCGGCTCAGTACAAAGTATCGAGCCTGCCGCTTTTTTCAAGTACTCAACAGACGGCACGGAATGACTGTCCATTCAGTGTTTTCCAGAATTTGCTGGCTTCAGAAAACCTATTATCCCAACCATGTACTTACGATCTATTATTGTTCAACGCAACATGCCACCTTTTTATGAAGCTTCTATTACCATTCCTAGCTCCTTTCCCAGATGAGTATCTGAATATGAACTTTGGTAAAACTTGGTAATACTTGTACACTTTTATCGTTGGATTGACTGATATCAGTACTTCTCTCACAAGAGAGAACTTGGTGCTGGACATATTCATTGCCCATCACTGTCGCTAATTTTTTTATCTAGAACTGAAAACCCCTCTCTCCACAAAACTATATTCACACACGGCCCGTAGATTACACAAGTCTTCACATCAGACAAGATTTCTGCTTCGCAACCCTTCTCCTCGCAGTCTGTCCCTTCTTAACGCACCAAATGGTGTTGCTGTTCCATGGTTTCCTCTAAACCACCAACGCTCCAGGCTGCAGAACTGCTTACTGAAACACCATGTGCCATCTCTTATTTGTGCTGCCTTACTGAAAGGCTGTTCCCATCTCGGGGTAGCGTTACCTTATCAACAACCAAAGAACTCAGAAAGCAAGAGGGACTCGCATGCAAGTCTTGCCGAAATTCAGAAGTCAGGAAAATTTCTCAACCAATCAAGACATCGATAAATTATTCAGACGCTTTTATTGCAGAACAAGAATTGAAAACTTCCTTGGCATGTCTTTCATGCAACCAAAAGAAAAAGCACACTATACGTTCAGAGTTGACCACAATATTGCTAAGAGCATACACCCCTCTAATAAGAGCCCTCTTTTCTATTTCCCTTATATTCTTCAAAATTTTGAAAGTTTCTCTAGGGCAGACATTCTCAGCAAATCCAAAAAGCCGCCGGCTGTAGGTCCTGAAGGCTTGATGGTACTGCTCAACTTACCACATCCATCACCTCTTAATTCTTGAGCCTCTATCCCAATGGCTGTTTCTTGATCTATGTTGTCCATTTAGCGTCATTCCGATTTCTAAAAGCTCCAGCACCTCTGGTGCAGTTGAAAGGTTTCGTCCCATTGCTCTCACATATTCCGCCCTGAAAATCACTGGAAAAGCTGTTTTCACCGGTCTGCGAGAGCATCCAGATGCGCCTTTTGACACAGAGTATTCACCCTTGATGCTATAGTCTCCTTGGACCATTATACCACTATCTTGAAACAACTCAAAGCAACATGTCCGGTTGTTATTCCTTGATTATTTTCAGCATTTGGCTCGGCTTCCCGCTCTCGGCTTCTCCAGAAACTTCAAGCTTTCGACTGCTCTACACGACCCCCTTCCTGAATGTCGAACTATTCTTATAATAAGATCGGGAAAATCACCTCAAAAGCGTTAGGTAACAATGCCGGTGTGTTCCAGAGTCCAGGGCTATCCCCCTTTCTACCTTCGACATATACCGTCGATCCTCCTGTTTATTCTCCATCCAACATATTCAAGTACGCTGTTGATGTTGTGTTTTGTCACGTTACTCCTCGCTACTCGGATTTCACGAATTTTGAGAAAACATCTTAAATAGTACGTTTTCCTCCCCACTTGGATCTAAAACTGAATCGATCTAAATGATTTGCGCAGATTTCCGGTCTCTCTCGCCCATTTTCCCTTTCAGACGCCTCTGCACTGAATTTCAGAGTTTCACGCAGTTTTAGCTCCTTCAAGTATCTGGGTGTTAACGTAGACACCAATTTAAGATGGACGTCTCACTTTCAGTGACCCCACCTTATCCAATAAGAAACTCAGAAGGTTCCGAATAAAATTAACAATTGTTTCCAAATCTAATTTTAAGTGTGATCTTCAGATCGTAATATATATTGTTCACCCGTAATTTTCTTCGGCCTTCTTAAATGAGACTTAAAAGTCCTTCATCACGGACGGGTAACTAGTAACCGCGTTTCATCCCTCTCTGATTTTCTCTTAACCGAATTGTCAACAAAAACGTATTGAATTTCGCGTAGCCTCAGCGCAAAAGACATTACAAGATCCAACCCATCTATCACACCCTGACTTCTCTCATTCTATTTCTCACTCATCCACTAGATCCGAGTTTCCACATCTTTCTTCCACAATTACCGTACATAAAATTTCTCCTGTGTCCCATCAGGCACCGATACGGACCAAGAAGGATCAGAATAAGACGGAATTACTTTCTGAATTTGGGCTGAAGTTTTCTTTTTCACGCCTATCTACCGTAAGCGTCTTTTGCCATATATCATGTTTACTTCACCCCAGCGTTTTCAAACCTTTTTGACTGAAATGTAAGTATGTTGCTAGCAAAGTTGCGTGATGTAAAACACGAATATAAATCGAATTATATTTTATATGCTTTCATAGAATGTCAGAGCACGTGATTTCATTAGGAAAGTACGCGGAATGTATTCTACATCACAGATTTATTGTGCAGCCGATAGATGAGAAAACTGACCTTATTCACCATAGTACACTTTCATGTAGTGTGGAAGTCTATAGCAAGCAGGACGTCTAATCTGAAAAATTTACCCTCAAAGAAAAATTGAAACTGATGAATCACTACTGATTCTACCAGAAACCTTTTTTTCCTGAACTGGTAACCAGAGTGCTGCTCAGCGGAAACAAGTAAGAACAACGCGATCGATTTCCGTGAAAAAAATTACACATTTCACTACACTCACGCCTACTCTCGCAATTTTCAAGGAAACGTATCTGCGGAACCGACGGATATCCAAACACCAGAATGGTCGAACATAAACTGAAGTACTCGCACTACGCGATGAGTCACCCTGATTCCCAAGCTTTGGTTGTGACACGTACATAGACTTCTTCTTCCCATCGCCACTTGATCAATGGTGATCGCAAAATCATACCAATCAAAGCTTTCTCTTTCATCTTAAGTCACCGAGATCCATAATCCTAAGAATCCTAGAGGTATTGACGACTAGCCAACTCACTCCTACGTTGTGAGTTTCCACACGTATGAATTTTACCCGTAACCCACCATAGCTCTAGCCAATCATGTACAAGCAAAGCACACATACCTGGACCCACGCACACAAGTGCACAACCCCAATGGAAACATTTGCGTCCAATACTGCCACGTTTTGGAGCAATTTATTTCATGTTTTCTATGAAATGTCATATGTTCGCAACCAATGAGAGCATACGAAAGGAATTGTTTTGCGAGATTTCGTCTTTTCTCATTTTTTGATTTATATTTGGCCCTCAACGACAAGTTTTCTCTTTACCGTAGGTGTACCTGACGAACAACTTCCGTTTAGTTCGAGCACATGGCGTCCATTCCATGGCCAGATTAGCAAAGTCCACTAGACATCCATTTTTTTGTTGGTTAAGTTCGAGAGTTAATGTGTCAGAACCGAGATCGGTTCGGAGTGTATCGAAAAATCGATGCTCCATGTGAAATGTTATGGTAGAATTTTATTGCTCAATAACACAGCGTAGTCGAAATCGTTGGTATGTTGTCGACGTTTCGGTCACCACGGGTAACCTTTTTCGTGACTCAAGATTCGGTTGTAAAACCAGATTAGCCATTTGTTCGGGTTAATTTCGAGAGTGTTTATTCCAAATCCAACAAAAGCCATCACTCTAGTACGGAAGATAGGGTAAAACTCGAGTGCCCACTTTTGCATGCAGATTGTTATTCTGCGTTGGAACTCGTTAGATTTATAAAGCTTTTGATAGTTCTAACCAGAGCACAAGTTGATTCCGCAATCAAACACTTTTTTACTTTTACCACCAAATAGTATTCGTTACGGAAAAGCAACAGTTTTTACCTAGTTGTGTCGAGTGCAGGCCTTGTTAAATCAGAACCTCGTGAGATGCTTCGGGGTTTCATCGATGAACGCGTCTAGCAACGATCAGCGGAAGCGCAGACGCAACTTCTATGACCTGGAAGCCAAAT
Source organism: Fasciola hepatica (assembly GCA_948099385.1). NCBI lineage: Eukaryota > Metazoa > Platyhelminthes > Trematoda > Plagiorchiida > Fasciolidae > Fasciola > Fasciola hepatica. The sequence continues at coordinate 5,702,183 of CANUEZ040000179.1, forward strand.
AACTAACTCACAATTCAGAATCAAATCCGTTTCAGTAAGGTCATCAAAAATGCACAAAACAAACTATCCACAACTTTGTTGGATGTTATATTGCTGTTTCCTCTGGGGGACTAGACTGGTTTGATCATTTATTTTGCTACCAAATCATCTCGAAAGGAATCCCCGTAGTCAGGTTAATGGATTTGTTGTGCAAACATTTGTTTCAGCGCAAAATATGATGAAAGAAATAGTTTTATAACGCTCCCGTTCTACGTGCTTGCTCACCCGCTTACATACGGAACCGAAGTGTGCACAAATACATCGGGCAAAAGTAGGATAAATATGGCTTCTGCTTTTGTTGCTAAACAACTTCATGCAATTCGGGGAACGACAAAATTGCCACTTTGAATTCTAAAAATAAATCAGGCATCATCTCTATCGACTTACTGGGGTGCTTGGAACATATTTGCAATTGGGTATCGAACTGAGCGGAAAGCAAGCGCTAGTTGAGATTTGTTCATCTGGCCGCCAGGCATTTTCATTAGGGTGTAACTTAAAACCAATCTTACTGGAAAATAAATATTCAGTGGATGAATTTATACGAATTGCACCACGTTTACCTTTGTCTTTTACATATTCCATCTTTCTGTACTCCCTTGTTTTATTATCCTAATATATAAGGGGTAATCAGATCAGTGGAGAAAAGTCATACGAATCTCTTTTCGGTGAATACCAAAATCGTTGTGTGTATTTGGCTGTTGATTCTCTTATCCCTCTGGATAACTTGAAGCATGAATATCGCAGGATATTTCAATTATGGTACAAGTAATCAGAGGGTTCTGTAATGTAGTCGCGGAACAAACTACAACCCGGATAATTTGGTAGTCACGTGTACGGTAATTTCGCAGTCACCAAGTGTCCTGGTCTGCATATGGGTTTCAACGGGTATTCATTAACTACGATACATAGGAAGAAAGACGACATAGTTTCTCAATGCTCCCGTGGTTTTATTTAGGTCGTTGATTATTGATTTTACTTTGGAGAACAAAGATATATTATCTTGTTGCAGCTAGTCAAACTTTGCTTTTGATGGTGAAACGAAGTGTATCCGTCAAAATTACGGAGAGGCCAGCGTCTTGGGTTCGAACCGATGATGCACATTGACTCCATAAATAAAGAATGTCGGCTTCGAAATTGCTTATTTAACCGGTAGTTCAACATTAAAGCTTCGATTACACAGAAACACGGTGCACTGGAAAGGCAATCGGTCAGTCAACCCTGAAATGAACGAGCAGGAAACGTCGAGTACGCATTTCTGTTCTAACAGAATTCCTGCAATTGGAGCTAATTCACTTGAATATAGTGAATAAGTCAGTAACCCTACTTACAGATCATTAGTATCACCTAGAGAAGACGCAAAGCGAGTAACTCTCCTATCTGACTCGTATGCGATTACGGCTCGAACTCAGAGCAATCACTGTAATGGTCAATTACACTGTGGCGGTTTTCCTGAATGTTTATGTTTCAGCAAATTGAAATGTTGTGGATTTCTCCCAACATTGAGTTGGTTGTAGAATACAGTTTCTTAGACCTGACAAAAGTTGGAATTATGAAAACAGAATGAAATGGTTATTAACGAGGTGCAAGCACTTTGTTTTCTCTTGTCTACTTCCTGCGTAAAATAGTTTAGTACATTCACCATGAGAACAGAAAAGTTTGACAGTGAATTGAGCTAAGTTGCAAGTCTTTCTTAAAGTGTTTTCGGGTGAGAGCGAGAAGTCTATCCAGACAACGACAAGACATACTTTTGTGTCAAACGCTTCTGTTTACATGGAACTGGCATATGCACAATGATGAGGGTCCTATTGGTGGATGTCTACAGCTTCAGTTTTGGATTGCGCAACATCACTCTGAAGGATTGGATAAGGTCAATTTTGTCACTCGATGCCATGAAGCAAATCACAGTTGAGGAAACCACAGATTTGACGTCACTCGCAGTGGCCTCATTGGATTATTCCTTCAATTTCTACAAGAAAAATTGGGTTTGTGTTTTGACACTGGCCGAGTAAAATAGAGATCAATCCTACAAGTGTATACGTCACCGAAGATATAGGTAAACTGATAGACAGCATGTGAGATATTAGGATCACCAAGACCATATGAGTTATGTTTATCCCTTGGTTGTCTGTAGCAGACGCAGTTGTGCCGCTGTGTATGAGAGCCATGTCATTTAGCTCAACTAGTGTTGGAGCACAAACCCAAATTGTTGTCAAAATCGAAGACATAATTCAATGAGGCTACAGAAAGTATCGGTAAGTCACCGGCTTCTTCATTTGTGAAATACTCCATAGCATCAAGTGAAAGCAATGATCATCATGATGCGTAAGTTAGCGCTTTGTAAGAAAACTGTCCGTTCAATGTGTTCGTTTTCCTGGAAACTAACCGAACAGATGTCTCTCTCCTCTTCCGAAAGTACTGCGAGAATTGCTTGCAATCCAGCTCAAAACAATGTGAATTTTTCTCTATGTACGATACTTGAATTGAAATTTTTGCGTAGGCAGAGGATGAGAACAAGCGACATGCTAGCATCTCGTGATTTATGGCTTTGCTCTGTTCCCATGAATTGACTGGAGTACTAGATGTTGTACATGTTAGATTGATGGGACCACTATGACCCGCTGAATCCGGGAAGATTTCATTCTTTGAATGAACACCCACGCGTTAGAAACAATCCCGTACAACGTGTTGGATACCATGGGATACTATCATTTGGGCGAATTAACAATATCATCCGTACGTGAAATGTCTCAAACTCTTCCGTGTTTTTTTTTGTGACACGCGAGTTTTAAATGAGAGAATGTTGTTCATGGATCTCTTCGAATTAGACTAATGCATACTCCCAGCTCAGTAGGTGTCTATGTGGGTTCTCTCACTTTCAGTAATCAAACTCTGATTTGGTGGCATTCGTTGTGGCTACCACAAACTTCCCCGTCTAACCTTTCAAAGTTTTCTGTCAGTTTAAAACTTGGCCTCTGGACCTTTGTCAGTTACGACTAAAATGATCGATTCCATTTCCCGCCACTATTTTTTTCATTTGGAAACTTGGACGTCAGACTTTTCGGTGATCTTGTTCCAAGGACTCTTTAACGTGAAGAGGAACACCCATGAAATTTTTCGCGGAAAACGGTATACGAAATATCAAAAGATACTATCGAAAATGAGGCTATTTGCCAACAAACGGCACACACTGCTTTTCATCAAAAGAAATCTGAAATGACTGAAAGATCCTTCAACCATACAGAATCACTGTCGTGCGCAAGCTTATCAAAGTCGGAATAGCAATTCAAAACTGACTGTAGGAGAAACGTCACATATGAGGTTGAATGCTATGATTGTGACAAAGGCACGAGCACAAACTGGCCACAAGAACACATAATCCGTTCCCCCTAGTAACTGTCCACTGGAATCGATGCAACGCTTCAAGTCTGGATGAAATTTGGATTCTGGATCAAGCTGAAACAAAACGCCCAACGGAGTTCTTAGAAGTTAGCTTCTCGACAACAAGTGCAATTTACCGGCTTACAAAACTGATCACGTATGCAGTATTCTCAAGCACAAGAAACGCGACTAACTCAAGAAATAGACTTTAACGCAATCAACTCAGCTGACCCATAGCCAGGAAAAAATATTGTTCCACGTGAATCCATCAATAGAACAATATCACCGAAATGTTTTTACAGCCAGAATTTTGAAAAATCACGGTAACCAGAAGAAAATTAAAATGGCAAAAGGTTTTTTCTACAAGACACCACGAAAGATCAAGTTCCCATGTTTTACAACTGAGATGACTGGAGACATTTGAAAGATGAGGATCAATATATGCGCCAGGTTTCCAGGGACATAATGACGAGTTCATGGACCGTTACCAGTGAATTGACGATGTCACCTCGACTAGTATTACACGTTTGTGACCTTTAGGCCAAGTTGACCGATCAGAAACCCACAAGTAGACATGCATTTCCAAATGAATTTGAATATTGGAGTTGTTTTTAGCTCAGTTTGATTGTTGATATCGGTTGAAGATCTCTAACCTTGGCGTTCAAGTTGCAAACTGTTATCCACCAGTCAAAATGAGCCCTTGGCACCGATAACTTCCTTGCCGAATGGACTGCGATTGAAACACCAAGCTCTTCGATTGCCAGCCGATATAGACATGCTTGTTTTACTAGATCTAACGAACAAAAGGAGCGACAACAGTGCACAGACTTTTGAGTTAACTCGAATCAAGCGGAGAAACGCTCAGTTTTTATCCTCATTTTTCCACGCTTTATTCATGGTTCTCGTCCACTGAGGATAACGAAGCCTGATAGTTTTCCTCGTGATCTTTCCCCACTTTTCATTCCCGAATGATTAAAAATTGCTTGCTTGTGGAAATAAAAGAAAAACAGTTGATGTGCCCGGAAATGTTCTTATCTTATTTTTGTAATTTATAGTTCAGTGCCGAATGTGAGCAAGTATTTTTCGACCGCTTCGAGCTCATAAGCAGTATTTACTTGCAGTCGTTTTTCAATTGTGATCCCACTATTTTTGCAATTAAAAGTAAAGCGACTGTAACTATAATTTTATGCTCCCATTATTGTGCTCATCTTTTCGTCCGCAGTGGTAAAATCGGCCTCCCCCCTCCTCCACACACACACACACACCGCGACTAGAAAAATGTCACCTTGAAGAGCAGGATAATAAACTTGCAGTGTGGCATTAGTTGAAGCGTAAGTATTTGCAGCACGGTGAAACTTTTGAGCCAACTTACAGTGAAGTGCGCTATCCAGCAAACATCTCTATCTGGCAGACTTTCCTTTTCTCGTATTGTTCTGTGGCTCTGACTCTTGTTTAGGAACGTACGAGAAAAATTCATTTCCATCCCAAAGTCCTTGTATATGGGCAGCTGAAGCTGATTTCGGGCTTCGGGTAATTTACAACTCGGGTGGATCCAAAAATATGGTGTACATGGGCACTGCTCCCGTTCTCTTTGCCCTTAAACTTTATGGTTGATATGGTCCTAGAAACCGAGCTTTTGTCATGTGGAGATAGTGGTAGTGAACTTTTCCTGGATGGAAATATGTCAGACTTCTAATATGCTGACGGCATAGTATTTTTAGGTAATGATCCTAGTAAGACACGAACAATCTTTGGATAGCTTGCACAATTGCCTTGCAGTGTTCACTGAGCTTTTATCATCTTCAAAGTTCAAGATGTTGTTGCAGGGTTTCGATAGCTCAACCTAAATCTTTCACTTTCTATGAAACCTATTGAGCTGGTACGTAGGTTTTAATATCTGGGCAGCTGCATTTCCTCCGGAGGTCAGAAACCGGATGAAGTATTTTTGCATAAGCATTTATCTACCTGAGTTGCTTACCGCTTCAACATGACGTCCGTTTATCTATCAGGGGTCGAGTGTGCGCTGAAATAGTCTGACCAGTGCTTCTGTATGCTTTGGAAATATGGTGAACACGGGTGGAGGATATTTGAAGATTGTAGCTATTCGAGAATCCTTGTCTTCGCAGCACTGCCCGAATCTGGTGGAAACACGGTGTATGCAATGGTGAGGTTCGGTGGAGAGTCTTAGGTTCAAGGATCACAGGCTAAAAATATTAAGAAGTGTGTTACTCATATACCCTGACAGGATTTCCCAGCGCCTAATGTTCGCCGATGCGGGCTCCAGCTAGGAGATGAGTAAGGGTTGTCTGCCTGTGATTTGGATGAAGGGCGAGAAAAGTCACACCAGTGGACTAAGCCATGTAGGACGTGTTTGACTTCCTGGGTGGGATCCTGTGGTTATATATGTTGAAGGAAATGGTTAGGTCTAGTGATCAGTGGCGCTCTTGTATCCATTATTCTTCTTTATCCGCTTGATACCAGGAGACAAAAGCCAAAGCCGCAGCACCCAGTGCACGGTTATCGGCTGTCTGGACTGGATAGGACTGTGCCGAGATAGTAACTCGTACTAGCATCCTGGTGAAGTTCCAGTGCTAACATCTTTAACAAGTACCGGTGTGATACGGGACGGATACATAAAAGGACATCGAGAGACATTTAGCCTGTTTTTTTTGGTTTTTGTGAATAATTTTAGGCTCTGTTTATTGTGATCCTAGCAGTCATGTCAAATCATGGTAAGTGTATAATTTTGTACCCGAGGATGAAAGTTCAGCTTTTACATAATCACCGCACTGACAGAATCACCAACAGAAAAATACCAACGAGGAAATGTATGTTTAGAGCAATGAGTTGGGGAAATCAGTGGTGATAGAATGTGAGTTGGAAAGGATATGAGCTAGGTAAGGAGCTTCTAAAATTTTGCTAGTTATAGTATGAACAAGCAGAGGTTTGTATTGGGATGGAGTATCAATTCTTGATATGAAAGCGCTAAGATCAGTATGAAGGGGCAGTGTGCTGTCAACCAAGAAATTGCGAGAGAAATTTAGACATGCGGTGTTATGCTGGCTTGCGATAAAGTGGGTGATCAAGTCATAGGTGACGCCACTTTGTTGAGACTGTTGTCTAAGGGACCTGACGATAATTTTCAGCTTTCTTGGAAGCAGCTTAGGAGATATGACGAAGAAGAACAGAGCCAGTGTGGAAAGATGCATAAAAATACAATTCGTCTTATTAAGTGAACAAGGATAGTGGATGAATTTGGTTAGATCAAGTAAGAGACGGGTTGTCGAACTTTGACGAAGTTTGCTGTGACGGGATCGACTCAGTTAAGGTCATGGCTGATGGTTACGCCAAGGTAATTGGCGGAGGGTACTCTTTGTATTGGTTCTTCATTTGTGACTAGTACTGGATTGTATATCACCATGTCAGAGAGCTGATGGTTTTCATGGAAACAAAGCATAATTTCAAGGTGCAATGGTGAATTCTTCGTTAGAATATGACTCGAAGACCAGCTGACAGTTTCAGTTACTCTAGGATACAAAAAAGAAGAGGCAGAGCTGTTCGATTTGGGCATTCGCAAAAACTACGTCGTTGGCATATTTGACGGGACTGCTGTCATATACAGGCACGGATGAAGCGCAACAGCGAAACAGAAACGGTGGTGGAAAGGCACTTTCGAGAACGTATTGTGTAAGGAGAAGTATGGAAGGAGCTCAGCAACAATATCGTGAAGAAGTTTCCGATGGAAAAGTAGTTAGACCAAAGACTAACGTCTGAGGTACCGACTCCATAGTCAGTAAGTTTGTGGGTAAGTTTGATCTTTCCACGCAATTAAACGTGTTAGTATTATCGAAAAAGAATAATCCCGAATAATGACATTCTTGAGCAATAGACGAAACAAGGGAATGGGTAGAAGAGGTCGGAGCATCAGGGGTTGATTTTTATCAGCGATATGCAAACTGTCTGGAATCCAAACACAATATTTTGGGTAGATAGCCTGTTTGGTGAAATCCTCTCGAGCAATTCAGGAGCTTGAAACATCGTGTCCTCTTAATCCAGTCAACAAGTCCAGAAATAAGGCGTGTACTGCTACAAGCAAGCATTTCCAATAATCTCGTTTATCGCCTACGTGAAAAAATTTAGTTCACACAGGATACAGTAGGGACAATTCCAAGGGGAGGCAGACTGATTGCTATGATTGTATCTGTGCGCAAACAGGAAGGTTTTCCGTCCTGATCAGGGTACTTTCACTAAACGAGAAGATACAGTGTCAGTAACACGGTGTTGTCAGTGGAAAATTATAGGTGGACTTTTCGGTTGGCGTGGGTAACCTTTCTCGCAGCTAGTAGTTTTACATTGCAGCCTAGTAAGTGTACTTTGAATATCCTTGTGTAGTTTCATTAATAGTGGACATGAAAAAGTAGCTCGCCATATCAAAGAAAAACCGTTGAACCGTTTTAGTCCAAATCCCATACTACCTATCGCAATTTTTATCTTGTATATACGAAACAGTTTATTCCTCTTCCATGCTCTTAGGCCACGAGTTACCGGTGAGTGCACCACTCACTCGGTTCTATACCCGCGTGATAATTTGTTTCTTCAATCCCATTGCGTCACCCAATTTTAGTCTAGTTTCTATGACAGGTGTTGACTGGCCTTAGTTGTCATTTTTCTTATCGTTATTCTTATCTATTCGCATTGAATTCTGATTCTAAACAGATCTACTAAATTACATAACCTTGCACCCGAGTTTCGGAGTGTCAATTGCCTGGGTTACTTGTTATGACCCAAACTGTTTGGACGTATTTATCTTCCTACCTCTATCCACTTTATCCGTGTGAATGACTGAACTTCGGCCATCCCTCTGTGATCATGCACGTTTTCATAGCCAAGCTATTCCATTTATTCTCCACCAATCTTTTGTATGTGTTCTTCGGACCACAACGTTTCTTACGACAGTTGATTGGTCCAAACGCCTTTCAAAAATAAAGACTTTCCTTGTAAACCACTTGACTCACTCACACATCGTCGTCTTGAGTTTTCCTGTTTATTGTTGTTTGGACTTTTTGAAGCATTTGTTACCTGACTTGATTCTGTGGTCAGTTTTCCCGCATTTTGAGGTAGGTTATTTTTATTGTTTGGTTATTTGTTCTATAGTACATGCAGCAAAATGAGCTTGTATTGTCTGCCTTGAGACTCGGGGTTCGTTCATCTGTGAGGCACTCAATTACGGGAAGACAATCCTGTACAGACCGGGTTAGGTCAACTCGATGAGCTGTTGAAAGTAAATGTCTCGAGCTAGTTGATTTTAGTTTTTGGTTGTGTGCAGTCCAAATGAGTCGTTGAGTGCATGACCACTTTAGGACGTACTCAGTCACTCTTAGAGCCAAGTATCTTTCTGTTCTACCCATGTGCATGTCAAAGCTACTGCAACGGATCTGGTTGACAAAATATGAGAGTAATTTTGGCACTCAGAATGGACGTCGGAGCTTGCTTCTCCAGCGGTTTGCGCTGTGTTTAATTGGGCTATGTATGTTCGGCTTAAGCTGCGCTCAAAGCTCTCTTTTACGAAAGTAACAAATCTCTCCAATTATAGTGCTACTTCCTCCATCACCGCACAAACAGACAAGACTCTTGAAGGGCGATGATCATGTTGTAACAAAATAAGCAGGACGGGTGAAGTGAGCCCGCATGGGGCCAGCCAGACAAGTCAAGTCGGTACAACATGAACTACCGTAGTTTCTTTTCCAGACGGCAATGTAGCAAACTCAATCATCCGGATCCGTTCTGGCCAGGTGCTTACCTTCATTAGGTTGATCCATTTGCCCGCTATTTCATTTCGGTTAATCCGATCGATCCGATGGATGACTTTATCGGTAGCCCCTCAAATGGGATATCTTACCGGTTGCCTGAGATCCCATGGAGTTCCGTCTACTATTTCGGGCGTCTCTGTTGTCCGTTGGGGGGATGCTTCCGGTGTATTGGTCGTCTATTTTTCGGGCTGTAGCTAACAGCTGGTTGGTACTATCGGTTTCACCCCGACTCGTTCTGTTCCTACAGTATTCCATGCTAAGATATGACCTGAAGTTAAGGTCATATCATAAAAATTAATCGGTAGTTTTATTCCTTTATAACTTTTACCAACAGTAAAATGCTATCTAAACCAATGGGTGATATAAGATTCTGAGATGTGATTTTACTTTTACTGCTTTTCATTATATGCACACAAATGACTGATATTTCAAGGAAAAGAAACACTTTTGTAGGATGAACATTCAACGCTCACTGAAGAGAACACTTGTGAGAATGTTATTATCACAGTTATGATAACTAGTCGTTTTCGACTTTCAGCAAACTTGGACCAACAGGCTTCAGACAAATTTATCACGGGGATCATAGTCATGAAAAAGCCACTGCCAGGGAGATATACAAAGCTAACGTGAGAAAAGGTGAATGTCAGGGCATTTTATATGTTCCGATTTCGTTTGACCAAAAACAGTGAAAAAATTGGAACGAAAACACCTACGCGGAAAGTGGTAAACTCCAATAGCACCTAAGTAAATATATACAAACATTTAGTGAGAAGAGAATCGATGGGTCGTGTCAAGAGATGACGTATGATTAATAGCTCATCAGCCGGATAGCTATAATTAACCTTGTTGAAATAATTTTCAGAAAGATAATAGGACGTTTATGAATGGATCTCGTTTTAAGTAGTGACGTTAATCTTTATATTCAACGGACTACAGGTCTTTCCATCTCAGTAGCGAAGCGATCATTCAATCAATTAAGGGAGTCACGCCCTAGGAAAGTAGGTGCGTGATACTCTTATAAGATCTTTACGTGTTGTCATTAATTATCAACTTCTTCCGATAGAATGGATAAAATTACAGTTGAGAAGTGGTGTTGGTCTCCAGGACAATGGCTTACAGACACTGTTTGCCCAAAGAACTGGGAAATCCAGAACTTGAAACCTCGTTTTTTATATTGCCAAGATTTTGCACAATACTGAAACCAGTAGGTTACAGCGGAAATAGGAGATTTGTGTTAAACGGGTACAGTTGTCTTCGCGTACATAGCTCGTTCATTTATTCTCCGCTCTGCCCTTGTGACTTCATACACTTTTAGTATTCTCTGGTATTCACGCATATTGCCGATCACGAGCTTACTCATAAGCAGCATGTGGTATCCTCTACTGTAAAAGTAGGTCTTACTTTTGACCATGCTTTCTTCTGAAACCCATACTGAAGTGCTAAGCACACACCAGCAAAAATGCACTGGAAAATATGAAATGCTTGTAGAAATTTTGATGCCTGGATTTTTCGCACAACAAAAATCCACAAATAAGGAATAACGAGAACAAAATAAGGACCCTTAAGTCGGGTACACGTGACCGGCTCGCCCACTTTACAGTGAATGAATATTCCTGATTTTCTTTTCGTGGTGGCACAGATTCATAATCTACCAAGGTGCCGAATTCCGCCACATTTTGTTGCGCTTGTGATGCAATTACCTCTGTTGAGATACAGTGAATGATTTTCAGTTCTAACCACACTGTCCCGTGTCTCCTCGTCTGCATAAAAAAATAAGTTCCACCTCAATGCACCTGGTTGTAATTTGGTACCGGAGTAGGAATTACCGAACTGCTGGATGTTTGTAATCCATGCAATGTTCCCATTCACTGAAATCATAGATCCCCTACTGCTCAAATTTTATTGACACCGTTTGAGAAGTGAAAAGATTGCCGTTACTGGAACTCTTTTCTATCGGAGGTTACGAATACTATCATTTATTCTTCCTGGTTCACCATAAAGTATGAAATGATCACAAGAGGCACTGCCACATAGTGTTGCTGCTGATTGCTGAAATATTTATTCACTCGGGTGTGCCATAATATTAGTGCTATGTTTACCGTTTTCGTGAAAAATTAAAAATGATGTTCTCCAAATCGGACTTGCAATGTTGGAAAACATGCACTAATGTCCTTCATTACAACAGCTAGCCCGGGTAGACTTGTGAGTAGGGTGTTCGATTCACAGTCGTTCACCCCGTGTTCCAGTACCCGTGGGGACTTGGTGGATGCGCACTTCTGATGATTCCTAACAGGTATGAATTTCCTGTACAGTGCTTCCGTGTTTTTCAATTGTTCAAAATTTCACTTCGCATGATGAGGTAAACTACGTACTATTTGACAGATAACAAAATCAGTGTAGTATTACCATCTGATGTATCACGGGAAATTTCGTTGAAGTGCACGTGCAATGCCAAGTTTTGTTTAATGGAAACTATGATCAACAAAAAGATGGCGTAACTACGTGGTCACCCCTTGTTTCTCCTAAGGCTGACTTCGTCGCGTCAGTGATTTAATCCAACAAGCTAAAAGACATCAGCACATGTCCTGATGCACACTACCATTTTGCCGATGATATAATCTGCACAGCATATTCAATTTGTGATAAAGGAGATTATTTTTGCACATTCTGAGAGGAGCACGAATCCATAAGATTTACAGCCAAAACAGAAACGGGGACCAAATGCCTCTCCTTGATGTGGGACTCGCCGGAACCGAGGGTTACTCTATTTAGTGTAGAGTACAAAGGAGGAAGACGTGGACTGGTCAGTACACAAATGTCGGAAATTGTGTACCTATCAGACGGAAAATTAACTTCACAAAGTATTTAACTTCGAGGGCAAATAAAATCTATTCACCGAAGGTTCTTCAAGATGTTCTTATTTTCATCACCGACACCTTCCGAAGTAACGGGTATCTCGACAAGTTCATCCAACGGAATAAGGCGGAATAGGATTAGAACCAACCAAATATCGTAGGTAAAAAGAAAGATTTATTTGTAAGTCTTCCTTTTAAGATCGATATTCCCTCAGAATTCACCCGAAGTAGCTAAAACGACTCTATGAAATACCCTTCAAAGCCGCACAATAATGGTGTTCTTTTAAGTCTCCTTTTGATAACAACGAGGAACAAGAACAAACTACCGATGCTGACAACCTCTATGATTATTTATCCATTCATATGCATCTTTGACACGCTCTACTTCGGTTGAACGACAATTATCTTTCAGCGTGAAAGAGAACCTCCCGCGTCGGCTAGGCCAACGGGGATCCGTAACTATCACTGGGGTGATTTTCGGCCAGTTCGTGACACTAGTCATCGAGTAGATACCACTTAAGCATTCACGAAGCTCTACCACGTACCCAAAACAGAAAGAAACAGTTTCGAATACACAGACTAGCTATTTCTGAAGCTATTGGAACAAGGCAGCTAACTCTGAACGTCTGTTCCACCTTCCACCACCCAAGGACTACGGTCGCGCCGACACACACGGGAACATCCGTGACTGCCGTGCGAAAAAACTGACCTCTGTGTCTTATTGACTCAATATTTTTCAGTGTGACAGTACTATGACCGTGTGCACCTCACAGGTGGTCACATCACACACATACAGAGACTAGACATTTTGATAGCAAATTCTCTATCCCCTCGGTTTCAAGTCATGTACGCTTTAACGATATCAATACGAAATTTGGAAAACAACTGTTCATCTGAACTTGAGTTCCTAGTTGAAATAACTCCCGAATATGGTTTGGAAAAAAATGTTTCGCGATGAGAACTCATATGCCCCTGAGGCTACTAATGATGAAACAAGGAATGTCGTCCCTTAACTAACGGTTTGTTTTTCCCTATTTCCTTGATTATAACTTTAGAACACAAGGTGAAAAACGGCTTCTTTTTCGGTACTCTACAAACCACTTCAAATACCGTAGTTTAATAGCAATAATACTGAGATAGTAGAAGAAACAACGAGTAAGTTGGTGATCACTTCTACAACGAATGAAAACTTTGTGTCCATATAGTTAAGGTGCAGTCGGTTTCATGACGGACAGTGTGCACTGACTGTTATCACTGCGCCCATTTCTAGGCATGAACAACTCGTCATGTGTTGAACTGGTAAGCTTGTATCGCCGAACCCGTCAGAAGGGAGATTACAAGATTCAGCTCTCATGATACATTCAAATAGGTAGACTTTACTGAAACCATCATTTCGTCCGACTAAAGAATATACTCGCCCGATGTATCTTTGCTTACAAAAGATTCGAGAAGATCCCCTGAACTCCCAGTAGATGAAATCGGACGACCTCTCTATTTGTGAAAGTACAACGTACAATTTAAACTTGATGAAGTCAGGTACCGTCAAAAGGACAGAGTAGCAATGGGAACTCCCTTAGGCCCTACATTAGCAAGTGCTTTTGTCCAACCACAGAACAGTGCTGTTTCCGAACAATTCAATAAATCACCCCTGTACGGGAATTAATAGTCGATATCACCTACGTATCTGATGCCACTAGGAACGGACATGACATTCTGCGTACACTCAGTCGAACCCACGAGAACATATGGCTCACACTGGTAATGCCATCTATAGATGGTCTATCTTCTCTAGATGTATTCCTATCACGTCGCCCAGATAGCTCACTGAAACAACCAGTCTGCCATAAGAACACATAGATAGGTCAAAGAGCATAGTACCACAGTTTCCTGTTCGTACGAGAAAGAAGAAACCGTATTCTGCGTTTGACAAACAAAACCGTTAGGGAGTGCTCCACACAATTGGCACCATCACCATGGGTGAGAATTAACCTGGAAGTGTGAAGGAAAGATCTCCTCAGAACAGATATCCCGAGTGTTTTATCGATAAAAAACATGAAGAATAAGGGAATCAAAGCTAATCATGAAACAGTAGCACAGAAAACTATCTGTACGTCAATGATTTAAAGGCGAGACAAGAAAGCAAGGATGGTGATCTAGCGCTTTCGTACCGCTGTTAGAGAGAGATATTCCGTGGCTGAAATCCAAGTTTTTCGTTCATTTATCGGTTCTCCTTTTTCCGAAAAAGTACAGGCTATCCGTGTACTCCACTTCTTACTGTAAAAACAAATTCACTCGCATCTGTGTAATGACCGACATGGTTTAAACCACAAGAAGAATGTCCGAAGGCGCATTAGTGCATCATCTAATCTGGTTGGACAACTAATTATTGAAGAGAGAACAAACATCGATAACCGTTGGTTTGATTGAATCGATTCTTTCAATTATTTTCAAGAACCTCGTTCGTCATATCTACACTGTCTTGGTAGAACTAACAAGGGACATCAAAAGCTGGATCTTAGCCATCAACGAGGTGATCGCGATCCAACCGAATACTCCCACACAGAGGGCCCAGAATCAATTTGTGAGGTCGATGTGACAACTACCAAAGCACACGGTCCGTTGTGCTACCGAAAGCACCGTAACTATGTAGACACAAAGTTATCATTCGTTTGTAGAAATGATCACCAATTTTCTCGTTGTTTCCTCTACTATCTCAGTATTATTGCTATTAAACTACGTTATGTGTAGCCGTTTGCAGAGTACTGAAAACGAAGCCGTTTGCCATCGAGTGTTCCGAAGTCCCAATGATGCCTTACCTGATTACGCTGGATTCTCTACCATCACATCTCATTGTATTTTGTTTGGCGATTTCAGTTTAAAATACGATATACCGTTTTCGACTCTTCAAGTGTCGTTATCGACAGAGGCAGAATTCTAGTATTTTCTGACGGTAATGACCGGAAGTGGTAAACAGTCATCACAGGCGGCGTTCGACTCTTCAGTTCAGGGATCGAATCTCCGTGGCTAGGGCATTCACTCCTCCAGTTGGCAAACTCAAAATTGGCCCCGAGCCCCATCATGAAAGGTTATATCACTATTTTGTAGTAAAAAGGAACTATGTTATAAAGGAGTGAGAAGTCTTTCTTGAGTTTCCAATGTGCTGTTCTGAAATAACCCCCAAAAGTATGTTGCAGAGTCACCAGCCATTCGAAACCGAGTAACTTTGCCTGTCGCTGTTGTTCACGTTGCTCATCCGACAACAATCTCTTGTCCTTACCAGGTCCAGGCAGAGATTTTCGACTCTCCAAAAGCCGTACAAATTGCAAAGCTCAGAACAACTTAGTCATGTAATGGCCTATTTTATTTCGTGAGTTGAGCTGGAAAATTCATTCCAGGAGTTTTGGTGCATCCCCCTCTGTTACAAATTGAGTTATTTGGATTTGTATTTCCAAACCTTCTTATTTTGTCACTTTTCACAAACCATCCCGCAATTTTGTAATTAACCTAAATAGTGTCAGTACTAAAAGCTCTTTCTACTAGAGTATCAGGTATTTTCATTGCTGGAACAAGCTTTAAGCCGTTAATCGTTTCTATGGGGTTCAAAGTAGTGTCATGTTCTTCGCTGGAGTCGAATGCTGTGACATATGATCGAACCATTTGCTCAAAAATGATGTTACACAAACGGGTTCTTGTCAATAAAATTTATTTTTCTCTTATCTGGTGAATACGTTCAAACTGAAAAGCTGAACTCCATTGTTTCCTCTCTCAACTTCAATTTTTCCAGTCTTTTTGAATTTTCAGTTATTCAGGAAGTTCAGAATAACTCTCAGTCGAAAGTTTTGACGTCTCCGTAAGCTAACTTCAACACAACAGTTTAATTAACGACTTAGTATTCACGATATTTTAATCTCAAATGCGGAAAATGATCATAAGCTTAGCTTTTCTAGTACTAAAATTGAAGTAGTAACTAGCAGATGTCACAATTTTACCTTCAGTCAAATTCAAAATCAATTTTGGATGCGTCGCTGGATGTATAATCAGATCTGGTTAGCAAGTGCTTACCTACGGAATGCCACATCGAAAGAAAATCTGATACGACGTGACTATGATTTTCGTAACCCACAAACTGGAATGAAGTGTTATTTGTTTCATGACGCTCCTAATAGCACACGAGAGAGTACTTCTACTTTTGCAAGTGATCGAATCAGATAACCCACTTACTTTCCACCGATGGCTCTTCAGCACTGAAGAAGAAGGGAGCTATCTACCCCCGGCATTTCGAAATAACAGAATCCTTTCACCAGGCAGGAATGAAACCCAAGCCCTAAACTGTTTACATGTCATAATGGTTGACTTGGGTCAGTCATGGGCAAAACTATTTCAAAATAATCTCAATGTAACCTCCCAAACGTGAGAACAGAGCACTCACGGTTCAGTTCATTTCTTTCCGGCAAATTAACCACGCAGTCAGCAGAAAGACCTGTTTTGGTCTGATCGAGCACTGAATTTCAAACTCTGCTACTTAACAATCAAAACTGTACGAAACTCCTTGAGTTCACCTTGAGTGCTTTGTGTTTACTTCAAGTCGTGTCGAGAACAAATAAACTTCTAATCGGTTAACTGATCAACTGCATCGAACGAGTAAAAATATTAGGACGGCAGCAGATATTGAACGACGGACGTTTTTGGCTTTGAGCATTCGGAAAATGGGAATAAATGATAGCGCTGGCCAGTGTTTCAGTTGGATTATGTGCGCAACGTTATTATAACAGGGAACAAAAAAGTTTCAAAGGAAAATTGATTTATCACTTATTAAAGAAGGCAAATGGAATAACTGGTTTATACTTGGTTCGAGCATCAAGTTCATTGAAGAAACAACACCTTTAAATTTATAAACGAACTGAAATAGACTCCGGTGAATAGGTTAAGCTTGACGGATTTCAAAAAATGCCAATTCGAAAAAGTACAGTCACGTCGATATTTCGGCCAATCACGAAAGCTATTCACGCTATTTTATCAGTTCACGTACATGGCTATGCCATAAGTTTGTGTGTTGTCAAGGAGACGACAGCTGTCATGCTAGCATTCGAACGCCAAAGCTGCGAGGTAGCCTGTCGTTTTCACTGTGAATCTCCCATAAAACAGTTCGCAACGGTAAACTCCAGTTTGGTGTAGTTGAAAGACAAGAAAGGACATGTTTGCCATATTTACCGAACATTCTTTTTCAATTCATCCAAACACAAGCGAACATTCAGTGACTTTCTACGTTCATCAACGTGGAATTTTCATCACGATTCAATTTGAACTCCACACCTTTTCTTTACCAGACATGTATGACCGCATGTCGACTGATATGTTTTATCACTTAAGAGATGGGCGTGCGTCGATCATTCGTATGAGTAAATACCCTAGATACCAACGTGTACCTTGAAGGCAAACATGTTGTATTTGCGATCGGTAAAAGTCGCGGGCAACGCACGAAAGAGGCAGAAGCCAATAATATTCCCAGCCGGTTTGATGTGCCCCATGGGATATCCAGTAAAATGTCTCCACTTTATTGCAAACATTTTTATCATACGTTGTACTAACTACAGAATAGTACGCTGAGTGATTTGTTACAGTAGTCTCGCATTGCGGTACTTCCGGGATCGCGATAAACTCCCGTAAAACGTGCTTTAGAAACAGAAATTTTATGTCATCATCCGTTTTGCTTGCCTTGCATTCGTTTCCTCTCCTATGATCAAAGAATGCGTCTATTTCTTCTATAACCAAGCTGACGTTGTTGATTGGCACAGTGTGGAACCAGCATGTATGGTATATGTTGTTACAGCATTAGCATGAGATAACATGCACCACGAAACAGCTTGAGCGTGAAAAACCAAGATGGCTGTACAAATATCTGTCATCTTGAGCTCTACCGCAAGTTCCAATTAGGATTCCCGTATCAAATTAGAAATTATACCGCTGACCTCTCGTTTGAAAAATTGTATCATTTTTCGGAAAACATTTGATCTGGGTTATTTTATGACAACTGGACAAAGAAAACAAGTGGTGCATAATTTCATAGGTCTAAAATTAGGTGGTATCTCCTATCACTATATATTCAAACCTCTCGTGGAATATTGCATCAAGATTTATTTTGAGAAGACGGACAACCCGCTTCAAGTCGCACGTTCTTTGAATTCGGGGAAGATGTCGGTCACAACGGTGCAGATAGGTTTTCATTACTGATAGCTTTCTGACTAGAGATAATCGAAGTGGCCGGCAGTTCCTTCTTTCGGCACAAACAAATCCATAATAGTGGTAGACGTCAGAGCTTGTCATTCGGCGGAACATACCCTTGAAGAAATTGTTTCATGTGGAAGACTTTCATGTTAACATTTCGAAGATCGTGAAAGAAAAAACATATGTCAGCAAACCAAACCGACTGGCTAAAGATGACCAGCCTCGGGATTTGGACTCCCTTGTAAGATATAAAACTGCCGTCTATCCCTAGATGACCAATGTGGGATTTGCATTAGTTGATAATAGCTACATTTCCAGTTAGTTCTGATCTTCTGTTCGGAGGAATGTAAGATTCATTAAGATACTCCCTTACTGAATTGCGGGCAGATAATTCCAGCAGCTGTCCATAAAATCGTAATTTTCCCTCAATATTCCGCGTCTTCTGTATATTGTTTTCGTGAATGTTTTATGAGAATAATGTGCTATTTGGTGTCTTCGTGTGCGATAAATTGATGTTTGGGTTCGCCATGAAAAATCCAAGCATGCTCGCCTTCACGATTTCATTCAAGTCTGCCACATTGTTTTCATTGTGATAAAAATATACAAATGGAAGGGAAAAGGTGTCCAAGTGAACCTGACTTCAAGATTAAATTTCCTGCAAATTGAAGAGTTCCCTTTAATCGTGAGTTGCATAAGAAAATTAAACAAGTTACAGTAAATTACTTGATATGGAATCACATGATAGACAAGCCAATACTAATTGTGAAGCCTAAATTACCATTTTGCCGAAGTTACTACCCAGTACGAAAGTAATTACTTATAATCTTCAGGCCTATTAAGATCCAGTATTGGAATTTTACGATATCACGCCATTTTGACCAGTATTATAAGAGTTTTGAAAAATCAGACTGAGATGAATATTTCGGGAAGTAGATAGCCATGGAGACAAAATATTTCCACAGAACAAAACAATTCAACTTGGCGTAGTAAGTAAAACCGCCTTCAAGATTACAGTTTATTTAGATGGGCACTTTTGCAACTTATATTATTCGTCTCAACTGTGACCTTTTGCCTGCGGTTATTGAGCGTGTAATTACACTCACTGCTCTTGTAAAGAGGATACAATTTTCCCTAGAGGCATGTCTTTCTCGTACGCAGAATCAAAGAATTCATTGTAGCTGTCTGGGTTCATGTTCAGTTATACGGGTTTTTCAATAGAACCCATGTCATTCCTTGCTGGATACATCGGTCACAGCTTTATGTGTGCATGTGTCTATTTTGATGAAACCAATTTATTTCGTAACTGGATCTCATTGATCCCACAGCAATCTATTGTGCAAAATTTCTGTGATAGTTGAAAGGCAGTCTTACAAAGCAATATGGAGTCTATTTTGATAAAAGTAGACAAGAGTGAACGTGGTTTCTGTGGTTGATGCTCAATTTAGCCTGGCTAAAAATTCCGAACGTTGGAGACGTGATATTTTCAGTCCACAGTCTGCTTTGACGGACTATTGTCCGTTGACCACCCATGTATTCCGGAAATAGGGCTTTGTCAAGAGTGATAATTTTACTTGGTTTGCGGTTCTCCTTCGAGAATCGAATGTTGAACTTACCTGAAATACGATGGTTCGTACTTTGTTCAAAATACGACGGTATCGTTTAATTGGCAATGTCTCTAAAACGGGACTGAAGATGAATACTTTTGGTAACTAAAACGTCAGTATTCATTTCCGAATACGAGGCTGATAGCAAGTCAAAATTATTTGGAATCCAAAATTCCTAAGCCTAGCTGACATTCCTATTTCACACGCCGATACACCACTCACAAAATAAGTAATATTCTCGACAGCCTATAGAAACTGGTCACACACCGTGTTTCTTGATCTTACTGAATATTCGTAACCATCTGTTAGGTCACGCTATGAACAAAGTTTACCCACTGTGGAGCTCGAAACGTCGCCTCAGTCCGTAATCATGCGAGATTCACTGTAAACCCGGAAATTGTAAAAGAAAAACTGATAAACGGGACACTTCCGACTTTCAGGCCTGTAACTTGTTTCTACCGTGTTTGTACGAGAATAGTTGTGCGGTAGCCGAACACTCACCTGCGTTTTATTCGATCATCCATTAGACTAGAATTGACGTATGGAAGTCATCCTGAGGCTAACAGTTACATAGCTTTTGTGTTGTTTTGGCTTTACAAAGATTGTTTGAATAATGAGATAGCCAGAGGGGATTGTTTGGGGCATCCTTTCAAATTAGGGAAGTTTCCATTTCCGATCATTTCAACCCCTTTTGTTTTCTGTGCATACCTACTCTTTTAGGGAATATAATTACATGACGTTGGCAATGCAGTGAATAAATTCAAGTAGAAATTTTAATCTCTATACAGTAAGAACAAAAACATGAAGTGAGTGAGGGTGAGTGGAGAAAATGTATAACTCGATTGGAAATACCATTCTGCACTCTTAGAGAAGGAATAGACACTCGCACTTTCCTCATCCACAACTCAAAGGAATCAGCCGAATTCAACCCGCGAAGGCGGTAATAAAAGCTAATGGAGATACGGGGATTGAATACTTTTGAGAAGCAAAAATAGCGAACGTATTCTCCACGGTTCATGGGACTTTGGCCACTCAAGGCACCAGTAAATTCTACTCATACCGTACACTCGTTTCAAGAATCAACACACGTACAAGCTTTGTCAAGTGAAAAACAAATCATCATACGTTCACAATTTGTTTTCGATTCCGATGCTATTCACCCTCAGAACACTGACTATATTTTGTCAAGTAAGGGAATATCAGCTTTCTTTCAGTGTTCCGGATCTGCCAAAAATTACGGCAAAAACTGTTTGTAAATTTTCAGTGAAAATTGCACGTATCCATCCATCCCTCCATAATGACATGATTTACGGTCAACATGTGTTCGATTTTGTCATCAAATAAGTTTCATTTCATCCTGGACATTCATTGATCATCAAAAGTGACCGAAACTAGTTGCTGGTTCCAATCCTTCACCAAGAGCACCGGTTTGTATTCACGAGAAGAGCACCAGAGTTAGGAGATGCATTCAACGAAATAAATTTTCTCGCCGGAAGGGAATAAATCTAGAACATATCCTTTCATTTTTTTTAGCCAGGCTATTTCTTAAATCCGAGCAATTCAACTCAATCTGTAAACGGTAGTTGAAAAAAAAAACAGTAAAACAAACAGTGGTAAAATTACTGCTCCCTCACGTTAAATACAAGACTGATTTCTGGCACGCGGAACTGATAACAACTGCAAGATCACGGGTAAACCAAACTGCATCCATTTTAGTCTTCGCTTGGAAAAATAGCTTGTAGACAGGCAGTAATTACTAAGGAAGATAGGCCAAATCTTTGGAATAGAAAATTCGCCCCAACGTCCCGTTTTAGCAATGAGCATTTTTTAACCAATAGAAAGACTGGCTAGAGCCTGTTAAGTAATGAGGATGGCATTATTAGTTTGTGAACCACATAATGAGTTATCACGTCGAAGTCGACTTTTGGAAAGGATTCATAATTATGTCTAGTCCCAATGGTATTTCGTATTGTAAACTCATAAATTTACTGAAAGACAGTATGTGACAAGTTAGTCGGACTACGTAATTCAGTAGAGTGGAAGTCCCTAGTAAAACTATCTGATGTTGATAAAATACACATTGGGCACAGGGTAGGTGCACATCATGAGAACCGAAAAACGTGGTGACATGCAACTGTTATCAAAATTGATGCATGCGGGTGTCCGATGAGTGGATTTTGTGCTGGAACATGATGGCATAAAAGCAGTACTACATAATTTCATATATACGCTAAATAGCAAGTATTAGTGGGGTTTTTTCTGACGGTAACTTTTGTGGTTTTCTTTGTATGTGGTGAATAACTGTGCTCAACGTGTAGACAAAACTATATCTTCCCCAATATTAGTGGGACTCACATATGACGAGACGTGAGCCTCTGAAAGAATATGAGACAAGATAGTTCACAATGCATCAACCCAAAAATTATTCACGACAAAGTGTTCATACACGGTATTAAACATGTGGTCTGAGTTTATTTCTCACGATTTTTCACAGTCTCGTCGACATAAAGTCCACCACGTAGGTGATGAAATAATTATTCATCCTAAGCACCATCACTTGTTGCACTTTTGACGCCAATGGCCAGTGCATAGGTAGCCTTTGTCTACTGTAGAACAGACAAACATTTACAATTACGTTCAAATGTGTTCTTATAGACAGTAATTGTATGAACCGACTATTTAGGTTGCTCATGTCCTAGTTATTATTGTTGTTATCATCATTATTGTAATCACACTGACTTGAGCATGTTGTACGGTGCTTTACAGCTGTCGAGAAATAGAGGAAATGCTTGCACTTCAAAATATTTGAAGGCTCGAAGCGTGCGCAGGGAAAGGAACTGCAGAAAGCCTGTACAGCAGTAATTTGGAAGGAAGCAGTCGAAACATAGAACTGGTGTGATTGGATCGGAGAAAGACCGAAATGCAGTGGGTATGAACAGTCCGGAATGATCTCCTCAGCAATTGAAATAGATGCTTCAATGTGCTTACCACATAAGTCCAATGTGAGGTCTCTTAACACTATACTAGAAACGAGGCTGACGTTTCGCAGAATTCTACGAAGAGTGATGTAGTCTTTTTCCAACAAACCGAGAGACATTTTGGGAGAACAATATAGAATAATACGGAGTTTAGATTGGTGTACGAAGGAAGAAATGACATTGTGGAGCGCTGGATTGTCGAAGTTTGCATATTTGGAAGAAAACTTTTCAAATTATTTTTTCTACATGTGAAGATCAGTGTTAATTCTCTGGTAGAAGTACACCGAGGCATTTTTGATGGCTCACACGTGCAGAAGGAGTGCAGTTATTACTATTGTTACCTTCCACAAAAGCAACTGTGGGGTGAGAAAATGCACTTTTTCATTTCACTTTATTCAAAAGAGGATCATGCTGTTCAGAAAATTTCTGGATATGTACAATATTTTCGTAAACTCATCTAAGATGAGGCTGCTGGGAGACAGACCGAGCCAAAAAAACATCTCCAGTATACTTGACTGGGTGGGTTACAGTAAAGTTGCTAATGTAAGTGATGAACAGGTGTGGAGAAAAACAGCCACTTGGAGAATTCCGGCTCTGCTTAGGAGATATCTGGAAATGTTTCTTCCAGTTTGGGTACACTGGGTTCTTCCTAAGATGTAGTGTTCGGTCCGTTGAGTGAGTACGTGGGACAACTGAAGGATTCTAATTTTTGAAAATCAAGGCTGGTGGTATACTGTCGAATGCTAGTGTATAATGAAGAAAGGCATACCTCACTGAATTGCGTGAATGATTGGGGGATCTTGCAATGAAGTGAACTGTGCACGCTACTGCGTTGATCGTGAAACGCTGGGGATTCTTAGTAAAATGGTACTCGTCAGTGGGATGCCATCAATTAGGAAAGCAGATCGATTCGAGTGAATTGTTGATGGGGTGCATCCATCATACAGAAAGGTCCAGTCCCTTATTTGAGAACTCTTGAGGGCAACCCGTAGAGTCTAGGAGCTCAAGCTTACTTAGTAAACTTGAGAAGCTTGAAAGCTTCCCCGCCGGAGAACTCTTAATTTCTGACCTGTTGTTCTGACGGAAAACTGGGAGTGGGCCATCCGACTAACGAATAAACTGGGAATTCAGATGGTTAGCATTCATGTCATCAGAGTCGAGACTTCACTTCTGGCCTCAGAGGAGACTGAGCCTCTACCATCTGGTTTTGATGTTCCGGGAGTGCGGATACCGTTGACAGAATAGGAAGTTCAGATCCTTGATTTCTTTTTCGATCAAGCCTAAGAGTCTACTGACCTCAGGTGGGTTGCTTATTTTGTAGGCTAACTTCTTCCTGCGTAACCTTTTCAGATACGGGTAGATCACTCTTCCTAGATACAAGTGAAGAGTTTCTGTGGGACAGCAAATGTTAAAGATATGATTTATAATTTGGTTCGTTAAATTTACCGAGAAAGAATGGCTGAAGCTATATTGCAACCAGGAGGTGTCGAGGGCAAAATAATGGTTGAATAGTGAAGGATTTTTGTTAAATAAGCTTAAATGAGAAAAACAGGTCTGTTTAGTCTATGTGTAGAATATATATGACCATGTTTCGAGTATTACTTTGGACGAAGATGTCAAATACTATGGTCACCGTTACTAAGGAGTACTCTAAGTCTGGCGGAAAAGAGTTCTGTATGATCAGTTAGGATGTAATCCAACTGTGAAGCTAAAAGGGATTGGGGCTAGGCGAATATCATTGAGATCAAAAGGTGAGAGTGGATACCTAAAAGCATGATTGCAGTCTCGTACAATATAAAGATTATCATCTACCAGCGGTACAAGGAAAGGTAGGATTGGGTCATGGAATAAATTATCTAGGCTTTGTGAGCTTTGTGGTGCTGTGTGAACAGTCGTGATAACAATATG
Source organism: Fasciola hepatica (assembly GCA_948099385.1). Taxonomy (NCBI): domain Eukaryota; kingdom Metazoa; phylum Platyhelminthes; class Trematoda; order Plagiorchiida; family Fasciolidae; genus Fasciola; species Fasciola hepatica. The sequence goes on from CANUEZ040000179.1 coordinate 5,726,980, forward strand.
GTCAAAACGCGGGAAATGTACGACGACAAAAGACAGATACGCAGTCTACCCCTTTGGAGGAGTAGAACAAAATGACACTGGATCTGATATGTGTGGCAAGGCCACTACCTTAATACTTCATGGAATTCTGCTTATCCTGACGGGAGCGCGAATAACTACAGTGAATATTGATCAGACAACCGTTCCGTGTGACTTTATTTACAAACCTTTTGTGAAACACAGCAGGTATCTTTTTCCTCAGAAAACACTATTCATCCAAGGACTTCTTTATTAGTCAAAAAGATGAAGATGTCTCCAACATTCGAGTTAGCTCGAACTGAAGCCCACCAATAAATCTAAACATATTTTATCCTCATTCAAACCAGTAATGTTGGTTTATGTGATAAATCGGTGTCCAACGGGATACATTTTCGGGGAAATTTCTACGTCAAATGACTTTTTTGTGAGTGTTCCACGACTCATATATATCAAGTGCTCACGTGAGAAACAAACCCATCGTCAAAATGACACGCCCCATGATTTGAATCCCCTGAAGGATTCTATACGCACCCTTCGTTGTTGGGCTTACAAAGCAGCCATCTGGCCACGTGACACTGGACACATCGAAAATTGCCGCTACTTTTTGTCCAACTTGGAGTGTTATGCCCTGAGTAAGTAACGGAGCTAGAACTATATAGTGAGAAAATTTCGTAATAAGTCACAATCGACCCGTATTTTACGCTGTGCACTTCCAACAGTAGAGTACCCACGGAGAACACGATTGCTCCGTTGTTTGATAAAATCCACTTATTATGTCAAGTACATCCCTACTCGCCTTTTATCACACTACCTACGTATTGTAAACAACCAATATTTCTTTCTTTATGCTCTGTCTCCTGAGTTATACGATGTGTTGTTGCTGGTCAGCAGATAAAGTACTAGAAGCAAGCTTGTTCACTAGATTTTTGTGATTTCAAGGGGAATGGGACCTTGGGCACAAATAACAAAATTATGTTTGAAAGGCACTAAATTATTGAAATACAACTCGGGAAATAAGTTTTGGTAAATCGAGTTCTTCCAATAATGAGTACATCACTGGGATGGCTTTGTATCTCTACGACAGAGCTACCCATTGGTACATCTGTTTACCACAAAGTCTGCTTTTGGGCAAAAGCTGGATCAGAGGAAAAAAATCAGAACTTCGACTCAACCAAAAATTACGACAATCAAGTTCTCCATGCAGTTACCAAAAATTGTCCGAATATTCTAACAGAGCATATGGAGCACAGTTTACATTGTTTCATAAGATTATATTATCTGTTTTAAAGCCGTTTCTTGAACGAGCAAAATTGCAAGAAAACAAAGCCCTACAAATTCTTATGGGTAAAAATAGTCTTTGATTTGTCGTTTGATGTTCGTTTATCTGTTTCACCCAGTTATTATGATAGGACACTCAGGTGTCTTTTCGGACCTCGGGTACACTTCAGGTTTGTCCGACGCGCAAAAAAGCCAGTCTATGAGACATCAGATATCAGGGTTGCACAGTATTTTTCGATTATCTGCTGGAGTTATCTATCCTGTCAGCCAAGCTGTTATCCGAAATCTTCCCGACTATCAAGTTGGAAACTGCGTTTGTCTGGGTATTGCTGAACTATCTCGTCTGTCTTGAACAAATCTGATTGGATGTGTTCACTTACGGATATCAGCATCCACCAGCACCGACAACCGTCAACACTGGCTGGATGTGATTTGCGAACCGTGGATAACCATAACTAATCTATGCTGCGGATAGTTGGGATTTTTCCGGGCGGTAACTCCCACGCCATTTTATTGCCGTGAATCCGGTTTGGAGATTCTCCTTTTTGCTGTTTAAAATTGCCCATGTAGCCAGATTTACTCTGGAATGTGTTCTTCCACAACGTATAGACGATGGGCCTAAGACAACGTATACTATCGAATAATTGTGGACGTTATCTGAAAGGCAGTCGATCATTGGTGCACCAGAATATCACTCCTTCAATCTAAAAAATAGAAAAAAGATGTGGGATTACTCAGTTTCCAACTAGTTGTGCTCATATTCTTATTCGGTCGGAAAACAGGCCCTCGTTATGGTAATTTTATTGATGAGACGTACCGTAGTTGCCTTACCCTAATCACTTCTCCTTGATATTACGTGAAGAATGTACTCAAATTCCATGTCTTCTAATAAGATAGACCAAAGTAAGTGTCCACCGGAATTTCTATTAATTTTTTGCTTTCTAGGAGTTGCAATCTAATACAAACAAGAAACAGAATTTAATCTCAGAGGATCGCTTCCCATGATCTTGGACTTATATATTGTTTCCCAAGATATATCTGAGATGGGTTCCCTTTGCCTAAAACTCGGATTCATCCAAAAAAGTATAGCCACCTTTCATAGAAATCTACTGAGTGGAAATAGAAGAGATTTCTCTACTGATCTGACGTGTTGAAGGCTGTTTAAATATAGCTACGTTGAGTACCTGTGTTGTTATGGAATCCGAATGTATGTTGACGACCACGGAACAAGTTCGGCAATGCGAGATGCTGACCCAAAACCGAAATCCGGGCCTAAAGAGAGCCGAGATCCATGGTGAAATAAGGGAAAGCTCAGCAATTTACCCCGCATTTATTCACAAGGCAGTTGATGGATGTAATGAAAGTGACAGTTTGGGATGTACTTGGTTGCATTTCATGATCACGCAACATAATTAAATTCCGTGTGACAGTATGACTTGCAGTTCGTGGAGTTTATTTGTATGTGAAACACAGAATAAACGAGAAAAAGACTGATAAACTAATGAATAATTACGGAAATAATGAAATTTATAAACTTCTAAGAAGATATTTCCTACTTTCCGATGTGTATGCTATGTGAAAGATACTTGGTAAGACGTGCAACATATTTTATTGAGAGTTCATTTCAAATAATCATTGAATTATCTCAGGCGAGTTAAATTTTGAACCGGTAATTGTTTTTATGCATCGAACAGACAAACGCATATTGTTCCTGATCCAACAACTAATGGCCTTTTACCGAGGGCTGAGTCACGTGATGAACAACAGGCTGCCTTGTAACTTTGCTACATATTAGAATAGTCACTTATCTCCTGCGAATTTTGGGAAACCCTCCCCCCCCCCTTCCCTCTAATAGTTTGCTGTAATGAAGTACAAAATTTAGTCAGAGGTTGCCAGAAAGCACTGGCTGACAACGAATACATCTCAGACAATTTTTCGATAGACTACCTCCGTGACAGACTCCGAAACACCTGGTTGGACTAATATTTTCAGGAGTGAAGTACCATATTAGAAACCCATCATCAATACAATTTGGTGATATTTTAAAGCTGGTTCTGCTATTTTGGTTGAATAAATCAGCTATTTTTGCACACGTCTGAATGTTACTAACGTTGCCGGATACATTTGACCAAAGTTTCTTGGTCAATTGACTCTCTGGTTAGATTGAATGTACTAAGACAACCGACTTCAAAAAAATAGCATCAAATTACGAATAATCTCGTGACAGTAACGGTACATATTTCCGTTCTTTCCCGCTACACTGATTTGCAATCTTATAAACAGAAGTCTGCCTTGAAAGTTTTCAAATTGTCCGGCTTATTACTCTGTGCTACCACTTTTACTCTGTTGGGGTCATACAGCAAACTGTGTAGTCTGTATCATATTACTCGCTAACCAGAATGTTCAGAAATGCTTCAACCTGTGTGCCTTAAGCTTCCCTAAAGACTCTAGGCTGTCGTGACCATGTGCGAAACTGTTCCCTCAAAAAGCCACGCGCCTAAAAGCAAATTAACACTATTTGTGTGAACCTTGAATTAAACCTTGTAGGTTCCATCCTCTCTGATCACCCTAAAGCAGTGTTGTCCTTTGCCAAAAATAGGGGGATTTTAGACTATCCTCCTGATAAAATAATGAGTTTTGTTCTCTGATTGATAGGGTAATGACTAGGAATTTACTTTCCGATGCTGTTTGGTAAACATGATAAGTACTGCTTTGATTAAAATCCTGAAGGTCTTCCTTCCCGATGTGGATTCGAAGCCTGCTGAGGTTTCCAGAGTACTCGCGGATCCACATTACAGTGCTGAAAAGGATCAACATATATGCATCCAGATTCGTACTTCTGTATTAGGATCCTCATCATATTGATAATAATAATCATGCCGAAAATAACGCACCTAAACCACAATATTACAGTTGTGTAGGGAGAGAAATTTCATCTTCTCCAAACCTCGATTTTCATGTCACGACTGTTTTCTCTTATTTGTTTTTCTTGTCATCCAAAGTTCAATCGCTATCGAAAAGCTCACATGAACAGTGATGGGAATCTGTTCTCAAAGCCAGAAGTTTCCATCACTGTGTTCGTATCATTCCAGAGCAATCAATCTCGTTGTATCAGTCTCAACAGAGGAAGGAGTCAAATCTCTTCACATTGATGGGTAAACACGACTCATCCGTCTAAAAACAAATCAGTGATACATTTGAGTGGATATCTGTTTATCGGCAAATAGCGGGAACTTGGCTAGCACATATTAGAAAAACATTAAATCCTACATCGGATTCTATATTGTTATTGCTTAAATAAAACCGCTCAACCGACCTCACGACAACAACGAAAAGTAACGAGAACATGAATAAATTTTCATTCATTCGTTCTGTTACTATAACAACTATTTAGAGGTGAGGGCCAGAGCCTGTTGTCCCAATCATTATGGTTAAGTTCTGTTCATGCAAATGTAAACCGAACGCATGATATCATTCTTTCTCATGTGGGTTAAGCCAGAAGCAAATCAAATGTGAATTCTCATGTAAATGAATGACAAATATTTGTAGCCAACAGAAAGAAGCTAGAGTAAATCGGAAGGAATTTGGTCGCACATGCAAAATACTATAAACAGAAGTAGCAAGCTTTTTGGCTACTCAAACCTTTTTTGTTATCAAAACTTAGTTTACCATTAAAACAGTTTAATGAGCAGTTTATCTTTGCCGCAAATCTGGTCATAGTCGTAACTGATGTCCAGAGTTCAAAATGCCAAAATGCATCTGCAAGTCATTTGTCAGAAGAAACGCTGCCCCATCGATCGTTGATAGCATTGACAGTTATAATTTGAAGGACTTGCCGGATGAATAGATTTGTGCTATAAACTACCCAACCGGAGCTTGATGTAATCAATCAAACATAACAAAAATGCTCATTTGCTATCCAGTTGTCCATTTCACTTGAAAGCCAGTTGTGACTCGATCATCTGATTGCATTCAGTCCGTCTGATGTAAGCTTGTTCATTTAGGATTCGTAACTGGTTTTGGGCAAGTAACTACTTACTTTATATATCAGGGCTGAGATCACTTTGAAATGTATCAAACTGCTTACTTGTTCAGTGAGTAGTATGCATGCCGTACCCCATTCCCCCTGTTAAACAAGACCGTCTTATATGGACAACAAAAATCGTGTGTCCAGTGGGATGCACTAATGTGAACGTGATGAAGCGGCTCTAGTTATTGAGCGATAAATCCAATGGAGTTTCCCGAGTTCCATTATCCGGGTCTCCGGCTTTCTTACGGTTAAATTTTGAATTGGAAATAGTTGAAGAAACTGCGTAACGACCAGAACTCATAACAAATTAAGCTGTGTGATACTTTTTTCTGGTGAAAAGTACACTTCTCTTTATAGCCTAAGGATTCGGTCACATGCTGACCTCTGTCTACATTAGGAATCATTAAGAATCCCAAATTGGTGAACAACGTAATTATTCAATGAAAAACTAACTATAACTGCATTACTTTATGTTTTGGCATTCTGCAAAATAGCATTTTGGTGTTGTTATTTATTTCACAGTGGACTGATGACAGTGGATAGTAATGAACTCGAAATAACGAGAATCTCTTGGAAATAAAATCTTCCTAACTGTGACGAAAATGTGGAAATTGACAGTTACGCATCTATGAAGAAAGCGAGTTCCAGTCACCCTGCAGTAAATTTTCCAGGTGCCCAGGACACCTCCGTACATTTGCGAAAGCACGGTGCAATTGTAATGAAAATGCATACTCATGTAGATAGCTGAGAGCTTTGGGTTACACTCAAAGATGACCGTTTCAGTTTGAATAAGGAGCTATTTCAGCGGTTGTTTTTATTACGTTGTCAGTAAAGTAGTGACAAGTTTCAATCTTTAATTTTTATTCATGAACCAAAAGATGCACTGACCAAAAGTGGACGCCATCATTGTCAGTAATATTTAGAAAAACCTGCAGTTTTGTACTACTCTTTAGAATATTCAGCAAACCATTCTCCTCCCATATCTAGTCATATAGTGCAAACTGAATCATGAAGGCTTTCTCTGAGTTATAATATATGCTCCGTATGAGACACCTTCACCGCTTAATAATTCATTAAGCCTTATATCATTGTAGTTTATTGTATGATGCCTTTCCTTCCCTTCTCATTTCCCGCCAAAAACCTGGCTTTTCAAACTTTCTCACAGAAAACTTGATAACACTCTACTTGATCGATTTGTTGACGGCTGTCAGTTGCAACGGACCGAATGAAAAATGTGAATGGTCAACAACCGTGACTGCTGTCATGTCAACCATATCTGGTAGAGTCTGGAAAACAAGAGAATACGGGACTCTAGAACCAGACGAAAAGGTCATCTGGTTCTCAGTTTTTAGTCCGTCCAGTGTAAATCAAACATCACGTGACTTTGCCCTCAAAGATGTAACTAGAAGATTTAATCTTAGTGGAGAGAAAAACTATAATTTCTTGCTGGTAATAAATGAACAATCTCTGAGGGGTAGCCCAAGTAAATTTCAAGGTGCAAAGTCGTGTAAATAGCAAAAGGCTGACAAGTAAAACGAGATGGAATTATACATGTGATTCGGAATTTCAGGGTGCTGACTAACCGTGCGCAAGATAATTTGTCTCAGGTCTCGAGAAGCAACTGTTTCCTGAGAGAAACGCAAAATGCGTCGACTTAGTGACGTTTAAATCGTTCTCTGCTGGGAAACATTTATCCCTTTTTATTCAATAGATTATTATTTAAGAATGCTTCTTTAATCTCTGAAAACCACAACACAACAACACATCTATTTTTGTATTGCTGGGATCCATCAGTGGAACGTATTCACTGAGTCAAAACACCTCCCGTGGTTCGAATATCATGTGTGGTTCATTCATTGTAAATTGCAGCTGACGATTTTCGAGCCAATCAGAATAAACCGGTGTATATCCTTGTGTGTGCACCCAAGCTTTTCCGTAGGGGATTTCGCGTTCTGACGTAGTTATGGTCAATTACAAGACGCAGTCAAATCTTTCACTAACCTATATCACAGAATCGTAATTTTAGGAATAAGTAATGGACACGTTTCCAATCACTTCCGTGGCTTCCGTTTCTGAATTTACTTGTAATTTGACTGATATTCTGATGGCTTCATAAAATAAATCATTGTAGACTGTTCTGAGAAAGAAACGAGATGTTATTGTGGTTTATTTTTCACTTTTTTCATTACATGCTTACGCTTGAGTGAAGCGGAAGGAGCATATATCCCATGGCCACGAGGACCTACTGTACCGTTAGGGATAGTCGGTAACCAAGCCCTGAGACTTAGAGTGGCGAAGAACCACATAAGGTCCCAATAGGTCAGGTGTGGTAATGATCCGGAAGACAACGGATGACTGTCTACCACCTGTTGTGTAGTCGCTTTAAAAGTCATCCTATGGCTGGAGCATATACTCTGTATGCCTACCAGCGGTCTACGTGTAAGGGTCTCGTCTGTGCGGGCATGTAAGTCTGTAAGATGCTGTGTGTAAAGTAGGTCATGAAATAGCTTAGGAGAATGACTGAGCTGCCATCAGCACTGATTTGAGTTCGTTCTTCTTGCCATCTAAGTTGAGCTCTAACGGATGGGGTTTGTCATCGTCTAGAGACACCGAGACGTGTGGCTCAGAATAACTATTATTAACGTGAAAGATGTGCCGCCTGTCTGCCTAACTCCTGTTTCATGTAAACATGATGTATAAATGGATCAGATAAAAGGGAAACTAAACTTTCACGGTGAAGATACACACGAAAATATTTCTTCTTGTAAATAACCGCTTTCCCTAACCATGATATTGTATCCCTGCCTTTTGTGTCTTTGTTAGTGCTGGGCTGACACCATCCTTGGTTTCATCTCAGTCTAGAAAGTACCTCATTCAATTCCACCACCATCAGGAGTGCACAAGCCATACAAAGTAGATTTATCTTACAGACTCATGGGTCAGCTTGACTCGCTTAATATGCTTGTTTGGAATCATCATTTCCAGTAGCTCGGGTCTATCGAAATCCATCCGAGATAATGACCGGGAGAGAAGAGGGGGAGAAGGGTGCGTTGGTCTTCTGCACACGCTATCGTTAAACCTAAGTCCGATCCATCCGGTTATCATCAAAGCATTTTTTTTCAAATGTCAGTGTGGCTTAGTGAATCATTTCGTAATTAGTACAGATCTACACAGCTCAAACTGACATTCAACAAAAAGAGAGCTACATGAAGTTTTATTGAACGATAAATAAATCACTAGGAAAGAGAACTGGATTTTGCTTGTCGGAGAAGGAGTACACCTAGCCTTCCATTTAAGATCAATTTGATTCAGTGAATCCCCCCAACCTACCTCATTTAAAATGCATTTTTGGCGGACATGCGAATTGCAGAAGCTTTCTTGATTACCGTGAAAAACGAGGGAACAGGGGGCTCCAAGTGGAAGCAGCATACATCAGAAATGTGGGTGAAACAGGTACAGTATACACTTTTCTCGTTTTTTGGAAGAAGTAGTGAATGATGATCCCGCTTTTTGATAGCAAGGAAAGTAACTTTGAGGCAAAAGAAGTGAGGTTCACGATACTCGTAATTTTACGAAGTTTTGCTCAATTCATCGCCATCTTCGGGGTGCTTGTGAATGGTCGGGTTAGGAAGATAGCTCTGCAATTGTTCGAGATATCACGGAAAAATTAAAACGCCCTAGTCAATAGGCTTCGAAGCAGTTAAGCTTTGAAGTAACATGATTGCTGGCCAGATTATAAATGGCTAAATTCTTGAAAGTTCAAATGATAGCCCAGAGATTTGAGCACACAGTATTTCAACGTGGTTAGCCGTAGTGACACAAAAATCAACAAACGAAACTGCGCACAACAAAAGCCTACCTTTGGCGCCATCTAAATTCAGTCAAATCATACTGCGAACACTTAGCTAGCCCAAACTTTATTGGGTTTTGAAGGCCACAGACATGCATTTGTGACTAAGTAATGCCTAAAGAGGATCTATTTGCCCATTCTCTATTGTTAGAAACCCATCTCCACAGTGTAATTGACCAAACATGAGGCTTCATAGGAGTCACCGTATTTAGTACTATTTCTGAATCAGACAACCTAAATAAATCCCTTTTAATTTTCGAGGTGAAACAGTTACCTAATTTTTGATGGATTATCGAATGTCGCGTTTTCATCCACTTAGGAGGTTTCGTGAAACACCACTGGTGACGAGGTGCTTGACCTCTAAATACGGCTTAAGACAGAGTACTCAATTTTAGATCTTACGCAAATTTACATTGCAAATGTGATTGTGGTAAAATTAGAATGCTTAGAATCACGGTTAGCTATCAGTAGAAGAATAAAAGTCAAAAATTCATATACTGATTCATAACGGACCACGATACTGTGTTCCAAAACACAAGCAACTGCAATGCGCGCATATCCGAACAATATGAATCCAATGCTGTTTCTGTGAGTAAAGCCGCACAGATATCAACTTGAATTTCCGGGAAGACCAATACTTATGCAAAGCCCCGGTAAGCACATTCAAGAATGAAAATGTTCACACACGTACTTCATCGATCAATGAGGCGAGATACTAAGTGAATCGTTTTTAAATTTTTCCACATTTTCAAATGAACCATTGTTTTGGTTTTTTCGTAAATTACATTTTAAACTCATCGACCAATGGTCCGTGTTTGTGCGAAACGATTTTTCTGTTTCTAAAATCCAGCTATCGACTGGCGCTGGCCAAACGGTCATTGTGCTGAACTTCAAACACCTCTGTCTCGGACTTGTATTCCTGAGCTGCCTTAATCGTTCCTCTACTGGTCGCCTTTATTTAGCTTGTACGCCCTTTCTGCAATATTGTATCACAACTTAAACTGAATCCAGTGACGAATGTAGCGGTAATCTCATTGGACTTGCATGGAGCGCGCGGGAACTAACAGTTCAACACAGCTAACCTTCAGAACGAGGGCATATGGCTTCAGGTCTGAATTTTCGTTAGACGTAGTACTGTGTTGGAATTAGCAAGAACCGGGAAATTGGTCCTAAGCTTCCGGGGGAATTTGATCCTGTCGTCCAGACACAAAACCATACAATTTATAGTGTAAATAAAGAAAAAATTGAAATAAAAAAGAATCAAGTTATAGATAATCAGTTGAAAACGTATTTACCTCCTTTGTAAGCAATCACTCTAGTTGTACAGTAACATCGCATAATTCTTATGACTCGGTATGATATAAGAAAAATCACGATAGTGATTCGAATTAGGGCAATAAATGGTAAAGTAGATTCTACTCTGCCGACTTGTTGCAAATACTAATGAGTGCGCTCTTTTACGAGAAAGACAAATTTGAGCATAACGAACTAACAGTTGTGCATGTTTCACTTTAGCCAGCAACGTGACAGTTATTTTGATGTCCAAGTTAATCAGAGCAGAATATGCCCACTGATAGCCTGTGTAAGACAGATCAAAACAGGCAGGCCCTGTCGTCGCATAAAAGAGTGCGTGAGATTCGGGAATTTCGAAAGCAACTTGCGACTGATTTGGGCTGAGAAAATTTGCGTTATTTCCCGAATGGCGGAATAAGAAAAACTGTTCCCCATAGATGCCACTTCAGGTAATCAGATTTTCTCACTGACTGATATCTACAGTGCGAATAAGTTATGGCACTTAAGTTATGGCACTCGTTTCTTTGCCATGGCTAATTTGATAAATTGCGTTGCAAGGCGAAATTCACTCTGTTTCTTCTGTCTGCTTACATTTCCGTGGAGGAAAATGTAAACAACGCGGGTATCGCTTTTTGGTCTTCACTACCCAACAAGCAAACGAAGCGAATTTCGCATGACAAACTTGGCTGAATAACCTTTGTTTTACAAATTTCTCCAATAAGCTTGTTGCTGATAAATTGAACGATACGCATTCATCAGTCCTTTTCTGATTCCGCTGATGAACAATACACACAAGTTCGCAAGGAATCTCCTCTGATGGGGCTGCATGTGTCTGAATTCACAAACAGAAAGCGGAGTTTAGACTGAACATTCGTCTCGTGTTCTCACTGTCGATAAATATTTTTAATCCCGTGTCCAACTTCAATATGAAAATTCTCATGCAAATCGAATCTACCGTGAAAACGGTTGAAACCTTTCTAATCGACAAATGAACTGAAACATGAGCTAGCGACCAGATGAACTCCTAAAAACAGACTAACGAATGTTTACCTACAAACCGCAACGAATGCACCTGAAAAAATACTAGATTTTGTAAAAAAAAGAAGGCCTCATTTTATAAAATTTATGCCCGCCTTAATCCTAGGCAAACCAGCGAAAGCCTTTTTGGCTTGGTCCACCTATGATACAAAAAACCCCAGTGAGTTCTCTTGCTTACAACATCAATAAAATTTGCTCCTCAGGCTGTATATCTCACACTAGAAACAACATAATCATACGGTTTTCCAGAACAAACCGTTTGCCCAAGAGCCCAACGAACATATTGACAGAGGAAACCATACCTCGTCAAGAATGAGTGAGTTTTCATCACGTTCCACATGGGAGATGCCAACCCCGTAGAAATTCCGGAGAAGTAGTTAGTTTGAGCCATTTCAAAAGTTCTACTCCACATATATCCGCGTCTTATCGAAGACCAATTGAATCTATTTTCATTAATACTCTGATGTACTCGGTTAATATTGTCAGTCCTCTGCTGGTCATTTTATTCTACTGACCATATGTCTTTCTCCCCACTGCACTATCCTTTAGTTCAAATTAAACCGAAAATATTGTGGCTGGTGATGAACCCCGGGACAGTGTTATTTCCATTCCATTGCAATAGTTTATTTATACGGTGATGGATGGGTCCGAAACCCCCGACTTAGCACTAAATCACAACCACTGGGTAGAAGTGCCGTTTTCAGTTGATTGTGAGCCAACATCACACTGGGATTATCCAAACTCATAATTGAAGATTTAAACGAGAGGAGAGCCCAGTGTTACTGTACTTATCTCACCAGAACTTAGGTGGATACCTCGTGTCCACTACCCTATTATCCAAAGAAGGAAGGCGAACATTTACATTTCCTGTTTGCCGTCGCTGTACTGCTACTCACACTATTCGTAAGTTTATTTGTGTTATGCCTCTGGTTATACTTTTCCCGATCCTCTTCTCTGGTTTCCTTTGCCACGGACTTTCCACTGACCGAAAGCCCCCTTAAACGCATTTTTTGTTCCAGCAACAAGCAATTCTCTGATTTAGTGAATTTCGTATAAAAAAACATTTTTCCTCATGGAACTGGTTGCACGATAACCTAATTCCCAATGACACTCACCCGCTACACTCACCTCTAGTCTTCGCAGATCTCACTCCAAGACGGGTAGTGAATCTCAGTGGAAATACTCTCAACAGTTTTAAGGAAAGTGTCATTTCCCGGCCGATAAGAAGCATCCTTGAGGTAGCTTTTGCATCGTAACTTGAAATACGGTATATTCGCAATACTGAAAGAATCGTGTTCAAATGAGTAGAAGAACGTGTCCCACGGGATCCATGTGAGGACCAAACTGTAGGCCTTTTTTGAAGTGGTTCAAGATTTTCCGTTGATAAATGCTAAGGCCTTCACACATGGCCGTTGAGAACAGGAATTCAAATACCGGTGTCAAATACCAATGTCATGTTGCTGAACCAAACAGAATACCTAGCCTAGGAACACCATATCAGCAGTGCTAAAGTTAAGGGCAAAGTATTAGGCTCGCAAAGAAAACCATCAGATGAAACACTAAATATCATCGAGCTAAGATGCTTGGGACATGTATTACGCATGTCCCCTCGCAGGATTCCTCAGCGCGCAATGCTCGCTGAGGGGAGTACCGGTTGGAGGATGAGCAGGGGTGGTTAGTCAATGGCACGGAAGAAAGGTATGAAAAACCTAACCAGTGGACGCGGCCATGAAGGGCTTGTTAGACTTCTTGGATAGGGCCCGTGAGATTCCTGTCACACAGCAGTTAGATAATTTGGAGCATGCGGTACGCCGTTGCGACCAGTCGAGCTCTAGTACTCACAAACTATCTATGTGGTCCTGATACTATATGTAGTTCGTTTTTTGCTGTTTTCGTACGTTGTCACTACTACCGATTTCGGCAGCAACCGAAGCCACCGCACCCGGCGGATGATTAAAGGTTATCGGAACTAGACCCACTGAAAGCAGGTTTTGAACAAAGATTGTGTTACTACCAAATATTTCGAGAAAGAAACTAAAGAAAACGGCTTGTTTGCGGCTGGATGTCTCACTATCCTCAAGCTATCTTTGGTCATTTGAACTGTTCACAGATCAATATTAAACATGCATGTACTTGTTTATTGGCAGTTTACCGGGGGGGGGGGGTGGCACAATGAAATGACAACAAAAATCATTTTCTTTTTTGTTTTGTTTCTCCTTTTGTCTAATGTTTTGGGGTAGCGGAAAGTTTTGGAGTCGGTAATCACTTCGAAATGTGTTGACTATCCTGAGCTAAAGTGTCCCTTTACCTGTAGGTGATAAGTGACGAATCGGGTTGGCACTTATGAGAGAAAGTCCAATACTGCAAATTCTTGGGCACAAGTAACCACCTACAAATAAAACAGATTTGTAAAACAAAGCTATTTGATGATAATTTTTATTTCCAAAAAAAGTTGTGAAGCTTCATCACGAAACCATATTCCTCATCTACTGGGGACAAAACATTGCACTGATTGTACCAGGTGACTCAGGACAATTTAAAGCAGTGGGCCCTTACTACCAAATTAGTGAAAACCTAAAGATATTATTCACAAGATGCTAGAACTTCGTCTACTGTTGTCATACGGCAAAAGTGTTGGTATATACGTGCTACAGAGAAGAAAATTAATGCAGCCGAATGGGTTTGATTGAAAGCTTTTACGGTGCATTTGCCGGTTGGTGCCACTGCAAGTGAAAATTGCTTGTCAAGCTTTTTTGTTCGTTAGGTCGATACCTCATGCTAAGAATTGATTCGCCCAATGCTAAAAGCTCCGGTTTCATATTGCATATTATCAATTTGAAGACTGGGGTTCGGTCGACTTTGTGAACTGGTGCCACTGGTTCGCGATCCGAGAAGCCGAAGATTCGAAGTCATTCCTTGTGGCCGCGGTCGGTTACATCACCGATTTTGACAACCATTTGGGCATGTGCGTCAACAATCACTGAGACCAGCTGCGATCCGTTCGGTCAATGTATGTATCACCGCCGCGGTGGTTGAACTGACAGACATCATACAAGATGTTAGGGTCAACAAGACAGTGATTTTTGTAACTTGAACCCTTTTGGCCCCCTGTAGCAGAAGCAATTGCACCCCTGCGTATGAATGCCTTAAGACTGACCCAAGACTGTTATTTATTTGGTTGCATAGGCTGTCACCTTTATATGGCAGAAAAATAGCTAGAGTAAGCTTCTTAATTCTGGAAAAGTAGTGGTACATCTTATTTTAGAAAAACATCTGCCTATGAGTGTCTCAGAAATATAGTACCAACTAGTTCTCACACAAGTTAATCTCATTTTATGATGCAGGCTGAAATCGTAATGCCGTCCGCCAGGCAAGAGTTTAGTGTAACGGTGAAGTTGATTTAAAAACAAGGATGTCTGATCACAAACAATTTTTCTCAGTTCTTACAATTCGGATGCACGGCAAAGGTGGCACGGATCTATTGTTTTGCTGGGTATGAACATCTCACACACATGTTCATCTAACTGGGATTCCTGCAAGCTAATCAAGCGAGTATTCAGATGAATGGACCGGCTGATAATGTACGATAAATCTGGCAGTGCTATGCACACCAATCACATCATAGTAATAATCAACTAGCGTGCGGTCATGTCTGATGGAGAAGGGCATCCGAGAGCCATCCACTAACTGGGTCTCTTGACTTCCTTGATTAAAGCAGTCTTGAGTAATTTAGAAGACAAGTACGTTTCTGTTGGCATAGCCACAAACATGAAGTGCTTCGGGTGGACAGTTACACCCTTGTGAACATGAGCCACATGTACACAAGGTGCGTTGATGAAATCCTGGCATTGTTACAGAGAGGGTCGTGGGAGTTGGGTAAGGTTTCACGGTCCATGTGTTGTCATGACGGTACAAGTGAACACCAAAACCGGTAACTGATATTGGCTTCTCGGGGGACATTTTTGTTCTTCAGATTCTTTGTCCAGAGCCGGAAAAAGTGTGGCCTTGCCACATTTCCACTCAAATCAGAACTCTGTGGGCGAATAATGAAAGCTTTTTTCGATCCAAATCCTGGTTGAGATAGGTACACGTGTGACAGTTGACTTTTGCAGCATACACGGAAAACAAGTTCTATGGCAACACTCGGGATACCGCCAGAATATGAAAAAAGGGAATTGGAGTGGGTCTTTTATTTCATCGGTTACTTCCACGAGATTGCGGTGATCGATTTACCCCTAAATTTTGCCCGAACTCCAAGAGCAACTCCTTATTTGTACCAAACTATTTTGGAGATAAACATAAACGTTTTCTCTAATCACGGACGTAGAGGAAGTACTGTAAATAACCGATGAAGGGTGTACGAAAAAAATAATATTTTGCTCCTTTGTTTACTACACTAGGTTGTACAGTATTTCTGGAAGGAGGCCAAAGCCTATAGGAGACCTTTGAAAGGGCAAGTGATCGACCGTGACGGGAATCGAACCTGGGACGTCATGAGGCAGCTAGTAATAGTTAACAGCAGCATCAGGTAAAAGCTGAATAAGTGCACCGCCGTGAGTTTTTCGGAACTAGTTGGAGTATGTATAAGAAATTCAT
Source organism: Fasciola hepatica (assembly GCA_948099385.1). NCBI lineage: Eukaryota > Metazoa > Platyhelminthes > Trematoda > Plagiorchiida > Fasciolidae > Fasciola > Fasciola hepatica. The sequence goes on from CANUEZ040000179.1 coordinate 5,743,083, forward strand.
GACAGACCAGGGCAACAAACCAATTCCGTTTCCGCGTTAGCGTTTTTAATGGACAGTACTACTACACTAGTAATGCGAATATTTTCCCTTCTGAGTTTAAATAATTTCAAGTGAAGTTTTTTAATCTCTGAAGTTTAAGCTCAGTGCTTATTTGTCTACACTCCCGGTGTCTCACATACCAGTTGAAATGAACCACTAGTAGGCAGTAATTCCATTTGAACAACCCCTTCCCATCACATCGCACGCCAGGCAAAGATTCGCGAGACAAATGAATGCTCGACCTCAAAATATTGCCTGGAATGTATACACGAATAAGAATTGAGGAAAACACGAGAAGGTTCGCGAAAGTGGGCGCCGAATGAAAACAAACAGTTCGCTAAAAGAAAAACAAACGGATATCCCGGTTAGCCTTGGGCACTGAATAAGGTATGGAACAGGAACTGTCAATTCACAACCGGGAGTTGGTGAAAGCGCGTACAACGTTTTTTAAATAGAAACGTTTTGTGTTCCATACTCTAGCTGCGGGAAAGCAGAGCGGAAAAAACAACAGAATCATTTTAGGATACAACCGGTTTGCAACGATTGTTTATCCCAACCTAGGGACCTACTATTGGTTGTTCTGTACAGATTCGTAACCATACTTGGAGGGACGTGATCAATTTACTCTGGCTGAGTGGTCAAACACCCTAAACTGTCATCGTCAAAACTCAACTGGTAATGAGTACAGAACAGTATAGTTCCGTACAATTTGAGCAAATGCTAACCGCCCACTCGAAGCGACTGTTTTTGTTGCTATCTCTAAAATAGAACCTCACTGGATAGCGCATGATCTACTGTGTAAAAATGAGAACAGGGGAATTGCTAATACGGTTGTTGGTGAATATACAAGTGTAATCGATACTGAAGCCCTAAAAATTTCCTCACTCCAAATTTCGAGTTCCATGATTTGATAAAGGGATATAGCAGCACTGCTGGATCATATAAATTTAATGAATGCCTGTCCACATTTAGGTTGGTTGCATACGGCGCCGTGGACGGTTGAGTGTGTGTGACATTGGTGCCAAGATAAAATGTTCTGAGTAATTTAAATTAAAAATTGCCAGGTCACAAAATTTTTAATAAATTGCTTACTAGGATCAAAATTATTATACTCAACTATTTTGAGAAAGGTTTTCCATCTAGACGATGCAATAGAAGCTGGTTTTGTAATGAATAAGGTTTTTTAATTGCGTCCAAATTATAATATCAAAAGAAATTCGGGTAAAAACGGGGGAGTTTCACGTTATATATGGATTAAAAATACTTTTTAAAGATGACTGCCGAAATTACTGGAAAACGTAAATTCCGGTTCATGTCAACATCAGCACTGAAATCAAGACATTTTCATGCACTTCTTTATTGCTTATGCTGTTCGGGATAAAGCTTTATGCAGTGTTTCACTAGAGACGTGTAAATATATTTCGGCACAACACATTTCCGATCATTTTTATTCCCTAAAGTGATAAACGTGTACAGAATTCAAGGTTCATTTTATGCTCGGGCCGCCCCCCCCCCCTCTCACCACCACCCCCCCCCCCCTCTTCATTCCAATAAGCGAGATTTAAACGTAATCGAAATGTTCTTTCTTCTGAAGACTGGACTCAGTGGACTGCTAGCCCACTGTCCGTTTGTGTCAAAAATGAAACTTGTTGATGCTTTGGATAAAAAAATGTTTTGACCTATAATTTGGTGGACTCTATGGCAAAGAGACTGTGAAAGATTCTGCTAAGGAAGGCCGGCTAAATGATCCTCGACTTGTATGAACTTTGTGTTACTGTTCAGATGTAGGGGCATTTCATTGTAAAAGGATACTGTTTCGTTCCCCGCTCAGAGGCTTATATTCTGTCATAGTTGATTCTAACTGGTTATGGCAAAATAGGGCTTCATCCAAATGTGTTAAGCGTAACTAGCGGCCGCAGTTCAACAGTCCTTCAGGGTTATTGTCCCAGAGCATACCAACTACTTGCTAGTTATGAACTGAAATGTGGCATTTTTGACGTACATGACTCGAATTCGAGCATTGTTTCCACCGACTGTAGCTCATGGCATCCAGGATTTCCCTTTTGTTCCAAGCGGCTTTCACGAGTCCAGGGCATTGGGCTTATGTGGTTATGTATTGGGGTTTGGTTAGTTTACAGTGTCAGATGCCATGTTCTATTGACACTTGGGGGCAAAAACTGTGTGACCTACATGTGAAGTCAGAAACCCTTTGACGTGGCCTCTTAGCTCAGCCTACAGAGTGCAAAAGGTACTCAAGCTTGGGTGGCTGCAGTGCTTCGGTTCGAAACCCTCCGGCGTCAAAGAAGGTGTACCATTTGGATCACTTCGAGAAATACTTGTTAGTTATTGTAGACGTACACTTTTATAGTTCCGCCTGTAAGCTGTCATGTACCAGGACAGAATGTGCTCATGAGGCCTCCGTGTGCATTAGGTTTGTCAATACTTGTGGTACTCGGTCAGAGTCTCGTACGGCGAAGCAGCAGGATTTCCTTAACCCAACCAAGGAAAAGGCAAATGCGTAGTATGACTAGGTTCATTAGCCACGACCTCGTTGTTTACTTGTTGTGTAATGTTTCGATGATCCGCATCCTTCCTCCAGCCTGTACTCGTTTCCGAGGTGATAAAGGCCTACTAAGTCTATCCATTTCCGCGTGCACCAGAGGTGTGTCACCTGAACAAGACACTTGGGGCTTATCCCATTGGCAAAACCGGTGACTAAATGGAAAATACGAAACTGATGTTCATTAATGGAGTCAAGAAATCCGTCTACCTCAAGAGTATCTTACCTATTCCAAGTTATGCCGCAATTTTTATCAGTTACTTCAAAATCAGCCTGAGTGAGTAATATCTGCTGACATGCGGAGAGTTACTTCCAGTTGACAAGCCTTAAGTTTACAGAAAAGAATGACGGATAGAAAACTTATTCTCGGTCTGGCCGAAATGAATCCAGTTTTAGGTGTGGCTTTGGATTCTTATTCACCGAACGTGTTGTCTGACAAAGATGAATGAGAAGTGTGATTCAATCAGCAAAAATATAATACTTTCCCACCATTTTCCTTGCGTGAGTCCAATTTTACTTTCACTTCCTCACAAAATGTTCGTCTTTGATTCTTTTTGTTCATTCATTCATTTATTCGTCTTTTTCGTTTATTTTCTTTTGTTATATAACAATGACGCAGTATTTTAGAATGGAGATTGCGTCAAGCTTACGGCTCCCGGTTGAAGGAAGTGATCAGTGGCAGCTAGACGATTTGAATTATGCGCAGGAGGGTCCAGTGTCCACAGAGTGTGTGACGACCACTGGATCAAACTTATGACCCGATGGTCGATAAAAGGGATGATCACGAAGTAAGTCGGGCTGATCGCAAATCAACCGTCCTCTTGGAAACAGTCACATCAAACGCAGTGACTCTGCAGCCAAACTGAGGAAAAGGTCACTACGTGGACGTATAAGCCTAAACTGGTAAATGGACACTATTCATCTTCCCTAATATCTGTCTACGTGGATCGGTTGACCGTGATGAAATTCGCCTTCCTGGTTGAACAGTTGCGAGGTAATCATTTCGGGTGTTCTGCATATATATATATATATATATATATATATATATATATATATATATATATATATATATATATATTCACTAGAATCTAATTTGAATCCTCTGGAGTGTGAATGGATACTCTTCATTGAAGAGCCGACAGTTTTGTCCACACGTTTACATATTACTTACTATCAGCATAAGCGCTTGCACATGCAGCTTCGTTGTTCGTTGGGTTAGCAGTGACCCAGACACGAATAACTATGAGAAATCACAGTTGTGATTCATTTATGGGCTCTTCAATGAAGAGTATCCATTCACACTCCAGACGATTCAAATTAGATTCTAGTGGATATATAACATCGGAGTGTAGAAGTATGAGGACGAGTGGGCAAAGTAGCACCGGGTACGCATACCTAATGAGCGGCAACAACCGTGAAACCAGTCGTGTGCTCACTGGGGGATTTTGTCCGCACTTTTACATACTACTTACTACTAACTAATTTCTCCGAATCAGTTTACTGTGAAATCTCTCTTAGAAAGGTTACTTGTTTGAAAGGGAACGTCGGCTAGTTATAATATTTCCATTGGCGGCATCGTGTTACGGATGATGCGTTTCTCCTATTTAGCATTCTTCTTCTTTTTGATTCACTCTAAATCTCATTTGGGTTCTGACAAGTTGCAAAGTGAATTTACTATAGATAATTACCTTCTCGGGCCAAGACAAAACATAGGGGCTGAGCACTCGTAAATACAACAGTGCAAGGATTTTCTTCGGACTACTGATGATTTCACCTGCCTGTGAGGAGATGTTTTCAACCTAAACGACAAACCAAGTTGGCAGATCGACAAACAGCTCCAAGCAAAAGTAACATGCCGAATCTTGATCTTTCAAGCTTGTGCTTTCCATGGGATGTTCGACCAAAAAGCAGAACCCTAATTTTACAACATCCTAACTGATGGTAATATCAGCCCTGTGGGAAGTTGGATTGACAAAGGCATCATTATCAAGCGTACCACACTGAACTGAATCTACATTGAAGACGAACAAGAACAACTCCATTGGAACATTTCTTTATGGGGGAACTGTTTTGTAGAGATTATCTCGATTACGCGACAGTATACACCACGGGCTTTCAATCGAAAGCTCCCGCAGATCCGAAACTTTTACACGAGAATCGGAAAGTAAAAATGCCAAGAGTGTGTACACATACAAGAGTTGCAAGACACGAAAGAAATGAAACGTATTTTCAGGTTGACAAGTGGAAGGTAGACAAAAGTCATAGGTAAGGTAGATAAAGTAACGGGCAGAGTAAGAGACAAATTAATCCCTCACCTAATGTTATCAATAACAAGTTGCCATCAATACCCAATTGGAATGAAAGTGTTAATTTTTTTTTAAATAGATGCTTTTTCGAAAGCCATATAAATGACGCAAAATAAAACAAAACTTTCAGCAACGGCCTGCTTAGTCCTTTCGCGTGAAATCTGGGAGTTGTCAGGACTGGCCTGAAAGCTATCACTGTGTGGATTTCATGTCCGCTATCCACCAGATTTTGTACGATTGCGCTATCGATAGTCCGACATCAAATCGACGTCATAAACCATAGCAATTCGACTACTGAAGCCGGAATTGCAAAACCAACGTAACCTCGAGCAACAGTTGTTGTTGCCGTGGTCGTAACGAGTGATTCTCTTATGGTTCCCATTTACAAATTCTCCCAAGCCATGCACCTCTTTTTTCACACAATTTGGTTACACATTTCACACTTATTGTCATTCACACAACAGACAAGGTCCATCAAGTTGAAGAGTGTTGACGAGTTACCGGATTTGTTGCACACTTACTCACTGTGTGCTATCTATGGCTGCACATATACTCTCCTTTACCCAGTACTATATATGTAAATGCCTAAAATGATATATTGAAAAGAAATTTCTTCGTCTTACAAGCTTTTTCATAAATCGATGGGCATATTCTATGACTTGAAACATTTAACCTGACTTGGTCATTAGAGCAAAACTCTCGTCTTGGACAACATAGCTTCCTTCCGATTCATGGATAAAGGTGGCAAATTTGTCCTCAATGAAATAGGACTTTGGAGAATCCAGTTTATTGGTTAGCGGTAATGCTGCACTGATTCTATGGAACATTGATCAGGAGGTAACTTGTTGCTTGCATGGAAACCTTAGCTCTCTCCTTAAATGGGATTTCGTATCAAAATAAAAGCTACTCGGAATGGGATTTACCTGCAAACCTATCCAAACCCTTGGACACAATTGCTTGTTTCATTTCACCACCTTGGTTACGAGCAAATCTTTTCCACAAATATTCAGAAGAAAATGTTTTGTCTGTATTCCAGGCTAAACATTTCCTAAATATTTCACCATGTTCTGTGCTTCAGTTTTAGTGCTGTAGCACAATAGTGGATTTTAAAATCATGGCACATGAAAGAAAATGCCACCTTAGTTATCGTGCTTTTTGATGCTGATACTTAACAGGACTTCTCTATATAAAAGTTACCATTCAATGAGATCTTGCAAGGTCACTTGTCTTTCCCAAGCACAAAAACATAGAAGTTTCCATCCAGTTCCAACAAGATGAAAATCTGTTAGTAAAACAATTTGAAGCCATCTTGGGACACGTTGGTACTAGTTGCTAGTTCCGATGAAAAAGAGTTGAAAGAAATAAACTTTCCTCGCTACAAATATCAAAACACGATTAGGAAACACAGATCACACAACAGTATCCGGGATCGTTTCGCTTTATCTTTACAAAGAGCAGGCTGCAATCCTGATGATTTTTATATCAAAATGAGAGAATGGAACCTTAAGCAAGAAGGGCGAGATCACTCGACGTACACATACACACGGATATCGGATAGGCACTCAGTAACTATGGCACCGGTACTGCAGCAAGGATAAATCGATCTCAGGCTCGCACAGTTTGCACGGTTAAGGATTTAGCTGATATCAATGCTCTTCCCTAACAGTCAGCGCTCCGAACTCTACGTGCTCATCCCCTCGTATGGTAGTTTGGTACCTTGCCAATCCAAAGTGCAGACTAAAATATAACTGCGAATGTGAAGACGGTGGTGCATCCCCCCGTATTGATATGCTCAACTGCTGAATTGATCCATAAATGAAATTGCATTCACCCCGGCAGACTTTGAAGAGACACGTGAGTGGCATCCACATATCACTATCGCATATATCTTACCAGCTGAGGGTGAATGAGTCTGGTCAACCGCTATAATTGCATTCGCACATGACATCTCCTGAGGTGAAATAAATTCTAATTAGACGGTTACCGTGATAGACAACACGCAGTACAAAAATGTGGCATCCTTGAGTGGTCAGAAATCTCGACGAAGTGAAACCTTTTTCATTGAGGTGGATCTATGCGCTGTTTTTCAAGTCTTCGAAATTTTCTTCCACCTCGTCAACTTCATTATTTTACCTCTCACAGGTCATAGTTGTAAGCGCTTCTAGCCATATAACGAGCTTTTATTTGGAGCAGTTTTCTTCTCTCGAAAAAAATTAACAAAATCTGAGCATATGTCATCCGATGGTTTTCGGGTAGAGAACGGGCTCCTGGCATCTTTGCCAGCTGTATCGATCGATTGATGTTATGTTCTTCTGAGCAAGTGTATGACTACTTGCCACGTTTGTTCCAAATTTCGTTGTTTAGGTTAGCTTCAAGCACTTCAGGAGGGCAGTCAGAAATGATGAATGACTGACAGCACACAAACCAAGAAACCCTGAACGTTCTTCACTTTTTAGATTTGTGATGTGATATTCTGACTCCAAGAATGACATTTGGCAATTTATCAAGAATGACCCGAGTAGTTAAGTGGCACACTGCTTCTGAACGAAAAACAAAATTTCAAATTATTTAAAAATACAAAACGACTATGACTGGCAAAATAATAAAAGGTAAATCTGATATGATTTATCATGGATCGGTAATGCCCAAATGCCCCACCGAAAACGTAAAGCCAAAGTACAGCTGTGTTGCTCTAGTTAGAATTCATCTGAAGTACACACTAATTGCAGTAGTAACCAAGCTCAATAGATTGGCCTTCGTAACTCAGACCCCTTGTTTTACGCAGTCACCCCCGGTGCTGTGTTGAGTCATATGAATCGACTGCTGTGCGAACAACGAGTTTTGACCTCGCAACAGCCATATCTTGTGCTGTTGAGGTTCCACAAATCACTGAGAGTCAGGCGGGGTAGTGCCGTTGTTGGGCTTTCGACTCATGATGATTCTTCCAGAGTTTAGGTTCCACTGGGAACTCGGTGAATTCACACGGCAGATGCTTCCCAACAAGCTTGATGACCCGGTTGTACAGTGTTGCTTTTCTATGTTCAGTGACGAACTGAGCATTGAATAACAGACAAATCGCAATATAAGAATCGATTCTTTTACTATGGCTATTTCGATTATTGAAACGTTTAACACTTTCTCAAAATGAGTGGCAGCTTCAAGACGTAAACATAAGGATCAAAAACTTTGTTGTGCTCATTCTCAGAACATTGTGGATTTAGTTCCCATAGTTCGACATCTAGCACCTGCTCCTCGAGAACTCAAGTAAAAGTGTGGACAAGTATAAATTTAGTACACTGATGAGATTCTTGTCCTAATCGTATCTAGACATTTCGTTCGCTGCTGATAGCGGCGTAAATTCACACAGTCTTCGTGGACTTCCTACCCCTTTGGCCAAACAACGGTAATCGTCTCAGTAGGACGATGGGATCAGACTGTCGTCCATTCTCATTTTTCCCGGTTTGTCCGCATAGGTTTTGATGTTGTCAGTCCCTAAGTACGGTTGGTATTCTGACTGCCTCTGTGCAAATGTAATGAGAAAATTAATAGACAAAGCGATTCTTCCGAGCGGAAAGATACTCTTGCTCATTCTCCTCTGAATATTTCCCTTTTACTTGACTAAATCCATGGCCTTCTTTCAAGATCCCTAAAACTCTCGCTTTATATCCGCGAAACCTTTCTACCTTTCCGTTGTCGTATTCGCGACAGATCTGCTAATGCACTCAAGCTAGATTTTCTGTATGCGCAACGAAGTGTGGAGTAATGCCACCTGACTAATCCTTTGCGGGTCTCGCATGTTTGTTTTCTCCCTCAGTGAACTGCTCAATTCCCATGTTCATTTCAGTAAGTTGCTTTGTAAATCTCCTCGTTGATCAAACAACTTCGCCTGCTTCGCCCTGTGGTGTTCCGCCGATCGGTGGTCAAAAGCAAAGAAACGGGAGTTCTTCGAAACTCAAACGACTAGAGGCTGTACACGGAGAGTGCTTATCTGAACCATACAGATTCTCAGATACGGAGAGTTGGAAATAAAATATGGATACGCCTTATTTACGATGAAAATATTCGATACCTATCTCCACTTTGTATTGGAACCAAAAAGCTATAGTGATATTTCTTTCTTACTGCTCACGCTGGGATCGATTGTTAAATGATACTACAGTTTCCGAAAACATTCTATAAGGTTGAAGAAATTTGGCTGTTGGTGAGAAAATTTGTTCGAAGTGCCACGATATTCATGGGATCTGCGTGATCTCTCTCTGATGGTACAATCTTACAGAAGCTGAGGTAACAGAGAGGGATTCCACTAGCATAACTGGAAACTACAAGACATGGTGAATGTCAGCGAGATTTGAACTCACGCCTCGTCGTCGCATGCATTCTCATTTATGATCATCTAGACTTCAATTGAGTATTGCCAGATACACCCAGGCTCTGCTTACACAGCACAAAAAGATTAGTATAAAGGCTGAAGGTATGTGGGTTGAAATCCCAAAGTCCTTGAATAATTTTATAACTGGTAGTCTTTGGACACTTATCAAAAACATGATAAACAAAAGTTAGTACATATGACTTATTAGCTTTTGTGCTCTTATAAGGACACTTTGGTGCACTATATAGTAGAACAGTGCAATCAGCCTCCTGAACTAAGGTGATCGTACATTGTATGAAGTTCTGCATGTTTTCCTTGATAAAACTGTACGAAATACACATTCAAGCTCTTGCGTATCCATGTTTCAACAAGTCATCATTTAAAGTGAGCCAGACTCACAAATTCAGGGGTTCTTTTGCCCACATTATTCACTTGTTTCTTGTAGGGGAACATACGCACATATTTCACGGCATTCAGTACTAACATTTAAATAAATATTCTGCCTATAGAATATTTATAATTATTTACGTAGCGTCCCATTAACCTAAATCGTGGCTATTCCTTCCTTCCATGGTACTCTTTTTCTCTACATAAAGAAACAGTTAGCATAAACTGATGCACTGTATTTATGGCTCCTCGCGAGCAAATCGTGCCATGACTCTGACACCCCATCCTTTAGTCCACGAGAGATGGAAGCTATTTTGGCAATTTCGAGGCAAACATTAGAGGTTTTTGGAATGAGTAGTATGTTTTTATACCTCAATGACAGGACGAAATTCCCCTGAATGCGCACGACCGGTTTCGTGGTGGTTGCCGGTCTATTCATTTCGAAAATCCATACTTTGGACTATGTGTCCTCTTTGTCAAGGTTAACCACGGTAACCGATTCTAAGAAAGAAATCCTCCATTCAAAAGAAATTACAACTGTAAAAGAGTCGTGTGGTTAAAGCTTTTCAGCTGTCAACATTGAACTGAAACTGGAGGGCATCTTAGTCGATTTTAGATCATTTTATTTGAATCCCATCGTGATATTTCACAGTGTTTAAGTTGATCGAAAATACGTTTTTTACCACCTCACCGAAATAACCCAACATTTATTCGTGTGTAACTGGTGAACCTATACATCAAACTGCATCACGGAGTTTTCCATGGGGTAAGGTTGAATTTGCTATTTGAAGCTTAGCGTCTGCGATGGATAAACAAACTGGAGTGTTCCACGCTGCAGCAGTTATCGGTTACTCGTTCACGAATGAGATCTTTCAGCATAGGATATCTGTCGTTTACTCTTGGGTACTGTTCTTTGTTGGATTAAACTAGATCCAATGTTAAATGTCAACTGTCTCGCTGGGGCTCAAACTCATGCGTGGGTGCCAGAAGTGCTTCAAACTTGCTTATTTCTTGTGACTGCTCAGCTACTATGTCACACACGAGGCCTTTTAGAAAACGAGAATAGAGAGCAAACTGGACACCTGACTAGCTTTAGCTAGCTCAGTAGCGTTTTATGCCGCTGCAGAATCTGGCACGGAGGTTTTTCATGTGTGCAGACCGAAAAGAGAAACATGTAGGCGCTCCATGAGCCTGAATCTCGGTAATTGTCTCAATTTTTTCACATGCGCACATTGGGGAAACTCCAGTTTGAGGGCCTACAGTCTGTTATTACATCATCGTCACCATTCACAGTGTATTACATTGGATTGTTTTGTGCATAAGTAGCAGCCTGTTGCTAAATATTCGCTACAGATTTGTGAAAAAAAATTGGTTTTGCAGAGGTTAACAAATAATGAGGTGATCAGCACAAATGAAGCAGTTCATTTCTCCAAAGCGCGTGACTCTGCCAGTAGTCCCGGCTTATCTCTCTGCAATCAGATGGAAAATGCATCTTCTCTACAGTGAATACGAACTGAGGGATTCTTCATCTTCTCATGTACTTCTAGCATTGTTGAAGATACGTAACTTCCCTCTGTTCATCCTTCAGCTTAAAAGATAGATACCCAGTACCAGCTGTGCATGGCAAATGATTAGCTTCCATGAAACCTTCGGGAAAGGCGATCTGTTGAAAGATTCAAACCTCGTGGTCCATTATTAAAGCACAATTTGTAAGGAAAGATAACTAGCTGATCGAGGAAAAAAACTAACCGAGAATATCCGGAAAGAGCGGGCAAGGAATATGAGGAATATTGTGATACGACTCTTGAGAAGCACAATCAGTAACGAACCGGAAAAGCGTCAGTTGAAGTCAAAGGCAATATTTAATAAAGATTCTTAATACTGAAATCAATAATATACAATACCAAACTGATTATCAGATGGACGAAGCATTAGTTCTGTGAATAGCGGGGCAAATCATCAAGAAAAAAAGCGTCTACTCTGGTAATTCAGTTTTAGTAACAAGTTTCAACTGAGATTTGGAATGCCCCTGATTTTCGTAGGCCGGAAGCAGGAATAATGATGAGTCTGTATATTTTTTGCCATCGGCTATCTAATCGTCAATACAGTGTGAACTGTCTTTCAGTAAGATAAAATAGTTCCGATGCTTCTGTTTGGAAGTTCATCAAGGGAACATTTTGTGCAGCAGGCGGTGTAACTGGCTACCGATAAATAAATTACGCAGTTGTGCTTTGCGACTGGCGGTTTTGCCTGGATTTATTGGATAATTATTTGGGGTTACTATCGGTTCACTCGATTTTGTAATTGTGAAGATGCAAAATAGGTCAGCCCGTAGTTTAAGACACATCCTACGAAAGCATACATCAAAACAAAACTCAATTTGGCCTAATGTGTCAGAACAGAGATCGGTTTGGAGTTTATGGGAAAATCGATGCACTAGGAGAAATGTTATGATAAGATTTGATTGCTGATTAACACAGCGTAGTCGGAGCTGTTCATGAGTTGTCCACGTTTCGGTCACTGCGGGTAACCTTTTTCGAGATTGGTTTTTCAAGTGAGTCGGCAGACTGAAATTAAGTTCAGCGTTTGAAAGATCTAATCACTCAAAACCTCCCGGTGATATGATCGCAGGACGCGGGTCGTGATCAAAAGAGCTGTAAGCGGCTTTGACTCAATTCGACAGCTTAGTCTGAGAAAATGTCCAACCCAACCAATATTACAGACAGTCGAAAAGTGCGGAAAGAATGAGGTTCTGTTCAATCTTGGAATGGTTAGATATTTGGCCGGTTTAAACAAAGACTAGCCCAATTTTTTAGTTTTAACCAAACCTGGAACTCTCCTTTTCATTCCCCACAAGGTTTATTTTTCTTTTTGAGATAAAGTTTTGCCATACATAACCTGTAGGTATCACCAATAAATAAACAAAATTTTGTCCAAGACCTCGAACTCTAAGCTGTGGAAACGAATCTTGGAACACTTGCTTTTTTTCATGAACACGCCACAGTTGGCTGGTCTGCTGCGTTTTCCCTGAATGGACGGTAGTTCAGATTGATTTTTCACGTACAACATTCTTCGTTCAGTCTAATTGGGAGCTCGGGAAATCCAGCTTCCTTGCCATTGGCCAGTCACATAGTATTTTGGTGACCAGAGTTCCCATCTGCTCACATACGCAAACACACATTTAAAGTGCAGTTTGCTTGAGAAAATATATTCCATCCGTCTTGGTAAATACTCACTAGTTCGAAGGAGAGCCATAGGCCTTGGACTCCGTTCAGTATTTTGTGACAGAATAATTGATCAGTACTGATAAGCAAAAGAGCAACGAGGAGCAAGTTTGGAATGCATCCTGGAAAACGGTCATTGCAGTTCTCATTGTTTAAAATAAATCGATATTGAGCCCGAGACGTTTTTTTATTATTTAAAACCCCTAGGAAGAAAGTTATGCTGTTAATCGTTCACACAAATGAAGTTTGCTTGAAAAGGTTCACTTGGTCAACCAATATGAAGAGCACTTAAATAAGATATTATAGTTGGCTGCTCAAGAAACTGCATAATTGTCTCTAAAGGTGGAACCTGTAGCTTTTGAATACCGCAATAAGATTTGATGAAGTGTAGATAAATTCATAATACCCTCTAGATAACTGCACCTCATTTTGCATTCCAGTACACAGAATAATAACTGAATTGTGACAAACGATGGACGTTTTATCCGTCCCTTCAACAACCGTGTATAAGTTATATCAACAGACGGTATACTGTGGAGTCACGTCGATTTTTGACACTAAGGACAATGGAAACAGTGTCGAGAAGGTCATGTGGTAATTTTGTCTCCCACTCGTAGGTAACCCGAGAAATCCCATGTGAACGAAATTCTGTTCACTTGTTCTGTCTACACTCCACTTGTCACACGTGCCTCTCACACACGACGTCTTCGTATGTCTCATCTTAGTGCGTCCTCGGATACTGACTGTCGCAGTGCGCACGTATCACACGCGGTCCTTCTCCAATTCACGTGAAAGCGTTTAGCAAGTTTGTGTCCACAAACAACAACTTCCAGAAATCAATAACTGCGTGCATGAGTATTCCCGACCATCTTTCATGCTTATGAAATAGCCGTATTTAGCATGCCAAAAATGATATGTTCCAGTGCCAGTTCTTGTGTCTTCTGGTTTGGTTTCCAAAAACACATTCACAACAGATCAATTGCTATTTGATACCGGGCTTCCACAAGAAAGCTACGAATAGCATTGCTGATTCTGAAACGGGTCATCAGATAGCCCTCATTTGCAATGCACATCGATGGAGCCCGTCAGAAGTACTCGATCTTGGTGTGCACAATCACCCGTGGTATACTGATTATCCGTCCGCTAGGTATTAAATCACGGGCCCTTTTTCTGAATCATGTGAAGAAACGTTTTCATCCAAGAGCTTCTGATTTAATAAATTTGTTTGAAAATAAGGCTGGGTCCTCAAGAGTAAATAGAACCCAATAAAACCTGCCGGTAGCGAGATGAGTATTCGTTGATTTTTCTCCAGAGTTACACTGACCACGGGAAATATAATTGGTTCATAATAATCCTTCGGCAGGTATCAACAATAGAGACATTATCGAGATTCAATAAACAAATTACAAATGTTTCTGCTGAATTGCAGTTTTCGAATTCTGTACAATATGTTATATCAGAGGACTGAAATATAGAAGTCTCTACAGCTTTCTGCTGATGGCGTTAGTGCTACGGCCATCTGATGATAACGTAAATGTTTTGACTTTGTGCACCTAGATAATATTTCTGAAGCTTTAAAGTCCAAAGTTGCCGAATTGTTAAACATGGGTGATATTTAAAATTTCGAATATAAAAGTCACCTCGGTTGATTTCTGTCTCTTTTGAATAGGGGGTAATCATACCTCAGGTAGATCTATTTACTGAGGTGCAAGAAGCTTATGTGGCTAGGAGGATAAAGCGTGAAAAAATTGCGAACACATTCAGAGAACCTTGTATTATCATGATGATGATGATGATAGGCACCCAATATGAAAACTATCGGTGTATTGTAACTGCTTGGCTTTATATCGAAGTCAGCTGAGCTGGGCCGGAAAAGAGTTTGGCCAGTTTTTATGATTCCAGAGTGGTATGCATCGGAAACCGCAAAAAGCCACTGCATTAGTAAATAGAAGCGGAACAACAGTCTGAGAGCGGATCAGGCACGTGTTTCTGTGCCAGATACTGATCAAAATATATCCGGTAAAATGCACTTTTTTCGCATTGCTCCAGTAAAATTTGCAGTCAGAATAAAACGTGTTGGATTCCAATCAACTCATCCGTATTGGTACGATGTGTACTGAATTTCTAGTATAAAATTAATGCTCAAAGATCAGTAAAAAAAGTGCGCAAAGAAATTCCAGTAAATCCTCGCATGTTTTTGCGTGCAAAGTGGAAGAGAAGTGAGCTTTTTCTTCCTTTTGTACTTCAAAATTTAGTCCCGAGCGCTCGAAGGAAGTCGTTTGTCCTGGTTGCGAAAAGCTTCAAAAATCAACGTGAGTCCTTTGGGCTATCTGTTCACTTTGAAAGCTCCATAGTAACATTTTGATGACTTGCAAAAACGTGAACCATGCCAATAAATTCAAACAAAACTTGTCCCAAACTCTTCGCGGTTGCAAACTTCATCAGTACACTTTATACGTAAGGCAACAGGCAATCCCCGACGAGAAAGCTTAATTGAAGATACTTTAAACCACAATGACTTCGCCGGGTTTTGGAACTCAATGTTTTCTATCTATCAGATGGGACGTTCTTTTCAAGAAAGGCTACACTGTTTCAAAGAAATACACTATATTCCATTGTTATATAATTTAACGTTACCTAAATTGTGAACAGCTTTCTTTTCCGGTTTGAAAAATCTGATACTTAGCTGATGTTGTAAAAAAGAATTCATTTTCACCGTTGACAAATCTAGTTATTGTACTCGATCCAAAATGGAGTGGAAAATAAAGCTACTTATTGGAGCTCAGGATAAAAGTTGGAATCACAGTTTGGTTTGCAGGGCCAGAGTGCAAACCTTTCGTGTAGATCACTGGGAATTTTAATAAGCGAACGTATTATAAACGGGGAAGTAGTTATTATACAATTTATTACAATACAGCGCAAATTTGCACGCCAGATGAAGTTCTTATTTGTCCTACTCCAGTTTCGTATTATCTTATACATGCTGACAGAATAGGTAGGGGATAAGACGAATTCACTAAATATGCCGGATTATTCTCCTTTTTGGAAGAGAACGGAATCCACGTGCCGTTGGTATTCACTAACCACAAAGTGGTCAGCAAGGGAAACCTACGACTATGGTCTTACTGTAAAACATTGGACTCAAAAGGTGGATCAATTCAAAAGGTTATACCGTTGATGTATGTTTAACTAACTTTGTCCAACCAACTGACTGGCGAAAATCTTGATGCAGTACCCCGGGACATTTAGTGGAATTTTCCCAACATCATTCATCGAATCGATTTTGATTGAATTTCTGTTCTGCCTTCATTCTCACGAAGAAACACTGCTAGTTCTCAAAATAGACAAGGCACTTTTCAACAAACCGTGACAGTCTCATTTTGACTAATTCGGTGTATTTTAGAAACAAAGTTAATTTTCTGCCAACAGTTTTGAAATAAACACAAGTCTGTGCAGCTACGATTCAGAACTATGTCTGTTGTTGTTTTTTGATTGAGCTGGGGTGAAAAATGCTGCACGCGTCGTGCAGTTACTGAATTTACGAAATAACTCTCCAGTTCTACTGCTGCATCTACGAAAACCAACTTGGTTCCGTCCTCACCCCACCCCCCCCCCCCCTCGCCCTTCCACGTCGGCGTGTGGGCTGCTCTAAAATAGATCACATATAGTTCTGGAACGTGTGAGGTATCTAATGATACATTTTGAGGAAAGGGACCACCCACGTTTTGCAACGGCTCTCCCACTTTCTGCGCTGAATTTGTTAATTTGTTTTGGCCCTTGACTGGTTCTTGTTAAAGCAAAATAAACAGAATTGTTATCAGTCAGACGGAACGAAACAGAAGGGGCTGGTCGGCACGCTATCAGTAAATATTAAACTAAAATTTGGGATTCAAGCCCAAAGCAAGGGAGTTTTTGACAACTTTCACAGAAATGTGGTTCTGCATTAAAATGAGAACATTACAAAACAAGACATATTGGTGAGAACGCAGTCCGTCTTTTGTGTCTGTGTGAGTACTCTCACGTTGAAACAAAGCTTCGAACATCCGCAGTACGGAATATGATGGACTGTTACGCTACGGTAAGCAAGTGACGGTAATTTATTCACACTTTATTCTACCGCCTGAGTGAAGTAGAACTTGGGCCGTAGCCAAAATCTGAAAGGTCCAATGATTAGGGGTGAGGATACGCAAACCATTTGGGAACCCACAAAAGCGTGACGTGACCATGAGCAGAGCCACAGTGGAACTATATACTGGCAAAGTTAAGCGGCATTAGCGAGGTTTGTAATCCATACCACTGACCTCGTAATAATATGCGTATCCGTTAGCCAGCAACGCTGTTTTGTAATTATACTTTTCTCATTTTGAGGTAATACATTATGAGATATCAAAGGAAATCACTGAAGTATATCACTCTTCCAAACCAGTGCAACCAGGCCATAAAGGTACAATAACTACCACAAAATCATGCATCTCAAAGCGATTACTAGGTGTCATACATCTCATAGAATGATCATGACTAAATTGAAACTTCAATGTTGGTTTCAGTCTCCTGTAAATTATCCGCTTCGACACCTTCCAGTCTTTTTCAAAATCCGTTTTGTGTCCACCCAAAGTAGAATGCTGAATGGACGTACTGGCTCACGTATGGGCCGTATGAGGCAAAACATGAATGTGATTTTCAGCCTACTTCGCCTCCTTTTCCATCACGAAATACCGACCACGAATAAACGTATTAGGGAAATTCAGTCCCTGTCCTTATAGTAGGGTTCGAATTTGGAAAAAAACGATAGAAATAATTTTGTCCAGTGTATACCACATTTCACCTCGTTCTGTGAAAACCTGCATAATATTCAGCAGTTCTTGTTCACTTTGGACACATAACTCAACACTTCCAACTTTCTCAACATACTTCCTCTCTATTTGTTTCCGTCCTAAACAGTGAGCAATTCGTCATCTAATCTGTCCCCGTTTCCAGCGCTGATTCGGTCAAATATTCAGGCTTCCCATTCAGCAGCCGTCTGTGGCGGTCTTCCCGTACTCTGAAATTTGTAAAACCTGGGTGAACTGTCCTTTCAAATTCATCGACTATGGCAGTTAAAAGTCAGACATGCTGTTGTTTTTCTTGTTCTAATGAAGTGTGTTCCCGGTCCCACCCTAGCTCTTTCCCCCAATACCTTTCGGTCCACCTAAGAAGGATTGTTTCCAGTATACTTTGTTTCTACAAAGCGTACGATTTAGATATGAATGCTGGTGAAAAGTTCGTCGTCCATATCCTTTCGGATCCAAAGCGTACTCCATACCCTAATTTACCTGCTTGTCTTTTGCGTCCCTCTACAAAATTTTGAAATCAACACCACCATGTCCAGTATCAGTATTTGTCGGCAGTACCTTGTTTATCGCGTGTTCTGGTTGACTAGGTAGACGTCACTTCAATGGATGAACCACTATTTTACTGCAGTTATTTCACACACTTTAAAGTGACAGTTATCATTTTTCTGTCCCTCTTTTGGACTAAAATATGGTGTGTGCTCTTGCTCATTTCCGCAATACAAAATAATATAATATTTAAAAGGACTGAAAAAAGCTGGAAAATTCACCATGAACAGGCAAGAAGTTCCTCCATCAACACTGTGTCCACTGTAAGGTGATAAATATAAAAATATATGAGCCAACATCACTCGCTCTAGAACCTAGATCTACATTGCATATTGCGTCTGCACAAAAAACTGCAACTTCATTTTCCTAAACGGCCGAACATCGACTAGGTGTACAAATAGTATCCCAAACACACTGATCGGTCATCAATCACTTTGGAATCGCCTTCAGTTGTTTTTACTTTAATGAAAAGAAAAACTTCAGTTTCATTACAAATTGGAAAGTGACTGTCTGCCACAAAATGAAGCCCCACAAGCACAGCAGAAAGTTTCAAGTGAGGAACGTGCGGGAAATTTGGGGTTCTCATTAAGAAAGCATCATCGAATCACAGATGTCCACAGTTGATTCAGACGTATCTTTTTGCGTTTCTAACAACCGAAAGGTCAAACCAATCAACTGCGCTTTCGTGTTTTTCTGGGCTGAATCACTGCACTTATTCGGCAGCCACTGTCTGCCTGCCCGCAACATTGACTTTGAGCGGGTTAGTGTATCCGGGGCCCTGTCAATCCAGGACTTACGCAATGTCATCTTAGTACTACCGTTAGAAAGTCCCAAAAGTTATTCTAGCTTTGATCTGACGGCATCATTATTCAGATACTAAAAAGTATTCACAACCTGAGTCTGAAACAGTGATTACTGGAGTTTTGTAGGAACTCATTTACAACAACAAGTCAAAAAGCGAGGGACCCTAGATACGAGCAATCCATTTAATTTTCAGTGTTCAAAGTAAATTGTGTCGGAAAGTGTGTGACAAAGAATGTGACTTCGGAAACGAAAGAGGTTTCTGTGATAGGTTAATTCGTATCTTAGTTTGAGCTGTGGTCGTAAAATCTAGAATGAAAGTTAGTTTGAAACAATTACTAGAGTGCCTATGGACATTTATTCCCCGAATTCCTAATAATTTCGATTTCTTGTATTGCTCTTTCCTCAGCTCTGTGGCTTGATTATGCTCCCGATGGCCCATTTTTGTGGTTTTACTACATGTAAATCGTTATATGTCCAGATGACACCTACGGACTGACGACGGGCATTGGCTACTGATGGTAAAGCATTCACTACCGGGAGGCCAACCTAAGATCTCAGGAGCTCGGGCATAATTTCTGACTCAGTCAACGTTGATTAATTATAAACCCGAAAGAACTTCACTGTCTCCTTGGACGGTCATATATGGAAAAACTGAATCAGGTTAATTCGACGCGTTTATGAAAGGATGTGTTTACCAATAACCTAACACAGACTGCCTGATAAAAATATGGTTGTTCAGACTGACTGGGTCACCAACTGAAAGTAACTCACCGAGGTGTTTTCAGTGTCCTTCCAGGTCAGGTCTTGTATTACCCCTAATGAATGTGCCCCCATAGCTGCAAGATTTGAGGTACTTGGGTCGTTTATTTTGGGACTTTCATGGAATCGTGATTCCCTAGTGACTCGCATTGTGTGATGGGGCTGTCACTGATTGCAGACCATATGGCTTTGATTAAAAAAGGGAGCATACGAATAACTAATCCTCATTTCCTTTACCAGCTAGAAAAAGTGAATGGATTTCGTTCTTTGGTACTTTGACTAATAGTGCTACATATGGAACTGATACCGAACTCTAACGATAGTGTTTACCGAGTCAGCATTTTACTCTATTAGGATATTATCAAAATTTCGAATTAAAAGGAATCTTCTGCGTTATGAATTGAATAGCTTGTTAGACAAAATGCACTCTATAATTGGGATTGGTTCATTTTAGGTTTGTAATATTCTACCCGAAACGGAAATTGTCTAACCTTGGTTAACATGATTGATTGGCTGATACTTCACAAAAACAATTAGAGGAAGACTCGAGAATGAATAAATTTCCGAATCTCATGGTTTTTGACAAGAATGCGTGAACAGTAATTCAGCCAGGAGCAATGACTTACTTGAAAATATTGACTATAGTTCTGCCCAACAGACAGAAGCAAAAAAATAATACAAAACTACTGGTTTTGGAATTCATGACTTTGAGATCAAGGTCATATTAGTGAAGTTCATTGCAGTAAGTAGTTTCTTGTTCAACTAGTATTGGTGTACTTGCTGAACCTCTCCCGTTGGAGATTTTCTCGTGTTATTTTCAGACTAAACAAGTGCAACCACCCACCCACCGCCCTCTGGAACACCTCTGCTCCTTGTAAACGCAAATCGTTCAGTTCGTTTTCACGATGGTAGGGGAATGCACATTCGTGACAGGACATTTTTGCCACGCTGGTAAATGATTGATTGATAAAGTCAAGATAAAGCAATTTGTGCGTCTTCCTGTAAAATGTTTTGTTAAGAATCTCCTCCTAAACGAATAAGCGTGTTTCTGAGTTATCCCTGTAAAAATGGTGTCCCAACAAGACGCGATGAGTGCACAAAACCAAAACAACTAGCTCAAATAGTTGTATTTTCCGCGTGTTTATAAAATACTACCATAATGGAGCAATAACTTTATCCAGAGAAGGCCTTTGAGTTCAAATTCGTACGAACTACTATGAAGAACCATGAAACGAAGGAAGCTGCTCAATCTTCAGGCCAATCGAAACCCATCAATAAAAGGTCATTAGGGGAGATCACCAATTCAAATTTCTTTTAAGTTGCTTTGCTTCCAATCTACTTTACCGGCTCTGTAACGAGGTTAGGGGGCTCACAAAAAAAGTTACACATGATGAAAAATTCAAAAGGAACCCAGTCCCGTGAAGCTTCGGTGGGTAAAATCATTAAGTCGGTTGATATGAGCTAGGCTAAATGACGAACGCTCAAATAAAGAGGGATTATCTGTGA
Source organism: Fasciola hepatica (assembly GCA_948099385.1). NCBI lineage: Eukaryota > Metazoa > Platyhelminthes > Trematoda > Plagiorchiida > Fasciolidae > Fasciola > Fasciola hepatica. The sequence goes on from CANUEZ040000179.1 coordinate 5,764,415, forward strand.
CATTATGAACAATTAGGAGTTTATGCTGTAGAAAAATACACTTTTCCAGTCTATCAGACTGCAATTCATTCTGGGAGGACTGCTTTGCTGCTAGGTAGTGCCGCCAGTTAGACCTCTCGTGGGACAGTTTTAACCTTGTTGCCATGGTCATTCGTCTGTTATGCGTACACTCAGCAGCAAAACCGTGGAAATTACTAAGGTTCAGTTCAGTAACCTACCCCGTGAAAGCCATGGTTTGCTTCTGATGGAAAAATTCTCAAAATTTGGTGAGATAGACTGATACACGTTCTTTATGCTGACATAAATCTTCCTTTCCGGTTGAATTATTTTATTTCGAGGACGTAAAAATTCTAAAAACTACCTTATCATTTGTGTTTCGAAAATACCTTTGAAGGGCAAACGTTTCAGTTTCCAAACCTATAATCGACAAGGCGTATTGATGAGATGCTCATCCCGGTAATCCACAAGAAGTTTCATTAAACTGGATTTGATATTAACTATTCTGTAATATATAAAGAATCGTGTCCAGCTACTTTTGGGGTGCGTAAACAAAATTTGTTCTCGGACTGCTATAGCGTTGCTAAACGTCGTTAGCCAAGTGGCTATAGAAGACTGTCCGGAAAATATTCTTCAGGATGACATGTGTGCGTGATCCAAAAACCCCTCAAAATCAACTCAATAACCGAACGAATAGTTTGAACAGCTGATGGTAAGAGACCATTCCGTATAGAATTACAACTTAAACTCTAGAACAGACTATGATAGTTTCATTCACCGTGGCTGCTTCACCAGAAAACCATAAGTTCACGTTTCTGGGAATATCTTTTGTTTGTACATTTAGCTGAACAAGCAATCGGTTTCCAAAAAATCAAGGAACACATTGCCATTGCGCTCGGGACCCGGGCCCACGGAGAATTTCATCTTATTCATTCTAAACAATGAAATGTCCATATCAGTAGTTCTTGTTCCGTCAAACTTAAGAGAACAGTGTTATTTCATTCGAACGAGAAAAACAGTTTTTGTCTAATACTATTTAACATCGATTGGATGTGAAACTCTTCACTTAGGTCAGCCTGCTGCGATACAAAACCAATCGTTTAACGGCTCGGCTTTGGTGCAAATATGATGGAAGAAGATTATATGACTTTACTTCCAAATCCAGGGAAATTACTTGGAATTGTGAACAAAGATATAAAACGATTGAGATAAACCTCCTCTCTTTATTGTTTGGGTAGTTACTACAACTGATATGTGGTTCCCATTTTATAACGCCGGTTCTGATCTACCTATTCTCCCAGAGAATAGAGTGAGCCGTTGATGTGGTGAGTATGGTCATTCCAATGAAACCATTCTTTTCAGTGGGATAGGAAACAGACTCATGGTAATGTTCTCCGAATATTTGCAGTCTTTACTTGGCATGAATCTTGCAAGCCATTTGATTACGTTTCAGTCAAAACCACTGGCACAAAACAACCCATTTCCTTAACAAGGATGAAGCCACTGTACAGTGCTCCCATGGTTTTCTTTGGTGAGCCGAGCTTTGAAACTGCAGGGTGAACCGTTATATATATAGGGTTCGTGAAACGAGACAAGTACTCAGTTCAATTTGGACGGTATGCAAAACAATGACAGAAAGAGAGAATTCCGGGATATATTAACGTAAAAATTCCGTTGAGATTGACAGGAAGACAAAATAATGTTTCAAAGATGCGTATTTCGTAGGCAAACGTTTCGAACTGTTCACTCCTCCGTCAATCAGTTTATACAACAGTTTCGTAAGAGCGATTATTGAAATATGGCTGGTTAAGTTAAAACTGCGCAAAATAACTGAAGTCTCTACTCAGAAGTTCATGTAGTATTACAGGAAGAAGCATAGTAATTTACGGAGAACTAATTATTAGACGTAAGTAGACAGGTTTTAGTTTGTGCACTCGAAGTTTCCGAAAAGCAAACTTTGCATTTACCCGTCAAAAATAAATTTGCCTACGCCACCACACTTTGCTGTATATTTGCATCCCTGAGTAATTCCCTCTTTTGATTCGAGAGAAGGAACTGTTCATAATGGTCACATTGCCTGTGGGAAAGAGTGAATGTGAAAGAGTAAACACTTATTCCGAATATTCCGATTGGATCAGATGGATGAGTGGACCATTTCCTGAAATCCTATCAACAAAACCAGCTCCATTTCTAGGCTACCAGAACTAAAATGATGGTTGCTGCATATCAAAAATGATATTCAGTGATCGCTGAAAAACCCTACAGATTCTACACTGTTGACTCTGATGAATTTTAGAAGAATCTTTTTCTGAAAGGATGGAAACTTGGAGTTGTTGTAATTGGGCTTGACTGCATAAAATTCGTAATCAAATTCCACATATCCACTTACAATGTTATTCAAATTGATATCTGTCGGTAAAACCTTGATCAGTTCAATTCATTCAGCCATCAGCCTCGAGATTTGGCTCTACCTTTTTGGTTGCTACCCCGCTGCGACTTCCGGATGAGCACAGAGTGAATAGAAGCGTACAATGAAAAGTGGCTGACTATGACGTAATGAGCGGTAATAACGAAGTTCAAAGCAGAGCAAGAAAGCAACTACTCCACTAGCCGCGGTATAAAAATATGAAGAGCAGAGTACCAGCTGGGAGCTGAGTGCAACTGGGGATACCAATCAGATAAAGAAAGTGTTTAAATGTCGTCATGTGCAAAGAAACTACCAACTGTTTTCATATTTCATCTTTCTCCAACACTACCCGGGTAATGATATGTATTCTACGCTGTTTAGGGCAGCGCGTATCGTATTTTTTCCCTTTCCTAATACATTTTTGACTGGTAAACCACCATCATCTTCTAAACACCAAGCGACTAGGTGAAAACTGCGAACTTAGGGAGCTTTTCCGAAGACATGAGTAGCGCATGTTTACAATATATTTCCAGTGAATTACCGCCATTGTAACGAGCAAGTTCATGCGTGATTTTGCAATATTTCTATAATAGATACTAATGATTTCGCAACTGCAATTATTTGGTATATAGTATAATGTAGACGAATGAGAGTTAGTTCAACATACAGGTTGACAATTTAGAGCACAGAATTTAGTGGTTCTGCTGAGAGAATTACCTAAGAAAGGCATAATACAATGAATTTATATTCAAATCAGATACAATTGATGTTCATGTATCACGTTCTGTGATTTTCACAGTAGTTGACCTGTTATTCAAGATGTGTGTGCATACAATAACATAATGTTGAGTCCAGTTCACTGGATCCAGAAATAACTGACATCAAAGAATCGATCTTTGTTTCCAATGATTGCATCATTTCTGAGCAGTCCAATTCCAACTGGTATGGTCTGATACATGGATGACCATGTATAAGTTGTTCTTGTTCGTGCAGTTGAATTCGAGTTTTCAACAATGCTTGATCTAATCCAGTGAGATACTGTTGAAATCCGGTAATGACAAATGAGCAAAGTGTTTGAAATTCAACAGGACGGGGTTGGTAAAAAAGAGACTAAACAACAAAAAATGCTTACTGTTAAACATTTCAGTTTACTGGACTAAGGATTGCACAAGCATTCTTTGTAGATTATTGTTTGATTAACCAGTAAGATAGTCCACAAACTTCAGGATGTTTCAGCTTTTACGAAACTGATTGGGATTGAAGTCATTCTCAACTATATACAACGTACACAAACAACGCGATGACGTTTCTTCAGCTGTCAGAATTAAAGCCCCCTCGAAGGAGTGTACTTTGGCCTACCTAATATTCTTTGACGTCTCGTCGAAGAAAGAAGTGTTAGGATTCTGTCAACTTTTAGACCAGCAACCAATTTCGTAATTACCCCTATTGTTATCGTTGAACAGTTCGGCAGAGTTAGCATTGACAAAGAGCAGTAGAAACAAACTTGTGTATCCGAATAAACTGGTCCGTTTTGCAAAAGCTTCAGTTCCATTAATGCGTGACAACTTCAACTTTGTTGCATTCGAATCGGTACCAGATGGAGCTGATCTATTCTTGCAACTTAGTTGCCACATTTTTCGGATACCAGTTTAGTTCAGATCAGTTCTTCCAACTCAACCTCGACTATCTGCTTCGCAGCCACATAGAGTTGTGCTCAAGGGGATAGAAAGCATTTCAAAATTGCTATCTTTGATTAGACTATCTAGGAAAATTGGCATCTTATCGAGATCTCTACTAAAAAGCACAACTTCGTCCGAGTATTCGCAATTCAGTTGAAGTAGTTTTATCGTTTATCTGTGATCATATTGGAAAGAACCGGTTTCCAGTGTATCTACCCATGTTTGCCCTTGAAAGACTGCTACTGCTACTCATTGAAAATATCTTTTCATTCCAAAAGGAAGCCTACAGGCAGATTGAAGAAGTAGTGACTGGAAGTACCTGGGGACCTGTGCGGGCTAAACTGTTCATGGCATACTTAGAACAGCAACGTCGAAATACGCTTGCCAAAGTGGCACTTTATAGAAGATACATCTGCTACACCTTGATCATAACCAACAACAAAGAACAGGCGGAAGTTATCTCAGTAGAACTGAACAAACCACATCCTAACATCCATTTCAGTATGGAAGCAGAAGTGAACAAAATCTTGAACTTCCTCAGTACCAAATTGACTCGAAGACACCGTAGACCAAGCTCAAGGTTAGTCAATCATAAGGAAACGTAGAGCAACTAATATTTACACTCCGAAACCTACGTGCTCGTATCCTAAAAGCACTGTCTAGTTTGCACCCTTTTCAACCAAATCAGACGGATATGTGCGTACCACAAGGAGGCTGATGAACTCGATCTGATCCAAAAAGGGCTGCTATACAAAGGATACCCGGACGAATTCCCCGACAGACACATTATCACAAAGCCTACAAAATCGAAGGCTACATCAGCCCCACGAATGAAGGTCACCATGTATCTTCTATTCAAGGGGATTACGTCATCTTAAATCCTGGAAAGATGATTAAGGTCAGCTGTTTCACGAGCTTATTGTACCACCTAGCCAACCATCACCTACGGCAGGAAAAGCATATCGATTCCGCGTACTAAAGAACGCTTATCACTGTGCACCACTTGACGTGTGATAAACCAATCTGAACATTGGCTTGGAGTTACCTAAGTCGTCGAACAGAAAGGCAGTTACGTATCCGGATTTCGGAACTTACTCCCGATTGGGTTCAAGGCGCAGCTGACCCTCAGCTGTTAAACATTAGTGAAGCAACACCAAGTTGACAAATGAAAAGCGTTCCCATCATCCACAGAACAGAAAACGCCCAACTGCTTAGACTGGCCAAAGAGATAACACATAAAAGTGGAAACCACAGTTGTGCAAACAGAAATAACTGCATATGACATTATATTTACCGTGGTGAAACACATTCAAATCCTGTCTCTACGGCTTCGTTTGCTCTGAACAAAGCAACTAAAGACACACCGATCTCTTAGAAATCAGTCTCACTAAAAATCACCTTGGCACGCTTTAAAGACTTCCCGCACGACCTAAAGGTGATTGCGATCTATCCCTTAATCGATTCGGCTAAAGACGAATTCAAAGACGAATTCTACAACAGCTTGTACGACTTAATAAATCGGGTTCCGAGGAGCGACGTAATTTTCATCACAGGAGATTGGAACGCTCGCACAGGTAAGGCTGATGAGCTCCCTCACCATATTCTAAAGAAATTCGGTCTCCGTCAGCTCTACGAGAACGGTGGCCGACTGATTGGCTTAGCCGACATCAACAGGAAGGTTGTCTGCAGCACTTGATTTCAACACCCCAAGAAGCGCCTACTCACATGGTACTCTAATGAAGACCACACTGAATATCAACTCGCCCACATCCTGGTAACAGCCCGTTGAGCTTCTTCCGTGGAGGATTGCCGAGCTTACTGAGGTGCTAAACTGGCAATACAAACGGCACCGACCATGTCCACCCATGCGAGTGTTTCAAAACTGATCTGTCTACAAGTGCTAGAGTGTCTGCACCCTCTCGGATAAAAGTTGCTGCCCTAGAAAATCCAGAGAAGTGAGTAGAATAGTCACGAGCTTCCACAACTCGCCTTCTTGCAGTAATCAAAGCACGAGCAGACGAAATTTCCGTGGAAGTGCGGTGGACTTGAATAAGGATGACAGTCAAGGAAGCTACTTGGACGGCACTCGGATGAACAAACAAGCGGACAAAAGACTAGATTTCCGACAGCACTCTGCAGCTGTCAACCAAATCACATGAAGCCCGACTGTCAGGTAGTGATGAACGCCGCTGACTGCAGCGAGAAGTCACACCCTCCATCAGGGATACTGGGTAGAAATAGCTGAAAAAATGGAAACCACTTCCGGAACAGTTGACTTTGATGAACTGTTCCGTCTTATTTGCAAAGCCTCCAATAGGTTTTGCAAACAATATTCCCTTCTTTGTGACACAGTAGGAAACCTAATACCAGAACAGAGTAAGAAAACGGACCGATGGGTCGAACACTTTGGTCAGCTGCTCAACCGGCCTAAAAACCACCCGACGGACTAACCAATATCAACTTCTCCAGTCCAGTAGGAAAGCAAATGTGGCCCGCCCAGTAACTTGGAAATCACAGAAGTAGTTAACAAAGTGAAGGACAGAAAGGCTGCTGGGGAAGATAGCATCTCTGCAGAAGTATATGAAGCTGGTTTGTCGTTATTGATTGAGAGGCTGTGTACATTTTTTGGCTCCATTTGGTCAAAGGAAGCATTTCCACCCTAGAGGGGAATGTTTGTTTTGCTGCCCATACTGAAGAAAGGTAGTAAATTGGCATGTGAGAACTACTGTTGTATTAGCTTGATCGATGTGGCCGCAAAGATCTTTGGTGCGTTGGTAATACACCGTTCCTCCGAGGCAAGAGACCGGCCCACTCGCCCAAACTAGGGGGGGGGGGGGGGGGGTTCGTCGTGGTAGGGGCGCCTTGGATCAAATCTTCTCACTGCACTGAACACTGGAGAAACGCTGTAGGTTCCAGCAGCCGACGGTAGCTTGTCTCATCAACTTCCGAGACCCCTTCGATTCGGTTAATAGCGAGCTTCTTTGGACCATTCTGATGGGATACCCGATAAGCTTTAAAGACTGTTGAAGGAATACTGCTCGACAACTGGTGTGAGAGTTTTTGTGTAAGATGAAGAACTCTGTGGGTTTGCACTCACTACCGGAGTTAAATGGGGTTGTCCCCTCTCATCGGTGCTGTTTACTACGCCATTTTTTGGACAATACGGCACGCATTATGCCACTACCTTGGAGTTCAGCCTAATCAGGAAATATACATCTCGGGCCTGGAGTTCGCGGAATCGATTCTTTCGCGAGGCCCATCTGACTAGAAAGTAACTCAACCAAAAACAAAAGCTTTCACAACCCCTCTAGGACAGCAAATTCAACAACTGTCCTTCAATGGCCAAGCAGTCGAATATGTCCCTTCAAACAAATACCTAGGCTCAACTCTGCTTCCGAAAGTCCAGGCAGAAGAAGATTTGGTATCGCGGATCGACAGCACCAGGACTGCATTTCTTCAGCCAAGACGAACGCCATGTACTAGCAGTGAAATCAGCTAAGGGACTAGAAGTCGTATTTACTGTGCCACCGTCCTCCCCGTACTCATCCACGGCTGCAAAACCTGTCCACTACGGGTTGAGGGTACCAGAAGGCTGGAGGTTTTCAACCACTGGTGAATGCGGCAAATCCTCAAAGTCAAAAGGCGCGACAGGGTATACAACGAAGAGGTAAGGAGACGATGCTTTGATACCGATGCGCTCTCCGTCCTCCTCCAAAGTAGACTACGGCAGTGGTTCGGCCACATCCCTCGGCGACCCTAGTGAGAGATAACTAAACAAACACTCTGCCCTACTACTTAAACTGGTTGGAGTTATCGCCTCGAAGCGTAGCTCAAAACGTGGACCGATATAACAGAAAAAGAAGCAGAGCTTCTAGGCCTTCGGTGGGTCTATGGAAAAAGGACTGGATCACGATCTGTACGGGGCTCGCCTTCGACCGCCGCGCGTGGACAGCAGTGGCCCGTGATATTCATGAAGCCGACTTATTCTCTTGCAGAAGATAGCCACGTAAAATTAAATAAGTAGTCTAAACGATGGAGGGTTCCAACAACCACCATGGCACGTGGGAAGCCTAGCGCAAACTAGTGCATTACCGGATGCAAAGAACGTGATCCAGTGTGAAAAGCAGTCTTGCAGACAACTCTATTATTTGTTGTGCATGGCGATGTAGTCCATCTGGTCTGAAGAATTACCGCATTATATAACTATACACAGTATATTATGGATGTATACTTATATTATTCGTTTATATTTATCTGGTATCAGTGTAAGAGGGCCGTAAAAACGATCGTTTTAAGCTACTTTGGCTGTTTACACTGTCTTAGTTATTTTCTTCAGTACCGAAATTGATAGGAGTTAGTTACTTGTCGTAGTCCATCACTACAGTCTTCCTTAGGTCTACGCTTTTCAGAGATATCAATTCTTCTATGTAATTCTGTGAATTTTTATAAGGTGCCATTACTGTTGCCAACGGAGAAACGGACAACGCGGTAGCAATCCATCGGTTGTGATTTTCTAAACTTGAAATGCTCCTTTTCTCCTCCTGTTACGAAAAAACATTCGTAGACAAAACAACATTTCTTTTTGCTGACTACACCTCCAAGGTTCAGATAATTACTTCCCTACAAGTGCAGTGTAAGTGCTTGATAAAAAGCATTCGTTTATTTGTTCAAAGTCAGTAGCCGTCCATTTTATGGACCGTTCACGTGTGCATGCATTTCGCAAAAGATCGTCACAAATTTACCGACCCCTATTTGATTATCTTGTCCATTTTGGTTTCTGACTCTTATAACTGCCTTCCTTATTCCAGTGTTTCTTCTAGGACTCAAGAAATAAGAAATGAACTCACTTTGTAGAAAGTCTGCTAGAGTTCGGTGAGGTTATCAAACATTCACTCGGCATCTCCGCTCGGTGTACTGTTCAAGATCATATTGTCCGTAACTGTAGGTCGTGAGAGATGCATGCCATCAGATACGTGACGAGCATGGCCAAACATTTCGTCCGGATTGTTTATCACATTCAGTCCACTTGGACTATGCACTGTACTAGACGGGGAACAATTCACAATGGATGTCACTGCCATCACTGTCTCAAACTGAGACGGACTGATAACAGGGCTGCCTGCGGATTCCACTGAACTGCCGTAAGCTATCAGAGAAATTGTCGGATTATTGGGGTCTTGGACGGTCTGGGCCTCGTGTGATTCACTTCCTTCTGGAAAGGAATCACTGATCACAGACTGACGGAACTCGGTTTCCTGAAGTGCAATGGATGGATGTAAACTGATTTCCGAACGCATTGTCGGAGACAGTCGTGTGGACCAGTGCTCACTAACACAGTCACCCGAATGAGTTGGATCACAGAAACTAGGTGCATCATTTAATTGTAATTCACGATACTGATGATGTATTCTGAGCCATTCGAGTGTTGACATATCAGTGGGTCGAACAACATCGACTGAGTCAGGACCGGTTTCGAATGTATTTGTATGCACTGGTATGACCTGAAATGATAAATCAGCTGTGTTACCTATCAAAAAGAAGCACGGAAATATTTCTCTCTCTCGCTCTCTCTCAAAAGATCCGTAGCCTTATATCACAACAGGAAAGCAGTACTAAAAATTATACATATACATTAGCAGAACCAAAAGGTAATTATGCCCACTGGTCCCTGAACAGCGCAGAATTTTACTTGGTCAAAATACTAAACAGAGTTGACTGCGGTGGGATTCCAACCCATGATTGCAACCCACGCTAAAGTAATTTAAACAGAAATTTATTGTGATCCACTTGTGAAATACCGGAATTCATTCTGCATGGACTCATAGATCAGCTGGTACAGCATACGCTGTACGAAAGGGTGGGCGACATTTATGCGTGCGCTCAATATCGCTGGGTGAACAGATTTTACCAGCGGATTCACTTCAACACTTTTTGACACTACTAAACCATAATTCATATCCCCCATCAGCTAGTTCAATCAAGCTTGGTGTGCACGATATATATGAAAGCTAGACGACGAATTGAGATGAGTAACGTGGTTGACCCATGCGAGGCTTTGGACCTACTTAATTGCGCTGTTTTTTTTTATTACACGTAAAATGATTTATAGTGAAAGGGGTAAACCCCCTAGCCAAGAGATATACTGCAAGGGGATGGGTGTGGGGAACGTTCAAGTCAGATTCCGTTTGCTGACCCCGCTTTTGAAAACAGAAAGACTGTAAGTGGTTGGAAATACAGAAAGAGGGAGAGTGTTCCAATGCTTTGCACTTCGGGGAACAAAGGGAGGCTGAAATAATGAATTATGAAATCTGGAAACAGAGACCTGATACGAGTGACTGGCTGCCTGCATACGAGACTAATGGGAGAAAGTCATAGGTAAGAGGAATTGCTAAAGTGAGTTCTGATGAAAAAAAAAACAAAATGATAAGGATAGAGAAGAGATAGTGGAGGAATGAAGATTAATGGGTCAGACAGCTTTTCTTTGAACCTGATCAAGAAAAGAAAGAACAGTTAACAAAGCTCTACTTCATAAATGACAGCAATATTCAAAAGTCGGGGGAATGTGAGCCTTGTACAAAAGAAGGTGGTCTGGTGTAAAAAAGCTTCCGGTGCGAAATAGAAAACCAATTTTGCGCTCAGCGCTGGAGGCTAGTGTAGACACAAAAGCGAACCAACAAAGAGATAAACTGAAGGACAAGCCTAGTGAGTAAAGTGACACGTGGAGCGAAGGGAAGTCAGACCAAGATTTAGATGAAATGTTTGAGTAAGACAAAGAGGAGAGTTTTCAAAGCATTGGAACAGGAACTGTTGATGGAATACCAAACTGAGATTTATTCTAGACCAGAAGCAGGAGATGTGTTAATGATAGAAAGATCGTGATCGATGTTTGTGGTGGTCTGGAGATTTTCAAGGTGAGAAGGGGAGCAATGGGGAGTGGCAACATAGGCGAAACAGTGAAGTGGGCTGGAGGTTGAAGATAGAAAACTATTACTAAACAGAAGATAGAGGGGGGAGGGGTAGTATGGAACATTGGGGAACACAGGCATTCACAGGAAACGGCAAAGACCCATCCACTCGGACAGATAAGCTTCGCTTGCTCAGGAAACATGACATCCATGATACGAGAGTCGGATGGAACCCGAACGAAGACATTTTCGACAGTAGACCTTCAAACTAACCTCGGTCGAAGGTTTCTGAGTTGTCTGGCGAGATCAAGTGAGTTACACCATGGTTATCAAGTGTGGCCGAACAGGAGTGTGTGAAGACCACTAGTAGATAGCCAGTAGAACAATGCCGGTGGAATCCACATTGACGATCACTTAGCAGATCTTCGCGTTCAAGGAACAAGCGCAGTTGGTTGGATATATCGATTTCAAAAATTTTAGAATGTACGGAAGTGAGAGTGTTGGGACTTTGGGTGTTGGGGTCAGAAAGATCACCATGTTTGGGGATAAGAAAAATAATGGCTTTTGTCTAATAAAAAAGGGAATTTGCTTGATTTATTGAAGAATGGCACAGACAATGTAAAACGGCTGCTCACTCTAGAGAAAACATTTTTGGGACGACAGGCGGAATACCGTCCGGGCTGGATGGTTTGGAAATATTCAGGATACCCCGAGCTTGGAGAACATTTCTGGTAATCACACAAGATGAAAATCTTGGCTGAGGAAGTGAGAGGAAAGCACAAAAGAAATAGAGCTGACAGACAGTGTAATTTGAGGCAAAAAGGAAGGCGAAATCCTCTGTCCTATCGAGAGGGTCAGAGACCGAAGAACCACAAGAATTTCAAATAGGAGGAAAGCGTGAAGAGTAGAATTTAAGGGAAAATGCATTTGCAAGGGGTTAGAATAATCGGCTGCCGGTAGTGGATGAGGCTAGTCGTTCAGGTTTTTGGAGTCGGAGTGTTCGATAGATCTCTATATGGTGAGCGAGTATTTGTTCCTAGCTTGCACGAAAAGGTGTCTAGAAGCTTGGTTGGGTGAACTGCTTCACCGGCCTTACGCTGAGTTTTTAAAGAAACACCGCGGTTGCAATCACGGCTAGACCACTCAGGGGATCTTAGGTTGCCGGGTTCACAGAAATGAGGGATGCAGAGGAGCATTACTTGGAGAATTGTATTCGTGAAATGAAAAACAGGCACGGGAACAATCAGACACAAAACACAGTCGTTCCAAGGGTAACAGGCCAGAAAGTCGTAAAGACCAGCCCCGTCAGCAAACTCTTTAATCCAAAACGTGCGTTTAGAGTTTAGTTTTCGAACGGGAAGAGAAAAGTTGGTGGGAAATGAGACAAGACAATGGTCCGATGAGTCCAGGGGAGTCAGAGAAGTGATATGAGAGAATGAAGTGGGAATGGATGTAAGTATGAGGTCAAGAGTGGGCGGAAGATCACCAGTACTATCGGGAATGCATGTAGGGAGGCCCACCAGTTACCAACGGTGGTTAACTACAGAGAAAACCTCGGCTTCCAGTCCCATAGTTGAAGTGAGTGATGAGTATCGTTACCAATCCCTGTCTTGAACGGTTTAATCACCAAGAATGGTAATGTGACATCTGAGGTCTACTGAAGTCAATGTTTCAATGTTTGAAGGTAATTAGGAAACCGGAAGTTCGTTGCTGTTGGAGGAGCGGTGGACAGTACGAAAATAATGGTTTCAGGAAGGGAAACGAATTCTCAACCACATGATTTGAAAAGCCCGGCTGCAGAAATCAAGATGCTAAAGTCGAGAGGAGGCGGCCGATTGGAGAATAAAGTCCCAGACACCAACACTGGGAAAAAAGCAGGAATGAAGTACCTATTTGGAAACTGAAACTGACTGGTGTCTGACTAGAAGGAAATTAGACTTTACGTCAAAAATAGGGCAACGGGGGAAGAAGAATGAGGAAAGTGGCGCACAGAGTAAACTCTTCGATTCAAACCACGAATGTTAGTAAGGGCAGTAAGAACTTGAAGTGGGTTCTATGAGTAAGTGTACGCAGTTGAAAGAAAACGATTATTATTTTGATTTGCGAAACTCATAACGGATGAGAAGATCTGCAACCCAACTCTGAGAATTGGAGTTTCGAACCATATAAGACCTCAATAGGCTGGGTCCATAAGTGAGCCGAGCTCTAGCGGAGCCCTCTACTACCCGAAACATTGGTGGGTATTACGGAAAAAGTGGCACTTAAAACATCCAACCAGATTCTGTGAGCAAAAAACATATAATTGCTAGCCTAGCTGTAGACTTAGAATGTTTTTGCGACTCTCAGATGAGTTGGTTACCTTTGTCGCAGTTATTTACCATTAGTATTCTCGCTCACCAACTTTTGCAGCTGTGAGACCCTTCTAACTTCAACTCACTTTTCCAGTTTGCTGACTTCCTTTGTTAATATGGATTGAAAAGAGGAAACTTAATGATGGTGGTCTCCCACGTACCTGTTTTTCTATTTGATGGACTTTTTCGTAAGCGGGAACAGATGAACCAGTGTACTTTGTCAGGCTTAACACCAAATAAATTAGGAGAAAATAAAAGATATTCCTCTATAGTGGGTTTGTGTCCATTCATTCTTGTCCAAGTATCGACGCTCCAAGTAAACCACCACAATGGAAATATTCTCGCATGATCGCAAATGACCTCGACCAACGAGGGTCACAGATCTGAGTGCTCGTAACTCAAACACATTTTGCAGAACAGACAACGTAAGTAAACCAGCTTGAACTTTTTTATCTAAATAGATGCACAATTTGTCAACAGTCGGCATCATTCGGAATCATGTTAAGGCAAGTAGCAATAAATAGTTTTCAGTGGCTTTTATGAAACCTAAAAGCAATATACAATAATTACGAAAGGAGGTCTCAGTCCACAAGAGACTAAGTAGGTAAGTGACGGCAAAAACGAAACACAAGCCCGGGGCTATGAGGTTTGAATTTGTCACGACGACCGTTGATGAGAGCGATAACCCTCAGTTCTTCCGAATGTGTCCACGGTTTTGCCCAGGTTTCCTTTAATGTACGCCCTACTGAAGTTTCGTCCGAAAACATCAAAAAAGGAAAAGTATCTAGCGTTTCACAAACAAAAATATTCGGACATGCTTTACAGATACCATTAGAAAAGAAGCCAAAAGGGTTGCGAAACTTCCTCGGAATTTAAACGGTTAAGGTGGCTGGGACATGGACCTCCTCCGTTGACGCTGTTCTCCGGGGCAGTTAGTGACTGGAAGGTAGGCCGAGGTGCTCATTCCATGACTCGGAAGAGAGGTGCGATAACCTTGACCAGCTGACTTGGCCAAATAGGACGTGTCAGACTTCCGGGTTTGGGTCAAAGCGAGCCGCCTACCAGAAGGTTAGAGATATCAAGCGATATGGCTAGGAGTCGTGGTCGGCTGCGTAGTTGCATTCGAACTCCCTCTTTTTCTGCATGATTTCCGCCTCTTACTTTGCTTTCAGTTCCTTTGTTTTATGCTTCTTTTCTCATTGCTCCTAACTGGATGATGCTGGAAGATTCCAACCGAAACTAGAGCACCGAAGTGCAAGGTTATTAGTTAGACCGCACCGATGTGAACTGAACTCAATAACGAAAGCTTAAAGAATGACAATATCAAACCCAATCATCAAGCAATCAAAAGGCCTATCCACCTGCTGATTCCATTCAGTGGATATAATATTTGCAGATGTGGTAAACAGGCGACTTCAAACCACAGTGAGTACTGTATATTCTTCGGCTGGTCGTGTTTTGTGCAGCTCTGTACCAGTTCTTCTTCCTCAGACGAAAGATAAAATTTCCGTGCATTTCATCTCACAATGTGTGCAGCAAACTGCTCTCGCTTGTGACGTAGATTTCATAGGCCAAACCACAAAAACACGAACAGAACGCATGAATAAATGCCACCCGATTAGGATAAACAAAGGATTAGCGAACAGCAGACCAAAGACAATCACCAACCATTCGATGGAATCATATCAATTGGTTATAGCTAATAAGGCCTCTGTTCTATCTACATCGTCAAAGGAAGAGGCATAAGTATATCATAGATTCGATCCTGGGGTGATCGTGATCAGCATGAACATCTTCCATCTTTGGTCCAGGTAGTAAGTGGTGATATCAGCGTATCTCCCCTGTCCATTCGTTCAAAATACCGTGACGTAATTACCTACCCAATGCTGACGACATTACAGTGAGGTACACAATTCACCTCGAGTGGCAAGAATAGCACCGTGACTATCTGGAAATGCAGTTGTCGACAGCTGGGAGCACAGTTCGTTTGAGTTCATTCAACCAAGCAGTGTCGTCAAGTCAAGGAAAAAGAGAATAGATACGTGAGTTAAGACAGAACCAAAGACCAAGTAATAGAAGGAAATCATGAAGAAAAAAGAAAAGACCGAATACAACGGAGCTACTGGCCCCGACACTCAGCTATACTACGTAATGTTTCCAACCTTTCGTGGGGGATGAATATCGTGGATCCTAACCCATAAGTAGTAGCAAATTTGAAACAGTGAACCGTTTAAATGTACAAAATTTAGTGCCCTGAAAATAAGCACGTAGTATCCTGGTGAATCGGACCTACAGACCTGACGAACGGGTGACTCCGTAGATACCATTGTATTACACGTAATGGCTTCCGATTTCAAATCGCCTGTGTTGTCCAAACACAGTTCATGACATGGTGTTGCACTTGTTGAGTCGGCACACTGTGGGAACAAATCCAACTGATCATATGAACGTCTCATCAGTTGATTGTCCGAGAACCGAGTTTCAGTGGCTCCTGAAAGACCCAATGCGGCAGACTCCGCATTGTTTGTGCTCGTTGTTTCTTTAATATCTAGAGCGAGAAAAGGAAGTAGAGAGGAAGGTATAAGGATATATGATCACAGCTTCTTATTCAAAGCTGCCTTAATTCTATTAGGGTTAAAGGGATCAATTCCCACTTATAATGCATCATACTTTCCATCGATAACCACACCTTTCTCCCCCTAAAGATATTCAGGTTCTCATTATTGTACTTGGATTGAACAACATAAAAATCTGAGATTACCTCATCAATTATCGCTGACTGAAAAAGAGCAATGCGGGTAACTGAGTTAGAAGAAAAATCCTGCTATGGACTAAGTGCAAAATAAAACTGACGAGTTTGATTGGGGCTCTGCCTTTCCTCAAATGCACAAGACTTGGCTCTCAGACTTTCACTTTCGCTCACAAGGAATAACGACGTTAATAATGTATCTTCTGGAAATGGCTTTTGTCAGGCTGTCGTTATCACAAGCATGAAGTCAATCCACTGATCGAATGAGTGCGCCAAGCTGGGGCAGTCAATTAGCACGCCTCCACCCACCTATGTGACTAACCCAGCCGAGTGAACACTAAAATCCTATCCGACCAGACTAGAGGAAGACGCTCAATCGGTCAGGCCACACCAGGCAACAAGCTGACTTGGGCAGCACGTTCGAGGTTAAGCTACTTTTGCTTTAAACAGCCTGTCTCCGTCTCATACCAGTACACGATCGTCAGGCGTGCTGTGCTTTTGCACTCTGGTTTGCGTTAGTGGGTTGGTGTAGTAGGAGTTATAAAGAGAGGGACGATTTCTCAGGCTGTCCGTAGAGTAATCACAGATTAGAAGCGCGGGGGACCAAAACATCTATAAACTTGTCATACGCTTGACACAGAAGGTGAGCGAACATGGCTGAATTGTACCCCATACCTTCAAATCTCAGTGAGAATCCATTCCACTAGTGAGTGATTCAAGTGTTTTTTTTTATTTAACAGAAATCTGGATATGAATACAATGGTGATGAGAAAGAAGCTGCCAAGAAACCACTTATTACACAGACCTGTATTCAAAGATAGGAACAGTCACCTCACTGTAGAGGCTTTTACCGCTTTGCAAGTGGTAGTTTGTTTTGCAAAGACGATACATGCTCTCTCAAACAAGGATATTGCTTGAAGTCATTGCAACTGTTACCTTGATCCGGAGCGAACCACTTGCTAGTATCACAGCCCTGCACCATCTGCAATTGTATTTCACGTGAACTCAATTCAATTTTTTCTGTATCATACACAAAACATTACTTTAAATAGAATCAACGTGTTGGGCGGAAAATATAGTAAACCTGTTCAATAGACGTAGTATATAATATACGTAAATGACACCGGCTGCATGGTTATTAAAAATTCATTCACTGGACTATCATTGAAGGATTTTTCTTACCGATGGTCTCGGGTGTTACAAAACGAAAATAATGGGTCCTGATATACAGTACTAAACCTTTATCAACAGGGATTGTCTTCACGGACGTTGCCCATGATTTCGCTTGAGTCCTTACCACACTCGACCCGGTAAGTTATTATGTGAGTCTCTGCTTCGCGATCCAGATAATACTTACCAAGTTTTCGCATCTTTGGATAAGGCCTCTTTAGCAAAAAAACATGTCATACGAAAGGCATTCATACGCAGGGGGAAGATCGGAAAATGGCTGAAGCTGTTTTTAAACATGACCAAAATCCAGAGAAGCATATTCGTCACCATCCTCTACCATTTCTCAGGGTTCACTTCAAGTTATTCACACGCGTCACATAATCTTCACTTGAGTTCAGTAGTTCAGCTTCAGCTATCAGTCACCTACTATATACTCTAGGTTTGGCTTCTACCTCTCAGCATCGTCCAGTAGAGGCAAAAATCAATGAAAGCATAAAGTGGCAGCGAACCCACAAGAAGAGAGTAAGCAGAATTCACGAAGACAAAGAAAGATCCCGAATTCAGCCATATAACTGATCGCAACACTAAGATATATCACTTAATATACCAAATATCTGACAGGTGAGTCTCATAGACCCCAATCCGAACGTGTACTACATCCTATTCAGTCAAGTCCACCCGTAAGGCTATTCATACTTTCCTTCCATATCGTGAACTAGCCACCTTGACCTATCTTCTGTCAGGGTACTTGCCAACTCATGGTTGATAATCCCTTCAGCAATCAGCTTGTGAGTGCTTGTTCAGAATCTAGTTCAGAGCTTAAGTTGGTGGATGCACAGACGACAGTGCCGCAGATCGAATTGACGCAAACGGATTCCCGTCAAATGGTACCTGGTGGTATCAACAACCAAACAGTCAGAAGGTAAGCTATTTGATTCACGTCTGAACCAGTTCGTTTGTGTTGCTACTAAGGGTGACAGTGAAAGATTCTTCCTGTGTAGATAACATGTTCTGTGCTAATAAACTGAGATGACTCACGGAGGGAACAGTCTTCATCTTAGATTAAGAGATACTGTTCAGGACAAATTTTAGGAAATATCCACCTCGGAAATTAGGTTGTGATCAGCATAATCTCAGTCAAGCAGGCAATCTGCACAGATAGATGTCCTAATTTGTATCTGAAGAACCGTTTTATTTACAAAACTGTAGAGGAAGGGCGATCGAGAACCATTTTACGAATCAAACTTCATGTAGCAAATACGGGTAAAAGGTAGCCCTTCTATAAATCCTTTACTCGCCAGTTTTGAACATTTCTATCGTTCGCACTGGAAAGTACAATTATCAAAATAATGTAGAATTCAATGGAACACAACTTTTAATGATTCATTTTAGTATCTGCTGAATTATTTGATACATCGCATCGAACAGGTGGCCGCGATAAGTGTTACACATGCTCACTGACGAACTTCTTTTGTGTGCGCTGTCCCCCGAGGCAGGTAGTGGTTCGAACGTAGCTCAATGTGGTTAGTCCATGAAGTGGAGAAGAGGTGTGAAAACCCTAATTGCTGAATGTGGTTAAGTGTTCTGTCAAACTTCCGGGTTGGATTCCATGAGACCCAATTTTCATTTGGTGGAGCCCTTGAATGAAATGGCTCAATGTCGTGGCAGCGCGTAGTTACATTCGGGCTATTCCTTTGCCTTTGTGATTTTTCTACTTATTCCCTTCTTTTCAGTTCTTTTCCACCTAAGGCTTTCATTGATTCTTCCCCCTGCTCGAAGATGCTTCGAGTTAGCCACCAAAAGCGGGCAACACTGGAGTGTCAGGTTTTTGGTTGAAACAAATGAACTGAGCTGCACTATTTTTGGACTTATTGCCAGTTTTTCTCTTATAGCCCATAACCTTTCCTTCTCATAAGACGTGAGAAAATGGTCAAGGAAATCGCGTCCACTTAAGTGCGTGCACTATTCCGGTTAACGTCTGTCAAACATTTCGTGTAGAAACTAATCACAGAAAGATTCAAATTACTAAATTACGAATAACAAAAGGTTTTGAGAAAACTGAATAGGCCCCACAAACCTCGGGAAAGTGCATAAAACAATGAAACATGAGGAACTTCCATGAAGAAGAAAAACATGTTAGTAAATAACTATTCGCTTAAACGTTCAGACGCAACCCAGACCAATTTTAAATCATGCAACTTTTGAAAAACTCTATACAGTCTTAATTCTCAAAACAATTTGTTCACGAATTCCTCATTTTCATCATCATCTTTTTACCGCAAGAGAAAATAAATCGTACTTCGTTTAACACACCTTTGTTTACCAGTGATATCTGCGATGGATCGAGATTTTAGTTGTGTAAAATGTGAACTTCTAAATGAAGAAATGAAAACTATGGAATATTTCACACGACTGCTCGTTCTGGCCTAAATGCTCCAGCACTCTGACCTGATGAGAAATAACGCAAGCACAACAACTGTGTACAGTTCACTGCAGTATATCTTAATGTTTCTAACCAGCTAGTGGCTTAATTTGATCGGCTGCAGAACAAGTGCACAGATAGAATCAACTCTTCCTAACTCGTTGACTCTTTATCAAGCCTGCTTCTCGTATAATTTGGCAAATTCTTAGTGAACTTCATCCAAAAGTAGGTATCGCAGGCAGTATGTCACGAGGCAGATCGTTTTTAGTAAAACATTTTCAGCTAAAATCTATTCTACCTGAATACTTGTTTTCTAGGTACATGCGAAACACCAGGAAATCTGTCGAAGTAGTTTTTCATATATACTCTTTAATTTATGGCCGCGCAATGCTCAATCTGCCAACAAGAACGGGCATCAATGACACCAAGAAACCCGTCAGCACCTATCGGTTTCCACAGAGGTCTTTCTGCACTTAACCCAGAGAAGCTTTCCGTGATCAAAACACTTATTATTTGGTAAAATCTATCCGAAAGATTTTCCTGTTTAATTAAACTTCAAATCAATCTAGGCTGAACTCTATCAAAAACACCTTATTATACGATTATTTGTATTACTTTATACATATGCACTTCGGAAGTAAAATAAAATATCCCTCGATATGCAAAGACCTGTGCTCAAATTCAAGTGCTATCAGCCGTTGTAGAAATATCAAATAAAGACTGGTTTCCCAGTAAAAAATTATCCAGATTCGCATCTTCATTATTATCCCCAGCTTATTACCGAAGCTTTCTCGTTCCACAGTGTTTTGTCATGGTATAAGAGTCTCCTATTGATCTTGAACGGACACGTTTCGTTACTGAATTGTCAAAACGACTGTTTTTCGGTTTTGAAATCTTTGGAGAACCAATCCAGTTTTACATAGCTTGCATAGACGACAACCTAATAGTTTTCCGTACTGAGACAACGAGAGCAAACGTCAAAACTATGCTTATTATTCCTTTATTTTCACGAGGTTCATATGGGTTAAGCTTGAATTTACAAATAGTTGACAACTCTAGTGCATTATATGGTTTCCGCTTTGTCTGACTAGTGAAACTTTGGCATTTTCCCTACTAATCGCACAATACCGGTAGGTCTGAATTTCACTTGATCAGACACTATCTGTCCAACTAGTCATTATTTCAGCTAAACCCCGACCAGCCCTCTAGTCCGTTACCATTTTCATCTTGTCAGACCACCGCATTTTCCATTGTACAAGCAATTTTATCTCATCTGAAAGCAAATTGAAAACAAACGTGGTATCCTGCTACAACTTTACCAGGGACAATGGAACAACCCAAAGTGGCACGCACACCAAAATGAGTCCAAGCCGTCATGTCAAGATTCCTGACAGTTTGTAATCAAACAAAAGGTTACCTACTAAATTGGTAGCGGTGTCAGCGTAGTCATCAACTTGATAGGTCATTAGACAAAAGACCAGAGTGCATATTTTTGCATAACACTGCAATTATAGGATTCGTTATATATACTCCATTTTTCCATACCATAGTAAGATGTAGTGACTTTTATGATCATTTACTTGCAATTTGTAATAAGTAACTTTTCTACTAAAAATATTGTGAATATCATCCAATTTGTTCAAATTATTGTTAGCTATTTGAACACCTGAGGAGTTTAAACATATTAGTTTCCTGTGTCAAAACCGAAATCGGTTCGGAGTGTATCGAAAAATCGATGCGCCATGTGAAATTTTATGGTAGAATTTTATTGCTCAATAACACAGCGTAGTCGAAATCGTTGGTAAGTTGCTCTGAGCTATTATTCCAGTCTCATTCGGTTGTAAAACCAGTCATGAAAAAGGTTACCCGTGGTGACCGAAACGTCGACAACCTATCAACGACTTCGACTATGCTATGTTATTAAGCAATTATATTCTACCATATTAGTTTCCATCTGTGAAAATAGGTTACTGTGGATTGCAAAAGATCTAATAAGGTTACTGACCCAACAGTCACGGGCTAATGCTAAGATCGACAGATCTGGTTACATATTCTCCAGTTTAATTCAGTTTTCTAGTTTCATCTACCAATCTCCTACTTTATACTCCGGTTTTAGCTCCCACCTCACTGCGTCGTCAATTAGAGGCAAAAATCAACAAAAATATAAAGTGGAAGATTATAAACAAGGCAGGAATAAGAGAAGAACCGCGAAGACAAGGAAAGATCTCCAATTCAACAATATTACTGATTGCGACACCAAGTTATATCAATTATTATACCAAATAGCTGACAGGTGAGTCTCACAGACCCCAATCCGAACGTGTACTACATCCTATTCAGTCAAGTCCACCCCTAAGGCTATTCATACTTTTCTTCCATATCGTGAACTGGCCACCTCGGCCTACCTTCCACCCGTTATCTACCTCCAAATTTAGCGTACACCGAGGTAGTCCACCGAAAGTGCCTTTCACGTACCATCCCAACCAACTTAACATGTTTCAGATTCTGTATTTGGTCCAAAGACTTACCATTAGTTCCTCATGCCCCACGCATAAACTCAGCATTGCTGATACGGTGATTCCCATCAAATTACTACGAAATCCTCGATACGTATCTTCTACCAGAAACGATCATGTTCCGGAGTCGTATGAAGAGACAGATGTAACTGCCAGTACACACTCGATCCTGGATAGACCATCAAATCCTACGACAGTGCCATCGATGACTGAGGTTGGCAAAAGCCAAACGTGCCTTCTATATAAATGATGACAATTCATCCGAGGTCTGACCACGTGATGAGATGTTACTGTCCTGTTAACTAACGTCTCTATTTCATCCATGTTTTCTTCTGTAATTTTATCTCAGTCCCGCAGAAATATTTCATATTCCGAAGGTTCAAAATGAATCCCGAGCATTGCCATGCTGTTGAATGAACTATGGAGAAGAACTTGCAACCTGACTGAATCTTCATTTAAATGAACAGTATTATTCACGTACATTTGCTACTCAGCACAGTCTGATGCTACTTCTCTCTCAAGAGGATCAAGCTATCGCAAGAATCATTTCAAAAATTTGTTGACCACAACCAATCCAGAGCCCACGAGTCAAGCAATTACCACGAATGATTTTGTATCATTATTATAAGAGTAATTATTTTCTTATCCTATTTCCCATCGAAATACAAAATAAGTAATGACGGGTCTTTCGATGTGGCACGATTTTTCGGTACAATAATGCCATTTTTAATTAGTTAACTGTTTTTGGAGTCCCGTTGAATTCGCACATTCATAAGCTCTTAGGATTGAAATTTGCAATTCTTCGTTTTCTCTGCTGTTTAGCAGTTTTTTGCCCGTGGTGAGTTCGCTAACTCATATCTCCGCAAGTCAAAATCTATTCATCACTTAATTACTCAATTTCAAGTCTGTCTTGTAACAAGTCTACGTTCATCCCACAAGGTCGATCAGTTACGCACTGCTCACAGCATAACTCACTGTGTACAGTCAAGGGTTTTGAATTCATTCAAAGTGGACTCGCAATGAAACCTAGCACAGAGCGCACACAAGATTTTGAGGTTATTATTTTAATGTCATGTTCTAGATGAAACATTATTTATGCAACTGAATAGTGATAATGGCTGCTCAGGTTTGGTTCAGCTTTTGCAACAAGTAGCCGTTCGCATTGTCTTTCATGTTTTGATAGCTATCTGGTAGTCAACACAGCATAGACACAACTATGAATGCTACGATCTTAGATTTCACGGGTCCATAGTGAGCTTCAGTCCAATACCACAACATTTTATATATATATATATATATATATATAGGAAGGAGCACAAAAGAGTATAATTAGTTGTTACTAGCGCAAGATATGTTACTTTATTTGCAGATTTTGTGGACTCCAACCATGAAGCTAAAATAGTCTGATCGATCAAGCTCGATGAACAGGGTTTCAAGCATCATAAGCTGACCAATTTTACTTGCTAATCAATCACAGCTTGTTTTGAAGTGAGCTACGTAAAACAGGTCTCTATCCGCGACAGATTCTAATTCTTATGGTGAAAAGTTTCTTTTGGAATCCAAAATTTGAGCCCTAGCTCAAAAAAATAATTGATTGCAGCCATATGCCAGAAATGTCGCAAACATATCAAAATTAACTGGTCTGCTAAGCCCTACAGCCGCAGCGTACACTCTAATCTGAAGTCAGAGAAGATCTCACGTACCAAACGAGGTGGTTGAG
The DNA here is from genome assembly GCA_948099385.1 of Fasciola hepatica. Lineage (NCBI taxonomy): Eukaryota > Metazoa > Platyhelminthes > Trematoda > Plagiorchiida > Fasciolidae > Fasciola > Fasciola hepatica. Next base: position 5,788,331 of record CANUEZ040000179.1, read on the forward strand.
ATCGCCCGAACAGACTTATTCTGTACGCTATAAAACGACACAATTTCCGACGGATCAGTGGAGCCGAGGTTATCTTCCTCTCACCTTAAATGAAATTTTGCTTAGCAGTTGCGCAGTTCTGCAGTGGCATTTCACAAACTTAAAGAGCAAAACGTACCGTAATTATTGCTGCATTCCTTATCTGAGTAAAACAGTAAAGAAAGAACTATTACGTCGAAAAAACCAACTAGTTTCAAATTTCTTGCCACCCTCTACCGGGATTACCCGCTGTGAAGTTAACAAAATGTCTCCTACGGTAGTTTGAAGAGTAATCAGATAGGTTTTCCCCAAGCATAGGATCAAAAGAGCTTCAAAAGTCGAAGCCACTGGAATAGCTCTGTCTTAATCAAAGATTTGATCAAAGCTTATAATCTAATTGTACGTCTTTAGTCCAAGCTTTTTTTGTTATATCATCGTTTGACAGAACTTCGGCATCGCGATTGCTATCCTATCCTCCAAAGCCGACATTTTCTCTCCACAAATTAAACAACTTCGCTGCAAGAAATATAGTGCACCCAACGCTGAAAGTCAGATCACAGACCGATTGCTCCTCAATTCTATCTAAAGTAATTTACAAAGGCTCCATTCCCTACTCCTTCTGATCCCCATCTAGTAATAACCTTTGCACCAAAAACCAGGATTCACTCATCATGGCACTAACTTCGGAAGTGTCTATTATTCGTCTCTTTCAGAGCCCTGTCGACACTCCACTGATCTTAAGTACTAGTCGAATATCCTTGTCAATGTTAGTATTTCTTTCTGGCCTGTGAGTGAAAAGTTTACTCAATAAGGTAAGCGGTTCAGAGGGTTCACAAGTGATAATACTGAAGAATGTTAAAGTGCACTTCCCCTAATAATATCTGGAAACGGAAAACTATGTCTACCTAATAAAGTTATCCTTGGTGGGTGGTAGTTGGTCCGAGACCCGAAAAGTATCCCATAAACTACGTCCCATTACCTGTACTTCTATATTCTTTTATTGTCTCTAATGAAGCACCACAGAATTGTGAGCCTTACTGGGATGAATTCTCATATTCTTTCTATTTATGAACCCTAGACACCCTAACAAAACCACCCATTAAGTCTAATAATCAGTAGTCTGCAAAAGTCAGATAGTCGACACCTGGTTTTTTCCACTGTAAAGCAACTGGATGGGTTAGTGAATCCAAGTTGATTCTAATCTTTCTCGGAGATAGTTAAGATATACTGATTGTTTTGAAGTGTACGAAAAGCTTTCTGTCCGGCATCGGTAATCTTCCATTTTTAGCGAAAGCTCACAGTTGGGATCGTGGAATTTAGTGTGCCTGTGCCATATCCCATCATTATTCTGCAATTGTACACAGATTTGAAATTGGACCCAAGAAAATAATTTTATCCCAAGAAATGTGCTTGAAGGGTGTAAATTGCCTGTAGCCCACCCCGGACCCGATCGCAAAAAACCACCTGGGGATCATGCACAAAGGTATGTACTGATCAGAACTGAAATCGATCAGATATAATTATTACAAGATTTCCGATTGTCTCATTTTCTAAGTTTTGCACTTCTGTGAGAATACTAGACCTCAGTTAGTGAGTAGTACCAAGGACTCTTTGTTTTCATAGACTGCCCTCAACAGCAAGCTCCGAAACTTTTTCTAAGGGATTCAAATTGGGACTGTGAGAGGTCCAATAGATGATTCGATTCAATAGCCACATTTGAGTGACGTAATCTCCTCATATAGTGCGGTTATCTTGTTGAACAGTTATCAAACTCCTCCGATCTTCCGGAATAGCAGGTAGTAAGAATTAATTCAAAGTTCCAAAGTACGAATCAGTTGTCAACTTTCCTTTCGAAAACAGCTAGCTATGCCTTACCGTCCACAAAAATAGCACATCATAACAGGACGGATCCACCACCGAAGGCTCGGTGGCTGAAATCAAGCTTGCTCATCCACATGGCAAGCCTTTATTACATTAGCCTGCTGGGGCCGTCTAAGTTAAACTTTTTATTATTAGATATCACATTATTCCATCTAGTCCTCCATTTGAAGTATTTTCTGATCCACATGGCTCGATCTGTAATATGACGTTCTCTTATATGGAGTGCTGATCACCTCTTCCTATACCGTCGGTGTGCTGCTGTTTGTGGCACTTTTTGCAAAGAGAGAAGGCCAACATGCGGTAACCTGGACCTCAGAAACCACGATATACTTGTCATCTGATAAGATTCTGCATAGTCAAGGTGCCTTATGGCTTTTTCATGGACTTTCTTTCGTATTTCACGCTTGTCCCTTGACGTAAAACTGTTTAGATTTTTCAGCAAGTGCAAGGTAACTTTTCTTGAGCTCTGAAATTTTGGGCAGTCTTGCTTATACTAATTTCTGAGTCATTTCATGCAAACATTTTTTTCAGTTCCAATCCAGTCAACCGTCATCTGGGCGGTATTCTTTCGTTTTCTTGAATGAAAGGTCAAAACGTGCAACTTGATTTGATAGAATTGGTGTCGCAAATCCCAAATCCATTCGGAGTGTATCGGACAAAAGATGCGCCATGTGATATGGGACAGGTAATTGGTTATTGTTTGGTAACACTGTGTTATCGGAAAGGATGGTATTAGATGGCTTTCAGTTGCAAACCGGTCCTGAGAAAGGTTTCCCGCGACAATCGTAACATCTACGAACTACCGTCTTTTCCGATAAAGCTGTTTTTACCGAACGATAAACCACTTCAAGGGGCACCCTCCGTGACAGCGGCTATAAGGATGACTTACGTCACCTATCAAATGATCTGTAGCGTGAATATTTTTCGACAGTGATCTTAAGGTATGCTGAACTTATTTTGCAGCCAGTGGACATATTATTCGGGATAAAACCGACATTCGCAAGTCAAATTTCAAATCTGAATGCCATCACCGTATATTGATGGGACAAGACACATGAAGACCAAACTTTACGATCCCATGTCTATGCGATCGCGAGGACTCGGAGGAAGTGATGGTACATTGAAAGCACTTTGTACACCATACCAACCTTGAAAAACGTTACTCGCTGTACCCGAAAAGTCAATTAGTTATGACCTCTGCCGAAATAGCTGTCTTTTTGACTTCAAAATATTTAAATTTATTGATATCCATTTTTTTAAATCGATTAGAGATCACACGAAATGACTAGTTCTAGACACAGTTCTGCAAATGACAATTTCACAAACTGTCCTGTTTCCTGCTTGCCTTTCTTTACATATTATTGCGCGAACGATGTTTGCATACGAATAATGTAGATTCTATTTTTGCTGTATGCTTTATCATTACACTTTATACGTAAAGTATAAAAAAGCCTCAGCAATCGACTTCACGACCCAACCTAAAAATGAATACTTTGAGATGAATGATAGCTTACATTTTCTTCGCGAAATTTTTGTATAATCGAATCTACCAGTACTCATTCCTGATGCTCATAAACTGTGAGCGTAGAACACAAGGACTTCAGAAGAAGGTTTGAACAATTCATTGTAGTTTACCCGAAAATCAGATATCTGAAGTTTTCGTTCTACCAGATATCGCCACCATAAATGTTTCGTGATTCCGTTTGTCTCGCCATAGTGACTTCAGGCTGCTGTTAATAATATAAATTTCAAGCCTTTCCTCACATTCCTTACAACTTTTTATTAGATCTAAAGGGATACCCCATCTCAGCTCACCAGATATAATAGCTGCCAGTTCCACATTGATTGCGTGCAGTGTTTTTGGATCACACTGTCAAAAAACTCACAGCCCAGAGTTCAGTGAAAAAAAAGAATGTATCCGATTTATAATATAGAATAAAAGCTACTTACGATGGAAAGACGACTTGGACACCGCTTTGGTTGAGCTCAATGCACAGCCCATGTGCTCGTCTGCTGTGCTACGTCTTTCTGGTGCGTTTGTTGAAATTCCACGAGATTAGAAGTAACTCCACAAACTATTCAAAACGCATAATCTTACTACGTGAACGTTCTCATCGCTGAAATTCAGTCCTATTCGAATAGGACCGTGAAGTTTTCAATGTCACATTTGAAGAGTAGGTAGATCAATTTACTATTGATCAACCAATCAAATGACCTTGATGAGCGTGATGCATCCTTCCAGACGTATCACGTGATTTTATCCATACTTCAAAGTGTGTTGAAAATGACTACAGTTCCGCCCTAATTACCTTAGCTAATCATTACGGAAGAACAAATAGAACGTGTCCCAAAACCGCTGTCCATCTATCAAAATACTATTTACCACCAAATGAAACGCTTTGAAAGCTAGCACAGTACCTGCCAGCTGTTACCAAACCAAAGTTGTACTTACCTTGGTATTTCACTGCACTTTGTTCTTTGGTAATTCCCGACTATCCCTATTTTGATCAATAAAAATTGTGGAGGGAATAACGAAAATAGACCTTATCAGCATCAACAGAGTTTGTTCATCCAAGGTACCATTTGTAGAACAAACTTTGCAGCTTACTCACAATCAACCAAAATAAAGTTTACCACGGTTATATTGCACTCCGAGGATGTATTCAAGGATGGTCCCGACATCACAAATACAGAAAACGGGAACTAGAAGTTCTTACCCGCATCCATTGTACGGTCTTGGCTCATTTAATTTCTACCAATAAATCTGTCGTTCCCTCGTTTATACCTGGGGACAATAACCTAGTTCTAATAAACAACATTCTATTTACCAGTAGGGAAAATAATGTTGGATCAGTCATCAGATTCACAGTTTCTTTCCTTGTTTTTCGTTGATAGCTGTCGTCTTCAATGGTTAGGTTTTAGTACCTCTTGACAGTAGTTTTCGTCCGCAGAGCACCGACACTGACACAAAGTTTTCGGCCTTACCCAAAATCTGTGGACCGTTGGTCTTGCCAAACTTGCACAAATTGCCAGAAGGTACACAGACTCACTGTCCTCTTTCCTAATTCATATGTATAGGCCCAACTGTCTTTGTCCCATTGAGTCCCCTCTTTAGCAACACATCATGGTCACTTCTGTTTTTGTATCCCCTTGGTGTGTAATCAAATTCCTTCATTATTATTTACTAAAGGATGCACAACCTCAGTGGTTTTGTACTTACAGTGTATGAAGTTACACCCGGACATGTCATAGTTCGACGTATGGACACTTTATGGACAGATTTTCGTCAATTCATCCAAAATTATAGTATCAGCGGACAGTCTCCTTTTTCGACACCAACTGATTTTAGGATTTAACAAATCATTCAATGGTTGCATTGGAATGCAAGGAATATATATATACATATATATTCGGTATCAAACACGACGGAGGAGATACGATTTTACCACGATACAGAGATATTTCCCTACCCACTTAACAATGAGTAGCAAAACCTCATGAAGCTCACTACGAAACTGGTAAAACATTTTCGAATTGAAAATACCCCGAAACTTTTCAGCTTTTATCGCCTTTTTCTGCGGTATGGAAGAATTCAATGTCAGAAAAGTGACAAAAAGTCAAATACTGAACTGTTTGAGAACCCTGGCATCTACCATTTGTTAAAAGACAGAGCGGAATAGATAAGTAACCGCTTTGTTGAAAAATGTGGTCATGCTCTGGACTTTCTTGAATGCCTTTCAGATAGTTCAGCCCAAAACAAGCACTTCTCCTTTGTATGTTATCGGCAAAAATTTATGAAAATAAAGGAAATATTAGCACTTACTAATGTAACGTCACTTCAATTCAACCCGTTTTCCGAAACTTCGCTAAAAATGATCGAGATAAGGAACCTGGGGAGGTTGAATGATACCATTCATAGCAATACGGATCAAAGCCGATGTATCAAACAAGAAATATCAACGGAGTTGAAAGTCATGCGGTTGTACCATGGGACTGATTGTCAAAACTCGTGAAAGCAAATTGTCCAGTAGCTTCATCTTTGCCACAACCCGGCGGAAATGTGCACCCACTGAACACGTAAGAGGACATAAGCCCAAGAAGGGTGCTACATTTCAAACGTCTCATTATCACACGAGGCTCCGAACGATGTCTTTTCGCGGGTTTTACAAGATATCTTGCGTATTTGGCAAATCCTTTGGTGTTACCAATTTTTCACTCAAAAAGACGTCCTATCAGTTTGGCTCTACTGAAATAAATACAAAAATACCAGCACTCGGTGCTCATTAACCCACTAGGACATCATAGCCTACCTGGTGAGAGCAAGCAACGGGACGAGGTCACGCTCGTTGACTGGAACAAAGTAAGGCAAGACATGTGATGAATTCCAACTGTTTACACAAGTCATGGTCACAGTCCCGAATAACTTCCGTTCCGCACAAAGACTAAATAAACTGATCAGTCTTCTGGTCAAGTTTTTAAATCAACATCTGTCGCCTCGCGTTCAAGTCCCAGTGGGAGCTCGATAGTAGCGCACTGCTGATGTTTTCCAGCAAGCATTGAATAACTGTGCAGTGATTCAGTGGTTTCCAAGGCTAAGTTAAGTTTTACTGCTGCAAGCTGAACTATTTTCTAGTCAATTTCAAGTTCCTGCTAATGAAATTAACAAATATTAGTTATTTTCTCAGTTACCGCCCTAGCCAGAGTTAATCGTAAGTGAAAAAAACAAAATAAATGTGAAGGAGACTGGTCCGAAATAAAGACAGAATGGAGACTGAATTACACATATCTTCTTTTTCGACTCATCGCCCTATCTTCAGTTTTATTTTGTCTCCTTAACAATGACCATGTAAAATTATGATATAATGAAGTGACTATGTATCACTAAAAATGCGCTTGTTGGACACCCTGAGTTTCTCTTCACGTGTTCTGCGTGATTATTCGGAGAAATAATCCTAAATTTTAGAATGACGCACTCAAATTTCGCGCGTTATTCTTCCGACCATAGTAAAATCACATCAGTCATCCCATTAAAACTCTTCTCGCTTATAGAAAGTGAACCTTTCGGCATTAATGCCTTATCACGAAATACCTGCATTGTGCTTTTGTACCTAAATATCTGCGGAAATCCCCACTGACACTTTCTGGATAAAGCTTGCTTTGCATGACGATTGTGGATGGCATTCACCTGACATTTGGAAATTCATAGAGTTCTCAGGTATTCCTACAAATGGGTATTTCTGAGTTCGAGGCGAAAGCATTGTGGTGCCACACCTCGTTTCATGCCTATAAACTGTATAAAGTGCTGTATATTTCCACGGTTTTCAAATGCTCAAGGGTTATCTTTCCAAGTTTACTAAAAATAATAGTGTCTCTGTCACGCCCCGTTATAGTGTGAAAATCATCAACCTTGTCTCATTGTTGGCCTTCAAGCCTTCATAATCGAATGCTGTCTCAGTCAACCTTGTTATTACGTAATTCGATCGTTTTTCAATCTACTCTTGAAATCTATTCACATCCGGAAATTTTCTTTTATTTGTCTTATAAAAACTCTCCGGGCTCACTGTTATCATCCTCTAGATTATCATTACTTGAAATTCCTACTTTCTAACTGATGGCCCATTTTCAGTCGGCAGAAAGTTAGAGATATTCGAAACTCTGACTCCTTTTCATTTTTGTGTTGTTTCCATTACCTCATTAGAACATTTTTCGAATCACTAACAATAATCGAAATAATTATTGCATATTATTATTGCCATCATCATGCTTAACCGTGATGATTGAGTTAATGATTTAATATTTGTTGTAGCCAATCAGAACCACTTGGTCCTATTCACGAACTTTTTCTTCAGAAGCATTACTCATTTGTTGCTCAAATTTATCCTGAAACTTTATGCGGGGAAATAATTCCCCATTCACTTCAACTATCTGTCTTTCTTGCTCACTTGTCAATAATTTAACACAGTGTCAGGAGGAAACTTGTGAACAATTTCGTCGTCAAGTACACACGAGGCCTAGCGAGAAAATCACAACTCCAAGTGCTTCGTGAGTTTTCCAACCTATTCACGGGTAGGGATGTGATTTTGTCTAGCCATTCAACTTGAGATCTGAAAATTGGATGAAACGCTAGTAAGTTATCTTCCCCTCTCCCCTACGTGATGAGCGCGTGCATAGACACGCACGGACGCACCCACCCACCCACCCCACCCCCCCCCCCACACACACACACTCAAGTCCGAGGCATGTTGCTCGTAGTCAGCCTTGTTCAGGAAGAAGAAATTATTGAACAAACCGGGTCGAGAACCGACCAGAATGATAGCTTGTACCGACTGATCGGTTGAGTTGAACAGGGATTTGTTCTGTTACGACCGTAATCACTTGGTTTGTAGGAAGTTCGGTAGGCGGAATAACATGATACAGTATAAACCTTTTGGAAAATTTCATCGCCGTCCACCTTATTTAAAAGCACAGAAAGCAATAGATAATATTTGAATTATTTTCAGAAGACCACCTGATTTCTCACTGGTGACAAAAAACTAGCCGCTGGGTATGTTATCATGGATAACTCTTTCAGCTAAGTTCCATGGAATATACCCATCGATTCATGAAAACATTTATAAGACCATTAAATTTCTTTTTATTAAATCGCTTCAGATATTTGCATGTATAGTACTGGGTAAAGGAGAGTATACGTGCAGCCATAGATAGCGACGAGTACGTAAGTGTGCAACGAATCTGGCAATTCACTTTAGGCCTTCATTACCCCAAATCTATGATACCTCGGTCTTGAAAGCAGTCTTCTGTTACAACCTAGAAGAAAGCAAAACTTATCAACACAAAATGAACTATTAGAAATAAGATGATCGAAAATAAACTGGGTGAATGAAGTGGACAGTATGGGAATCGGCATTCCTTTGCTCCTAGCTGGCCCTACACACACGACTACCTCGTCCGGCATGGTCTATGTACACCTAGATGGATATTTTGGGCTTCGGTCAGGATACTTTGTTAGGACAAAAACTTTGTTTCACATCCGTTCTGCCCTGATCGTGCACTCGTCGCTTCGAATCACATCCAAAAGAAACCGGGACTGGGTGAAAAACCATTCCAGTGGGGTATATCTGAGGATTTATCTATATCCTTCATGTCGATGCTCTCTCCCTTCTCGCCCAAGCTGTTTTATCATTTTTTGATCGCAAAAAGCCAAGTAGTTAGGGTCGGATACTTCGGTTATTGCGACGCATTCAGTTACGTCGACAGACCAAAATTACTCCATATATTTGATGACTCGGCCTCAGTACCTACAGCATTGATCTTGAGTCCGACTACTTTTTCAGTCGACAATAATTTACGTGACATTATGGCCGAAACTCTTCCACGCTCCCCTCTATGCAACGCTTTCTTCAGGGCACCATTCTGTCATCGTTTCTGTTTTGTGCTAATATATAATCCATACCCGTTTACGGCGACTGTCTCCTAATAAAATACGACCATGATATGATTTTTGGACCGCCCAGCTCTAACAGCTCACTCTTCCACCTTTTACAAGCAAAGGCAACTGTACTTCCCAACTGGTCTTCAGGTTGAAATCCTGAAATGAATCCCAGAAAGTGTTCCATTATTCCATCCTGTCCCCATAAACCTATCCATACTCCCACACAATGGTATCCAGCCTAGACAGCCAGCAACAAAGAACCAATACAAAAGAGTATCGACCATAAGGTACTTCGGAGTAACTACGACCCTTGACCCTACCTGGACAGATCACTTTGCCGCTGTCTTCTAGAAATTTCGAGAACTCACCTTTTGCTTGATAGGACTCTAGTCATTTTCTATCCCGTTTCATTTAATAAGACGCCTTGTACTTCTATACACGATCCCGCACTGGCTCTATACTCGCCCCATCATATTACCCGGACGGATTGCGAGAGATTTCAGAGTTTTCATCAGGTCCCTAAACATTTGTCTCGATATAGTAGCATTACTTACGACCAGCTCACTGACTCGATCATAACCCAACATCACTAGACATGTCTGATTCCAGTTTCATTCGGTTGTAAAACCAGCCTTGAAAAATGTTACCCGTGGTGACTGAAAATTTGACAACTTATCAACGATTTCGACTACGCTATGTTATTAAACAATAAAATTTCACCACAGCATTTTACATAGTGCATCGATTTTTCGATACACTCCGAACCGATCTGGGTTCTGACACTTTACTCAACACGTCTACGTTCCAGTCAGATGGTGAACCGCGGACAACAGAAACATGCTGGCAGTCACAAATAGCACAAATACCTTGATAATTCCATATAAGAAATAAAGTTTGGTTATCTGAGTTTTGTATGGTGGACTAATGAAGACAGTATGCGGATTTCCAGCCATTGCGCGCAAAAAAACACGAAAAGAGAATAAGACATTAGGAATTTGCAAAAATCTGGTTGAATAGTCAACGGTCCCAACTGGAATGTTTTTTAATAAGTGAAAGAGAAGAAAAAACAAGTTAGTCATAATCTTTTATAGCTTAGCTTTTATCATATCCCATGGGTCAGAACTCGAGAAAGATAGGGTATGGGGAGTTTTCACCCACCTATTCCAGAACATAGGTGCCGGAATGCAGAACCCGTAGGTGAAAGCTCACGATAAAATCATAAATCTTTGTGTGATGGAGGAGTAGGACCCTGGAGTATCTTGCTGGTTAACGGTAAATGAGAACCGTTATGCCGACCAACGAGTTTAGTTGGTGAGTTTGATCTGAACAGTCACGCTGACAATCAGTCGAAATCCAGTTTCAAAGTTTGCGCTGGTTCAAGCCTGTACAATTGGTGTTCAGAGCTTGTAACAAAATATTATTCTGCTTCATCTCTAATAGTTTCTTAACAGAGCATTTTGACTTCGCATTCCTGAACTTGCACAAGGATGCATCCAATATGTATGAGAGGCCCATATCACTACTGATGGCTTCACAAATTCAAATGTTTTTCAGAAAGGTTCTTCAAATGTTTGTTACAGCACAGATTTCGTCGTTCCTTCAATGATTCTTTTATTGGAGTGTGAGAAGGAATTTATGTTGCAGTACTTTGGCCTACTTCACGTGCTTATTGTTGCATTTACATCCTAAAAATTTCCTCTTTCATGACTGCTCTTTCTGGCTTACCTTTGAGTTCCAAACCAAATTCTCCAACTCATGTGTTCTGTGTCATTACCTACCAATAGTAATTAATTCTGTTACTGCCCTCCTACGGATATAGCTGTGACTACGGTTTGTTATTTCTGGTGCTAATATTACTGCTTATACTACTGATAATGATACTGCTGTTGCTATTGCTATTATTGTTAGTTCTACCGTTATCGTCATAACTGTATCACCGGTTGTTTGCCATGGATTTTTTTGAACAGGGAGAGGTAGAGTGTCTGGTCTAAATAGTCACGTGGGCCGTCGGTCGATATTCTTCGTGCGTTAACATGCGCCTGCACATTTAGCGTTCACAGTCTGTAAAACTCTGTTATCCTGCTTCCGTTCTAATGACTTCTTAACAGAATATAAGTCAAAATATTGGTAGTGGGTGTAAATGAGATGCAAATTATGACTATCTTTTCACGGCATAGAGCTTAGAGGTCGTATGTCCGACGGTCGGGACCGATCGCAAAGAAAGAGAAAAGGAGGATAGGAATAACACACTGTATGATGAACTTGGAAATAACTAACTGTGGTGCCTGAAACCGTCCAGGCTTACATATTTATAAAGATGGTCATCACAATTTGCTGATACAGGTTTGAATGTGGGTTGTCCAACACAAATTTTTATCAAAATTACTTCCCAGATGTTTGGCAGAGCGTGCTGTAGATAGTGATTTGGAAGTAATGAGAATAGAACCTGTCTGACAAGTGGAACCAGAGCTGCTTACAGAATAATCAAGGCTTTTGGAAAGGTTCTGTCCTGGATCAGATCGACCGGAAAGATATTTTATTTGGGATAGGTTTAACAGAATTTTCCTAAAACGCAGCAGCCAGAAATAACCTGACATAAACAACAACGTCAGCCTACTTAAGTACCACAGAAGCGAAATGAACTGGTAAGTCATCGACATGGGTGAGAAAATAGGGATGAGGATAACGCCACATCCTGGAGTTCCTCCGAACTACTGATAAAAGGGGGAAAAAATTTGTTCCCTCCTTTGTTTTCCACACCCTCTTTGTGGAAATAGTTATCGCAAATAGGCCGCCATTTTCACGGTCAAAAACGAAATTTTCAGGCTTACGGCGAAGAAGACAGAAGAAGAAGAGGAAGAGAACGAAGAACTGAACTTAAGGTCGGCAAACAGTCAAGAAACACATCGCAAATATTCGATGAATCTGTTCGGAGATTAAGTAATGAAGTGAACTAGGACATCCACTGCACTGAGAATGGATCTCTTGGGTTTTTTAACAGAATGGCACGGGTCCGGAGGTAAATTCCGGTGGGTTTCAAGACGACCATGAACAATCTTCTCTGTAATTTTCAGTGCTGCCGATTTGCGACCTACTGGATGAAAAAGCTTTTCTGTCCCCATTCTAATGGAACCTTTGGGAATCCGGATAATGGTGACAACAAGCCAAAAACAAGAGCATAAACAATTTGATGAGGATTCATTTAACAAAACTGCTACGGTTTTTGCAATCTGAGCATCCCCATGCCTGAAAACTGTGGGGGGAGGTCACCCGGACCTGCAAAGCACGAAGCTTTAGACTTGAGAAGAATTTAAAATATGTCCGAAATAAAAAAAGTTTCAGAATTTGTACTAATGTAGGCAGAATACGAAGGAGGATCGTCCCAGGAAAGCTGCGTAAAAGAGGCTTTGAGGCTTTTGTAGATCCATCTCATCTTTACGGGGTTTGGTCCTGCAACTATAAAGCGGCTTTATGCCGTGACACCTGAACTCGGGATTTTTGTTTCTCAGGAGTTGTGCAGGAAGAGAATGATCAAATTATCTACACTCTGCCTTGACTAAACGCGAGGAGTGTTTGTCTTCTAAATCTCTGTGAGACTTGTGAGTTTTTTGCTCGTGCCTTCTGATAAATATTAGTACTGGAAAGGCCATCCTAAAACCGAATGTAAAGTTTTCAGTTAGACAAAGGAGGTTCAAGATAGTACCAAGAGTATCAGTAAAGAGTTCAGCGTGTCGGAGGAGTGAGTTGAAAGAAAACCACGAATAGGCTGCACCGATTTCTGCGTCCAGTAGACATGTGTTACTGGAGGCAAAGTTTCAAAGTCGAATTTTTAACTAAATGCTTTCTATGAAGAATCCATGAGTGATGTGTGAGTGAGTCTTGGTTGCTTGTAGAAACAAGTACTTTCAATCTAAGCGAGAATAACCACGAAGGACTTGTGATTATTTTTTCCAACAGATGATTTGCTCTCGTAAGAGAGTTACCAATAATAATAACCAACAAATGCACGTATACTTTTATTCAAAAGAGAAACTATGAATGGTTTAAGTGCATTGCAGAAGGAATTGATGTGTGACTGTGAACAAAAGGGGACTAAATGCATGTTTGTTTCAATTATACTTCGAAAACGAGCAAGTCTCAGAAAACCACGAAGAACCAAACATTCAACACCTTTTGAAGAGTGCTTGAAAATAGCAGTAGAGTGGCAACTCCAAGATGAGTAAGAGTAGATCGCCACCCCACCACCAAATTTGTTCTTGCTCAGTAACCCATCTCGCCGGAAACACTGAAATCGATCCATGCACAACAATGACCCGCCAAAATTTTTCTTTGATCAGGACCCCTGAGGGATAACCGCACGAGTGTGAATGTGAATTCGTGCATTCAGGGTGCGCATTAGATACGCCATCGACCAGAACAGTGAGCAGGCATTCGTGCTGATCACAAAGGGCTCATTCCTTTTATTTGCATGGATTTAAATGAGACCAGCTTACAAGTCAACACAGGATTACTCTTTATAGTGCAAATTTGATTTTCATCAAATGCAAGCGGTTGAGATTCACCAGGAACAAGCGAAGCATCTTTTCTATTAAATTCTGACAGTATAATACCCTTGACTGGATACAGCAAAATAATTCCGGATATAAGCCATGCAACAAGGAACTGCTGTGTTCTCCTTTCCAAGTTCACGCCCAGAAAGTGCTGCTTCAGTTTTCTCAAAAAACATCTCCCGTCAAACGTAATCAAGCATCTGAATGGGACTGTAAAACTTCGCAAACTTGTGCTCTGAGTTAACGGATTCATTGAGGTCGTTCGTGCATTATGACCAAATTTTGTCCCTCACTGCATTGCAAAATAGTGAAACTTGACAAGCTCAAACCTACACTCAAAAACCTCAGTGGCCATGCGAAAAGCTACAAGGAGAGTGAGAGAAGAAAATTGGCAAAATCGTCCGGTGCCCACGATCGAATCAGATCCGTGCTCGATGAGCTGAGGTTGACCTGTCAAACCTACTTTACAAACTCCTCCTCCAAAATCATGGAGAAGAGTCAGAGGAACATCAGTCCAAAGGTTTCTGGCCTCGCTGGATCCGTTACTAGACGAGACTACCTTTTCCGAGAACCCTAGGCGCTGCTTACACATTTTGCCTCCTTCCAACCAAATCACGAGCAAACTGGGGCGCTATCATTCGAACTGAAGTACTGGATCCCACCAAAGAAGACGTGTTGCCGAATCTCAGGCCTGTCTTGAATACCTCCTGGATTAACTATCAAAGGTGAAGCCGAAATCACCCGACGCTTATAGCTGGCTGGAAGCAGAACTAGTAGGTTTAGAAAACCAGTATAAATGCTCCCGTTCTAACCAAAGGGGCTCTCTTACCACAAGCCACATACAATCGCTCGACAAATTCAGAAATAACGGGAATATTATTTCACCACAACCGGATGAGGATCAGGAATAACTGGTGGGACTATGTTTCAAAAATGGAAGAGGTACTTGATGACCAGAAAAAATTCCAAGAACACGGTAAACACAAAATAACAGTTATTGACAAAACTGTTTCGCAGGAAGTGCAGACACCGTAGGAAGGCGGATTTATGAACGAATCGGCAGCTGGTTACCTGGAACCGCGGGAATCTCGCACTCCGCAGCTGTACGCACTCCCAAAGTTACAAAAGCCACAAATCCCACTGAGACCTGTCTCATGTGTGACACGTTCTCTTCAACACTACTTAGCAAAAGGGCTAGTGAAATTATCGCAACCTATCACCGACAAACAGTGTACCTGTAGTCTGAGAGGCAGTTTCAAACTGGTGGAAATATTGAAACAATTGAATGTGAAAGACAAACACCTCGCTGACATGGACGTGGCACTGCTGTTTACAAAAGTCTCTTCGCTAAAAACTGCGAAGTACATTTGTATTTCTGCTCAGAACAAAAATATCAATCTTCCTATTCCACTATCGGAAATACCAAGACTCGTTTTGTTGTGCACGCAAATGATTGGTCTCAATTTCCAAGGTCGATACTTCTGCCAAGTAGAGAGTGAAGTGGCAAGCGATCCTTTAAAGCCAATTTTGAGGGATATATTTATGGCAAGTATACAACTAAGTTTCCATGGCAAATGCACCAGGACCATCTGGTACGAGCGATAGGTAGACGATTTTTTCGCCATAACAGAGAATATATCGGAAGCTTTGGATTTCCTCCACAATTCCCTTACCTCTCATCCAAACAAAAATCTAAT
This sequence comes from Fasciola hepatica, assembly GCA_948099385.1. Taxonomy (NCBI): domain Eukaryota; kingdom Metazoa; phylum Platyhelminthes; class Trematoda; order Plagiorchiida; family Fasciolidae; genus Fasciola; species Fasciola hepatica. The sequence continues at coordinate 5,803,909 of CANUEZ040000179.1, forward strand.
TATCAAACATAAAACCGACGGAACTTTAACATTCCTTGATGTCCAAATACTTCTCGAAGAGGACAGAATGATAAGCCAACGCAGACTTTAAAAACATAGGCGGAAGAGTCAGTATTTATATTCCACCACTTCGGTCCCTAATCGCTATATACGACTACTGATACAAATGTTTTAAGATCACGCGAGGACACTGCGTACACCACGTACCATTGAGAAGGAGACGCGAATACTAAGTCAAACATTTCTTGGCAGTGGTTACCCTAGTTCACCCGGTAAAATGTAATGTTCAACTCTCGAAAATATACTTACAAGCCTCTGTACCAAATTGTATGATTTTCCTACAACTCACATTTAGGAGTGGTGATATGAGTAGTTTCTTCGACCATCGTTTAAGTTCATCCATCAAGAGAACCTAAAGCACAGCAGACTCAATCGTCTTTTACACCAGCGACTAAATACTGGGCCCTCTAATCAAGCAACTGCTCCCACAGTATGTTAATCTCATTGATTGCACCACCTCGTATGTAGATGTCCGACCACCTGCCTGGGCGGAACCGAGGGCCAGCCTAGACAAAGTGTAGCCGGACACGTGCTCTTTTGGGTTGACAAATTCGTGGACAGGCAAAAGCCAAAGGAATCTTGCAGTTTGTAGAAGCCGTCGCTATCAAACAACGGAAACCTGAAGTGTGCAAGCAAAAGGATTGATTTTCTCCCCTTGATTCGAAGTGGTAAAAATATGGAAATTCTTAGCCTTAACAGTCCTGCAAAGGTAACTGTTCTTTCAATAAACTGTAAAATTAGTTTCCGCTTGGTGAGAAACAGCAAAAATTTTCCTGAATATAAATAGTGCCACAAGATACTGCTGTGTTCTCATTATTAAGTTTAGATTGGGAAAATGCTGTTTCGATTTGTTTTAGGTGTAACATTTCTAGTCGAGAATATGAATGCCAGATGAACTTGATTATTTCAAGGAGGATAACCAGAAATTCCAGACCGCCGGTAGTAGAAAAATGTAACGCACTTAATCGCATGGCGCGCATTCGTGTTGCATTGAGTGGACTAGTATGAGATGACTAAGCTAATTAAAACATTTTGCAGGTAACTTAGTTTCAGGACCTGACTCAGACAAGGTACTTCAGTTTATGTACGTATTTTTCTCACGAAACAGTACGACAACGATAAACGGGTGAATGAACCATAATGAAATCATCTGCCTCGGATTCTTGAGTACCTTGTGAGCTAGAATCAAACGAGTGTCAGTAAGTTGATCAAAGTGTTCAGTCAGAAGAGTGTCAGTTGGAAAATACGAAGCTAGAGTAATAGCTACCAGTCTACAATGCAGGGCTTTGAAGTTTTGTTCTGGAAAGTCAGTAAAAATTTCAGTGGAACAGTAAGGCGAGGAATGAAGAACTCATTGTACGACTAAGTTGCAAATAACGGAAAGTGGTGTCCGAAAATGTCCAAGTTTCATATCTGAACATAAAAAAGTCGAAATTTTCCACTAAAATACTGAACGTGAATTGTCTATCGTAGGTTATTGTTGAAGCTAGCCAGTTGACAGATCTCACTCTGGACAAGGAGCTGGAATTAACGGGAACAGTCTGTCGGTAAAACTGAACGCAGGCTTGCGGCTTTCAAATCAGATTGTGTTGACTGAAGTTTTTTCTGGGATACGCCTTCTCTGACGTTTTCAAGATCAAGATGAAGGCAAAAGTAAACCCTATCAATGTCCAATTTCTCCTACAATCAGAAGACCCACTTACCAGTTTCTCGCTTTCTATCCCGTCTGAATTGCAAGAGGTATTAACCCCCGAGGCTCTCAGCTTGCTCAAATTTACAATGATAACCAGGTCCATTGGTCCAGAAAGTCTACCAAAGGAGGAGTTCCAATACGGGGCCAGCTTCCTATGGAACCTGCTGACTTTGGTAATGAACAGTTCACAGAAATCACATTTCATTCCTGATGGTTCACGTCTTGGTTCAATTAGTCGCATATCTGGACAGTAGCAAGGCCAAGAGCTGCCTAAAATGTATCGACCAACAGTTTCATCGTTATCAGCACAAACTTGCAGAATGCTTTGTGCTGCATCATCTTCAGACTACGATTATAAGCCCTATCGACGAGTTACAATTTATGTACAAACCCAAAGGTTCTACATTTCATTTATTGGAGTCCATTGTGCACCATATTGCTTAATCCATCAACCGTTCAAGCAAGACAGTTAGATGCTTTTTTCTTGACTACTCGTCGGCCTTTGAAGGTGTACCACGTTTGCTTCTTCAAAACTAGAATCCTTTGAGGGCCCAGCAAATTTAGAAAATTGGTTGAAAGACTATTTCTCTGGAAGAACACAATATATCAAAGTAGGCAGAAAAGTCTCTGAACATCCCTTAACCAATGCAAGTGCACTTCAAGGTGCTGTTTTTCTCCGTATTTGTTTTCAACATTTAGTAGTGATTTGCCTGTCTCTCGCCCGACCTCATTTTCGAACTTGCTGATGACTTCTCTAGGCTGGGTCTGTCTCAAATGGATCAGACTTCGAAGAATCCACTGTAACTCTTTCATATATTCAGAACTTTTCTTTTCAGCTTGGTCTCCTGTTGAACAGAAATATGTCGTGTATTTTTCCATCACTCATTCCCGGTTCTTTGAAGACACTTTCACCATTAATTTTACCTCCCCCCCCAGACGCATAAACCAAGTGGCATATCTTGGCGTTGCGCTGTAGCATAATCTGCATCGATCTTTGCACTTTGAAATCACGGCAGGAAAACTGCTTCGCTTGTTGTATGAGATTGGAAAACCACGGCAATTCAGTGCTCCACAGTCTGTTATTTCCACCATTGTAAAGCTAAATATTATCTATCGTTCTTTACCGTTCTCCTGTCATTTTCCCGGGATTGCTAAAAAAATGGTTTTATCAGTCCTAGCAGCATCATTAGTCTTGTTTCTGGTATAATCCTAAATAACCTAGTCTCGGAACTATGTCCTACCTACACAACAGCGTCCATTAGGTTCGCACAGAGAATCCTTTTTTGATATTTGACACCCATGGCATTTTGATCTTAAGCTCTGTCAATCCCACGCGTCGACCAGGCCAAAGTACACACAGCTTTCTTGCGGATTTTCTTTGTGAAGAAATTTCGTGGTTCCATTTCTAGTACCCGCCTTAACGAACTAGGAGGTCATTTTGTTTGAAATGAAGTCTTGTTTTTCTGTGTAACTTTATTTTGGTGACATTTTTGTTAGAAAAGTATTATAAAACCATGCTGAATCGGGTACATACAACACAATACAATACAAAACAATACATTTGAATGAATAAGACTGGAGGACACCGGTAAGTTAGTGATATAAGTAAAATCTGGAACGGGGACAACACATCATTCTTTAGTAATTGGGAATTGAACCCTACAGTTAACTCGGTGACGGAGTCATCACATGGAGAGGATAATACAACTTAGTGCAAAAAGCACTTGCACATCAGACCTCTCTCAGTACCTAATCAAGGCTTGCTAGAGCTTGAAAGTCATTTCAAGTCAGTAGCTGCTTTAAGCACCCGAAAGAGTGTATTTTCGGCCTTAACTATTAGTCCCTCCATTTTGCACACGTTTGTATCTCTCCCACGTGTTCTGTTGATGAATGTGATCATTGTCGTGACACTCTCTCTACAGCCCTAATTAGACATCTTGGCACTTAGCCATTCAATATGAGTAAGGATCTCAACAGGCTCTGGCACCTTTTGCCACACAGTGTCCATTGCAGAAAGTTGTTAATTTTCTTACCACAAAGAACTCACATCTGGATGTATTTCTGCAAACCGTAGAAATCTGAACCGCGTAAACAGTCGTACTTCTATGGGAAATTCTGATAACATAATTTTCGAAGCTTCTCTTACGGTTCATAGGAAAATCAAACAAAACTGTTCTCAAGGAGTTCCCATTGCAAGTACAGGCGGTCATTGCATGATCTTAGTTAAATGCAGAAATAGGAACTGTCGTGAAGTTCCAATATGTAAAGCATCATTGAAAAACACAAAAACCCAGTATATTTGTTTTATCCGTTTTGTTACGAATCGTCATCAGTGCACCACAGGGATGCGAAAGAGAGCTGAATGATTTCCGGTAGAACACCTGACCACCAGATTTCTCGGGTTAGCTCTCAGTGATTTGTTGAATATATACTCTGTATGATAAAGCGCCCTTCCGTTACTGAGTTCTGCAAGGATAAAACCCGATGCCCTCACAGCGATCGACTTAATTTCACCTAAACAATCAGCTCCTTCTGCTTTCAGTGATCTCCTGACTGGATACATGAACCTTTGTTGTGAAGTTTGCGACTCACGGGAGACCAATTACACACTAGACAGCCAGTTTTGCTTCACCGTCTTCAAACAGCTTCGCCGAAATTAAGAAAGGGCATGCGAGAAAGTTCATAAACTATATATTTGTGAAATCTCCGTCATAATTTATTGAAGTAGGATTACAAAGACCTAACGCGGCAGGTGTTCATTCACTGCTGGACCGCTACTTGGCTATCGCGCGAGCACAGACCACGCTTAAATTTTGAATTGAATCTCATGAGTCGGTCGTGTGTTCAAGGTGGATATAGGGGAGCTGAATCAGAGTTTCTGCAAGGCCACCAGTCCAATTTCCGCTGTTCCAGCGATGGTAGTTCTCGTGAGGATGAAAAAGGCATGGTCTTCATGTTCTGCAAGACCGAGTTCACACAGAAAAAATCGGAGACTTCAGGCTTAATCTTGTGTATTCCCGTTAAAAGATGACCGGGGATGGTCATGCTACAAGCAAGAGCAATGCTCTTCAGATGAGGGTAACACGAGTGTGATCTGCAAAGTACAAATCGAGGAGCAGAAACTCGATGAGTCGAGGCTCAGTAAGTTTATCAATAGGCCCCGGCCTTTGCATTAAACGGACAACAAGATGGTGGTCTCCAGTCTGTTCGTTACAGTCACACAGTCAACTTGGCGAACTTCTGACACTTCTGTCTCCGGGGTTCGAAACCCCGAGCAGCCACTAGCTATTTTCCTCCGTGGCAGCCTTCAGCTGGCTGCAAACCCCTCCCTGAAATATTTTGCTTTAATATAATAATAAAAAGATCGAGATCAAACAGTAAATAAAATTTTTTTTAAATCGTATCATGAATCAGAAGTCAAACTGGCGTGAGGATCGTAGGTAGACTTGCTAATGCGGCCAGTGAGGTGATCAACCGTCTGTGAAGGATCACTCACGACGGATTACCCAGTTGATGAACTGGACAGTTTGGTAGTGGGCATCTCTATCAGTTTCAGTTCCTATTAGAGCATCTGCTTTGGACCACTGTGTTCATCAGCCATCGTGATTAAACCTCATCAGTTATGGCAGCTTCACCCATAAGTTATGAAACTCCCACCCATTTGTTTTAGCCCACTGCCCAAAAGCAGTCACCCTAAGCGCTTTTCTATTGCAAGGTCTTCAGTTAGGTAGGCAAAGAAGCAAATCGCCATCTGGGTTGAAATGTTTATCCAAAATTAAATGCAGTTCATCTCACAGTACATCCGGATGGGCTGGAGCTACCACTTACAGTTTACCAATTTTCTGTCCCTGAATAGGCGTGGACCTGTGCGTCATCCGAGCCACAGATCTTGGGGCAATCTGCAAAGCGCCATAACATTTTTGAACCCCACTGAAACAGTATGGTAGAATTTTATTATTTACTAACACAGCGTAGTCGAAATCGTTGGTAGGTTGTCGAAGTTTCGGTCACCATGGGTAACCTTTTTCAAGACTGGTTTTACAACCGAATGAAACCAACGACTTCGATTATGCTGTGTTAGAAAAAATAAAATTCTACCTTAACACTTCACAAGGCGCATCGATTTTTCGATACACTCCGAACTGATCTTGGTTCTGACATAATAACCCACTGAGACAGGTTGAAAGACAAACAAGATGAACACTGAACGTGAAGCTACTGCTGTCAACAAACATGAAATGTATTCAAAAAATATATTATTGGCCAGAGGAGCCTGAATCTCACGTAACAGGAAATCAACTTGTATTTTCCACCTTTCCGGCTCATAGCGTTTGACTGTAAGAAATGAAAAATACCAGTGGATATTCCATAACATAATATTCAGGCCTCTTTCGCCAATAATATACTCTATGAATATATTTCGACATACACAGGATCACGTTCAGCAGTGTGCTGTTCGTCCCATTGGGAAGTTATGGCCGAGGCTAGCCCAGTGATTAAAACCATCATCATTGGAATAGTGGCTCCAGCATTATCGATTCTTCACTTGGGTTATTCACACCTGACTGCTCGTACCGCAAAAGCTCAGCTAGTAGAGCATCTGTCCGGTGAGTGGAGTGTTGTCGTATCGTTCCCGGTTCACTGCGCTAGACTTTTTGATGTGAAAAAAGGCAAATGAATTTTCCAATACAAGAGTGAAATAAACTGGTTTTAGTCCGAATAAGATCACCCAGGAAAAGAATAATGTGTGAATAACCAAGTGCATACGTGAGGAGTTCAGTCGTTAGTTCTTTCGATGGAGCTTCGGTGTTGTTTTTGAGGGGAGTAGAGAGAAATGTTCAATAAAATGAGTGCATTGAATGAAGACACGATAGGGCAGATCGCTTAGAAAACCGGAATTTTATTCACGATGAAAAATGGAAATGAGTTGACCGTTAGATGGTATGAACTTCACAGGAAGAAGAATGACGCCTTCCAGTGAAGATTTTGCGTATTCACATATGCGAATTTTTAAACACAAGCTGACCATGTAAAACAAACTAATAATAAAAAGACATCACGAGTCTCGCACTTAAGAACTATATCCTGAGGGATAATTCACTTAGTACGGAAATCTAATTACATCACTATCTCACCAAATCATTGTTGTTAGGAGTATTGTGCAGTGTTCAAGTAGGGACTCTAACCAGCCTATATAAAGAAAGACTATGAGTGTTCTACATAATAAATAGTTGATCATCCGAGCTTGTAATCGAGGAATTACTTCGAGCTAAAGCATTCTGAGAGAGCTTGTCCTATACTTTGATAAAAAAAGAATCTCACCGGTCTATAATCTTCTGCATTTGACTTATTCGCAGAATGAGTTTAAGTGAAATCTTTCAATATTTTATTTGGTCCAAATACTTGCTTACATTTTTAACTTCCTCTCTGCAAACCTATTCATGTTTGCTCATGTTTGACATGCTGCTTGAGTAAAAGAACACGTCATCTATGGTGAAAGATCTAGGATCACAAACCTGTCGTTATCACTTCTGTCTTGAGCGGCCTGCGGACATCGGACATCAATTTAACGACAATTAAATAAAACAGTTCATGAAATCTCCACGTAGCTACTGAAGATCACTTGCAATCAACATTTAGAAAAATCGTAGGCTGAGGCGGTCAGATTTCTGAACCCCGTCGCAGTTCTAGAAAGTGTTTCGCTGAGGTACAACAGCTTTCCCTACGATGATTCGAAATTGGCCTTCAAACTCAATCTGACCCAGGGCTCACCCTTTGATGGAAAGTGACTGACTCCGAACCGCAAAAAACGAAAACAACTGTCCTCCTATGATGTCACAGCTAGATGACAAACAGATTATCCAGTCACATTTGGACTCACGGACCTTGTTCGCAAAATCAGGCCCTTCCATTGCACAAGTTAACAACCTTGGTCATGAAAATGATGCTGTCGAAAATGATTTGTTCACTTAGCATGGCTTATCCGTAGACGATGCCGTGGGCTGAATCAATGAACAAACAGGTCACTACCGTGGTTTGTAAGAATAGGGTTCCTTTCATTTCCTGATTCCAATTTGTTCTACTAGCAATTTCAATAAGGGGACAACTTTGTTTTTCTATCTAACAAGTAGCTAAGCAAAATTAGTGTCATAAAATGACCCTATATATTTCAGATAAGCACAAAATACAGCATAACTGACTGAATATCACGATGGCTAGAGAGGACAAATACTTAAGGAAAAGACAACATTGAAAAACCGAAGCAAAGCTTGTGTGCACCCCTGCTTTTCTCATCTGCTCATTGCAGCACACAATGATAAACGAATGAACTTTGTTTCCTTTACTGGCTTTTTGTTCATCTTTTTGTGTCATTGCTTTTGTCACTACGGTGAAATTATACACCATAATCCATAAAAAGACATGTTGCTCTCTTCTTGAAAACGTTTATTAAACAGGTTTTCGAAGGCTATTTCCCCATTTCAAAGATACGTGATCATGTATCATGAGAAAGACTTGTTTGACGAGTTACTGGATAACCATTACCAGAACTAGTGCAAGATCTTCCCACTTTTTCTTTCCCGCTACTGGGGCCATTTTTAATCAGGTAGCCTCATAAAAGCTTTCACCCAAAGGATCTTAACTTCATTCTCGAGGTATTTCTCGGAGACATTTTATCCAATATCAGTTTGAGTTTATTGTAAAATAGTTGCTTACCACCTCATCACAGAATACTTTTGGTGGTAGACAGTAATCCCAAAAATCGTACGGCTCGTTACTATGTGGTTTTCCACCACAAATCTTGGGGCCCCGTTACCGGTTACCTCTGATAGTGCAGCTGGTCTTTGCGGCTGCATGGTAAACCCCTTCAATTGTACTCATGCGCAAGCACGTAATAATAAAGATGCAGTTGTACTCCGAACTACGGAAGATCGACTGAAATCAAGTTATTTGCTAGAATAAGATTGGATCTACCGTTTGAACATTTCGGGACCATGTTTGACCTAATATCACTTGTTGATCACTGATCTTGACTTTTAGTCCTGAACATTTCATCCTCAGCCGAAACGGCATCAGTAGTGCGCACTGATAACGTCACCTCGATTGCGGATGAGACTTGTACGACGAAATGTTAGGCTTATCGGTAATGAGTTTTTGGGAAAGGTGCATTTCACAGGGGGCTTCCGTGAATATTTGGGTAAACTCTAATCGATAACTATTCACAGAACAGTTATTTAGAAGTTCTTCAAAACATACAACTTAATTTCCCCAAATTACACCCCACTTTGGAGAAGTGAAAGCATCGAGTTTTCAGGTTCATGAGTGCTCAATACTTCAACCTTCTCAGTTCAAGTGTCGCTCAGTTGAATGTGGCGTCGAATTTAACTGATACTATTATTTAACAGAGATTTTCTCGGTTCTCCATGACGTTCATGACAGTACATTAGTTCATGATCTCATAACTAGTGAGTTTGAACTCCAAAGCTCGTCTTTTGGGGACAACACAACATTATCCTCGATCACCCTGCTTAAATCGATTGTTACTATTGATACAATTGTTAGCCTTATTTCTGTCATTTTCGTTGTTCCCGACGCATTTGTTAGAATATGAACTAACGGGATGAGAATAAAATTTCCCGAGTTAAAGCCTAAGGACAAAGAAACAAAATACTTATATGAAACACTGCTTAACTGACTGCCACTAAGATTCCACATTTCCCGCACAAACTTCAGGTTATCTGATCAGTACTGGGTTCAAAAGTAGCAGACTTGGGTTTCGCTCACTGATGCATATCCACTGCCGAACCAGGGTTTGAACCCTGGCCCTTCCACCTGGAATGCGTGTGTTACCACTATTCCACCCGGTCCGCATCTGGGTTGATCCGAATCACGGGGTTGACTTTGCTCAGATGTGATATACTTACAAGAGAGATTATTCACATTCCCTAAATACATCACAATACATCATTTTTCTAACAAGATCCGCAATGATAACCCACCTAAGGCTAATCATAGCTGGACCTTACTACGTTATTTGAGTTGCGAACAACAACAGCTCACGGAAGACTTTTAGCTTTTCTGTTAAAATATTCGCCTTAAAATGGTGGTGCTAGTTTCACAAAAATCTGTTCTATCATCACTACGTCTGGAACAGCAGTGAATATTCATCGCCCTAATCAAACAAACTGAGTCAAAAATATTTACAGAAGATAAATCCCTCAACCCTCACACAATACATCAGAGTTAAGTAAGGCAAAGTACAGTAGGCAGTGGATGCAAACCACTCTGTGAACAACGCACATGAAACGTCCATTACGATTTTACCTTCCTCGCAGGTCTCAGAAAAACTCAACGTGGTAGGCCTCGTAAGGACTTAGTCTGGTGAAACTATTTAATTCACTGACTATGAATCTAACTCAGTCATTTTATATACTGAATTATGTTGGTAACCTAAGTTGAGCAACCATGATTTTATGGGCAATACCTCTAGTCTAATGTGAAACTATTGACCTAACCACTGGCACTGAACATTTTCTTATGAAGGTCTCAGGAAGGTAGATCACGTGCAGTTATTAGGTAGCGCAAAAGTTGCCGAAAGAAAATTCCAGTTTACTTTCTGGTTATTCCGATGCATGAATACGGACTATTGATCTAGTCATCTGAAGGTCCCGAAGACTTTAGTCTACGGTTGTGTACGATTCAAACAGGACTTGGTTTCATAAACCTCTCTGTTGTTTTCAATATGATGCATGTATAAAACAGAAACTCAAAGATAGGTCGACGGGGCTCTCGATAAACAGTTGCGCATGTCTATATTGGTAAGGCCCGCAACCCCAAGGCTGCTCCTTTAGGGGTTCCTAAAATCAATCATGCTTAACAACTATGCTTATTTGCATAATATTTGTTCAGTGTAGTTAAAGACAGCCATTAGCAATTCGAAAGGTGTGACCTTGAGGTTTGGGTGATATTTTTATCTTGTTTAGTTTAGTCCTCTTGATATGATCCCGTTTATTATTAATCCATTGTTGTTCATAATGGTGTTTGAGCAATCAACTACTCACTTATTCACTAGGTAGCATACGTACCCCCCACCACATTATCATTATCTCTGTGGAACCAAACTTGTTGGAAGAGTTATTAGGTGCTTGGTCGAGTCAGTCCAAGAAAATTGTTCCAAATTTTTGCCAAGTTAAACATTAAGGTGGAAACCAATGTGATACCGGACTCACACCCGGTCAAATGTAATCGCTGACTGTGAGACATATAGTTCTGGTGTACCTGAAGACTAACCCATCGACACAACTCGATTGTATCATGACCGACATTTACCTTTGTTCTTTTGTTAACAATATTGATCAGTTTTCGGGTACTGATAAATCTTTGTGCATGTACTGTATTGGCCCGGTGAGAAGTATCGAAAAGTCATGCCTACGCTTGTCACCTTACTCATCCAAATTATAATTCCGTCGAGCACGAAACCTGCTTGTTGACCTCATCGGCAATTCTTCAGTAACCATGACAATCCAGTGGAGAGCAAAAAGTATTTAAAAGACCGCAGTTTTCGGTATCCCCAATAAATAAGGCTTACATGGGACAGTAATCAATATATGACCTTTAGCTATCGAAGATGATGCCCCTTCTCGTGGGATGAGATAATTTCCTTTTCCGAGACATTTTTCTCATGAAACGTTTCCTTCAACAGAGCACAGCCCAGAATTCGCTATATCCTCACCATTGAATGGAAACTATTCAACTTGTACAGGCTCCACCAATGAATATCCTTCATAAAAGAAACGAAGAGAGCTTGTGTTTCAAGCCCGACAATAAAAACCGTATTTCAGTCAAAACTGGATGAAAGTTAGACTACTTCCGTTCTATTCTAAATGATGCACTTAGGAAACAGAAAGCTTACTCAATAAATAGGGCGCTTTTTTCCAACGGCCATTTTTGTCGTATTTTAATTCGCATTGTTATTTGTATGAAGGGCTTACGCAAGAAGTATGTCAACGTTTCATTCTTGAAACTCGGAAATAAGAGGTAACCAATAAGCAAGATTTTATAAGTGGAAAAATATTTGAATAGCTTCCCCGTGGGTAATTTCTAAGTGGAGTTTGAGAGAATTCAGGAGATTAGATTTAAAGTCTTGTGAGTAACTCAACTTTACCTTCTTCTCAATGATTAGAATCCCAGCGCGATAGGGTGTGGGAGAGTCGTACAAATTTGTTCTAGAGGAAAGGTGTGTGAAGGAGGAATAGGCTGAAGAATAGGAGTGAATAAAGGAAAAACGTTTGAGCAGCTGATGACCGGGGTCTCGGAGTATTCCGTGGGTTCAATTTAAACGAAACTCATTAGGTTGATTAGAGATTTCACTTGAAATGGTGTCCGTGGGGATGGATGAAAGGTGACATTTTACCAAGCCAGGGCACAAAACTTGACGATCCTGTTTCACAAGATCGATGAAAACTGTAGAGTAACAGTAAAAGAAGATAGGAAGAATATATTGGAAGGAAAACTTGCAAATAACCGACTGAGGTATCTGAAACTGTCTGAATTTTTGTTTTTCAAAAGTGAGACGTCGTAGTTTTCAAGTACAGATTTGAATGTGAGTTATCTATCGTAAGTTGTTACCAAAGTTAACCCCCTTGTAATTGACCAAGTTTGATCTTATGAAGAGTTTTGAATCGACCGAAGTAAATCCTTTTGCGGACAGGAGAACGGAAATTGCTAAAGCGACACGGAAAGCATTTAGGCGGATCCAGTTTCGAACCAGATCGGGTGGGAAAATATTCCACTGGAGATCATATTACCCAAATTTTCAAATATCACAGGTCTGTTACACCCCATTTCTCAAGCTTTGTGGCCCAGTGGATGGTTTGGTGACTTTTGTAATTGATACGACCGAATATTTAATTTTTAATGCCATCAGTGTACCCGTTGTCGATTAAATTACTCATCTTCGAATCTGACTGGACGGCCCTTTCGTTAATAGTTTCCCGTTATATATCACTGACCTGATTTGATGCTCAATATTCGAACATTCTGCTTGCTTTTGATATATATATATATATATATATATATATATGGATATATATATATATATATCTGAATCCCTTGGGCTCGAACCCAATGTGGCCAATTGTATGTCGACCGCTTTTCGAACAGTCTAGCCTGGTTAAGTCTCCACGGTTTGTTGAAAACTGGCGTTGTATGATACAGCGCCTTGTTGTCTCTAGTTTTTCATGAGTAACAACCCGTTATTCGCAAATTGATAATCTCCTTTTGTGTAATACTTTGTTATGAGCCAGCCCGGAGAGTCTCGCGGTTAGATGTTTATCTCACAATCGTTTAGCCAGGGTTCGGTGGACGTGTTCTGCTGGTGATTTCTAGCAAGGCAGTTGGAACAGGTGAGAAGTGTTACCACGGCTTTGAAAGGTCTGTTGCGCGTTGCTAATTCAGGATAAATCATTTGGCAGCCAAGTTACGGGCGGTGTTTGAGTGATTCGAAGAATTTACCTTGGAGGTTCGAGACCCGCTGGTCGCTTTGGTGGCAAGCACTTACTGACTGTCGTCCGGCTTATGGCTACAGCTGGCCTATTTCGACTTTATGCTGTTCGCCGTTCAAGTTTTAAGGTCTGTTTGTCGGCTATCCTTCATAGTATAGTGGTCAGTTGAGGCTTAGGGGTAAATCACTTCCACTACACTTATGCTGAAGCACGTAACAAAAACTCTCAAACCTCCTGCCACTTATAATGCTTGAATAAGAATTAGTCGAAAGGAGCTAGAGTACTTGAATAACGCTTGAATAATTGTTATGGAAAAGCTTGTGTTGTTGAATAAAAATATTTCGTATAAAGTAGATATTTTCAAAGCTACTAAATTCAGCACACACTGAAAACAATTCTTTCTCATTGCGATTTTGAATAAGCAAAACAATGTTTCCAAGATCGTTCAAATGCTTTTCACATACCGTAGTCATAGTAACCGCTCAAACCATCTGAACAGAAGTGTGATCTAATGGAGGCGAAATAATGCGCCTACAAACAACGCATCACTTGAGAAGGAGAGAAGCTACTGGGGCAACATTTTACGGACGCAGAGCTGTACCGATAGTAAATTTTACGCTGACTGCGTAGATAAGAATTGTGATTAGGAATGGGTAACTATTCGGCGTAGTCAGGTTGTTTAGTACTGACTTAAGAGTAAATTATTTGTAAGGCTTTCTGTGGCTGACATATTTTCACGTTTCATACAAAAACCACATAAATTGAAAACAGCTGATTTGCAAAACAGATTTCAATAAACCAAAAGATTGGTTTTCACAATGCATCCGGGATAGTTTTTCTGTATCTTCAGAAGATGCACGCTTCACTCACTGCATTTGCTCATAGAAAACCATCATCAGGAGAGAGAATTGTGAACAACTTTTAAAGATTGTCTTTTATCAGCGCAAATTTAAAGACTTGAAACATTTACTCGGCTTGAATTTCTGTTTCGGCTGCTCAGAAAATGTGCTTGGAGTCAGGAATCATATGCTCAGTAATTACTTCCCCGATATTATCATCACTGTAGAATAGTGGAAGGTCAACTCACATTTCTGGTACTTCTGGGGATTTCACCGAGAACTGTTTTATCCTGGACTGTCTGCAGATACATGGCTCTGCGTAACCGTTTGCTTCCAGAGTTGTCTTAGCAAAGTGTTCCCCAGTTCAACTCAGCTTAGTTCAGTTCAAATCACCATCAATCGTGCACTGGATGCGATGGTCACGAGCTCGTATTTGCACACTGATGGCCCTCCCGTCTCCGATTGGATTTTCGCCCACCCCGGTTGACTTATTTTGTAATCATTCATATTTCCACTTTGCATGGACACATTATTGACTTATTTTTCTTGAAGATCGATAAATATTTCTATGCTTAGAACAAATATTGTTTTAGTAATAGAGAGCAGATCACTTCGTTTGATTCTTATATATTCCTCTGTACACACAATTTAATAGGTCTCGGTAAAATATGGATAGTATTATGACTGAATAAATGGTAATTGGATTAAAACGGTGCGCAAGATAATTATTCCAAAGTGACCTCTTCAGATGAAGGAAGCTGCGTGAATTTGGATTTTTAAGTAGTCAGCTTGGAAAAGTCCAAACTCAATCAGCCACAGGCTAGATGCGAAAGCTGACTGAAAAAATAAACTGCCCCAAAAAAGCATAACTATATTTCCTATTGTGCTAGTCCTTTTAGACAATCAATAGCTAATCTGTTCGGATCGGATAATAAGAATAGTATCGAACGCTCTAATTAGGGAATGTGATTCTTTTCAAATATTAGGTCAATCACTATTTCCGTGGTGGTTCCATGTGGTGAAAACAAGGCATACTATCCAGAAATTGGGTAGCGAAATACTAACAGCATTCTTCCAGTCATGCTTTTAAACGAGTTGATGCTTTCAGTATGAAAACTATTCGTGATAAAATCAGACCAAATCCTTCTTGCAACGTTAGTTTCAGTAACAAAACATGCGAATAAACAAATCGCTAAGCCATGGGTTTGGTGAAAACACCGAAATAGCAATGCTCAGTGTTGATGGAGAATTGAAGCACTGGGGTTTGGCCCCTGGTGCAACCTGTTTTCTGTGAGGGTGAAGAAAATCTTGTCCACAGATGCCCTTGTTTGGTGGGTAGACAGCATGCCATCACCCGTTCAGAATCAACCGCAGGGTTTGAGTCAGCTAGACAGACAAGGAATCAATAGCTTCCAGAACCGACATGCATATGTGACGGCATTACCGCGGGATAGGAAGTCCGCATGACGAATGTGTTTAGTAATTCGAGTAATAATATAATAGTCAGAAGAACACAGTACAGCACTCCACTGCTGAATGAGTGAGGCTAACGACTTATCTAATGGCTCTGTGGAATGAATAAGCAATTTATCACCTTATAGTCGGCAACGGTGGTGAACTAAATATCAAACAGATATTTTTGCAGACAGTTAACCCCCCGATATTTAGTCAGTGTCTCCATTTGGGACTGAGAATAACCCATTTGAACCTTCGTCAGTCTCTGCAAAATGGTGATGACCGGTCGGCCGCCAAGTTCCAGAACAGCCGTAGTGCCTATCAAAGATCCATCAGTTATTACAGTGGCATGATCCTCGAGAAAAAAGAGTTTAAGAACAATATCTGACTTTAAAAACGGTAAAAGACTGGGCAGTGTTGTCCGTTGACTTGAAGACAATGAGAATCATTGAGTGGAAAAGATGAACCAAGAGTAATAGATTAGCGCACATGAAACACAGCGAAGTTCGTAGGTTTTACTGTGCAGAGGTGCACCATTTTAGAACAGCAATCATTCGGGATCAGAAGGAAAGCTATGAGAATTTATTACTTGCCCTAGGTACTAAAACTGACGCCGAAAACAGCTGTTTGGATTGATTGTTAAGTTCGACTGAAAAAAATCTCTAATAAACAAAACAGACTGCTTATTTCGACAGTGACGGTGATCAGTTTTTCTCCTTTTGGCTATAACGGTAGTTTGATAGCTTGATGAAGCTCTCACTACAATACAACAGGGACGGGAGTCATGTGTTACCTTGGGCTGGCAATGAATGACAACATCCTCCTGACATGATTCAAGTCAGTCAAGGCCAGAGGTGATATAATTAAACGATCATCGAAATATGACAAGTGATACGTGCATACCAAATATACATATATTTGTGACGGCCAATGAACTGGGCCTATCATCAAATGAAAACTGACAAAAAACGTGGTAAACCATCCAAATCCGGTCTTGATTTAAGCCTGAATTAAAAAGGATTTTTTCCTTTTTTCCACTGTCATTCTCTATCACTTCCTAGTTGTCTGGTTGGTCCAATCCCATGGTTTATCATAATATATTGTAACGCAAAGCCGTGAGCATGAATCACTGAAAATGAGCTTGTTCAGCGCTCTGTGTTCTCTAAATGAGCTCGGTTGGAATAATCAGACAGTATTTGTAAATATACATCCTTGAGACCAATCTATTAAAAAACGGTAGAATATGAGAGGTTTTGTTGCACATCACCCGGTTCTCGAGTATTACACTTACTTCTTTCGTTGGGGGTCATCTGACAACCATAACTTATCCATCGTTCTTCTCATCTGACTGTCGTGGGATTACAACAGGGGCGGACCAGCGGGGAGATTCAATTGACGCAATGACCCTATTTGGTATATGGAGTATACGGTGGGAAAAACGGGTTACCGTAGGCCAAATGGCATGATGCTTCGTTCGGGAAATATTGGGTCTCTAGATACTTTGAGACTAATAGGAGATAAGTACACTGTATTCCCCTGTAGCGTACCACCACTGGAGGGTTGAAGTTCCATATATGCTACTGAAAAGATAGCAGTAGTTTATGGTTTTTACGACGGGATCAGATTCGTTGAAGTCTCTCATATTCAGGAGACCAATGTGATTATACACGATTCAACCCCTACAAGGGAGGGGATGAATACTCTACCGATGGACAATATATCTCTGAGAATATATTTCCTAAATGGCAACTCTACTCGGGTTTTTCATGAACGGTACCGTAAAATTGGTCAACATGACCAGTCTATTCGCAATAGCCGTGTCCACATTGACTCGTACGTCACTAACAGCGTCGTAGGATTATGTCAGTAGTTGTACGCAATCACTCTGCGGTAAAACAGAGCATTCCTGAAGCTCTACTTAGAAAATCTCTGTGTCGTCAATCACCATTTCAAGTGGGCAATCCAACGCATTTTTTCGACGGACGTCACAAATGCTGCTACTGCCACTTTTCTCAGTAGCTTGTGTGGAATTTCGAATCTCCGTGACTGTTACTCGTGCGGGGCACCGCCATACGGTAGTCCCTCCCGCTCACTAGTCAGGAACGCCCAAATTATTTTTCCTTCCCTGAGCGATATTCCATTAAAAGAGAGAAGCCATCTAAATAAGAGCATTTTCTTGCACGGCAAATGTGGTAGTTGCATAGAGGACTTTGTTATCTGAGGGTGTACTAGGGAATATTTCACCAGCGGGCTTAGAGAATCGATGAGTAAGGTTTCAAGGGCAAGAAATACCACCCAGAGTGGTAAACAAAGCAAATTGTGGCGTATAATTAGCAAAGAACCTTTACACTAGAACAGACCGACCAGAGAAGGAAATTAAGAATTCACGCAGAAAGAGGGCGAATGGAAAACTGAATTAGGAATAGTGCAAGAAACTAAAATGATTAACGAGTGATGAGTAATATCTCTAACTGTGACATCAGTGATCCGAACGTGGGTAACAGGGAAAGTGGTTTGACAATAATTTTCAAAATGATGGTTCCAATACTGTCAGCATCAGTGACGAAGTGATGGAAATCATCCTTCTGGAGAGGGCTCAATCTGGGTAATATGAGAAGAATAATTGCTTAAAACAGCGAGAACCAAGGAACATAGATCATCTTCAACTGACCTCTGGCTGCAAGTTGAGTCAACGGTCAGTGGACTTACTCCACGATTCGAAACATATTCTGCTTATGACCGAAATTACTACAGGAAATACATTTAACACGATGGTGTGGACACAAAAACGGGGATGTAACTATCCAAAGGATAAACACATTTCTAGTGTTTTCTGCTCTTGGACATGAGAACTGCTCGAATATGTGGAAGGAACCACATTTCCGTGGTAACTACATGACATATTCGGTTTTTACGAATTTTTCTATTCCGTGTTTCTCTATTGTATCTGACAGAGGTAAACAAAAAATAAAGCACTTTTATGTGTAACTATAGATTACATACCTTGATATTGCTCGCAAATACTTCTAAATCTCCGAAATTTCCGACAGCTTAGAATCAGTAGTCATTGCTATAGATTCGGTGTATTTATATGGCCTCGTGGTTTACCATCTACTTGCATACCGTATCCACATTTCGAAATTTTCGTCTCGATCTCAAAAATTAAAGTAGGAACTGACTGATTTTCTGTACGGACCAGTCAATTGAACTTGACTCGGCTAGCTGGCACAAAGTTAATCTGTTCGAAGTGACGCAAAAAAAGCTCTCTTCATTTTTCTTGGGAGGAATTCACTGGGGAATTCGGAAAAAAGGATTTTTCCTCCAGGTGAGTGCTTTTTAACTGATGGAGTTTAAGAAAAATGCCCAATGCACCCAGTCCACTTTCGAAGAGATACGAAATTTCAGAACATTCGAAGTAGTCCTCACTTTCGCTAGATGGAAAATTAATGTCCGATGTCTCCATGTCAGCTGAGGGCATGATGGAATTTCCGTACTCGGCCATAAATATGATGTTGTAGGAATTTGTGGGGAATAATCTTGCACCGATCCTCACGGAGTCAGAAAACCAATGTTGCACAGGACGTGCCAGAGTATTTTAGAAAGCGCACTCAATTATATACGGTGGTCAGTATGCAGGTAAAAGATAAAATGCCTGAGCTGACCTGTTTCGTGATCATTTACTCGTTCAATTGTAAATGTGGCTCATTTCACATTGGTCGCACAGCTAGGCGTTTGTCTAAGTGCATTGATGAACATCACTCAAGATGGTCGAGTCACAGGAAAACCGGCTTGATCACTAGTTCGATTCTAGGTCATTTGGTGGAGAGTGGCCACACGATTGACCCTGAAAAAGCTTTCAAAGTCATATACCGAGTTCCACCCAATCGATCAAAACCAGTCCGACTTCAGTCCGTGGCCAAGGCTGAGGCATTAGCCACTCCCCCACTAAGTTCTGATCTATGTACACAAAAGCACCTAGTCCAGACTCTCCAGCCGCCCTGGCCAAAAACCGGAAATCACGGATCGCCGATCGAATCCCAAAAGTCCACTGTCGATTACCACTCGTGACGGTGGGAATGAAACTCTCACCACAACACGCACACGATAGAGACAGCCCTCCCCACCAACCCCCTTTTTCCTACCGCCACGACAATGACCTTTAATCCGGCCAATGGCTAACGCATTCCAATGTTACCTCACCCATATGGATTCACTGAAAACTATTGTTTGCTCTCCAGCCTCTTGTTGTAATACGTACGGTATTGTGGTATGGAAATGTAGTAGAAATGATAAGATTCAGGAGTACAGCTAATTATAGGTACCACAATACTTCATTTAGTTCAACAATGCTATGGTTATTAGAACCAGAACGGTTTAGGTTCAACCTGCAGTGGATTTTCAAAAATTCAAAAGAAACAGCTGTACCACGCTCCCATAATATCCTGTGATAAGATGAGTATTGTTGATTTAGGATGATCTACTTAATAAATAGTTCAGCTCTCCTACTACTCATGAAGATCAAGTATCCAGGCTGTTTTGGTTGTTTTTAGCGTTAGGTCCTCGTTTTAAGCAGGATGATAACGACCAGCTTACGGGCGTTGTGTCATGCAGGGATTTGGAGCAAACCACTTAAAGCCAGACTGTTGGATACGTGTTCGACTCACAGTCCTTCATTTCGGGTTCGATCCCCTGTGAGGGCTTGGAGAATGTGCACCGCTGAAGAATCATAACATGAAATGTGAAACTGCAGTGAAGTGATTCTATGTTTTTCAGTAGTGAGTTTTCAGTGAAACATGGAGTAAAAGGTGAGACCCTGGGGATTTTCAGTCAGAACAAATTTTCGATTTTCACATCTACTGCTGGTCCCGTTATGTATGCTATAAAGACACACTTTTGCCCTCATCACGTTTGTAAGTGACTGTACTAGTCTTCGACCAATAATGTTCAAAAGGTTAAGGCGAGTTCTTGTTTGAGCACACTGCTTCAAACACTATGGGTGATTTCCACGGCCTTTAAAACCTGCGTAATCTGAGTGTCCTTTTGTAGGTCACACTTTCGAAACACAAAAAGGAAAGCATAATAGTCCTTTTCTGAGAGTTCTGCCAATATTTTGTGGGCAACATTTGCACCTAAAACGAGCTTGTGTCCGTGCCTATATGTTATTTGCCCTCTGGTACTTAATGAAAAATGCATTATTGTGTCATCTGTGTGTGGCTCTTCGTCTCTTCTTAGATAGGTAGACAATCCCGACTGAGGACAATTGATGCGTCTGATCTTCCTTATAGAATATGGCAATAGGTCTATTGACGTAACCGTGAAGAACTGATTAAGAGTTTATTAAAAATGTGTAATAATAATGCAGGCTTCTTTGATTTAACATTGCAGTGAAGCGTCTTTCTTTAGTCTCTTGAATGGTTCATTCATCAGACTCTATGAACAGTCTGCTAACCGTCTGCAACGTACTGGCCGCTATCCCGTCATTATCAGTTATTCAACTGGTCATCTCATCTTGAACCAGACGCGGTGTGGGGCACCCTTAACTCCCAGGCATTTCATTTGTTTACTCCACGCATTACTGCAACAACTAAATGGTTCAAATATAAGTCGAAGTTTTCGTAGCTGAAAAAGTAAAGATAATATGACTGATAATGGATATTCTGATATTTAATCTACAAGGTAGTGATGAAAAGTAATTCAACCCGAAGATTTACCGGCCTCCTTGAGCGGCTTGGTCTATATTAGAGTTAATTAGTTTTCTTGTTCTTCAACGGTTAACTCACAGTGGACACCAGGACGGATGTTCTTTCAAGACAGGTTGAGGGAAAACTACCTATCACCACGAAAGCTTCATCATTTTGGAAGACTTTATGAACACAAGGAGCTATCATATTCTTCAGCTAGTTACTTGAATCCCATTTGGGGTATATTTGAGAGGTAATCTCTCCTTGGTGACAGATACCTGACCAGGAGTGACATACACTACTTGGTGCTTTGATCAATATCAAGTTGAACCACGCGAGTGGACGGCGTTCCAATTTTATATTAATTATTATTGGCAATAAAAATCACTTTCTGATTGCACTAGTCGTTCTTTTTCACCAGTTATTCTAAAAACTGTGGAGTTATACAGACGGTTTTGCTGTCTCGCATTCATATCTGGTCACCACCTGTCAATTCTCTCTTTGATAGCCTCTGACTGGCCATGACCACTTTCCAGAAATAATGTACATTCGTCGTACAGCAATATGAAGTGAGTGTAAAATTATTATTATTTTTATTATCACTATCAAGCCCAGTATTGTGTGATTCTTGAGAATAACATCATTTTCACAGAACGGGACATTCGTTTCACGTTCGTCGTTCTTAACGTTCCTACGCCGAAAAGAACCCCTTCTTTTACCAAATTTTCAACAGAAACTCACGTTTTTTAACAACTCACTCTATGATTCAAAAGGTTTTCAGAACGAGAACAGACCTGTCCCAGATTGTGTCAAAACGGTACAGTTGCCGAATAATTTGATTTTCATTCATTGATAAAGCAGGAATATCGCCATAGTCTTTTTTCTTATGATGAATGTTATGCCTCTTGGCAACTCAGTCAAAACGTCCAGCTTCAGAAAGGGAACAGTCCGTTCAAACCATTCAGACCAGCTGAGATGGATAATGAGTGTTGGAACAATTACACACAAACCCTCGACTTTCCATCCGTCTACTCAAGTTCTTCAACACTGCCTCACTCCTTTACTCACTGAGACAAGAAAATTGTTGTCAGTCACGAAATGCTCCGTTTTTCGTGTGTTTTACGCTGTTCAGTGCAACTTGGGTGTTACTTTTGCGCAGGTGACAGTATTTCATTGTTGAATTTGTCTTGTTTATCTTGATGCAAAGCATTTCCCATCCAGCTCAAGGTCAATCAGAAACGTGAAATCAATTACGAAAGTGTACCTCAGACTTTGTCATATCCGTGTGGGAACACTTGATTACGCTTACATCATGGGAGCTCACTGAATAAAAAATGGAATTTCACTTGGGACAAAAACTCAACCAGAAGCTGATTTACTACTGGAAGAATAATTTTGTACCGTGTAATTTGGAAATTTTATCAGAATTAAGTGCTTTTGGCAATCACTGCATATATTGTTTTGCTGCCTGTTATTTTCTCAATTTGATCTAATCGATAGTCACTCCACATTATGTTATCTCACACAAATGGGCTTCGCTTCCACGTTTGCTTTTACAAGATATTTTCCACTTACCAGCCTCCCAATGATTCGTCACCGGTGCGGAATTTGCAAGTCCCACACGCATTTCGAACACTGACTCTGTCCACAGATTAGCTAAAAATTGTACGAAAATATGTCCGTTGTCAAACAATTCTGAACACACAGAAATTAAGACAAAATCAATTCTACTCATACCGTTCACCTAGAGCTACTGGAAAGAAAATTACGTCAGATGTGGTACGAATATCAAAAATTTGTACACAGGTTCCCATGACTTTTGAAGCCATCGTGGTTTGACCCGGGAGCTGTGTGCTGAACTGTGTACACCAATCATCTGTGTATAACCGCGGTGGGTTTTGTCGGGAACTTATGGTTTAACAACTGAGTGAGTTTTATATGTAGTGTGTTCTCAAAAAGTATACAGTCTACTACGTTTTTCAATTACACCACAAATTACAACAGTTTGGGAAGAGAGCAGTTGCCAGTGAAAAGCTGCAAATGGTCATTGCTGCGCAGTAGCTTCAAGCCGATCCCCAAATGGGTTTCGTATATCAGAGCCTACGGCCCACAAGGATAGTAAGAAAAAAAACTTTCGAAATTTAGGATTCTTTGTCTGTTGAACAACTTTGTGTGAAACAGAGTTCGTCAAGTTTGTCCACGATGCCACTAACTTAGCAACAAAGCGAAATAACTTTGCATCAAAAATTCATGCATGCAATCAATGTCTTATTAGGGTGATGTTTGACAACATAAAATTACTGACACAATTCCACAAAAGTAAACCAAAAGTGATCAGTTTTATCATCATGTTGACATTTATACCTCCTGTGTACTTGATCCATATTTTTATAATGGATGATTTTTCAGGGAAAATTATTTCACTGGCACAGAACATGGTTAACATTTGTAAAAACTAAGTCCGTTATCGATCTCGACAAAACAATAGAATAAAAAGTGTACACAAGTATTCGTAAAATGATTTTCACCGTTGAACTGTCAAATTACTACAAAACAAATGTAACCATCCCGGTTTCCATTACTGTACTTAAGATCACGGTGGTCTCATCTGTGTAGAAACTATCTGAATGTAATCAAAGAAAGCTTGGAAGATTCTTGGTCAATAGATTTACTACTTAAAAGTAGTTAAAAGTGACTGTGAACGCACGACAGTCCTCAGAATTGCTCGATCACGATTCACGTAACAACCGTTCGTAGATATGCTCCCCGGGGGCATTTCTGACTGTAAGGAAGTACTTTATTCCCCTCCCAGATGGGAACAATCTCTCTGCAAGAAATAAATTTGCTCAATAAGAATATGTTCTTCACAGAAGATAGCCCACCAAGCAACAAACCACTCCAGAACCGAACAAGTAACACCTCTAATGGAATTTTACCCCCGAACAAGAAACTTCCCTCGGTAAAATATACCTGAGAATTTCTGTCTCCGAATAAAACCAGTTATGCACTTTTATCTAGGAAATTCATATCACTTAGAATCAATAGATCGCTGCATTTGGCGAGTTCTAATCATGTTGTTCACCTATCAAGGTGACACAAGCACTGATGAAACGAACGGTAATGAGCTGCCATAGTGAGTTATTTTTGTGCCAATTTTTGGTGAACTTTGGGATCGCACATCGCGAAATGATGAGTCGTGTAACATATTCGTTGTTGAAAAAGTATTCTTTTCCAAGCTTGCCAAACAGATGCCTTAAACAAGTAGGTTAGCCATGTGCCGGAATGAAAATGTAAAACATGGCCTGTCAATGACCAAAGAATTCTTCTATTGCTCAACAGATACAATGCGTATTCGGAACTATATATGAGCAACCTCACAACATTCTCCTTGTAACATTTAATCTCTATGTGAACACGACGTAACTTGATTCAATAGAAGACACAACATCTCAAAGGCTACGGTAAAAAGTAAAGTCGGTCCAACTGGATCCCAGTAACTGTAGTACGAGCCAACACATGGATGGAGAAGCTCGAATAAATAAAGTTCAGAATCGTATGATTTTGCGACTTCAAACGTCACAGGTCTTGAAAACATGGCAAATAATGCAGGGAGAATCATCCTCGGTAGGAACCTGTAGGTTCGTAAATACATTTTTTAGTTTGACAGAACCACAAAAGGCCGTGTACGATAAAAAAAAAACTGACGGGTGAGCTGGGTAAGCTCCACAGAGTCCTCTTCTTTCCCCTAGAGGGCTGGGTCAGAGTCATATTAAAAGGAGCACGATACGGAAGAGTTTATGGTTAATAGTCTTCGAAGTAGAATAAAATGCCTACCGTTCTTCCAAAATGAATCCAATTTTGGGGGATTTGAATCGGCTGAGTGTTTTGTGGTGAGACGTGAGTAGTTTTGATTATGGTGAGTACGATAATAATGGAGGTGAATAAGAATGTTCCGACGGTTTTGGCCTCGAATAAACAATTAGGGAATCATGAAACGAAAAGCCAGAGTTGTAATATAGCACGATTTATGTCCGGGACGATTTCGCCGCATCTCAACATTAGCCACTCAAAGATATGCATGTTATTAGAATCATGGTGTCCGATTCGACCAGTGATAAAGTACTTACCACAACGTTTGATAACACTAAAAGCGCAGTCAAAGAGTACTAGTAGAGGTTTCCAGGATAAATCAACAAGAACACAGACTAAAGTTTCAGTGAATAAATCACGAGAGACGTGCATTTGGCCGGAAGTATGCCGTGTTTCCATAGATCAAATCTAGTGCACGTGATGTATCAGTCGTGAAGAACAGTACGTAAGGTCTTTGTCAGCTGGGTGGGATCGATGAACCTATCACCTCGAAGCCACAAGATGGCGCAATAAACGAGTTCGAAAAGGGTACCGTGTGTGTCCTCTTCCATCTTATGGCTCTTCTGCGAAGCCGGCTGTGGTTAGCACGTAGGTCGAGGTGGTCAATCCATGACAAGACAGAAAGAGATAGAAGCCTTGATCAGTTGACTTTGCCACGTAGGTATTGTTAGACTTCCAGGTTGGGGTCTGCATGATCCGCTTATCAGATGGCTGAAGACATTAGGCGATATGACCAGGTGTCTGGGTCAGTGGCTTGGTTGCATTCGAACTCTCTCTCTCTCTTTGTCTTCGTTGTTCCCACCCCTTTCTCTTCTTATGGCTCCTTCGCTTTACGATTCTATTCCTTTTCTCTTGAATGGATGAGGCTAGAGGGTAGAAATCGAAATCAGAGCACAGAAGTGCAAGAACAATGGTTGGATGAGTTGAGCTAGACTGATCCTATTCCTAATACCGAGGAGGATAAGTCGAATTTTCTCAGTCCAGTTCACTGATGGAAGAGCCATGTTAGCGGTTTAAAGATGGTGACGAAAACTTTCAACCAAACCGTTGAATGCAGGACAACAGGCCATTATTTTCGTATGTTTGAGACTACCGATATAGGTTTAGATCCGTGGTGGGTACTCCGCAGGAGGCAACCCACACCTTTCCAAATATCTGGGCGACAGGTTCAGCGGACATGTCCTTGATGGAGTTGGCATGTGGCTAACTTGAGCAACAATCAGTACAAGTAAAGACGAATGAGAAACCTTTCAAAGGTGGCACAGGGCCAACCAAATCAATATGAACATGTTTTAAAAGACCGTCGGGTAACGTAAGTGAACTGGGTGGAGCTATTTTGTGATGCTGGACTTTGTGACGCTGATATGGAGTGCTGACAATGTTTTGTGCAGCTGTGAATATTCTTGAGCTTACTGGGCCAAACAAAAAGTAGAGCTACCAACTTCACAGTCCAGCAAATACAGCGGTGGGGCAGAAAGATGGACAGATTCAACAATTGCCCTCAGAAAATTAGGAAGAAAAAGAGGTCGGAATTTGCTTGAATAAAAGTCGCAAATGACTACCAAAATGTTTTCACCTCGGTAATTCTTTGCCTGAGTATTCTATGGGTTCTAAGTTTGCCAAGTCGGATAGCTTTGAGAAAGAATATTGGAAGTGTGTACACACGACAGAACTATCAGGACCGTGTATGTGAGAAAAGGAAAGAATGCGCAAAACAAAAGTACGAAACATTCCGAGTGACACAAATTAGTAAAATCTAGAGGGGGAATATTTGAATTGATTCATGATTGAAATAAGTAGACTGATAGAGTTTCCCTCAAAAATCATCAACCTTTCATTCTGAGTCAGCGCAAAATAGCTTGCAATGAAAATAGCACCGAAAATACCATCACCCTTTGGTGTGAAAGCATAGTAATAAATTCTTCAGATTACCTACGCAAAGTGAATGCCAAGTCCCCGAATCAAAATTTCGTGGCAAAAATAAATCACCTACTGGGGGATTTGAACAACAACAACAACAACAACAAAAACAGAGAACCTAATCAAAAGGAATATAACTGTGTTCAAGCTGTCTAGGCTCGAAGATGACTCACACGATACGGTCGCGATCCAGTGGTTACGAATCATTCGAGAATAATGTGTTGGATAATTGTGGCATTGACAGTAATTGTTTTTCTTCAAGTTCCATGATATAGACTCTCTCAAATCCAATCACTATTCAATTTTTATTGTTTCATTGTTCGTTGTTAATCCTAGAATGACGTCGACGACCGAAATAAGATTTGATTGCAAATTAGAAGTCATTTTCAATGTAGTTGTGAACTTTTGATGTTTGGTTTACGCGAACTTCATCTTAGCTGCATGTGTTTCATTGTGTTCCATTGTGTCATCATTGCCCGAGTGAGTTGGTGTTTTGAACGAGCGAGTGATGTTTTAGCTTCCGTTGATGATTCGAACAGGTTCTCCAGTGCTGGGCGTCGTGATTTTCGCAAATGTTTCGACATGAATCTGAGTTGGAACATTCAATAGCCGTGTGATGATCTTCGTTCCTTTAGTGTTTGTTTTTGATTGGGTTCGATTGATCGAATGTGTTAAGTCAAAAACATTTGCAAGGCCACATGTTGAAAATGGCCATTAGACTAAAATTTCAGTTTGAGTGGGTATTTCTAAATTTGACAGATCGACCTATCCACTGCTTTGCGGTTCACTTTAAGTTTTAACCACATAGTGTTCGAAACATTCCAAAAGATCAGTTTCCATTGGGCAAATGATATGTTTTCAAATTTTATCATCTCAAGAATTTGCATAGTGTGACGAATGAGTTAAAAATACCACTGCAGATTCGCTTGTTTACAAATATGCTCCAGCCTCAAATTTACTGAAGTGAGAAGTTCATCGTTAATCTGATGCTTTTAATGTTCCCAGTTTTCTAATACGGTAATTCGCTTTCCTTAAAATAGCAAGAATAATTCACCGAGCTTTCCTTCTTATATGTCCATACCGAAAGCAGTAA
The DNA here is from genome assembly GCA_948099385.1 of Fasciola hepatica. Lineage (NCBI taxonomy): Eukaryota > Metazoa > Platyhelminthes > Trematoda > Plagiorchiida > Fasciolidae > Fasciola > Fasciola hepatica. Next base: position 5,832,021 of record CANUEZ040000179.1, read on the forward strand.
ATTTATGTTATCATCGTATCAATGATAGTCAAACTTAGGCATGGCAAGGCACAATTTGAAAGAAGCCGTTGCTTTTATGTCACTGCTTATGATTCACACGGGACTGGTAACATGGCGAAAGGGGTAGCAAAAAAGTACTCTGGGCAAAGGAAAAATTATCGGAATTTGCCTCTCTAATTATCTTTGCAGCATTGGAAACGAAATGCGTATACGCTCCATTTTTTTCCCAAATCCGGCCTGCAAACTGGTGGTAGAAGGCAATCTTCTATGATTTTGCGGATTGTGACAACTGATTTATTGAAAACTCATAAGTCTATAGGTGGTTTTAGTCCTAAGTTGGCCACTTCTGCTGGTTTTTCAGGGAGTCTTCTGGGCCATGGAGATGATCCTCCCATTGTACAAATGGGCAATTTTGAACAGGTAACAGATGCCTAAATGATTAAATATATATTTACTCCAAACTCCCCATAGAAACCACTAAAATAGCATACTACTGCTTTTTCCTTGCTAGGTTTTCATACACACCGGTTGGGCTGGCTGTGGTGGAGTGTTCGTCAGAATGTCTCAGTGTGCCACGCACTTTAAAACTAGGCTATTTTGGGCTGGCTTCCATCGGCTATTTAAGCGTCAGCTTAACAAAACGCGCTTTAATTACTGTCTTTCGAACGGTAACAGTAATTTGCCCGCTCACCGAGCAGCCCAACTGCATGTGTTTCATTGTGTTCTATTGTGTCACCATTACCCGTGTGAGTCGGTGTTTTGAATGAGCGAGTGATGTTTCAGCTTCTGTTGATGGGAAGACCACTGACAAAGGTGCAACCTTTGCCAGTTCTCCGCATTTCACGGTCCACCACTGCTCGCAGTCAGTTCTAAAACCCTTAGTTAGTTGACTGGGCAGGGGTTTGCTCATCTCCTCGAATGGGATATCCGGAAAGTCATGTCTACCGTAGCTAAACAGAGCAACTGACGTCGAAGATATCTACGGTTTGTGAGACCTACTTTGATTAGCTTTGGAATTAGCCTACAGGATCTCCTTGATTTGTTGCCAAAGTTCACATGGGTCCTGGGCATCCTGCTGCATGGGTACTGACATAACAAGCTTTGTCTGGAAAGTGGACCCTTGGTTAATGTCCAGAAGAAACTGTGAGGGACAAATAATTTTACTGTTGGAGCGAACAGATCCACGCCAGCGGTGGCAAATAACAATACGGTCAGTCTGAATCCAGAGCTGTGAAGGAGTAGAAGGACGCCAAGTGAGTCAGTGCAGCTTCTTATGGCAAACATAAGTAGTCCTCAGAAAAGTCCTGTTGTCAGCGCACAGCTGGATGAAACGACCACCGTTTCCAGTAAAATCGTCTGGGATAGAAAATCGGATTTTAAAATCGCCAGCAATCACCTCGACTTCCGTTTAATGCAAACATTGAAACATTTGAGATAATTTCAGGTGAAAAGCATCCCTGGAATCAGAGAAACTGCAATCAGTGGTCGCATATACAGGCACGACGAACAAGTTTCGATACCTGTCTGTCGCTGTCGGCACTTGCAGCTGGCTTCTTTCACCGTCGAGAGGAACCCGGTCCATTCAGTGGAAGTTTTCTGAACAGTGGCTTCCTTTTGTTAGTGTTTACATACTGGAGTGTTTTCTGGACCATAGTGACTAGAACCAAATGTTGCTCATCAACTGGTTCAAGAAGACTTGCATCTACCCACTGACCTCTTAGGCATGATTGCATTTGCGGTTTACGAACGCGATCCCGCTTGGCTCTTTGAGTCACAGAGCCACACAGGTAATCTCACCATTTCAGACTGCAGTCCCGTCATGACGGTGTCACGGCCGATTGAGAAGCCTTCCCGCACGCATACCAACAAATTTTGGCCCAGCTCCAAAGCGCCGTCTGCCTGGCATATGGGAACAGATTTCGCGAATTCGGACAAGTCCAGACCCATCATGAAAGCTGATGCATGATTAATCAACCTAGTCGGCTCCATAACAGCTCCGCCCAATTAGAGAAATGACTGAATGTTTGGGACGATTTCTATTTGCAGTTCAAAAACCGCCTCTTTTAGGCCTCTGTATACTTTCCTACACGGCCTTGGTATGTATTGATTTATCTTTCATAAGGCTCACTCGGTGGAATTCGCAAAGCCAAGATTGCGTACAACACCGTCAGTGAACAGTAACACATATAATACACTGATTATAGCAATGAATATGCTGCTGATCGTACGGCGATAACTCAACTAGTAGAGCATCTGCCCGTCAAGCTGAAGACCGCCAGTTAGATTCCGGCCCGTGGCTCTGAACTTCTGAGCGCGAAAGATGCTAGCGGATTTTCCGTTATCTGTGATTCAGACTGTTTGTGCCATTATTACGTTCTATGAATATTGGAAAATTTGACCTGTTTACTTTATCACTGCTTCTTCTAGTGTTACAGCTGGCTTTGTGTTTTTATTTGCTCCATAATTATCGTTTCGGAGGCAGTTATTACTCGCTGTTTATTCTGACGTCCAAAACGGACCACGGTAAAGTGCAATATTTTGTCCTAGGAGGAAGAATATTCCAAATTTACTTGTTTTTCTTTTCAGGCTTGCATCCATAACCGATAAATCTCACTATCGCAACCTTTTGATTTGGTAAATCGACTGTTAGCTTAATGAATGGATATGCGACTTTGTCCCCAGAAATAATTTACAGTCGATTTTATTAAATTCGAATTAAGGTGGTTCAGTGAAGTCGGAGTTCAAAAGCCTGAGGACCGGCAGAAATTCCAGGCTATTTAAAACAACTAAACTCGTTTTTACAGTTTACACGGTACTTCCGACGGCTAAATCCTTACCACGTTTTGCCGAGGTTCCAGATTTTATCGGACTAGTAGTTGGTTTGATGAACTTAAGTGGTCCGATTCCAAGCTCAACAGTTTCGGCTGGGTATTCCTCACAGATTCTCTTTGAAAACATTCAAAAACATTCTTTATATTTTCTCCAGCTTTTACACAACAATATACAATATTCCTGTAAGAGGGCCGTGGTCGATGAAACTCTGCCATAAACTGCAGTGATTGGGGCTAGAGGAAATCGAATCCGGGTCGTAAAAGTCCAATTTCCAAGAGGATGACCATTTGATCACTGCCAGTCAGTCACTCGCTCCATTTATGGCGTCGTTATAAAAATGTGGCCAAGCATCATGTAATTTCCTCCAGTAGTACACAGTTAAGCTCCGTGCGTACCGAGGGCACTTCCGTACTTCAAATAATCTTTAGAGGTTTTCGAATTGCTATTCTATCCTCGCTTATTTTCCAGGTTATGATAACTTAGATCCCCATTTCACCTAGTCCTACTGATTACAAATACGCGAATGCAGTTTTTGAGTGTTCATACAAGAAAAATCAAAGAATGAACGTTCCTCAAAACAGTTTGACCGAACTTCGTAACTCGTCCCCGTCTCAGTATCTCCCACTTAGCGTTCTGAGATACATTCATTTGCCTTACCGGACTATCTCTAATAAGCTTATACACATTTCCGTTAAAACCTATGCACTTCCAAAGTTCAATTCCTTCGATGCTCGTTCTGACTTGCTGGCTATACTGAACTTAGTATTTGACATTAGTTATCGATGTTCGAAAAATTTCTGTCTATCTTACAGACTCCAAACAGCCAACGGTAATCTTGTGCTATGGTTCCTGACCTTATCGTTCTCATTCAAAGGCCTGGCTGTTCTCCTGCAGTCCTTACTAGTTTAGAAAACAATACTTCAGAGTTTTCTCAAAGTCTCTTATTTTGTTTTCATGTAGAAGTAGAGTTAAGAGAGACCTATCTGGTGGCCTTATCATTTGCAAGTATTTTACAGCTCTCGTCAAATCTGACATCTTCCCACCATGGCCAGTAACCTCTCCCAATTAGGAGACTGTAATTGGCCGCTACCCCCTTCCTGAAATACTGTACCATAAGTTTATATTTAAAAGGTAGTAAATGAAATAATAAAGTAACATATATCAGAAAGCACATTTGCAGTTTTCTCATCCAAAATTCCAGAGCCGCTAGCCGAAATAGAGCCGATGACCATCTGCTCACCGAACTCTACCAGCTGATCTATCACAGTGCTGCTAATCGACAAGTGACTGATGCACAAACCAATATTTTAGAGATACGCGGCAAATGTTCTGGCTTTAATCACTGGGCTAGCCTGGTCGGTCACTTCTTCATGGGATGATCAGCATACGGCTAAACACGACCGCCGGTTCATTCCGGCTGGTGGAGTTGAACATCTCGATACAAAGTGCAAGAGACTTCCCGTAACCTGTAATTCAGGCTCCTCATGCCAGCAATACACTCAAATAAAGAAAGGCTGCTTACTATCTGGGAGCAATCACAGATCCCACTCCACTTTCACCAAAGTCGTCTCACACTCTCCCACGGTTTCAAACTTCATAATTGTCTGCTTTAACATTTCTTTGCAGGGAAGTGATTTTCAACAAGAGAATTCTTCAATATAAAGAAGCAGGAAGTTCTAAGTTGGTGGACTGGAATATTTCCGGTTCACAGGAGACATCATTTTTAACTTGTCTTCTTTATTGTCCATGACTTTTCATTCAAAGTCAAAGTACGATTGTCGTCGTATCAAAACTCATTCACTCGATACATGGCTTCTAACACCATTTTGAACTTTGATAGTGAGCTAACCTATTGCACCTGTAGCCGGTCTTTTTAGGTTTGCTTGTAACGGAAAGTATTTCTTCTAGTTGGACTCATCGGTGTGCGGGCGAATTACTGTAATTAAAGCGCGTTTTGTTAAGCTGACGCTTAAATAGCCGATGGAAGCCAGCCCAAAATAGCCTAGTTTTAAAGTGCGTGGCACACTGAGACATTCTGACGAACACTCCACCACAGCCAGCCCAACCGGTGTGTATGAAAACCTAGCAAGGAAGAAGCAGTAGTATGCTATTTTAGTGGTTTCTATGGGGAGTTTGGAGTAAATATATATTTAATCATTTAGGCATCTGTTACCTGTTCAAAATTGCCCATTTGTACAATGGGAGGATCATCTCCATGGCCCAGAAGACTCCCTGAAAAACCAGCAGAAGTGGCCAACTTAGGACTAAAACCACCTATAGACTTATGAGTTTTCAATAAATCAGTTGTCACAATCCGCAAAATCATAGAAGATTGCCTTCTACCACCAGTTTGCAGGCCGGATTTGGGAAAAAAACGGAGCGTATACGCATTTCGTTTCCAATGCTGCAAAGATAATTAGAGAGGCAAATTCCGATAATTTTTCCTTTGCCCAGAGTACTTTTTTGCTACCCCTTTCGCCATGTTACCAGTCCCGTGTGAATCATAAGCAGTGACATAAAAGCAACGGCTTCTTTCAAATTGTGCCTTGCCATGCCTAAGTTTGACTATCATTGATACGATGATAACATAAATTTACTGCTTTCGGTATGGACATATAAGAAGGAAAGCTCGGTGAATTATTCTTGCTATTTTAAGGAAAGCGAATTACCGTATTAGAAAACTGGGAACATTAAAAGCATCAGATTAACGATGAACTTCTCACTTCAGTAAATTTGAGGCTGGAGCATATTTGTAAACAAGCGAATCTGCAGTGGTATTTTTAACTCATTCGTCACACTATGCAAATTCTTGAGATGATAAAATTTGAAAACATATCATTTGCCCAATGGAAACTGATCTTTTGGAATGTTTCGAACACTATGTGGTTAAAACTTAAAGTGAACCGCAAAGCAGTGGATAGGTCGATCTGTCAAATTTAGAAATACCCACTCAAACTGAAATTTTAGTCTAATGGCCATTTTCAACATGTGGCCTTGCAAATGTTTTTGACTTAACACATTCGATCAATCGAACCCAATCAAAAACAAACACTAAAGGAACGAAGATCATCACACGGCTATTGAATGTTCCAACTCAGATTCATGTCGAAACATTTGCGAAAATCACGACGCCCAGCACTGGAGAACCTGTTCGAATCATCAACGGAAGCTAAAACATCACTCGCTCGTTCAAAACACCAACTCACTCGGGCAATGATGACACAATGGAACACAATGAAACACATGCAGCTAAGATGAAGTTCGCGTAAACCAAACATCAAAAGTTCACAACTACATTGAAAATGACTTCTAATTTGCAATCAAATCTTATTTCGGTCGTCGACGTCATTCTAGGATTAACAACGAACAATGAAACAATAAAAATTGAATAGTGATTGGATTTGAGAGAGTCTATATCATGGAACTTGAAGAAAAACAATTACTGTCAATGCCACAATTATCCAACACATTATTCTCGAATGATTCGTAACCACTGGATCGCGACCGTATCGTGTGAGTCATCTTCGAGCCTAGACAGCTTGAACACAGTTATATTCCTTTTGATTAGGTTCTCTGTTTTTGTTGTTGTTGTTGTTGTTGTTCAAATCCCCCAGTAGGTGATTTATTTTTGCCACGAAATTTTGATTCGGGGGCTTGGCATTCACTTTGCGTAGGTAATCTGAAGAATTTATTACTATGCTTTCACACCAAAGGGTGATGGTATTTTTGGTGCTATTTTCATTTCAAGAACTCGTTTGCTGATTTCCCTGGTGTAATTTGACAGCCGAAATTTACGAACGTCAGTTTCGAATTGGTCTGTCAGGTACAAAAATTGCATCTTGCTGATGCCCATAACATTTTCAACATTAGACAAAAAGGTGATTCCCGCTTGTTTTTCCATTTTTGAACAGCGAGCACGGTGCAAAATTTTCTTGACTCTCCACTAAGTGCTTTTTTCCCACTCAAAGATAAAGCTGAAATTGTAAGAGCACAAGAATTCGTCATAGTCACCCAATGAAAGACATTGTCCAGATTTAACACGAAATGCTATTTTAGGGTCGTAAATATGTTGGCTGTATCAAACTGTTCAGTACGTTGGTCTTTTATTCATTGCGTGAGAGTTTTCCACAAAGACCCGCCACATCATCAGGAAGAACTGATAATACTGACCTTGATAAAAACGATCAGTAGTAGGGAAGATTCTAGCGAATAGCGGAGTATCATCCATCACCCTCGTCGTATCCGGTTTCAGCGGTCAATACCTTCTACACGAACAGTTGGTCAATAACTCTTTCATGCACGCAAATCAGCCTGTTGATAGTTCTTCAGGATTCAGTCCCTGCACTGTTTGTTAGCTAACCGATCCTGCTGCATATCGATTGACCTTGCCCGACTTAAGACGAATGTACGTTAGTGCCTGCGTGTAACTCAGCTTAGTGGCTTTACTTAGACATTTCTCTGCTTGCTCGCTAGTTGCTCATCCTCTACGGCCGTCTTTTCTGTGTACGTCCATAGAAATAAATGGATTGCAGTCACCCCTTGCTCTACTACTAAATACAAACACAACAACCCTGACTTGAGATAACTATAGTTATCCTATATCCCGTGACGTACTCAGCTTTCGTCCCATACCATTTAAAAATTGCACGGTCCAGCTGACCATTTTTTCCATCGTCTTGCGAGACGAGGGTTTAAAGGTTAAAGTTGTCCATCTTCGTAAGGCAACCAGTTTTGTGGGAGACTAGATTTGAGAAAAACTGTGCAATACAATATTCTTCACCAAAAAGCTCTTGTACATACACTCCAGAAAAGTTTTAGCGCTGTTTAGAAGTGCCACTTAAACTCTAGTAAGGCGAACTTATCGAAAATTCGAACATATGGTATTGATCTGGTAGGAATTTATCCGCACTCTTTTGGAATGCAGTCTGATAGGGATACAATTCCCTTATCATTTGGGGACTTGTGTGGTCAAGGAGGCCGAAAAATAATAGTCTTGGATCATGGGCACCATGAATCAGACCAGAAAACGCGCTGTATATAGCCACTCCACAATCCGAACCGCATGTGATGTGCATTCAGTACGAATGTCATTTTGTACATCAGTTATGATTAAAAATAAATTCCGCTGATCAACCGTGAATTGTGGTTCCCTTGATGGTCGATTTGTATGCACCGTGGCCTACGTGGCCACACCAGCTCGCATGCCATAACTGAATGGAATCTCCGTTCTCAACACATTTGGACCAGGGGCTGTCGATTTGTCAAAGTCCGTGGTTTGCATTAGACAAACGGCCAAACAATACTAGATTCATTCTGATACATACGCAATACTCAGTGCCGCATCGATTGAAAAAGCGTTGCATCAGCCAGTCTGTTTATATGATCTATAGTGTGACAGAAGTTTTACATAACTGTGTGCGGAGGGAAACGTTAATTTGTGTAGTGCGGAGCAGGTGGTGATCCGGTTACTTAGAGCTTTTGATAACCACCTCGGGGATTGTAGTCTCGAACTCCCGCCAACCCCGGTCACTTTGGTAGTAGACAGTGATTCCTAATGTCGTGGGACTCGTTCCCACTCCTGACCTGTGGGGATCTACGTGGTTACCCACTCCATGTCTGATGGCTGGTTATACCTAATCGTGCAGTGAGCCTTTTTGGATCTCGTTCACAAACATATAAATAGAAAAATTTAATTCTGGACATTCACGCAACAATTTTTCGCGTTCAAAGTAGCATCAAATAAACGCGCCCCGATCATACAATAGCTCACAAAAAGGGCTAATTTAAACTGGCAAGTGATAGCTGCTTGAGAATAAAACGTTTCAAAAATCACTGACTCTAACAACAGTTGAGTGAGCCGACGAGAAAATATGAAAAATTCGGCTAGAAATCCGTAGACCAATACATTTATGGTAGTTCCCATGAGCCAATGAGCAGTTTCTGGCTGAACACGGGAACAAAAAGAAATAGGGAGGACCATTCGAAATTTCATTGGGGACCATCTCGGTAATTCTGGACAATCAGTGAATGTCGATGCATCCGAATTATCTACCGAGCCCCGATCGATGTTTCGTACCAGAGCAGGAAGGTCAAACTGTGAACAGTTAATGTAGTGGCCGAACACTTCTATAAACCAGATCCAGGCATAAATAACATCGTCTTCTATACGACCTCGGAATTTCACGATGTCAACGTAGGATTTCATGAAAAACCGAACAATTTTGCAATTGCTGGTAGCAAACATTTGTGATACAATTGGCTGAGTGTACTTTTATAAACATTAATTGTTCAGTCCCCTGTAATTATTTTGAATCTAATTTGCGTAATTGTCTGAGCTAATCCACAAGCATTCAGGAACTGCAGAGGCTTTATGGCGAACCCTTGAAAATAATTCTTTGCTTCATTGGGTTTCTACTTTAAACACCGTCCAAATCAATTAAAATGTCCATCACAGTGGCTTTGTGGTTTAAATTTTTCCGCTTGCGGTAATTCTGGAGACATTAAATATCATCACAAAGGCCTATTTTACGTTAAAACTAAAGCTGCAACCAGAATCTATTTGAAAATAGGGCACATACAAGCTGTCAACCAGACACTCCTAATTATTTTGTCAGACTTTGTCACTCTTGTATTTCCATCAAAATTCACGCACCAGGCTTTCATGGTGCATTCGCCTACCTTCGTACACTAATCGATCTCCCTCTACTGAGTTTGTATTTCTAGGTGCGTATGAGCCGTGAGTGGTCCCATCATTCAGAATAGCACCCTTTCAGAATAGTCCAATGAGACCAACTCCACTACCATTAACTCGGTTTGTCTACAATGCAAATACCGATAAGAGGCTGGAAGGGATTCTATTTGGATTCCAGAAAAATTAACTAGAGTAATTTCATTTTCATGAATATTGCACCACTCATCAAACCGAACCACAAACCTTGACAAATCCCCTGTTAGAACGGAATTACGACGAACTTCGAATGTTCTGCAGGATTTTATATGCTGCTCCAAAATGTCATTTAGCATCTTACTACTGACTGTTGTTTGGTAAGCAAATCACTCTACGCGGTTTTACTTGCGGAGAAAACGAAGCGTTCACAAGTGATTCGCCTTGAAGACCTATATAATCGACTGACACGAAGGCAAGCCAGTAAAAGCCTACCTGAAGCGGACCATCAGACACACGCAATCATCGAGACAATCCAACTAGCCGTACTGAAAGTCCCACATTTTTATAGCAGGTCGATCAATAATTTCTTTATGGTTGTCGTGGTGGCCTGATCTCATTGTGGTACACAATCAGGACTATATAATTTTTTCCTTGTTGAACGGTGTTTACATTTTAGAGTATATTTTCTGCCGAAGGTGGGTACTCGTCTGTTCAGCGGACAATGGAACCGACAAAACCCCATCAAACAACGTGGAGTATGCCTTCGTCTACTTTCATTTATTCGGGTTTTCTATTCGACCGTCGTGGGGTCGTTATTTAATTGTTGTCTACTTTTGGGGTCATATAAGTTACGAGTAAAAGAAAACAACAGAAATGATACCTAATTAATTTTCATAATAAAGTCTCCTGTCCAGTGACCTGGTTTTATTACAGTTGGTTCACCTGAATTGGTGGCATCGTATTAACCATATATTTATGCGAAATTTATTGTTTGTTGATCATAATACTTAGAGCAAGATATCCAAGAGCACTTTATGCTACTTTGCTTGAGTATCGTCATCCTTTTGGATCCTGCATTGTGAACTGCAGTCTTCAAGGATAGAGATGAACAAGGGTATTGCCTCAAGTCTTATTGTGGCAATAAGTCGGTGTAGCTTTGGCCGCATGCTTTCCAGCGGCAGATGATATTGGTACTATTCTCTTTGTAACTGAACCGATGTTCAGTGAATGAGTGATTCGTAGAGCACGAACCCGAAGCCCAAATTGAATAAGGCGGGTTCGTGATCAGAGTGTATTTTAGGGAACAATCGTTACAGCCACAAAAAAACACCCTAATTTTGTGGGGCAATTCAATTACAGGGGTCCGGGAATAGACCTCAAGTCGTCCGAAGGGTCTGGCGAGGAATGTATGCCCAGTGATACGCGACCGAGTCATCAGAATAGGGTGAAATTCATCTTTTAAAGCAAGAACAATCGACCGGTTAGAGAAAGACTGGAGAGTGTACATGGGACGGATGGACGGAGATTTGACCATGAAATTAGTTCAGACAAGGACCAAGAGGATTGCACACACGCGTGACCTAGATCCCTACGTAGACGTGGCGTGATCTTTAGCATGGGAAGAAAGTACAAAGGTCACTCGTGCGGTGCGGGTGATAAGGCCGACAAGGAACGGAGGAAAACACGACACAAAAGGTCGGGTACATATGGCGCACAAAACTTGAAGGTTGTAGGCCCCTGGATTGACCGCAATGGAAAATCGGTTTACTGTAAAAGTACACTCATAGGGAAAAAGGTAGGTGAACGGAGGCAAGGTAACCGGGTTCAACATGTGAAAAGAAAGGGAAGACTTGTGGGTCGAAAATGGTTGGAAAGGGCCAAGTAACACGCTAATTAAAGTCACGGGAGTGAGAAAAGGAAATAGCTTGGGAATTTCACAAAATGAACCGAATTAACGTTACACTGTTCAAGGTGCTCTTTATTTAATAACGCATAAGAGGGTTTTAATTGGCTTGTGGTCTACTGGGATCTCACTTTGCGAGACAGAGCACCATTGTCGACCACTTGTGTTTACTTTTTTTCAACTGGTATCGAAACAACGGTGTATAAACCAGCATTTGCTTTTGAGAGTTTATTAAAAGAAAGCGAGTTTTATTACTTTGCACTTCAAAAGAGACCATTTATTGAATTCAGTATATCAAAATCTAAAATCAGCTCTAAGGATCATATGCACAGCTAAACCAGTTTTATTGAACCAATGTCTCACTTATTACCTACCAGTGTATACTTTGGCAGGACGGATGGTTGCGTTCAGCGTTCAGTGAAGCGATTTGTATCGTGGTGCAACAGCCAGATCTCTGTGCACAAGAACGATTGACCCAAAATGTTTGCTTACCTTGGAACTGACCTAAGAGACCTCATTCTCCAAGACACACGCACTTCAGGAACTTTCGAACCTGCCAGCTTTACCATCACAACCACGTATTACGAATTATTCGTATCATAAATACGGACTAGCGGTGCTCCGAATCACAAAATCCAGTAATCAGTACTTCTACGCACAAACCACGGAACTCAACCAAGAAGACGAGGAAGTCAAATGGTACTTGTCAAAGTGTGTGTATTAACAACAGGACGCACGTAATTACAAGAACACGCATGAGGGGAATAAACAATGAGAAACTAATTGGGTGAAATGGATCGTATTCCCGTGTGGTGTGTGCTGGTGTGTATGACAGTTTGTCAATGAACACGAAGAACGGTGAATCAGCCAAAGCAAAACAACTGGCTGGGAATCGAGAGTTGTGAGCCACGGCATACCCAGCCGTAACTGTACAGATAATTGAAAAATTGTACACTGACGTGTTTTATGTTCGCGGTTGACAAGAATACACAAATGTTTGCATCTCGTGACCTTTATCTTCTTTCAGTACTCTTCAATTAGACTAGATTGCATTGAAGACTCCAGAAAGTTAACGAACTCACATTTCAGCCATAAAGAGGGAAACTGATTATTGTCACTTTGAAGTAAGCATAGGGTTAAATATCGCACAAAAACACTGGTTCAACCAACGGGGTTCATGCGGAGTTTCCTGTGACTTTAACCTTGCCATCTAGAACACGTGTTGAACAAGGCACTACAGAGTTTCGATAGATATTTATAGAGGAAGGGAATATATAAAGAGGGATGCGGAAAGTATGCAGTTAAGTCATGGTACAGGGGATGAGTACGGTCCGCAAGAATCATCTCGGCGTATTTTTCACACGCTATAATGTGCAAATCGCCAATTGAAATCAAATAAACACTACAAATAATGGCCTAATGGCGGTGCAAGGTGATAAAAGCTTTCTTGAGTAGACCTGAAAAGATTACGGGGAGAGCAGTAGAGTAAGATGAGGAGAATATATTGATTGATAAAGGAAAAAATGGCAGCTTGTGTTGTACCAAACTGTTTTAGCTTACGAATTGGAAGAGACAGTCTACATTGTTTTCAACACAATCAAGAATATGAGAGGACCACTGTACACTGGTGCTGGTTGTACCTCGTAAGTATTTGGCCAAGTCAGCCCTGGAAACGGGAACATTATTGATGACTGATTGTTCATTGAGCTACGAAGAACGAGAAAAGGAGAAAGTACGCTCAAAGCATTTGGGAGTGTTGAGATGTGGTCGAGAACGGGACAAAAAGTTCCGAATAATGTACAAGCTCTCGGAAAAGAGTTAAAGTGTGGTTGTCTGGAGATAGATTGACAGGGCACCATCTCATCGGCATATCTGAAAGTCATGCAGGTGATGCAGTGACCAAGTCGTTGATATATGTGGCGAAGCGACAGAGGGAGAGAACAACATTCTGAAGAACACCAGAGTTGTCAGTTAAAGAACATGAAAGTTTGCCCCAACAATGGTACTTTGAGTTCTATTGGAAAAGTAGTCTTTCAACCACGAAAGCGAAGAATTTGGATACAAAAAGGCCCTATCTTTGAAAGAAATAAAGAGCGGGGAATCGAATTAAATGAGGAGGAATAGTCGACGAAAATGCATACAACAAATACAATACGTATATCATGGAACTATTTAGGTTCTTTAAAATGATGGCTCGACTTTGGTTTTCTTATTGCTGGTAAAGTATCATTCGATTCGTGACTGTAGTTTTCGACCGCTTCCGAACGCCATTCTGCCTCTGCAGCCCTGCGTGCTAAACCGGGTTCTGTGCCAGAGAAGTTGTGCAGGTGGTGCAGTGGTCAAGTCGCTAATATATGTGGTGAAGAGAAAGGGGGAATAACGGCACCCTGAAGAACACCTGAGTTGCTAATCAAAAAACTCGATAAATTTGTACCAACTCTAGTACGTTGAGTTCTGTTGGAAAAGTAGTTCTTCAACCACGAGAGTAGAGAAATGGGACACTCAAAGAACTCTAACTTTTGAAGAAGTAGAGAACGGCGAACCGAATCGAATGCGGAAGATTAGTCGAGGAAAATACATCGGACGGAATTCACCGAACGATTTAGGTTGTTTGAAATAAGATGGCAAACTGAAGCAACTGTATCTGGAGTGCATCTGATGGGTTTGTACGCGAACTGATGAGGGTCATTTGGAACAGCAAGAGAGGAACGCAATCGAATTAGGATAGTACGCTCGGTCAACTTGAACGCAGGAGGACTGATGGCGATGGGACGAAAGCGTTTCGACAAAATGTCGGATTTGGAGTGTTTGGGAATAGGCACTACTGTCACGGGTTTCCAGGAGGCAGGAATGGCACCAGCATCAACATTTTTATTGATCGGGCAAGTCATAATTCCGGGTAGCTGACGTGCTTCAAATTTAAGAACTGCTGAAGGTAATCCGTCAGGACCCACAGCATAAGCCGTTTTTGAGGTTTGAAGAAGCTTGAAGACTTCTGAGGAAAATGGCTCTGTATCTGAGGAAACAGAAGGAAAATAAGATGGCAGGGTATCTGATGAAGGATGAATAAACGTGGTGTTCAGGCTGTCGTCGTCTGTGCAGTAGTTTTTTGATCGGGCTCGTTGTCCACATAGAAGCCGGATTCCTTGCTAGAGAAGTTTGCTATTGATAGTTCAAAAGAACTGGTGGGCAAACGTCTTGTTCAGCCGTCGAATCTCTTGCTTGATCAGGATGGAGTGTCGTTTCACCGAAGCCTAGTCGTGTAGTTTATAGGCACGTTCTTTTTGCCTTCTCAGAGATTTCAGTAATGGAGAGGCTGTTCTGCCGTTTTTAAAATATGCAGTCTCCACGGGACAACACAAATCAAATACGTCACTCAGTGTCTTCGTAAATAGGTCTAGCGGGCAAAGAGAGCAGTCGAAGGAAAACCACGAAGTAACAATGGAAGGGGATCTCTGAAGAAGAGTAATGTTGGTGGGTGACAGATTTCTAGAGGTTATCTTTAGTTGTTTTGTTCTTACGAGGGAACGGTGCACTGAATGTGAATAAACTTTAGGTCTGATGATAATGAGGGTGTGATCACTCGTTGGAACAGGAGCTTTCAGTTGTAAGTGAAAAAGATCGGAACGGTTTGTGATAATTCTGTCTAAAACAGCGTTCCCTCTATTTGGGATAAGACAGAGGTCACTTAAACCAGAAGCAAGTAAGGGATACGTAGGCGCATGATGAAAATCACCAACAACAAAGCATAACCAGTCAGATAGTAATGGAAATGGAAAGGGTATACAAGCGCCAAAGAACAGGTTGATGTCTCTCTGGGAGCGAAACGGAGCTATGTACGGATTACTGACCACATTTCCTCGAAAAGGTGAGAATTAGAGGTGATATTTAACAACCACCCAGTCAACACCGTTATCAAGCCACTTGGAATTGATATAAATAACCGCACTGTCACTTGTCCTCTTCTTGCACTATTTTCTGTTATGACGAAAACGCCTGAAGTTCTCAAGGAGAACAAGCTCGTCTTCAATATTAACACCCTTGGATGCAGGTCGTGGCTAGAAAAGACATCTGTCCAAAAAGAAACCGAATATTAGTGCTGATCAATGCAGAACTGTCATCTTCCTTGCGGTTGTGCGACTAAGGGCCAACCGGCTCGCTTGTTTCCTAGTCCAACTTTGTCTCGGCCAGCTTTCACAAAAACGAGTTATGGGTAGTGAAGCGGAACATACTGTATCTCTAATTCGGGTTGATGATTCCTTCGAGTAGCTGATTCTGGGTAGCATGTGTTGATGTTCGGAATAACTCCTAAGTGACACTGATCAAGTTCACAACAAAATATAGCGCAGCCCATCTTGATGTAGAGAGGACCCCGTTTCTCAGACAAAACGGATCGTTTGTACGGAATGTGAGATGATCACAACCAAATCCCTGATATTCCCAAATGGCTCTGTTGGCTTGTGTCTGATTGCACCCAGGTTGGCTGATACAGTTCCGGTCGGTCCAGACAACTGTTGGCCGCTGATTAACCCACTGACCCGCTGGACTGACTTCACTCGTTTTTTTTATTCTAAACGGCCAACGACGTGCTATCTTCGTCGCTGACCTCGATCTTGTCATCGATTCTGGACGAGCGACGGTGTGCTGTCTGCCACTGAACCAGGCCGTCTACTGCCAATGTGCCAGTTCATACCCTATCAACAGACCAGCTTATACATGAGTTCAGGCACCCAGTTGCTTCATAAGTGATTTATCCTACCACGCTAGCTTAGCCATTCCAGACTTTGATTCAAATCTCTCACCGCTTGTCACAGTCATGCCCGATAACCTAGTACACAGTAGCCAGGTGGTGCCATGTGAAACACGGACCATGTCGGCTGAATTTTACCCGGAGCATGGACCATGTTGGAAGTTACCTTAGGTTCCTACTCCAGTTTTATCTGCATACAATGCAACCAGAAGAAACCAGATCACATGCGTTGGAAACCGGTGGCAGGAAAAGCGATCATGCATCACCCGGAGAGAATCCACAGTGCACAATGAGCCCTTATTTTCCAGACGTCCCTGTGGATTTCACACAGTTCAGACGTTGTCCGGTGCATAAAACGCAGTAAGGGTCAGTGGTCTTACTGAATGGCGATCCACACCGATTTGTGTATTGCAAGAGAACCAGCAAACAGTGGGAAACCTAGAACTTAATCAAGCACTATCGCAAACCGTCCACATTGCCATAGTCCTTAGGCATCGTACCCACCCTTTCAGATTAGTAATCAACTCTCTATCTGCTAACTTGGAATCATCCCGGTGCTGCAAAGCTATACTGACCCTGTCATTTTTACCATTTGTGGTGAGGAACATTTCATCTTCCACTGGGCCGACAGGCTTACAGATAACAAGAGAGGCTTCTCCAGTTTTGTGCAGACAATCGGTTATTCGTGTCTAGTATAAATTCCCAGCACAGGTCGCGTCGCACAGCGACATGGCGCTCTAACTCTACAGGTACTTTGAGTCAGACTGATCGTATTGCAGTGAGCTACCGGTGGTGCAGTTCTGTTCAGAACTGCAGATTCTACTGGTCCACGTATATAGAGTCGGACTAGGCATCAGTTTTAATGCGACTATCGCTCCAGCTCCGTTGTCATCGACCCAAACCGAAAACCCGGTCAGCCGTACTACGTTTGTCTGATCCAGAAGTTCGCACCAGCTAGAATCAACGACGAGCAGTGGGCCCCTGTCGAACAAGTGTTGTACGTGGCAACACGTTTCGTTTGTGGTCCTAGATCCGATGTCCATCAAAGACACTGGATCTCGCGAGAGTCGTTGAGTCTAACGGGGCAAACACTTCAGCTTTCAAACTGTGAAGAAATAATCGATACAAAGACACCTACAAAGGCAAGTCACAAAAAGCCCTAAGAAGGATCGCAAAAACTGGTGGGTCGACGTAGCCGAAGAAATGGAAGAAGCAGCTGCTTCCGGAAACAGTCAGAGACTGTCGAGCATTTGATTAATAAAGCTTTGAAAAGTCGGTCCCAACGAACTTCTTCCAGTTACTTTCAAACTCGTTGGAGATGCCTTGATTTAATCGCTTACCACTTTGCTATAAGATTTGGAACGGGAAGCTTATTCCGGTATTAGGGGGCGAGACATTCATTGCACCCATCTTCAAGAAGGGAATACGCAATGATTGTAGTAGTTATCGTGAGATCAGTAAAATTTCGACAGTCACCAGGGCATTACTTGTCTAGCGCTCGTTGTCAGGTCGGTGTTGGGATTGCTTTGAGCATGAGAGCCGAGCGTGCACTACTAGACTGGATTCTAGTCAGTTGTTTGCTTGCTGTTCGGTTGAACAGTTCTGTGAGTGTCAACAGCAACAAACTGAGGCGTTGGTGCTTGTTCGTCGCGACTGTGTACGCGCCCCTGACTGCAGTTCCTCCTGCTTCGGAGCGTGCTTTCTACAGACGGGATGGTCATTGCTGGAGATTTCAACGCCCAAGTTGGCCGTTTCGAGGATTCTGAAAGGCCTATTGGAGGTCCATTTGCTATCCCGGTCGATCGCATTGATAACGACGATCGTCTAATCCAGCTGTGCTCTGAACACAGATTGTTTCTGGCAAGTACGAATTTTTGTCATAAGAAGCCGTACAGACCAACATGGCGTCCCCCTACGTCTTCACAAAGTTGGACTCAAACTGACATTATTGCCAATGGTGACTGCTAGCGTGGATCGATTGGAGATTGTTTTTCATTTAAGTCTACGCCTGTGAATCCAAATCAGGCCTTAGTACTTGCTCTCTCTCATTTAGATCTCGCCCGTAGTCGCACCGAAGCTAAGATCACAAAGTGTACGCGCGGGAATCAAGCTGGTTTCATACGCTGTTGGAGTTGTATCGTCCACATCTCTGCTCTCTGACAAATATTAGAGCAAAAACACACCTTCCACAAGCCCACAATCTCTGTCGTTTTTGATCTGAGAGCGGCGTTCGATTCAGTCAACCGCACAGTTCTCTGGCGCTACCTCATTGAATGATGTACCGTAGATAGTTATTTCTCTTCTCCTATGCCCGCATGCAAACAGTCGTAGCCGAATTCGTGCTAACGCCAGTCTTTCGCCTGAGTTCACCACAGAAAGTGATGTCTGTCACGAGGTGCCTTTTTTCGCCCTTCCTCTTCAATATTGTAATTGAATTGATTCTTGAGATAGTCATGTCCTCGTATGAAAATTGTGGCATCGATCTTCGCTCAGGCAGTAAGCTGTCTGATTTGGAATACATGGACGATATTGTTCTCCTGAGTGAAGATCCAGGCAAGTTGCAAGATTTACTAGGTGGCCCAAATAACGGTGTAGCGATGCCTGGGATGCGTTCTGAACCTTCGAAGTGTAGAATCCTGCTGCAAGACTGAGTCGGCTCTACATCAAACCGTGTGCTGATGAGAGAAACTGTAGCTGAAGTAGGTAAGTTTTGTTACGTGGGCAGTTACATCTCATCAAGTGGAAAGATATCGGATGAAGTGTCATCGCGTATACAGGTGCGATTGGCCTTTACCAACCTGTTACCTGTGGTGCCGGGGTGACGCGAAATTCTGTCAGGGGTATAGTGTACAGGCGGTGTTTAGATCCGTTCGTTTATACGGCTCAGAGACATGACCGTTGAAAGTAGACGCCAAGCGAAGACCGTTGGTGTTTGGTCATCGATGTCTCTGTGACATTGCCCGAATATGGTGAAAACTCTGCATCAGCAACGCTGAGGTTGAACGTAGAATGTTGGGGACTAGTGGTCATTGACTGGAACAAGCACTGAATCTAAACAGGTTAAGGTAGCTCCGACATGTGTTATGCATGCCCATCGATAGACTTTCTCGGTGTACGCCGTTCTCCGAAGCAGGTAGTGGTCAAGATGGTCAGTCCTTGACATAGCAGAAAGGTATGAAAGCCCCGACTAGTTGACTTGGCCAAGTAGGGCGTGGTAGACTTTCAGGTTGGGGTCCGCATGACCCGCCTATCAGACGGCTGGAGACTTTAGATGATGTGGCTAGGTGTCTGAGCCAGTGGGTTAGTTGCATTCAAACTCTGTCTTCGTGATCTCCGCTCCTTACTTTTCTTTCGGCTCTTTCACTTCTTGGTTCTGCTCTTTTTCCGTTGACTTGACGATGATGGGAGGCAGCAACCGAAACCAGATCACAGAAGTGCGAGTTTAGCGGCTGAACGAACTGAGACCGAAGATATTAGCCTCGATGTTTTTGTTCCGTCTGACAAGGAATCGCGAGCGAAATGCCCGCGAACAACAAACCGAATTTCGCTCACGTCGAAGATACACCGACCAGATTTCTGCTCTTCGCGTCACACACCGACAACCGATAGTAATGGTTTTCCTCGACTTGAAAGGTGCTTTCGATTCGGTAGACCGAACAGCGCTATTCAGTGCTCTTCACCGAAAATGTATGCCCCGAAAATTCATGTATTTCGTGAGATCATTATATTCTCACACTTATAGCCGCGTAGGAATTTAAGGTGAACTATCCAACCCATTCGAAACGACCAGCACTGTTCGACAACGATGTCCCATTCAGACATTCCTGTGTAACTGCATCGTCGACGTTCCTAAGAACGTGGACGTCGAATTAACAAACAGTGAAATGTTGAGACCTAGATTAAGCTGACGACCCCGTTTGCTTGCTCGAATGCACGTAACATGTGCGACGTACGCTAGACTGACTCGCAAGAGCTGTAGCTTCATTCGGCATGCGCTTTGCACCTTCAAAGTGTAAGGTGATGTTCCAAAACTGGACATCAACGGTTCCGAGCTTGATGCTCGATGGGGAGAAACTAACAACTGTCGACCGCTTCACTTACCTCAGCAGAAGCGTGACGACGGATGAGAGCACAGTAGTAGAGGTGAGCACGCGTATATTCAAGGCTCGAGTGGCGTACGCTGGACTGAAACACATGGAGTCTATCCGATATTTCGCTGAAGTTGAAAAGTCATGTGTGCTGCGAAGCGGTGTGTTCTGTTCTGTTGTACGATTGTAAGGCACAGAGTCTGCGTGCGGGAGACATTCGTCGCATTGAGATTTTCGACCACCGATGTTTGCGAAGTATCACCAAGATTGGATGAAATAAGTTCGTGGTATATTTTGAGGTCAGAAATCGAATATTGGGCACTGGTTCAGAGAATTTTCTATCACAGCATATCCAGCTTGGGACACTTCGTTAGTTGGGGCACATGTTGTGTATGGAAAACACGTCTACCTGCCGTGCTTGTTTTCCATTCCTCCTCGGGAGTAGAAAAAATTACGTGGACATCAACAAATGAAGCGGCAACGGCTAACGAGAAAATGGACAGTGAATGTAGGAAAAGTAGGTGCCCCACGTTTTCGTGTTTGCAGTCTCTAAGATCTCTCAACCAGTTGGTTAGAGACACTGAAAGATGTGAGGGAACCGAAAACAGTGGCGATCCTGCTTTCACTTTCTGCCGAATCAGAATGATTGATCAGTATGTTTTACAGCTAGACTGTGTACTGCATATGTTGGCTACTAGGGCGTTCTTTCCTTTTGCTACCTTTACAGCTCCACTCCCCGTCAACCCCGAATATTCATTATTTCTATTGCTACGTGCAGCACAGTGAAAAATACAATGGTCAGTGGGACTTGCCTTACTGTGTAACGCCGTACGATGATGATGATAAGGCTTCCGGAATCACCCATATTTCTGTGGCGAATGACATTAAGATTTAGATCTATTGCCGCCTCTAATGACTGCATACTGGACCATAGTTCACGTGAATTGTTGATTCTGCACCGCTGAAGCTCACAACTAATTCATGTCTCATTGGTTCATACGAAAATCCTTACGAATCAAAAGCTTGCCGGAGCACACTATATGTCGCAGACGGAAATTCGAAAAATGAAGACCAGGCTGTTGCAGATAACTACAGCGTGTTTATTTATGACGAAAGTGCACACCTTGCATCCGAACTCCTTCTCGTATCGATCTTGCATCTGGCTGATTAATAGCTGGCCGGTACCACGAGGACCTAACACGGATTAACGTTGACCTTGCATGTTACAGAGGCATAAAACAGTTAATCACGTGCAGCTTACAAAAATAAACCAAAGACTCCCCACAAAACTCCGTGTTGCTTTTATTGGGATGAGTAACCAAAATGGCCTGATTGCGACTGCCACCAGGGCAGATAGCTTAACTAGACTGCCTCACGCGACAACTGGGAATGTGTTCGAAACCCGTTGGAACTGAAGCTCTCAACATGCACGCCGTGCATATTATTCCATTCCCCGCGACTTCAAATCTATAAAGGAGGAATCGACTTAGGCTCGGTGTATCGAAAAGTAAGGCATTATGTGATATGTAAAAATCTGATATGCGGTAACACCGCGTTGGCGGAAATGTTTGCGGTTAACGGTCCGCTTATCGCGGATAACCTTTCTCAAAACCAGTTTACAATCGAACCGTTCTTCAGGAAGGTCACCCACGGTAACCGAGACGTCAACTGACTAGGAGAATGTCCAACAACGCTGTTACCGAATATCAAATGCTTACTTTTGAAGCAAACTTCTCGAAAACCACCACAGTTACTCGGAAATGTCCTCTATCTTTTTCTTCAAATATCAACGCCGCTAACATTGAATACGAGCAGGAACACTTCCCCACAGGCAACAGACACTCAATTTATTTTATTGACATCCAACTATTTTACTTAATAAGACGGAACATTTTTCGGTTATAACTCCGGCTATCATAAAGTATCAGGCGTCCTCGGAGAAGCTAGCAGTTTCCATTATAATGCTATTTGATTTCCATAAGCAAAATGGAGACCAATAACCTGCTCGCTCCGGAAGGCAAAGTTGGTAGTGACCGGCATAACCAGAACCCGTCACGAGCAAAGCTTATAGTATATATGGATTTGTGCGCCCTGACGATACGACATTCCAGCTGTAAGGTGGCTGTTCAACAAAGCAGTTACATGAATAAACCGTGCAACCCTGTACACCTGTTGTATGCAGATCACAATCTTCCACCAAAATAAATATTAAAAAATCGGTAATCGCCTGTAAGAGTACAGATTATTGTTCATTCAAACTGCTTATGAATAGTCTTCAATTATGGCAACAAATTTACCTGATGTTCACTATTGGAAAGAGCAGAACGGTAATGGTATGCGGCAGATCATTAGTTCAATTAGATCATACCAGTCCGATTGAAAGGACATGACTGCAGAAACTATGATATACTCTGCTTCCGCAAGCTAACTATCAGAGCGCGCACATACAAGCAACCACAGCACAGCTAGTTTGCCACAAGTACATGGAAACATGAATGCACACAACAGAACGAGAAATCCCCGAAGCACAATGACAAGAAGAAGTCGGGCACACAGAAAGATAACAGACTGATGGAGTATTCACAAGCACACATCGTTAGCCGTCGACAGAGATGCTGGATTTATCAAGAAAACATCAGAATAACACAAGCACGAGTGAGAAACTACAGGTGTGAATCCGGAAGGGGATGGGAGACGATAAGCTTATCCGGGTGAAAACATCACTATACTGAAAAGAATACGGGTCAAGCGAACGATCGAGATGAACCAAGCACGTAAGTGAGACGAAGGCAGAGTAGCTGTCAAGGGATTTTGGTGGCATTATGTGCTTGTAACAGGTTACAGACAAGCACAGACCGGTTACGGTTCGATTATTTGAACTGTAGTCGTGTCGACTGGGAGAAATCAGCACAGAAGTGACCCGTGTTTACTAATATCAGGATCCAAGTTAAAGAATGAAAGACTCAAAAGAATTACCTTTGTTACACATGGATTTGATTGTGTTTGTGTGTGTATGTATGTGCATGAGCTGGAGGAAACAGTATGAAGCACACTGCAGAGGAGGCGGAAATGGGATTGCAAAGTAAGGCACGGGGAATCGTGGTGGATGGATTAGCGAGGACAGAAAATAGTAGCCCAGCGAACAGGACAAACAACTGCACAACGGTTTCAATGAGTGCACAATACTGGCGATACCCCGAACGCGAGTAAAGGGTGGCGACAGAGGAAATCGTGAAAATGTGAGCTCAATCTAACGTGAGCCACAACAGAGCATCAAAAACAATGATCAAAGGTAAAATACAGAACCAATGCAGGTCATCGGATCTCAGGTAGGGATGCGCAGCGTACGCAAATAAAGTAACGGGAAATTGGGGTGGATTGAAGTCGGTGAACGTCAATAATAACTGGAAAACAATCACGCTATTTTTGCCCTAAACAGAATGGAGATTTCAACGCAACAAACTGAATACTTCTTTATGAATGTGACACAAATATTCCATGTACGATACAGAATTTCCGCTGTACCGATCCTCGACAAGGAATCGCTTGAACGAGCCTTCCATTGGGTCACCGGGACGAACCACGAGTAACTGAAACAGAGTGCGTGCGTGAAAACGCTAGTTATGCGAAAGAACCAAAGTGTACGATTTCACGAATTTATAATGCAAAACAAAGGTAGAGAGAGAAAGGGATGGACAACTGACCAATATATATGGTTTCTGACGTATATACGACGCGCAAAATATCGCTCATACGGAGTACGGAATTGATACAAATTTAGGAAAACTTACATCGAGGGAGTCAATCGATGGGCACGCGTAGCATGTATCCTACCAACCTGAACTTGGTCAGATAAAGCATTCGTTCCCCAGAAAGATATCTGGATTCCTATACTACAAGCTCTACGTGAACTTCGATGATACGGGCATTCCCACCAAGTTTCATATAGTAATGAGCAAACATCGAGTTTTCCCGTATCTTTCACTCGCAACGGCTGTAAGGGACTGACCTAACTGCCACAACGTACAGTCAACCGTGTGCGTGACCACGGTTGCTATCTGTTGGAAACACAGTACAGTTTCCCCAATATTGAGGCGCTGATTACAATCTTAGTGACACTAGGCAAAAACATCGGTGGTCGAAAATCTCAATGCGACGAATGTCTTCCACACGCAACCATGCAACAAAAACTAAACGCGCCGTGGCACTGTATACACGACCTTCCAACTTCAGTGAAATATCAGATTGACGCCACAAGTGCTTCAGTCCAGCGTACGCCACTCGAGCCTTGAATATACGCGTGCTCACCTCTACTACTGTGCTCTCATCCGTCGTCACGCTTCTGCTGAGGTAAGTGAAGCGGTCGACAGTTGTTAGTTTCTCCCCATCGAGCATCAAGCTCGGAACCGTTGATATCCAGTTTTGCAACATCACTTTAAACTTTGAAGGTGTAAATCGCGTGCCGAATGGCAGTCAGTCTTTCGTGACTGTTTGCGTTGTGAGTTGTTGCGCTACTCGGTCACCCAGCTCAAAGTAGGCTTTTTTATTCTAGGATGCACTGTTATTCTTTGCGTAACCAAGCGCGACTTGCAAGGCAGTCGTGTTGGTTCAGATGACTTCGTGGCCAACTGTATGGTTTGCTCGCCTCTGTTGTCGGGTAAGTAGAACGCGAAAGGGGGCAATGGGCTTATTTGGTGGTGCGTCACACCCACCACGTCACAGTGCATTCAGCAGATTTATGTACCGTCTCAGAGTAGAGACTGCTACCCAAACGAAGATCCCACCACATCTTCGAGTACTGCCGCTGTTCGCTCATGACCGGTAATTTGCTGAGTCCATCTTATTCATGGTTAATCGCGGGAGCGGCCGTTCCCCTGTCCGCGACCTGGGAACGCACCCGATACCACACAGCTCCTCTCTGTCCGGATTGGGAAAATGAAATTAGAAAACATGCAGAGACCGTTAAAACGAAAGCCTGTGCACGCTTAACACCACTTGTTTTAAGCGCATTATCTTTGTTTCTATGGGAGGAAGGATTTGCTACAGAACGTAGCAATCTCCGAGGTGCGCTCTGTACCTGAAAAGTGGAAAACGCTGATGCAGAAGTTCCTTTGGCCCTACTCAAAACCCCCAAACCAACACTGAAAACAATAACTTTCCACCTCAAAAGTTGTATCTCACCTCACAGAGAACTGCTTTTTTTTGCAAAGCTCAAAAATGTGGCCGTTATGGGTGGAAGATACAAACAGACCATCGGCGATTGAGCATGCCTTTGCAGCATTGTGCGGGTATTATTTTATTATATGCTTGCACGTGATTGCAAAGGAAGAGGCATGAGCCATATCCCCAAAAGGCCCGCTGGGGTTGACCGGTAAAGTGACCGTGAGACTTTTAGTGGAAAACCACACAAGGTCTCAACAGATCAAGAGTCGTGTGTGTACGGCATGCACACCATATTAACAGGGTTCAGGTCAGATATATGGTGCTGAGAACCAGATATGAGTCTCTGAACAAAACGTTTAGTTTGAACGGGCTACGGAGGTTGACACATGTGAGACTCGTGCCCACAGACAGACTCTCTCGGTATACGTTGCTCATCAAGGTAAGTATTTACAAAATGGGCCACTTTACAATGTGGCAAAAGGATAGGACCATCATTATCATCATCGTACAGCCTTAAACAGTAGGGCAAGCTCCAATGACCACTGCCTTTCTCACCATATTGCACGTTGAATTAGAAAGTATGAATATACAAGATGGACAGGGAGTGGACTTACACAGGTGGGAAAAGGAAAGAATGCCTTAGTAGCCAACACACGGAATACGCAGTCTAACTGTACAAACAAACATCGATCAGTCATTCTGATTCGATAGAAAGTGACAACACGATCGCCACTGTTCGCGGTTCGCTGTCATATCCTTCAGTGTTTCTAGCCAACTGGTAGACGGATCTTTTAAACCCCAACCACGAAGACATGAAGCACCTACTTCTCCTAAGTCTGCTGTACATTTTCTCATTCCTCGCTGTCACGTCATATGTTGACCTTCACGTGGTTTCTTCCACTCCCTAGGAGGAACGGAGAATAGGACACGGTACGGTAGACGTGTGTTTGCCATACGTAACACGTGTCCCAACCAACGAAGTCTACTAAGTTGGATACGCTGTGACAGAACGTTCTCTGAATTAGTACCCAATACTCGATTTCTGACCTCACCGTTGCTTACTCGGCTACTCCACCCAATCCTAGCGATACTACGTAAACATCGATGGTCGAAAACCTCAAGACGACGAATATCTTCAGCATGCAGACTCCAAGTTTCGCAATCATACAACAAAACTGAACGCACTGCAGCACAGTATACACGGCCTTTCAACTTCAGTGAAATATCAGATCGGCGCCACAAGTGCTTCAGTCCAGCGTACGCCATTCGAGCTTTGGATATCCGCGTTCTCACCTCCACTACTGTGCTCCCATCCGTCGTCACGTAGCTACCGAGGTAGGTGAAGTGGTCGATAACTGACAGCACCTCCCCATCCAGCATCAAGCTCGAAATTGTTGACGTCCAGTCTTGTAACATCACCTTGCACTTTGAAGGTGTAAAGCGCATGCCGAATGGAGCTACAGCTCCTGAGAGTCTATCTAGTGCACGCTGAGCATGTTCCGTGCATTCGAACAAGCAGACAACGTCGTCCGCGTAATCTAGATCACACAGCTTTCCACTATTTCCTTGTTCGACGCCTACATCCTGAAGATTTTGCTGCGCACTCTCCACTATTTCGTCCATGACGAAGTTCAACAGGAAGGGAGACAAAGGGCATCCCTGTCCAACACCACTGGTCGTTTAGAACCGACCAGATAGTTCACCGTAAACCCTAACGCGGCCAGAAGTGTGAGAATACAATGATCTCAGTAGGTTCACGAACCTCTGGGGCATACCTTTTCGATGAAGAACACTGAAAAGCGATGTTCGATCAACTGAATCGAAGGCGCCTTTCAAGTCTAAGAAAAGCATTATTGTCAGTCGGCGGTGCGTGTGACACGTTTCAAGTAGTCGGCGAAGAGTAAAAATCTCGTCGATGCATCCTCGACCTGGGCGGAATCCAGCCTGCTGCTCGCGGATATTCCTCTCGCGAGCCGGTGTAAGACGATGCAGCAAAATCAAAGCTAATACTTCGGTGACTATCGGAATTAAGCTAATCCCACGATGATTACTGCAGTCATTGCGTATTCCCTTCTTGAGGATGAGAACAATCAATGACTCAATCCATATTAACGGAATACGCTCCTCGTTCCAAGTGTCACGGAGCAAGGCGGTAAGTGATTTTATCAACGCCCCACCACCCAGTTTGAAAAGAACTGGAGGAAGTTTGTCGGGACCTGCCGCTTTCACCCGCCTAAGTAATCGAATACATGACTCTACTTCTACTTCCGATGGGGGCTCAAGTGATACCACCCAAGGAGTCACAGTTGTTGACACGGGAGTAACTACACTAGCGTGCAGCCAGCTAAACTGTTCCTTGAAGTACTCGGCCCAACGGTCAAGCCTTTGCTGTTTGCTATGGATGGGTTCTCCATTTCTATCCCAAATTGTTTCACTGACCTGAGTTCGCCGTTCACCGGTGTCACGAATAAGCTTGAACAGTCTTTGACTGTTACCTGAAGCAGCTGCTATTTTCATTTCTTCGGCTACCTTGACCCACCAATTTTCGCGATCATTCTTAAGGCTTTTTGTAACTTGTCTTTGCAGCTTTCTCCGCATCTTATTCATCTCCTTACGGTTCGAAAGCTGACGCTTTTGCTCCATTATACTCAGCGACTCTTGCGAGATCCAGTGTCTTTGATGGACAACGGATCGAGGACCACAGGCAAAACCTGCTGCAAAGTTCATCGCCTGTTTGATATAAGCCCAATGCTCATCTACATTACTGTTCGTCGTAGATCCTAGCTCATGTGCTAACTTCTGCTCATACCGGGTGCGTACTTCTGGATCACACAAACGTTGCACGGCTAATCGGGTTTGTGGTTTGCGACGATGAGCATGGAGCTGGAGAGATAATCGCATTAAAACTAATGCATAGTCCGACTCTACGTACGCGGATCAGTAAGATCTGCAGTTCTGAACAGAACTGTGCCATCTGTAGCTTACGGCAATATGATCAATTTGACTCAAAGTACCTGTAGAGTTAGAGCGCCATGTCGCTGTGCGACGCGAGCTGTCGGAAATTTGTGCTAGACAAGAACAATCGATTGTCTGCACAAAACTGGAGAAGCCTATCCCCGTTATCCGTACACTCAGCAGGTAAAGCACAACAGCGAACTTAACAAGCTTCTAACAAACTAAGTTTGCCAACTTGTGCATCACCTAGCACTACAATGTCAGAATCTTTACTGCTGCGAACGAGGGTGCCGAGTTCATCATCGAACTCATCTTTCTGCAAGTCTGAGCTGCAGTTCGTTGGGGCCGAGATCACAAACAAATTGCCCTTAACAGTATCCTTTCGAACGCCAACTGACCCCTGGAGTCTCACAGCACACAAATGACTATTACCCGGGATCCAGTCTAAAATGGCAATCTCAGCCTTGTCAGTCAAGACTATTCCTGCATCAACTTGACCCACAGATGCAGCTACTTCGTCTCCTGAAGTGTGCAGGAAATAGCTAGATGAGATACCAGGACCACTCAGTTGAACCACACTGCTCTAATCCTGGATACGCGTTTCACTTACGCAGCAGACATCAATCTTCAGAGGGGTCATTGTGAGGGCTAGGCACGTCTTCTGCCGGCCTGAACAAGAGTACGCACGTTAAAGGAGCCGAGATTCGGAGGCTGACGAGGCTTGAGAAAATGTGAGTTATGCGACTGTGGATTATTTACGACACTATTTGACACTAAACCGTTGTGAGTATCGAGCGTGTTATCAGTAAAATCGCTGTGGGTGGATAGAGGGGTGGTTGGGGACGGAAGACAAAGGTTGAATAAAAGAGAGGGAACTCTGAGCAGTAGCCCACCCCACTCGATGCAATGGACCTGACTGGTGGGTGAGTAAGTGGGCGGACGAGTGAATGAAGAGACAATCTGGTACATAATGAGAATACCACCTTCAAAGGATCGCTTACTCTTGTATGTCGTGAGTGTTCTAGATGAATCTGATCGATCAAGTGACAAAGGTTACGCGACGTTTCATTCGGCAGTCTGGGCAGATCGTAAATCTGAAAAGAATTGGGGGCACGTTCAACATGAAAACGTATCATCGTAAAATGCCTTTACAGTGCGAATAAAATGATCAGCGTAAATCCTACGGCTTCATCATTTACGGGAGCTGAGAGTGAAAGAACGGATATTCAGTTTACGTACAACGGCAACAATAGCATTCCGCTTTCATGGGTGAGACTAGGACTGGCAAAGAAAAGTAGGTCAGAAATAAACCACAAAACAACGCAAAGGAACTGCCAAAGAAGTGGTCAGTTCGTCGGCGTACGGACATCTAGCCTGCCTATGGCGCTGAACTGGTACTGTTTTACTCGGGCAGGAAATTTCCTAGGCCGATCGAATGAAGCAATACGAACACGAGGAAGTCAAAACATTTCGTACCACTTACTTTTTCCGGTTCGAACTGACGTGCACTGGTTACGTTGAAAATTGCCTGGATCCAGTCCGCGTTCAGAGTGGCACCCAGCCAGAGGAACAGATTGAGTCCATTGTCCAGTAGATAGGCTCCGTCTGGTTGCATGTATTCGTATGAGCAACGTATGGCCGGCGGAGGGTAAACATTACCCTCAAAATTCGGAGCTAGATTATGCTATTATGAAAAGTTTACGGCGTAAACGGAATAAGGAACCAGACGGAAAGGGAATGATCAGGTTTATACATTCACACATACTTATTAGCTACCATCACAGTGAATGCGTGTTGTCAAACATCAGTCTTCCGATCCAAAGTGTCTGGTTACAAAGTTCAAAATACTACAG
This sequence comes from Fasciola hepatica, assembly GCA_948099385.1. Lineage (NCBI taxonomy): Eukaryota > Metazoa > Platyhelminthes > Trematoda > Plagiorchiida > Fasciolidae > Fasciola > Fasciola hepatica. The sequence continues at coordinate 5,862,232 of CANUEZ040000179.1, forward strand.
ACGCTTTGCTACACCTAAGAATAAATGTGCATGGTGGGAATATAGCAGGTGTACAAATCACGTCGCTAACACAAAAGTGTAAACAACCAAGATGGAATCTGTCAACTTGACCACATGCCCTAAAAATGAGCAACCCTTAGCATTAAACAGGGAAGAAACAACTCAGTATTGTCGATCACATTAGCTACGCGACTAGGCCTTGTTGACTAGTGCGATGAGGAATGACCACAATTTTGTGTGGTATTTGAAGGATCAGGGACATCACCAAAATCTCGTTCATTTAGTTGTCATGAGACACAGAATGTCTTCGAGGGGTATCTTCATGGCAAGAGCAGCGCGGTCACAGAATGAGTAAGTGCACAGCGATTTTAAATAAATAGATAGTTTACATGATTTAAAAGGGCCATAGATAAAGTGCACGCCAATCCAGTCTCGGGAGAGTCAGTTTTAGTTTTGAAGTCGAAAAGCAGACGTTTTCAAAGCACGCTTCGATACTGCATGACCGACGACAATACGCAACCGTCGAGCGAGAACAGGCAATCGCACAATTTCCGGCTACATCATTCGCAAGAACAACATTTTTACTGCCTGACGTGCGAACTTCAAATACTTTAGTTGGCCTTAAGTAAATAAAGCGATGGATGACGTAATTTTAACTGAACACAATTGAACCAGTATGACCATGAAGCTCCGGTGAGCTGGCTATTTGGAGAAAAACTAATCAGGTTAGCCAAGGTTGAGCCGCTGAACTGGAGAAAACCGTTAATTCTAATTAGGCATGTGTAATTATCAAACTAGTTGATGAGTTTGTTTTTGAACACCTTGAGTTTGTCTTTTACAAAGCATAGAATATTCCACATGCATCCTGTCGATTTGTCACTGAGGCATATTGTCTGTTTCCCTTTGCATATTAATTTACGAGACCACTGTGTGAGCTTGGCTCGGAAGAACACAAAGTGAGTCGACATTTCTGACTGGTAGGTAACATGCAATCGGAATGGGTCAAGTTTGTTGTGCGATTACGGGTCAAGAGTGCGGTAACGTGTTTTCGGTGTCGCATGCTCCGACCTGCATATTACTTTTGGTGGGTGTCCTACCTATCATAGTGTCGTGACCAACTGAGCCAGCGTTCTCAACTGTTGCTTTACTATCAGTCTCAATGAATTTGAGTGTCCAAGTTCTAGAAGTCCTATCTGTATCAGTTGCACGCACAGTGGGACTTACAATAGTCAAGCCTTCTCCATTCTACACTTCCTCAAATACAGTCACGTAGACATTGCAACGACAATGATTAGGAGCCGTAATGTGGTTTGTAAGTGGGACCAGAACGTGCACTGTCTTGAAACTAAAGAAGTGAGTACGAGTGCATTGAAACTTACCACCGGGTATAGTCGTGGATAAAATAGGGCATTGCTTTGTTTCACATCCATTCCGTTCAGGAGGAACATAAGCCATGCACGTTCGTCAATTGAAACGTTATCCGCTTTAAATGAGTTTTGAAGGGGAAGCGAAAAGCGGGTTATCAACACACCACAAACAAATACGTTCACCACGGGAAAAAAAGAACTGGGAAGAATATAGGAGTAAAATCAACGAAACATCCAATTAATCATGCTCCATGTTATCCTCCGTCTATACTTTATTCAATACATTTTTATGTCCGTCGCCTTCTCCTTCGTTCATTCAAAAGCGATAAAACAAATCCCTAGAAAGGACAATGGTTATTATTCGAGTAGTTACGGCAACAACGTGCTACTCACTTTTTGGGAACGCTGTATCGGGAATGATGAGGTTGGTCACAGGGTGCTGGGGGTGTACAGGTTAGTCTGAAGACCAAATATGTGATCCGAACAGGTTGCGGTGAATGGCACATGTGTTGAAACTTTCCGCCGAAAGATTTCTTTCGTACATATTGGTAATCGACGCAAGCAGCCATCGGAAGATGGTTCGAGATGGCCATTCTACAATGTGGAGGTACGAAAACCTTAACCCGAGCTTCGTCGTGGAGAGCATACCACCCTCTGGGTTAGGATTCGCGAGAACCCCCTCCACCTTAGATAAACTGGGTGACATAGTCGAGTGTCACAATTAGTAGCGTACTTGTTTTCGAACTCATCCTCCGTCTAAATCATGTTTGTTTATACCTTTCTCAACAGTTTACTTGTTTCCTGTGGTCGGCGATACTGACTCAACAACTAGGGCGCTGTTTCCTTTTCCCATCCCTGTAGGTCCACTCCTTGTCTATCTTGCATATTCATTCTTTCTATTCCTGCGTGCAATATGGCGAGAAAGGCAGTGGTCAGTGGAGCTTACCCTGCTGTTTATTGTTATAGGACGATAATGATGATGAATGCTATGTCGACAGATGAGAAATGAAACGAAATTAAAGTACCATTGTCAAGCTTGGTGAAACCCAATCCAAATAAGAGTTTAGTGCACGGACAGAAAACACTGGCAGACGAAAGTTCACTCAAGAAGTGGTGGATCAATCAAAAGTCTTGTGAACCTTTCACACACAACCCCCCCCCCCCCCCCCAATTACCCCTAGTTCTATATTGTCCCAGGCCTACACGTGAGTGCACTGGAAAAGGAATACTCAGAATCATAAGGGACCACTGCGATATCCGAAAGAATTGGCAACGTATCCTGAGACTTGGAGTGGAGAAAGTCTCAAGGTCCCAATATGTCCGATATGGTACTCAGTCGAGCAATGGCGGATGGTCGTCTACCACCAATGAGACTGATGGTTGCGGGGTCGGAACCACGGACCTCAGACAATCCTGTGTTATACCAATCATACAAGACATATTTTACTTTCCGAACTACAACACAGTTTTCAAGAGTCCCAATAACAATCCGAATAAGTATTACCTTTCCACCGATCATGTTGAAAATACCGGGTAGTGTAACAAATATGCATTGGATAAAGGAAGTAATCGAGAATATACTTGGTTCTCATGGTTTACCAACATTAACATCGGTATTTTCTAAAATTCAAACAATTGTGTCAAACTCTGCTGCCATAGTTTGGAACACTTTGCAGTTGTACCAAGATCGCGTCTAATTTATAACTGCATATTATTAGTTTTTTAAACGTTAGAAGTGTTCGTGCACTGCCGACCGGAATTCAGTGTGTAAGAGTTCGGGCCTTAATGTCATCGGATGCAATAAGCGCCATTCTATACAGCATTTTCACAAGATAATCATGTTCTTTGAGGACCTACTTGCATCAGAGTGCAGTGGAAGGGGCATACTACACATAATGTCAAAGGCATCATATGATATAATTAAACTATTTATCTGTCTACAATTTTTGATTCCAACTTTACGGAGCGGAAAGCCTTATCTCTGGCTATGCACAGGTATCCACAAAGTATCGGAAGGATTAGAAACATAATTCTATTGTAAAAAAGGAACCATTTACCCGGCATGAATGCATCCGTTTTCATCAAACACTGTACATACAACGGGAAAAGTTTCATGTTCTGTGGTAGTACCAGTTCGCCGGGGCTTGCTCCGACATCACCCGGTCCACCCGAGCAGTGACGTCGATAGGCAGCCAATGTGTGAGCAGCTTTACTGGTCATCTCATCCACCACGTGCTGATGAGCCCGAGAGCACAGGGCACGCATGGCGAATTTCCCCAGCCAATTCATGTGAGTGTCTAACTCGGCAATACGGAATATCTCCGGAATGGAACTGGTTGTGCTCAACGAGAGATTGTGAATACGCAGACGACGCTGACCCGATAGTGAAGTGTACAAACACGCAGCCTGTGTATGTGTGCGTGTGCACGCGTGAAATGAAAATGGGAGATTTCGTGAGTGTTTTACCAGCACATCAGCTTACATTTAATTCAATGGAATATTGTTAGAAATACATACGGGTCAAAAACACATTATATCTGAAATAATTTATGCTCGAAAGCCATCACCATCGCGCTTGATGAAAGTTTTCAGCCTAGCGGCAGCACGCTAGCGCTTTTTTATCCCATGTTTATGCATGGGTGCAACGGAGGGGATAAATTCATAACTAAGGATATGAACCGGACGAATACCAAAAAACTACCCGGATATCTGTAGTTTAGAATCACATGAGAACCAAACAGGTCCAATGCAGTAACGACCCGGGTGTCACTAAAATGCGAGAGATCGCTTCATACTATTGTGTTTCCTACCATCTCCAGCTAACGCGAGATGACATCAGAATCGGCTAGAAGTTGTGATATTTCCATTCTGTCTGGTGAACCATATGATCACGCAGGACTCGAGATAAGCATAGCTTACTGGAATCGAACGTTGAATGAAACGGGATTGTAATCTCGATCAGAATAGGCGTCCAACATGATCAGAATATCGCGATATAAATAGCGTACCTGGATAAATACCAAGTCGTTGTCTTGCAACTTGTCATCGTGGCGCAACTCGATGGTGATCGCTGAATCCGGATCAACACATGCCAGCTCAATATCTGTGGTGTTGGGCACATGACAGTTGCCGAAAAACTCCACCGGACGGATACCCGCACTCGTACGGACACGCATGACCGCGTTCAACGCCTTCGGGCGTGACACAGCCCAGGCGAGATCCGAAAGGAAGTGTTCTCCTTGAAGGTCAGCCTGTAAACAATGTGTGCGTGCGTGTAAGAGAACAAGGTGAGAATTGAACAGGTATTGCGCGCCGGATACATAGACTGACATAACAAGGTTCGAGTGCGTGCATCGTGGCAGTGATGGGAGGATTCTCACGCATTATAAGTTAGTTCACAATTTTCTGTGAGCCAAAGCTGCATGAGTGTAAGGAATTCCAAGACGGAAATGAAAAATCCTCCGTCACAAACAAAGCAGGCCGACCGGCGGAAAATAAAGTACCGTCGGGAGACACAACTCACCTGGAAACAGTTGTATTTATAAACATGACCGGCAGTTATACGTGGCACCTCCGACAGGGTTGCCACGTCAACAAACGAGTTGGGAAACAGAAACAGATCGACGGAGCATCCGGCTTCCACACAGACCTGGCCGAGACCGGTATAAAAATCTCCGACCGGGGTAAGCAGTGTCTGAATGGAAAAATTGGGGAACAGAAGTGTATACGGGTATGGGTCATGATGTGGAATACGATGCAAAAGATAAGACGGAAAGATATGGTGAAAAGAACTGACTGATTTTGTTACCAATGGTTAAAAAGAAGCAATCGAGTGACGTGAGCTTTGCTGTACCGTACAAGCGAAAACTGCGGATTCAACTGCGTCTGTGACCGAAAAACCAACGGATGTTTGGTCATTCCTCGGTCGTTTTCGAATGGGATCGATGTCTTTTGGTTTAGTTGGCTTTAATCTAGCTGGATCACCATAGAAGTGTTCCACTGGTTTGGAACCCACTTTCGTGTCGGCTTAGCAACACATCAAACAAACGTTGGTTTGGACATCCATCGCAGTTCTAGCTCTATTCCTACAATTCAGCGACAAAGTAGGCTGCACAAACTCAGTTCATGATTTTCAGCTATGGCATCGATGGAACTTTCGACTGTATATCAAGGGTCGAGTGTACACGACTGCCATTTTATACGGCTCACAAACGTGGCCAGTACGAGGTCTCGTTTTTATCTCGTGAAATGTGCCCAACCGCTTCTTTTCTTAAATCACCCAGTGGACGAGTCTTGTCTACTACGCTCTAGTAACGAGGACGTAAAACCGATGGGAGAAGAAACGACGCAAAAGAGGGGTCAACTCAGGGGCATGTAATTCAAAGACGGTGGGTAGTATACCGTCCGGACCAGGTGGTTTGCACACGGTCAGAGAATGCAGCGCCTGGCGGATTTTTCTAGTTCTAACATGAAGCAGATTGTGGAGGACATAAGGAAAAGAAGAAACCACAGGAGTAGGATAAGAGGGTAAGGTGGAGTTGGAAGAAACCGGGAAGTAAGAAACTCAGCTTTCTCGTGTGGTTCACATACAAGATCGCCAGAGGAATTACGGATGGGAGGGAAATAGGAAAGGCAAAAGTTTCGGGAGAATATTTTGGTAAGAGACCAAAATGCTCGGTTGCCGGTGGCAGATAAGAGTAAGCGTTCGGTTTTCCGGGGGAGGAAGCGTTTTTTAGCTTTCTGTATGGGTGACAAGTATCTGTTCCTAGTTTGCACGAAGTGGTGATAAGAATCGGGAGCAGGCGAGCGGCGCCAGAGGCAAAATGTTGAACGGTTCTAGCGTGCAGGATGAGCACATGCGTGGTTGAACAACTCGAAGGATTCGGGTTTGTCGGTTTCGGAAAAGTGTGGGACAAAGAGATTCATATCTTGAAGAACAATGTCGGCGAAGTTAGAAGTGGAAGCAGGAACGTCCGAAGCAAAACACCAATCATTCCTAGGATAAGAAGCTAGGAATTCGTGGAGGTCGTCCCAGTGGGCCGAAATGTAGTACCAAAATGTGTATCTCGAGGTGGGTGAAGGATCGGGGCGAGTAAAACTGACGGAACAGGAAAAAATACAATGATGTGATGAACGATTTCGAGGAAGAGTGGAGATGTCTGACAAGAGGGAAGACGCAGAAGTGAGAATACAATTAAGAGTATGGGTACGGTCGCCGCCTTGGTTGGAGATTCGTGTGGGGAGGTAAACTAGTTGGCACAGGTTGTTGACCACGGCGAAATGTTCGGCTTCGCGCCCCATAGTCGAAGAGTCCGATGAGTGAATTAACCAATCCCGATCGCGAACATTAAAATCTCCTAAGATATGGCAGTTGTGATTCGCCGCAAACGAGTGCTCAATGTTCGACGGTAAGAAATCGAAGATGAATGGGTTGCTGCTGTTAAGTGAACAGTACGCGACACAAAAATAGTGATTGAAATAAGGAAGTCGGAGATTCGGCCACATCCACTGAAATTCGCGACTGGAAAAGTCAAGATTTTGTAGTCTGGACGTGGCGACTGGTTCATGGGCAAAGGCACAGACACCAGCTTTGGCTGAAAAAGAGGAGTGAAAGGTATAGTTGGGGAATTGAATTTGGATGGTGTCTGATGAGGGGGAGATTTGAGTTTCGGTCGAAAATAAGGCAAGAGGAAAGTAGTGTACGGAATCAATGCTGTGGTTCAGCCCACGAGTGTTAGTGAGGATGATGAGTTTGTAATTGTTTTTCGAGTGAGCAGAGCAAGCGAGAGAACGATAGCGTGTGTGATTGTGTATTTTCGTCATTTATATGTTAAGCGGGATACCGGAAACCGTGATCCTGAGACATAAAGTGGCGAAGTAGATAAGGCCTCAATGGATCAGGCGTGGCAGTGAGCCAGGCGACAACAGCTGTCTACCGGCTACAGAAAAAATGACAAACAAGAGCGCGCATATACTGACGACCAACAAATCATCAACATCATCATTATCATCATCGTACAGCAATAAACAGTAGGGCAAGCCCCACTGACCACTGCCTTCCTCACCCTGTTGCACGTTGAACTAGAAAGTACGAATATACAAGATGGACAGGCAGTGGACCCACGCGAGTGGGAAAAGGAAAGAACGCCCTCATAGCCAACACACGGAATATACAGTTTAACTGTACAAACGCATACTGATCAATCGTGGCGCGCCCCACGATTGGCTGCTCTACATTTTGTTGTAAACCTGATCAATGTCACATTGGAATTATCCTCAATATCAGCCCATTTCACTCAGAATTCGCTACTCTAAAGAACTATTCACTTGGACTGGAGACAATATGTTCTGCTTCACGATCCACCACTCGTTCTTATGAAAGCTGGCCAAGATCAAGTTGGACTAGGAAACGCAAGCGAGCCGGTTAGCAGACTGCTCTTAGTCGTACAATGCCAAGGAAGATGACAGTTCTCACATTGGTCAGTACTAACATTCGGTCCCTGTTTGGGAAGATGTCTTTCCTTACCGACGTCATGAACTCTCGGATTAACACGAACACCTTTATGACCTGTATCCAAGTCTTGGTTAATTGAAAGTATTACCGACGAACTCGTTCTCCTTGAGAACTTCGAGTGCTTCCGTCAAGACAGAAAGCAGTGCGAGAAAAAGACAGGCGGTGGTGTGATCACTTACATCAATTCCGAGCGGTCTGGCAAGTCTGAACTTATTTTTACTTCCTCCTGTAATTGCATTGACTGGGTGGTTGTTAAATATCACCTCTAATTCTCACCTTTTCGAGGAAATGTGGTCAGTAATCCGTACATAGCTCCGTTTCGCTCCCAGAGAGACATCAACCTGTTCTTTGGCGCTTGTATACCCTTTCCATTTCCATTACTATCTGACTGGTTATGCTTTGTTGTTGGTGATTTTCATCATGCGCCTACGTATCCCTTACTTGCTTCTGGTTTAAGTGACCTCTGTCTTATCCCAAATAGAGGGAACGCTGTTTTAGACAGAATTATCACAAACCGTTCCGATCTTTTTCACTTACAACTGAAAGCTCCTGTTCCAACGAGTGATCACACCCTCATTATCATCAGACCTAAAGTTTATTCACATTCAGTGCACCGTTCCCTCGTAAGAACAAAACAACTAAAGATAACCTCTAGAAATCTGTCACCCACCAACATTACTCTTCTTCAGAGATCCCCTTCCATTGTTACTTCGTGGTTTTCCTTCGACTGCTCTCTTTGCCCGCTAGACCTATTTACGAAGACACTGAGTGACGTATTTGATTTGTGTTGTCCCGTGGAGACTGCATTTTTTAACAACGACAGAACAGCCTCTCCATTGCTGAAATCTCTGAGAAGGCAAAAAGAACGTGCCTATAAACTACACGACCAGGCTTCGGTGAAACGACACTCCATCCTGATCAAACAAGAGATTCGGCGGCTAAACAAGACGTTTGCCCACCAGTTCTTTTGAACTATCAATAGCAAACGTCTCTAGCAAGGAATCCGGCTTCTATGTGGACAACGAGCCCGATCAAAAAACTACTGCACAGACGACGACAGCCTGAACACCACGTTTATTCATCCTTCATCAGATACCCTGCCATCTAATTTTCCTTCTGTTTCCTCAGATACAGAGCCATTTTCCTCAGAAGTCTTCAAGCTTCTTCAAACCTCAAAAACGGCTTATGCTGTGGGTCCTGACGGATTACCTTCAGCAGTTCTTAAATTTGAAGCACGTCAGCTACCCGGAATTATGACTTGCCCGATCAATAAAAATGTTGATGCTGGTGCCATTCCTGCCTCCTGGAAACCCGTGACAGTAGTGCCTATTCCCAAACACTCCAAATCCGACATTTTGTCGAAACGCTTTCGTCCCATCACCATCAGTCCTCTTGCGTTCAAGTTGACCGAGTGTACTATCCTAATTCGATTGCGTTCCTCTCTTGCTGTTCCAAATGACCCTCATCAGTTCGCGTACAAACCCATCAGATGCACTCTAGATACAGTTGCTTCAGTTTGCCATCTTATTTCAAACAACTTAAATCGTTCGGTGAATTCCGTCCGATGTATTTTCCTCGACTAATCTTCCGCATTCGATTCGGTTCGCCGTTCTCTACTTCTTCAAAAGTTAGAGTTCTTTGAGTGTTCCATTTCTCTACTCTCGTGGTTGAAGAACTACTTTTCCAACAGAACTCAACGTACTAGAGTTGGTACAAATTTATCGAGTTTTTTGATTAGCAACTCAGGTGTTCTTCAGGGTGCCGTTATTCCCCCTTTCTCTTCACCACATATATTAGCGACTTGACCACTGCACCACCTGCACAACTTTTTAAATACGCTGTTGACGTCGTACTCTGCCAACCTATCTTCAACCAACAAAACTTTAACTCCTTTTCCAAGAACTTCAGAACTTCTCGTTCCGTTCTGGACTACATCTCAGCACTTCCAAATATTTTGAGTGTACTTTCCCCCTTTCTCGTTCTTCTTATCCCAATGAGCAATCAATCATCAACAATGTCCCAATTTCCAGAGCTGACTCGGTCAAATACTTCGGCGTCACAATCAGCGCCAATTTACAGTGGTCTTCTCACACTCTTGATTGTGTTAAAAAAAATTGTGTAGACTGTCTTTTCAAATTCGTAGGCTAAGGCACACGGGCCGTTATTCTTTCTTTCGTCCATCAATGTGTTCTACCTATCTGACTCTACTGTTCTCCCGTAATCTTTTCTAGCCTACTTAAGAAAGATTTTATCACTCTACGCCGCGGCCTAGCCATTATCAGTCGTGTCTCTTCGATTCCCATGGGCTGCCCTATCTCCAAAGTTTGCGATTTGCACATTATAGTCTGTGAAAAATTCGTCAAGAAGATTCTCATTGACCCCACCCATCCCCTGTGACGTGACTTATCTGCATGCCGTTCTCATCCCTCCACACATTCCGAATTTAGACTTATCCCATCCCGCATAAATGTCTATCGTAGCTCCACAGTACCTTGCTTAGCACGTGTTTTCGTTGACAAAATAAAAGTCAAACAGAAACTTCGGATTAGCCGCAGTGGCTGAACCAGTTTCATTTCTAAAGTAAGTATTTTTATGCGTATTCCAAAGTGTTAATGATCAGTTTTCTCTCTATTTGGCTGAAATGTCAGCTTCTGTCAACTTCCTTAAGTCATTAATACAATACAACGCAATACAATTCTGATTTGACAGGTGACTACAAGATCGCCACTGTTCACGGTTCGCTGTCCTGTCCTCCAGTGTCTTCAGCCAACTGGTTGAGGGATTTTTTGGACCCCAACCACGAAGACGTGAGGCACCTAGTTTTCCTAAGTTCACCGTACATTTTCTCATTCCGCGTTGTCACGCCATCTGTTGACCTCCACCGAGGAAGTCGATTGGTGGGCATGCGTAACACATGTCCCAACCAACCTTACTCTTTTTAGATTCAGTGCTTGTTCCAATTAATGACCACTGGTTCCCAACATCCTACGTCTAACCTCAGCATTGTTGACAAGGTGTTACCAACATATTTGGGCAATGCCTCAGAGACATCGGTGCTCGAACACCGACAGTCTCCGCCTATCTTCTACCCTCAACGGTTATGTATCCAACCCGTACAAAAGAACAAACCTAAACGCCGCAGTGTACAGTGTACACTCGATCCTTGACAAACCACCGAATGTCACGCCGGCGCCGCAGGTGACTCAGGTTGGCAAAAGTCAATCGCATCTTCTGTATACGCGACGAAACTTCATCCGATGTCGGTCCACCTGATGAGATTAACTGCTCACGTAAAAAACTTACCTACTTCAGCTACAGCTCTCCCAGCTCACACAAGGTTTGACGCAACACCAACCCGGTTCTGCAGCAGCATTTTACGCTCTGAAGATAGAAACGCATTCCTAACATTGCTACGCTGTTGCTTAGGCTATCTAAGAGAGCTTGCAACTTACCTGGATCTTCACTCAGGAGAACAATATTGTCCACGTATGCCAAATCAGACAGCTTACTGCCTGAGCGAAGATCGATGCCACAATTTTCACACGAGGACAGGACTATCTCAAGAATCAATTCAATTACAATATTGAAGAGGAAGAGCGAAAGAGGGCAGCCCTGACGAACACTACTTTCTGTGGTGAACTCAGGTGAAAGACCGGTGTAAGCACGAATTTGGCTTCGACTGTTTGCATGCAAGCATAGGAGAAGAGATATAACTATCTACGGTACATCATTCAATGAGGCAGCGCCCGAGAACTGTTCGGTCGACCGAGTTGTGACTTGGTAGATTGTACACCAGCTTCCAACGAAATGTGTACTCAACACTTTAACTTGATTTCGTACGAATTAGACTCTCGACATTGGTCGAAGCTTAGCTGGGATTCGTACCGGAAATTCTTTATTACATGCTTACACATCAGTGCAGTGGAAGGGGTATATATCCCATAGTCAAGAAGGCCCGCTGCATTGTTAGGTATAATCGCCGATCAGACCCTGAGACTTGGAATGGAGAACCACATAAGGACCCAGAAAGTGAAGTGTGCTAACGACGCAGACGACAGTGGGTTAAACGATACAACAACTCATAACCACAACTTCAGTGAACTCGAACAGTGTTGTCATTTTAACTCTACCACAAGCGCATTTACACCGCGCGCAAAACTTCTCTGTACTAAAGACGGTAGATGAAACCACTAAGGCTTTCTGATGCGCCGCGACGTTCTCTCAAGTTTCCCGAACGGCATTTGCCACCGTATTTTCTAGTCAACACGACTACCCACGCGTGTCAAGCTTCTTTGGGCCGTGAGATAATGTGAATGGGTTAGGGAACACAAGTGTGTACACACGGTCAGGCCAACTACTCCGTGTGGTGACCAAAATGGTAATTTTGTTACCCGTTCTACAGTTGAGTCCACATCCTGTTCACCTAAGAAATTTGCCCTTCGTTTACGTCAATAGTGAGCAACCCAGCGTTAAACGCGGTACACTTCGTCGTCCCCCGCAGCACAACGGCCAAAACGATGTGACCAAATTGTTCCACACTGCACCACAGCCTGTACTTACAGGCTGTGATCGCAAAACGGTGGTATTAAAAAGGAATGTGCCGAATATCGGAAGCACGATACAACTCACTCTTTCCTTCTCCGTTCCGACCAGACGACGATCATCCCGATTCTTCAGTTTTCCAGGTGCATCTGTAGTGGGTAGATTACAATGGAATACAAACAATTTTCCCGACCGATTCGCCGCACGTAGCGCTTCCAGTCCGGCCTGAATTGCCGGACCCAACAGCGCATCCGAAGTCAGACCGACTCCGGTGACACCAGCATTCGCCTCAACGTGAAACTGTGTCGGAATCATTTGGAGCAAGTTTTGAACAGCTATCGCATCCGATGGAATGAGAAATCCTTCGACGGCCGGTACGAACACCTCATCCACATCGGCGACAATATTCATCTGTGGTTTGGAATATGCACCCATGTGTTGTGTTTCACCGCTGCCATTTGGTAGAGACTCATCCGAAGACTGTTCGCGTGTCAGAGTATAAAAATGAATTTGGTGATCATATGTGATGAAACCGAGGCGAATAGGCGAGGGACTCGTGCTGTCGGGATCACATTCATCTCTGAAACACAATAGGGAAAGGTACGTCACATTTCGTCAACTATTGGTGGCCGGTAACGGAAGACCAAGTCGCAGATGACCGAGAAATTAAAATGTCACACACATTTAGACACCTGTACTCACGCCGACGCAGATCCGCGACTGGCTGAAAAGTTGTAGAAAAACTTCGTTTTTTTCACCAAACCAACACTCAGTTCTTGTACCCATCACTTTTCTTTGTGTAGCTTGAATATTATGCAATGATTTAATGCACTAGCATGGACATGAATAACAGCTGCGAAACTGCTCAACATGAATTCAATGCACGTTCGAAATCGCATAGGGGAAACCGGCCACTGTGACGAATCATTTTGCGATTAACCAGGTTGTTTTTGTCCTGAAAAGGATCTGTCGATCGTTCTCTGACCATCACCGACCCGAGGCATGCTTGCACTGCCTGGACAAAGTGCACTGAGCACCGGGCCATCCTAAAAGAACTACACAGTAAAACGGTTTTTCAGTCATCGATACCAGCGGCATCCTGCTGATTCAGAAGGCCCATCGATCGCGGAAAAACCACCTGACTGCCCCGCAAATGCGCACATGTGCACATAGGCTGCATTAACGAAACAACATCACCTAAATTGTATGTGCGGCTCAACCCAGGGCATGAATTCAAATTTCGCGTGTGTGCTGAGCCAGAATGATTGGGTGGACAAATCTGATGGATAGATAATCAGAATCATTAGGCTACCGCTAATATAAATCATTGAAAACCCGTTTGCCGTGTAGTTGTCCTTTAGGATGGCCTGGTGTGCCACTGAGTCGACTGCGCTTTGTCCGGGGTCAGTGAACGATTAACCGACCCTACTCAAGAATAAAACAATCTGATTAATCGCATCAGACCTTTTCAATTGCGATTCATATAGAGTCATTGTTTATAACTGATAACAAACATACCAACTATCTCCCCGTTACATTTTCCGGCGATATAACTGTTTAGGAAGCTCAATAAGACGCGTGTTTCACTGTTTCCAAAAACCATTAGAAAGTGGATGTTCGTTTTACAGCTATAACAATCAGAAAACTGAAGAAGTCGTGAGGTTACATGTGAGTAACACAACCTCGTCTGAATTGTATGTGCCCATGCGAACTTTCCGTTACAGCGAGTTAACTTTCCCAAAGCAGATTTACAATTGCTCATATAGATGAAACAACCAGTGATCTAAGCTCATTTAGGTTCTCGGGGGTGCAGGCACATTCACCGGCAGTGTGCAAGGAATGCAGATATTAACTAGAAGAGTTGCTTTTATAATAAAATTTAGCACGATGATTAGAAATTTTATTATGGCATGTTTATATACTGACTACACAAGGGCGGAAAACGAATCAAGATGTATGAGGTAGGTGATAAAAATATCAATGAACTATGCGATGTCATCAGTGTGAGTATCGGGCACAACAATCTGTCAAAAGGAACTCAAAGTGTGAATAACACCTATTAATGATCACGATAAATGCGTAGTCCACTGGAGCTGTTTCTTAGCATATCGGTTTCAACTGGCAATATTCATAAATACTGGCGGATAATTGTTTCACACTTCTGACAATTAGAAGACCAAAGTTAGCCTTTAGATGTACACAATAAAACACAACGTTGTCGCATGCGCCTGTAATCAGGCGAAGTTTCAGTTATCAAGGAAAACGTGGGTTTGCAATCGAATACACAGGCTGTCTCGACTGGTCCAGCTTAATCATAATAAACGAGCACATATTCACAGAAGTACCTTCAATAGCCCCATCGGAATGGGTCAGTATATTTGTGTAATCGTCTCGGAGTTAGCATTCGCACTTTTGAAGTAATGATTCGCAAATGCCGATTTCGTTATTCATGGTTTTGTGTAGACAATCGGACGGCTTTTGTCGGCTGAGACAAGAAAATTTCAAAAACTAACTATTACTGATGTTATCAGTTGCCAGAAAAGAAACACCAAACTCTCAGCGGTGGCCCGCTATTCTTGGACACTACAACAGACCTTGGCAAACGCAGCTTCGATTTCATGTGAGGAAGCCAATAATTTCAGTTGTTGTGTACATATTGCAATCCCGATCAAAATAATGAAAGACGGTTCGACTAGAGCAAACCAAAATAAGTTGCATTTGAACTTTACGTGCGTGTTGCAGGATGAAATAAAATGTAACGTCCTAGTTTAACGCAGGCTTTGAGCTCAAAACAGATAACAAAAGTGTCACCCTCAATAGTCACACAAACCTTTTAGCTTCTTTTGCAATATCTGCGACAATATTAGGGAGGAAATGTGTGGCTGGCCTTCCTAAATCAACCTTCGAAATGACACTTTCTACAGTCAGACAGAACAAGATTATAGTGTAAGCACAAGCAAACTAAGCTTTGGTCGCGAACCGACTACCTGAATACTGATAGGCAACATCAAAATCGACCAAAAGATTCAAAGATAAAAGTCTGCTGACCGACTACACCAATCACCCTAACAATAAAACTAAACAAGACCAGTGACCATCGCAAACCGGGAAGAAAAACACTCACGTGGGTAGATGGGGCAAAATTCTCTCGGTGAAGTTGGAACAGAACAGCTGCACCAGACCGGAACGGACTGCTGATTGCGATACATCTAGTATGAAGATAAACGCCGGTGGTTTCGGTAATTCATTATTCTTGCAATACTCGGTCGTGGCTAACAGCTCATAGCTGCCTAGACAAAGTTCCGGACGATGATAGGCATCCGTCCGACGACCGGTATGATCCAAGTGGGCAAAGTACTGTTCGGGCACTTCAGTTAGACCGTTGCATAGCGGGCATTGGAAACGGCGTCCGCCATCAATAAAGCTTACAAATGGACTCATATAACCACGACAGCGTGTGCATCGGACAGGTCCCTGAGATGGAATAAAAGAGAACAACCACAAGTATAAATCACGCATCACAAATCACAGTCAAGTGATGAGGCCTGTTGCTATACATAAACGGAAGTGTATAAGTATGAACCTGGAATTTTAAATCAAAAATAGCGGAAACTGCCACAAAACAAACTTTAGCATCATGAAACGTGACAAGAACACCGCATCAACCTAGTCGGCTGTATAGTTCTCTGTTCGTAACTCTCGCTAACAGGTGCTACAAGACGTATTACGTTTTTAGCCTTTGAATAGGAACTTCTATCTGTTTCTCTTTTTCATCTGTTTAAGCGTGAGTGCACTAGAAACGGTATGTTCAGTGGTCATAGGGGCTTACTGTACCTCACCTAAAAGGAATCGGTAACCAAGAGCACGAGAATAAACGAGAACCCTACACTAGGCACCAAATGGGCAGATGTGATAACAAGTCTAACGGCAGCTAAGTTGTTCACCATCAAATCTAACCAGTAGTGGCAGGATTTTACCTTGTTCCTCAAGATCAGTGGTCTGCGACTTACGCCACGTGATCACCCCTCATGACGAGATTGCACCTTGGCGTGGTGTGATGGCTTGGGTGCCTCCACGACTCAAAGAGCTATGCAGGATGGCTTCCTTGAGCCGGAGATGCAACCATGTCTGACAGGTCGATGGATAAAGGCCAGATGAAGTCTAGCCTCAAAACCAGTTGATGGGCTACATCTGGTTCTATTCACTGTGTCCCTGGAGAGGACACTCCAGCGAATAAACATAGAGAAGCAGTTTACCAGTCTAAAAAACTCCACTAGATGGACGTAGGAGTTGAGCACTTGGGGTTTCTCTCGACGGTGAGAGAAGTCATGGCACTTCATTGGGCAGCTATCACCTGCCTAAGCTGGACAGCCTCCGGTTCAAAGGATGCTGCCCCGTCCACGTTCCGTTTGCTTCATTGGGTGAATGAGGCTAAGGACTGTATCCGACAAGCGAATCGATTACAAAGCACCAGCGAACACAAGACAAAACACACGCAGTAATCAGGTCTCACGTGACAGACCAGAAGAAGTTCCTTCACGGGTGCTGCGGTCACGTTCCCGTTCTGGGTTAATGCCCCACTGCCTCCATTGGGTGCATGAGGCTGATGTTTTAGTTTTAGTTTATTCAACCATTGATCTCGCACTTCTGTGCTCTGGTTTCGATGGCTACCTTCCGGCATCGTCCAGTAAAGAGCAGAATAATTAAAGCACCAAATGAAAAGATACAGAAATCAAAGTAATAAGCTGAAATCACGAAGACAAAGAAAAAGTTCGAATGCAACTAAGCCACTGGCCCAGACAACTAGCTGCATCACTTAATGTCTTCGAACATTTGGTAGGTGGATCACGTGGACTCTAACCTGGAAATCTAACAGGTCCCACTTGGCCAAGTATAGTGGTAAAGGTTTTCCTATCGTTTCGCCATGTCATGGGCTGAGCACCTCGACCTACCTCCCAAACCATTACCTGTCTCGGAGAACAATGTACACCGAGGAAGTCTATTGGTGGGCATGCGTAACACATGTCCCAACCAACCTTACTCTTTTTAGATTCAGTGCTTGTTCCAATTAATGACCACTGGTTCCCAACATCCTACGTCTAACCTCAGCATTGTTGACAAGGTGTTACCAACATATTTGGGCAATGCCTCAGAGACATCGGTGCTCGAACACCGACAGTCTCCGCCTATCTTCTACCCTCAACGGTTATGTATCCAACCCGTACAAAAGAACAAACCTAAACGCCGCAGTGTACAGTGTACACTCGATCCTTGACAAACCACCGAATGTCACGCCGGCGCCGCAGGTGACTCAGGTTGGCAAAAGTCAATCGCATCTTCTGTATACGCGACGAAACTTCATCCGATATCGGTCCACCTGATGAGATTAACTGCTCACGTAAAAAAACTTACCTACTTCAGCTACAGCTCTCCCAGCCCACACAAGGTTTGACGCAACACCAACCCGGTTCTGCAGCAGCATTTTACGCTCTGAAGATAGAAACGCATTCCTAACATCGCTACGCTTTTGCTTAGGTTATCCAGGAAAGGCTTCAACTCTTGCGGATCTTTATTTGACGGGAAAAACTGAATATGTCAGTGAAAAGTTATTGTAATAGCATAGGAAGGCAGGACAACGGCGCATAAGATCGACTGATTATAGGTATCAACACTCACTGGTTCTCCCATATCGCTGACCAAGATTCGTGGATCGTCTGGATGTTGTTTTGCGAACGGGGACACAGTAAGTGAGAATGGGATACCGACAGTTTTGAGCAAGTCGGGAGTAGTTGGAACTGCGTACAGAGAAGATCGAATGAAACGCGGATTGCAATTTCCTTCGTCCCGACAACTGAAATCCGTAGTGACCAGTGGAGGTGCAACACCACGCTGACCGGTATAGAATGGGCCGGAACATTGTGTCCGATTATTTTCTACCACCTGAACGACGAAGAAGAGAATGTGAGAATCACAGAGGATTGCTAAGGTTGGGGTGAAACGCTTTACACATATGAGAAATGATGACAGCAACGGTCGATTTCGTTTGGTTTCAGCTGTTCGCCTCGTCTTCCAAAGCCCTGGTATCGGTCATCATTCAATACAACCCGACAGCCAATGATACAACCGAAGCAAAAAGTGTTCAGACGAAGCAAAGAAGGATAATGGAAAAAAATGAAAACTGCCGTCGTTCTGGTTTCACTTTGAAATGTCTGGGAACTGTTGTAAAAACTTCCGCCACCAGTACCGTATAAAAAGTGGGAAATATTATTGCACATGACACAAAGCCTCAAAGTAAACTCGCAAAACAACAGCAAGTATTATTTATACCGTACCTATGCACGCGTGCAGAAGGGGGGGGGGGCGCACCTCATGGGCACAAGGCCCGGTGCACTATCGGTAAAATCAGCAATCATGACATTTGCCCTTGGAGTGGAAAACCAAAAATTCCCAATAGGCCACACGTGATAACGATTCGCTTGATATCAGTGCATTTAATCGCCAACGTTGATCGATGGTTGTGCAATTCGGATAATGTACATCTCGTCTGGTAAGTAGGGCAGTTCGAGAGACGCTTGAACAACGCCGGTTGCAATGAAAGGGTATCGTCCAAAACCAGCAGACTTACGGCAGCACCGATGGAACAAAGAACCGGATTCCAGTCTCCTCAAATCACACCTCAAAACATCGCCGATATCCTAAATCGAAACACCGCGATCCGACGGGCATACGCATCGTCCCAGTGGTCACCGGTGCCAGGCTGGTAGTAAATCAGTGTTTACAAGCGAGTGTGAACAAAAGGTTGGGTGTCAGCCGGACCACCATAATGCACCTTACTTCTGTGAGCCTTCGTAAACTCTGACGATAGTGATCCAGTTCAGTTCAGTTAAAGCAACCACTAACCTGTACCAGGCGTGTTGGCTTTGGCTGCCATCTCTCAGTAGTAACCTCGATCGAAAATGATGGAAAACAAGAGTATGAAAAGAGTAAGAAAGAAAACTACAAATAGTACCAAGTCTATCGATAAAGTTCTTGAATACAAGGGCGCCATTGGTCGCGACACTGAGCCCTATCCTCCAACGAATCCAACCACTAAGTTGCGGGTTTCTTAGACCCCACCCAGGAAGTCTACGAAGCCCTACATGGCCACGTCCACTAGTCAGGCTTTTCATACCTTTCTTCCATGCCACAGACAGACCATTCTTAAGCACCATCCGATCATTACCCGCTTCAGTAAACATTTCGCGCCGAGGAATCCTGTCCGGGGATAAGCACAACGCAGGTCCCAACCCCCTTAGCTCAGTGTTTCATCAAATGATTTGGTTCGTGTACCTAACCTTAGCACTGCCGATGTTGAGTTCCCACCAGATTTCAGTACTGCTACAAAAACATCGATGCTCGAATACCAACAATCTTCTTAAATCCTCCACCCACAATGGACACATTTCTGAACGATAAAAAAGCACTGGCTTAACCACTGCAGGGTACACTTAACTCCTGACAGACAAACGGATGTTATGCCGACGACAAGGATGACAGGGACCGTCAAATGCCAAACGAACCTTCTGTATACTCAGACACTTCATCCTATATTCGACCTCTGAGTGAAATACAGCTGCGTAGATAAAAGACGTGTCTGCTTGGTCCATGGTCATCCCAAATACCGAAAGGTTAGGCACCGGACCAACCCAGTCCTGCAAAAGCATATTGCACTTTGAAGGCACAAAAGCTAATGCCAAACATCACTATGCCGTTATTCAAGCTGTCCAGAAAATCTTGCAACTTACTTGGATCATTACTTAGAAGAACTACGTCGTCCGCATATTCAAGGTCTGACACGTCCACCCAGGAAAAGTTCAACACTACTATCTTCACATGACAAAAGGGTGGTCTCTAGGACCGTACAAATCACAAAATTGAAGGGAAGAAAGACAACCCAGACGTACACCATTTTTTCTGGTGAACTCCAGGTGAAAGATCGCCATAACCCCTAACTCGACTTCGGATGTTTACGAACAGAGAATTTGTGGTAGAGATGAGGCAGCACCAGAGAACTGTGTGGTCCATTGAGTCCAACATTCTCAGATCAAAAAAACAGAGATGGCAGGCACACGGAAGGTATCTTTGTGTTCTTAAGTTTGTCGAAGAGTGAAGGTGAGGTAAACACAATTTCGACCCAGCTTGATTTTCGCACGAACACTGTTCGCGAGCGTTAGATAAGCGGTGGAGAATAACACCAACAAGTAGTTTAGATTCGATGCAAACCACGCTTATTTCCTCTCAATTTCAAAGAAAGACCTGTCGCCTCTCTTACAAGTAAGTACGGCCACCGATTCACACCAACTCTTTGGAGCTTTGTCCCCATCTCACATCAAACCAAGGAGATTCGTCAACTTCAGTGACAATATTGAGCCACCGTCTTTTAAAACACATTGAAGTAATCCATTCAGTCCAGAAGCCTCATGTCAATTAAGGTAGCTTATCTCAGACAGAACCCCCAATTCTGACCGACGAATGGTATCGACATCCAGAACTCCAACCATCGTGCCAATTAGTTAACCTGCAAAGGATAAACGCCGGTTAAAATATTCCTCGAAATGCTATGTCCAAAGATCTAGAGGATGCTTGTCAGTCTGAATCAGTGAGCCGTTGGCCTCTTTGATCAACTCGCTAACGCCTGGTTTACGTGGATCGATTTGTCTAATCAGACGGAAAAGTTTGCGGCGGTTGCCAATCACCGTAGTTTTTTCCATCTCCCTACACTTCGCAATCCACCACTGCTCACGGTCATTTTTCAGGCTCCGAATAATTTAGCGCTCAAGGCGTTCCCGTGCCCCATCGTATCTGGAATCCAGAAGAATCGATCTGTGCACGTCTAACAGGGCAACTGAGGATGCAGATATCAATCGTTTCTGTGAGTGTCTAGTTGTTGGACCTTGGGTAGCATCAACAGTCGCACGTAGAGCCTGTCTGACCTCGGTTCATCGCTCTTTTGGATCTTGGTCATTCCACTGCATCAATAATCATCATCATCATCATCATCATCATCGTACAGCCTTAAACAGTAGGGCAAGCCCCACTGACCACTGCCTTTCTCACCATGTTGCACGTTGAATTAGAAAGTATGAATATACTAGATGGACAGGGAGTGGACCTACACAGGTGGGAAAAGGAAAGAATGCCTTAGTAGCCAACACACGGAATAAACAGTCTAACTGTACAAACAAACATCGATCAGTCATTCTGATTCGATAGAAAGTGACAACACGATCGCCACTGTTCGCGGTTCGCTGTCATATCCTTCAGTGTCTCCAGCCAACTGGTAGACGGATCTTTTAAACCCCAACCACGAAGACGTGAAGCACCTACTTCTCCTAAGTCTGCTGTACATTTTCTCATTCCTCGCTGTCACGTCATATGTTGACCTTCACGTGGTTTCTTCCACTCCCTAGGAGGAACGGAGAATAGGACACGGTACGGTAGACGTGTGTTTGCCATACGTAACACGTGTCCCAACCAACGAAGTCTACTAAGTTGGATACGCTGTGACAGAACGTTCTCTGAATTAGTACCCAATACTCGATTTCTGACCTCACCGTTGCTTACTCGGCTACTCCACCCAATCCTAGCGATACTACGTAAACATCGATGGTCGAAAACCTCAAGACGACGAATATCTTCAGCATGCAGACTCCAAGTTTCGCAATCATACAACAAAACTGAACGCACTGCAGCACAGTATACACGGCCTTTCAACTTCAGTGAAATATCAGATCGGCGCCACAAGTGCTTCAGTCCAGCGTACGCCATTCGAGCTTTGGACATCCGCGTTCTCACCTCCACTACTGTGCTCCCATCCGTCGTCACGTAGCTACCGAGGTAGGTGAAGTGGTCGATAACTGACAGCACCTCCCCATCCAGCATCAAGCTCGAAATTGTTGACGTCCAGTCTTGTAACATCACCTTGCACTTTGAAGGTGTAAAGCGCATGCCGAATGGAGCTACAGCTCCTGAGAGTCTATCTAGTGCACGCTGAGCATGTTCCGTGCATTCGAACAAGCAGACAACGTCGTCCGCGTAATCTAGATCACACAGCTTTCCACTATTTCCTTGTTCGACGCCTACATCCTGAAGATTTTGCTGCGCACTCTCCACTATTTCGTCCATGACGAAGTTCAACAGGAAGGGAGACAAAGGGCATCCCTGTCCAACACCACTGGTCGTTTAGAACCGACCAGATAGTTCACCGTAAACCCTAACGCGGCCAGAAGTGTGAGAATACAATGATCTCAGTAGGTTCACGAACCTCTGGGGCATACCTTTTCGATGAAGAACACTGAAAAGCGATGTTCGATCAACTGAATCGAAGGCGCCTTTCAAGTCTAAGAAAAGCATTATTGTCAGTCGGCGGTGCGTGTGACACGTTTCAAGTAGTCGGCGAAGAGTAAAAATCTCGTCGATGCATCCTCGACCTGGGCGGAATCCAGCCTGCTGCTCGCGGATATTCCTCTCGCGAGCCGGTGTAAGACGATGCAGCAAAATCAAAGCTAATACTTCGGTGACTATCGGAATTAAGCTAATCCCACGATGATTACTGCAGTCATTGCGTATTCCCTTCTTGAGGATGAGAACAATCAATGACTCAATCCATATTAACGGAATACGCTCCTCGTTCCAAGTGTCACGGAGCAAGGCGGTAAGTGATTTTATCAACGCCCCACCACCCAGTTTGAAAAGAACTGGAGGAAGTTTGTCGGGACCTGCCGCTTTCACCCGCCTAAGTAATCGAATACATGACTCTACTTCTACTTCCGATGGGGGCTCAAGTGATACCACCCAAGGAGTCACAGTTGTTGACACGGGAGTAACTACACTAGCGTGCAGCCAGCTAAACTGTTCCTTGAAGTACTCGGCCCAACGGTCAAGCCTTTGCTGTTTGCTATGGATGGGTTCTCCATTTCTATCCCAAATTGTTTCACTGACCTGAGTTCGCCGTTCACCGGTGTCACGAATAAGCTTGAACAGTCTTTGACTGTTACCTGAAGCAGCTGCTATTTTCATTTCTTCGGCTACCTTGACCCACCAATTTTCGCGATCATTCTTAAGGCTTTTTGTAACTTGTCTTTGCAGCTTTCTCCGCATCTTATTCATCTCCTTACGGTTCGAAAGCTGACGCTTCTGCTCCATTATACTCAGCGACTCTTGCGAGATCCAGTGTCTTTGATGGACAACGGATCGAGGACCACAGGCAAAACCTGCTGCAACGTTCATCGCCTGTTTGATATAAGCCCAATGCTCATCTACATTACTGTTCTTCGTAGATCCTAGCTCATGTGCTAACTTCTGCTCATCCCGAGTGCGTACTTCTGGATCACACAAACGTTGCACGGCTAATCGGGTTTGCGGTTTGCGACGATGACCATGGAGCTGGAGAGATAATCGCATTAAAACTAATGCATGGTCCGACTCTACGTACGTGGACCAGTAAGATCTGCAGTTCTGAACAGAACTGCCCCACCGGTAGCTTACGGCGATATGGTCAATTTGACTAAAATTACCTGTAGAGTTAGAGCGCCATGTCGCTGTGCGACGCGAGCTGTGTCGGAAATTTGTGCTAGACAAGAACAATCGATTGTCTGCACAAAACTGGAGAAGCCTATCCCCGTTATCTGTACGCTCAGCGGGTAAAGCACAACGCCCACCTAAACAGGCTTCTGACACACTAAGTTTGCCAACTTGTGCATTGAAGTCACCAGTTAGCACTACAATGTCGGAACCTTTACTGCTGCGAACGAGAGTGGCGAGGGCATCATAGAACTCATCTTTCTGCAAGTCTGAGCTGCAGTCCGTTGGGGCGTACGCCGAGATCATAAACAAATTGCGTTTAACACAACTATCCTTTCGAACGCCGACTGATCTCTCGAGTCTAACTGCACATAAACGACTGTTAAAAGAGATCCAGTCTAAAAGGGCAGCCTCAGCTTTCTCAGTCAAGACTATCCCTACACCACGTTGACCCACAGCTCTAGCTGCTTCGTCCTCTGAGGTGCGCAGGAAATACCTCGATGAGATACCAGGGTTAGTTAGTTGAATTACACTGCTCGAATCCTGGATACGCGTTTCGCTTAAGCAGCAGACATCTATCTTCAGAGAATTTATTGTGAGCGCTAGGCACGCCTGCTGACCGGCCTGCATGAGTGTACGCACGTTGAAGGAGTCGACATTCAGAGGCTGACGAGGCTTGAGAAAATGTGAGTTACCAGGCAGAGGATTATTCCCGACACTATTTGACAGTGAATCGTTGCGAGTATCGACCGTGTTATCAGTGGGAACATTATGGGTGGATAGATGGGGCAAAGAGGGATGGTTAGGGACAGAAGACAAAGGTTGAATAAAAGAGAGGGAACTCTGAGCAGTAGCACACTTATCACTACCCACCCCACTCGATGCAATGGGCAGCGCGGTCCTGATTATCCTGCGCGACGACCCATGCAGTATGGAATTCTTTGTATTCGTGCAGTTCATGGGAGATGTTGGACGGGTACTGCTAGGGCGTCCAGCCACAAAACTGGTGGATGATTCTGTTCGGAAAGCAGATCGATGGATATCGTTCAGTAGCAGCTGCAGAAGATGGTTGGCTTTGGCGTTGTTTCAACCACCGACGAGACGCAGACTCGAACGCGCGCGCGGACAAGAACATGATCAGTGTCTACAGACGTGGACCAAAATGATCGACGGTCTTGGATTGATCCACGCCAGCGGTAACCGATGGTACCGTGGTCGATCTGAGTCTAACGCCGCGAAGCCGCAGGAGGATGCCAGGTTAATCGGTGCCGCGTTTAATGCGAGAAATTTGTACTCGCTAGGAATAGTCTATGGTCGCAACATAGTTGAATGAGTCGATCACCGTTATCAGTTCGATCGGTTGAAACGCAATATCAGCCTCCCATATTCCTCTCCGCCTCGTCTAGGCTTCCGACTTGAGCATTGAAACCACCGGCAACAACTATGATGCCCGTACATCGCACGCTGCGAAGCAGTTCAGACAAATCCTGGTAGTATTCGTCTTTAGCCTCAGGAGAGCTACGGTCAGTTGGGGCATACACAGAAACGACAAACAGGCATCGGCGCTTAATCCTAGTGTTGATGACATGCACAGAACCATTCAACCGAACTGTACACAGACGGCTACTGATTGGGATCCAGTCTAGCAGTGCACGCCCAACCTTCACGCTCAGAGTGATGCCAAAGCCAGCCTTGCCACGAGCATTAGACACCGAATCACCCGACATGCAAAGAGTGAAACGAGAAGCCGAGCTTGCATCTGCGGAAGAAGTGTTAACAATGAGGTTGCGTCTTGCATGCGTGTTTCAGAGACAACACACGTCTATGTTAAGGGTTTCAAGAGTCCTATCTAGGACAGCCTGTTCCCCCGTTTGGCAAGTTGTGCCGAAGTTGAAAACAGCAAAGTGAAGAGGACGCTTAGGTCGGAGAATCGATTCTCTTTTTCCCCTGTCTCTAGTTTACTACACTTTCCGAGAGCTACAAGTTCACAGTCACGACTCATTGTGGCCACTCGTACGCACTTAGAACTGGAACTTAAAGGATGAAGAGCAGAGAGATAAGGAACGTTCCCCGATTGACCACTGGAGACTCGTGGGCACATCATACTTCACGGTTATCCACACCGTAGAAGGGGTTTTTCTTGGGAACCCTAACCGGGGCCTTGGACTCGAAAGTCTGACTCACAAGGCAGTGAGGCATTAACCCAGCACGGGAACGTGACCGCAGCACCCGTGAAGGAACTTCTTCTGGTCTGTCACGTGAGACCTGATTACTGCGTGTGTTTTGTCTTGTGTTCGCTGGTGCTTTGTAATCGATTCGCTTGTCGGATACAGTCCTTAGCCTCATTCACCCAATGAAGCAAACGGAACGTGGACGGGGCAGCATCCTTTGAACCGGAGGCTGTCCAGCTTAGGCAGGTGATAGCTGCCCAATGAAGTGCCATGACTTCTCTCACCGTCGAGAGAAACCCCAAGTGCTCAACTCCTACGTCCATCTAGTGGAGTTTTTTAGACTGGTAAACTGCTTCTCTATGTTTATTCGCTGGAGTGTCCTCTCCAGGGACACAGTGAATAGAACCAGATGTAGCCCATCAACTGGTTTTGAGGCTAGACTTCATCTGGCCTTTATCCATCGACCTGTCAGACATGGTTGCATCTCCGGCTCAAGGAAGCCATCCTGCATAGCTCTTTGAGTCGTGGAGGCACCCAAGCCATCACACCGCGCCAAGGTGCAGTCTTGTCGTGAAGGGTGTTGTGTATGCGAAACGTCTACCGTACCGTGCCGTTTTCCGTTTCTCCTCGGGAATAGAAGAAGCCACGTGGAGGTCAACAGATGACGTGGCAACGGAGAATGAGAAAATGCACAACGAACTTGGGAAAAGCAGGTGCCTTACGTCTTCGTGGTTGAGGTCCGAACGATGGATCAACCAGTTAGCTGGAGATACTGAAGCATATGACAGCGAATCGCGAACAGCGGCGACCGTGCCGTTAATTTCCGTCGAACGGGAATGACTGACCAGTGCGCATTCGTACAGCAGCACTGTGCATTCCGTGTGCCGGCTACTACGGTGTTGTTTCTTTTTCCCACCCCTGCAGGTCCACTCCCTGCCCACCTTGAATATTCCTTCTATTTCTACGTGCAACATGGTGAAAAGGGCAGTGATCATCCGGGTTTGGCCTGCTATTTACCGCCGTACGATGATTATGATGATCATGATGATCATGATCATGACGATGATGATGATGATGATGATGATGGTGGTGGTGATGACAATGAACGTCTCATTCGGGAAAACCATCGTCAATCTTTGCGGCTGCATGCAAACAAACAGAAATCGAAACGGGGTCACCGCTGCACGACCTGCGATTTTTACTTTTTTCTGCACCCGAAATATTCAGTTTAAGTTGAACGATCGTGCTTAGCGCCAGAGACGGTGTAGCAACGGTGTATTTTCACGGCAAAGACGCAAAGGGGCCCGTTGCAATCAACGATCCACAGACTTCGGTTTACGAGTGATATGTGGACAATATTCCATGTAAAATAGATCTGCCGACGGAAATTAACTACTAAACAACTTCAAATCAATACATTCGAACTCGCGCTAGAATAAAAATAAATAACAGCCTTCTTAGACGTATTTCTGACCAGTCGAGATGGCTCAGTAGGGCGGTCGGTGCATAGAAATCAAACAGAGAATGCAGTTTGTATTCATTTTCGTAACTTTGTGCCGTTTAAGTTGAAAAGAAACCAAATTACATGCCCAACCAGCAGAGCGA
The DNA here is from genome assembly GCA_948099385.1 of Fasciola hepatica. NCBI lineage: Eukaryota > Metazoa > Platyhelminthes > Trematoda > Plagiorchiida > Fasciolidae > Fasciola > Fasciola hepatica. The sequence continues at coordinate 5,889,993 of CANUEZ040000179.1, forward strand.
AGATATGCACCGATGATACCACCAAAGAACCCTTTACGGTGTGCAACGGTTATTCAAAACGGCAACCCAGAACGCCTAATCGACTGGATGATGGTGATAGACAGAAATCTCAAGAAAGACGGTATTTTAGAATAGGCTGGTGTACATAATTCTATCATTTAAAGGACACTAGTGGAGGTCGTGCACAGTTTGTCCAGCACGGTCAGTAAGATATTCTATGCTGCAGGTGCATAGTTTGTTCACATCTAGATCAGCTATGTTTGCGGTTAGACGATAATGTGCCCGATTCATTAGCTTCATTGTGTGTATTCGTTCACCTGTTCCGGTGCGATGTTTTTCAAGCATGTGCCGAGGCACTGTGTGAACGTATTCGTGACTATTACCAGTGTGGTTGAAGAATGGAGCAGTTGGGTCAATTACCAGCACAGTCGCTTCACACCGAGCCGAGACTACCACACAGGGAATGTGATTAAGGCATTTCACCCCCTGCATAGGATTCGAGGTCGGTTGTCCCGATCGTAAAGCGCACCTTGACTACTCAACGGACCCAAACCGTCCGAAAGCTAACACGCTGAGCATGTGATAATCCGCCCACATTCCGTCTCCGGATAGACTTGTGCCACAGCAAGTGGGAACACTGACCCTGGAAATTCTTCGTTGACTGTATCCCTAATGTATCTTGTCACATATCTTGTGTTGTACTGGCTCGATTAAGAAGCAAACTCACATGCACGCGTGTATATATATATATATATATATATATATATATATATATATATATATATATATATATATATATATATATATATATAATTCCTGTTAAGTGAACAAACAGCAACAGAAGTTCATTCCACTCAATGAAAACAGATAGTACTGATCCTGGAAATCCAGAAGACAAAGCAATTCAGCACAGTTCTTTCAGACACCAACCTCGCACTTGAGTTCTAGTTTTGGCTGATATCTCGCATATTACTGTCAAAAGCGAAAAACATCCTAGCAAACCTTAGAAACTTTAGGTTTGCAGTGATAATATTCCAGTGGATTGCGGGGTAAATCTGATATAACGTTCAATATATATCAGGTTTCAGGTTTCCAAGACTGTACTCACAAAATAGTATTGATTATCCCGCTGCAACAAAAACAGTTCGCTCCAGGAAAAACGAGTTTTACATATGAATAAGGAAGTATAATAGACCGGATTACTAGCCGAAATTTTATTTCCGCGGCAAAAAGAAAGTTAGGGTATAAAACTTACTTCTACTACGCTTGGAAGCCCCTCAGAACTAATACGTTTCGGTGCCGGAGCGGGCGGTGCACCCATTGGTCCATTCGGAAAAGGAGGCTGCGGCGGCTGATTGTACTGCCTGCCCTGGAAAGAGGGATCTACTAAGCTCTGTGGTGGGTAATTCCCAGCGCGATATACATCCTGCTGTGTCATTCCAGGTGTCGGTGCTGTGCTCACACCGGAATAGCCACCAGTCATAGGAGGCAGAGGTGGCATTAGCGGGGCATTAGCAGCTGTCATATAAGGGACTTGGGGCCCAGACATCTGCGAACTTGGTGTGTACTGATGTGGTACTGCTTGTGACTGCATATTGGAGCCGGGGGCCATTGAATTGTATGGTTGAGGTGGAAACTGAACCGCTGGTGCTTGAGAAGTTCCCTGGGACGAGTGATGGTCACTTTGAGAGTAAACGGCTGAATGAGCGTTTGGCTGCGTGTGTTGATATTGCTGGTGTTGTTGCTGTGGCTGTTGATATTGCTGGTTCAAAGACATGGATGCGAACTTTTCAACAGGTGGCGTTGATGAGCTGAAGTATCTTATTATTAAAATTCAAAGCTTACAACTGATTCTGAGCAATAAAATTTGAGTTATCCATCGGGGAACTCATTGGTGGGCATACTGTATTTAAGGGGATTCAATTCGCAGACCACAACTAACTTACAACTCTCTGTCTGGCCGAAAACCGGCGGCATCACTTGTTGGCGGCCATACGAGTGATCCAAAGACGGCGGTGGCGGTTGTGGAGGAAACATCAAAAACTTCTACTCAACAACGATACTCTAAATTTATCAAGACAATCGCAAAAACTACGTAGACCAAGTGTGTCCGTGACGTATAACCATTTCAAAAAACGACGCGACCCACAAGCCGACAACTTGAACGTTGCAAACAAAATCGGATCAGATGTCTTGAAGTCTTGAAGTACCACACGGGTTCGAGGCTTTGAGCCCAATTGTTTCGGTTCTTGAGGAAATCTTTGATCTTCTGTCGGATTCACCGAGCTTAAACGAGAGTAAAATGAAGCGGGGGGGGGGGGCGGGGGTGGCAGCGAAAACAAGATACACATAACATCATACAGTGTCTCACTGTGGACAGTGCCTTAAGAAGAGTGGGGGTGCGACGTTCATGAACATATATGCAATAAAAACATCTATTTTGTTTTTTTACGAGGAATTATTGGGAGAGACCTAGGTAGATCTCTAGCTTTTTCTTGAAGATAGTTTTGTTCTGCGAGAGAACAATATATTCCGGAAGTGCATTCCACAAAGTAATCACCTGATAGCTAAAAAAATTAATCCTTAGTGAAGTGCGTGGCCTCGGTTTGAAAACCTCTCTGCTGTAACCACGGAGAGAAGAGGCTGGACAGACGGAGAAGAAGCAATCGCTTTGACCTGATTCAAAAGGGTGGAACATCAAAAACAGGTCACCTCTTACGCGTCTTAAGTCAAGGGAATAGAGGTTGAGGAGTGAGGGGTGGACGGGACAAGGTAGGTGGGATAGATCCCTTACTGCCTTGGTGGAGGCCCGCTGAACTCTTCCTAAGATCTCACGGTCTCGGAAGGGACCAGAGTGCACCATCTGACTACTGTACTCCAGCAGAGGTCTGATATACGTGCCGAAAATTATGGGGAAATCATCCTTAGATACGCGCGGGAAGGACCTTAGAATCATAGTTAGGACTCGGAAGGCGGACTTGCTCGCAAGTCGGTGATGATGAGAGAAGGACAAGTTACAATCTAACCAGAAACCGAGCACCTTGTGTCGGTCAACCCTAGGCAGTGTGGTTGCTCCGTTAATGGAAAACGTGTGACCAGTCTCTCTGCCGAAAGACCTGCTCACGCATTTGTCATCATTAACTGGGAGGTTCCAATCCTCGAACCAGTGTTTTGTTTCATAAACTGCAATTTGCAGGTCTTCAGCGCTTGAACTCCATAGGGTTACATCGTCTGCGTACATGGCAATGTTCGCAGGAAGGGCTGTCGGTAGATCGTTTATGTAGATCAGGAAAAGAAGAGGACCTAAGACCGACCCTTGGGGGACCTCAGTTGTTACTGGGGAGAATTGAGACAGAACATTCCCGACTTTAACCACAAAGGTGCGGTTGGTAAGGAAGCTGCGCAGGATGGCCAACATGGAGCCTGTGATTCCGTATGTCTGCAGCTTATAAAGAAGAGGAGCATGGGGGACCTTATCGAAGGCCTTAGAAAAATCGATGAATACAGCATGTGAGAGCTGGCCATCATCATAGGCTTTCGTTAGACTAGTAAGCATATTGGTGATGCATGACCTGCCGGGAAGAAACCCACGTTTGGAAGGTGAGAGGATCCTCTTTCTACGCAGATGGGAAAAAGCCGCTCTCTTACGAAATCGCTCGAAAATTTTGCTGTTCATGCTAGTTAGACTTATTGGTCTGTAAATGGAAGCAAAATGTCTGCTACCCTTCTTATAGATCAGTGCGATGACTGTTTCCTTTCCAGCTACTGGGGAAAACTCCACTGTCAACAAATCGCTGAAAAAGAGAGGCATGAGGAGCAGCTAATGTGTCCACGGCTTCCTTGAGAATACGGGGGTGGATTAGGTCAGGACCCATGGAGCAGTATTGGTTGAGCCGTCGGAAACCCTGAGCGACCGCACCAATGGGAATAGTGACGCGGTTAAGGGTAGTGGCCAGAGATAACGGGTGCATGGTAAGGTGGGATGGTATGGGTATGGAGCTAAAAATTGTACGGAAGTAGGAGCTGAATGCCTCGGCTACTTGGCTAGGGGAAGTGATTGGAGATCCGGCACTATCTTTGGGAGCTAGTGGCGTCGGAGCTGTGCCCCTTAGAAAGCGCATGTACTGAAAGAAAAATGCCAACTTGGTCCGTGCTCGATCAAGTACAGATAGCTGGACTGCATTCTGATAGGACCTAATCCTGTCTTTGCATGTGTTCCGTATGATCCTGAAATCTTCTGCATCACGGGCAAGGCCTGTGGCTTTATATCTAGCAAAGTGTAAAGACCGGTCGTGAAAAATCCCCTAAAACCCTTGCGATTCAGTGTGATTCTTCACATCACTCACTTGCTTACACTATTGACGTGTCATTACGAACCGTTTGTTTCTATAGACCAATTGTTGTTTGTTCGCGCCAAGAGCTCTACTTCGTCATATCCTTGTTCTGGACCTGCGTGACGCACGTGTTGTTTGCTCACACGCTGCTATTCAGTTTCTCGTTGTTGAGTCCTTGTGGTCGTATTATTGTGGTTTGCATATTTTTGATGTCATCGTTCATGCAATAATCTAGTATCGTAGAATATCGCGGATAATCGTCATTTTGATTTCGGGATCCGTTGCGAATTTGGCTAGGCATTGCTCAAACATTCGTTACAATACTCAATAGATCAATTTGAAAGGAGGAAAAACACGCAAAATGCCAAGGAAAGGATCAAAATCATTAGAATCCAGACAGGAAGTAACACGGCAAGTCTCTGGGAAGGTTTTGGGTATATTTGATTCCTTTGGTAATGTTAGATCGCCTAGTCCTGTCGGTGCTAGTTCATGTGTTAATGAGAGCAATATGGATCGTAAGGATGTTGATTTATATAGGCTGAGAATACTAGACCTAGAACAACAGTTACTATCGGCTAGACTACAGGCCCAGGAAGCAGAAAAGAAGTGTATACAGAAAGAGCACGAGCATGAAACCAGCGACTACGACACTTCCGATAGATCAGGGTGCAATAAGATAGGGAACCCCACGCCGGTCGCCGACTACAAACCACCATCGATCGATTAGCCAAGAGTGGAACTAACGGTTTTCGACGGGCGAGTTGAGCAATACTGCAAGGTTGTCAAGCAGTTCGAGACATTCGTTGAAAATAAGGTAACCGAACCCGGGCAGAGGCTTCCTTACCTGGCTGAACACTGTCGAGGCCGAGCAAGAGAAGCTACCGACGGGTTTACCACGCTCGACCCGGAACAAGGCTGCACAAGAGCATGGAAGATTCTAAGAGGCTCGTTTGTCCAGGTTACAGGGCTGACCTAGACGCCATGCACACTTTGGAAAACATAGTCCGTCACCTTTCTCCCGAACTACAGGGTCGGTGGGCGGAAAAAGCAGAACGGATAAGCCGAAGCGACAGGGAAGCCAACCTCGAAGACCTGACCGGATACTTCGACAGGCAAACCAAGAGAGCCGACAGCAAGTTCGGCCGACTCATCCGGGACAGCAACCAAGCAAACAAGCCCAGTACTAGCCAAGCTCCAACCCCTGTACGGGAACATCCAAAATACCAGCCTTGGACCAATATACACGCCATTTCATGAGATGCTGCGGCGCAACCAAATTGCAGATCCTGTGGTACTAGCCATGGCCTACCAGAATGCCCCAAGTTCGGCAACGCCACAATAGACGAACGGTGGGGAATGGCGAGGATGGCAGGAGCATGTTTCATCTGTCTCAACACCAAGCACCGGGCAGCAGCCTGTAGAACAAGGAATCGATGTGGTTACGAGGGCTGCACGGGCAGACACCATCGGCTGCTGCATCAGGCGAGAGTAACCATATCCGAGGCGAGTGCCAAGCCCAGCGTGATTTGTTCAACTTCACAATCTGCCAGTAAACCGGTACGTTTAGGCGTAGTTGCCGTGGGAGTAGTGACCCCAACTAGTGTGGTTAAAGCGTTGGCCTTCATAGATAGATGCTCGAATACCACGCTAGTAAGGAAGGAGTTCGCAGAGGGATAAGGGATCAGAGGGAATCAGTCTTCATTAGCAGTGAGCACAGAGAGTGGTACCGAAGTCATCCAGTCGACCAAACTGCACCTAAAACTCGTTTTCTTTGTCAGCAACGGTAGAGCAGAAACTCTAGAAGCATTCGCCATAAAGGACCTGCCGATGAGAGCACCTCAGTCAGTGCAATCGATTCTGACTCAGTGGCCGCATCTCGACGGGGTTACGATCGAGGAGTGGCAGAATAACGAAATTGATCTGCTGATCGTCTGTGATATACCGGATGCGCATTGGGTCCTGGATCAAAGAATTGGAAGCCGCAAAGCACCCTCTGCAGTACGCACTATATTCCGCTGGACTTTGTATGTTAGTGCAGACGTAAGACGCGGCTAACAAACCCAAGTCAACTGCACTTCGGTGGAAACGGCGAACATCGGACAGGCATTCCAACAACTGTATAACGACGAATTTGACGACCTGAGCATCGATAGGGGTGCCCCATCACCAGAAGATAGGGCGGCTTTGAAAATGGTTGCCGAGAACGTCAAGTATGCAGAAGGTCGTTTCGAGGTTCCTGTCCCTTGGAGACCCAACATGAAACCTATGCCAAACAGCCGAGAAACGGCTCTGAAAAGATTATGCTTCCTGAAAACCAGGCTACGTCGGGAACCACAATTAAGGATAGAATACACGCGAGCCATGCAACATAACATCGACTTGGGTTATATAGAAAGAGTGGATACAGCGGTTACCAGCGCATATTTGAGGTGGTACCTGCCCCATTACCCGGTCATGAATCCAAAGAAACCGGGGAAGGTCAAGATGGCTTTCGACTTTGCCGCGGAATGTCAGGGTGTGTCACTAAACGACCACTTACTACAGGGCCCAGATTGGACAACACCACTAGTCGAGGTTTTATGCCGTTTTCGGCTAGGAAAAGTAGCCGTCTCTGCGGACATACGTGAGATCTTTCTACAAGTGAAGATGCCCGTTAAAGATAGGGACTTCTTCCGTCTTCTTTGGTGGCCTTAGAACGACACAAATCGCGCACCTGACGAATACGGGCTGACCATGCACCCCTTTGAGACGGTATCGCCCCCCTTCTCTGCTATTTTTGCCCTCCGGGAAACCCTCAAGCGTTTTGGAGGCACAAACAGTTTGCCAGGAAGAGCAATAGACCACCTTTACGTGGACAATTTTCCGTGCTCCCTTGACGACCCAAATACTGCTATTCTTTATGTGACCGAACTGATCGCCACTCTAAATGCCGGAGGATTCAACCTCACTAAATGGACTTCAAACAGCCAAGAGGTGCTCAAAGTTATCCCGAAGTCCAAGAGAACGGAGTGTACGAGAGAGCCTTTGGGATCCTCTTTACGAATGGAGCGCAAGCTTGGTCTTCAGTGGAAACTTAGAGGTGACGAATTCATTTTCAATCTAGACCTACCAAAACGACCAGTCACAAGGAGAGGAATCCTATCATCGGTCTCAAGCCTCTATGATCCCCTAGGTTTCGTTTCGCCATGGCTGTTACCGGGAAAGTGCTTGCTGCAATCGCTGTGCCAGAAAGGGACGGGTTGGGACGAACCTCTCCAGGATGACGACGATAAGCGATGGCGCGACTTGCTGCACAGCAACTTGGCGAGATAAAAATACAAAGACGCTTAACAGGAATCAAGTGTACGAACAACGCCCAACTCCACTTATTTTCCGATGCATCAGAAGTAGGCTACGGGATAGTTGCTTACGGCTGCTGGGTGGACGCAAATGGTGGGCGGCACAGCCAGATACTATTCACAAAGACGAGATTGGCTCCACTGAAAACGGCGTCCATTCCAAGGCTGGAACTGACGGCAGCAGTACTGGCCGTGAAAGCCGCGACGCTGATTAACAGATGCTTTGGTCGAATAAACTGGGAACCAAGCTTTTGGATGGACTCGGCCACGGTACTTAATTACATAAACAACACTACCACTCGTTTTAACACTTTCGTGGCCAAAAGACTCACTATAATCCACCAGCCGACTAAAACGGATCAATGGCACTATATGCAATCCGCCGGTAACCCGGCCGACTTCTGCTCAAGAGGCCTGGAAACACTGGAGAGGTTGTGGATGTGGACAATGGGACCGGAATTCCTAACTGCAGCTAAAGAGATGTGTCCAACGCTATTAATACCTAAGGCTGATAATGGCGATATCGAGACTAAAGGACTGATACTGGCCACAAACTTCACGGGAAGCGTGTTACGAACGTTTGAGCAATGCGTAGCCAAATTCGCAACGGATCCCGAAATCAGAAGACGATTATCCGTGATATTCTACGATACTAGATAATTAAAATAAACAATGACATAAACAATATACAAACCTCAATAATACGATCACAAGGACTCAACAACGAGAAACCGAATAGCAGCGTGTGAGCAGACAACACGTGCGTCACGCAGGTCCTGAACAAGGATGTGCCAAAGTAGCGCTCTGGGCGTGAACAAACAACATTTGGTCCAGAAAAACAACCAGTTCGTAAAGACAAGTCAGTAGTGCAGGCAAACGAGTGATGTTGGGAAAGAACACTGAATCGCGAGGGAAAAAGGGGGATTTTCCACGACCGGCTGTTACACCGCCCACCAAAATCCTCCTGGATCCTTAGCAGAGTCAAAGGTTCGGTATAAAGGTACTGATTCTTCCTACCTGCCTAGGCCCTGCTGTCAGTGCGCGCGTCTAATGCTCGTCGTCGACGTTCTACTACTGGTCACGCCTAACCCATTGGCTACATAGACGCGAGGCTAGTCTACATCTTCCACGAGACCAAATGACCGATGGCGGGCGTGAATGGTCACATAGACGTTGTCCTCGTAAGGGGCCGTCCGGTCCTGGATGTACGTGCTTGAGTGTGTGTGTGTGCGTGTGTGTGTGTGCCGGGGTTACAATGAAATCACAGGTATGACTACACATCAAAGGAGGACTTTCTGCAATGTCAACAAAAGACCGCGTGGCAAGAAAACGAGTAAATGTAGCATGTATGTGTGACCTGAGCTCCGCTACTTCCACATATGCAAGGGGAATTCGGTAGCGTCAACAAAAGGCAAACAAAGAACACTGTCACATGTATGATGGGTTTACGGGATGTAGAGTGCGTCGTGCATGCGTGTATGTATCGGGATGTATAATGGAATCGCACTCATCACCACATATCGGAAAGAACCTTCTGTAATGTCAACGAAAGGACCGCGAGCACCTTAACGTGTTTGACGGAGATTGTGTGGTATATATGGTGTTTCTTTATCCACCTCGATTACTGGTGTGAAAAAGGTTTACTAGGCCTCAGGTTTATCAGCTCCTCCGTCTTCGCTCTCGACTAGGTTGATACTGCGTATGTCACGAATGAGCACTCCGTTAGCTGTCTTCACCTTCACCGTTCTTATCATTTCGGCAGTGCTTTTGATGGTTTCCGTAACTACTCCCAAAGACCAAGCGCTGAAATGTGCGCGTTCGTCGGCGATCATAACCACGTCCCCAACTTTGAATGGTCTTGTTTTGGCCAGCCACTTCTGTCGAGTCTGCAAAGCCGGTAGGTACTCCCGTAGCCAGCGCCTCCAGAAGACCTTGGCCAGATAGTTCGCTTGCTTCCACCCGTGGAGGTAGCTCCCACGAAGGTTTACCGGCCCTTGGAAACCCTCGTTCGACCTTAACGTCAATAAGTCGTTCGGGGTGAGCGCCAGGTGGGTGGGGTCGCCGTTCAATACTGGAACCAGGGGGCGGTTGTTCAGGATTCGCTCCACCTCAGTCATGACGGTGTTCAGCGTCTCGTCGTCGGGCGGCTGCTGCTCCATGATTGACAGCAATATCCGTCTGGCGGATCGGATCCTGCGTTCCTATACGCCACCTCGGTGGATGGCCTGTGGGGGTTGAAATTCCATCGTATGCCGTAGGCCACGGTTCGATCCTGCAGTTCATCCCCGTTTATGTTCTTGTGCCAACGCTGCAATTCCCGGTGAGCGCCCATGAAGTTCGATCTATTATATGTGTATATATCGGCCGGTACGCCTCTTCGGTTGATAAATTTTTGCAAGGCCCGTAGAAACGAATCGGTCGTCATCGAATGTGCGACTTCTAGGTGTACCGCACGTGATTTCATGCACGTCATGATACATCCGTATCGCTTTTCTAATCTTTTCCCGCACTTGATCCACAAGGGCCCGAAATAGTCCAACGCGGTGTCACTGAACGGCCACCAGCCCGTAGTCACCCTGCATCCTGGTAGTGGGGCCATGAGTCGTTTACCTGCTGTGGCATTGCGTCTCCTACATTGCACACACCGTCGGATTACGCGTTTTACAGTCTCTCGTCCTCTCAACAACCAAAGACGCTTTCGGATGACGCTCGTCACGTGACTTTCCCCGGCATGTCCCTCCATGGCGTGGACGTGTTGAATCATTAGCTCTACTACAGGTTGTCTCGCAGGCAGCAGTATAGGATACTTTGTGTCGAAGTTCAGGTGGGCGTTGGTCAGCCTACCATCCACCCGCAGCAGTCCGTTGATGAGTTTGGGGTTTAAACGCTTCAGCTCGCCTCTTGGAGATGGCATGTCTTCATTGGTCGGCCCCACTTCTTCCGCCCTCTTGAGTTCTCGGGCGAAAGCCTCGCGTTGTATCATTCTGAAAATATCGTACTCTGCCGCTTGTAGCTCATCGGGACCTATCGGGCCGACCGGTATCCGACCTGAGGGCCGTAGCCCTTTCATGACTAGTAAATTTATCTTGAACCTGGTTAACCAGACTAGCGAACGAAGCGTTTTCATCCAGGAAGAAAACCTGACCAGTCGCGATAGAATGGACGACGCTTCGACGACGTTGGTTGCTATCACTACGCCTTTGATCTCCAGTTCCAATTCCGTAGGGGGTTTAAATTCGAACACGGGCCAGTCCTGTTTGGGCAATTGCAGGAAGCTTGGCCCTCTCGTCCACGTGTCTAGTTGCCTGAAGTTGTTCGCACCTCGGGAGCACAGGTCGGCCGGATTATCGCCAGACCTGACATGACTCCACTGGTGCGTGGCTGATTCATCGTGGATAATCGTGAGCCGGTTAGCAACGAAAGTACTAAACCGGCTCCGTACGTTGTTAATGTAGTAAAGTACTATCGTTGAATCCGTCCAGAAGCTCACTGACCAAATGTAGAGATCGAAACATCTCTTCACAGCTTGCACCACCCTGACTGCCAACACAGCTGCGCTGAGTTAAAGGCGTGGGATTGAGACCGACTTCAGTGGAGCAACGCGGGCTTTAGCAAACAGGATCCTCGTGGTATATTGTCCATCTCCTGCGCACCATCGTCCGTACACCACAGCTCCATAACCGACTTCAGATGCATCGAAAAAGGCGTGTGGTTCTCCAGTCCGCGTCGTATGGTCAGGAGTCAAACATCGTGGGATTCTTATGTCCACTAATTTCTTCAAGGTGTTCAGAAATTCTTCCCAGTCCAGCCCGTCCCCTCGGTCCAGTGACTGGTCCCAATCAACTTTCTTACGGCACAGCCGCTGCAGCAAGATCTTTCCGGGTAGCAGCCACGGTGAGACGAAACCGAGCGGGTCGAACAAACTTGAGACGGCAGATAGTATGCCACGACGGGTTATTGGCAGCTCGGGAACGTTCAGTTCGAAAACAAAATCGTTCGTTTCCGCGTCCCATTGTAACCCTGAGGTGCGCTCGATAGGAAGTGGAGAGCCGTCCAAATCTCTTACTCTTTCGGCCTTTTCGTGATACGGGATGACCTTCAGCACTTCTGAAGCGTTCGACATCCATTTAGTTAGATGGAAGCCGCCCTCTTCCAGCAATCTCGTCAGACCCCTGAACTGCCCTAGAGCTGATTCCACATCATCGAATGACCCAAGGTAGTCGTCGACGTTGAAGTTCCTGCTGACGCTTTCTACCACCGTCCGATGTACTAGATCGCCATGTTTTTTCGCTGATTCTCGGAGGGCGTAGTTCGCACAAAATTGTGACGATATGGCTCCGAAGGGGTGGATGGTCATCCTATAGTTCACCACCGCGTTGTCCCGATCGCTCCTTTCCCACCACAGGAAACGCAAAGCATCTCGTTCTCCTACTGGAATCTTCACCTGATGGAACATTTCCCTGATGTCAGCAGACAAATCCACTTTACCCACTGTGAAATGGCACAAAACGTCGATCAGTGGTGTGGTCCAGTCGGGCCCTTGTAGTAGGCGATCGTTTAACGACTTGCCCTAGAACTTGGCCACACAGTCGAAAACCACGCGCAGTTTATTGGGTTACTTGGGGCTGATAACCGGGTGGTGAGGCAGATACCAGATACCCCTTTTGCCAACGGTGTTGGCAGGCACCTTTTCAACGTAACCGAGGGCTTCGTTTCGCTTCATCAAATCCGCGTATCGTTCCCACAGATTCCGGTCTCGAATGAAACGTTCTTTTAGTCGTAGTAATCGTTAGAGAACATAATTTCTGTTGTCAGTCCACGGGTCGACCGGTGTGCGCCATGGGAGGGGAACCTCGAACTGATTTTTGAGGCCTCTAGTGCCTTGCCGCACCGTTTGTAGAGCGAAGTGATCCTCTTGAGACAACGTCGGTCTTTCGTCTCCAATGTCATGAAACTCCTTTTCATAAAGCCGTTGCAGATGATACTCTATGCGGTCCGTTTCGGCGGATAAGTAATTCACGGAACCGCGTACCCCTACTGGACCGTATAACATCCATCCCAGAGCCGTGCGTACGGCATAAGGTGCCTGGCGGTCGCCCACTCTTTGGTCAAGCACCCAATGCGCCTCTGGCACGTCGCATCCGATGAGGAGATCCACCTCATCATCTTCCCAGTTTACAACGGTTATATCCTGCAGGTGGGGCCACCGAGTCAAGATTGCGTTCACCGACCTTGGTGCTCGCATGGGGAGATCCGCTAACGTGAATGCCTCCGTTGGTTCAATTTCCTCGTTAGTGTCTAGAGAGATGAGTTGCAGCCTTAATCTACCGGCAGTCATTACCTGTGTTCCGCCCACCGTGCTCACTGCTAACGACGTCGCGCCTTTAGCCAGTTGGTGTTTGTCGGCAAACCGCTCTTTCACTAAAGTGGTGTCGGATCCACTATCAACGAAAGCCAACGCCTTGACTATCCCAGTCGGAGTCACTACTCCCACGGCAACTACGCCTAAACGTACCGGTTTACTGGCAGATTGTGAAGTTGAACAAATCACGCTGGGCTTGGCACTCGCCTCGGATATGGTTACTCTCGCCTGATGCAGCAGCCGATGGTGTCTGCCCGTGCAGCCCTCGTAACCACATCGATTCCTTGTTCTACAGGCTGCTGCCCGGTGCTTGGTGTTGAGACAGATGAAACATGCTCCTGCCATCCTCGCCATTCCCCACCGTTCGTCTATTGTGGCGTTGCCGAACTTGGGGCATTCTGGTAGGCCATGGCTAGTACCACAGGATCTGCAATTTGGTTTCGCCGTAGCATCTCGTGAAATGACGTGTGCGTTGGTCCAAGGCTGGTACTTTGTATGTTCCCGTACAGGGGTTTGGACTTGGCTAGTACCGGGCTTGTTTGCTCGGTTACTGTCCCGGACAAGTCGGCCGAATCTGCTGTCAGCTATCTTCGTTTGCCTGTCTAAGTATTCAGTCAGGTCTTCGAAGTTGGCTTCTCTGTCGCTTCGGCTTATCCGTTCAGCTTCTTCCGCCCACCGACCCTGTAGTTCGGGAGAGAGGTGAGGGACTATGCCTTCCAAAGTGTGCATGGCGTCTAGGTCAGCCCTGTGACCTAAATGGTCGAGGGCTACTGAGCAGTTCTGCATCTTGATCACCAGGTCGGCCATGGTGTAGACGTCACCCTTGGTTCTCTTTACCTCTGCCATCACGCCCTCTATTAGGTTACGGGCTACTTTGAAAGGTTGGCCAAACAAGTCCCTCAGAATCTTTCTCGCCCTTGTGTAGCCTTGTTCTGGATCGAGCATGGTGCACCCGTCGATAGCTTCTCGCGCTCGGCCTCGGCAGTAGTGAGTAAGGTAAAGAAGCCTTTGCCCAGGGTCGGTTACCTTGTTTTCAACGAACGTCTCGAACTGTTTGACAAACTTGCAGTATTGCTCAGCTCGCCCGTCGAAAACCGTTAACTCCACTCTAGGCAGGTCGATCGATGGTGGTTTGTAGTCGGCGACCGGCGTGGGGTTCCCTACCTTATTGCACTCTAACCTATCGGAAGTGTCGAAGTCACTGTTCTCATGCTCTCGCTGTTTCTGTGTACACTTCTCTGCTTCATGCGCCTGTAGTCTAGCCGAAAGTAGCTGTTGCTCTAGTTCTAGTATTCTCAGCTTATATAAATCGACATCCTTACGGTCAATATTGCTTTCAATAACACATGAGCTAGCACTGACAGGACTAGGCGATCTAGAATCAACTAAAGAATCATATGTACCCAAAACCTCCCCAGAGACTTGCCGTATTACTTCCTGTCCGGATTCGACTGCTTTTGATCCTTTTCTTGGCATTTTGCGTGATTTTTCCTCGTTCCAAATAGATTTATTGAGTATTGTCACGAACGTTTGAGCAATGTCTAGCCAAATTCGCAACGGATCCCGAAATCAGAAGACGATTATCCGTGATATTCTACGATACTAGATTATTAAAATAAACAATGACATAAACAATATACAAACCTCAATAATACGATCACAAGGACTCAACAACGAGAAACCGAATAGCAGCGTGTGAGCAGACAGCACGTGCGTCACGCAGGTCCTGAACAGGGATGTGCCAAAGTAGCGCTCTGGGCGTGAACAAACAACATTTGGTCCAGAAAAACAACCAGTTCGTAAAGACAAGTCAATAGTGTATGGAAATGAGTGATGTTGGGAAAAACACTGAATCGCGAGGGAAAAAGGGGGATTTTCCACGGCCGGCTGTTACAAAGCGTAAGCCTAATAGAAAAACTGGGCCAATTTCCCAACTGGACAAAAATGTTAAGAGCCGTGGTCTGGTGGACACAATACAAAGTACTCTTATTGATTATGAAAGGCGCAAGACCACAAAACACATTGAACGTGGGGACGATACTACCGGGCGAACCGAATCAAGCCGAACCCGACGTTCTACGCCTACTGCAACTAGAGGCTTTCCCGTCCGAGGCCCTCGAGCTAGCCAGAATAGATGATAACACCAAAGAAAGCAGGCTGTTGCACTGTAGTATCCGAGGACTAAACCCCATGCGAACCAACGGACAACTGAGGGTTGGAGGGCGGCTGGCGAATTCAAATCTAGAGTACGAAACAAAACACCCCATACTTATCCCCGGTGACCACCACATAACAGAGTGCCCGATAGACCATGTACATCGGGAAAAGGGACACGCAGGCCTGAATTACTTATTGAACAATATAGGTCGACGATTCTGGGTGACAAAGGGACCAGTGACGGCCAAGCGATTCATAGGCAACTGAATTACTTGCCGCCGCCGGAGAGCGGTAGCAGGCCAACAGATGATGGCCCCCCTTCCAGCCGTAAGAGTTCAACCGGAATGGTGCCCGTTCGTGGAAATTCTCTTTGACTGCTTTGGCCCGGTACTTGTACGACAGCAAAAAAGCACTCAAAAGAGGTATGGCTGCCTGATAACATGTTTACAATCCAGAGCAATCCATCCTGTAGTAGTGCACAATATGACCACCTATTCATTTCTAAAGGCCTTTCAAATGTTCATCGCGAGGCGGGACGTCCCCAAGAACGTATACTCAGACAACGGCTCGAACTTCGTTGGGGCTCATAAGGAGTCGGTTTACGTGCTGTTATTGGTTTAGTTTCCACTAGGCTATCTAAGGTGATATTAGGAATAATAGCTCCTAGGAGTATCCCAACAACTCAAAATAATTCGGGGATTTTTTCTGAGCAATAAACTCATAGGCAAAAACCTAATCTACAAAACGTTGTTAGAATATCTTCCCAAGTGCCAGTGTGAGATAGTTGAGCATCCCCCATTATCAGCACGCCTAACCCCAATCCTATAAAAATATTTTTCCAAAGAATGCCTAAAACGACTTCCGTCCGCCTTCACCACCGAGTGACAAGCCGTCTTCAGTGCACGAGAACTAAATGCCCCCTCCCCCCACAACTTTGATACCTTGCTCGGTACCACTAGTTGATATCCACAGTGATGCTGGTATCAAATTTAGGGCACTAGAACGAAACTTGGAATCCTTGGAAGGACAGATACGTACCATGGATAACGCTCTGAATGCGTTGTCACCGCTAGCGTTTATCGCGGATCCTTCAAAATACCCGAACACCCAGAGTTTACTAACGGCCGGTCGCTTTCTGGACTCAATTGCTTCTGAAGTCCACCAAAGAATTAAAAGATCCAAGAATGCTGTGGTCTTTAATATTCCGGACCGTCTTCCGCTTTCCTCGATTAAACAATCGTTGCTTCTAGCCTGCGGTATGTCACACCACGAGCGTGGCTGCGTACGACTAAGAAAAAGTCACAGAGGTATATGTGTCCACTCCTGTTTCAGTTCCGCGAGGAAAACATTGCCACGGAATTCATCAGAAAAAGAGAGGCTATCGCCAAAGCCACTCCATTCAAAAGCATAAAAATTGTCTCCGACAAGACCACATTGCAGAGGGAAGTCCTGAAGTCGGTAATCGGCAATCCCTCATCGTCACAATCTCCTGATCCAGGGCCGCCCAACCCCCCTCAACAACCCACCACATTTGACACATTCACACGCGCACCATCGACCAATGTACCACCAGTGGATGTAGACCTCGATATATCCCGCTTGTCGCCAGCTCCTCAGCGCCCATCCAAACGGCTCCACATCACAACCCAATCTCCACCATTGCCTATAGGACGTACCGAAAGTCGTGCGATACAATCATCTCTCAAAGGCAGCTATCGCTTAGATATTGGCTTGTCTTCCAAGCAGGCCGAGAAAATGATTGCTTCCAACTCACCACCCCGTACCAACGAACGAGCAACAACATCGTCCCCAAAGACATCGAGCACAGCCTCTTCCCACGCCCCTGTTGCTTCCCGTAGCCCAGATCATCTCAACATCGACATCACCATGCCCTCAATCCGCCTCATAAACCAGCCTGGGGCCCCTCGTGTAAGCGCCAAACAAATTTTAACCCAACCGTTCCCATCACCCCCACACCCACAGAAACTCTCCGGTTCCTCCATCAGTATTCCACCTGTGCACTTAAGTAACCATCTAAAGACCCATGTAGCCAACCCCAACGTGGTACGACAAACTACTCGCATGTCACCTTCGTCCTATCTACCGATGCCCCACCACATTGCAAAATTTGCCTCTGTTCATACCACCACCACCTTTGTCACCACCATTCGAACCTTATCATTTTCCAGTACACCACGCACAGCGTTCCTTGTACTCGCTCAATGTTTCACCCGGTCGAATTCAGTTACCAGACCTTCCTTTAAGCCTCTCACCCCACTGCAGCCCCTACCTGTACCCCAGCAACTTACCTACCTCAGTCCGACCACGGCAGTGTACCATCAACCACCCGTTCGAATCGGGCTCCTACTTTAACCAAACAACCGGTGGTACATCCCACGGCTACTCAGTACCGACGCAAAATACCAATATTTTTCGTTATATACCCTGGGCGGAAAATGGCCCCATACCATAGCTCTATCCCAGCATATTCGTCCTCACCTGTTCCCCAATGGTGGTATAACCATCAGTCCACCAACTCGTATTTCATCCACAAACCGGGGCCCCGCCTCTGTAATTGCGGACGATACTTCTAACTTCCATCCACTCCACACTGGTTCTTCGCCTCAGACTCCTCCACTCATCCTTGACGAAGCTCCCCTTGCCCTCTTGTCTGATCCTGCGGCGGCCGGCCACTCCACGCGCTCCCAATCGAACTCAGAAATCACTGAATTCGACCGTACTACCTGTCACACCAGCACTCCGACAATCTTTACTGGTAATTCTGATACTGACGAAACGTCCCTCTATTGGTCCTCGACTTACACACACAGTAATCTACCCAGGACTATCTCATCCACCTCATATGTACCAGAACTAGCATCACCACTATCTCTATCTCCTTCAGCCCCAACTCTCGCACAACTGCCTGTTGCGACAGTACGAGGAAGCACAACGCGTATGTCTGTTTTCGTCATCAATATTCGCTCACTACCGGCAAAAATTCACCTTCTGCGTGCCCGGGTCCTTGTGTCTAACTACGATTTCATCCTCATCACGGAAACGTGGCTTAACGCAAACACTCCCAACTTAGACTCCACAATATCTGGTCACAAGGCTTTCAGCAACTCTAGAATGCATTGTCGAGGAGGGGGTTGTCTAATATACTGCAGAGAATCTTTTCCTGTTTCTTTAATGCAACACCCAGTCCTCGACGCGGTTGATGACTCGGTCTGGGTAACAGTTAAACTGCAGTCACAAGAACTCTTGCTTGGATGTATCTATCGATCACCTGAATCAACCGGGGACAATATTGTGCCTATTATTGACGCCTTCAACTTTGTCTCCGCTTTTCCCATCGGCCACAAGTTGATTGCAGGTGATTTCAACGCTCCAGGAGTGTGCTGGCCATTGCACTCTGGCCCACGACGTTATCAGGATTTCGTTACCTGTACACACCTCGGTGGTTGGACTCAACACGTTCAGTCACCTACTAGAGGAAACAACACTCTAGATCTTCTGTTCTCTCAAGCACTAAATAAGGTAACAACCTCTGTAGGAGATAGCTTCCCCAGGTGTGACCACAGGGCCGTCTCGTGCGCATTCTCTGTACCAAAAATCGTTATTTCCTCCTTACCGTCTGCCAGACCATATCACTTAGCTCACTAGAGCAGCCTTCCAAACATAATCAGATCTCAAAATTGGGAGACATCATTTCTTTCGCCCGATCCTCAGGTGGTAGCAGATCAGCTATATTCTATTCTCAATCAGTCTTTAAACACCATCACCCCAACTATGCCACCACTGGCGAATTCTGGAACAAACAGACTCTCGCGGATGAAATCTAAACTCTCCAAACTTCAACGACTTGCACTAAAAACCCGGAAATTTTCGGTATATATCCAAATGGACCGACTGTCAGCGAAAATCAAATCATAAAATGAACTCATGCTTACTCAGCAAGAATCAAAAGCTTTGTGCCACCCCAAGAAGACGGAAATCCTGAGTAGGTTGATGAGAACAAGAAACCCCCAACCCTCAAGATTATACCTTTCATCACTGTTAACAACTCCCATCTGGATAAACCGGAAGAAGTAGCTGAAGCGTTAAACACATTTTTCACTTCAGCCCTAACGGCCAGTGTTCCCACTCCTGGAATACGCTCTTCATGTTTACCCAGAGAGACTCTGTCTACCGTTTCATTTCACCCCAAGGATATTTCTTCGCTTCTAGTCTCTATGAAACCATTTTACCGCCCAGGCCCGGGCGGCATTCCGCCGGCTGCTTTTACCCTGCTTTTACCCAGACATTCCCATCCTTCTTTCTAATTTATTTAACCTGTCTATGAAATTTGGCTCGTTTCCTAATCAATGGAAAACCTCTACTATTATCCCCTTGCACAAAAAAGGCTCTGTTCATGTTCTTGAGAATTACCGTCCTATTAATCATACACCGATTATCTCCAGAATCATGGAGAAGCTCATTAAGAATAAGATAATGGCCTACCTCTTAACAAATAACTTGCTCAATGTGGGCCAACACGGTTTCCTGAAAAACCGTTCTTGCTCTACTTGTCAAGTTAACTTCTTGAACTCAGTCACGGAGGCTGCTGACAAAGGCATGTCCATGATTATTATCCTGCTTGACATGAAGAAGGCTTTCGACCGAGTCTCACACACTCGGCTCTTATCGCAGGCCAAATCTTATGGCATTGCGGACCCGTTACTCGGTTGGTTGGATTCTTATTTCTCCGACCTTCATCAGTTGGTTCAGATTAGTGGTTCCGTCTCCAAACCCAAACCTGTCACCAGTGGTGTCATAAAAGGCAGCGTTTTTGGTCCACTTCTTTTCCTCATTTACATAAATGATGTCTTCAGTGTCGTTCGCCATGGCAGTCTCCACCTCTTCGCGGACGACATCAAAATCTTGTATAGTTTTGATTCTAGTCAACTTAGTACAGTTATCAGTGATATACGGCAAGATTTAACAGCTCTCTCTCTTGGTGCACCACTTCATTAATGAAATTTTCTGCCGAGAAAAGCAACATTCTTACGTTCAAATGCGATGTCCCCCCAGGCATGTTCAGTATTGACGGCAACCCGATTTCCATCAGTCCGTTAGTACGAGATTTAGGTTTGCAATATTCAGCCACCTTCACTTTCTCTGAACATACTACCACTGAAATTGCCAAGGCTAGAAGACTGGTAGGCCTGCTTCATAGGACTTTCCGCCTCCCAGAAAGCAAATTCAGCACATATAAGACCCACGTTAGGCCCCTTCTGGAATACTGTTCCATAATATACTCTAACATGCGCCAGTGGGACAGAGTGGCTATTGAAAAGGTTCAACGGCTAGTGACAAAAGAGTTAATCGGCTTCACCACTCAACTCAATTACAGCCAACGCTGTGAACATTTGAAACTAGATCCGCTATGGCTTAGACGCATGAAGCTGAACCTCGTATTATTTCGTGGTGTTGTTGTAAAGCGAATCATCGAATCAGCACCGCAGTTCAGAAACTTAACGGACTCACAGTATTTTTTGAGACTGAGAGACAACACAGTTACTGTTCCCATTTCTAGAACTGCTTTTAGATCTAACTTTTTCCTGGTTAAGTATGCAGCTTTATGGAACAAATTACCCCATGATATACGTTCTGTAAGGCCATCTGAGACGTTTAAGGCCCACATAAGCAAATACCTCACAGTACAAACTGTAATCCAACGTTTAGATCCGTACATAAGTGAAGAAAGGGCTTTTGAAGTTGGATTAGGTTTCTAGTAGTTTTCAAACTCCCTTTTTGTGGACCCCATTGTCTTTCGGGCCATAACCACGCTTGATTCCTCCACTCGTGTTACTCACCCATTCGTTCTACTTCTGTTTCACATTTGATCCTGCCATTTGCGTTTTTAATTCTCCCTCGACAAAGTCCGACAGGCACAGTCGTTGAACTTTCTCTGGAGTGCCGCACTAACTGGACTCAAGCCCCAGTTATGGCATCATTTTCTTTCTCTTCTCCTCTCTCTCCATTCTGTAACTTTCACTTTCTTTTGTTCTACGAATTCCTACAGAATGGTTTTATCCTCAGTCCGGTAATTCTGTTCCACCTTTATCCGTTTTGCTAAATCTGGCATCAAATAATTTTCCAGTTCCTCCCATCCTCTCATCTTTTTCCCATAGCCACGGCATGGCTATTATTAACCTGCTTCTTGACATTCCTCTACTCACTCTTCTCTCCCTTATCAGACCTTGCTATATTACACTTTAATTTGCATACGGATACCTAGCCCGCAATTATAAATCCAGTTCTAAGCTCCATCAAGACAGTACTTATCCGCTAGACGTCGCCTGACTTTGACTCACTATTACGCCTGGGGCTCAGGGTTTTGTAATAGCTCTTCACCATCAATCTGCTCCTCGTACAACGCCTTATTTCTCTAAGCAACACTCACCCGCGACTAATCAGGAAGTTGTGTCATCCGGACCTACAACCTACTTCCTACCGAAGCCATTCTCTCCCTTATTTACCAGTTTTTGGTATACTGAATGCTATGATCTTTACAGTTCATCAGTTCCCACCTTCAGCTTGCACCTTTCGACCGAAAATCGTTGGCTTGTCTGTCCTAATCAGCCGTTGCCACTGCGCTAGCTAGCGGTCAACCTCCGCACAGCCAGTGGTGATACATTTACACCAAATTCGTCGTGCCAGTGAAGTTGCCCTGCATATCATAATCGGCGGTGCGTTCACCAGATGGCTCGCATACATATTGGAACCCGTCCGACTCTGTTATTGGCAAGAGCAGGCTGTTAAGTGATAGCCCCAGGAATGCTGCCATTATCTGAGTGGTTGCTCCATCCTATCTTTTTTTCATTCACTGCTGGTGGCAGCAACACCCCTGAAGGTTATGACATCTGGTCTGTAGCGGTCTCACAATAAAGGGAAACAGCCATCCTTATCAGTCTCGGACCCAATGGGCCACGTGTAAAGGAAGGCGGGTCAAGGGGAAAAGGGAAGTTTGCCCTACGGCGTAAATTTGCTCTCCCTCTCCTCAATAAAAAAGAAAAAGATTCACTTCAGTCTGGGAAGGTCTAGGGCTAATGCTCTCTGTCCCCTTCATTACAGATGGATTTCTGATAACAGCCTAGATCCGACCCTGCATATGGGAAACTCCACGCTTTCGAGTTAACCTTTTGTCTAGACCAGTGTGGGGTGACAGCACGCCGTTCGAGCTCTCCACGTATACTTGCCGACCCCGCCTTACTCAGCTTCAACCCTTTTGGGTTCCCTGAAAAATTCTTGACCAGCTTGCTGATGTTTAATACAGTAGTTGATACGCGGTTTGGATAGTTACATCATGCGACCTCTGCTCTGACGACACCCCGGCATTGATACGCCTGCGCCTAACAGCTATGGGCAAAGCCTCGCCCGTATTGGTTGTCGGAATGAGGAACGCAATCATTGCACATTTATAATTTATTATCCAGAAGTTTACTTTTTCTATCCCCCTCGAGCCCTAACACTAATAATGTTGTCCAAAGTCAGCGATGATTTGTCTGCTACCATGTAGACTCAGTTACAAAACCAGAATTCTTACTGACACTAATTCCATTAGTAAACTGTTGTTCCTTTAATGATAGGTGCTCACCTTCACTTAGTTCTCTTGTCCCAGGCTATAACTCAGTGGTCTCATCGCCTTTTTCTTGCACTCCTCCGTTACTCGAGTCCTACCATGCTGACTACCATCCTTTAATAACCAATACTCACCGATCAGCTTATTTGCTCACGGTTTGTTAGCACACTATCTCACCTAGCTAATTTATGTATCTGATTACGCATTACCCCATGGAAAACCAGCACATTCGCATCGACATAAGAAGGTTTCACTTTAGCTCTGTGAGTTTCCTTTTCTTTTTATAATTTCTCCGCCCCCACCTACAGCCGGGTCAACAACCTGATTGCTGTCCTCCCTTTTCCCATTCCCAATTCTGACCCCACCCTCCTCCACTGTTTTATTTTTGACCCTCAACTGAGCCCCTTTACTATTCTACCACCTATCAGCCTAACCATTTTGCACTCTGGCTAAGCATGCGCTTAATATCCCCATCATTAAAACTAAACGCCTTAAAAAAGCTACCAGCCTCCGCCCGTTAGCCCCTAGTAGATCGGCCCACTGGCCATCAAGTGGCATTATCACTCTAATTTCCGCTAAGCCGCTAATCATAACCCCCAGCTGGAGCATTCTCCAGACTGCCGCATTTCTCCTCTATTCCAGAACTCAGTGGTTACCTGGGTAGCCCGTCAACCAAATCGACGTTATCCCTGGATTGCGTAACGGACTACACGGTTTGATCGATCGGACTGGCCGTGGTTATACCTACACCCACACCTGATGGCGCTTTATATGGAGCACCTTACATGGCTAACCGGTGATCACAATCCTATAACCAAGATTACAATCATTCATGATAGTCTCACCGGACGGATTCCTGACATCACCCATCAGCATCCATTTCCCGTACTCCACACGAATAGTTCAATTCATTCTGCGTGCAGAACTGGAGTCTCGTCCTCGCCGTTGCGTT
The DNA here is from genome assembly GCA_948099385.1 of Fasciola hepatica. Classification (NCBI taxonomy): domain Eukaryota; kingdom Metazoa; phylum Platyhelminthes; class Trematoda; order Plagiorchiida; family Fasciolidae; genus Fasciola; species Fasciola hepatica. Next base: position 5,913,763 of record CANUEZ040000179.1, read on the forward strand.
CCGTACCTACTATCCCTAGTTCGTCAGCCTAGCCCTTTTTGACTGCTGCCCTCATCATGCACTACCTGCCATCAACGGCTACCAATGTCTTCATGAAACAAAATACCAAACACTTGGATATTTATTCTTTTATCAAGTATGCAGAAAATCTCACTTTTACACTCAACTTCCTCTGTTCCATCGGGTCTGGCCTCTCCCAGTCACCGCAGTCCTCCTTTCTCTTCGCCACCTGTGCATACTTGCTTGGTTGCATCAGCAGCGTGTCACCAAGTGTTTCCTCGACGGCTTGTTGAAACTCCCAGTTGTGTCCGTCCACCATTCACGCTCCTTAAAAAGCACATTGCATTCCTGGTGAGAGCTTCTGCCTCCATGTGATTTTCTATATAATATCGGAATCACCTATACAGAATACCAATCTGATTATCCCATTCGACTAACTTGCATTTGTATCACAGGAAACCCCCACAATGAGTTATCCAATGGAGGGTCAATCTTCTCTATTTCATGTAGGCATCTCCGACTGCATTTTGATAACACCATGTTAACTCAATTTTTAATCTTCTTTCGGTAACACTCTCAACCAGTTTCTCTGTACTGATTCCTCAAATATCCAGTTGGTGCCACGCCGCGACTCCTTCTACACTTCCTGACTCTTCTTTGAATCCCTTTCACTCCACCGCTCTCTCTCTATCTTCATCGACCACACACCAAATTCCATAGATCGCCGTGATCCTTTCTGGACTACGGGACCGGTCGTAGACAGTTATCGGCATCCATAAAGCAAGTTGTGTATTATTCTTGCATCAACTCCCTGTTCATGTAGTGATGTCCGACACCAGTTGCTTTGTGGGTTCTTTCAAACACTACACTTTTACCCTTCTTCAGTATCGCTCTTTCTGCATCCCCACGTCCATCCCGCTAGCCGCATCGTCCCAGTCCCGAATTCAAAACCGATTTGCAATGGCCGCGCTAACCTTCCCCTCTTTAGCTCACTTAAACGCCGTCCAAGCTGATCATTCTATTGCTGCAATTGTGTGAACCACGTTCTTCAAAATTGTGATTACCCTACATAACTGTGAATTGCTGTGTTCTCTGATTATGCCTTGTGCATGTGTCTTGACCATGATCAAGAAATATACCATCATTATTAACTTCGTTGGGGCTCATAAGGAGTTAGAGAAATGGTGGAACAGCCTGGACCACGCCAAAATACAAAACAAGACAGTAGCAAAGGGGAAAGAATGGCACTTCAACCCACCTTATGCCAGTCATCGTGGTGGCTTTTGGGAAAGGCTGATACGATCGACTAGGAAATTGCTCACAGCCCTGACCTCACAACAAACCCTCGATGACGAGACGCCGACTACTTTACTAACACAAGTAGAACGCATATTGAACAACAGACCCCTGGTGCCGATCGTCTCAGACCCGGAAGGTAAACCGGCACTCACCCCCAACGACCTGTTAATACTTCGGTCAAACGCAGGAGCAAACACACCGGAAACCTTTCGTGGAACGTACGTTGTTGGATGGAAACAGATGAACCACCTGGCACAGGCATTCTGGAAACGTTGGACGAGGGAGTACTTACCGACACTGCAGCTTCGGCAAAAGTGGATCTCCAAAGAGAGGTCGTCCAGACATGACGATGTGGTCATCCTCGTAGAGAGCCACTTACATAAAGACGATTGGCCATTTGGAGTGATCAAGAGCCGTCGTACAGAAATCGATGGCCTTATGCGCACGGTGGTGGTGAGAACGAACAAAGGAGGAGTATTGCGAAATATACGTAAGATATGTCCGCTCGAAGGTGGCAGTGACGCGGGCGGGGTCGATGCTACCTACCAGGCTATACCCATGTCTACTGATACCAGATGTGGCTGAATTCATTTATTTATTCCTCATGCATTCTCCTGTAGGACCCCACCCCCCGAACCTTCTTTGAAGTATACTTGGGTTTTATTTCATAAAGTGTTCACGATGTACCATGGAGATAGTTGTCCAAACCTTAGTTTATCACACGAAACGATATTGCAGAAAGTCCTCCTTTGATGTGTAGACATACCTGTGATTCCATTATACACCCGGCATACACACACACTCACAAACACTCACCCAAGCACATACATCCAGGACAGGACGGCCTTTCCAAAGACAGCATCTTTGTGGCCCCTTCACGCCCGCCATCGGTCATTTGGTCTCGTGGAAGATGTAGACTAGCCTCACGTTTGTGTAGCCAACGGATTAGGTGCGAACATGAGTAGAACGTTGACGAGAAGCATTAAGCGCAAACACCGACAGCAGGGCCCAGGTAGGTAGGAAGAATCAGTACCTTTATACCGAACCTTTGACTTTGCTAAAGATTCAGGAGGATTTTGGTGGGCGGTGTAACAGCCGGTCGTGGAAAATCCTTCTTTTCCCTCGCGATTCAGTGTTCTTTCCCAACATCACTCGTTTGCCTGCACTACTGACTTGTCTTTACGAACTGGTTGTTTCTATGGTCCAATTAGTGTTTGTTCGCGCCCAGAGCGCTACTTTGTCATATCCTTGTTCTGGACCTGCGTGACGCACGTGTTGTTTGCTCACACGCTGCTATTCAGTTTCTCGTTGTTGAGTCCTTGTGATCGCATTATTGAGATTTGTATCTTTTTGGTATCATTGTTCATGCAATAATCTAGTATCGTAGAACATCACGGATAATCGCCTTTTGATTTCGGGCTCCGTTGCGAATTTGGCTAGGCATTGCTCAAAGGTTCGGTACAGCGTGCGTGTTCGTCTAGAATGCGCCTAATGGGGCGAGAGAGAAGTCGCTTAGCGGTCTGTGGACGACGAATTATGAGGACAAATAGCTTATCAGCTAAGGAGATTAACTCTCTGAGGTTCTCTGCCATTTCATCAACAGAGTTACCTGGGATAGTTGAATTTAGCTGAAAGTGAATAAATGCACAGACTTGGTCAAAATTAGTCCTTTTGAAGGATCTCAAAATTTTGGTTTCTGAGGGAAGAGGAGGCCGTTTCACGGTATAATCGAATCCAGTGACGGCCAATAACGGCCAAACGGTTACGAATTGGGTTCTCTTTCAAGTCTAGCACCCTTCAGGAGTGCCACGAATACAGGCACTGCCTAGATAAAACACTAATACAAGGAAGGGTAGAGAAGAGGTAAGGGCGAAGTCAAAGAAATAGGTAAAACATTGACGAATGTTTGTGACTAAAGAGGCAAGGGCTCCGCTTCTAGTACTGTTTTTTATGTCTTGAAGTCTTGAAGTCTGGGAAGTATTACACCGATTTGAGGCTTTGAGCCCACTTTCCCCAGTTCTCGTTAAATTCTTGGATGGTCCGCGCATGCACCGCGCTGAAATGAAGGCCAAAATAAGCGATGGGCAGGAGCGGGGGCAGGGCCGGCAACCAAAACAAAATAGTTACACCTTAAGCAATATCTCACTATGGGCAATGCCTTAGGAGAAGTGAGGATGTGACATTCACAGCCATGCAGCGGAAAGGAAGTGCAATATGAACATCTATTTTGCTTTTGTTTTTGTTTTTTTATAGACAGGGAATAACTGGAGGAGACCAAGGTAGGGGTGTAACTTTTTCCTAAAGATACTCTCGTTCTGATAGGAAACAATACCTCCCGGAAGGGCTTTCCAAAGAGTAGTGGACCTGTAGCTAAAAACGTTAATTCGTAGAGAAGTACAAGGTCTTGGTTTAAAAACCTTTCTGCTTTGACCATGGAGAGAAGAGGCTGGAAGGAAGGGGAAGAATCAACACTGTGACCTGATTCAAGAAAGTGAAACATCAAAAAATGGATCATCTCTTATTCGTCCAAAGTCAAGGAGATAGATTTTAGGTAGTGAGAGGCGGACGGGATAAAGTAGGTTGGGTAGACCCCAAACTGCTTTGGCTGAAGCCCTCTGAGTCCTTCTAAGGACCTCGATCTCGGACAAGGCCAGAGTGCACTATCTGACTACAGTAATCCAGCAGAGGAAAGATGCACTCACGGAGGGCATCGGGCCATCAAAGGTCCAACCTTACCTTAAAACCTACCACCGACGAGGTGGGCTCAACCTCAGTCGGCTATGCTTTCCATGAGTTGACAAGGCAGTGCTCAAAGAAATTTCTTCTAGTTCTTTGATTCCCTTAGTTTAAGGAGCATAAACGTGTGTCCTCTGCGTCTGGATTCTCGTGTCAACACTAACAACGGCTCCCTTGGGTTGGGTAGTCCTTCAATTTGCTCGAGGGGTTAACCTAGATCCCTCGTGATTCTTCTACTTTTCACATAAACTAGGGTCAGCCCCACTAGCGTCTCTGGGCAGGTTTTGTGCCCGGGTCCCTGTAAAGTCCTACCGAAGTATCTCCGAACTTTCTCAATTACAGCAACGTTCCGCACAAGAGCCTGGCCCAAACTTGAACCCAATTTTTTAGGCGTGGCCTAACGAGGGCTATGTAGGGAGACAACAACAAGGAAACTTCTCTAGACGCTGCCGTGTGCAACAGATGGAGGAAAGCCCGATGAGCCTTAGCCGCAATCAGACACGGTGGGATGGCTAGTAGCAGTCCCTCCTCCGGGCTTCAAGGTCAGTGATATCTGTAACCTACTGTAACAGAAACTTTGTGAAGGCCGCAAGAGTATGCCGACTTGAAGTATTGGATTTTCCCCTCCATTTCAGTTGGTCATATCAGCCCTGCGCAAGCAAACGGAAAACTGAAAAAATATGGGGAAACCACCAATTCGGAAGACTGTGTAACAATCCAAGAGGACTGACTCGTAATGTGTTTATATTGGTACTTTTACACCAATAACAGTGTGCCACATTTATAGATAAATCTTTTGGTTGCTGAATCCTGTATTCTAGAAGTGGGCTGACTGTTACAATATTGGTGCCGCGGCCCGGGACGGAGGATGCCGAAAAAGCCAGCCAAATCTGATGACTGGGTAGAGGCAATAAGCCGCTCGTCACAAAATTACCACCTGGGGTGTTCATCGGTTCACGAACTTTCACACTCATTGGCCGAGTGCAAAATAACCAAAACTCAACGGGTGCCTAAACAGGAGGCACCCGAGAAATTTAGCCCTAGTGGGAATTATGACCGGTGAGAGAGCCAGGTACGGCGGTGCCTCCGATGGTTCGCCGAAGGGCAACAAAAAGATGTTATCATGTAGATGTTGACAGGAGAAGCCTATGATACAGTCAACGAAGCAGATGTTTCCAAAGGCGGTGACTGGAATTCGGCCTTCAAACAGATCCGGAGACTCTTGGTCTCCCCCGGAAATCCTTCCCAGTAACGGCAGGAGTTTCACAGAAGAAATCAGCGGGCGGAGGAAGAAATGCGGTCCTTTGGGCGCTTGCTGCAACAGGTGAGTGAGCGGGCATATCCCGATGGAACAAAGGAGGGGAGGAAAGCCGGGCATTAGAACAGTTAATTAAGGGGGTATTGATTCCAGCTGTGAAATGGGCGCTGTTACGAAGGAAGTTCGAGGATTTAGCACAGGCATCGTCTACGGGGAAAGCAGAGGGAGGCGTGGAATGGGCAGTGGCAGGGATGCCAGCTGGAGACGAGTGTTACACTTAAGGTGAATGGCGGCCGAGGACTCAAAATCCGGCTTGCAGTTCCAATATTTGGAGACGAAGCTGGTATCGATGCGGTCACTTTGCAGCGCGTCGCCCGTTTTATAGCAAGATCCAACGCTCTGAAGCCTATAGGGGTATGCTGGTTTTCCGACGCCTTAAGGGCGGACGAGAGATTGGGCCGGACTGATCAAGTTAAGCACCGAGCTGACAAGGAGGATACAAAACCCATTAAAATTGCCCCCAGACGGACACAACGTCGTCATCAAGCGGATGTGCAGCACACGATCAAAGGGCATGCTGAAGGACAATTTTATTCAACCGTCGCACTCTCCTTGGTCGTCTTGAGTGGTGTTAGTTAAGAGGAGGGATGGAAAACATCGCTTATGCTTAGACTACAGGAAACTTAATGACGTCACTGTAACATGCAAGTTGTAACGAACCTTTGAGCAATGCCTAGCCAAATTCGCAACGGAGCCCGAAATCAAAAGGCGATTATCCGTGATGTTCTACGATACTAGATTATTGCATGAACAATGATACCAAAAAGATACAAATCTCAATAATGCGATCACAAGGACTCAACAACGAGAAACTGAATAGCAGCGTGTGAGCAAACAACACGTGCGTCACGCAGGTCCAGAACAAGGATATGACAAAGTAGCGCTCTGGGCGCGAACAAACACTAATTGGACCATAGAAACAACCAGTTCGTAAAGACAAGTCAGTAGTGCAGGCAAACGAGTGATGTTGGGAAAGAACACTGAATCGCGAGGGAAAAGAAGGATTTTTCAAGACCGGCTGTTACACAAGTAGCAGTGATATTTTGCGGGGTTTTGCGTGTTTGATCCACAAAAGCACAAGAGAAGGAAAAGGCTCATTAGCCGAGGCTCAGTAAGTGTATCAACGGCGCCAACACTGACGTTACTCGAACAACAATATGGCGACCTACAGCCTGGCCATTTTGTCACCAGAGGGGACTCATTCACGTGACCACTCACGGGCGCTCGGTTCGACCCCCTAGGAGGCAGTCAGTACATCGGCACTCTAGACTGGGCTTCTGGGTATCGGTTAGTTGAACTCGCAGAGGAAGATCCGGAGAAGTCGGCTTTTGCGATTCCAAGCGGGCTGTAAAGAACGGATAGTGAAAACCTTCCAAATGTACTACTTGCTTTGTGAATTTGACTATATTTGACATTACCCTGAAAAGCTCGTTCATGCACCACACTTTTTCACGTTTTCTTATCCCCGCGAAACATTTGAATTCGGTCTTGAACCGTTTCTGACTGTCGTGCTTGAGCCACGGGGATTTGAACCTTTGGGTTTCTCTATGAAGTCTACTTGGCTGCATACTTGAGGTTTGTATATAGTTGTACCTTTTCTGAATTTCAATTTAGTGCCGTAGAAATTACGAATCAATCTTTTTCTGGTTTTCGGATTCTTTTGAATTGGATACGCTTTGCTCGATTTGCGAGAGGTGACTTACAGTACTCAAGCGGAACTTGAACAAGAAAACTCATTGGAAATGCCCAGACGAGGAAGCAAGGAACTCATGAGACAACAGGAATTAACTCGTCAAGTCTCTGGGGTTGGTTTGGGTGCTATTGATTCTCCGGATAATGCCAAGTGTACTAGTTTTGTTAGTTTAAGGTCATGTGTTTCTAATCGCGATGAGTTTCCTGACACTAGTTATCATAGAATGAGTGTGATGGAATTAGATAACGAGCTGCAGCCAGCCACAAATGAAACAGAGCCTCTCAAACAAGAAGCTGGTCTCAGCGAGCCGGCAAAATACCTTGTAGTTTACGATGTCAACACCAAAAAGGCTACAGGATCGACGAACATATACCCTTGGGACCGCCTGAAACTACCAAGGATTTTCATTCCACCTGCCGAGGGTGGAGCCAGCCCCTTTCGACGGGGAACCCCGAGCCATACTGTATATTCACGGAGCAATTCAAAAATTTCCTCGGGTGTATGGTTGCAGTTAATGAGCAAAGGCTTTTGTATTTATTACGTTACTGTCGTGGGAGGGCCAAAAGTGTTATCGAAGGCTGAGCGATGCTTGATCCACCAATGGGGTACTTCAGGGAACGCAGCATCCCGAAAGATTTCTTTGGACAACCATTCAGGGTGGCTAGAAGTTTCATTGATGGTGTTTTGTCGAAGGCAAAAAGGACTGAGGGGAAAAGCTGAATTATTGTCACATTTGGTGATAGAAGGGCAGAATTGCAGTATAGCATTGGTGCATTGGGAATATCAGTCTGATCTTAATGCTTTGCGCTCACAGGAATGCATTGTCCGATGTCTGCCTATTGATTTACAGTGCCGATGGGCAGAGGAAGCCGAGAAAATAAATATGCTTGGGCGAGTACCTACGTTCAACGATTTGACGGAGTTCGTAAGTCATCAATCCCGTATCGGCAACAGCCGATCTGGACAAATCGTACGCGAGTGTCGCAGGCTGGCGCAAACAGAACCAACATCGGCTCAAATGGTAGGGAAGGACTGTAACCGAATCCAGTCTCTGGTTGACATGCGCACGGTAAGCCGAGGGACCGAGTGGTCAACTGAATGCAAGCTTTGTGGTTTACTGCATCAATCGGCAGATTGTCCGACTCTTCATGGCATGAGTGCACCCAAAAGGTGGTCCGCAGTAAAAAAAAAGGATTGGCTCATGATCTATGTGTTCTAGCAACTCTCGTCGAGCCTCTGACTGCAGCTCAAGAGTGAAACATGACCAGGACCGGTGCTTGGGTAGTCATCACCCGTTACTATTTGGCCCTCTCAACAATAGGCCTAATCAGTCGGATGAACCCAGAATTGCCTGGTCAACGGGACATGATTACTTCAAACCAGCGAGATTAGGCATCGTACCTGCCGGCATCGTGACCTGTGAAAGATTGAGGAGGGTCAATGCATTTTTGGACTTGGGGCCGGGTAATTTGCTGACTACGCGCGAGCTTGTAGAAAGCTGTGAGCTATTCGGCAAACCTACCCCTCTCACTATCAGCAAGATCGAAGAGGGTCATGTTAGCAGTTCTGTGAGGCTAACCCTGCAGCTAAGTGATGGGAGGACCGTAGAACTTCCGGAAGCTTTTTCACTTGACGGCTTGCCAATGAAACCAGTCGACTCTATTAAGTCGATCGCCCAGAGATGGTTTCAACTCAAGGACATAGTGTTCGAAGAAGTGTCTAGCTCCCATCCAAGACCTATATTCCCAATCTAAACCACCATCCACTAGTTGCGCCGTACTTACCACCCAGTCTTGCGTTTTCTGCATCTGGTTAGCATCCTCATCAGGCTGTTCCAACTAACCTCCGGGCCTCTTCAACGACGCCACCTTTCATACCAAACGATTATTTAATGTTCTACATAACCTCTATCGTAACCTAAGTAACATTTTCTCACATGAATCTCTCTCTTTTTATAATTCACGCATCTTGCCCACCCTGAATCCCTTTTCTACAGCAGGCCGCTCACAACAGTACCCACGACCTCCCAGCCTCTGCGCCAACCAACACCCCTATATCCCACTTACATTTCACATTCCCCCTCCGGGTTACAGCCCATTAAGTTACTGATGTCAAGAGGCCACCTGTGTTACCGCCCGTATTAAGGCAGGTGCCAAGATACCTGAGGCTACTACACTTCCTTTTTCTTTCCCACTTAACAGCTGCTTATCTCTCTCTCCTCATATTTCCACGTCCCAGCCACCAGCATCTACCAGTAGTAAAGCACTCGATAGTGATTTTTCACGGTGTTGTTCCGCACTGAGTAGACTTACAAACCACCGACATACTTCCAATCTAACGAATCTAATCAGTACTAGCCATACCAAGCCTAGCTTAACAACCAAGCTGATTGCCTCGCCGGGTTTTACTGCCCAGCTTACTTCACCACCCACATTACCGACTACTCCATCTCAAGGAACACTGATTGCGTCATCCGATACTCCTTCAGCAAACGCAATGCCGGAATCCTATAAAGATCTCAAAGGTAACCTTGACTCCACTAAACGGTTCTTAGTCTTTATGCTGAATGCAATTTCAATAGTGAATAAGATGCGAATGCTGTATATATCACTGCTCACGTCTGATAACGACCTTATTTTAATTACAGAAACCTGGTTGACAGACAACACTCAAAAAGAGGATATCGCTATCACCGGATACCAAGCTTTCAGGAAAAACAGACTCGCTCAGCGAGGGGGAGGCTGTCTTATATATGTAAGGCAAAACATGCGAGCGAAAATATTTCAGCACCCCATACTGGATAACTTGCCGGATTCAGTTTGGCTACAGGTCACTACAGGATGTTCTGACTTTGTTGTTAGTTGCATCTACCGCCCCCCGAACACTAGTCAAAACGACTTCCCGCCTATCATAGAGGCGTTAAACGTTGTTGCGAACATACCCGGCCCAAAACTGGTGGCCGGCAAATTTAACGCACCAGGCATCCGTTGGTCTACTTTGAAAGCCCCACATCACCTACCACACTTCTTGACCAGCCATCGCTTAGGAGGATGGAATCAACATGTGATGTGTCCAACTAGAAGCGATAGCATTTTTGATCTCATTTTTACGGTAGAATTATCTCGTGTACACACAACTATCGTGAACAGCATCCCAGATTGTGACCACTTGCCGGTAAGATGTGAGTTTTCAGTGCCAGCACGAACCGTCCACAAACCAACCGTAAAAAGACCGTTCCACCAAGCTAGCTGGAATCAATTACCCTCACTCATTCGCCAGCAGAACTGGGATACTTTCTTTTTATCTGATTACTTGCATACCGTGGTAGATCATCTTTACTCCACACTAAATGCATGTCTTGAAGTAATCACCCCAACCCAAGGTCTACCTGGACGAGATAAACCGGTTTTGCCGATTAAAACAGAAGCTTTCTATGCTACAGCGCAAATTCCTTAGGTCGAGAGACTTTTCGTTGTTCTTGCAAACGAACCGTTTATCTCATTCAACGAAATTGATTGAAATGTCCCTCAATAAAAAACAGGGATTAAGGGCGCTGAGTCACCCCAAGAGGTCCGAAACTTTATCTAAGCTGATGAAGTTGAGAAACAGCCAGTGAAGTTTTCCTACCTCATCCATTAAACATAACAACAATTATATAACGAACTCCCAGGAGATCTCCGAGGCATTCAGTACCTATTTTGCCTCATCTCTAACGACCGATGACTCCCCATGCCTATATCACGTTGAGCCACTGACATATGCACAGTTCTGAGCCTTTACATTTCACCCAATTGACTTAACAGTACAACTAACTAAAATAAGGCGGTCATACCACCCCGGGCCAGATGCCGTACCACCGGCTACTTTTAGTCTAGGTGGCACTGATATCCCATTCTTGCTATCAAAGGTTTTTAATTTATCTATGAGCAGTAGCGTTTTCCCCTCCCGTTGGAAAACATCAGTCATTATCCCAATTCCTAAGAAAGCTTCACGCCAGGACCTAACCAACTATCGACCAGTGAACCACACCCCTGTAGTTTCCCGAATTACGGAAAGACTGATAAAAAATAAGCTGACAACTCATCTACTGAACAATAACCTCGTTAACACTGGACAACACGGTTTTCTTTAAAAAAGATGGTGTGCCATTTGTACGAATGACTTCCTTAACCTAATAACTACGGCCACTAACAGCGGTAAATCAGTGATTGTAATCCTCCTTGACATGGCCATAGCTTTCGATCAAGCATCCCACAATAAGGTTACGGCAAGGATGAAAACCTACGGAAGTGTTGACCCGATACTGAGTTGGTTTTCATCATATGTAACATCCCGAAAGCAGGTGGTGGACGTTGATGGCAGTTTATCATCACCTCGACCAGTAACTAGTGGAGTCATTCAGGGTTGCGTACTAGGTCCCTAACTTTTTCTTATATATGTTAATGACATTTTTAACGTCATCACACATGGGGTTGCGTTCCTTTTTGCAGACGAAATAAAAATTATGCACTCCCTTGAACCTGACGCCTTAGCTTCTACCACTGCTAGCATAACGAGCGATTTATTATCGCCAGACTCATGGAGCAACCAATGGTTGGTGAAATTCTCCGCTGCCAAAAGTTGTATCCTTATATATAAGTGTCAGGTTCCTGCAGGAACGTTTAAAATTAATGATCAGTTCATCCCCAACAGTCCGGAGGTTAGGAACTTGGGATTACAATATTCTTGTACATTTAATTTTTCCGAACATTCGGCTGTGCAGGTTGCTAAAGCCAGACGGCTAATCGATCTCATCAATAGAACCTTCGGTCTTCCGGAGAGCAAGCTAAGCATTTTTAAGACTCACGTCAGACCACTTCTGGAATATTGCTCCGTAGTCTTTTCTAACATGCTGCAGATTGACAGATTTGCGATTAAGAAAGTACAACGTAGATTTACCAAACAACTACTAGGATATCCCTCGCTTTTAAATTATGTGGAAAGGTGTGAAATAATGCACCTAGAGCCCCTATGGCTGCGCCGTATACGAATGAACCTGTCTTTCCTTTGCAATATTTTAAAAAGTACATCTTGCAATTCAGCCTTCCAGGTCAAAACTCCCTGCAACTATTCTTTACGACATAGGGGCTCTATGATCTTGATTCCAGTATCCAGGACTGCGATGCGGTCAAACTTCTTCATTATTGAATATTCTTCCCTATGGAACAAACTCCCACCTCAACTTTGGTCAACGTCTTCAGCCTCTTTATTATTCAAAAAATAAATAAATAAACATCTAACTGTCCAAAAACCCTTCCGAATGCATGATCCCTACAAGCATATTACCCGAGCCTGCGAAGTGGGCCTGGGATACTAACCAGAAGCCTTACAACTTTGTTCAGTAGACAGTTATTACCGACGGATAGTAAGGAGCAAGTAGATTCATTCCATACTATAGTTAGCAAATAAAAGCAGTCCAGCCCATACCACATGACCGCCAACAACACACTCCACTTGTTTGTCTAGCCGCTTCCTGTTTTCAACGCTCCTGACCACGACCCCCTACTGGTCACCGTTACTCCGTTGATTCCTTTTTTCATGCCGTCAGATTTTACCATAGTCGGTTAGGTCCTATTTTATCAGCTGCTGCCAGGTATAAGAGCATTTATAATGCTGTAAAATGCATAGCAGCATATATAATATAGTCCTCAGGGTACCAGTCTCATCCGCCCCTCAACTATTTACTTGTTGGTACCCTATTTCAAAGCACGAGATTCCGAGTCTCGTTCTGATGAACGAACAGCCACAATCCATGTGGTCTTCCATAAACCATTCACCGAACTACACATAAGTATTTGTCCCCGGTGTCGTCTATTCTCGCCTCCTTGCTTTTTTAATAACTCTCACTAAGACTCATGATAATTAGTCACTAGTACTGGTCTTCTTTGCTTTCCGTATGTTGTTTAATCCAAAAAACCAGACCTCAGCATCGCGACCACCCATTTCTGTAACTGACATGATTTTGGTGTTCTGTCTTTACCCTCTAACCCACAGCTGGTGGAATTACCAGACTGCAGCCTTCTCCGTTTTGTTTTCAGAACCTACAACCCAAGGACGATTGTCGCCTCCTTCATCCCAGGAGTAACTTGGAACTTCTCTCGCTGGGCAGAACAACTGAGATTTACACACGACTCCATTTTCGTCCGTCTCGCGATCGCTTTTCCCAAGATTTCCACCATCAGACTACTTGAACCTGGACTACTTGATCTCACTGCATTCATACAACTCATTTTAATCACAACGGTGCGGGACGTGGTCAGATCCACCGCTTTGGCCGGCGCACATCGGGCTTACAGGACGTCTGCAATGATGTGCGGGCGCAACCAGATTGGCGGATCGCACCTCCTGTCTCCAGAAACGGTTTTCAGGTTGGGTGTCCAGCGCAAGGTCAGTCCCATCCACTTGCACCGCTTGCGGACCACAAGTTCTATCTTTATGCTCACATTGCTATGGAAAACATTCTATCCATTCCTCTCCAGTTATTACCGATTTCCCTTCAAGCATGCTCACTATACCGACGTTATACAATGCCCGGCACAAACTATCACTATCTATGCACGCATCAGTGAAGAGCTTTCATCCCTACCTGCTATTCATCTTTTCCTCTGCACGCAGTTGTTGCTTATGCAAGCACTCACCGACCTTGGCAGTTACTTTTCACCTACCTTCCCGGAGTGACACGTCTATCTATTCTTCTGCCCCATATGTCATCATGCCCGTTCCGTGTTAGAACCTGCTAATACTGTTCAATCACTGGCACATTTATTGTCACTGTTCTTCGTCCCATCGGTCACCAAAAAAACGTCCGGCGCTGACATATCTTTCGGTAGTCCTCCAGTAGGCAGTGAAGTGATTAGTAACTACCTGCACTCTTCATCGGTCCATCCGATCGCATCCGCAATGCTGTTGCATCGAGTGTTCGGGTTTTGTAGATCACCACGTTCCCCCCTATGATTGAACGTCTCCGATACACTTCCCATGCAGTATAGCCGCTCCGCTCCCATCATTTGCTACACTTGCCAAATTGGTCATTAGAAGTGTGACACTCACCGTCTACTTACTATACCATCACCGTTATTGCAACCTTTGATCTTCCAGATGTTGTATTCGTGTTATATTACCGAAAGCGACCCTGTATCCAGCCTCTAAATCCCACCACTATCTACACCGGCTGATACATTTTATTTCTATATTCGTTAAGCCACTGCCGCTTTCCGCTTTATATTTGGGCAGTTTTATTGATCTGTCATTTTTGCTTGGTACACACCACAGCGTGCATCTATTGACGTACACTTACTTGTGAATTACTCTACCATCCCTCTTGCAGAACTGAACACCTGTATAATGGCTTTAACCGCACAGTCAATATTGATTTGTATTCCACTTCCGCTTTGACATTTCATACCAACCCTATATAAATTTAACAATTAGCTGCACGCTCACCTGTTTTCCTCCGGCAGTTCCCTACCACCACCATTCTGATAGTCTCCCTCCCAAGAAGTACGCAATTGCTTGCCACATATATGATTTTTCCAGTATACAGCCACCACTTTACATACTACCATCTTTGCAGACTGATATATTTCCATGTTACTACTTCTAGACATACCTGTCGTAAGGTGAATAATTCACCGAACGCTTCGACGAGATTTCTATCCATATGCCTCTTATATTCTGCAGCCCGCGAGTAACTCTTTCTACTCCGCTCGATTAATTCCCCTCTTCATGGAGACCAACAACATATCCCTTGAATATGTTTGAATTTCCACCAGTGGTAATTATTTCCTATACCACTTATGCATGTACTCCAGACCTACAGCCGACATCACTCCAAAAATGTGAACTGATTACTCTACAATGAGTCCCCTAATTGCCGGGCGTTATTATCATTATAGTCCATTTCAATGTTCTCCCATAGTCCCCTGTTTGCACTTATTTTGTCTTATTGTAAACTCTGACTTTTCATCTGTGCTTTATTCTGCTGTATCTGATTACGTATCGCAACTACAAAGCGGACTTTGCTCGCCGCTGAGTTATTCGATCACCTGACGTTCAAATTTTATTTATACTGCCTTCTCCGCCAAATGTCTCAATTTGTTCTGAATCCGGTGTCCCGCTCTCGTCTCTCGTACCAAGCTCATTGGTTCCGCAGCTGGCGATCCACAGTTGCTGCGGGATCTGCATATCAAAACGGTCATCAGGTCATTTATCTACCCTCTACTACATTATCGCCTCTGCACGCTATCCGCCCCTGCAATCACCACAAGACATAATACACGTTGACTTACCGCCATAACTCCATATCCTGGCCGTTACTTCGAGACATACATATTCAATGTAAATAAACCGCTGAACACTTACGGCCTAACCGCTGGATACTTCTCGCATCAGAGCTCTTAGAATCGCTCGTTCTATCCATGGGGTTTGTTGGTCTCTTTCCTCGTGATTGACGACGTCGGCATCTCAACTTTGGACTCAACTATCACACTAGCCGTTGATTCATGGACTTTTATATCTGAAGATCCATTCTTGTACATGAGTTTTCCATCCATATACTCTGCACACCCTGCTACGTGCAAACGAGTCTTTTAATTCCCCTCGACGGACTTTTTTATTTCTAAGTTTGTTATACCGAATATCCTTTGGTTCAGCTGGAATTTCTAATGTTGTGATTATTTCCCGTACTATTCATGCACCCACTCCCCTTATTTTAACCGACTACAATCATTATTGGCCGGGTTAACTATTCGACCCTGACCTTCAAATTTGCCGGGCATTACTACCGTTTCGGTCCACTATAACACTCTGTTCGATATTCTGCATGCACGTGTTGTACCCTTTTGTACATTTTCATTCCAGCATCACTATAATCATCTGATCATGCATTCCAGCACGCTTTGGGCGCATCCGAAATATACAATTATTATTATTATTATTAGTTGCAATGTGCCAGAGGATAATTGTGTGCTTGAATAGTGCATAAGCAATCGAAATTAACCATTCGCTACGTAAAAGACGCACAGCTAAACACTTCACGGACCCCTGACGAACGAATTTCAACAGTCGACGTCAATAAATTGCTCAGCCTTTGTTGAGAGAAGTGCCTATGTGGAACCCAACCAGCTTTTTGATATTGAATCCAAGGGTCCACTTCAAGAAAGGAAAGCTCACTCAAAAAAAGATTAGTGGGCGCTTTTAATGGTGAATTCAAGGACAGAACGTCAAGATGGTCAACATGAAGTTGTTATACCCAAGCGACCATCGTCAACCCATTATCAAAAAGTGGAGAAGTTGCCCGGATGCTTTTGAAATGTCTCAGAAAGGGACACTTTCGAGAAGCCCATGTAAAATTTGAAAACCAGCAGGTCGTGCAAAGCAGCTTGAAATTGGCCTATCCAGTGGCAATGTAAGGTACCCGGGTGAAGGTGCATGGCCGGTGGCGAAACAAAGTACCCTTTGCAAAAGCAACAATTGCTGAACTGAGGTCAGTACCACTGAATGAACTCAAAATTACTGCATTGTTATTGGATTTTAGGGTAGCAACAAGGCTAAGGCACAACTCTACTGCCATCAAACTGAGCTTTGCATCTTGGACAGATTCTACAGTTGTGTTAAATTACAGGAAACGGAGGAACCGAACAGCGTGTTATAAACATCAGAGAGTCAATCCCCTCATTGCATGAAACAGCGATGACAATATTGACGGTTCGGGCACGAAACTACGTACAAAGAACAAAGCAGTTTGCAGATCATCCCGCGCCAAGTTATTCAGCGTTTTATTAAATTTTATGCCCCACAACTATTAAGATCGACCCATTTTTCTTGAACACCGGCAAAATATACCGAGTTCCAGTTATTATCTAGCGTGCACGTAAGTGAGAAGAAAAAATTCACCAACATTTGAGTTAAACTGTTCAAGTGAAGCTTATTGGCTGCAAGCATATTGTGGAGCTATTCCTGCTTTTGAGAATCATGATCCCATCCTGAACCTTAGACATCTATTTTCGCAGAAGGATTTTGGCCGGGGGCGTAAAGAACGAATACGGAAAGCCCTTTCGAAAGTTCTACACGCTTCGTGAATTTCACTATATTTGACATTACCCTGAAAAGCTCGTTCATGCACCACACTTTTTCACGTTTTCTTATCCCCGCGAAACATTTGAATTCGGTCTTGAACCGTTTCTGACTGTCGTGCTTGAGCCACGGGGATTTGAACCTTTGGGTTTCTCTATGAAGTCTACTTGACCGCATACTTGAGGTTTGTATATAGTTGTAACTTTTCTGAATTTCAGTTTAGTACCGTAGAAACTACGAATCAATCTTTTTCTGGTTTTCGGATTCTTTTGAATTGGCTACGCGTTGCTCGATTTGATAGAACTGACTTACTCGGGCTTCGTGAGCCCCAAACCATGACGTTTGGGCTAACCAGCTCATCTGCTTCCTTCTGACGTTTGACGATTCGTATTTTGGATGGACTGACCCCATCTGGGTGAATTATTCGTACCGAAGACTTTTTAATTCATGAGAGAACGGAGGGGGAACATTTGTTCAAGCTGGAGCGAGTTCCGGGAACAATTACAGACGCGGGAATTGAACCGGAGCCATCCAAATACATTTTCCTCTCAAAGAGGTGAATCTTCTAGGCCACACTGTCTAGGACCAGGGAATAAGAGTTTACCCGGGGGAACACGAACAAATCTTAAACTGGCCAACTCATGACAACGCTGCAGAAGTGAGGAGCTTCTCAGGGCTGGCTCTGTAATATTATCATTTCATCCGGGGTTTTGCAAAACCGGCGGCACCATTGAATGCTCTTCTGCATGAAGACAACAGATTCTGTTGGGACCAACGATGTAAGCAGTCCTTAGCAAGCCTACTTTCGGCTCTTCGCTCGGCATCCGTGCTAGCACTGCCGGATCCGGCCGAAGGAGCTAGTGATGGGACCATTGGCGCCGTTATCACAGATCGAACGAGATGAATTAGAGCGTGTCATCGCCTACGGGAGCATAACGTTGTGCAGGTGGGAGAAAAATTATTTCGTGCACGAAAAAAAGTGCTAGCTTCGGCCAACTTTGAAAAAGTTCAAACAGTAGCCAACCGGCCGGAGATTTTGAATTCACGCAAATATCCGGGTCCTTCTGTGGTTACAAAACTCTAAAGACCCCAGGCGGCAGACAGCTTGGTGGCAAGAACAGTTGTGAGAGCTTGATTACGTGATAGAACACCGCACAGGCAATCGACATTTGAATGCGGGTGCATTATCAAGGGACCGGTTCGAAACCATGGAGATTGTCCTTCCCGCACGGTCAATTACGCGGCAAAGATCAGTCTACAGGAGGACACTGGGGAACGGTGGGGTTGATTTCAGTCCAAGTTTAGCTACACCAGCTTCATCTACGCAAAGGTGAAGGCGAGAAATTAAGGTCCTAGTCAGCTAGAGATGGCTGGGTTCTGTCCATGGACCGAGCATCTCTGGAGCCTCTGGGATCATTTGAGCTTTGTGGATAATGTTTTAGTCTCAATAGTTTTAAATATTTATGTTTGTTGTAGCTCAGGTTGTTGGTTGCCGTGATGTTCCGATCGCCGAGCTTGGCGTGATGAAACGTTTGCGATCTAAACGCTAAGCTCAGCGATCAGAACATCATGGCATGTTTTAGTCTTCCGGTTTGCCCCATTTATCCGACCGAAGTCATTGTACCTCGGCACATGGCACAAATATTCTTACGATGTTGCACATTGAGCGTGGCCATGCTGGTGCCAAAAACTGCAGCACGCGGCAAGAACTCCTTTCTGGCGGCCTCACCAATCAAGAGATGCACTGGATTTCCGTAGAAGGCACGAACGTTGTGGCAGATTTAAGAATCTCAGAATTGAACAGTGTGCTCCGTTACAACCCATCGTATTGGCGTTTTCCAGTGAAATAGTTGGTATGGATTTAACCAAACCACTGACACGTAAGCAACGTAGAAATGAATACTTATTGGTTCTGGTCATCTATTTTACTGATTGGTGTGAAGCGAAACGTCTTAGCTCCAAGGATGCCGAAACCGTTGCAATGGACTTGTCAGTGGGGTGCACCGGGTCAACTGCACTCTGATAAGGGTACGGATTTCAAAAGCTCTCATACAGGAGCTTTGTAGGTCCCTTGGTGGTGACAAAGCACTCACTGCCTCCTACCACCTGAAAGGGAATGGATTGGTTTAGTGCACTAATCGGACACTTATAAGTCTCCTCAAAGCCTTCGTTGTCCTGAAGTACAAACAAATAGAACAGGTTCTCCACTGCTTATCAGGCCCAAGGCACAATTCCATGTGCTTGGCAGCAGAAAACTGGCGCAAGCGAGCTGGTTGTCTACGATCGGTCGACGTAAGCGAGAAAGTGAAACCGAACAGTATTAGAATAAAAATGTTGAATCATTGCGATTCATTACAGTACAAACTGTCCGCAAAGTAGTCTCAGTAAGAAAACACGACTATGAAGAGAAAAAGTAAGTGCACCAGGCGTAGATTAGTTGTCGACCACGAAACAGTGTCAGCATGAATTAGGGCGGGGAAAGAGGTCCAAAATTGGTCATGGAGTATATGAATGTAGGTAGAAGAGGAATTTTCGAATCAATGTGGACTTCACGGTGGTAAATGACCGTTCGTTGTTCATTTCAATATGCCAAAGGTCCTCGAGTACTTAGCTCAGGAAATCGGTCCAACCAGTAGGAATTCGCAGACCGAAGGCCAAGGCCCAGTGCCACCAGTACAGTTGAAGCTAGAGGTGCCAATGGAGGAGAGGAGAGTTGTGGCCCCGGGGACCAAGCCTTCTGGAAGAGAGGGCTGTATAACAGAAGCTTTGGGAAAGTCGTACGTGTATGGCGAATTGAATTATTGGATTTTCCCTTCCATTTCAGTTGGTCATATCAGCCTTGCGCAAGCAAACGGAAAACTGGAAAAATATGGGGAAACCACCAATTCGGAAGACTGTGTAACAATCCAAGAGGACTGACTCGTAATGTGTTTATATCGGTACTTTTACACCAATAACAGTGTGCCACATTTATAGATAAGTCTTTTGGTTGCTGAATTCCGTCTTCTAGCAGTCGGCTGGTTGTTACACCACTTTGCCCGTTGTAGTTTTTGTAGGTCTGAGGGTTCTGATTCTCCGGCGATGTTCAGAGTGAGATGCCTACATTTCCGCATATTGAGCGGCAGTCACCACTGAGGGGCCCTGGCGTAACATTGAGTTGGCGCGGTTTCAGTTTCATCCACTGGTATCGGGTTGTCCACAGACAGGTGGTCCGGGTTTTGTTTACCCTGCTGTCAGTAGCTCAAGAAGACCAAAAGCAGAAGGGGACCTACCGACCCCTGTGGGACCACACGGGTAGCCGTGGCCTTTGTAGACTTACCCGCGTTCGCCCTTAAGTAGCGCTTTCTGTTTGTGAGGTACATCCGGGTCTATTCCACGCCTCTAGCGCTAAGCCCGGCGCCGCCATCTTGTGTAATAGTATCCGGTGGCTTGCGGAGTTAAAGGCCTCTTGGAGGTCCAGACAGAGGACCTCGATTCGTTCACCCCGATCTAACCTGGCCGCTACCCAGTCAAAGGAGATCAAGTTTGACAAGCCTAAACTATTTTTGACAAACCCCATGTTTACTGTTGGAAACCATCCTATTTTCAGGCAGGTGATTGGCCGTGCGGTCCATAATCAGGCCCTCCATAAATTTAGAGGCAAGAGCAGCACACTAATTAGCTGATAATCTTTTACCTCTTCATTGAACCCTCTTCTTTGTACTTGAGTGACTCCGGCCGTAAGCCCATTCTTAGGTAACTGCATCCTGTGTGACACACTTTTGAGCACTACGTAGCCAATTCGCAATGGATACCGAAATCAGAAAGCGGTTATCAGTGAAAGTCAGCGATACCAGATTATCAAATGAACAATGACACGAAGCAGATACAAACCTCAATTATGCGATCACAAGGACTCAAAAAGGAGAGCCGAATTGCGGCGTGCGAGAAAGAAGCACGTGAGTCACACAGTTCCAGAACAAGGATATGACAGAACAGCTCACAGGACGCGAACAAACAAACGTTGGTTCGTAAAAACGCACAAAGTATAAAACAAGACAATAGTGTAAACAAGTGGGTGATAGTAAGGAAACTTGGAACTACAGTGTTTTTGGGGGGATTTTCCACGACCGGTAGTTACGCTCTACCCAGGGACCTAGTGCACAATAGAGCAAATGGGGCCACCATAGACTTGGCAAACTAGTGTGGAATCCTAGCATGGTTGTCTCTGAACCGGCCGCTTTGTGCACTTTAGGATCCATTGGGACGTTTTTATAGTTCGTCGAAGGAAAACAGATGGAAGGCTTTACCTACGGTGTGGTAGGGGCTCGTATGCCCCGTTGAGTCCGTTGTACCGCCGGCTTACCACCTCGAAGTGCCCCCACAGTAGCTTGGCCACCAAGCCATTGTCGAGTGTGGAGTTATTCTTCCAGTCCCTGACGGAATCCACAGCAATCTTCACGGCTGCTTTCGATTGTAAATTGAACTGAAGTGCGCTACTCCATGACGGGTTATTGCTTGAATATCGAAGATAGTAGAAAGCCGCTAATTTGGTATTGATATACCGCTGGAAATCAATTTCTTGCCTTTAAACCCTATGAAGAAAAGAATAGGCAAGTTTGAGTGGAAAATTCTCAGTCTAAAAACGAAGGGCGGCTGTCTGGGAAATTGGCCGTTCACGCTTGGAACTGGAAAACAGAAGCGCGGGTCGAAGGCGTGATGAAAGAGTTGGTAAGTGAAAAGTGACAAACTAGAAAAAGGTGAGCTAACTTGCTGGCTTGTTTACCTCAGTGTGACCGCTGAGCCTACAGTTAGAAACTCCCGTGTTCTCCTCCACCACTGTTGCTTCCTATCCAGTTTGCGATTGAGTTACCTCTGGAGGTTCCCAGTTGCTACCTTCCCAAGTTTCCATTAAAACTTGTTTTCAGGACTGGGCTCAGTAGCCGTTATCTTTGGCAGACGGGTAAAAGCGTCATTACAATTTCGTCCAAAGGTTCAAGTTCCCAGGCAAGACTAAAGGTACTTTAAAAGTTCCAGAATGGGGAGCAGTTCCCGTGTGGTAATCGGGGCTGTTTGTTTGACGTCTGGGAGGATATATGCTGCAATATTTGCCCAGATTGGTTTTATTGGACATGCAATGAGATACGGAAAAGGGTTGTTTTGACCCACTGGAAGAGAGATGACCTAACCTGGGCATGTTTATGGTGTATAACACGTGGGAGGAGGCCATCCCGAGAATTATCCGCTAACAGAAATTAGATAAGCAAGGAAACTACACCCAGTATCGGCTAGCGCGTAGAACTTGTTGAGGCTAATGGTGTGGCGGGCCCAGAAGGCAAAAGGGCAGGGCAGCTCCTTCCTGATACCAGCAAGTAGACAGTCCTCCGCCATTCGTAAAGCGGAAGGGGCGAAGCCAAAGCCGAGGGAGACACACAAAGTCTTCAGGGTTACAGATAAAGGGGAGAAAACTCTGTTTGCAGACCTTATCCAGCGCCAGTCCGCACAGACGCGACAAATGAGGTTGCAAGCTGAATCCTTAGCGGAAGCCATCGAAGAAACCCAGGCCCACACAGATAGCACTAGGGCGGTAGAGGAAACAGGCGATAAAGAGTTTGGCCGAGCCTTTCTGCAGAGAGACAAGACCACGAAATCAGAACTGAAGACAACGAGTAGCTGATATTCTAAAGCGAGTTTGGGTGACAAACCATACGCTCGTTAGGAGGATACTACGGCTGGACCGATGGAGACCCAACTCTCACGGACTAGAGCCTGGAGGGCCGATTATGGCGAGTGTGGTAACCCTAGGCATGGGAATGCGGGTCCCGCAGCTGCTGGCCAGATCAACAGGAACTCCAAAGGCAGCATAGTCATTCAACTAGGTAGCTGGCCATCATAGAGGGCCCACACTACTTGGCGAGGGGCTAGAATGCTCATACTGTTCGCTTTAGCGGTATCGGCAAGCCCGCTAGGTACGGTATCGCCCTCGTTGCGCATGACCCCGTTGGTTGTCCGCAAGGCCCTGCAAGGTCAAATAGTCTGATGTCGAAGAAGGGCCAGCATTATGCCTGACACTTACAGACATGCATAGGGACCAGCGTAACCAAAGAAGCCCGGTGACTTTCAAAGCCCCAAAGAACGTAGTATCACGCAGGAGCTCTACCCCGGCACAACTGGGAAACCACGATGTAGCAAAGAATGCAGAAAGCACTCGGGCGCGAATCTCAAGTGCAAAGATGAAACATCACAAACCAGCAAGTGGTTCGACAACGGAGGAATATCAGTAATGCAGTGCAAAGCACGCAGCATAGGGAATAAATGGGAGAAGGAGCTAAGGGCGGAACACACGGATGTGAACTGAGTAGCCATTGCAGATTCGTGGCCAAGAGAGGGGGGAAGAGTAAGTCCGGCATGCCCAGCAGGTTTCTGTGTGCACAGAGCAGATAGAGAGGATGGATGAATATGAAGAGGGGTGCTAGTGCTAGCGGCAGATCATGCAAATCAAAAGAAGGGCATTCAGTATTCTACTACCTATATGCAGGCTGTCCCGGTGCGAGTAAAGGTTCGGTCGCGATGGGTGACACTGGCGTGCGCCTACAGGAGTCCCTCGTCCCTTCCCGAGGAGGATGAAGGTTTGCCGGATTATCTAATGACGGCAACTAGGAATTCAGAGTGAAGCCTGATACTCGGGAACTTCGATGCCCCAGAGATTGACTGACACGGAGTCTTTCGGGCAATACTTGCTGGATCAAGTTCGGGATGTGATAATATTAACAATAATAATAATGGTACATTTCTCGGGAATGGTTGAGACACAAGCGCATGACCGTGATGTAAAACGTTACTCAATAAGATGAACCGGACACATTTTAGGAATAGGAGTTACAAGAGTCAGCGACAGAAAAACAGACAGCGATAGTTTGGATGGATCACCCTAATAGTTGTTTGCGAGGCAACTATGAACCGGTTTCGAGTTCGAGTTGGGCGGCGGTGCCTCCTGGGGAGGCCGGAAAGATCGGTAATACATAGTGCTAGAGGAGCTTTACAAACGAAAATGACGCAAGTCATGGAAAATGGAGAATTACTGGGACTCTGCGGACAGACTACGCTCTTAACAGATAAATGGAAGATAAAAAAGTGTACAAAGGTACACTCTGGAAAATCGAGGCATGCAAAGAGAATAGCAATCCATGAAGATGATGCATACCGTGAATGACGGATCAACCGGGGTCAATAAAAGGGATAAGTTATGAAACACAGACATATGAAACAAATTTTACGAAGGTCCACTTGGGAACTTTGGTGAAAGTGGAAGGAATAAGTCAATGAAAGATAGGTTTACCTTCAGGATCAGTACCACGTGTCATTCAGAAATGAAAAACGCAACATGAGGTTCCTGAATTAGTGACGGATCAATTTCCAGCCGGCCACCATTCCAGGGAATAATGAACTCTTGCAGCTGATTCTGTAGTGAAAAATCTCCGCATAGACCCAAACCTTATTATGCTGTTTTGCTGACGAATATTTGTTGACTTATTAAGTCTCAGTGTTATTCAGCGTCATTGCTGGTGACGCAAATCATCCCATGGGTATGGTTCATCTGGCGAGGTAAAGGGTGTTTCCATCAATCGGCCAGGTTTGGCGAGGTATGACGGATTAAAGAGATGTCTGTTATTGACCGGTATAGAGGCAGGTTACGCGCGAACTGGTATTTGTTTAGGCGCCGACAGTGCCATCGGCAGAAGAGGCCATGCGTTAGAAAATGCTAATCGATTTACAGATAAGCGGTTGGGGATTGCGTGTAGCAAGATAAACGTCCATTAGCGTGCAGCACTTGGCGCTCCAAGAGTGATCCACACTGTTCTTACGTTTTTACTGTTTTTACGGCTTCATCTCCGTCAGATACCTGGCTGTAAGAGGGGGCAAGGCTGCTTTTGGTGGGTGACAGCTGTAAGTCACTTCTCGCAAAATCAGTAACGCGCAGCCAACTCAAACGAATCCGAAAACCAGAAAAGATTGATTCGTAGTTTCTACGGCACCAAATTGAAATTCAGAAAAAGTACAACTATATACAAACCTCAAGTATGCGGTCAAGTAGACTTCATAGAGAAACCCAAAGGTTCAAATCCCCGTGGCTCAAGTGCGACAGCCAGAAACGGTTCAAGACCGAATTTAAATGTTTCGCGTGGATAAGAAAACGTGAAAAAGTGTGGTACATGAACGAGCTGCTGCGCTACACCAGGTCGTTTTGCATGCTGTTATCGATATAGTTTTCATTCATTTGTTTTAGGAAATACTAAAAATTATATTTTCTTAGGGTACTCCGTTAACCCATAGAAATTCAGGTATTTTTTCTCAGTGGTAAATTCTAACCCAGCTCTAGTTTGCCGTTACTTTTCCACCTGATTCACAGCATCTTTTTGATATTTCAAAATGCCACGTGTAGCAAAGAAGACTTTCAATACTGCCCCGTCCACTGATACCCTGGTTACTAGGAAAAATAGGCTTCTTCAAACTCCCGTGGCCTTAAAACAATGTTCGGTTGACCCCTGAGACTTTGTAGGCTCGGCGACGGAAAGAACAGCTGTTCTAGACCGAAGTATTTCAGATATAAAGTCTCAGCTTCTGAATTTGGAAGATACGATATCTAAAATCGCCCCCTTACTGTGCATCACTGAACGCATCGAAAATTCCACCTTACAAAACCTGACAGCTGCAGGCCGATTGATCGACTCTGTTGCATCCGAAATTCTCATAAGAGTGAGGAACTCTCGTAATGCAGTCGTGTTTATTTTCCCAGAAAGAATACCTCTGGAGCATGCCAAGCACACACTGTTGAATGCGTGTGGAATGGCCCACCTTCCTTGTCAAATAAAAAGGCTGCGCAAGCGCGTTCAGCGCTTCAACTGTCCAATCCTTATGCGATTTGCAGATGATCTATCTGCCAAAGAATTCATAGAAATGCGTTACACTATAGCTTCTAATTCTCCTTATAAAAACATAAAAATAGCCGAAGATAAAACCTCACTTCAAAAAGAAATCACCAGATCTCCTTCGACTTTCCCCACTAGAACGACGCCTGATAGTTCTGAGCCTTCGACACAGACGGCTGGTCGCTCCACAGCTATTTCTCAAGTCCCCATTGCTTTATATTCACACGCACCTCCTGCCTCTTCACAACCGCCCACTGTCTCCTCATCTACTCCCGTACTGAACTCTTTAAAATCTAATCCCATTGCTGTTGATCTAGACATTCCCGCTTCTCCCCATTTACTGCTACCCAGTAAGAGACGCCAACTATTGCCTCGCTCTCCCACCTCTTCGCCTGTTGGATACACCCCGAACTCTAACTCGCCCTCTGTTCCCTCCGGTGATAAACTACTCGCCGTCCAGAGGAATAGGTCTAACAGTCTTCACATTCTTCTCACAAACCCCTCCCTCATTCAACTGTCTCCTCTTAAATCAACTCGCCTTAACTCATCGAATAAGGTTTCGACCTTAAAAAATACCCCTTGCTCCAATGCATCGGTGATCCCTACAAATTCACCGTGCTCACTGCCTGCCAATACCAAAATACGGCCCCCCACACGCCGTCCAATCTGCGTCACGTCGTGCTTCTCACCTAACAACTATCTCCACTGCTCGCGCTTCTAACCGCTCCATATTTGGTGTTCCACCTAACTTGAGTTACCCCTCCCACAATGTGCAGCTTAATCTACCACCCTACAACCCTATTCCTCACACATTTTCAACCCTGCCCTCTGCGCCTCCCTTCAGCCAATGCTCGATTCCGACTGGCCGGTATTTCTCGACTGCCCCTAATCACCCCTGTCTGATACCGACCCGCCAAACCCCACAGGTTTTTCCCTTTTCTCCGATGTTTCCCCCTCCGTTGCTGTCCAGTCTCTCTACCCCTCAGCAGTCCCTGTCACTGCAACATTTAATCCAGCCTGGCTGGAAGCCACCCCATCTGAACCTCCACTAGCATCAACATCAACATATTCCTCTTTGACCCTTATATCCGCTCCTTCCAATCGCGATAGCCTGCCTCCTTCCAAATTACACCACCCCCCTGATGTGCCTTTACCACCTCCCACAAACGGTATATCTTTAGCCTTGTTCAACTCGCGTTCTATTCTTGACAAACTCCCGCACCTAAAAAACTTGTCCTTACAAATAATTACGACATTATCTTAATAACGGAATCATGGCTTTCTGAGAGCACTCCCAATGATCAAGTATCTTTGGTAGGGTACAGTCTTCTAAGGACCGACAGACCGAACCGGCGTGGTGGTGGGTGCCTAGCCTACGTCAAGGAAGTCTTCACCACGACACCTCTTTTACATACGGCACTCGATTCTATTCCCGATTCTCTCTGGTTCACTATGAACCTCCAAACCACTGTTCTTCACATTGGCTGCGTGTATCGATCACCAAATTCCCCCAGTTCCTTGTTTCCATTTCTCCTTAGGTCTTTCGAATACCTCTCTTTGCCTCCTTCTAGAACCAAGCTTATTGCGGGTGACTCTAATCTCCCTCACATCTTTTGGCCCACCCTCTCGGCTCCTCCCAATTTTATGGACCTGATCACTAGCATTCATCTTGGCGGCTGGACACAACATTTTGTCGAACCTACCAGAAACTGAAACATATTAGATCTGGTATTTACTCATAACATGCCTCTCATCGACGTGTCCGTAACACGAAATTTCCCCGGCAGTGACCATAAAATGGTTATCTGCCATCCGCCCCTTAGTGGTCCACCTAATCCCGCACACCCCTCCAACAATACATTTCTATGCAGAAATTGGGCCTCGCTAGTCACGCTTATTCGGCAGAAAGACTGGGGTGATTATTTCCTCACCCAGGACCCTCAGCATACTGCGGATATTTTCTACTCCTTCTTTTCCGATTGTCTGGAAAAATTGTCTAATATTGCCCAGGCTGTACCTAAAAAGAGGTCGCCTGTCTCGTCACTCCATAAGAAGTACCATAAACTTCTCGAACGACTACATAATTCCAACGACTTTTCACTTTTTATTCGTCTAAACAGCCTCTCCACACTTATTCAGCGACAAGATAATACGCGACTTCGTAAACAAGAAGCCAAGAAATTGAGTCATCCCAACAAGTCGCAACTACTTTCTATGTTGCACAAGTCTAGAAAAGCTGATGTTAAGGCTGACTTCCAACTTCTGATTCTGGATAATAACTCATCTATCACCTCCCCACCTTGTATAGCCGAAGCCTTCAATGCATTCTTTGCTTCAGCCATGGCTCCAGCTACTGTCATTGCCCCGCCGCCATCTTCACCACTTACCGACTCTGTCTTTTATACGATACCCTTCGATGCCAGGAGTATTTCTAAGCTACTATCCAATAGCAAACCCTCCCCTCAATTAAGCCCCGATGGCTTACCACCAACTGCACTAGTCAATGGTGGACCGGATCTCCCCCTGTTGTTGCTTAACCTTTTCACTCTTTCACTTAATGGTAGCACCGTACCTGCTAACTGGAAGCTCTCGGTAATCGTTTCCGCTCATAAAAGAAGACCTTCACATGAGATATCCAATTATCACCCTATAAACCATACCCCATTTTATCCAGAATAATGGAAAAAATAGTTAAAGATAATATTATTGGCTATTTATTAAGCCCCAGTCTTATTAATCACAACCAACATGGATTCCTCCGTTCACGGTCCTGCATGACTTGTCAGTATGATTTTGTGGATCTCGTCACCGACTCTGCTGAAAGTGGGAAATCATTTGTTGTTCTTTATCTTGACTTATCCAAGGCATTTGATCGTGTACCACACCCCACCTTTTAACAAGGCTATGGCCATTTGGCGTCGTCGATCCACTTCTTTCTTGATTCTCATCCTACTGACCTCATCGTTCACAGGTTGTCTTAATTACCGGGCGCACGGCTAATCCTAAGCCTGTTACTAGCGGTGTTATTCAGGGCAAAGTTGTGGGCCCCCTGCTTTTACTCCTGTATTTAAATGATATGTTTCCGACAATACTTAATGGCACACCGTTTTTGTTCGCGGACAACATTAAGATAGTCTACACTTTTTCGCCTGGCAACCTTAGTACTACTTCCCCTAAAATCTCTATTGATTCAGCCGCTCTTGATGAATGGTGCTCAACCTGGGCGATGAAATTCTCCGCCGACAAGTGTATTTTCCTTATTTACAAATGCCAGGTTCCTCCTGGTTCTTTATGCATTGGCGGTTCACCCATCGACAACCAGCCTTTAGTAAGAGACCTTGGCTTAAGTTATTCTTGCTCTTTCAACTTCTCGGAACATGCTGTCCTCCAAACGGCGAAGGCTAAAAAGTGTCTTGGTCTTCTGTTCAGATCCTTTCAGCTCAGGCAGAGCATTCTCTACATGTACAAAGTACATGCAAGGCCCCTTCTCGAATGTTGTCCCCTAATCCTCACTAGCATGAGAAAATCCGACAGGATTATTATCGAGTGTATTCAAAGAAGATTCACAAAACAGCTTATTGGTTGGTCGTCCAACTTAAACTACAGGGAACGATGCTTATCTCTCAAAATCGCACCACTATGGCTTCGTCGCACGAAGCTAAATTTGATATTTCTGTATAAGCTATTGACTAAGCAATCTTATTCATCCAACCAGTTGTGCTTCTCCCCGGATACTAGATATTCACTCCGGAATAGACAGTATACTATTACCACACCCTCCGCGAGGACTGTTCTACGCTCTAAGTTCTTTCTCTTCGCGTACTCCAGAATCTGGAATAAACTGCCCCTGCACATCAGATCTTCTCGGTCAAAGTATGCATTCGGGCATGCTATTGATAAATTCCCTTCTGTCCCAACTGTTTTGCGGTTATTCAACGTTCACGTAACCGAAAGTCAAGCTTACGAGATAGACCTCGACTTTTAAGCCATTGCTCTGCTTTCTGTCTTTACCTTACCTTCCGAAATAACCTCACCGCTTTTAAAATTCTGATTGCTTTGTTTGACCGCTTCTCCTAGATTTCGCCATCGAAATTTGTAAGCATTTCTGCGTCCACTAACTGTTTTTCCATACCAACTTATAGGATCCTGCCAATTCAACTTTGAAATAAATCCTTCCAGATGCGCTCGTATTTATAGAGACCACCGTATTACTTCCCACAGGTTGTCAACATGTCTCACCCGCTCCACGATTAATTAACTTTATTTAGTTATATCGCGTCTGCGGCCCTGAAACCAACCTCAACAACGCTATAAAACTGCTTCAGTATCCAACCCCTGGTCGGCTTTATATATATATATATATATGTTTGTATATACAAATATATATGTACATGTATATATATATATATATACTCACTACTGTCCTACAATTAATAACACAAGCATGGTGAGTAACTCGACGCTCCTCGATATCTGTTAGCTTACAATGCCTCTTTTCCGCACCAGGTCCCACCACATATACTCCCCTCACCACCTCTGCGATTTTGAACTGGAAAATCCTGTCTGATTCATCTCACTTGGAGTGACTCACTAACTGAACTCAACACCCAGTTATGACGTTACCATTTCTGCTCCCACCCTATACCCTAGCTAAGGTTCTTCTGTAATTTCATGCAGAATTTGGTCTTTACTCCTGCTCAATGACCACTCTAGGCGAAATACTAACTTTCCCATTGAAAGTTTTAGCCACACTTAGGCGTTTCCCTCCTATTCTCACCCCAAGTAGCACGCTGCCCCAACCTTTGGGGTAAACCTGGGGCATGCCCCAAGCTTGCCCCAAGTTTAGTTTTCATGCGGGGGAAGATGCTAATTGGTTACGAATTTACTAGGATTATATCCTTATGTACATATATTGCCACCCTGAGGAAAGCTTATTGTGGCCTGTTTTGTTTTGTTACGCCACTACTAGTGGCGACCTTCACGCGGTCCCGTGCAGTCGTCGTTCTGTCCTTCGTGTGACTGGCGTGCTTTCTCTGGCACGTGATGCACGAGTTCGTACGAGATTCGTACAAACCGTGTTGAACACATAACCTATATAATGAGCAGCATGCCTGAGGCTTACCCGAAGCTAGGACAATCCCATGAAGTACACTTGGGGCAAACATGGGGTCAGCCCCAATATTGTGGCCTGTTGTATCATTTTTCATATGCTTTCCCCATGTTAACTGAATTATCATGACTGCAATCTCCAAACAGTGACTCTAGCTCAAAAAGCGTACACTCGCAGATATATATATATATATATATAAGCATATATATATAGGCATAAATTTATGCCCATAAATGCCTATAATGTTGTGCACAAACTTATAGTGAGCATGCTCACTAATGATCGCGAGCCATATATGGCTCGCGATCATTATATGTCTCTCTCTCTATATATATATGTATAATTATGTATATGTTTTATACTATACATCATCGGTTTTGCCGATAGCGTCAGTACCTGGTACACGCATGTTTGATGTTTATGGATATTTGTAATCATCATTTTCGTATTCCAAATGGAGATAAATGTGGTTTAGTGTTTACCACCGTTCTGTGTTTACAATGGACAGCTAACTCACATGGACCGTCCAGGCAAGTGGCAAAGATACCGTCGGCGTAAGCAGGCGTTGAGTACTGTACCGTGCTCTGAGTGCGGCGAGGCTTCCATGTGGGCCCATCGATACCGATGTCCGAAGATGACGTCAACTGGTACTTAAATATTTGCATGGTAATATAAACTTCACTATATCCAGAGCCTACGGTAAATGTGTCATCCAGTGATGGGGTTTCTGGTGGACATCCATCACAACTTCCTCACTCATCACCAATGAATGTGCAAGGGTCAACAACAGACTTGACCGCTGGTGTCGGTGAGTATATGTTTCCTGTGATTTTATATAAACTGCTATTCGCAGGTGTCGACATTGAACTGGGGAAAATGACGTCCGTGAAGATCAACATGGACGCGTTGTTACGTTCATTTGCCGATGTGTTTGTTAGCTGCAGACTAAAGATGCAGCAACGAAGGAGTGTGCCGAACTTTCTAAACCAATTTTTGCCCGGCGTACCGAAGGATCCAAGGACCCTGTCGCACACACCTCGTTGTTGAAAGGAGACGTTGCTAGCACAAGGTGTGTATATTCATATTGGGCTCCTTGAAGGTCTGCGTCGATCTATCAGTGGACTGGCGCCGGTCCCGGAATCCGTCGACTTCCAGATGAATATCGATGGGTCGTCAATTTATCACTATTCTACAATACAATTGTGGCCCATTCTGGCACGTGCGGTGCGTCCGAGATGTCTGGCCGTTTTCCCGGTTGGCGTTTATTGCGGTTCAGGGAAGCCGCAACCGATGAACACATATCTGGAAGAGACGATATTGGAATTGCGAGATGTAATTGATGGCGGCATCAACTATCTTGGGTCATCAGTAGCATGTAAACTGGTGTCAGTGATATGCGACACACCTGCCCAGGCTTACGTTCGTCAAGTTAAAAGTCCGACAGGCTACTGCGGGTGTGACAGATGCATACAGCGTGGTCTGTATATCACAGGGAGACTAACGTTTCCATTGTTGGACGCTCGACCGCGTACTGATGCTGACCCTCGCCTCTTTAAATACAACCGTCACCATATTCGTGAAAGCCAGTTCGTTTCAATTCCGGTTGATATGGTGGCAAATTTTCCGCTGGATTATATGCATTTAGTCTGTTTGGGTGTCACGCAGAAATTTTTAAGTGCACGGCTAAAGAGCAGCCGTACAGAACGTCTTCGCTTGAGCCCAGCGACAGTCACAAAACTGGGAAATCGTATTATTGAAAACCACTGCAACATCTCGTGTGACTTTCAACACCTGTGCCGTCACCCTCGGGATTTGGAACGCTGAAAAGCGTCCGAGTAGAGACAGTTCTTCTTGTATATAGGCCCCGTTTGTTTGTTGCATTTGCTACCTGATGAATACTATAAACATTTTCTGCTATTATTCATTGCTGTATATATATTTTCTCATCCCCTTTTACACACTGAGTATCTTGATTTCGCTCACAGAATTTTATTATTTTTCGTTCAACAAATGTCTGTATTATATGGTCCGCAGGATTTAGTCTATAACGTGTACTGCTTAATTCATTTGTCAGATGTCCGGAAACACGGTGTGTTGGACAATTTCTCCTGTTTCCATTTGAGTCACATCTTGCGAAACTGAAATCATTTATAAAGGGGCCGGCTTCACCAGCTGAGCAATTGTATAAACGGCTTCACGAACTAAATAACAACTTGGAAACCATCACTGAAGAAACCCCCATGGATGATTTGTCCCTTCCAGTATCTCGCATCCCCCGTAGTAGACAATTTGTCGTTCTCAATGGTGTTTTATTTTCAGTAGATAAGCCCAACAACGTCATCATCATTAACGGACGTCCCGCGGAAATTTTCAGTTTCCTGGAGGATAACGTTTTCTTCAAATACTTCAGTTCACCGGGCAATTTTTTCACGTACGCGTTAAAGTCAAACCAGTTGTATATATTTGCTGTAGGGGATATAGATTCCACTTTGCACAGTGCACCCATCCACACAATCACATGTAAATGTATTCGTGTTTGCATTGACTGTTTCAGTATTGTTGTTCCCATTTTACATATGTTTTTGAAACAAAATGTCACATAACGCTCTGTGCTTCCCGTGTCACTTTTTTCGCAAATCAGCATGACGATCTGGAGAGATTATGTATTTCTCGGGTGATTGCGAGACGAAAGTTGTTCTCCTTTGTCGGTTATTTTGACGTGAACTGTTCTTATTTTGCCGTTTTATTGCTGTCTTCGTGTTCTTGTTTGGTGTCAATGGCTGACTCGTGTTTGCTTTCACGTATGGGTGATCACTTACGCGTTATTGTTATTGTATTCACCGTCCACTTGTTTCTGTAGGTACTTAAATGTGATTAAGTGCCACATAGACAATTTCTAGTGAAACTTTTCTTCCTAGATATACGTAGTTGCTCACTTTCCCGATGAAAACTCAAACGCAGTGGTACACAAAAATTGGATGGTCGACGAAACACACTTTCGTTGACCACAAACGAAGAGTTTTCCCGACTACAGACGTCATCTGCCATCAGGAAAGGAAGTGCCGGACTCATGCCCGGAATACTACTTTAGACCTTTGTACTATACGGGTAAGTCAGTGGTAGTATAACATTTTTTAGACAAACTTGGTGATGCCATCGACTTTGAGCATCAGCTGGTTCATCAGTCAAGTTCTGCTTCCACCGATGAAACGGAGAAGCAGACATACTTCTCGCAGCACTACTCCACAAGAAAGAGGTAATTAAACATTAATATTCACATACCTAAAGGGTTCCCGTGGAATTCTCTTCCGACGAGAGTCCCCAGGCGATGCGGAGAAACCAAAAGCCAGTTACGCTGGACTTACCACCCTCCCCACGGCCTATTTTGGAACGTCTTGGGGGAATGCAAAGGTAAATTTCTAACATGCACAACCGAATTCCGTTTTAGTTCGCCTCACTTGTCTTCACATTCCACTTTGTCTGCACACGTTAGCACCCGAGTGCCAGTCGCATCCTCAAGGTTATTATTACTTTTGTTTCATATTGCCCATTTAATTACAAGTATCGGCTCAAGCACCAGCGCCACGCAAATGAACTTGGCCCCTCACCTGCGTCAATTACTATGTAAGTTCACATACACTGCCGTTACCTTATGTTTCAGTAAACCAAGAAAAAATTCTACTGTCCATAGACAGTCTTACAAAAACTGTGGAGAAACTAAGTGCCTCCATAGAGTCTCTTTCCAACACTGTCGGGGAGTCATGTTCACAAGGTATGCCGCAGCCAATCAGACGTGTGAACACTGTGGATGAATTCCACCATTTACACGACGTCCTGGGAACGCCAGAAGCTTTCAATAAAATGATAAGTAACTATACGTGTATGTGACAAATATAGGTAACAACACTGCGGCGGTACATAAATGGAAATCTTCAGGATTCATTTAAGCAAATGCTGTCTGCTGTGGTGAGCGACGACGTCGCAGCCAGGTGCTGCTGGCTTGGTAGCAGCAAGAGGATAGCCGTCTGCAATCATAGACTCATCAAAGCAATAAAATGTATATCGGTTTATTAGTGGTCTCACCATCTACTAGACGCTATCAGATTCAGTTCGTTTTTTCCGAGGAACCAACTGTCAACATCGACAGGCACATCAGAAATTGGTTTCACAACGCTCGTGATCGCGGAGCAGGTAGCAGATGTAGTAGTTTGGTAGAATGAAACGGAGTTGCCTTATTTCTTCACAACGGTTAGCAGAAACAAGTTTACTGTAAGACTACCGTTTGAAGTACATTAGTCGTTTCTTGAATTACATCGAAATTACGCTTTTTTCCCTTACGCCACTTTCGCTATCCGTATCAAATATGTTATTTGTGCAAAACCAGCAGTTATATGCAGGCCTGTGTTGCTCGGTTTACATTAACAGACCGCTCCATTACCAAATATTAACATAGATTGATCTTTTTTCAACTTGCAACTATCATTGAAAAATACCATGCCATTCGTTGATTATATTTGCATCGGATGTCATTGTCACTTCATACATAATGGTGCAGTGATTTACTGACAGTTCGCCAATAACAGTATACATTTTTTTCCAATCTGCAGATATCGCGACCACCGACAAATGTATCCTACGTTCAATGACAATGTGCTTTAATGGATCATTAAAAATCTGTACAAAATACACATTTTTTGAATGTAAATAAATTTTTCGTATTGAGAATTTGGCTTTCAATTTTCAGTTACATATTAGACAGAAATTGGTGCATGTGGGACGCGTACGCAAACAGCCAAAATAGGATTATACATTAGTAGTAGACCATGAAACGGCGGTTGGATCTGGTTTCGTGTGGCGTATTATAAAGGTTTGGGCTACCCCCAAGTTTGCCCCGAGTTTGCCCCATGCGTGCCCCATGGGGCAAACTTGGGACGTGCTACTTGGGACGTTTCATGGCCTCAATGTGCCATAGGGATCCGCTACACCGATGAGCCCGTGCTTAACTTTTGTTCTTCTTCCCGTTAACTGTTGATCCTCAGCTGGGCTATACCCAGACTGCGTCTCTCTGTCTCACTTTCCTTACCACAGTTTCTTGCGTCCGACCGATTTCACATGACCCGTCCGATGATCGCACCCACGTATACAGCAATATATATTTATATACATATATATATAAATGTTGGGTTTGCTCCACCCACTTTTTTCCCCCTTCCTAACTAGATTGTGCCATTTTACAACATAATTTGCATATATATAAATACAACCGTTCCGTCCCTTAGCGATGGGTGCTCGCTCTCACTTATTTCCTGGCTCAGGCTAGAACTCAGCCGTTCAATCCTGCTTTTTTTGCGCCTTTCTCGTAAACTGAAGCCTTGCCACACGGATTACCATTCCTTAGTAACTAGGCTTCACTTCTCTGCCCATATGCTCATGGTAAGTTAAGACCCCATTCCAACCGGAATCCGTATGCCTCCGATTTCTCTTGACCCTGCGGAATACCAACACGTTTGCTCCCACATGAAAAATCCTCATTTTGACACCCAGTGTTTTTCTCCGTTTTTATTGTTTGCCGTCCTCGACCACAGCTGGTGAACTGACCAGACTGTTATCTTCCTATTTTCTCATTCTTCTTCCAGACAATACCCTCTTCTATTGTTTTATTCCTGGTTCCCAAACGGACACCCTCTCCTCATCCACCGCTACCTGATATCGCCCTAAATCTCTACTATCACCCAACTACCCTAAAAAGCTACCAGTCTCCGTCTAGGGATCCCTAATAGACCGGTCCACTGGCCAAAAGATAACTAATTGTTCGGATAACAAAATGTTTATTTTCTTGCTCCCATAAAAACGATAATCATAACCCACAGATGGAACACTCTCCCGACTGCCGCACTCCTTATCTCTTCCAGATTGCATTGGTTACTTGGGTAGCCATCGGCCAACTCGACGTTAATCCCGGATTACCGTAAGGACTAGATGATTTGGTCAATGGTTTAAGCTTATACTCTCGCCTGCCGACATTATATGGGGCGCCGTACACGGAGTAACAAACCCTCATGAAAGTCTCACTGGATCGCAGAGGTGATTCCTGACACCAACCATCAACACATCCGCTCAACGTCTATTCCCAATAATACAACCCAACAGTTCAGTTCTTCCCGCGTTGCAGTACGAAACCAATGACCGGAATCCAGCCCTCGCAGCTGTCCACTTCGCCAAACCAGCCCTTTTTTACCTGCTACCCTCAACATTCTACCTGCCACCACCGGCAACCAAGCTCTTCACGGAACAGAATACCAGCCATCTGCAGCCAACCATAATTTGGTTAACAATTTTCTGTCATACACACAAAACATTTACACTCTTCCGACTTCTGCCTAGCCGAACCATTGAAGTTTGTCTCCACTAATCCGTTTCATTGACGGCTTTTCTTTAACAGTCCGTTGTACGTCCATACACCATTCCTGCTATTCGAAAGTTCACTGAAGTCCCTGCGAAGCTTTTCGCCTTCATTTGAATTTCCATATGACACTGTAATCACCTGCACAAAAGGTCCGTTTTATTATCACCTTTGACTCACTTGCCTTTATTTCACATGCTTCCTCCACAATTAGTTACCCAATGCTGGATCGGCGTCCAATATTCCGCTGGTATCTCTGACTGCACGTTGAAAGCCCCATGCTTGCTTTACTTCTAACAATGTTCTTCGGCATCTCTTCCGCCCGGTTACTCGTTAGTGACCGTTCAATTGTCGCTTATATCAGCAATCCCGCTACTGCCCAGCTATCCACACCGCCCCCAGCGATTTCGAAACGGATTCGGAATTCCCGCCTCAGCCATTACTTCTTTTGTTCACTCAAACACTACATGACTTTACTGGTGTATTTCGGTTGCTGTGTGATTTATAAGTTTAGAATTTGTGCATACCTCACATTGACATGTACTCCTGTATACTCTGATCTTGCCTTGTGCATGTGTATTGACCACGGTCAAGAAATATACTATACTAAATATAGTCAAATTCACAAAGCACGTAGAACATTTGGAAGGATTTTCAGTATTTTTTCTTTACAACGGCAGCTCCTACTTCCGACCCAAAAGTGGACCGCATGTAACAAGCAGCTTCAGGAATAGGTCATTTACAGCGGTCAACCCGCAGCGAACTGCAGTCAGGAGACACGGGTCACAAGTGGCAAGGCTGATAGTCCTGGAAGACAAAACAGTGGGGTATTTCTTCCCTGTTTTATGCCAATCTCTTACTTTTCATGTTCATATAGTCTCATTGGGAGTCAACTCCGCGCAAGGAGACAATCACACCGGGGAACTTTGAAAAATGTGCCACGGAAACACACGCCACATCCTTGAAGTCAAAACACCAATTAGGTTTGCATGAGACAAAAAATGCTGGGACAGGTAGTGTGAACCACAGCCTTAGATTATTGGATAGGGTTCATGTTCACCGGAAAGCAATCTCGCACGAAGATGAGGCAGTACTCGCGGAGCTAACCATGTGATCAAAAAACGGCTGAACGCGGTGAGTTTTTCAAAGACCTCAAGTTGATTTTGGCCGGACATCTGGGTTTTTTGACTCTGGTATCTGAGGCCTCAAAACTAAAAATGCGGTAGGCCGATGAGCTGGCTCGCCCCAAAAGAAATATTCGAGGATAAAGAATCGAGAGTGTCATGCACTCCCAGATAGAAGGAGTGAACAGCTGAGTGCATGTGTCGTGTACTTAGTTCCCTTATTGCTGTCGGGGTGAGGCCAACCCCATGCGAGTTTACTTAGGACCATAATGTTTAAATCGGTTATCTGATTTAATAATACCCTAGTTCCATTTGGAGGCCTGAGCTCCAAGTATTTCTTCTCCTTTATCTTCTTCTCATTCTTCATCCTGCATCATCTGCAGTAAAACGAGCCAACTGGTCAACCCTTAGCTGTTTCTCTTCCTGTTCATCAAAACAGATAGAAGACATAAATTGCGAGATGCTAGCATTTCTTTTAATCTTCTCAGTTGCGTACGTAAAACATGCGATTTCTTGTTCAAACGGAGCACAGAGCAAAACAATGGAGTAGATAGTGTCAAGCGAAACTCGGAAACCATTCGGTAAACCTGATTGGTTACCGCCACGGCAGGCACACATTGTGGGTCAACAGTTTCTGTGCACACAGTGGGGGCCTAAGTCTACTTATCAACAATGCCTCACAGAAAGCTAGGAGCCTTGGGTTCCGACTCCAGTCAGTACTCTCATTTGTTTCGTACATTGCTCGCCACAGGCACGTTAGTATGCCTTTCAGGTTGCTCCGCTTTTCCGCATTCCATCTAATGCGAGTTTATAATTAGGTTGTTGCTTCCAAGTCCAGTTTTAAACCATATGGTCTGCTGTTACCTGACCGTTCTGATCCTCCACTTCCTTATTTCTTTTCTACGTTATTCGTTGCTACAACTGTTGCATCTTTGCACCAGAATTCTTCTTACATCCAAATAGCCTTTCTCCACCGATACTTTAAACCACTCCGAAGACTCTATTTTCATTCGCTCTGCGTTCTCCGGCCATCTTCTCGCCGCGTACTGTACGTCCATTTACTGACGCTCCACTCATTTTCCGTCGGCCTCCGTACATGCATTATTCAGATCGTTGAATTCACTCTCAACCTTTTTTCTCGATCCTTTCCTTTATATGCCTCCGTTTATCAACTTCTGCTCACAGCCGCCACTTCCGTTTCCAAAGTCGCTTCTCCTTCCCTGTTGATCCTTGGTATTCACACGTCATAAACAAATTCTTTATGATTTATCCGGGTTAATTCTGTACCATTAGGTCTAACCCTACTTGTCTCCTCCAAGCACTGCTACTTCCTTGTTCTATCACCTCACTGCTCTTTGCTCCTCCTCTTCTAAAGTATATATGTGTCTATATATAAATGTGCGTACAAATATATACATATATATGTTCATATATTCCCTCTGTGTCCGTCAGTTCTTTGCCAGCCAGTCCTCTTGTCCAACCCTGCTGCTGCTCATGACATCCGTCTATTTTGTTCATATTTGTGCCTCACATTTACCGTATCATGATCCTTCCAAACCAGTGCCGCCACCCGACCCATTGTTTACATACTTCATTGTCCGCTTCCTATTTTCAGATTTACGCTGTCCCTTTATCACAGTTTGCTATATAGTATGGCCATCTAATCCTTTGCCAAGCACCTCAAATTTTCGTTTTCCTTTTCTTTCTTTTCTTTCTTTATTCTTCGTCATTTCTGGCTACCACAGTTTCCCGTGCCGACTTTCAGCCCCCTCTTCTAAAACCCCTGGGTCCATACCTCTCCCACTTGGTCCCGCCAGCTCCTTCATTTGATCTAGACATTCAAGTTAGCCGGGCATATATTTGAATCCATTCCTGGGTTTACTTGAACTCTCCTATTATAATTTGGTGTGTATACATTCATTCCCCCTTCACCTCCTTCCTGAGTCCACCCACTTTGCGTTTGGCATGCATATTTTTAACTTTTCCACGAAGTTTGCCTGTCCGTTTAGTAGCTCACAGAAAAATTGGATCATGCATCTGGTATGCTTCTGGCCTCTCCGAAATAAACATATAATAATATAAGTATTATTACTCCAAGGATTGCATATCTTGGTCAGCTTGTTCAGCTTTAGGACTAAGCATATTTCTTGCTTGAAAGCCACCGATGTTGGTGATAAAGCCTAAATGCCTTGTGTTAGCTTGTTCCCCGATAAAGCGTAACTGTCGATGAAGAAGTTCGATCTCAGCTCAGGCTTAGGCAAAGGAACGGAAACTAAGAACTGATGGTTACTTGAGGAGTGATTAGAAATGGTTCTCACCTGCGGTGTTTGACCACGTGATCTGCTTCTTAAGATGTTGTCAAGGAGCAGAAGAGCGAATCTTAGGCGGCGCAGTCATAAGGGGCCGATTTTCAGCAGGTCAAAGTGTTCCACGTAATTTAAGGGGGAAGAAAAAACTAAGAGCTGTTTTGTGAATGCCCGTTTTACATTCTCAAACGCTACTCGGTCTCTCCATCGCATGTTGAGGCAAATGATTGGTCACTTCCAAAAGGTCACGATCTCCGAATAACCAATACTGCCAACGTCCGTGACCATTTACAGAAAATCTGTCATGCTTCTCACACATGATCCTTTGTTCAGAAAGCGGTTCTGACCAGTGCTGATTGGATTATTGTTGAGAAAGTGACGAGTCAGTCCTTCCCTAACCACTCTTTCCGTGATTCTGGACACAAACTGGGTGTGGTTTACCGGTCGACAGTTAACTGAGCCCAGAAGTGATCCATTTTGAGCATGGGTATCACGGTGTAGGTCTTCCATTGGGAAGGGAAAATACCACTTATTGGTAGCGAACCGAATATGTTTGCCAGCAAATTTGGAAAGTCTACGCCAACTCGACTGAAAATGGCTGGCTGTAAAGCGTCGAGACCGATATCACCGGATTTGGAAAGGGGGTGGATGTTG
This sequence comes from Fasciola hepatica, assembly GCA_948099385.1. NCBI lineage: Eukaryota > Metazoa > Platyhelminthes > Trematoda > Plagiorchiida > Fasciolidae > Fasciola > Fasciola hepatica. The sequence continues at coordinate 5,955,428 of CANUEZ040000179.1, forward strand.
GGTCATCCATCCTTAAAGGGGAGGCAAGGTAAATACCGAAAGCCTCCACATTCAGTAGGGGGTCATTCAAGTGAGTGTTGTTATAGTTCTGATATAAGATAGCTTGGTTGGGTTGCTTGTTTCTGGCCTTCCTAAGCCCGGTCAGTGCCTCAACCTCGTTTGGGTGACTTAAAAAATCTATTTCCCGTTTTTCCTCAGAAGAATCCGAAAGCAATTTTATCGTGAGGGATATACGCATCATTTGGAGATACAACGGGAAGTCCCTCGTTTTAGTGAAACTTCGTTGGAGTTTGGCTAGATAGCCGTTAGGAATATCCAGAGAGTTCGGCTGGTGGCTTATTATGGGTCCTAAGGGTGGATTGATTTCTTCGAAGCAGCAATGAAGGTTAGAATAAAAATGAGCCGTGACTACCGGCAGGTCACTGCACAGAAATAATTCGTCCTTGTTTTGGGAACGGATAAAAAAGAGTGGACTATTCCAGCGTGCTCTGTGGCATTGCTTATTGGTCTGCGAAAGGCGTGTTTCTGCTGAATTATCGGTGTGAAGCAAGGGTGTCGTGAAAACGCAAGATATTATGTTGTGGCCCCTACCGGTGAAGCGACTAAAGATTTGGGTGTATAAATGCTTGATGCCAGAGGTGAAGGTGAAGCCTTATGTGTACCCCCTCGAGTGGGGAATAAAATGTGTTGTGCCCAGTTACCAACTTGGATACACGAAAGAAAATCGTGAAGTTTTGGCGGAGACGTCAAGGACTGCCAGCAGATTTCAGGGGCAATAAAATCACCAGCTAAGATTTCGGCGGTAAAATAAGTCCAGGGACACAGTTTTATTCGTTTATTATTGCTGTCGACTCGCGCATATTCTGGTCCCGTGGAAGGTCGAGGCATCCTTCAGTAAGCGGTTGCTGACTATCTTTGGAAGTGAGCCAGACCAAGTCCCCATTGTTGTCAAGAATAGGTTGATGGAACCTATTCACCGTGAATATATGTCTGGTGTAAATGAGACAGTCACCTCCTTACTATTCAGACCCACTTTGGTGATGGTGTGGTAACCGGGTATGGAAAAGTGGTTTATAGGGGTGCGATCAGTCAGCCACGTCTCGGTACCTAGTAAGATACCGGGGTGTAAGTCTAACACCGGTGTGCGAAAGATAATTTTAGGAGAGAGAGTTAAGTAGAAAGAGGAGGTGTTCCTGGCTAGGTTCTCAGTAGATTGAACAGTGGTATCCTTTTGATCATGTGGTGGACGATAGCCAGATGGAAAAAGTATTTAGGTGGGCGGTTGGAACTCTGCCCTTTTTAACGGCGCTTCTGATGAAGACTTCGTGCCCCGTGGTCAGATATTCTGCCGGGCATTCAAGGTGGGTTTACCCTGAGGGAAGGTTGGGGGGTTCTATTCGAAATGGCTGAATTCTAGAGGGGGTAGACTAAGCGCGGATGGAGTAGGGGGATGTAGTGGCGGTAAGGACCTAGGGACGATTGATGCTATTTCCAGGAGCCTGCTGCGATGTGGAGAAAGTGGTTAAATGAGGGATAAGAACGAAAAAAACGGGAGCGGTTTAGAGTGGACTTTGAGGCTTTTGCAAAGGCTTCGAACTACACTGTAGTAGTCCAAGCGGGGAGGAAATGTGAATCCAGGAATACTAGACAGTAAGGGTCTAGCTGAGTAGTGAAATGGGTCCAGTAGGACCACGGTAGGGCTGAAATCGAATGCCCAGTTTTGGAGAAATAAAGGGTACTGGGGCGGAAGTGTTTTGGGCCCGAAGTGGAAAAATGGTCCACCCGGCTCTCTATTTGGTATCGCAGCAGCCTGTAATACCAGAAGAGCTATGCGTGGCCGTGCTGAACAAGTGTCAAAATTTGGCCTCTGAGACTCTGTAGAGGTTTGATATTGAGAGGGATTGGGTGTGAGTGGGGGCTCCATTGTGAGAAAGTTGAAGAATAAAGTGCAGCACGAGCAGGCTGGATGCTTGCTTCCTCTACCTGATACCCTCTGTAGGCCCGGAGCTCGCAGAATTTTGTGCGGGGCTGTGCCTGGATCGGTGCGGTTGCTTCCGGGAGCCTCCGGGTGTTCGCCTATTGCTTCCAGGTTTGACCACTGGTTGCATGGTAGGGATGCCCTGGAAGTGAGACTTCATCCAGTCTGTTTTTAGATGATGACGGACAGAAGTTAGTCCCGCTGTTGCACGTTTTGTTGGCCCGGTAGGGTTCTTGGAAGAAGTTGGATATCTAGTAATGGTAGGAGGGACGGGCTGAAGGACCCCGCTGGGTGAGGTAAAGGGAGTAGACGTAGCCTGATTACTACTAATCTGCCTACTTGGTGGAGGTGTGACCAATGACGGAGAGATTCCTAATGCCCGATCTACACTGCTGCTGTTGGGAGCAGAGAGGGTAGACAAGCTGCGGATGGGAGTGGAAGCTGTAACTGGAGGTACCTGTCTTCCGCTGGATGTCGCCTGGGGCCAGACAGGGATGAACTGTAGGGGTCCGCAGGCAAATGATTTCACGCGCCGCGCGCCGGGTTGCGGGATGATGTTTGTATGACTGAGGCTGGCCTCTGCCGAGGGCCGGTTTGTGGAGTACTAGTAAGGGATACCGTTCGGACGGCTGGTCTTGATGCTTCCCCTTGAAAAAGGTCTTTTCGGCCGTAACAACGACTGATTCATATGCGGTGTTGAGGGAAAGCAACGATAGCCTTTTAAAACAATCCCGTGCTATTGGATTGGAAGGGACTTGGACGGGAATAGGACGTGTAGCGTGGCGAACGCTTATGTAGCCCTGTGCGCGTGCACGGATTGAGCTCCATGCCCGCTGCCATGAGTGGGGTGGACGTTATTTGTGATAATGGGCCCTTGTCCGAGAGATTATAGACTATGGAGTTTTGTTATTTGAGGTACGCTTGAAGGTCTCCGTAGAAACAGATTCAAGAAAGTCAGTGGCCCCGGTGCAGCACATTCACAGGGCCACTCGATAGAGAGAGCCGAACTTTGGGGCCACTGGATCTCGTTACCACCAAATGTACCACAGAATTAAGCTTGGCGAGAATAGATGCTCCGCTTGGTAAAAGCTACCATGGGATCATGAGGTTCCAGGTCCTGGGGGAGAGAGCAAAACACTTAGGCAAATAACGGAGAAACTTCAGAGGATGGGCTGCTGTCAGTGACAGAATTTTCAGCTTGGGACCATGAAGGTACGGCAAATGGAATGTGGCTAAGCAATAAAAGTAACCTAAATTGGCTGATCGAAGGCAGCCCCTGTGTGCAGAGTCCGTAGAAGAGGGCCGCCATCTTGGAGGGAAGGCTCTTTGACGAGCACACTGGGGGGAGGAACAGCAGGCATGAAGGAGGTATCAAGTAAACAAGGAGCACATACGGCCGCTGGAAAACCGAGGAATGAATAAATATTTTCTGAACTACAAGGGAGAGGTAAACTGAAACACGAAATCAGCATAGCTAGGGCGGTCAAGAAACACCCAAAGGCATTCTTTATCTGTGTTCAGGCTAAGGCGATTATGCAGGTAATCACTGGAGGTTTGAAAGTGGGGAACGGAAACCAGACGGACGATAATCAACAGAACGCAGAAGCTCCCCGAGGATACTTCGAGGAGGTCCGCAGAACAAATGAAGGAAGACAGCTGCCGACTTTAGGGTAGTCCTGAACTGCTCCGTTGTGGGAGATGGAAGTAGTCCCAGGTGATGCACGGCTGGTATTAGGCGTCCTTGATACAGGGAAGGCCCCGGGACCTGATGAAACCCACCTAGCGATTCTCAAACCACTGGCTGGACACTGGCATGGCACTCATCCACACCATTCGACATATCTCTTAAGAAAGCTGAAAAACCGAAAGAATGGCAAGTTGCGGAGGCCTTGCCAATTCACAGGTGGGGAGGGGGGTTAGACGAACCGCCGGCCTGTTGGCCTGCCATCAGGAGTACTGAGTACTACCAGAAAATAATACAAGTTGCTTTGATAAGTCACCTGGAAGAAAACTACTTATCGCCGACGGAAAGCACAGCTTCAGGAAGAGTAGGTCCTGCCTCAGCAAATTGTGAAGCTTTTTTGTTGAGGGGATCGAGAAGTTGGATCAGGGAGAAAAGGCAGAAGTAAGAAGCCACTGAAGCTTTCGACAGCATGAACCACAGGTTGCCTCAGCACGATCTAGGTGGCATGTGCTTAGCAGCAGGGCTAATGGAATGGTTTAATGCTCGTCTAGCTGACGGCTGATACATCGTCAAAGTTAAGGAAACTTGGTGCTCGGTAGCCAAAGAACCAAATGGGTTCCCCCTGGGACAGGTACTGGGACTTGAACTATTCCTGATGCATGTGAATGAATTGCAGCGGGGTGTAAGGTCACCCTGCTTCATATTCGCAGACTATGTGAGTGTCCTGAGGTGCCCAGAATATAGCCAGGTTCCGAGGGACAGAGATACCCTCTATTGGTTGTCGGCATCATAGGACCTGCCTCTGAATCTGACAAGAAGCTCAGGTCCGGTTGCCTAGGGAGCCAGCGGGATAAAGTATTTGAACCCGGGCAGCCTGAAACCACTGGCCCAGAGATACGAGGTTGAGGACTTGGGCGTGGCCTTTTCAAGTTACTTTAAACCCTCGGTTCAATGTCCGCGGGCGGCTAACGAGGAAAACACAGCCATGTACAAGCTGCGCCGAATGCTCATATCAAGGGACCCCGGGATGCTATTGACAGTACGTATGGTCATTGTCCGACTCCACGTGGGTTACGTAGCAATAGCCTGAGCCCCTCAGCTAGTGAGGGGCACCCTCCCTATGGAGAAGCCTCAGAGAATGTTCACGAGAACTGTATGGGGTTGCTAGGACGTCAGCACGAAGACAGTCTAACAGAGCCAGTGTTGTTCTCGCTAAAGGGCAAGAGAAAGCCGGGGGAAATGCTCGAAGAAGTGAAACAACTAAGTGGTTTGTCAGCTACAAACAGCAAAGGAAACTCCGCTTTTCTTGTACACCAGATGAAACTAACCAAGCTGGGAGCCGATAGAGCCATTGGAGCCCAGTATTTTGTTTGTAGGTCGATTACCAACTGGAATAAACTCCCCGAGGTGATGGTGGGACCGAACACCGTGGCGGCGTTTAAGGGGGAGCTAGACGTTGGGTGGACACATGCATTTTCGGGCTAACTGTGAGTCAACTAATTGAGCCTAGTTGTGGTATTCTAGTCCACTTCAGCAGTCCCTTTCTTTTTCCTCCTTGTGTTCTATTTCTCCTTCCTCCTCTTTGGTCCCTCTCAGTCCGTCTAGGAACCTCCCCTAAATACTTCTTCATTTCACCAGAACTTCCTTTTCCTCACTATTTAACGGCAGCTGATAGCTGGAGGCCTTGAATGTCGCCGAGAGGGTGAACCTGTCGGTTTCCGAGGTCTAGTCCGTTGAAATTCCGCTCTTCGCCGTTCTCTCTTGCGGGGATTCCGAAATGTGTCGTGCCGCCAGCTTCTGAAGTTCAGCGGATCCCAGAAAGTTGGAACATGATGAGACCCGGGCTTAGCAGGCGCGAGAAACAGATATATCATTGGAATCGGTGGCCGGCCCAATGCTCTGATTGATCTAATGTGAAGTAGTGACAGCGGGTGTTTGGGCACCGTTTGGCATCTCTAGCCGAGATAGTCCCACAGGATAGCCTGTATTGCTCCTGGACCCTAGTGGCAACTTCGTGAGTCATCCTGGAAAGCAGGTACCTCCCACGGCCTCCTGTCTTCCAGTACTGACACCAAGCGCTGAAAATTCGGCCTTGGGCTTCCGTCCCTCTGCTATTCCTACACCATACCCTTCCCTGTAGATCCCGCGGGCTAGCTTGGAAAGGTGTGAGCAACAAGACTTCTCCTGAGTGCCTTCCACTGCCTACTTACATTTTTATATTGGAAGATCCATGTCAACGTTTGGGCTGCAATGACTGGGCCCTAGACTACACGATTGTCAATGCATCTTTAGGGCAGTTTTGAGGCACTCTTCGCGGCTAGATAGTCAAAATGGATCACCGTGTAGTCGCTTCTTCCGAGGGGCGCCTACACCCGAGGGCCTCTTACTTAACCGGTTGTTCGGTGATTACCAGGTCCAGTGGCTCGGGGGTCTGCCCTTACTTTTGCCTGGTCGGTTGCAAGACATGCTGGACGGGCGCCTTCTCCGGCGAGATGTCCATTAGCCTGTCGGAGAAATCATTTCTTGCTGCCCTTAGACTCTTCAGTGTATCCAGTATTCACTGGAATCTCTGTAGACTAGCGGTTCATCTGCTCTGGCCACGACATAATCAAGGCAGCTCAGCAGCGCTAGATCCTCCTGAAGCGAGACAGATGGGCTTCGGCACACACAATGAGTAATGACTCCAGCTTGGTTTGGCTCCAAGTCACAGAAGACCACCAATGTATTTGATGTCCTAGCTCTTTTCTGGTTGCCTGCGTTACTGAGCCCGAAACTGTTCTCGCGCGACACCCACCATCCCTTCCATCAAGCCCATTGGCTCTATGTTTGTGGTAGCTAGAAGCAAAGAAGACCCCGATTCCACTCCTTATCTCTGCCCAGGTTTTGGTGAGTACTATGCAATTAGCCTTGGTGGCCCCTGCTACTAGTTCGTTGCACTTGATTCCAAGACTGTTGCACTGGTGTAAACGACTGAACCATTTTTGAACTGTAGCGGGTGGCACTTGAAATTTGGATCCAACTGCTGACCCCTATTTTGGTGATGAGGAAGGAACTCCGGCTTTGCGCACCACCTGTCCCTCCCGACTAGCAATAGAAGGCCATTGGTACTTTGAATCCTTTCGTAGGAATGGGGGTACTGTGCCGACCTGGGGAGTGGTTCTGCACTCATGGACGCTAGTGCTAAGGTAATGGCCTTTCTCAGGGCCGAGGTTGTTCCTGCTGGCGAACAGTCACTAACGGGCTGAGTTACCTGGCTCGAATACGGATTTTTTCCTGGTGGTGATCTTAGCCAGTTGCACAGAAACTACGAACTCGTTCTTCAACCCGGGGTATGCAATTTATATGAGTACCAGCCCTATTAAGGTCTACTTACACAGCCCAAAGATTGCTCAGTACAGATTGCCCAGAAGACCGGCTATCATTGGAAAACTTGACGCGCAGTATCGAACACGTCTATTTATCTGTCTGGCCGCTCGACGGGGAGTCTAAGTGAAGCGTTTAATCGCTCTAATACCGGTTCTACGAGGGTCTGTTTTCCCTCTTTTTTATTAGCTTGCAAAGTTAAAGTGACGTTGTATTCAACTTGTTCCTGAAAGACTCAGAGTCATCAATTTGCTTGTCAAATTTTAGTGTATATGGTGCATTTTCATGCTAAGAAATTTGTGCTAATTTTTGCTACCAAAAATGCTCGGTTTGGAGCTGAGCGTTAGGCCCGGACCATCTGAGCTAAGCGCGGGCCAGTCCTAAAGGTCATATTCGTTCAATCGGTCCCGCTAGCCAGCACAAAAATACGAAAGTAACAATCAAGAATTCGTCCGATCCAAGTATTTGGCCGAATGTCGAAGGACGGTTCCAGAGTTGGGAATCATCAAATAGTGTGCTATAAGGTACCGCACAATTTACAGTTTATAAACATGAGAGCCAGTCTAAATAATGATCCTCCTAATCAAATGATCCAAGGACCTAGGTGGAAAATAAGGCAGCTTCAATAGGCATTGGTTATGCTTCAACAACCAAAGTGAGACATTGATATGCAGTGTGGTGCAGCAGAAAAACTGGTTAGTTGATCATCAAGATTGTGCACGAAAATAGTGAAGGGAAGTCCTTTGGTACTGCATTCGTTGATCGCCCAGCCACCAACCACAAATAACTACAACGTTTGCCAGCAGCATTGGCAAGGCTTCTCAAATTGTGCCACAAATTTACCTTTGACAGGGAAAGCTGTCCACAGTTGGGAGTACAGTGGATGTTACTTTCGAAAGACTGGAAGTTTTCGATCTTTCCTTTTAAAAAGACCATTTCTAGTAAGCTTGTTATTGGACATCTTGACGGACGCTTGCATTAGTGGTATTAGTCAGCTAAGACTACCGATAGGATGACCCAGGTTTACCTACACCAGTAAAGTGGATCCATGTGGAGAAAACGGAATGTTTTTCTCGTCTGGATCATTGGGGAAGTGTATTCGCCATAGACATCGAACTTACGGCAACCCTTCGAAACAGAGGCTCAGTCTGGTTAAGTCTAAATACCTTGTGCGCCGCAGTGAAGAACGACCCATTTCGGGTGATTTGCAAGTGTTGTGAACCACGGGTTAGCCAACATCCATTTAGGTGAATAGATGCTTTAATATCCGTCAATTTCGCCCCGCCTTGTGCCGTCTCCGAATGGCCTTGCGTCCTTGAACTCATAGGCCATGAAGCCTATATCTTCCACATCTTTCCGGTCTTTTTCAGCTACCCGACCGCCCCAACCAGCAGCATACCGCCTCACTATGACAAGTTGGCGTGAAAGCTGGTAAAAGGCCTTCGGTCCGTCGATACAAAGAATCGAGAAGTGCTTGCTGGAAAGGTGTGTGGCTGACGGTATCCAGAGTAACATATGAGAAGCACGGCTCCTCCTTCGTCGACAGAAACTGTCCGAATTGCACTATCGCCTGCATCACCGGCACAAATGCTGGACTTGGATTCTGTGCGGAGTTCCACTTCACAATGCTCCAGGAGAAGGCTACAAGTACATTTTGTGCAGGCAGTGGTCTGGCCTCATCTCTCGAGTGCCTACAGGATTTGTTGCAAAAGTGTAGTGCAAATAGCAAGGCAAACTCCTGTGTTATCGGTGTAAGAATCTCTCTAGAGAGCCCTCGTGTGTCTGATTTTTTGGTGCTTACCAAATGCGCAATCGATGGGGAGCAGCTGTCACTAGGTTTCCACTCGATGATTGAGCAGCAAGTATTAGCGGGGGGAGACCAGCTTTGCAGGGGGTAAATTTGGCACTCTTGGCCCCACGAAAAAATGTGGAATCTCGTGCTTAAACCAGAAAGTTCAGGAAGAGCTGCAGTGAAGGATTGAATACAGCGGAAGGGACAACAACAGTTGACTTGACAAGCCTCTCTGATAATATCCTAGATTTGGCCAGAACCGTCAAAGCTTTGGGAAGCGAGGAACGTCGGTTTTTCTGGATGCTCATTGGTCTGTAAAGAAAATCTCAGATAGCCTTGGGATGACACAGAGAAGTAGTAGTAAAGGACATACCCGAGCCCACCATGAAGGAAGGTACGTCAAAAGAGTGGACCTTCTCCGTATGGTCGGTATGCCGGGCCACGTTTCCATCAAAAGATTCCTACGGATGGCCAAATGAACCGGGTAGGACGATAGGAAGCGAAAGTGCCCAGGTCCATAGTGGCACACTTAGTTTATTCTGGATATAAAGATCTGTCTCTGGCGGCAGCCTGTGGTATCCAAAGCGTCACAATTGGTTCCCCCACCGGTAAGCCGCAAGTTTCAGGCCAGATCACGTCCAGTACCGGGGTCATCGGCCTGAAGCTTCAAAGGCCACCATCTTTAGTCACGGATAGATTGAGGCCACAAATGGTGAGAGTGTCTCGCTTTAACTTTCTCCCCAAGTCAAGAGAGTGACGGGGGACGAATCTCATTAAACAGTGAGCTTACATGAGAAGCGGGAATTAACTACAACTAGTGCTTAACATGGGCACTCCAGTTGGAGCACCTACTATGCGGTCGCAACCAAAAGCGACCGTAAAGTCCAAAACAAGCGGTCTGCACACAGCCCTTAAGAAAACCAAAAAAAACTAGAAAGTGGCTCGTAACCAAGGTCCTAGGAGGCTGGATCTCTTGGCAAACCGGAAATGTTTCTGTACACTAAGGTTGATGGTGTATGGAACAAATGGTCGGAACTGAGGGTCCGTGTGCCTGAAGAAGATGCGATCGCCATCTCGGAGACATGGTTGAGACGCAATGAATACATCCGGTTCTTTTACCCCCCCCCCCTTCAGACCATGTTTTGAGCTGAATGAGCGGGCAGAAAGCACAGGGTAGGGGTGCGTCGCTGATCATATCAGGGCATCAAGCCTAACGTGAGAGGACCCAACTCAGACTACTCAAATTGTGGGCGTTAGCCGTCAAAATTAACTTAAACTACGTAGGAATAGCAACAACCTGTATATACCGTAACCCATCCCTGGTCGATGAGGGGAATGTACGGCTGTTGTTCTGTGTAGGTGACCTGATGAGCTTGGGTCATAGGGTCCTTGTTATGGGAGATTTTAATACGCCTGAAGTGGATTGGGCCAACGAGTTCGCACCCGAGAGGACATGTTGGTCATTGTTGATGAACTTACCGCAGAGGAGGAGCCTCACGCAACAAGCTAGAGAAGAAATAGGGCGGAGAACTGGACGGATGGCCTCCAACCTGGATCTGGCATTCGGTGGATAACCAGGGGATAGTGCAAACATAACCGTGGAGGACTCGCCAGAAAACAGCCACCACGGAGTGCTAAGGTTAGTTGCCAACACACAGAGGTCATGCATTCCAGAAAAGTTCCGAAGTTTTTCCACCAAGATGACCTGGGTGTTCTTCGAGAGGTCGGAGAAGCGGTAGACTGGTGGATGGACGGATGGGAGAACTACAGGGAACGACGGTGGACTTGCATCTGGGACGGTGAATAACACTTGACAAGCCAGGTAGCCCCACTCAGAAGGTTGTGAATTTGAGGAATCCAGCAGTGGTGGAGCAGTTCAGTCCGCAAAGAGCCTAAGGAAGGACTAGTAGGGTGGCCAAAGTATGGGGACAGTGGTGGACATCAGCACTTCCCATGACACAAAGCAGTAAGGAATAGGCTCTGACTACCTAGACGGCTGGCCGAAAAGAAATGCGAACAAAAACTGTCGGAGAATGCCAAAATCAACCTCAAGTGATGCCTCAGTTACTTCCAGCAAAAATCGGCCTTAAATGCATCCGTAGACTTGCCGAAACCAGCTGCAATAAGGCGGAAGTGCCCGCTTTTTTCTTTCAACAGATCCACATAGTGGACAGCGGTGGGCCGGGTGGACCCTCAGACAATTTTCCTCCCGCGCCGATCATGATGAATGATGTAAAAGATACCCCGATGTGGCCACAAACTTCCGCAGGTTAAAGACATCCTTAAAGGCACGGCCTGAACGCTTCCACCCGGCCATCTTGTGGCTTCTAGATGGAGTGCTTGCGGAAACTTTGACCACACTATTTGAAGTATCGATGGAAGAGGGTATCTTCTCGAATGATCAGATGAAGTTCACAGTGAGCCTAATAGGCGGGGGCGGAGGCTGGTAGAGTTTCTCGAACCACCCTCCAGTAAATCTCATTTCAATGGCCTCTAAACTGACGGAAATATTTTCGAGGGGCAAGATAGCGGCAAGAATGACGGCGAATGCTCCAGCCGTACCGAGTCAACATGGTTTCGCAAGGCATCGCCCAAGCGTGACCAGCCTGATAAACTTCCTTGACGAGGTAACCTGCAGGCAAAACAGAGGGGACAAGGTGGAAGTACTTTACCTCCACCTGGGTAAGGCACTGCACTCAGCTAACCCCCTCCTGCCACTCGAAGAAGAAGCGGCCTCCGGTTTAGCCCTCCCAAATTACAGCGAGGATCAGGAACTCTATAACGGGTAGAAGATTCCAGGCTAGAGTGGTGTTTCATGAGTGGACTTCCCGCATAGCGGCGTACCCCATGGTTCAATGTTAGGGTCTCTACTTTTTTTAGTGCTTGTAAGCGACCTCTAGGTGGGCTTACAGAACCCCGTCCTTTTACTTGACGGAAATTCTGACGATTCCATGAAGTCAGACCTGAAGAGGATATAACAGCGGCCTGCACAATGGGATCTGTCACTGAATTTTAGAAATTCCCGCACCCAGCGAACGATAGAAGAATACGCCCGTTGGGACAGTCGAGGAAACTGGAGCCAGAAGTTACCATTTTTCAAGTGAATAGCCTGAAAGACCTGGGAAAATTAACCACTGGTCATTCAAACCCAATTAAACTGTGCCGCAGGGCCGCCCAGAAAGTCCCCAGATCTGTCCGGCCGCTCAAAAGAGCAGTGACGTCTAGAAAATCAAAGGCATTTTTGCAAATATACAAAATGTTTTGTGTACCCATCTGGAAAGTTGTGTCCAGGGTCTGGGTTCCTATATGAAAAAGGATACTAAGATCTTGGAACCGGTACAGGGACGTTTCACGAGATGGTTTGGCCACCTGCAGGGGCTCAGTTATGAGCAGCCTTTTGATAGACTGAACCTGTGCTCCCTGAAAAGTAGATAGTTTCTGGACAACTTGATAGAAATCTTCAGAATAGTGAAAGGAATAGTTCATTGCAGTAGAGATTCGAGGCCACCACTGGTGCACAGCAGAAACTCGGTCTGAAGGCATGCCAATAACGTATGAAAAGAAAGGGCGAGGAACCATCTGAGGACGAAATTTTCTTCGTCAGAATAGTGAACCATTGGAGAAGACTACTGGAAGAAGTGAATGCAGCATCAACAGTGAAGGATTTCAGGGAACGGCTTGCTGGAAAATGGAACAGCTTGTTTAACGGGAGGGTATGCTTCTTGGCTGTATATTGTTCTTGCGCCTGCCCCCCTCTACTCCTCTCTTCAACCGTACTCATCCATTGTCATCTGCTCTGTCGTTTCATCTACCTTATCACTTTCAGGCCTGTTAACCCCAAGCAACTCCTTGTAGCTCACCATCCTATGGAGGACCGGCCACCAGCTTCCAGCAGCCTGTAAAAAAGACCATGTGTGCCATTTGGATTGGCGCACAGTGTCCGGAGGTCCTCTACTTCCCGTCTTTCTCCAAACATTAGACTGACGAGAGCCTCGCCTTTTCAATTTTGGCAGCACCGGGAAATTCACGTAGCTTACAGGGCAAGGAACTGGATAAACTTTGGTTCCCCTCCGTACAAGCCAGATGGACCGACATGAACTGAACTGAACTGGCGGGATTCGTGCCGTCCGTTGCCAGAATAATTAGCAGCCGATTTGGGCATTTTCCGGAGAAAAGTAAGTGGACTGTTCGATCTATCCAGATATATATACTAGCACCCGATATCCACTGTGTTAGCCCGGTGCTACGAGGTAACGAGGAGCGGGAGATGCTTTGTTGAGCCTACGTAACAGCACAATTTTGCTTTAAGTCCTACTTTCCCTGAGACGAAATTTGCGGAGGGATAAAAGATGGCGCAGAAACATGGTTTATGCTTTGCGTGCATCAGAGGAAGTCGTCGAGCGCTTGGTCGGGGTTGTTTGGGCTGGCACTATAGGTTGCTACACTTAGTCGAGTCAGGTGTCAAACTTCCACCTCCCGGATCCTGTGGGAGTTTTCGCAAGTCAACCTGGTCTGAAGGTGGTCATGCATCTCCGCTTTCGATTATGGCAAAAGAGAGCGCTAAAAATCAAGTTGCGCGTGGGCAAGCCCTGCTGGAAGATGGATCTAACCCGACCCTCAATAAAGCTGACTTGGTACACCAGCTGGGCCCAGAACAGCAAGGTTGCCAGGCACAATGGAAACTGTTGGCTGGACGGCCGTAACTAGCTGAAGTAATGGAGCTCTTCCTGTGTTTTTAACGAACAAGCAGGGGTCCGTGAGAGTGAAGAAACAGTAGTAGTTGGAGAACTTCCTGTGTCCAGGCTGATCAGTGAGGTTCCGGCAGAATAAAGAGGTGACCACAACCAGCCGGTTCTGCAGCTGCAACGGGAAACTACTGGTGTTCGTCTGATATGACATTCTGGAAGTCCGTTGAGTTCCAAACCAGGGACTCGGCGGCTGGAAGCAACCGCATGCCGTGCGCGCCTTGCTAGATCGGGTGGTACTCAGACCTTGAAACACTCAGCTCATGAGTCCGGTTTTGTCAATCGCATTTCAACGACCTGTTCCGGGCGAACTGCTCAACTAGCAGGTAATTGGGAAGCGGAAGATGCAGATGTGCGGCCCCTGCATTAGAGCCTGTCCATAGAGGAGGCGAAGGCCGTCGCTGTAGAGGAATCGTGCGCACCGCCTGTAGACGGTCACCTTGTGTCTCCCGGCGCGAAGACAGGATTTAATATTTAAGTACCCCCTCTTTGACGGTTGCGTCTCTTTGAGTGGCTACCTCTTCTTGATGAGCAGTGGCGAATTAGCTATACCCGGCCCCTTGGAACGCCCTCAGAGAAGGGGTAGGCAGCCGCCGCCCCCGGGCAGTAGCTGAAGCTTGTGCACCAACCACGGTGGCAAATGCCGCGCCACACAATTTCCAACCCAAGAAAGCCCGATAAACTGCTTGTAGTCTTGGAATGAGCTGCAAAACGCAGCAGGTGATAGGTAAACGACATCCCATACCAAGGTCTTGACATGACAGTCAAGATAGCAGGAATGCTGATGCCACTACGGAAGGATCGAATTGCATCAGATGCTGACGCAGAGGAATTTTCCGTGCAATTTAAGGTACGCGATAGCGAGAGGGGGAACTTCAGTTCTGATGGTGGCCGAAGTGGGGCCTGACCACAAAACACTGACAGAGCTGCCGCTGGGAGCGGGTTTTCCACCATCCTGAGCTAGTTTTGAGTGGCTACCGACAGTCTGTCTCCTCCTAGAGGGTTACCTCCAGGCTCCGCTGAACGCGGTAAGCCGTAACTTCTAATTAGGTGGCTGCCTTTATTGGTTTTCTGCCCGTGACCAGGCAAGTGCTTTCATGAAGGGGACAACTGGAATGCTATTGAAGGCCGGATTCGGGCTGGAGGATAAGATGTATAACTTGTCCGAATTAGTGGAGTTGTTTGCGGTACAGGGGGTGCAAGGTCATTTTGCTCCTCCGCCCCAGGCCGATACTAATTTTCGGCGAGCATTAGGAGTCACGTACAATGCAAGATGTGATGATTTTACTTTGCACTTTCGGGTACTTGATAAACCAACAGCTAGGAGAGGCACACCGTCGACCTCTGGTTTTTGGTGCTATCCATTGAGCTTGGCCGCGTCATTGTGCCTGCTAGGGAAGCCGGATGTGCAAGGGTTATGTAAATCAAGTGCGGGTTGGGATCAACCTCTGGATACGGCAGAAAGCGACCAATGGCAGAACTCTATGTTACTCCCGGGGTCTGGACACTATTAAGATCCTTAGAAGTGTGTGTAGTGAATACAAACACGGGGCCAGCTAAAAGGAGCTGCTTGCATTCGTGACGCGTCCCAAGTCCGTTGTAGGGTGGTTGCTTGTGCCTGCAGGATCCCGGTTGAAAAATCAGCTTATCATGTGCTACTGTTCGGTAAGTCTCACGCAGGCGTCATTAAGCCTGTTACAATACTTTGGCTGGAGTTGTTTGCCGCGTTATTCGGGTGTCAAGGTGGTGGAATGGGGTAAAATTGCCTCACCAGGGCTGTTTTATCACATCTTGTATAGAAATGGTTCCACAACTGTAAAAAGCCACATTTAGAATACGTCCACTCTCTTAAGAAAACTTGTGGCGAACAGATTAGTTCCTGAGAACCACTACATTACGATATCCTTAAGGTAGACTATAAGGTCAGATGAAAATTTGGCTGGCCTGGCCTCGCGAGATATGTTGAAAAGGGATCCATCTTTCGTTGTGGCTACGTCACCGCTGACGTCCTCGTATCGTTTCCACCCCAGGAAATACAGACAGGGGAAACCGTGTCTACATTCACTAGGACAATATTACCAGATAGAGTAAGACAGCTATTATGCCATTAATTGGACTTCTCGAGACTTTTGAGAGCCGTCGCTTGGACAACTGGGTCCGCACAATAATTAGTAAACTCGTGATATATCCGAGGACTCGGGGAGTAGTAATATTTGAGAAGACTCACTTTGAACAAGGTGAGCAAATTGATGTTTATATCAGGCTGTCTTGTTTTCATTTTTCCATAGTTAAGGCTAGGTGTTAAGTCGCACCTAGTAGTAAGGGTCGTTTACTCTGAAGCGTCAAATTGTCCGTGGCAATAACTGCGACACACCACTGTGCGTCCGTAATTTATTACCGCGAAAAATCAAAACCACCCTTTTCTAGGAAATCTAGATCTACACCTACCACAAATCACCCTGTGTGGGCCCATCTATAAAATACTTAGCGATTGTTGGCTAAATCACCTCTTTCATCTGTTTTTTTCTCCATGGCTGCAAACCTAAGCCCCTCTCGTCCATACGGTGAAACCACCTAGTCAACCCTGTTTGTAATCACCCTAGGTAACTTTCTGCAGAATTTCACCTCTGTTCCACCTCTAGGCTTTTTGCAATCGCTGGGTAATCAGAGAAACTAGTTTATTATCAAAGGCCTACAGTCACAGTGCGCAATTCCAAAGGAAGCAGACTGGCCAGTAAGACTTTGCCACGCGCAGCCGTACGTCTCCCAGTCACTACTCCATGCTCCGTCTCATTAACGAACATCCATGATGAAGCACATGGCAAGATTGACAAACTGTTACAACACCTTAGCTCACTCGAATTGCGAATTGAAGCTCTTGACATAGCCACCGAAATTCTGACACCACTGGCTCAACTTCTAGAGCCCTCCATGGTAGCCACTGACTGTACCTTAGTTGCCACGTGTAACTTTATTGACAACATATCTTTAGATGTTTCGAAACGAATGCAAAGTTCTGATCACGCTATTGTTATCAAAGTTCCTTATAGGGCCTTACTCAGCATAGTCGGCAGTACCTTGCTAAAGGCACGCATGTATACAGATGATATCTGCAACCCACCTCGCAGCTACTATTTAAAACTGCATCTGCCTAACTCATAACTTCCTAACCTTCCCGTGCCTCTGTCGTTCGTCCCGCCAGTTCCATTATCATTCAAAGTTTTCGTTTGGCCCCACCACTGCCCATCCCATACCGTCCTTTCACCCGCAGGATACATCCACAAACCCCCTTCGTGTAAATTTCCCCCGCTCAGTGGAATAAAATCCCACAATCTCCTTCCCCTTAGATTTAATGAACCACTTCCCAATACCAGCTCCCTGACAGTCGTTCAAACCTTTGATAGCAAACCGAACTCCGCTGGCCATGTACGCAACACTGCGTATTCCCCCTACCCTCTTCCAAAATGACCTCCATATACCCTCCCTATCAACCGGCGATTCCTATCCTTCCCCACCCGGACAAGCCGCATCCACAGGCGGCGAAGCCACCCCACAATCTCGCTGCCCCTACCTTCTGAGGCCTGCTCTTACCACACAACACTCACCACTACCAAGTTTGTCAAGAGGGAAAGTCAATACCTTCCACAACCCCGTATTCTGTCACCTCACTGAATTATCGAACGATCCCAACGAATTAGGACAAGTTGCAAGACTACTTAGTCAGAGGTCTTTTCTTTCACCTCGTAATATCCCGAAATTAACTAATTCCGGGTCGTCCGCGGCCGAACCCTTTGAGGCCACAGCGGAGGCGTTCAACGCTCAAATTCTTTTTCTTCGGTGTTAGCTCCAGCCCACCCCCCCCCCTCCCCATGCGCATTCTGCGTCCAGTAACTCCCACACTTTACCTAGCCCAGATACTCGCATCCACATGAGTGAGTTATCCTTGATTTTATTTAACTCCCGGTCCATCTTAAATAAGTTCTACCATTTAAAACGTTATGCTATAACATCCAGTCCTGATACCATCCTTATTACTGAAACCAGGCCCACGGAACACTCTCCTACAAGCGAAATTATACTTGGGGGGAAAAGGTTTTTAAAGTAAATATGATTGCCAGACGCGGAGGAGGGTGCTTAGTGTACGTACAGCAAGCCCCTTCAGTAATCTCGATTGGACATGACACACTCGACTCAATCTCGGATTATCTATGGCTCACCGTTCGGTTCTCAATTGTAGTCATGCACGTCGGTTGTGTCTATCGCCCGCCCTCCTTTACTACTGCAAAAATGCCTCCTTTACTTGAAGCCTTTGATTACCTTTCACTACTACCTTAGGCAGCGAAAATCATGGCCGGCGATTTTAACTGCCCTCAAATGTTCCGGACGAACTCCCTATCCAGCAGACTATCTGACCCCAGTCAATAATTCCCTCAGTTTCAGTAGGAACCCTCTACTGGATTTCATCCGCAATCAAGAACGGAGCGGCTTTTTCCAACGGCTGACCCCCAACGGGCGGCTGATCACTTTTATCCTAACACGGGAAACTGCCTGCCAAAACCAAGTCCAATAGACCAGAACTCCCCCCTTAGGAATTCCTAACTTTTCTCCCATCAACAGAAGTACCTCAAGGTGCAAAGACTCAGCCTCCAAAACCACAACTTCTGCCCTCTCATGAGACTCACAGGCCGTACCGATATTAATAGGGGCCAAAAGGAAGACCATCTCCGCAAAGAAGAAGCCAAAGCTCTAAGGCATCCCAATAAAGCATCGGAACCCTCATTCTCACACAAATCCAGGAATTTGGCAACAGATAATACTGCCTAACACGCTGTGTTACCGAACAAACCTTCGGTCACCTCCCCTTCTGATATTGCTGAGGCCTTTAACCTTTAATTGGCCAATTTCATGGCCCCCGCCTCAGACAAAGCACTCCCCCAAAATCCTCTTGCTATTACCAGCTCCCCTCTTTCAACCCTAACCTTTTAAGTAAACGTTATTTCCCGGCTCATTTCACGTTATAGAGCATTTGCGCATCCTGGACCAGACGGGCTGACCCCAGCTGCAATCATTAATGGCGGATCAGACCTTCTACGCATATTTCTAAGCCTATTTACTTTGTCACTCAAATCCGGTTTGGTGCCTTCGAACTGGAAGCGTTCAGTTATCAATCCACGACACAAAACGGACCTGTCCACGAAATCGCTAATTATCGTCCCATTAACCATACCCCTACCATTTCCAGAATAATGGAAACGATTATCAAAGATGGCATTACCAGCCGTCTTCTCGCTTCAAACCTTCTTAGTGATTGGCAGCACGGGTTTCTCAAATCACGACCATGCACCACATGTCACTTTGACTTCCTCAACCTGGTCACTAAGGATGTTAACAGCGGGCAGGCATTATTAGTTGTATACCTGGATCTGCCGGAGGCTCTTGACCGTGTTCCACACCTACATCTTATCGCTAAATTGCTTTTATTCGGCTTTGCTGACCCGCTGCTTTCCTGACTGCAATTTTTTCTCACCCATCGTTCTCTAATGATCCTCACCAATGGACATACTTATAAACCGGAACCTGTTACAAGTGGCTTTATACGGAGCAGCGAGCTGGGTCCTGTCCTACTTCTAATGCACATTATTGACGCACTGGATGTGGCACATTATGGCACTCCATTCTTGTTTGCAGATGACGTGAGAATAGTCTACTCTCTCAATTCCAACGATGCTACACCCACTCTTTGCAACTTTTCCGCTGACCCTTCCGCACTTGATCGGTGGTGTCACTCCTGAAAGGTGAGCTTTTCCTCTGATAAGTGCAAGGATCTAACCCACAAATTCCGATTGCCCCTGGATCCTTTACTCTTGGTGGGCCCCCAATAGCCAGTCGACCTACCATCCGCGATTTGGGCCTCAAATATTCCTGCTCCCTAAACTTTTCTGAGCACGTCGCCATCCAGGCCGCCAAGGCTAGAAGTGTGGCCTTTCTCTTCCGCTCCTTCCGTCCCCGGGACACCATCACCAGCATCTGCAAATACCACATCAGGCCTTCGCTTGAGTACTGCCCAATAACGTTTACTAACATTACGAAATTTGACAGAGTTGCGAGTGAAAGCATACAAAGGCGTTTTACCAGGCAACTACTCTGTTAACCCACGTCTCTAAACTATAGAGAACGATGCCAAAATTTGAATTTTGACCCACTCTGGCTCCTCCGCTTAAGACTAAACTTAGTCTCCCTGTATAACCTGCTCCATAACCGGTCTTCTTCCCCTAACCCAGTAAGCTTCTCCTGTGAAACCCCTTGCCCACCTTCGCACAGTCTTTTGCTATCCTTTCTATTATAGCTACATCGGCTATACGGTCACGTGTTTTCCTTCTTGTCTGATCCAAGTTCTGGAACAAGTTGCCCATCACCCTTCGAGCTTCACAAACCAAGACCCAATTTCTGTCGGCACCCATCCCGCACCTCAGCATTACCCGCGCACTCCAGTTATCTAATATGAGCATAGCAGAAGATATGGCATACGAGAGGGGCCTCGACTTCTAAGACCGACCCCCTAGTAGACACCACTCTCTCCAGTTGAAAACAGTGAACAATAGACAGTTTTTTTTGTCCGACTGAATTCTCAGCGCTAGACTAGATAAGGCCATTCCCGTAATGGGTAAAGGGAATTGAAATGTCATAATTTTCATACACTTTGCTTCCACCTTCTCCCGTAGTCTCTGTCACTCTTATGCTTCGTCCTTGATTTGTTTTCTCGTGCCTCCATTAACCATTAGTCCACAGAAGGGGCATACCCTGACTGCCCCTTTCTATATGCTTTCCATTTCCAGTTCTCGCCTTAGGCGCATTCCAAACTCAAAGTTGGTATGCACGCCTGAATAACGACGCCGTTTGGTAGACTACTAATAGCTGGCTCCATCCCCTGAGACCCCTCGCAACTTGACCGTCCGATCGCCGATCTTATATCCTATACTTTCATATTTGAACTAAGCCCCACATGCATGAACATCAATGAGCGTTGGTGCTATTCCCAACGGTGTGGGGCGCTGTCAGATCCACCGTTTTGGCCGGCGCACATCGGGCGTGCAGGTCGTCTGCAACGATGTGCGAGCGCAATTAGGCTGGTGGATCACACACGTGTTCACTTCGAAGTGTTTCAGGTTGGCTGTCCGGCGTACGGCAAGTCCTACCCGCTAGCATAGGTTGCGGATCGCACTATCCAGTGCTGTCAGTTGCGGATTGCATGCTCGAACCATGCTTGTTAGCCCCGTACGCCCATTTTTCACTCTTTTCATCACTCTCGTCACTTCCATTTTTTCGTTATTCTATGGTATGCACACCTGCCCCTTCTATTCTTGCTACTATCGACTCGCACCGCATCACCTCTCATAGCAAGTCACTATCATCTTACGCAGACGACCGCCAATATTTCTTTCCCCACCCATGTCGTCATTGCCAGCTTGAAGTATCTATTCACTTGGTATCACCCCACGCTCATAAAGCTCACTGATTGCATTGTTATGCCTCATTGCCCACCGTTCTGTCAAACCCTCCCTAGTTCTTCCTTCTCATGCTTAATACCATCACGCACCGATCCTACGCCTACCAGTGACCAACTCCCAGATTAGAACTCACCGTTCCAAACTCTGCATCTCTTACGGCCACACTTATTATCCAATAACCGCCACTACATTTTCCTTGCCTGACTCCGCGATTCATCTGTAGATCCTTCCGTTTGGCAGTGCCCTGCTTAGTATCATCCAGTCGCTTCCACTTGTACATTTGCTCTCAGGCACACAGTCCCTAAATTCCATGTCTCCAACTCCGACGCGCATTCTTTGCTCACGCATTATATCCCTCTACCGGTTTACCTGTCTTGGTTCTTCTTTATTCTCGGCCTTTTTCGCGTTGCGCCTGTAGTAAGGCGACCTTACTGGTTGTGTCTTACCTGTCTTTTTGGTCCGCGCTCCCACCTCCTGTTTCGTATATTGACTGCCACAGGCACTTTCTTTGTGCCTTCCAGACTGTTCTATTTTTTCACTTGCCACCCAATGTAAAATCATTGTTCCGTCGTGGTCCCCACTCACAATTTCAGTCCGTTTGATCTACCACTACCCGGGCCCTCTGGTATCCCTTTTGCCCATTTATCTCCCACACTGTTCGCCGCCACAGCTGCTGCATCTTTGCACCACAGGCAGTTTCACCCCCCAGGTACTTTTTCCCACTTTGTATGCACATTTGCTCTGCGTTGCTTGGCCACCTCCATCGCCATCATCTTTTAGCTGAATAAAGTAGTCGGTTTAATAATGCTCCTCCCATTCTCAACTGTCACCAGATGACTAACCTTCATCAGTCAAATTATTAGATCCCTTCTTACCTGTTTTCTTCGGTCCTATCCGTCATCTTCCCTCTTTTATGAACTGCTCCTTACGATCACCATCACCTCTGTGCCCCCGAGTTCTTTTTTCTCTCTCTTTTGAGCCGCCATGTTCATCTGTCATGAAGATAATTCACCACGATATTCCAAAGTTAATTCTACAATCATCTGATCTAACCTTACTTCTCCCTTCTCATAACCGATAATTTTTTTCAAGGACTCCATGGTTATCGCTTCTGCTCCTCCTATGTGTATATATATATATATATATAGATATACATGCACGTATATGTATAAATGCTCTCGCTCTGCGTCCTGCAGTTCCTTACCGGTCATTCTTCCTGCTATCATTCAGCTTACAGCCATGATATGCATCCATTCCTTCTAAATATGTGCCTCAAATCCACTGTATCCAATCCTTCCAAACCATTTCTGTCATCTGATCCACTCCTCACTTTTTCCATTGCCCCTGCTACCGCGGTTTTTTATGCCGATTTCTAGCCTTTCTCATGTATATCAGTCAGCTTTCAGATGTCCTCACCCGGACCTGCCGGACCTTCCATTTGACCATGACCTTCCAACCGGGCATTCGTTTGAATCCGCCCATGGGTTCATATAAATTAGCTACATTTTCTTTGGTGTGCGTGCATCTAACATACTCTCATCTCACTTTTTTCCGCCTTCTGGGACCATTTTATCCTACTTTTGTCGTACATCTTTCTACGTTTTCAAGAATTTTTTCTGTCCATTCTATAACTTGTAAAACCTAATCCTCCACCTAGTAAGTTTGAGGGGTCCCCTAAATAAGCCTTTATTATTATGAATATTGGTAACAAATGTCAAAATCTTTTAGGGAGGGGCATTCTGTGATCCAATACTGGAAGCCAGCGGCAACCCAAATTGCCCACTAAGAAAATTCTGCCCCGCCGCGAGATGTGGCTAATTCTGTGCACATAGACAACTGACCTGTAAAAGTTATCCTAGGGTTAGGGTACCCAGCAATTCTGCCCAACCGGCATCATGCAGCAGATGCAATTATACCCCATTGCTGGTATACAGAGGGAGACAGCTGTATCTCGCAAGTTCTCTCGGCCTTCAGTGAAAAGCGTTAAATATTGAAAGGAATCAATGCTTCAGGAACAGCCTTTGGAAGATGTGTCATCTTTTGGAAGAAGATCGCTGCCTTCAGTCAGCAGATGACGTGTAGAGTAAGGTCGAAGAAGCTTCTCTTTCATGGGCGTTGATTACTACGGGACCCGTCGAGGCGTGTCAAGGAGTGAGGCGGGAGAATAGAAACGGTTACCTATTCGTCCTCAAGCTCCAGCAGCAAACATCAAGATTGCTTTGAGTCAGCAGAACGATACATTCGGTGTGGCACTTATGCCTTGTTAGTCAGGCGAGGTGCACCTAAAGAAATGTATAGGGGCAACAGATCAAATTTTATTGGATCTATCCCGGCGCCGAGAGAGTGTACGGTTTGTTAGGGCAAGAATATGTTTAGAAAAAGGTTGCTGGCTGGAGGGATCCATTGGCACTTCAGACCCGCAGCACCTTGTTCTTGGGACGGAGTTTGGAATCAAATAACATGATCCGTGAGCGGGTTACTCTTGAATTTGACCAGAGAGCAGGATGTCAATGATGAAACCACCGGGCCTTGCCTAGTAAATTTAAAGGGATCTTTGACAATCGTGAACTGCCCTCGTGATAGAAGGCACGAATGACAAACAGGATTTTACAACGAGCGGTCTGCTCTTGCCTGAATGCAACGATGGTATACCAATGGGAGGAAGCACGGGATATAGTTATTCTCGAGGGGGGGGGAAGTTAACCTTTTGGCCGACTTATATTGGCAGTTTGAGATGAGGGGATATTCGTCGCATTGCAAACCGGGCAAAAATTGATGAACAAGCAGAGACACTTTAAGAAGGGCGAAGCTGTGCTTGCAGCCACCGAAGAGGCGACTCGAGGCTAGTGGCCCGTGAGGGAGTTAAATGACTGTCAACTGGATGCTGATGGGCCGGGCCGAGGCGTCAGTGTGCGTCCAGGGAAGAAAACTGTTTCCAGAGACGTGCGAAAGACATGTTTGTTAAGAGGAGTCGAGTGATGCCCGGGTTCATAAGCCGGGGTGTATGCAGGCTTACTGCTGTAAGCCCTCGTTTACCCCGGGGGAAGGCAGGTAGCGGACGTACTACTATAAGTTCCGTGAACTTAATTGCTCAAGAGCGCAAGAACGAGGAGGGAGCCTAAATCGGACGCCATTCTAGTGTGCTCGCCACCCTGGGGAATTTTGGCGGCTGGTGTGAATTTGTGGATGATTGAAATTTCCTCTCCAGTTAACCTCATAATTCCTCGACGGATTTCGAACTGCTGGTCACCATTCTCTTGCTGGTGGCCCTATTTTGAGGTCTCCGTGCTCATTGCGAGCGACACATTTACTTTTTCTTTGTATGGTCGTGCTTCCTTGATGAGATTACTTTGCTGGCATTTGGTACGATAATGCATCGCATAGAGTCAGGAGAGTGTGTTTTATTACAGTCCGGTTTCATTTTCTAGCCCGCCTTAGCAGATATAAGAAGTTCAGTTCGTTTGTTTTGATTTAGGGCCGCCCCGCTTAAGAAGTCATTTGTTAGGTTTCGTTAAGCTCGCAGAATTTTTATTTTATTTGTTTCAACCACAGAACAGGCACATACGATTTATTCTTTTCAGTCAGCTGAGTATTTTGTACAGATTTTGTCTTGATTTCGCTACAATTTGGCTAGACAGTGACCTGGGCTTTTTGTTGAAGGTACGATTGGCACAAAACTGTTTTAGCCCACGAATTTTACCGCTGAAATATCGAATCATTCATGTACTTATTTGAGACCGACATAGAATTGGGCTACGTACTGCTGCAGGGCTTAGAAACGCTATCAAGAAGGTGTAAAGTTAGTGGTTCGGTGGACCGGGCAGTTGGTCGCTGAACAGATTCCACCATAACCAGAAAAATTGTGTTGATCTAAACAGCTACATTATTCCAGGTACCGGATGGCGGGAAGTGTCTCCCAATACCTTGGGCTACCCAGCGAATCTTCGGTCACTCTTCTGCCACCGTCGGAGCCGTTATCCCTTACTTTGCCACCCTCATTACCCCTGCCGCGGACGAAGCTCCTCCAAAGCCTTCCGCTACCACCAGTTCTTCCCCATTTATCTTGCGACTTGAAGTAAACAACACTTTCAGACTCATTTCACGGTAAAAAGCACCTGCCGATCGCTGATCCGATGAAATGAGCCAGCTTCATTGGCTAACGATGGATCGAGCCCACTACTTCTATTACTAAGCCCATTGACTTTGTCACCCGACTCCAGCACGAAGCCGTTAAAATGACCCAGTTCGGTCATTACACCAAAGCACGGAAAAAGACCCTTTCACCAAATTGTCATCCATCGTCCCATCAACCAGGTTCTGTCGTTTCCAGAATGAGGGGCACGGGTGTTGAAGGCGTCACTTTTGCCTATCGCCTCGCTTAAAAGCTTCTCAGCAACAAGCAACACGGGATTTTCAAAACGCGACGGTCCGTCACACGCCAGTTTAACTTCTTTAGCGTAGTCGCTTAGGCTGTTTACAGCGGACTGACATTCGCCGTTGTCCACCTTAATCTGACGAAAAATTTCAACTGGGATCCATGCCCCTATTCCATTTTGAAACTGAGTACTTTTGGCACTGCAGATCCATTCTTATATTGGCTGCAGTCCAAACTCACTCGGCGGTCCCATGTGGACCTCACCAACAGCCACACTTCTTCCACGAGACCTGTCACAGATGGAGTCGAACAGGGCAGTCTACTGAATCCCCCGCTACCTCTTAAGCGAATAAATGGCGCGCCGGACCTAGCTGTCCATGCACACTGTTTCTCTCTGCAGATGATAAAATGTCTACTCTTCCAGGTCTGTTGTCGCCATGCCCATGCTCAGCGAAATTTCCAAAGATCTTGCTGCACTTGACTATTGTTTTAACTCCAGGATGATGAGTTTTTCCACTGCTAATTGTGGGGCCTTAGCCTAAAAACTTTAGTTGCCCTTCGAGAAACTTAACTCTTGGTTGGTCTCCAATAGCCTGTTGAGGAACATTCGTGAGATGAGCTTTAACTGCTCTAGCTCCTTCCTCTGCTCTGATCATGCCCTCATCCAAGCGGCCAAGGCTTAAAATGGCTTGGCCCTCATTCTCCATTCTTTTCGTCCCCCGAACAGTATAACTGGCGCCTACTTATTTCACACCAGACCATTGGTTAAATGTTGCCTTGCCATCTTTACTAATATGTGAGAAAGCTTCCCTTAAACTGAGCCTTAAAACAAGTCATAGACTTATTGGGACCCTCTATCCCGTCCACACCACGCCATCTGACTCCGCACCTACTCCCCATCCTCAACTTCCCACTAGTATCACCCACTCAGGTATCCCCGTCACAGTTTGAGAAAGATTCAGCACATTTTCGGAATGTGGGAAACAATGCACCCCCAGAGGCAAAAACTTAGAAAAACTTAACGAAGCTGCCATCACCGGGGTCGGAACTGCTGTAGCTGCTTCGCAGGCACCAAACTCAACAAAATGCAATTGCGAGCTTAGAGATCAGGCGCGAATTGTTTACGAATAGGTAATTTCACTAAGCTTTACTTGGGATTGACAACCGCTCCACAAAAGCGGCCAACTCCTCCAGCTATAGGCAATCTTCCTTTCCGAATATTTCTTCCCAGCCACAGAAAGTGGCTTATATTCAGGACAAAAGTACTTCAAAGTACTTTCTTCCATCCAGACCCGATTTAACCAGTGCGGTATTATAATCTCCTTCGGTCAGACACATCGGCTTACCTTAGAAACCCTTCAGGACATACGGGTGATACTTACCAGTCATGCTTTGAGGTACTCAACTGGCTTAGCAAGCGTTGACCAGGCTCTTCAATAGGTCAGGAATTCGGTCTAGCATCGGCTCCTTCAATCGACTGGTTGTTTGAAATCTGGTTTGTTTTAGTCCACCTGGTACCGAAAAGGATTAGCAATACAAACCTACGTCAATCTACGTAACAAAACGGCAAGGCGCGCTACAGCTCATCAGCTCTGGTCATTAGCTCCCTCAGTCTCTTTTCTCCTGTCACTTATGCAGAGCAACCAATACAATTATTAAAACCCAACATTCGCTATCGTTCTGCTTCTCCATTCGCTGCACGGGAATCAAGTCCGAAAACCGTGCTAGCGATTGAACTGCCAGAAAACATATCTCGGGCTCTAGCACGTTGAGAGGAGATCCCTATCCAACAGTTCCCTATTCCTCCCCCACAAAACGTTCTAGTGAGCATGCCCTCGGATACTTTACCACCACCAGCTTAAGAATCTTCGGCGAGTTGTTAGAGTTTAGAAAACAAATGGCTGAATGAACCCTCAAGTAATGGGTTTCACAGAAACACTCCTCTCTAAGGATAATGCAGTCGAAGAAACAGATATTCCCGCATTCTCAGTGATCCAGAAAGGATCCCTCCAAGGTCCAGCTAGTGATGTTTTACTCTAACTAAATAAAATGCCAACGCCAGCACTCATCGTTTCTTTACCGTCAATCCCTTGCTAAGACTGCCTCTGAGTTAAAATAGCGCTAAGTAATAAAGAAACATTCGAAATGTGTATAATACACCAACAACCACCCTGCTAGCTGGAGGAACTGGCAGGTTACATGGAACAGATAAAGGAGCTGGAGAATACTCAACAATTCACTCAAGTAGTGGTGAAGATGGTACTTCAGCGCCCCCTTAACAGGCTGATCTAGCTACGGCTCCATAGACTCAGTGTTTGGAGCCCAGCCACTAGACATAGTCTCTCAAATGTCCTGGACGCAACATGTCACTTGTCCAACCAGGTCTCGCTACAGGCAAACACCCTCATTTCTTGATCTTTTCACAACAAACGAGCGGCACCAGAAGGACACAATCTGTCACTCATGTGCAGTGGGAGAAACGTGGCTGTAAAGCCCTAGGCTTTGACAGTCAATAAAAGGTCACGGTGCAGTTCGTCAATGAGGACGGTGGGATCTTTTTAAGAGACCAACTACTCGCAGCTTATGGGGCATCTGATATCCCAAATATAACCCTCTATCTGGGATGTTGCGGTAGATACAATAAACCATTGAATGATCATAGCGTTTCCAGCGCAGAAACAAGTTCCCTGCCAGAGGTAAAAACAGAAAACAACACGGAGCGTATACAGGTACATCCCATTTTTGTCTTTTGAAGCAGCGTGCGCGTACGCTGACTACAATGAAGTGCACGCGGCTGGCAGCAGACGCCGGTAAACTCCAGCGGATTCGAAAAGAAAGGAAGTCAAAAACCTGTAAATAACTTGAGGAGGTGCAAAAGAGTTTCCTTGCACTGGTCGGCTCCAACAAACCCATTCTATGTAAGTGATTTGCCAAGCACGGGGGAACAAACCCTCCGTGCTGACACTTCATCCCCCTAACGGCTGCGAAGTTACTTCGTTGAAGCGAGTGACAGAGATTTTTGAGGGTCATTGCCGCTCTATTTAGGTTTATTGGCCAAGGTTGACTTACCCCACCCTTACTCAAAATGCTGCAGAGTGAAGCCCAGACAGCACCCAAATCTCGGTCTGGGACGTTAAACTAAATCTCAAACATGTCAACTCATATAGCTCAACGGGCCCGGAGTACATACACCCTGGGATACTGGAAAACTGCGCGAATATTCTAACTTCCACAAGTTTCATCCTATTCCAACGTTATCTGGGCTGCCGCAATTTCCCAAGCTCGTGGAAGAAGGACAAGCAAGCCTGTTTTCAAAAAGGTTGACTCGCTTTTCCCATCCAGCCACGGGCTGACAAGTCAAACTGGTGTCCTCAGCAAGGTTTTTTGGACGCATACCCAAACGCTCGATGTTACCCCATTGGCCGGCAAATAACTTTATTTTCGGTTCACAACATGGGTTTACTTCAAGCAGATCACGCGTCACGAACAAGCAAACCGTCTTGGACAGTTTAACGCAGGCTTATGACCAGGGTAAAACCTCCCACGCCATCTCCACAGATTTCGCAAAAGCCTTCGACAGAGTGCCACACTCACTCTTGGTGCCCAAGCTGTAAGTGCAAGGTACCAACAGTAGGCTCTTCTACTTACGTGGGGGTTTTCTGTCCGAAAGCGCCTTCGCTGCTCGCTTAGGAGCTTTGTGGTCTCTCCTATCCTCCGTCAATGTAGGGTATAGATTTCTCCCGTGAAATCTAGTTGGACCAATTGAGTGGCTCTCAAATTCCCGACCACAGAACGAGATTGTCTAATTAATCACAACAACCTTAGAATTGCAAGGTGTCCGGGTGTAATTGTTCACAGTATCACGACGCGATCGATATAGTTGTGCGTCCTTCGGTAAGTAATGCATAAAGAAATCATTTGGTACCCAAAAAGGGCATGAGACAGCCTTCGGCCGTGCCAAAAGTGTACAAAGCAGCTATTGGCCGCGTCAGGGATGCCAGTGAACCCGGTCACGGCAATCAAGTGTATGAACAGCGCCCAGGTGCGTGTAAAACGCTAGTAAACCTGGCCACCAGCGGTCGAGACACGAGATGCGACTGAAGTTGGCAGATAACGCAAGTGCAGAGGGCACAGATGAAAATGGCACTCCGCTCAAAGAAGAACCGATAGTCTGGAGGAAGTTGGGATGCGCCAAGACGAATGTAGCTGATGACAATTATTGGGGACCGACAAGCAAGTTGTGTTTTCTAGTGTTTCGGTGGGTGTACAACCACGCCTAATAAATGGCTCAACAGAGGGACTAATTCGGTCGACGATCAGGACACAGGCGGAGTAAACTGAGTCTAACAAAGAGCCGTGTCTTTATGCGTGTGCGGGGTCAGGCAAACGACCAAAAGATTCCAGGTCAGGATGAACAACGTAATATGTTGACGACAAATATTGGAGGTGGAAAAGAAAGTCGACGAACACTAATATCCTACTGTTGAGAAAATAAACGTGGATTAGTCACAGGGTCCTTATATCGGGAAAATAAGCGGCTTTGCGAGACTGAGGGTTCTGTGCCAAAACGGTCGAATAAACTACGGCGAAGGAGGAATACTATTCACCAGAGCACATGGTCTACAGGCACCATGGAAAATTCAGAAAGAAATCAGTGGCAAATAAAGGTTAATCTGGCCAGATACCTAAACAGGTTTAACGTAGGAGTCCTTCAGGGCTTCGTACTGGGTGGCTTAATTGCTCCCGATCTACATGAATGATCTCCCAGAAAAGGTGAAGTCCAACACCACAAAGTATTCGGACTATGTGACTAACTAAGACTCTTCAAGTACACAACTGCAGTTGGCTGTTGATATATTCAAGCCAAGGTCAGTTGACTGGGGCCTACAAGTAAATAGCGGCGAATATTTCAGTGTGTCCTCCAGCGGCTTCATGGATCAACCCCCTTGAACTAAAGGAACACCGCCAGCTCAGAGGCGAGACCAACAACAGATACTAAGTCCCTGGCTGACGTGCGATCATTCTTTCTGATCACACCGGCTGAAGACCAGCAGGGCTGCCTTTCGAATTGTATAACCTAATAAGAGGAAGTCCCTATTTATCAAAGGAGGATTTTCGGGTTGTTTATGGCACCTACCCCCGCTCCGTCCCAGAATATTGCAGCCAAACTGCATACTTGAATCCGTCCATGATGGTAGACATCTCCAAAGCATTCAGAGAAAGGCCACAAAAGCTGTACAGGGGCTGATAAACTTTTCTCAGTTCTCAAGACCTGCTGGACTCAACCTCTATCCCCTGGAAGTGAAGCGTATTCGAGGAGATATTTTTTTACTTTCCCACTCTTCCTCCTCGGGGAGGAGAAGTGTCGGATTCTTTACACGACCACGCTTATATACTCTTAGAGAACATACTAAGGAACTATTGGAGAATTACCTGAGGACATTCTTAGGGCATCCTCTTTTTGCTTCCGGAATGATCCCTATTTTGAATAAACGCCAACAAGCAATGGTGGACTTACCGGCAAAAGAAACTTTACGTTAAAACAAGACATGCACACGGGGCTTCCATTTACTTGGTCGCCAAACTCCTAGCCAGAATATAATTATAACCGTTAAAACACTTCTCTCGCCTTTATTATTGCGACTTGAATTTACGCGATTTACTACACCCAACACACTCTCTTCATAACGAGTCCGGTACGCCTTCGCTGTCTAGCAACGTTTCCATCAGAACAGAAAAAAACTATACGAGATCAGGGATTCGCTGGACTCGGACCTCGAACTCGTGCACCTCATCAATAACTTCAAGAATGTGCCGAAACCTAGGGCAGTTGCTCGAAAAAAGATAAAAAGATGTTCCATTGGGCAGCAGTGTGGTAGGCCGGGGCCTTCAATCTATAGAGTATGATGCCGTTTAAATCCCGACTTTTTCTCGCTCTGCTTCTTGGGACCAAACCCAGTCGTCCTGCGTAAAATGCCCCATAACCGGTCGTTTACTTCTGACCCACTAGGCTTCTCCTGCGGAACTCCTTCCCTTCCTCGGCACAATTAACTTACTATCACCGGCGCCAGAGCCTATTCGGCCCTACCGTGGAACTTTATTCCTCTCTTTCAATTCAGTTTCTAAATTGAGTTGTCCATGTAACGGTTATTCCGACTATGAACAACGCGTGGCCAATTCAGAACGAACCTCAAAACAAGAACAAGATTGATTCGTAGCTTCTACGGTAATTGATTACCAAATAATGCGCATATAAACGTGTACAAACCTCAACTGTACGGCCACAACGTCTAACAACGAGGATCAAATTTCAGTAAATGCCAATGTCACGGCAGTCCAAGTTGGAATCAAAAGTATGCCACCTCACGGGAGCAAAATATAAACAAATGTTGAAATGTAGTGATTGATGCCTGTTGCACTTGTTCCAGGGTTAAATAATAAAATGAGGAGCATAGTCTCAACAACACAAGTATATGACAACGGCGGAGTAGGATTTCCACGCATGTACTTTACAGCCCATTACCAATAAAGCATATCAGACAAAGTCCCAATGGACCCGATCACTAGCATTCATCTTGGTGGCTGGATAAAACATGTTGTCGAACCCACCAGAAATGGGAACATACTAGATCTGGTATTTACTCATAACATGCCTCTCATCGACGTGTCCGTAACACGAAATTTCCCCGGCAGTGACCATAAAATGGTTATCTGCCATCTGCCCCTTAGTGGCTCACATAATTCAGCGCGCACCTCCAACAATACATTCCTACGCAGAAATTGGGCCTTGTTAGTCACGTTTATTCGCCAGAAAGACTGGGGTGATTATTTCATCACCCATGACCCTCAGATTGCTGCGGATATTTTCTACTCCTTCTTTTCCGACTGTCTGAAAAGACTGTCTAATACTTCCCGGGCTGTACCTAAAAAGAGGTCCCCTGTCTCCCCACTCCATAAGAAGTATCATGAACTTCCCAAACAACTACGTAATTCCAACGACTGTTCAATTTTTATTCGTATAAACCGCCTCTCCACACTTATTCAGCGACAAGATAATACGCGACTTCGTAAGCAAGAAGCCAAGAAGTTGAGTCATCCCAACAAGTCGCAACTACTTTCTATGTTGCACAAGTCTAGAAAAGCTGGTGTTAAGGCCGAATTCCAACTTCCGATTCTGGATAACAACTCCTCTATCACCTCCCCACCTTGTATAGCCGAAGCCTTCAATGCACTCTTTGCTTCAGCTATGGCTCAAGCTACTGTAATTGCACCTGCCCCATCTTCACCACTTACCGCCTCTGTCCTGTCTCTTATATCCTTTGATGCTAGGAGCATTGCTAAGCTTCTATCTAGCAGCAAACCATCTCCCCGATTGGGCCCCGATGGTCTACCATCAGTTGCTCTTATCGATGGCGGACCGGACATTCCCCTTTTGCTGCTTAACCTCCTCGCTCTTTCACCTATTGGTAGCACCGTACCTGCTGACTGGAAGCGCTCGGTAATCGTTCCCATTCATAAGAAGGGATCCCTACATGAGGTATCCAATTATTACCCTATAAACCATACCCCTTTTTATCAAGAATAATGGAAAAAATAAATAAAGACCACATCGTAAGCTGCTTATTAAGCCTCAACCTTAATAATGACAACCAACATGGATTCCTTCGTTCACGGTCCCAAATGAATTCTCAATATGATTTTCTGAATCTCGCCACCGACTTTGTCGAAAGTGGGATATCTTTTCTTTTCCTTTACCCTGACTTAACTAGGGCATTTGATCGTGTACCTCACCCCCACACTTTAACAAAGCTATGATCATTTGACAATATCGATTCACTGCTTTCTGGGTACCTATCTTACTTGTCTCGTCGTTCACAGGTTGTCTTTGTTAAAGGTCACACCTCTAACCCCAGGCCTGTTACTAGTGGTGTTATTCAGAGCAGCTTTTTAGGCCCTCTGCTTTTCCTCCTATGTACAAATGATATGTTCCCGACGGTACTCAGTGACACGCCGTTTTTGTTCACGGACGACATTAAGATGGTCCACACCTTTTCGCCTGGCAACATCAGTACTGTAACGGTTATTACTACTGTGAGCAACGCGTAGCCAGATCAAAACGAATCCCAAAATAAGAACTAGATTGGTTGGTAGTTTCAACCGTTCTGGATCGCCAAGTCATAGGCATATAGATATGTACAAACATCAACTGTACGGCCACAACGTCTAATAACGAGGATCAAATTTCAGTAAATGCCAATGTCACGGCAGTCCAAGTTGGAATCAAAAGTATGCCACCTCACGGGAGCAAAATATAAACAAATGTTGAAATGTAGTGATTGATGCCTGTTGCACTTGTTCCAGGGTTAAATAATAAAATGAGGAGCATAGTCTCAACAACACAAGTATATGACAACGGCGGAGTAGGATTTCCACGCATGTACGTTACAAGTACTACCGTTAGAAAATCGACGCTGACTAAGCCGCTCTTGATTAATGGTGCTCTACCTGGGCAGTGGAATTCTCCGCCGATAAGTGTATTTTTCTCACTTACAAATGCCAAGTTCCTCCTGGTTTCTTATGCATCGGCGGTTCACCCATCTACATCCGGTCCTTAGTAGAAGACCCTGGCTTAAGTAGTTATTGCTCTTTCTACTTCTCCGAACATGCTGTATCCCAAAGGGCGAAGGCTAGATGTGTCTTGGTTTTCTGTTCAGATCCTTTCAGCTAAGGGAGGGCATTCTTCACATGTACAAAGTGCACGCCAGGCTCCTTCTCAAATATCGCCCCTCGATCTTCTCTTCTATGCTGAAATCCGACAGGATTATTATCGAATGTATTCAGAGAAGATTCACAAAGAGCCTTTTGGTTGGTCGTCAAACTTAAATTACAGGGAACGATGCTTATCTATCTCAAAGTCGAACCATTATGGCTTCGTCGCATCAAGCTAGATCTGGTATTTCTGTGTGAAATATTGACTAAGCAATCTTATTCCTCCAGCCACTTGTGCTTCTCCCCGGGTACTGGATATTCACACCGTGATAGATGGTATACTATTACCACACCCTCCGCGAGAACTGTTCTACACTCGAGGTTCTTTCTCTTCGCGAAGTCCAGAATCTGAAATGAACTTCCTTTGCACATCAGATCTCAGTCAAAGTATGCATTCGTGCATGCCATTGATAAATTCCTTTCTGTCCCAACAGTTTCGCGCTTATTCGACATCTACATGACTGGAAGTAAGGCTTACGAGAGGCCCCGACTTTTAAGCCATTACTCTGCTTCCTAGCATTAACTGACCTTCCAAAATAACTCCCTTGCTTTCAGACTTTGAATGCTCTGTTTGATCGCCTCTCCTTAGACTTCACCATCGACCTATACAAAGCATATCTGCGTCCACCTATTGTTTTTCCACACCAACTTATCGAATCCTGCCAATTTCACTTTGAAATAGTTCCTCCCAGGTTCGTTCGCATTTTTAGGGAGGCAAAGGTAATACACCTCACAGTTCGTCAATATGCATCACAAACTCCAGGATGTAGTACCTTCATTTAGTCATATCACGTCTGCGGCCCTGAAACCAACCTCAACAACGCTTCAGGAATTGCACCAGCGACTAGGCCCTGGTCCGCTATATACACATATATATGTCTTTACACAATGTTATATATATATTCATACTGTCCTGTAATTACTAGCAAAAGCGTGGTAAGTGACCCAAAGCTCCTGGATGTCTCACTGCTTACGTTTTCTCTTTCCCACACCAGGTCCCACCACATATGCTTTCATCAATATCTCTGCTCTACACCGGGACCCTTATTTCCCTAGGTTACTTTTGGTTTTTGTTTATAAAGCTTAAAACCACCTGTGATTTAGCTGGAAAGGTTTAGGAAAAATATGTAAGGTATATCAGAACTTACTTCGCCGTTTCTTTAGTAAACGCGTGCTTCAGTCCCTTGTACCGCGTGGACCACTTGAACGTTAATCTAATGCTCGGCACCATACGAATATGCTAACCAGAACAGTACTCTCCACGACCCGTGAGAACGAGAAAGCGATTGGGCGAGATAGTGGTTAGCGTGTATTTGGGAGCTTGCTCGAGAGCGTGCGCAAGAGCAACGGTCAAATGGCAACCGCGCTTGGCAGTCAGCGTTCAGTTAAACAATAAACGTGGTAAAAGTATGAACGAAGTTGGCAGTCGCTACAGGGGCCTCCTCCTAGAGGTCTGACGGAGTTTGGATTCGATCGTGGCGGTAGGCCGGAAGTGTTGATCGTCCAGAAACTCCTCGCAGCTTCCCTTTTATACTGCTGTTGACGTCGAACGACCGCTGGTGGGTTAAACGGTGCCCGCACTCTTGAGGTCCGATGTGCGTCGGTCCAACAGTGTTTTGGAGCCCACGGGTCTCATACGCATGCGAGCCGGAAAATCCCGCGTCAGGTCCATCCAAAAAGGCGTCCATTTTTCGTCTCCAGTACCAGGCTGACCAATCGTCTCGTTGTCCAGCGAGTGGTTGGTCCCTCGAACGTGCACGCGAGTCAGCGAGGCAAAGGATGAAGCCAACGTGACTGTGTAGATCCGTTTAAGAGAAGGCAATGTAAATTGGAACAAAATGGCAGCTGAGGGCGCCGGCGGATGGTGGACCGTAATGAAAACACATGAGAGATGTTCGGTGTTGCTGTAGTCGCTAGGAGACCAGAAGAAAACGAAATTATAACTTCTGATTGTAATTCGCCGAGCCTGTTGGTTGGTAAATCCATGGTCAACTTCCCAACTTATTGCTAACAGTCGGTTGTGAAAATCGTCATGAAATCCGCAAAGCTGACGGGATCTCGTGGTTGGTGACCTCAACGGCTACTTCGCGTTGCGGGTACGGTTGGAGATTATGATGGACTAGCTGCCGAGTCCTCACTAGGCGTAATTGGGGGTGGTTCGAGTAATAACTCGCTCGATGCGGATGACTGAGCGGCTTGAGCTGGTGTAAATTGGCCGGGCGGCTAGCAATCCATGACGGCAGGTTTGAGATGGCCGACAGATACGGTGTCGTGTCGTCCGCTGATATCTATGACAAATGTTTTTGCCCTACGTTTTATCACCCGAAACGGGCCAGTGTATGGCGCTTGCAGTGAAGATCGAACGCCATCGACGCGAAGGAATACGTGAGTAGCGGTTTCCAAGGCAGTTGGGAAATAACTTGTAGATTGTTGTTCGCGCGGCTGACTGGTCTCGATGGCTCGCATGTGCTGCGTAAGGCGCTGAGCATATTCACCGTAATGGAAAGTCACGGTTGGTGAGGGGGCTACCAACTCCTCAGGCAGACGAAGTGTACAGCCATATACTAGTACGGCCGGTGTTGTGTGTAACTCCTCCTTAACGGTACTACGCAGGCTTATGAGTGCTAATGGTAGTGTTCCACTCCAAAGGGGGTTACCGTTTGCTCGAAGGGCGGATTTTTATTGCCGGTGGAAACCCTCAACCATACCATTGGCCTGAGGGTGGTAAGCTGTCGTCTTAACGTGTTGGCAACCGAGCATAGCGAGTAGGCTGCCGAAAGAGCCGTCAAAGTCTGGACCGCGGTCGGTGGTCACTATTGCCGGGCAACCGAAATGATTAACCCAACCGGTCAGAAAAGTTTTCGCGGCCTCCTCCGATGCTGGCCAATGGATAGAAATGCCCTGCGGCCAGCGAGTAAAACGATCCTTGCATGTGAGTATGTAAACGTACCCAAGCGAAGGTGAAAGTGATCCTACGAGGTCGACGTGCACATGATGAAAACGTGCGTCAGGCACTGAGAACCTAGATAAAGCCGCCTTAGTGTGCCTATGGGTCTTAACACGTTGACACTGCAGGCAAGCACGATCCCATTGATGGACATCTCGTTTGACATTGTGCCAAACAAAACGCTCAGTTATCAGTTTCACCGAGGCCGTCACACCCGGGTGGGCCAGATTGTGGAGCGTCAGGAAAGTAGGGTAACGGTGGGCAGCAGGAACCACAGGCCTAGGGCAACCTTGCGACACATCGCACACGACGGCATTCTGGGAAGTTGGGATAGGTACTGTGGGTAAGCTCAAAGAACCGTTCTGTCGAATTTGTTCGATGTCAGGGTCCATAGTTTGAGCTTGTGCCGTTGCGTCTAAGTTGGCGTTAGGCGTCGGTGACAGGCTTAGTTGATGTACGCGTGATAAGGCGTCGGCGACGGGATTAAGTACCCCAGGGACGTGTCGTATGTCCACAGTAAACTGTGAGATAAAGTCTAGGTGGCGAATCTCGCTTGGTGAGTATCGATCCGAAGCTGACTTTAGTGCGTAAACCGAAGGCTTGTGGTCTGTAAACACCGTAAACGAACGGCCTTCAAGTGCATGTCGAAAATGACGGATTCCCAGGTAGATGGCTCATAACTCCCTACCAAATGTGCTGTACCTAGTTTCGGTGGGTTTTAGGCGCTTGGGGAAGAATGCCAAAGGTTGCCAAGGATCGTCTACGAACTGTTGCAGTACTGCTCCAACCGCTGTGCCCGAGGCATCTATCAATACCGAAATAGGAACCAAAGGGTCGAGGTGTGTAAGGAGTGCTGTGTTGGCGACAGCATCTTTGACCAGGGAAAATGCAACTTGTGCCGTGTCGGGAAACACGAACTTCCGCTTACCTCCGCGCAACACTTCGGTGAGGGGTTTGTCTCATTTCGGCACAGTGGCGGAGGGCGGATACCCGAGGATGAAATAGAATGCCCTATAAAGGTGATATCAGACCGGCCTAATTCGCATTTCGCGATATTGATCGTAAGGCCGTGCTGCCTAAGGCGTTCGAAAAGTGCTCGTAAGCGTGTAGCGTGCTCTTGCTCTAAAGACCTAGCCACCAAAATATCATCCAGGTATACTAAGACATTATCTAAACCACGAGTTGCCTTGTGCATGAACCGTTGAAAGGTCTTGGCTGCATTGCTGAGTCCAAACGGCATTCTCAGAAACTCGAACAGCTCGAAAGGCGTAGTGACGGCAGTTTAAGGGATATCGGCCTCTGCTACCGGGATTTGGTTGTACGCACGAACTAAATCGATACGGCTGAAGACGGAGCAGCCTGATAAAGACGAAGTAAGGTCCTGTATATGGGAAATTGGGTATCGGTCAGGGACGGTGACTTTGTTAGATGCTCTGTGATCATCACAGGGTCGCCAGTCGCCGCTAGGCTTATGGACCATATGAAGAGGGGAAGCCCAACGGCTACTAGAAGGGCGTATTATACCCATTTCTAGCATGTGTTCCAATTCAGTCTTTACAGCACGAAGCTATTCTGGTGCTGACCGAGGCGGATTACTGAACACTGGGGGTCTTTTAGTAACTTACAGCGAGTGGCGTTGGTGGTCACTGCTGGGAGAGTCCCGGCCTGCCGAAACATGGCCGGGTAGGTGGCGATGAGTTCGCCATAAAATCGGTATACCGCTGGTTGAAGTTAAAAAGGCGTGACGTGTTTCACTCACGAATTATAACCCGCAACAGCGAGAATGGTCTGACGATCCACCACTATGCGGCGCCGTACATCAACTAACAAGTGAAAGTGTTGCAGGAAG
Organism: Fasciola hepatica; assembly: GCA_948099385.1. NCBI lineage: Eukaryota > Metazoa > Platyhelminthes > Trematoda > Plagiorchiida > Fasciolidae > Fasciola > Fasciola hepatica. The sequence goes on from CANUEZ040000179.1 coordinate 5,994,438, forward strand.
TCAATGCCTAGAATCAGGTACGGGAAGCCGGTGATGATGAATACCGAACGAAAATTGCGGTTCAAACCTAAGTTTAAGGTGGGCGACCGCTGGTAATACTTTTAAATGGCCGTGCCATTTAGCAGCGCCTAGTGTTTGGGACTGCGGTGTCCTATTGTCGCCTTTTGATCGAGGGAGGAAGCTCATTTCAGCACCGGTATCTACAACGAATAGTTTATTTGAAATGATGTCCCTTACGTTCAAAAGACGACTGTCGGTCTGATACCCGGCTTCGTGGGTCGCCACCACGGGCCGGGGTTTTAGTTTCCCCGATGAGAACCGGGAAATGTACACCCTGGTTCGCGTCGTTTGGCTCCCTCAACAAGGCGACTGTGTTATTTAAAATACCCTTCTTTTGAAGAGCCGAAACGTCGTCGCAATGACGGAATATGGAGCCTAGGTGAGCGTGCGCGGTGCCGCTCCTGTGACCCACCTCTTCTAACTGCTAGGCGTTGCAGGCTTGCGTCAATTCTAGACAAAACTGACGTGGGGTCTTTAGATGTTGGCAAGGCAGGCACCGTTGTGACGGAGGACCTGGTTACTCCAGCTACAGCGGGGTTGTATCTTGACAAGAGCAACGGTCAAATGGCAACCGCACTTGGCAGTCAGCGTTCAGTTAATCAATAAACGTGGTAAAAGTATGAATGAAGTTGGCCCTCGCTACAAATGTCCAAAATTTTCTATTTGGCTTAACACCCTCGAAAGGCTCATTTTACCGACCCATAATCTTCCCGCCTTCTTCACATTATCTCCTGAACTATTTATGGAAGCCCCAAAGGCCCTCCGTTAACACCTCAAGGTCCCGGGTGCGAATCAGGCAGTTTGTACTGTCAGGCTCAGAAAGGCCAGGAACACTGGACCTCAGCCTGCACTCAGTCCATGCTTAGTGGCTCCCGTTGATGCTCATGACGTAGTCAACCAGAAGAACAATGGAATAAATCAGAGAGTGGCGGACTTGCGTAATCAGATCCAGTCAATCGACAATATTCTATTACAGATACCCCCCAAATATAGCTTAGTAGAATCCGTCCCTATAGCTAATCGTCAATGGCTAGCCATGGCGGGCCGTTTCTTGGATTCAGTTGCGACCGAAGTTCATTAGCGTATAGCCAAGGCCAAAAAGGCCCGCCCCATCCAAAGGCTTCAGAATATAACCAGATAAAACACCCCTCCGAAGAAAGGTTTTTCGATCATTAAAAGGCACCTTTGCTTCACCAACGGGACCTATGGCTGAAATACCATTTGCCGCGTCGTCTCACCGCATGTAGATCACCTCACAACACAAACGTTCTCAGTTGCCTGCATTACGCTAGTTGACCTAGATGTGGCAACCGCCTTACCTCCAGTACATCCTCCCAGCAAGCGGTCTTGCCTTCCGTCATCAACCTCCTCCACCACAAATGGCAACGATATCCATGCCAAAACCACTATCAGCCCAGGGCCACCAAGGTCCTGTGCATCCATGCCTGCTGATGCCTATGTCAACCTACTGTCCACCGTCTCACTACCGGAAAAGTCTCCGGGGAGGTCCGTTGCCAACAGTTTGTCCTTCCCTGACTCATGTCCCACTGTCTTGCTGACACAAATGGTTCGTGAAAGCCATGATATACTGTGTAGCCAATCAGCCCATCAACGGACAGAATTCTGTGCCCCCCCACAGCTTTGAGCCACTCCGGCCACTCCCGTCATCCCCCCCCCATAAGTCTTCTCAGAGCCTCATTTAGAACCCTCGCCAAGCACCCGAAATTTACCCCAAATAATCCGTGCTCGCTGGTGAGCGGGACACGACCCTGCTCTACCCTAAAGCAGCCAACCCCGCCTCGCTGTATGAGTGTGGTACCACGGCCAATCGACAAGGTCCTCCCAACCCCACTTTACAATCTAGGCGAAAATGGCCACCAAGTAATGCATCATCATGCATCGTGACCAAAATACCTTATTCTTTAAGTATGCCGAAACAGCTTCCTAATCATCTGTTTGAGCTCCAGCACCTCCCACCGAACCTCTGTAACCAGCTTTCCCCTCCTCCAATGGTACAAATAAATAACCCCTCATCTGAACTATAATCAACGGCCTCGATTGTCAGGCTCCATGCCTTTTCCCGAACACAGGATGGGCCGGCCCAACCAACTGCAGTTACTTCGTTGGTTCTGGTAGAGCGATAACTACCCTCCCTCTGCGCATCCCGTTGGACCCAGTCACCATTACTTTCTGCCATTTCAAGTGCCATTACCCATTAACTCAGCATCCAACCCCCCACCCGGTTACTTCAACCAGCCCCGAAATCTTATCCCCTCTCACGACCAAGGTTTTCTTGACTGCACCCCCCCAATTCAGCCTCGCTTGCTTACCAACAACTCCTTCTTCATACTGCCGGCTCTCACTTCAAACTTCTGTTTAGACCCCATCGCTTCTATACATGACAACCCTGGCGTTATGTGCCCACCTAATGACGTTTACCATCTTACTAGAGTTAGCCAACAGCACCCGCCGATTGTTGTTTCTACTCCACACCACGATGATACAGCTGCATTTACCTTGCTCCTCATTACCGCTCGCCCACTACTGAACAAAGCCCATACCCTCCATAATATAGTACTATCATCCGACTTCGACATCACTGTCACAACCGAAACCCGGCCAAATATCTCTGCCCCACCAGACCAATTTTCTGCTGCTGGTTACCGAACCTTCATGAAAAGTCGTCGCCGTCGAGGAGGGTCTGCCCAGTCCACATTAAATCAGACTGCCTACCATTCGTCTCTCTGATCCAACACTGGACAATCCGAGACTCAATTTGGGTAACGTTCCTCTGGCCCACTCTCCACTCCATACCGGCTGCGTTTGTCTACCACCCAATTCAAACATCATGGACCTCACCCACGCAGTCAACGCTTTTGGCCACTTTGCACTATTACCCTCTTCGTAAAAACTCATTGCTGGCGATTTCAGTGCACCTATTATCTGCTGAGACACCTTGTCCTCACCTCAATACGTCACGAACTTCGTTTCGACCATAAGCGCAGGGACCTGGGTCCAGCACGTATTGACACAAACCGGAGGAAACAGCATACTTGACCTGATATTTACCATTGGCCTGTCGGACGTGATGCCTACCTCCCTCAGTCTCTTCCCAGGTAGTGACGGTAGAATCGTATCTTGCAGATTCACAGCCGGACCCATAGACCCCATGTGTAGCCCACCTCAATAGCCCCTATACACGATCAACTGGATAAAACTCAAGCCCATGCTACGATCCCTCAGCTGGGATGACTACTTCCCGCAGCACGAGCCTCCACTCGCCAGTGACGTACTTTAAGCTACATAGTTGCTTGCCAGCAACCACCACCATCGGAACCAACCGCTCTCAAGCCCGCAGCTCTTACCAAACAAGGCTGCGCAATAAACAAGCAAAACTGCAGAAGATCTGTAATAAAACCAGAGGCTTCTCCATATTATGGCAACTCCACTCTCCCTCTCTGTAACCATCAGTCTTCGAACTAGTGAACTGCTGAGGAAGCGGGAACTTTTGGCCTTGAATTCCTTCGACAGATGTTACCGATTGTCCTGACTGATAAAGAGCAGAAATCAGAGAGAGTTCTCAGGGATACTCTATATAATTTTGGGAAAAACACGCAAAATAAATCTGCAGCCGAAGTCGCTAAGGCGCCCAATACTTTCTTTTCAGACTCCATGACTACTGGCGCCACTTCAAATCCGCCATCCCTAACCCTCATCACCGAGCAGGTTCTCTCCGACATTGAATTCAGTTTGAACAACGTGGCCCACCTACTGCTGCTTGTTAGACCCTCCTCCCGCCCTGGCTATGACGGCATCTCCCAGCACTCTTTCATCCTGGTGGAACTGACGCCGCTGTTATTTTTATGAATCTGTATAACCTATCCCCTAAACATGGCATTTTTTCCTTCCCAGTGGAAAACAGCAACCATTATTCCTATCCACAAAAAAGGCCCCGTGCATGACCCTTGAAATTATCGTCCTATATGCTATACCCCTCTAGATGCCAGAATAATGTAGCGTTTGAATAAACAGCGGACGTCTGGTTTCCTCCTTCCCCACAACCTCATTTGCAGCGGTTAACATGGCTTCCCAAAGTCACTTTCTTGCACCAAATGCCAGTTTGGTTTCTTCAACCTCCTGGCCACGGCAGCTGAGGACGGCAAATCTATGATTATCATCTACCTCGATATGACCATCTGACAGAATTCTTCACCTCGGTTGTTGACAAAGCTCCGGTATCCATGACCGGTTTTACCATGGATTACTTCCTGCCTGTCGGACCAAATCCGGGTTGCATATGCTAATGGTCATCTACCGCAACCAGTGCCTGTCTCCAGTGGAGTTATACAAGGGAGTGTACTTGGTTCGCTATTTTTCTTACTCTATACTGGCGACTTTTTTCCGTTGTGCAGCACGGCGCTCCTCTCCTCTTTGCCGACGACATCAAAATCGTTTATGAGTTCCGCCATCAAGATTTGAGCACAGCGCTGTCTGAAAAGGAAAGCGATCTTAAGAAACTTGACCAATGGTGCACTTCATGGCAGATGTAATTCTCGACATCTAAAAGCTTCCACACCACCCATAGATGTCAAGCTCTTCCCGGAACCCTGTCATTGAACCAAATGCCCATCGCCTCAAGCTCGTTAGTGAGGGATCTTGGGCTTCGATACACTAACTATCTGCTGTTCTGGGAACATCTCTCATTCCACAGGACAAGAGCCAGACAGAAAATAGGCATAGTTCTCAGATCATTCAAAATGAAACAGTATTCTCCCTATATACCAATCACATGCTAGACCCCACCTCGAATACTGCCCTATAATCTTCTCCGGAATGTCTAAATTGGATAGGATACTCCTTGAGGAAGGGCAGCGTACGTTTACCAAGAAGCTAGTAGGATACTGTTCTCCACTGAGCTCAAAAGAGCGACGCACTCCACTGAAACTTGACCCCGTGTGGCTTAGGCAAGTCAGGCTTAACTTATGTTTTCTATATGGGCTTATTCATTGTTCTGCGTTCACTTCTACCAGCTCTATACGGTTTTCCCTACCCTCAGCTTGCCGTCTGCGCCATAGCGGCTTCAGTCTGACCATCTCACAGTCAAGGCTGGCAATAAGATCCAACTTCTTTCTTAATAAATACTCAAAGCTTTGGAATAAGCTACCCCTGGCTATTCGCAGATGTGCGTCAATAACCCAGTTTAACCATGTCCTAAAACCACAAATTACCGTTAGTAATCTGTTATCTTTGACTAAAGCTAGCATATCTGAGGATCGAGCCTATGGAGAAGGCATTGAACTTTAGAACCCTAGCTTCCTTCTCTCCCCTCCCTTTGCTCTCTGTTATCCGTCGAGCTGGCCTTCAAAAGTGGGTTCCACTACTAGGATCATAGCACCACATCCAAAAATTACCATTTCCTGCCGAACGACGGACTCTAGGCTTACCGTTTACTATCACTTTTTTACGTATACCGCACACAACCCACTTTGCAGTGGGATACAGCTTTTTCCGTGTACAACTATAACCAGTTAGATGCCTGCCGGTTAGCGCCACCCACTCACGTTCACCTACTATCACCTAACCCCCAAACTACCCCGCCTTCTCTAATTCACTAGTCGGTCTTCACAACTATGCCTAAAGAATTACTGCCTCCCTCGCTATATAGTACAAGGGCAGCCATACAAAACAAATTTCCTCTAACTCAAAGCTTTTAGCCATTGATGTTTTCCCTTGGCATCAACTGGTTCAGTGGTGCCGGATCCCAGGACAAACAATTTCCATCGCCCACTACTTTACCTCTTGATTCTTCGACTCTTTTATTTATTTTGGCTTCCGCTCCTCTCAACTTCCTTGCCCAGCAGTAATTTGCTTTCCCCAATCACTCCGGTCAAAAACCTCTTATCCTATACGACCACCTTCCAATAGCTACCTGTTGGCTTCAATTTTCTCCTATTATATTTCCCGATATGAACGTTAGTCTGTGTCGCCGAGATTTCTGAAGCCATCGCTTAGCGGACTGCTATCCTGTGTCCGTGTGAGCAATAACATCTCCAGCTGGAGCAGCCTTCCCAACCACACCAGAAAGGCCTCTGGCAGACTCAAGCACGGTATGGCACTGTACGAGACTATACATATATGCAGGCACCCTGTAATATATCGCACACACAGCTCATCTTGTTATCTGCTCGTCTACAACCACACCAAACGCCGGCTACCGCGAGTACGATCTAGCCACCGGGTTTCACCCGAAAGAAGTCCTGGCATTACTGCATATGCCCATCTGAGGCTTACTGAGGAATCCTCACCACGAGACCCTCCCGAAGTTGAACCCATTTAAATCACCGTGCGAGGACTCCTAATTATACAGTGATCGGTCCAGATTCGGCGATTCCCTCCTCCTTCCCATGATGAAACAGCGAACTCAAACCGCAGCAAACCCTTGCCCAAAAAGCCCAACACAGACAAAGAAAAGCCACGGAACTCTCAACAGAATAATGTATTCGTCAATTTACCGGCGTAACCTGGCCTATTGCGAAGGTTTCCAGCATTGTCTTGCCTTATTTTTTCCTCATGGACGCGGCATTCCGACTGCTCATTATTCCTCACTGGTGATTCACCCATCTTCCACCAGCTGCGAACTGCCGACACTAGATGACACACGTTATTTCTCATGGACATTTTCTCACTTTTTCAGGGGGTACTATTCCTTCTCATATTGACCAGCCTGTGAAAATTGGTATTCCTCCGCAAACCGTCATGAAATCCTTCTTTGCCTCCCTTGCCTTAACACCAATTACATCTTTAAGTGAACATGACCATTTTCTTGTATCATTCTTGTGAATATTACATTTTAAGCATCCCAATCCAATGTCCGTCTGAACATCCCTACATCCGGCCGATTCATTAATATTGCCGCAGTTGACCCGAAACTAATTTGTACTCGCCACGTACTCTCTTCTCGCCTTGCTTCATTTAAGCCATCCTCGGCCTTATTACATTGTTGCTGTGATGTGCCCAAGCTGGAAATATAACCTTTCCCACCCGTTCCACCCTAATTGGCTGCTAATCTGTATTCACTTGATATCTCCATACAATTATAGAGCTTATTGATCGCATACCTCACTAGCTACCATTTTGCGATATCCTATTTTGTCCGTCTTACACCTCTAACCTTTACGCACAAGACCTATCCGTAATCGTGACCAATCTCCACAAAAGAACTCACCGTTGAAACCTTTGTATTTTTGCGACCAAATTTATTTCCTTTTCACCATCACCATATGTTCCATGTTTGAACCCACAATTCCTCCGTGGATCTTCCTCGTAGGCAGTGTCCCGATTCACAACTTCCGGCCCAATCCACTTGTGTAAGCCCCGCAAGCAAGCAGCTCTCCAGTTCCATTCTGCCAACTCCGACTCACAACTATTTCTCGCGCCTTTTGTTTCATCACAGGTTTTCTCGTCCTAATACCTTCCTTCTTCTTGGTCTTCATCCTGTGTCATCTGCGGTGAAACGATCGTATTTGTCATCTCTTACGTAGTTTTCTTCGGTCAGCACTCTTTTCCATTTCGTATATTGCTCGCCACCGGCATCTTCAGTGTGCCTCTCAGGCTGCGCTGTTTTTCCGCGTTCCACCTAGTATAAAGTCATCGCTACGGCACCATTCTCACCCGCAGTTTCAAACCATGTGATTAGCAACCGCCTGATCTCTCTGATCCTCCACTTCCTATTTTCTCCTATGTTATTCGCCGTTACAACTGCTGCACCTTTGCACCACAAGTCTAACCTCCAAGTTACAGTTCTCCAGGGACCTTTTACATTTCTCCAACCACCCTGTACTTCCATTCGCTCTGCATTCTGCAGCTATTTTCGCGTCCATTATGTTGCATAATGTGCGTCCATTTAATAACGCCTCACCCATTTTCGGCCATCACTACATGTCACCCTTGCATTAATCAGATTGTTAAATTCACTCTTATCTGTTTTCATTGATCTTTTCCTTCGTATTCCCTCGTTTGTCAAATTCTGCTCACAGCCATCACTCCAGTCCTTAAAAAATTGTTTCTTTTTCTTCGTTGATCCTCCATGTCCACTTGTCATAATCAAATTCATCGGGGTTCATCCAAGTCTATTCCGAATCACTTGACCCAACCCTACCCGTCTCTTTCAAGCACCGATACTTTCGTGTTCCGTCCCTCCACGGCTGTTTGCCCCTGCTGTTAAATATATTCATACATATATATATACTTATATATATAGAAGATTACCTATATATATATGAATATACATATACATATATATATATATATATAAACGTCTTCTCTGTTTCCTCCAGTTCTTCGCCGGCCAGTTTTCTTGCCACCACACCGAGGCCCCTCATGATATGCGGCCATTTTGTCCATATCTTTGCCTCATATTTGCCGTATATCGATCCTTCCGCGCCACTGTTGTCACCAGACTCACTCCTAATGTCTTGCATCGATAGCTCTCTATTTTTAAACCGATGCCGTCCGTTTGTTGCAATGGCGCGTAGCTCATGGCTACCTAGTCCCCAGCCGTACAACGCGATTTTTACTCTTCTTTTCTTCTCTTCTTTTTTCCTATTTTTCTTCAGCGTTTCTCATACCGATAGATTCTCATGCCGGTTTTCAGTCCTCTTCATATAAAACTCCCAGGTTCCGATCTGCTTCACGTGGCTCAGCCAACTGCCCATCTGACTTGCACTTTCAAATTTGCTGGGCATATATTTGAATCCACCCCTGGGTTCACTTAAACTCCGTCCATTACTCCATGGTGTGCGTACACTTATCTCCCAATCATCTCCACTCTATTTCTTTCTACCCCTCCTCTGTCTTGCGTATTTATAAATTTTTTATGTATTTGGTCAGTCAGTTTTTTCGCCTGTAAAAATGTTGATCACGCGGAAGGAATGCTTCGTGCGTCTCCGAAACGAGCTATTACTATTGTTGTTAAAGTCAGTAGTGGATGCAAGCCACGTTTGCGCGTAGTATGTCGGGGAGTTCATCAGGCACAATAATAAAGCGAGCTCGGCGATACTGCCATCCAGGATCGTTGATCTTGTTGGGATGCCCTCTATGTTCTGGCAAGTAAGAGCATTGCGGCGCGTATTCTCCATGAAGTTCGCCAACGGTACAGAGCACCGTTTCGGTCTTGTTAGCGGTTTCCTAATGCCAAATTCGGGTCCGCGTTTTTTTTGAGAACCGGGCATAACACTAGTATTGGAAATAAGTCGTCGGAATTTGTGTTACTTCCCGGGATGATTCCCAGAAAAATAGTTAGGTAAATTTCTAGAAACCTTTTAAAATAGCCAACGATGACAAAGAACGTTCTGTAACGATGCAGTTACCGTGACGCAAACTCTTTGATAACAGATGATGAAATCCCCACCTTCGCTATTAGATACGTACCTCAAGTATGTTTTCACAAGGACTCAAATCAGCAGCCAATTTTGCTGCTGGACAAAATGAGCCAGTAAAACACAAGGCTGTAAAATTCTCTCTTTGGACGCGACTAAGCAAATATTGGCACACAAACATGTGCATGGTATGAATCACGTAAGGAATGCACGTGGTCGTGCATTTTTACCCCAATCTCCTCTCACAGCCCAGCGAAGTTGATTCATTCACACCACTCCGATCCACCAGTGCGCTGATGGTGAATGTGGGACTCGACTTGGCCCGCTCGCCACAGATTCCTCAGCACCCACCTAAACGGTTCCGTACTGCAACTCAATCCCCACTGCTACCTCTAACGTTTACCCACAGCCGGGTTATACAATCATCCCTCACGGACAGCTGCAGCTCAGGTATTGGCTTGTCTTCCAAACAAGCCGAGAAATTGACTGATTCCAGCTCGCCACGGCGTACCAATCAGTCTGCAAAAGCACCCTCCTCAACGACTTAGAGCATGACTTCATCATCCATCCCTGTTGCTTTCTGAGATCAAGATTACTTTAGTATCGACATCACTATGCCCGAGTTCGCCTCAGAAACTAATCTGAGATCTTTTGTGTGGGCGCTGGAAAATTTAGCTCCCAATCAACCTTGCCGTCACTGACATACACATTGGAAATCGTCACTGTCCCCGATGGTAGACCTCAAGTGCACCTAGGTAAACCTCCGAAGACCCGAGCAGCCAAACATGAAATGGTGCGATCAACTACTCAAATGTCACCATCACCCTGTCTACCGATGCACCACTATTTTGCAAATCTGCCGCTTTGCATATCAACATCATCTCTAATACCAGCATTTGAACCATCAAAGTTCCCAGTAAACCGCACAGAGCTTTCATGGCACTCGCTAAATAGCCCGCCCTGTAGAAGTCAGTGGTCAGCCTCTCCTTTACACAACCCACTCCACTGCAGCCCTTCCCCGTATTTCGGCAATTTACTCAACTCGATCCAAACACGTCGGTACCCCATCAACCGCCAGCTTGAATTGGGATCCTGCTTTACTGAACCGTAAGGGAATGTATCCTAGGGCTACCCAGTGCCCACGAAAAACACCCATGTTTTTCCTTGTCCGTCTCGAGAAAAACGTGGTCCTATACCACAGCCTTATCCCAGTTGAATCGTTCCTATCTGTTTTCTAATGGTATTGTGATCACCAACCCATGAACTCATATTTCACTCACAAACTGAGGCCCCGGCCCTTAAATTTCAGGCGATGTTTCTAGCTTTTAACCGATTCACACCTGTTCTTCGCTTCAGAACTCCCCCTCATCTTTAATGAAGCTCTCTCTGCCTTCTTAGTCGGTCCCACGGCGGCTGGCCACGCCACATGCTCCCAGTCGAGTTCAGAAATGACCATCTTTGGTCATACTACTTATTCTACTAGCTCTGTCTCAATCTTTACTGGCCATTTTCACAAAAGCCAGGCATCCATCTCTCGGTCCCCAACAAACTATCACTTAGCTCACTAAGGCGGCCTTCCAAACCTGATCACACTTCAAAGCTGGGAAGCATCGTTTCTTTCGTCCAATCCTCAAGTGGTAGCGGATGAGCTGTATTCTGCTCTCATAGTGTTTAAACACTATCACACCATAAACTGCGCCAACCCTGACGAACTCTAGCGCAAACAGACTCGCGCGGATGAAATGCAAACTTTCCAAACTTCGACGAGATGCACTCAAAACCCGGGAGTAATCGGTTTATACCCAAGTGGAACGACTATCGATGACAATCAAATCCTTAGCTGAACGCAAGCTTACTCGGCAAGAGTCAAAAGCTCAATGCACCTCAAGAAGACAGAAATCACGAGCAAGCTGGTGAAAGCAAGAAACTCCCAGCCGAGCAAGATTATACCTTTCATCACTGCCAACAACTCGCATTCGAATAAACCGGAGGAACTAGCTGAAGCTTTTAACCCATTTTTCGCTCCAGCCGTAAAGTCCAGTGTACCCACTCCTGGAGTACACTCTGCATACTTAGCCATTAGGACTCCACCCACAGTTTCGCTTCACCCAAACGCTGTCTCACCACTTCTATCCTCCATAAAGCCATCTTGCCGCCCATACCAGGAAGGATTCCCACGGGCTGCCTTTGCTCTGGCTGTCCCGATATCCCTATCATTCCACCTAATTTACTCAACTTATCCATGAAATCTAGTGTGTACCCTACTCAATAGAAAAAATCTACGATTATCCTCCCGTACAAAAGTGGCTCCATTCTTGTTGTCGAAAATTATCTTCCTATCAGTCGTGCACCGACTTTATTCCAAATCGTGTGGAAGCTCGTCGAAAACAAGATAATGGCCCACCTTTTTAAAAACAACATACTCAATATAAGCTAACACAGTTTTCCAAAAGATCGTTCGTGCTCTACTTGTTGAGTCGATTTCTTGAACTCAATCGCGGAGGCTGCTGACAAGGGCATGTCCATGGTTATTATCCTGCTAGATACGAAGAAGGTCTTCTACGAAATCTCACACACTCGGCTTTTATCATGGGCCAGATCTTGTGGCATCGTGCACCCGGTACTCGGATTCGTATTTCTTCGACCGTCACCAGTTTGTTCAGATGAATGGAACCGTTTTCAAATCCATACCCGTCACCAGCGGTGTCATAAAAGGCAGCGTTTTGGGCCTATTACTCTTCCTCATATACATAAACGACTTCTTTACTGTCGTTTGCCATGGCAGTCCCCACCTCTTTGCAGATGACATTGAACTCTTTTATGCTTTTGGTTCCAGTTTTTTAAAATTCAGTTTTTGGTGACATACCGCAAGTTCCGACAGCTTTCAGTTCTTGGTGCAACAGTTCACTAATGAAATTTTCCTTTGGAGATATCAGTGGCCTTAACTTCAATTGCACTGCCCCCCATATATATGTTCACTATCGACGGTCACCCCATTTCCATCAGCCCGTTAGTACGATATTTGGGTTTGCAGTATTCAGCCATCCCTACTCTCTAGAAACACACCACCGCTCAAACTGCCAAGGCTAGAAGGCCTATAGACCTACTTCAATGAACATTCCCCCTTCCGGAAATCAAATTCAGTATACTTAAAAGAGCCACTTTAGACCATATTTAGAACCCTATTCCGAATTCCACTTTAACCTGCGCGAGTGGTACAAGGTGGCTGATGAAAAGGTTCAATGGCTAGTGACAAAAAAGGTAATTGGCTTTTCCGCCCAACTCAGTTATGGCCAAATCGGTGAATGCTTGAAACTAGATCCTCTCTGGCTTAGGCGCATGAAGTTGTGCCTCATTCATCCATGGTGTTGTTTTAAATACAGTGGTCGTATCAGCTCTAAAAATCAGAATCTAAAAGGACTAATGGTATAGTTTAAGACCGATAGACAACACAGTTACCGTTTCCATATCTAGAGTTGATCTTGGGTCCAAACTCTTTTCTGCTCAAACATGCGGCTTCATGAAACAAACCACTCAACAATATACTTTTTTGAGGTAACCCAAGACTTTTAAGACTCAAAAAGAGATAACCTTATAGTGCTAACTACCATCCAGATTAGTGCTCCCTACTTAAATGGATAAAGTGCTTTTGAAGTTGGACTAGGTTTCTAACAGCTCTCGAACTGCCTTGTTCGAGCACATCACTGTGTTTTGTGTCGTAACCACAGCCCGCCTGTTTTTCCTATTCCATCGTTTCTCACCCATTCATTTCGCACCTCTTACCCATCAGGTCCTCCAATTTACGCTTTTATTTCTCTCTCGGCAGTGTTTAACAAACTCGGCCTAGGAACTCTCACTGGGAGTGCCCCACTAGCTGAACTCAACCCCCAGTTTTGACGGTTTTTTTTCTTTACCCTAACTTCCAGCCTCTTTTGTCCTAGGATTTCCTAAGGAACAGTTTTATCTCCAGTCACGTAACCCCGTGTGCTACCTCTGTTCTGCTGAATCTGCTAGCCAAGAACTTTCTAGTTCCACCAATTCTTCTTTCGCATTTTTGATAGTCACTTGATGGTCGGTAATTCGCTGCTTTTTGATATTCGTCTGTTCACTTTATTCCTTCTCGTCAGATTTTGTCCTGAACAATCCCAATTTTCATGCGGACAAACTAACCCCCAGCTAACAATCCAGTTCAAAGCTTCATTAGAACAATGCCTATACGCTGGACTTCATCTGACCCTGACTCATTTTTGTGCCTGAGGCCTATAGTTCTAAGACGGTTCTCCAACTCCAGTTTGCTTTTCGTACGACGCTTTATCCTTCTACACAACACACTCGCAACTGGCCACGAGGTTTTTTCGTCGTGAGCTATAACCGAATGTCTGCTGAACCAGTCCAGCTTGCGACTTTTGGCCAAAACTCACTGACATATCTGCTCCAACCATTCGCTGCTAAAGCACTATCCGGCGGTCAACTTCTGCAAAGCCAGTGGTAATACTTTTCCATCGACTTTGTTATGCCCGCTAAGTTGCCCTGCATGTCGTAACAGGCTAAGCGGTCACGAGATTGCTAGCAGTAATCTGGAACAGGTCCAGTTCTTTTATTGGCAAAAGCAAGTGGCCTAGTGATAGCCCCAGTAATGCTGTAATTATTCAGGCTCTTTCTGTCTTCCGCTCTCATTTTTCACAGCCTGCAGCCGCAACACTCCCAAAAAGCTACAGCGTCCAGTCTGTGTTAGTTCCACAACAAGGTAAAACAAATATACTTATCAGTCTCGGACACGGTGGTCCAAGGGTAAAGCAAGGCGGGTCAGAGATGAGTGGAAAGCACATACCCATGGTGTATATTTGCTCTCCATCTCTGTGAAGTAGCGAAGAACTACGCCTCTGGCTGGGAAGATCTTGGGCTGATGCTCTATACCTCCCTCAATAACAGAAGAATTTCTGGTAACAGCGTAAACCAGGCCCCGCTCACGAGAAACCCCAAGCTTTTCAAGTAGCCTTCATTTCTTCCGCCCGGACCAGTGAGGGGTAACAGCAGACCATTCGAGCTCCCCACATACGTTTGCCGACCCCGCCTTCCTTAGCCCATACTCTTTCGGGTTTCTGAAGAACCCTCAACCAGCTAGCTGGTATCTAATGCAGCAGCCAGCACAAGTTTTACCATGTGGCTTCTGCCCTGACGACACCCCGGCTTCGATACACCCACGGCTCACAGCTTTGGGTTAAACCTGGCCCGTACTGGTTACCGGGAAGAGGAACTTGATCGTCGCACTTTTATAATTTGCAATCCACAATTACACTTTCTGTATGCTCTCCTCGGGTCCATGCACTAATAACGTTGTCCAAAGTCAGCAGCATTTATCTGCCATGGTGTTGACCTAATTTGGAAACCATAATGCTCACCTACACCCACTCGTGCAACAAATTTCCTTTTTCTTCAATGGTACATGTTCACCTCCACTTAGTTCTTTTGTCCCAGGCTCCAACTCAGCCGTCCCCAAATGAGCCCCTCCCCTCTTACATCACCTACCAATTTAAGTTTCACCATTTGACTAAGCCTGCACCTAATATCCTTCTATGTTTTTACCATCGCTCGTCTGCCCTGCAAAACCACCCCTCTATCTCCGCCAGCTGCTCCCAAAGATATCGGTCCCCTGGCACTCAGGTAACAAAATTATTGTCTGGATTCTACTAGCTATAACCCTCAGCTGGATCATTCTGCAGACCGCCACATTCCTGATCTCTCTCACCCCCGACTGCACTCTGATAACTCCATTTGGGCTCCCTTTTTAACAGTGCCTTGTGGTTAAACCGTTAACCAACTTCTCGGTATTGATCTCTCATATGTCTAATTGGTGCACTCTTGCATCTGTTTCTGCAAGCCTCGACCCTTTTCGGCTCTCCCATTCACTCCCTTACTCTCATTCCTCTTTCCAAATAATCGGTTATACAGCAAATTCGGTAGATCGGAGTGATACATTCTTGACTGCCGGACGGGTCGCAGCCAATTTTTGGCATTCCTCCAAAACACCGTCTGTATTATTCTTGGTTCGTCTTCCTGTCCATGTTGTGATGTCCACAGCTTGTTGTTCACTGTTTCTTGCATAAACTTCATCTTCAGCTTTAGTCAGCATGGCTTTTATCTGCATTTCCCGTTCGGTTAGCTATCCAGAAAGTCCGTCTTCCGTATTCGAATCTGATTTATGAGTGCCGAGTTAACCATCTCCACCTTAGTTCACTCAAACGCTGCCCATACTTATTGTCCTGTTACGACAATTTTTTCGGCTCTTCATTTCGGAATTGTGAATATCTCAAGTAGCTGTGTTTTGCTTGATTTTTTATTCATGCCCTGTGCATGTGTCTTGATCACGGTCCAGAAATAAACCATCATTATCATTACTAAAATAATTCAAAATATTGCCTTATTTTGGAGGATTTACCATTCCTACTCACATTGGTGAAATTGATTGTTTCATACTTTAATATCACGGAATTTGCGAATCACTTTTGTTCTGGTTTTACGACCCGTGTGGATTCGCTATGCATCGCTCACAGCCCCCCTCCCCCCACGGGAAGGTGCTTTGGGCTCAGGATCCGGAACTTGTGGTTGCGTACAAACAACCAAAGTACGATGGAGAGGTCCCAGCTGGCGACACAACATCGACGGCCAGCTATGAAACCATGTGTCTACGGTCCCAGTGGAAAGTCCCAAGACCGGTCGACGGCCTGTTGTTTATAAGGTACTGTTCAGAATGCATACGGCCACTAGTAGCCCGTAGTCACAACTGAAACCAGTGCTGAAAATATCCTACCTGGGTCAAAATAAAATGTGTGATACAGCACGTGCAATGCACTGGTGACCACCCCGGCGAAGGAGGGTCAAGTACCCCTGCAGGGGCTGTCAAATATACAGCAACATAGAAGACCCAGTCCCTAACAGAAGGGTATTTTTAGTCCCTGTGAAGCTAGTTACCCACGTGAAATGGCATTAGTTATAACAATAGGACCATCGCTAGAGACTCACGGTGCAAAAACGTAGTGTCATTCCCACTGGTACCAAGGCTTAGCCAAAATATCGAATTCAAGGGCCTAAACAAGCTTGATTCACGTATTCTGCGGAATTAGACTGAAGGATTATAAGCATGCAATTTTTTTACAAATCTCAACTGCAAGGCCACAAAAAGTACCAGTGATAACCAAAGTTCAGAAAAATTCGCCACCAGATCTTGACAACGTCGCAGTCGGAGATAAAATTAAAAAGATGCCACTGCATACACGGGCGAGATACAAACAAGCCTTCAAGTTCATTGGTCGAGATTTGCTGTATTTGTGCAAGGATCAACCGGAGTAAACTGCATAACCCAAAGAGTGCACTCGTGTGGTAATGATTGGGGAGGATTTCTAGAAGTGTACGTTACGGAAGAAAGTACGCACTTTTGTCGTGGTACACTATTTCGAGAAACGACTGAGGTTAGCGCCCATTCGGTCACAGGAGTGGCAATTAAAGACCGTGCAATTCCTGACTACTGGACTGATGAATTGAGCGCACCCGGTCAACTGCACTCCGACTTAGGCAATAAATCCGAAAAGACCTCAGTAAATGATTCTTGCAGTTTGTCCAAAGTCGAAGAAATTCGCAAGTCACCATGGCCCCCTGAACGCAACGCTTCAGTCAAACGGACCAACCGGAAGTCAAAAGCTTCGATAGGAGCATTCCTAGAAGAAACGAGGCCTCAGGACTTGGTACCGACCACTGCCTGATGGCTTGCCGCAGTACCGTTCAATTCTTAGCCGATCACGCAGCTCTCCCAGTGGACCCAGAACGAGAGAGGTGTGATTGCATTCCTATCTACGCTGCCGTAATTGGACCAGATGCACCAAGTGACTTCGGAATTCGTGGCCAGTTTGGAAGAAAACTTGGTGAACGCTCATGCGCTGGTTCAACAAAGATTCCGTAGAGAGAAAGGGTGTTTTGGTCGCGACTTACATGGTGCTCCCTTGGAGATAATGGATAAGTTGTCTCACAATTTGAGACAGTGCCTACAAGGTCTGTGCCAAGTTCAGACAAGTGTGAAAAAAATACTAACATGGTATGTGTCTGTGGTAAGGAAGCAAGCGTAAAAGCACGATCAGATTGAATATTTATGCCCGAAAAGATGAAACACTCACAAACTTTGAAAGATGGTCCCACGTTTCAGTAACACTAAATAATGCTGCGTGAAGTTGATTGGAGCAAAACGGAAAGATATTTGGACGGCAAACGCGAATCCGTTTGGAGTTCAATGATGACAATGCAAAGAACCTGCTAAATGCAGAAATGCTGAAGCGAACTTTGTTACCAAAGTTAAAAAATGCGCTCTGTGCAGGGTCGCTGCAGAAAATTATTAGTGGATCCTTACCCTCGATCATCGAGCGAAGCGAACTGGTAATAAGCACAAAAATCGGTGGAAGTTGTCAGAAGGCATGCCGAAGAACACTGGGTAATATGTAAATGAACAATGTCTCAAAAAAGTGGGAGGACCACCGGGAAGACCATCAGGAGTCCATCGAGTGGTGAAAATTTGCAGCCCGTGGAAAAATAATGGAATCGCGAAGTGTGGATAATTAATTATCGTGTATGATACAGTTTCGAGGTGAACAAAAATCTGCCACAGGAAGGTTGCACATATTTTGTCTAGGTTTACGCCTGCCAGTTCTGTTGAATTCACAAATATATCATGTCCCACCGAAACTCGTGCGGTTTTCCTGCATCATTATTGGGCATGGCAAGTGAAGATACAAAGCAAAGCCACGTTCGTAATTTGCATCCTTATATACTTAAGAGTACATTTTTAGGAACTCTCATTTGGTGTCTCTGGGTGTACCTGCCCACAGCGATGAAACATTTTGGAGAAAAGCAGGGTACCACCGACACTGAAACTTTTACTGTATTAACGCTTGTTGGTGGTAGTTTGGGGGCTCGGCCAGTTAGCACTACATAAGCCTGCATTTCAGCTCCCCGTCCGTAGTGTCCATTTATCCGAAATAGGGTCCGAGAACGCCGCTTCAGTGAATTCCACTAGAAGTATGCATATGAGTACTGGTCTTCTGGTGGGTAAACGATAAGTCAGAAAAACATCACTGTCTAGAGGCGGAGTGCGAAGTAAGGCGGAAAGTAGTATGATCGTTGCATTAGGTAATAATTTTAAGACCATGTTGGAAGCCAGACCTTTTCTCGAAGGTAATTTTGTTCCTCGAACAAAAAGCGCCTTCCGGAGTAGCTTCCCACAGGGTAGCAATCATGCTCCTGGAAAATTTAATTCGTGGGGACGTACTTGATCCTTTTTAAAAATCTTTCTGTTGTGCCCACGGTGAAAGAAAGCTGGAAAGGCCAAGAAGGAGCAGTCGTTTTGACCTGATTAAGATAGGGGAAGCATCAAAAATAGATCGCCTCTAAAGAGTCTTAAGTAGATGGTATAGTGACTAAGGAGCAACCGGCTGACCGGGAGAAGGTAGATGGGACAACCCCTGCTGCTTTGGTGGAAGCCGTCTTAGCTCCTTCTAGGATCTTACCATCTCCGAAGGGACCGGATTGCAAATCTCGCTACCGTAATCCGGCAAAAGAGGGTCAAACTTATTGAACGTTATGGTGCCTAAGTAGGGATCTGTCGAACTTCCAACCAGCAATGCAAGTTATTTTGTTCCAACTCTTTACTACATCAACCACCTCTAAAAGTAGTTCATCGCTTCCGGAAAGATTCTGCTTTTAATTTACACCTGTGTAAACTGAAACTCACTGAAACGAAGAGCTTTTTGGCGTGATGCTTGAAATTGTATTTTCTGTGGTCGATTCATTCTGTAATTAGCATGACCCTTGATAACATTAACATGGACCAAGCATATGGAGATTGCCTTGATTATTAGACCACAATGTGTCACCGTCTTTTGCTTTCGACCGCTTTCTCATGACCCGCCCGATGTTCGCACCCGCGTATACAGATATATATATATGTATATATATACCTTGGACATGTACCACCCAAGTCTCTCTTCCCTCGTTAGATCGTGCCATTTTACACCATAATTTTTATACACAATAAAAAAACCGTTTCGTCCTTTAGTGATAGGTGCCTGCCTTCACTTAATTAGTATTAGACCGCAAAGTGCCACAGTATTTTGCATTCGACCGCTTTATTATGACCCGCCTGATGTTTGAACCCATGTATACAGCTATATATATATGTATGAATCTATATACCTTGGGTGAGCTCCACTCACTTTTCTCTTCCCTCCTCACTAGATCGTGCCATTTTACAACATAACTTGCATACATATACTTAAAAAAACCCTTCCGTCCTTCAGTGATAGGTGCACCCCTTCAATTATTTCCTCTGCTCGGGCTTGAACTCAACCGTCCCATCCTACTTTTCTTACGCCTTCCTCGTGTTCAGATAAAATGTTCGTTTTCTGGTTTCCAATAAAACGATAATCATAACCCACAGCTGGAACACCCTCCAGACTGCCGCACTCCTCATCACTTTCAGATCGCATTGGTTACTTGGGTAGCCATCGGCCAACTCGACGTTAATCCCAGATTACCGTAAGGACTAGATGATTTGGTCAATGGTTTAAGCTTATACTCTCGCCTGCCGACATTATATAGGGCGCCGTACACGGAGTAACAAACCCTCATGAAAGTCTCACTGGATCGCAGAGGTGGTTCCTGACACTAACCACTAACACTCATCCGCTCACCTTCTATTCCCAACAATCCATTTTAACAGTTCAATTCTTTCCGCGTTGCAGTACAAAACCAATGACCGGAACCCAGCCCTTGCCGCTGTCCACTTAGCCAAACCAGCCCCTTTTTACCTGCTACCCTCAACATTCTGCCTGCCTCACCTGCAACCAAGATCTTTATGAAACAGAATACCTGCCATCTTCAGCCAACCAGAATTTGGCTAATAGTTTTTGTCACATACAAAACCATTTTTTCCTTATACTCTTCCCACTTCTGCCTAGCCGCACAGTAGCGCTTGTCCCCACTAATCCGTTTTTTTGACGGCTCTTCTTTGAAAGTCCGTTGCGCGTCCATACACCATTCATGCTCCTCAAAAGTTCACTGCAATCCTTGTGAAGCTTTTCGCCTTCATGTGAATTTCCATATGACGCTGAAATCACCTGCGCGAAAAGTCCGTTTAATTATCACCTTTGACTCACTTGCATTTATTTCACACGCTTCTCCCACAATTAGTTACTCAATGCTGGATCAGTGTTTTATATTTCGCTGGCATCTCTGACTGCACGTTGATAGCCCCGTGTGTACTTTACTCTTAATATTGTTCTTCGGCATCTCTTCCGCCCGGTTACTCGTTAGTGACCGACCAATTACCGCTTACATCAGCAATCCCACGTTTTTCCAGCTATCCACACCGCTCTCACCGAATTCAAAACCGAGTCGCCGTTCCCGCTTCAACCATTACTACTTTATTCACTCGAACACTACATGACTTCACTGGTGTACTTCGGCTGCTGTGTGATTCATAAATTTATAAATTGTGAATATCTCACATCGACATGTACTGCTACTTTCTCTGATCTTGCCTTGTGCATGTGTATTGACCACGGTCAAGAAATATACAATATACAATTACAATTCAGTGGAATACAACTCTGTCAGTATGCTCTCAAGAAGCCAAGAAAGTTGCATCCGTATACCTAGTTTGTTCTAAAATTGCTTGCCCTCACGACAAATCCTTTTATTGTGATGTGTGTGTCGGTTGAATGCTCCGAAATGAACAATAACATTTAAGGAGACCTCCACAAAAGCCACTTGGAATTGCTCAAAGCGATCCGCGTCAGATGCTTTGGGGAAAAAACGCCCATGTGGCCAACGAAGAATTCAATGTAGACGGTTCTTCATATCACAGGAAAGACAGAGTTACCCTGACCATCACCACCGTTGTGGCCACCGCCAGCTTAATAACCTCCATCAATAGCAGTCTCAGTAGCAACAACAGCATCATCATTGTCATCTTTTTTGCCAGCGTCATCACTGGCACCGTCATCTCCGTATGGCAGGGGAAAATTCGAGCAGTATGTTGCCTCCAGTGAAATGGCGGTTACTGATCATGCAATCTAGCATGCTTCGGGCGCATCCGAAATATACAATTATTATTATTATTATTATTATTATTATTGTTGTTCCTAAGTTCCCTCTTATTTTTCACCAAATCTGGCCTCAAGACGGTTTTGGCTTTTTAGGTGGAAGTGTCAGTCAAGTGAGAGTCAACAACAGGAAGAGGAATTTACCACCACCGGAGGAGCAAAGACGACTACT
This sequence comes from Fasciola hepatica, assembly GCA_948099385.1. Classification (NCBI taxonomy): domain Eukaryota; kingdom Metazoa; phylum Platyhelminthes; class Trematoda; order Plagiorchiida; family Fasciolidae; genus Fasciola; species Fasciola hepatica. The sequence goes on from CANUEZ040000179.1 coordinate 6,016,193, forward strand.
GCTGTCATACCGGCAGTCTTTCCTATACTGGCCTTTGAGTGGAAGGGGCTCTTTAGTCACAGGAGTACTGGGATAAAAGTGCATACAGATGAGAGGAAATCACCTCCTCCAAGGGATCAGTGATAGCTGGGGGCCGGAATTCCGGAAGCATCGGTGTGCTTCCCTCGGCAGCCTTTGGTTCGCAACACCCGGCAGTTACGAAGTATATTTGCAAAACAATTCTCTGCCTGCGAAAGGACTTTGGCTGGGCCTACACAGATAGAAACTGCTTTTCTTTTAGGCGGGGCACGCGAAGTTGGGTATGCTTGACCAATGAAGGTTGTCCTTACTTCTTGCGAACAGGCACGGGAGGTTTTACGGCGATCGCCGAACCTCAGTGGCCACGTCGCCGGCTGTATTTTGACCTGGAACCAAGGTGTCAGTAGAAACTTAATCAAGTCCTTCATGAACTACGAGAATGCCATGCAAACTATAGAAGAAATCTGTAAATAAAGGATTTTCGGTTAATGGTGGAAGGGCTGCTTGCGACAGTACCCCGCTGTAGACGGTGACTTTACCAGCGCCAGTCCAGAGTGCCACAGGGTTGAGAGCCCGAACCCGTGTTTTGTGATTCAACTGGCAGGGAGGATGTGCTCTAAAAAATGTCTGGGGCTGCTAAAGAAACTTGAGGAACTGGAGGTGCTCCCTATACCCAGAGAGCCTAAGGTTGTAGTCTTGATTGAAAGTTATCTGCAAGACGAGGTTATGGGCTCGGAGGTTCCTCCTCAGGGATACAACTAGCTTCATTCGGAACGAACTAGTTTCAAAGGCCGTGGCTGTGTAACAACTTATATCGCACATAAAGTACGGCTTTTCCCCTTTTTCGTCATTCGGACCCCCAGGGACTTGCAAGCCAATCTGGTATAAGACGAAATCGTCGATAGTAAGTCCGTAGTTTCGAGACCCTTCTACAAGAGGCCTGCTGCAGAGCCGTTTGAAACTTTCGTCTGCCTGATTCTCTAGGCATCTGACGGTCATCATCTTATCCTCGGTGATTTAATTGTGCTTCACTTTGGCTGGATGGTGTCCTGCTTTACTACAGCAGCTCACAATTTTTCTCAAAGCCTGCTTCCTATGGTATGCAATACGGCGCTGTACTAGCACGTGTCTTAGCCAACTCTCTTCCAGAGTGAGCCAGCGTCCACTACGGATCTTCTTCCAATTCCGCTAATTTAGGTCGTTTCCAAGATTGCTATTTCACTTCTTTTATGCCCGATCAACCTCACCGTGATGTACTCACGTTGTAGACTCGGCGTCATAAGGTTTCCCAGTCCAAACTGCGGAACAAAAGTGTGGCGCGTGTGTTGGGGATATGGGAGAGGTGGCTAGGAAAAGGGAGTGGTGACAGGGATATTTTGTATTAGTACTCCAGATGGGGGCCGTAAGCTGGTATGTTGAGCCGCCCCATGGCACAGTCAGCATTCTCATTCAAATTATCCTGTGTGGTTAGACAAAACCCTTGATGTCTTCTCCACAAAAATCCGTGCATGGTAAAGGTATGGTGAGAACAGGAACGGCCAAGTTGCATACAGACAGATCAGGAACTATTGTTCGTCTACGAGGCCAATCAAGCGAGGCAGGTTTGTGGATGGGCTGACAGCTGACCGTGTAAAGGCACAAAAGCGGTTGCTTGCTTGTCTCAAAAGCCGCACCGGGGCGAAGCCCGGAATGTCAACCCAGTTCGGGCTGAGACGGTCGCTAAGTCTGAAGAAGCTGACGCGACTGTTCTGACACGGTATTATGAGTATTGATCACTGCTGAGGATTCCGCCTCAGCCATTTTGCCAGCATCGAAGCCCGTTATCACGCCTTGCTATGTTCACGAGGAGGGCTTTACAGCACGTCTACCACCTCTTAGGTCTCATTTATCATCTAGTCCAGATGGAGATCACTATCTGGTGCTGAGCGAACTAGCCGACGTCACTGCACCAGGCTGTTAAACACCTCACTGTCAGCACGGAAAATACGAGACGACCGGAGAGATGCTATCGATGTTTCACCTTTAGAAGGCGGTGACAAAACCCCTGCGGTCAACTACCATCCTTGAACCTTGCCTGTATCATCTGCAAGAGCATGGAAAGCGTCATAGCCAAACAGGTGCGGGAAAAATGAAAAGACATCATCTTTTCAGTTCCCAACAAGATGGCTTTCACAAAGCCCGTTACTGCCTTTCGAATCTCCTGCTCCCTCGGGAGCGCCGGGCTGAAGTAAAAGCCGAGGGCCATTCATCGGGCGTCACCCTGGACTTGATCGAAGTCTTTGACAAAGTTCCACATGACCACCTCTTTTTGAGGCGCAACTTACTGAGGATATCGGTTCCCTCGCTACTGTGGGTCGAAGATTTCCCTGGAGGGGCGATTTTATGTTAATGTCAAAAGCCACCTCCAGGTGGAACCCAGCATCCAGCGGTAGCCTCGAGGATCTTCTTCTGGACAGTCACTGTTTCTCACTTACGCGAACGACCCTCACAGTACTTCTACTCGCTTTTCTTTTGTGCGCGGATGATGTGAAACTGTGGCGCACACTTTGCTTAGATGCAGATACTCAAACTCTACAGGGATATCCAAATGAGCTCGTGCTCTGATCCTTGAATAAATGATGCCACTCAATCCCTAGAAGTGAGTTTACATGCTTTTAAGCCGTTCCCAGCTGTAAGTGAGTTACAAACAGTCTGGAAGTCTGCTTCGAAAGACGGATTGCAAGCGCGATCTAAACGTTTTGCTGTGTTTCTTGCTGAAAACCAGAGGTCCCACGGACTGCTTAAGCTTCCGGTTGGAGTTTTCATAGTCCAGTTCGTCAATCTTTCAATGGACTACTCTACGATGCATTCTGTGTGCTGCAGCATTCCCGAGAGCTTTCTAGATTTGAATACTATGGAACTGCTGTATAAGTCATAATATTCGCAAATTGAGCAACCCGCAGCTAATTGAAACAAATCTCAACACCAGCGCAAGATTGATTCGTATTTGCTACAGCGCTAAAGTGGAAAATTCAAAGGGTACAAACGTATACAAACCCCAATTATGCGGCGAGATGGACTCAACAGTAAAAACCAGGGTTTCAAAAGCCAGCCGTCCAAGCGCTATGGTCAGAGAAGGTTCAAGGCCGAATTCGGATGACTCACACGAACAAACAAATGCGAAAAAGTGTTGTTTGTGGACTATCTTGGCAAAGTAACGTCAAACATAGTCACATTTACGAAGTATGTGGAACATTTGGAAGGGCTTTCAACGTGGATCTTCACAGGCAGAAAGAGCACCTATGGCTGAAATTCCACCGAAATTAGTGGAAGTGAAAAAGCCTTCTAACCGCCTTTTTTCTTGATTACCAGGGTTCGCCCATAACGAGCTGCCGGAATGGAGTGGTTTGTTTCCAGGAGCCCATGTGCTGAAGCTCGATGATCTTACCTGCATCCCCTATATCATTTGCTATGATCTGGGACGAGAGCTTCAACCGGACCGCCAGATGCGTGGGCCGTATCGTGTGCTTGAGCAATCGGTGACCCTGGTGAAGAAGCATTCTACCGGTTTGTGTTTGGCCCATCGCTTGTCTCGGAGGGCCATAAAACTTAGGAATATTAGCTGCTCTCAGAATTTCAAAAAGACGGATCAGAGTTCAAAAGATGAAACCATGAAAAGTCTACGGAATAGCCATCTAACTGCGGGCCAGAAACATAGGTTCGTGTAGGAAAATCCTGCCTCAATAATCTGCCTTCATTTTTCAATACGTTTACCTTCAGATTAAAGTCGTGGCGACGACTAAAGGCATGATACTTGGACCTTCAAAAGGCCTCCGACTTGGTAAATCACGGCTTCTCCTTGGGCAAAGGGGAGGCACTGGGAATGGGTCCACAGACGGTGAAGTGAATGGGGCTGCTTAAGTAACAGAGCTTTCTTCGTACAAGCCCAAGGGCATCAGGTCCACTCTGACCCAACGGTGCAACGGCTCGCTGCAAAGTTCCGTGCTAGGAACACTTTCGTTCCTAGCACTCGCAAGTGGTCTGGTAACCACACTGGACTGCCCGGGATTCCTATTAGGGGATGGTATAAAACTAGTAGGTGAGCCGGCCTCAAGTCAACTGCGGGCCGAACAAACAGGATCCGTGCGTGGGTAGAAAGTTGGGAGTGGCCACTGAACGCAGCCGAATCCAAACTATTGGTGCCAGACAGAGAAGCAACAGATACCGGTAAGTGGGACTCATCATCCCAGCAACGGCTGAGTCCACTGTTGTGGCGGGAGACCTGGGCGAGCCTGTGTGCCCGAGCTTCGAACCCGCTGAGAAGTAAATGTCAGCAGCTGTTGGGGCAAACAGGGAGCTTTCCAACCTAAGGAGAACGATGGTGTCTAGAGGGGCCGGTGAGGTATCACTTAGAGACTCCACTACGAGCATGAGCTCCGAGCTCAGTGGAGGATAAAAAAAGTATTAGGAGACGTTTACTGAGGTCCGCTCGAAAGGTGTGCAGGATTCAAAGAAAATAGTGCTGGGAAAGATCGAAGTCCCAAGTCTGTTCCCCGTTAGTCGCCGTAGGCTGAGGGGAGATCTGATAGTGCCCCACAAGTTATACACGGGTATCACTGATTCCTTGTCACAACCTGGCACCCGAAAGACACAAGCATAGCCTGGGCAAACCAACAGCAAACAAGGGCGTAAGGGCATGTTTCGTTTTCTCACTGTGTCACAAACAAGTGAAAAATGTTGCTTTCACACTTGATGACGGCATACTCGGTAGTTATTCTGAAGCACAAGCGAGTGCCTGTTGGGTGGAGGTATCCCCGGAATATGACTGGCGTCCTAATAAGCCGCTTTTTTCTTATCTTCTGTCTCTCTCTCCCTCGTGATCCATACTGCATCCCGCCACTCTGGTGATTCCCTAATGTACTTGTCTCCATCACACCTCCCATGTCACCCCACTCAACATCATTCCATGCTTACATCAACGCACCATTGGGGGACTCGAGGCGAGCTCCGCTTGTAGAAAGCAGTGAGTAGTATGGCTAAACCAATATTATGTGAGGTTGCTGTTCCCGAAGGCGAACCTACTGCTTTCCTTCCCCCTCAGCTGCTACAAATACAGAATTTTACTTCATATCTGAAAGTTGCAGCATAGTTGGAACTTCTTGAGCTCGCAGAGCTAGAAACTGGATGTTCGTTGGCTCAAGGAGCAAGTCCCGTGACCCGACCTAGCCTGATTCGGCTTGAATTCTTTACCCGCTGATGTGTTGGAGAATGGTTTTGCGGTTTACAGCAGGGATCTCTCCTGCGGCCCCTGCTTTTTGTCCTGTTTGTTAATCACCTAAAAGAAGAAAAGAAGGACGTACGCTACAAATTTGCTGATGATGTCAAACCGCTTGGAAAAATCGCAGATGTCATTGCAGAGGGATATGAATAGAGTAAGTACGTAGTCGGTGGGGTGTGATATCAAGCTCGAAGAGGTCAGACGCCAACACCTTAGTGCTGGGAGAGAACCTCAGCCCTCTCTCTATGTAAGCCCACCGGGCAGCCAGATAGCGCTTGCACAAAACGGAGGAGGATGTAGACCGTTAAGTAGGAGTTGGAACGGGTTTTGAACCCGGTAGTCAATGTGGGTGTGCCACGGAAAAGGCCTCATGGGCACTTCACCAACTGTTGCGCGCATCGATCTCGAAAAGATCAGGAGTCTTACTAACATTGTACAAGCCCAGCGTGAGACCCCAAAAGGAACACTGCTTCCAGGCCTGGAGCCTGTTCCTCTTGCTGGACAAAATCCCTAGAGCAAGTAAGGCGGAGATTCACCAGCCGGTAAGGGCGGGGCCGGGAACAGGGCTGTGGAGAAATATCACCTGGTCATGCACATCAGAGTACTCCGGGCTCATCCGAAATATATCATTATTATCATCATCGTTGAATCTTTTTTCGTTGGAAAGACAGAGACTCAAAAGTGGCCTTAAAGGAGTGTTCAAAGATGGTAAAGTAATAGACACTTCGTCTGGAACGGAAAAATCCCTCGTACGACTTTAGGGGATGACAGACTGTGAGGGCACAGACTCCAGGTTGCGGAAGACCGCTTAGGAACAGGGTTCGGTAGCCAGTCTCTCGCTATGAAGTTTGTCATCGAGTTGAATAAACTAACGGGGGAGATAACTGATGCAATTTTGGTGGACCTCTTTAAACAACGACTAGATTGGCGGATAGCACCTCTCGTCTCCAGAAACGGTTTTCAGGTTGGGTGTCCGTTGCACGGTCAGCCCCATCCACTAGCACCGCTTGTGGATTACAAGTTCTATCTTTATGCTTACACTGCTATGGAAAACATTCTATCCATTCCTCTCCAGTTATTACCGGTTTCCCTTCAAGCATGCTCACTATACTGACATTATATAAAGCCTGGCACAAACTATCACTATCTATGCACGCATCAGTGAAGAGCTTTCATCCCTACCTGCTATCCATCTTTTCCTCTGCACGCAGTTGTTGCTTATGCAAGCACTCACCGACCTTGGCAGTTACTTCACACCTACCTTCTCGGAGTGACACGTCTATCTATTCTTCTGCCCCATATGTCATCATGCCCGTTCCGTGTTAGAACCTGCTAATACTGTTCAATCACTGGCACATTTATTGTCACTGTTCATCGTCTCATCGGTCACCAAAAAAACGTCCGGCGCTGACACATCTTTCGGTAGTCCTCCAGTAGGCAGTTAAGTGATTAGTAACTACCTGCACTCTTCATCGGTCCATCCGATCGCATCCGCAATGCTGTTGCATCGAGTGTTCGGGTTTTGTAGATCACCACGTTCCCCCCTATGATTGAACGTCTCCGATGCACTTCCCATGCAGCATAGCCGCTCCGCTCCCATCATTTGCTACACTTGCCAAATTGGTCATTAGAAGTGTGACACTCACCGTCTACTTACTATACCATCACCGTTATTGCAACCTTTGATCTTCCAGATGTTGTATTCGTGTTATATTACCGAAAGTGACCCTGTATTCAGCCTCTAAATCCCACCACTATCTACACCGGCTGATACATTTTATTTCTATATTCGTTAAGCCACTGCCGCTTTCCGCTATATATTTGGGCAGTTTTATTGATCTGTCATTTTTGCATGGTATACACCACAGCGTTCATCTATTGACGTACACTTACTTGTGAATTACTCTACCATCCCTCTTGCAGAACTGAACACCTGTATAATGGCTTTAACCGCACAGTCAATATTGATTTGTATTCCACTTCCGCTTTGACATTTCATACCAACCCTATATAAATTTAACAATTAGCTGCACGCTCACCTGTTTTCCTCCGGCAGTTCCCTACCACCACCATTCTGATAGTCTCCCTCCCAAGAAATACGCAATTGCTTGCCACATATATGATTTTTCCAGTATACAGCCACCACTTTACATACTACCACCTTTGCAGACTGATACATTTCCATGTTACTACTTCTAGACATACCTGTCGTAAGGTGAATAATTCACCGAACGCTTCGACGAGATTTCTATCCATATGCCTCTTATATTCTGCAGCCCGCGAGTAACTCTTTCTACTCCGCTCGATTAATTCCCCTCTTCATGGAGACCAACAACATATCCCTTGAATATGTTTGAATTTCCACCAGTGGTAATTATTTCCTATACCACTTATGCATGTACTCCAGACCTACAGCCGACATCACTCCAAAAATGTGAACTGATTACTCTACAATGAGTCCCCTAATTGCCGGGCGTTATTATCATTATAGTCCATTTCAATGTTCTCCCATAGTACCCTGTTTGCACTTATTTTGTCTTATTGTAAACTCTGACTTTTCATCTGTGCTTTATTCTGCTGTATCTGATTACGTATCGCAACTACAAAGCGGACTTTGCTCGCCGCTGAGTTATTCGATCACCTGACGTTCAAATTTTATTTATACTGCCTTCTCCGCCAAATGTCTCAATTTGTTCTGAATCCGGTGTCCCGCTCTCGTCTCTCGTACCAAGCTCATTGGTTCCGCAGCTGGCGATCCACAGTTGCTGCGGGATCTGCATATCAAAACGGTCATCAGGTCATTTATCTACCCTCTACTACATTATCGCCTCTGCACGCTATCCGCCCCTGCAATCACCACAAGACATAATACACGTTGACTTACCGCCATAACTCCATATCCTGGCCGTTACTTCGAGACATACATATTCAATGTAAATAAACCGCTGAACACTTACGGCCTAACCGCTGGATACTTCTCGCATCAGAGCTCTTAGAATCGCTCGTTCTATCCATGGGGTTTGTTGGTCTCTTTCCTCGTGATTGACGACGTCGGCATCTCAACTTTGGACTCAACTATCACACTAGCCGTTGATTCATGGACTTTTATATCTGAAGATCCATTCTTGTACATGAGTTTTCCATCCATATACTCTGCACACCCTGCTACGTGCAAACGAGTCTTTTAATTCCCCTCGACGGACTTTTTTATTTCTAAGTTTGTTATACAAAATATCCTTTGGTTCAGCTGGAATTTCTAATGTTGTGATTATTTCCCGTACTATTCATGCACCCACTCCCCCTATTTCAACCGACTACAATCATTATTGGCCGGGTTAACTATTCGACCCTGACCTTCAAATTTGCCGGGCATTACTACCGTTTTAGTCCACTATAACACTCTGTTCGATATTCTGCATGCACGCGTTGTACCCTTTTGTACATTTTCATTCCAGCATCACTATAATCATCTGATCATGCATTCCAGCACGCTTTGGGCGCATCCGAAATATACAATTATTATTATTATTATTATTATTATTATTATTATAAGGATGCACTGCTTGGTGGGTGCAGTGGTCGGAACCGTCTCCGTTACCATTCTGTCCCACTGATATAGTCTGTTTTCAACCTCTTTTTGCCAAGAGGCGGTTGGTCAAGCGGAGTTGATGACCGACAGCTTGATCCTAGAGACAAGTCGGAAAGAAGCACTGCGGCAGGTCTAATCAAAAGCGCCCTGCCCCACCTAGCCCAGATGAGCCTAAGTGGAAGAGAAGGCTTTTCATAAAACGAAACACATGGAGATCAGGAGGCTCACCAGTGCAAGCAACTGGATGATCCGACAGACTGCCGTCAAGCTCATCTGTCCAACTCACTCCGAGCGGTGGAAATCCCTGAGCACGTAGCTGTGAAAATATTTATGTGGTTGGGGGGATAAAACTGGGGGACTGACTCTGAAAGGCGCAAACCAGCACCTATACTTGTCGAGTTGGCAAACTATCGTCACAGAGAGGTCTTCTCATCTGCAGTCCGGAGTACTCGGCGAATCCTAAAAAAAAGAAATATACTTGGTGACCGATGATAAACCAGCTGGAGTTAGCCAAGGATGAGTGAAACCAGCCTGAACTTCCGGCTTTGAACACGGCCTTTCCAAAGTCCCCGAGAGAGAAGGTAACCAGGATAAAGTATCCGAGCACAATGGAGCTATGGCCAGGATAGAGGAAGCGTTGCACCACTTATTATTGAGAAACTGGACTGTAGCAACTTCGAGGGGGAGAATAAACAGAACTGGCTTTCACCGAGACCCAAAGGACGGTGATATGCAAAGCTACCCACGGGGTGGATGGGGTGTTAAACGGCAGTAGCTCCAGGAACCCGACTGTAATGAAAAAATCGTTCGGGCTTTCGGGCTCGGGGCCCGAAAAACTGCCCCTCCCTCTAAGAAAGGCAGGAAAAGTGGTGTTTCGTGAAGCTCATGGTCTACACCAACGCCGCAAATATGAGTAACGAACGTCCAAAGCCGACAGCTAGGACACAAGGGGCAGATTTGATAGCAGTCACTAAATTAAGGCGAAGGTCAGGCTAAATTGATTATGGGCCGATCCCAAACTTGGACCCAGACTTCAGAGTGGATAGGCTGGAAGGTCGAACCGAACGTAGCATATTGGTCCTCCTGGTGGGGCTGTATGATGGCTTTGAGAGCAGTCGGCTTGTCACGCCCAAAGTAAAAGCGGTAGGGGTTTGCACATATCGAACTCCAGAGGCGGAATGCGTCGGGGACAGCGATCTAGGTGAATTCATCACTGAGGTCGCCAAAGAGTATTAGAAGTTACTCATTATGTGTGGTTTGAACTATCCTTAAGTAGAGCGGACTTCAGGAACCGCTCCGAAAGACACATTTGGGGGGAGATTGCTCCACCTTATCCAAATGGAGGCTGTTGTCTAACACTGACCAAGTGAAAAGATATAGGTTTGGTTAGTCAACCTCAAATCTTGACCTGGTAATGACCACAGCACCAGATGGCCCAGAGCACCTGTAAGCCGGGGAACCCATAGGTGGGAGTGATCGTGGCGTACTCCGGTTTAGACTAAACCTTCAGGGAATGGACCAAAATAGCTTGGTAAAACCGGCCTGTGGATGGATCGGGAGATGATGAGCGATGACTACAACGTAGAACTTCAATGGAGATGGCTGTTGGAAATAACAGAGGCCGTTGCGCTACTTATAGGAGTCAAACGAAACCGATTGCCACCGTGGTGGATGAGCCGAATGCGAAGGCCTCCAAAACAGAGACAAAAACATTTGAGGAAAAAGGATGAGCCGTTGGCTGCCGGGCCTTCCTACCGTTCAAAGCAGAGAGAACTAGACTATCTCAGACCCAGAAGCAGTGCAGGAACAACTTCGAGGAACGTGTAACGTGGAAAGCCAAAAGCAATCCCAAAGAGTACTATAACTACTTTCAATCAAAGGCAGCACTCAGGAATACCCTGGGAGGGTCAGGAACTCACAGGGAGGGAGGGCACTAAGCGGGCAGGAAGAAGCAGGGAACCTGACGGAACTCTTTCAGCAGCTATAGAGGAAGGACCACGATGCTAAGGGGCTCCCTGAGGCCAGCAGCATTGAAGCCTTGGAAAAGAAAGAAGAAGAAATCAAAGCAGGAGTGGTACTGAGCAGCAGGAATCAACTGCAATTACCCAATGCGGCGGGGCCGGATGACATCCATCCAGCAAAACTGAGGCCACCATCGTTCACTCTTGCTGAAATACAAGTGAAGTTGATCAGCGCATCATCAGACGACGTTGCTCTGCCTGAAGACTGGCTTGTATTGATCAACACACCATTTATTAAGGAGGAGACGAAGAAGCCTGTACCAGACAGGGCCACTCCCATGACGTCGGTGGCGCTCAAAACTCCGGGTGAATCCTGCGAGATAGAATGGTGAGCCATTTGGGGAGGATCCAACCAGTGACTGCCAACCATCAACGGGTTCTGCCACAGGTTCCCTTGTCTGTCCAACCTCATGAGCTTCCTGAACGAGGCAACCAGTCTACTGGGTCGAGGAGAACGGGCTAAGTCTTCCACTTGGGGTTTCAAATTCATTTGAGTCGTTTATCTATGGACTGCTTGAAGCAAAGGTGGGATCTTTTCAACTTACGGCAAGGGTACGAAGTGGTTTGCGCCAAGCCTGAGAAGGAGGGTTTTGCTGGCGACAGCGGAACGCCGCTTGCAGAACAATGGGAGACTGCATATAGGCTTTCAGCAAGGACAAGCCCGCGACCCCTGTTGTTCTTCATGTGCGGTAACGATGCGACGGACGGGTTAGAAAACACGTGCTTCTTTCCGACGGACAACCTCGAGCCGATGGGATGACCATACGATGCGGATGTCGAGTGTTATCTGGGCGAGGTGTACCAGTGGTCAGCGGCGTGGGATCTTTCCGCCCAACCAGGGCGGGTGCCATCTAATCGAAGAAGCAGGATCACGGCCTACCCGATTTATGGGACCACTAAACAATCGGCAGGCACTAGCTCAGACCACAGAAGCCTGGGATCCAGGGAAGTCGGTAAGCGTTGACAATAATCCAAGTCGTCGGTGCCGGAAATCAGTGAGAAAAGCATACAGAGCCCTGCATCAACCAAGCAGGGTGGTCAGCTCCAGCAAAAAGACGGTCCTATTGCCATTTTGCATCGCTTTCATAAGATCTTATCTAAAAACTGTGTCCAACCGTAGGGGCCATGTCTTGCGGGGGAAATTGGGGCCCTCGAAAAGCTACAACTGGAGTTCACGCCACGGTTTGCAGATTACAGACATGCGCTACGGGCAGAGGTTGGAGCATCTGGGGTTATTTTCTTTGGAAAGAGGAGGAGAAAGATGATCACCTCATAGAGGCTACCAAAACAGTGAAAGAGCTCGCAGAAGCACGAGGTCACGGAGGGTCCCTAGTTGAGCAGCGAGGGAACGGCTGCCTTAGAAGGGATGCACTGCCACTCAAGAGGGAGCGAAATTTGACTCGGATAAGAAGTCAGTCTTTTGCAGTTAGGGTTCCTAGCGGCTGATATAGGCCGCTACGGGGTGCTCTAAACGAGAGCAGTCGCTGAGTTCAAAAGGAGATCAGACAAGAAGTGGATGATTTTATTTGGAGAAATAAGACCAGCAGTCTATTGCTGTTGAAGACTCGAAGTAATGCCTGAGTTTGAAGCTGGAGCTCAAATGTTCCCGTTTCTTGACGTATTTTCTTGTCTGTAGTGGTCGTTCGGCTGAAACCAAGAGAGCAGGACAACAGGGCACCACTGCCAGGGGCATATGCTGCAGGTGGTGGCGCCGAAAGTTGTCTAAAGTGACCAGCAAGCCGACGTGGATATTGCACTCAGAAGCAAGCATAAACACTCACGATAAAACGGCTGAAAGAAAGCGCAACATCTATACATCAATAAAGACTGGAATGTGACAGGAATTTTTTACGCCCCGTCATGTTTTTGTAGTCTCTATGTTTACATATATTTTCTAGGGTGGGCAGAGCGTTGAAAGACAGGCCGGTCGAGGAAAACTCGAAGGGGAGCAGACAACGGTTGAAAAGTTGGGAAGGTTCTGGGAGAAAATGTTTGCCCCGAAAACTTGCCCAACCGCTTTTTAAACGTTTCTTTGATCGGAGTGACGATAATATCCTGCGGTAAATTATTCCAAAGCGAGACCATTCCGTGAGTAAAACAGCTCCCACGGACGTTTGCACGAGGACGGGGATTGAATACTTTCATAGCATGCCCCCTGAGGGTGTTCGGGCTCGAACGCGCAAATAAGTGAAGCAGCTAGCCCCGTAGTGGAAAGGTTGTACATTAGGAGGAATTTCGCTCTAACTCTGCGAGTTTCTAAGGAATACAGTTTCAGGTTGGCCAGAAGTTGGGGATAACGGGTGCGCGAAAACCCGAGAACCAGTCTCATGACTTCCTTTGTACGTGTCCTAAGGTGTCTCGGTCGATGTCCAGGTCAAAGTATACAATCTGACTGCCGTATCCTAGAAGAGGTCAAGTGTAAGTCGCAAGTGACCTGAAAGTCTTCTTCCACTATAGAAGTAAAGTTTCACCCGCCCATGTTGCGAACGCCAAAGGCAGACCTGTTGGCCAGTTGATGGTGGCATAAGAAGGAAATGGACTTGTCTAGTCAAACACCCAAGACCTTTGCTTTTCCGTATCTCGTACTGGTTTGGCATTGTTCGTCCAGAAGAGATGAGCCGGTGGACAGATGACGTGCTCACACACTTGTCATCAATTACCGGTTGGCTTCAGTCGGCAGACCATTAATTTGAGTGGTCCATTACCGACTGCAGTTCTGTGGCTTTCTGGCCCAGATCGTAAAGTCGTCGGAGTACATTGCAATTTTAACTGATATGATGTTTAGAAGATCACTTTTATAAACGAGAAACGATAAGGGCCCCAGAGGGTGATCCTCGGAGGACTCCAGAGCGTATGGGAGATGGCTCCGAGAAGTAGTAATAATAATAGCAACAATGGTATCTTTCTCGACCATGGTCAAGAAGCCTGCGCAAACGCACGGCCATGGTGAGGACCTGCTCTGGCCCCGAATGACCGATCAGTGAGAAAGCTACAAAAAGTGAGCACGTTGTCGGAACTTTCGTAGGATTCCAGCCTGTGAGTAAGCGAAGATGCGGTCCCTTGTCAAAAGCTTTGCAAAGCCTTCGCAAAGTCGAAAAAGATGCCGCGGAATCATGCCTTCGTCGTGGGCCCGAGTAAGACTATTCATGACGGAGAGCATATAGGTAATGCATGACCTTCCCGGCAGAAAGCCACGCTGAGCGGGGGAGATGAGGCCATTCTTGAGCGGGTTTATCAGTACGGCACACTCTGGCACGCGTTCGAATATCTTGCTGGGAAAGCTAGTCCAGCTAATAGTTCCGTGGCTCCCTGGTTGGCCGCGATCGCCCCTTTTGAACATAAGGCCAATTGTCACTCTATTCCAGGAGAATGGAAACACACCAGAGTCCAAGCATCGCTGGAAGAGCTCCTCGTAGATTCCCGCCGATATTACGGAAAATTCTTTAGAAAATGGAGGGCGGATCTCATCTGGTCTCATCGAACTTAATAGACTAATTTGTCAGCGGTGGTCCACCACTTTCTGTCTAGTAAAGAGTGTAGCCCATAGAAGTTGCTCCCCTGGCAGGCCTAGGAGCTCGACCTGGACAGATGTTGGTGGGGAAGTATAAGTGTTCCGAAAATGCAACCCGAACATTCCTGCCACCCTGTGAAGTGTTGTATCTGGAGTGCCATCTCCAAGGCAGAGAGCAACTGGGGTGGCACCTGACTGTCTGGTTACGTTCGAACCCGAAAACAGCGAGTCTGTTTGAGTTCACCAGAGCCAGGATAGCACCTCGCGGTTCAGTAAAGAACTCCCTTATTTTGGCCTTGCTTAAATTAGGAATGCGCTTAAAATCCGCCAAGTCAGTTTCTAGTCCCGTGGATTTAAGCCGGGCAAACATTCTAGAACGTTCATCCAACTGGCGTCCGATGGATCGCGGCAGTAGGAATCTACTGTCGGACGCAACTTGCTTCCTAAGGGCCTAAAGGGGGTCAGCCTGACGGACACAGTCTTCAGAGCAACTGTTGAGAGTCTCTGCATCAACTAGTCCGTCTAAAGTGCTAATTTTTCGCGACAGAGGGGACATCAGATCATAAAAGTTGGTAATCCCAAAAGCGCGGGTGAGTTTGCACTGGGAGGCGCTGGCTGGCCAACGAATTATGCAGTCATTTCGGAGGACCGCCTGGTCACTCTTGCCTAAATGAGGAGGAAAGTTAACAGCATCTACTCGGTGGTTCCTGGTGGAGGTCAACAGATCGAGCAGTGAGGGAGCGCGCCCTGTACGACATCCAGTTGGTTCACCAACGTGTTCAGACCAGGAGATTTCGGTCAATAGGTCTGTTGGCGCCTGGCCAGAAGGACTACCGGACATGTTTACCTTCCAAATGACACTTGAAGCGCTCGAAACTCCTAGCAGTAAGAGGGCGGTGAAGTGACATTTGGCTTTCAGACCTTGCAGCTGTTCTACGAGGCTAGGAGGTTCGTCTAGACTAGTGCGCGGAGGACGATAAATCACACACTCTAGGAGAAATTCTGAGGAAATAATTGTATTCAGCACCCATTAAGAGTCAGAAAGGGGGGTTTGGGGGAGAGGGCAAATGGAGTAGGAGGAAAGACTACTGCTGAATTACAGGACCACCCAGCCGGCTCTGCCTCTTGAGGAATCCCCACGGACTGAGGTACATCCGGCGATAGAAATTTAGCCACCCGGGTTTTCTGGGATGAGCCAAGTTTCTGTGGATGCCAGAATGTGAGGTTTCCTGTCGGCCACCAGCAGCTTGGTTTTAGTATCTAGTTGGAGGTACTGAGGCAGTTTATAGACAGGCACCCCAAAGCATGTCCAGTAGAGATTTCGGAAGTTGGAGGTCTACCTTCGGGGGAAGAGAGCGGGGTGAGGATCTTTCAGGTGCCGTTTCTTGTGTTAGGCCGTCCGTGGAGCCTCTAGTGAAGGCTCCGCCTTTTTTGAGACTCGCTTCATTTCAGTTCCCGAGTAACCCTGATCCATTACCACCTAACCCTTACTATAATATCCCTGTCGCCGGGGACTTTGGTGACTGCCGTGCGCTTTAAGTTCATTGCGCCTTGCATTTAAATTGAGTTTTTGAATAGTTCTGTTAAACAAACCCAGTTTGGTTCACAATTCTGAGCGTATCAGAAATGCATTCAGGATGCATTTCCTTTGAAAAATATCCTTATTCTCCTTGTAGTTTTGCCCAGTAGTGTTCGGTGTTTTTTTGAAGCGTTCTTTTCTCACTTAGAGTATTTCTTTTTGTTTTTTGTGTTAAAGAGCTGTACCTGCAAGTGTCAGAGTGTTTACTTTGTGTTTGCTTAAAGAGGGTTTCAGCTGTTTTCCCCCTTGGTTTGTGGTTTTCGGAATTCCATGAGTTTTTACCCGTGTTTCGCACCCAAATGCGGTTAACTTGTGGTATATGGTATAGAGGGAGAAGTGTAATTACTTTCGGAGGCTTTCAGCGCCTACTTTGCCTCCTTTTTGACAAAGGATGACGCAATATCCATCCCCATTCTAAATCCGGTGATATCAGTAACTTTCTTGACGGTAGTGTTCTATCCTGATGAGGTTTCAGTCCTTGTTGCAGGAACAACACCGTCCTGCAGGCCAGGTACGGAAGCATTACCACCGGCCATTTTCAGCCGAGGCGGCGAAGACGTTCCAATGTTGCTGACAAGCGTATTCAGTTTGTCACTCAGGTGCTGTGTTTGCCCTTCTCAATGGAAAACTTCCTCTATCATACTTCTGCACAAAAGAGGATTACCTCTAGATCCAGTTAACTATCAACCGGTGAACCACACCCCGGTCGTGTCCAGAATCATGGAGAGAATGATCAAGGGATGGCTGACACGTCACCTTCTTAACCATAATCTAATCAACGCTGGTCAGCATGGTTTTCTGAAAAACAGATCATGTGCGACATGCATGACAGATTTCCTCAATCTGGTCACAGAGGCTGTCAGTGTTGGTAAATCGGCAATCGTGATCATTTTGGACATGACCAAGGCGTTCGACCGAGTATCCCACTTCCGGTTACTACAGAAGATCAAAACATATGGAATCTTGGACCCGATGCTTGCTTGGTTTGCATCCTATTTATCAGCCCAAGACCAGGTTGTAAGTATAGGCGGAAATCTGTCCGGACCCCATCCCGTAACTAGTGGTATGATACAAGATAGTGCACTGGGCCCATTAATGTTCCTAATGTACGTTAACGATATATTCACTATTGTCCAACGGGGAGTTCCCTCCCTGTTCGCAGATGATATCAAAATCGTGTACACTTTTGAGCCCGCGGAGTTAGCCTCTACCGTAGATGACATAACAAAGGAACTGCTCGCTCTCAGCTCCTGGAGTGATTATTGGAAAATGAGTTTTTCCTCAGAAAGAAGTAATATTATTGAGTATAAATGTCACGTCGCCACTGGAAGATTTAGTATAAATGGCAAATTCATACCCAATAACTCTCAGGTACATGACTTGGGTCTGCACTAGTCGTGTACGTTTGACTTTTTGGAACACGCAGCCATCCAGGTGGCTAAATCACGCCGTACGATCGGGCTAATTCACCAAACATTTATTCTGCCAGAAAGTAAACTAAACATTTTTAAAGCCCATGTTAGACCTCTTCTGGGATAGGGCTCAATCATTTGTTCCAACATGTGACAAAGGGACCGTATAGCGTTTGAGAACGTAAAACGGGCATTCACAAAACAGCTCCTAGGTTCTTCTTCGCCCTCTAATTACATGGAACGTTGTGAGCGGCTGAAAATCGATCCCTTATAGCTACGCCGCATAAGAAAAAACCATCTATTCTTTCACAATATCTTGAATAATAGATCATGTAGTTCAGCACCGCAGGTGAGAACCCTTTCTACTTATCCCTTACGTAACGATGAGTTCTTGGTTTCTGTCTCTTTGCCGAAGCTTGCACTTCGGTCAAACTTCTTCTTAAACAAGTACGCTTCATTGTGGAACAAGATATCACAACAAATTCGGGCATTATCACCGATGTCGGTGGCTTTCAAACAGGAGAGAAGCATGGCCCTAACGGTGAACACGCCGACCAGGAAGTATAATGCCTATATTCTGCGGGCTCAGGCATTTGAGGTAGGTATGGGGTACTAATAAATCGAATAACCGCTTTGAACAACCTAGTCTCAATTAGACGCTCATGGGGTTGGCCTCCTCGCTGCAGCAATTATGGAACCCAGCGGTTCATCTACACGATCTAGGACTGCAAAACGATCTCAATTTTTTACCGCCAAATACTTTTTTCGCGGCAAGCCAACATAGAGGTCCATGGCACACTCAGGTATAAGGGCATCACCCTGTTAGGGATGCAAGCAGTGCCCCACCCTTGTGCAAACTGGTGTTTCAGTGAGCATGAACCCCATCAAATAATCGCAGGCTGTGGTTGACTCTACCTTCCCCCGCATTTTCCGTCCTATGTAAACCGCATTGGGGATCTGACTTCACGAATATGGCGAGTGATACCGCGGCACATATGTGAGCATTCCTGACTGTGATTGTCTCCCCGCACAGAGCTCACCACCAGTGAGACGACAGAAATCTCAAAGAGTAAGAAGTTGGCTTAAAAAGGGAGAGAAAATACCCCATTGTTTTGTCTTCCAGGCATACCAGCCTTTTCATATGCGAGCCATGTCCCCAGGCTGCCGTTTGCAACGGATTGACTGATGTGGTTGCCCTATTCCAAACGCGGCTTGTTACATGCGGTCCATGTTTCGGCCGGGACGTGGGAGCCGTGGTCACCCACCAAAAGCAGCTCCGCCTTCTCTGACAGCCAGATACCTGACTGATAAAACTAAAAAATAATAATAATAACGTCCAAAAAAAGTGTGGTTCACTCTTGGAGTGGCACGAGCTGGATGCCAATGGATGTGTATCATGCAGCCTTCCTAACCGAAGCAGGCCCTAGTGCCGCCTACCGTGGGCACTGAATACAGACCGTAAGAGTTCGCTTCCCTGATGAAAATTTGGCCCCATCCCGTTCCCACCTCCCGCGGCCCTCCAAACCAGTTCTCACATAGATGTTTTCCTGCTTTGCAATATGCTAACGAGTAGAACGGTATCACGGTAACCATGCAAACACCACTTTATCGGATATCCTTGCTCTTAATCAAGTATAATCTCAGCACGCTAGCACCATCGAGTATGAGCATAGACGAACTTACCGCTATGTTGCTCGGCAAAAGACCAGTATTTTTTAGTGCGTCATCGTCGACACCATCATAGTTTCTTCCACTTTAGGGCCCCTTAGCAACCATTCGATATAGAGTAACCACTATACTGAAAGAGACCGTAACAAATATAGTGCTACGCTAGCCGGGTACCAGTCCCATTAACTCACATCGTTCGTTCAAACCCACCTTACCGCCTCGGTGCCGAACTGCAGACTGCGTAAGCAAGCTAGATCGATGGTTACCATTTCTAGATCCTCTTAACAGTAAAGCTCCACGTTTTTCTTAGTATCCCAAAACTGCCACACCAACTTGCGGACCAATAATCCTATAGAATGCATTCAAAATGGCCCAACCGTTGGACGCAACTCTGCTAGCCTGCAGCATTATAGCTCAGTCCCCGGCTAGCCTACTCCACCCAGGACGTGGAGCAGGTGCCACTGACCGCTTAAATGAAATTTATCTTTGCCCCATTCACATAAACCCAAGCAATTCATTACTGTTGTCGTCATATATTACCCTAACCCACAGCTGGAACCACGTCCAGACTGTAATCCCTATTTATTTCAGGTTCCTCGCCTCCCACTATCTCAGTCGCCAAACTGGATAACCAAAGATGCCAAATGACTCGTACCGACGGGAACCCAAGTGGGACCTTTCATAGCATCTGGGACTGCAATCAAGCCACGCGGCAGAAAATACCCCCAACAGCCTGTCGTATTAATTAGGGTTTTCTAACGCAAAACCACTCCGGAGGATATCAACATTACAGCCAACACAAGTAACAGTTCACGCGCAACCTGCTAAAATACCAGTCGTCATTTACATCCGTCATATCTCGCCACACTGGACTGATTGACCAACACATATCCTTCACCCCGCCAGATGAACTATACCCATAGAATGTTGTACATTACCAGCAATGACGCTGAATAAAACTGAGGCTCAATGCATCAATGTATATATATATATATATATATATATATATATATATATATGTATTTGTCAGTGAAACAGCATAATAAAGCTCAAGTCAATGCGGAGATTTTCCACCTTGGTGTCCGTTGCAACAGTCCGCTTTTCCCTCGATTCGTGTCTGGCCGGAAATTGATTCTCCACTTTTCCAGGACCCTTTATTTGCATTTTTGCATTTCTGAATGGTACAGGTTACTGATCCTGAAACTTAACTCACCTTTACATGAACCTTTGTTCCTTCCACACTCACCAAAGTTCCCGAATGTACACTCATCAAATTGGTTTTATGTCTCCTTGTTTCATGACTCATTCCTTTTATTGAACCCCGGTAGAACCGACATTCAGGGTTGGCATCAGCTTCGTGGTTTGCTATTCTCTTCGCAGGCATCCACTTCGACAAGTGCACTTCCAAGCAATCTCCTTTTCTTCCTGTTTAAAACTTCGCTGTTCGCAGATACCCGGTAAACCGCCGTTTTTCATGGCTTGCATCATTTCCGTTGATAATGCACCTCTAGCAGTACGAATGAACTTCCTATTTGATATCCTCACTGTGCGCCACCGCCCAGGGCGAATCTGAAACCGGTTCAAAGTTGGCGCGCAAACCATTATTAGAGTGATCCATATAAACTATCGCTGGCTATGTTTTTCCACCGCTGGCACTTTTGACTTTTATACCTGATATTTGTGAATATTTCATTTTACTGAGTAACGCTGTACACCATGATAATGCGCCTGCGAGTGAGTCTCGACCATTGCCGAGAAATATACCACAAATGTAAAAAAAATAAAGTATGCCAGAAGTGGGCTCACCCAAAGTGATCGGGAATAGCAAGGCGCATCTATGTCCTTTAAAAACAAGACCCATGGGCTAAGTGAATCTGTGCTCCTTGCAAGGAGGCGGCCAGTTTGGTCTTTAAACTGCGGGCCCAAGGGCAGGACCAAAGCCGACCAAGTAGTACCCTAGACATGGGCCCCAAAACACCGCAATCAGGTTGCAGGAAGCCGTTTGCGGAAGAAGCAGGCACACCTGATAGGACAGTCATCAGGGCGAGTGGGCCAGTTTCGACAGCTTGCCATGCGGTCGTCACCCCGACTCCTTTGAGGCAGGCCGGCTAGGGTCAGTGGGCTGGGC
The DNA here is from genome assembly GCA_948099385.1 of Fasciola hepatica. Lineage (NCBI taxonomy): Eukaryota > Metazoa > Platyhelminthes > Trematoda > Plagiorchiida > Fasciolidae > Fasciola > Fasciola hepatica. Next base: position 6,037,376 of record CANUEZ040000179.1, read on the forward strand.
AGAAGCCCAGAAGCGCAAGGTAGTCCAGAAAGAAGAGTGTCCGTAATATAGCTAGGGAAAGGGCCAACTAGGGCGGACGAGCTCGCACTCCTGGTGTTGGAAAACAAAGTGAGAGATCTGCAAAGGTGGACCTTGTCGACGGGCGGGGTCTCAAGCAGCTTGCTTGTGAGCCCAAACCAGGAAAAACCTTTCACAAGGAAATCGAAAGCCAGGCGGGACGTAGGTAGGAGGAGGGTCCACAACACACTGCGAATTGCAGGTGTTTCGTACTCTACTACTCTAAGAACGGTGCACTGTGTGGGGACACGGAAGTCGCCACTTGGGAACAAGGGCGAACGTTGTGCAAGACCAATACTAGTGGAGTTCGCTGATGGGGCCACCCGAGATAGACTGCTGGTGAGGGCAGCAGTAGTGGCCCACACTACCTAGGGTAGATACCGAATTGTGCCAGACGAGCATAGAGCAAGGCTTAGTGGTCTAGCACCAGGGATGACCTGGATCGACCGGCCAGGGCGCCGGTAGGAAACCAACAAGTTCCATAGAATACCGTACTCGTCTCTCAGGCCCTGGCCCTGACAGCAGCAAGGAAGCCGCGTGCGGGCTCGGGAACGGTTGTAGTGGAAGACGCGCTGGGAGATGAAAAATTGCAGTACTCTCCGAAGGCGAAAAACAGCGCGGCCCTTGTCAGCCCGGATGTTATGGCAGCTCCTATAGAGAATGATTGGGAGCCGTCAGAATTTCTGCATCGTCAGCCAGAGTCATGCGCACCAGTGGGGACGACCGATGCAAAAATACTTGTCATCACTCCAGGCTTTGTGCCTGAGAACCAGAAGGGAGTAAATAATGAGACACCTATGCGGCGGAGCAAAAGAGGTGGTGCTATATATTAACGCATATAGTATTGGAAACAAGTGGATAGAACTCGTCAAAACTGCTAAAGAGCACAAAGCGCCGATATTTGCCGTCATGGAAACGTGGCTTTCTGAAGAAGACCATGTGCCAGGCCTAATAAGCAACGGTTTTGCAGTCTATAGGCAGAATATGGAACATGATCGCCTCTGGGGGGGCAGTAGCCATCCTCATCAGGTCGGGTACAATCCACCTTGAGTCTCAGGCCAAGATACGCGCTCGCAATGCCCATTTGTGCGCAGTTACGATCGTCCTCCCAGGCAGACGGGTAAACCTTGCCTGTGTCTACAGGGCGCCAAGAGAAAGCCGTGAAGAGGATGTTTGTTTACTGTGGGCTTTGACTGAACTAGTCAAGGACGCACAGAACACCTCCATAATGGGTGGCTTCCATCTTCCGTACATCGACTGGAGGGCTGAGGTCTGCTTGTTGGGAACAGAGGAGCAAACCTACGTGGAATGGCTGCATGCCAATGAGTTGCACCAGCACACTGGGGGAAGTACCAGATCCAGGACTGGATGCGTTCCATCCCCGCTGGACCTAGCAATAACGAGTCCCCCCAACGAAGTGTCTGGGCTGCATTGCTGTGCACCGCTGGGCAAGGGTGACCATATGGATCAGTTCAGTTCAGTTCGGCAACCCAAGGTACCCCCAAGGCTGGTTAGACATTTCGGTAGTATGGACATAGATAGGCTTCATAATGGGGCGATGGGTTCGACCTGGGACACAATGAAGAGGGCTACTGTCGAGGAGTGCTTGCAGTTCATAAGGGGATCCCTGGCTACCCTACGGGAAGAGGTCGCACCCTCGAAAAGGAGAAGTGGGGTGGGCAAACCCATGTGGTGGAAGGCTGCAATAGCCAAGGCCACCATACGTAGACACTGCAGCTGGAACCAGTACAAAGCTTCACGCTGTAGGCTAGCCTGGAACCGCTATACAAAGCTGAGAAACGAGAGTGCGAGCCTTCTGAGAGCTTCCAAGAGGGGATTTGAGCTCAGGTTGGCCCAGAGTGTAAGACAACAACCGAACAAACTCCACAGCTATGTGCAGTCGGAAGGCTCAGCAAAGAATGCCGTAGGCCCACTGCCACTAGGAACCGCGGCATTGTCACTGCCAACCAGGACATGGCAGACGACCTGGTGGAATACTTTGTAGTGTACATAGGACGGATAGTGGAATACGAGTAGATGTGGCGCTGGTGCATCCTGCTCCGTAGTTTAACGATCTAAATCTCGCAGAGTAAAGCGTGCACAAGTACCCACAGGAAATAAACAGTCACAAGTCAGCCCGCCCAGATGGCATTCATCCAGCTATCATCAAGCCGTTGGCGGATATCATAGTTCCATCGGTATGCAGGCTGTACGGGTCCACGTTGGATCAGGGCAAGCTGCCTCAGGGCTTGAAAGTCGCGGCCATCGCGGCAGTACATAAGGGTGGACCTTAGTCGGCTACTCATAGATACGGGCCTGCAAGCCTAACTGGCATCATATGCAAAGTCCCTGGGAAGATCGTCCGTGCCCATATCTGCCAGCACTTACTGGAGGGCTCCATGCAAAATCCGGCCCAGCATGGATTCCTGTCTGATCAACCTCTTGTGCTTCTTAAATGAAGGAACTCGACGATCGGACAAAAGTAAGCAGGCTGAATTATGCTACTTCGACTTTAGCAAGGCTTTCGACCCCGTTATTCATGGTCCTTTGCTGTGCAAGGTCGAGAAGTTCGGTGTAGGTGGGCCAGTATATAGGTGGCTGGCAGATTTTCTCTCCCACAGGACGTTTTGCATCAAAGTAGGGGACAGGTGCTCCAGTTTGGTGAATGTCACCAGTGGTGTACCTCAGGGATCCGTCCTAGACCCGGCGCTGTTTTTGTTGTTTATAACGACCTGGCATCCGCTCTTCAATCGCCTAGCTTTATTTTTGGGGATGACTTGAAGATTATTGTATCTGAGGTTAGGATGGAATTGGCCAGGGATATAGGTGCCGTCCTGGACTGGGCATACGAATGGACTTACACCTGAACGCCGAAAAATGCCATTTGTTGCCAAGGCCAACAGAAAGCCTAACTGTCGCTCATGGTCAACGGCTGTTCAACATAGAAACAGTCGGTAGAGTGAAAGATCTTGAGGCCATCATGGGCAGTGACTTTAAATGGTCGGAGCAGTGCAATGCTGCTTCGCGAAAAGCTAGTAGTGAGCTCCTTAGGCTGCGATCAGCTTTGCCTTGCCGGCAGCCAGAGATGTTCGCACCTATTTACAGGGCTACAGTGAGGCCTGACGTAGAAGGTAGCCTACAGGCCTGGTCACCCTTCTGCAAAAGGGACGTCACCTGCCTAGAGAAAGTTCAGCGTATCGCCACGGTAATGGTTGAAGGGCAGAGGTGTAAGAGGTACGAGCAGGGACTCCGAAGTCTGAATCTCTTCTCGTTAGAAAGGAGGAGACGCCGAGGGGATCTCACAGAAACGTTCAAGGTAACGAAGGACTTTTCTGGCCCTAGACCCGATTGTCTATTCCAAGTGGCCATAGATTCTAGGACAAAGGGACACGAAGAGAAGCTGACACAAGTCCGAACTAGGTTGCTGACTAGATTGCGCTTCTTCAGAAACAGGGTAGTGAACAGTTGGAACGGTCTGCCTGGTAGAATGGTAGATCTGCAGACAGTCCAATCCTTCAAAGTTGCCATAGATCGCAAGTGGTGCGAGATATTTTTTAGCAGTGAACCTTGAGTATATCAACTAGGTGGATGACGGGTAGTACTGTGGTCCTTCTGGAGTATGTTTTATTTGATTTTCCGCTCATTGCACACGGTCTCAGTGAACGCTCACGTTGCATAATGTCTCTCGCAGTTGATGTGCGATGAGGTTTTCCGTTTCCCTCTCATTTTTAGCGGGGATTCGACGAACTAGACTCGGTAGTGATGAGTGCATACCATTGTAAGGTTGATTAGACCTTACTTCGCGGTTTCCTTAGTAAACGCGTGCTTCGGTCCTTTGTACTGCGTGGACCACCTGTCGTTACTCTAATGTGCGGCACTGCACAAATATGTTAACCAGAACAGTATTCTCCGCGCCCCGTGAGAACGAGAAGGCGATTTGGAGAGATAGTGGTTAGCGTGTATTTGGGAGCGTGCGTGAGAGCGTGCGCAAGAGCAACGGTCAAATGGCAACCGCGCTTGGCAGTCAGCGTTCAGTTAAACAATAAACGTGGTAAAAGTATGAACGAAGATGGTAACCGCTACACCATCGAAGGAATTCTGGACGCTCGATTGGCCGTGGCCTTTATCTGTCCTGCGCAAACTCATCGCACATCAATGTCTCTCGCAGTTGATGTGCGATGAGGTTTTCCGTTTCCCTCTCATTTTTAGCCGGGATTCGACGAAATACACTCGGCAGTGGTGGGTGCATAACTGGTGTGCATACCATCGAAGGAATTCTGGACGCTCGATTGGCCGTGGTCATTACCTGTCCTGTGCAGACTGAACTGAACTGAACTGAACTGAAATGAACTGAAGGTCGTTGTCATAGTGTCCAGCATGCGTCTCCTCATTGTTGTTTACATATGCCTAATAATTTTCATTGAAAAAACATTTGGATACGCGCTCTATTTCACACTGCCAAGCAACTGCTCAAAAGGATCAAGTACAGCGGCAGCCGAATTTTTTAACATCGCTACTTTGCTATGCGAGCCGTGCACACAGAACCTCTTATATCAAAGACAATCGGATGATGGTTTGTTATGATGAGGTATAAATAAAGCCTTCAGGACTCTCTTGTATATGTCAACCAGGTTATCGAACGAAGAGGAACTTCGGGGGAAACTCCATTGAGTGCGAGGCTTGCGACTTCTCACAGGTAGGTGATGTACATCACGTTATTCATAACATCAATTTTCATCCACTAGACAGTCACAGAGGATGGCCTTCAGTGCGTCCAGTGTGTCGCAGAGAACTATTTCACAAGTGCTAAAACTTGTCAGTCTTGTCCATCGAAGCAGTATTCAAGTCAGTACCAAACACAATTGTTAACAGAAAACATACTCATTTCCATCTTCCAGCATTTTACGACATATTTGGGAAGATTTTAACGAAGCAACAGTGCATTTCTTGTGACCTATCTGCGCAACCGACATCCACTGGGTATTTATTGGTATTCATGTGTAAACTAGCTAAGTAGGTGCAAAACATGCTCAGAAACAATCAAAATGCTTAGAGCATCATCACTAAACGAAAGTTGCATTTGTCCGAATGAAATGGTGAGCTGCAGACAATTTGTTTTATTAAATTCAATGAGGAGTTCGTTTTCGTTATCCAGTGCTTTTACCCAGACAGCACAAACATCACATAAGCGTCGCTTTTGAAACACGAAAGGGGCACTCAGGTAACGGTCAGGGATCACATCAGTGGACGCTCAAGTGACGGTCGCCGAAAGTGACCAAGACAGACCTCCTCATTCCTAATAATTTTATAAACACCAATTTCAACTTAGTACATCTAGATATGTATCCCTCCTAATTAGCATACTCATATTCTATGGTGCAATATAAATTCGGCACCGTTTTAGTAATTATCTTTACCGTAATTGCGTATGCATCATTTAGCAGCACTAATTATCACAGTGAATGCAAAAGCCCGTTTCCGTAAAGTGGTTATTATATAACGAGAAGTACGTTTATTTGTACATTCAACTACGATAATGAATTATCATGATTTGTCTCCGTAATACATTCCAAATGGCATTTTGTGAATCGCAATGGGAAAAAGGTAATTTTCGGAAGACTGCGAGAACTATTGCTGGAAATCCAATTGTATGAATCGCCCGGACGGTTTCATTCAGCATTTTGTAATAACACACAGTATAACTCTTCACTCAGTAATAAAGTATGGCAATAACTGCAAACATTGATTCGCTACTCACTGCACAGCCAGTTCGTGTTTTCGTATCTTGTGCTATTTTTTGGTAATAAGTCGGATATTAGCTCTAAGAAACCCATGTTTCATGAAAATATTCGTTTGTACAAAACATGGTGATTTGTTTCACGGTAATTACCTATTGTTATTGTTGGGATCTTTGTATTTGCAAACAGTTTCCGTCCCTAGACGTCTCTTCATTTTGGTTATTGCATGAAGTAATTCGAATTTAGTGCTTGGAAGTCAACGTAGCCAATAAACAGAAGTTTTTACTCACGTAGTCAAATGGAATTGTAGTGGCCAATCTCAAACTAATCACAGATAAAGAGAATTACCACTTTTTGGTAAAATATATGACATCACCATTTCCATTTATTTTATTAAATTCCCGCGTAGTGCACGTGAACATTCTGCAGTTCATTCAGTGCACAAACACACTGGCACCATGTTTACCTTCGGGGATATTATTTTTAGCTCTTAACACAGAAACTGCAGTAAATTACCGTCTACGCTATCTTTCATCACAAAGAACGATGAGACGAATGGCATATCCGCAAAAGAATCCTAAAAATAAACCAGACAATGTAGAACGCCAAATGGCGAATTCTGAGCAGTGACATCGAACGAGTACCACCCAAAACTGGAAGTCCTAGAAGTAATTCGATAGAACAAACGAAACATCTAAAATTATCACACAAAACAGCTGATCGCAGAAGGTTTTTAGTTATGAACATTGTGACTATTTTATAAAATATTAGTTTTTCGTACCCAGAGCAAGTCAGAACTGGATAACTAAATATTCCAGAATATCTCTTGTTATATACTTTCTTGGCAAAATGTTTATATTTATGATCAATTGTCAGGCATCTCTATGGATTATTTGTGTTTTTGGATGCGCTGGATATCCCTGAGGAACACACAGCTAAAGGTCAAGTATCTACTTATGCTGTCTGGGTATAAAAATACTCTAAAAATTCAAACTCTCTAAAGCAGTCGATGAAGTTTCTCATAATAAGCTGTCGCTGACACTTCGGGTTATTGTCGTTCTTAGTCCAACGCTTTGGTGCATTGGAAACTTGTTTGTCTGCAGAACATTTTTGTGAAAGTCGAGCAGTCCCAGTCCGCGTGGTGTCCAGTCAACAGTGGTATTCTTCAAAGCTCTCTGATGGGACCTCCGTTGTTTTCGGTGCTTGTGAATGACCTATCACAGACCCTTCAATCCCAGTGCACTATATACGTCGACAACCTAAAGGCTTGGTGCAGTTCGAGGTCAGCAGAAAATCGTAGAGTACTACAGGAGGATTCTCACTCATTGAGCAGTTTGTCAAACACCTAAGAGCCACCGATAAACGTGGACAAATGTGCGCAAATGAGGGTTGGTGGACACAGTAGTACTTCGGACTACTGCCTCAGGAGCTTCCTAGTCCCTTTCACACCTAAGGAAATAGACCTCGGATTTTTCGTCACCAGCAATCTGAAGTCTCAAGCACAAACTAAGAGGTCCTATGCATCACTGTATGTAACTCTTGGCCGGGCTGATCGCCCATTTGGTCGTCTACCCCTGGATACCTTCTGACCGCTAGATGCTTTATACGTACGTCCTTGCTTGGAATATGACAGCCCGGCTGTCTACCATTGCATTGTGGTGGATGTAGCCAAACTGGACTGAACGCAACGTGGTGTTGCACGCCCAACGACCAGGCTATGTGGGATCAGCGACGGAGAACGTTCAAAAACCGCTGGGTTGTTCTTGACTGCCCACAGGCATATTCGTGGTGACCTCACCCATTCCAGACGAATCATACATGATCATCCGAGTAGTCGGAACTCCCGCCCAGGAATAAAGACCGTGCCGGAGGACATTTAGCGACACCCCGTAAGATGCGTTTTACCGCTTTTTCAGCCGTCTGTCAATAATCGAGGAGAGTGAGCAATATCTGCAACGCATTGTCGACCGATGTGATAGATGGGGAAAACGAGACGAAATCCAAGGGGAATTTAAACCACATCCCGAGGAATTACTGGCAGAGACCTGATGTCTAAACAAATTAAAACAGTGCGATGCATTGGAGCTGATAAGCGATGCATTTTTGCCGCTTTTTAGCTTAAAGCTGAAGAGTTTGCATACAGGCGGCGAGGTTGGAACTGTCCTGAGGCGAATTCGACAAAAGTTTAGTGTTTTTGAAGTTCAAGAGAGCGCATGCAACCGAAAAACACAGATTAGTCAAAACAAAGCGTCAGAAAGTATCATATGGAAAAGAAATTCTAAATGATACCCGGGAAAAGTTTATTTTTTGGGAGCGATTCGGGTCACATTAAAAGCCTGGGATGCTGTAGAAGAAGCTCAGTCTAGAAAACGTGAAAAGCTTTCGAACAATGTGAAGCGCTTATAAGAGTGCACAAAGTATATGAATGTAGCTGAGTAGCAGGATTTTTAGGACGTTATAAGCCTCGCGTGTTACTCTGCAAATTCTCTGGATGACCTGCGCACGTGACATCTTGTTGTGCATATCGCTTCAGCCACTGATGACAAACCCAAAAACGGACATATAACGTGAAAAACGATAATGTGTTAAAACTGGAATGCAACGTTTAACTTAGAGCATAAACGGAACATTATCAAACTCGATTGTCCAGTCAGGTTTTGCGTTGACGGCTTACCAAACGCCTGTCAGTTTGAATTGCTGATTGCCGATTCGATTTGCATCACACTTCAGATAGCTGTCCGATAACGCAAAAAACGTTGGGCCTTATGTGGTCTCGCGGCTAATCAAATATCGATTGATTGACCCTGCCTGGAGTGCTTAAACTGTATTGTGGCTTGTTTCATGAAGATCTGTTCTGCGATTTCTTAAGAGACAAGCAAAATTATTAGTACTCGGGGACCACAGTGTGTCGTTGTGACAGAAACCAGGTTCGTTGAAAATGACATCTGTTGCGTGAAGTTTTACGCGGATATGCCACACCAACAAAATTCAGCTTCGGATAACCCCTGGCAAAATTGGTTTTCGGAAGCCGAATTGGTACCTTCGTCAGACACAGAAACGGCCGGCGATTACGCCAAACCAGAATTCAACCGTAGGTGCCAGAGTCTTCTGAATTTTACGGGACTAGCAAAGCCTAGTATATGATGAAACTCCTTTAAACGGAAGGAGACGGCATTCTCAACAGAGGATATAGCAGAGTTAACGGGCTGCTGATATTATTTTGAACTGCGGTCCCAATGAAAGCCTTAGTAGTACCAAATGATCGCTGTCCTAAACATGAGAGTACGGCTCCATTTGAAGTCATATCGAGCAAGGCTGACTGCAAGTTCTGATGTGACACGTAAGCGTTGTCAGCAGATGGTGCAGAGTAAACATCAAATCTCGTCAGCGAGCAAAAAACTATCACCAAAGCACATGGCCTTGAGATGATCGATTCTAACATAGTCTGGTTGCCGGTTATTCCTAACGATGCAGTAGACCTTTGACGCTATGGGGTATGTTCTCGTTCCACGGCACTCATCTGCAAGAATGTAATGAAAAACACCTTTGTTAGGCAAATTCTTCGGGGGGAACAATAAATATTTTTCTTTAGATGAGCCACGAGACAGAGCAGAACTAGCAGCAGTGTTTCATACTAACCCGAATTCCCATGAACCTTAATGACCGCCTTGTTTTGGCCATGGAGGCCTTATTCTAAACCATTCAGGGCCAGAAGGTATGCGGCCGTGCGAATGCGTTTTTCACCCAGTATATAGGTTAAGGAAGGAAATGGATCAGATTTAACTCTTGCTTCTGGATGGTAGTGACGTTGAAAGTGCAGATATATGGAGCTACCCATCTTTCTGTCAGATTTTAGGCCACCAACCTGGTCGTGACGATAAAGGTGAACATGTCTACAAACCATTTACTTAGTCTATCGATACACGTTATCAAATAGGCGTGCCCGTGTGAAGAAGCTAATGAACCCACAGTGTCTATGCGTGAATGATAAACGTAAGTATCAGGCGTAGCAAAAGTACCAATAGACGAAGCTGTGTCTATGCACTTTAGACGTTGATATTGTAAGCATTGATGATCATTTGTGGACGGCCAGAAGTACCGTGCAGTGGCTAGTTATACAGTTTACTGCTTGAGCAAAAACCAATTCCGCTATCCTCATTCGAGGAAAGCGCTACCTCAGGAGTCAGTTCGACCGCGAAATTAAGGTTAAACTGCAGAAGAGGGAAACCACTACGAACAGCTGGTCGAAGTAGGCAATAGATGTGTTGAAGAGCATAGTACCGACTCTTGTGGCCAATGGGGAAGATCGACATTTGAGCGGAGAGGACGGAACGGCTTTCACGTGAGTCGTACCCTGTGCTTGTGCTTTGGCCACGGCAGGAATGTCTAAAACAGGATATTTATTAGCACTGAGATGAGTGCAAGACAAATCACCTGCAATGCAAATCAACTCGCCTTCAGAGTGTCGTGGATCATTAGTGAACTGAGGAATGTTGTCCAAATGTGTGACTCCTTGTGAGGAGTAACAATCTGGCTCAGTATTTAATGCATATGTTTTAGTCTTGTGGTCGATAAAAATTATGCTATGTTGACCCTGGATTACTTGGGAGAAATGTTTGGCGGCATTTTATGCAGCCAGCAGCTCTTAAACGAAAGTGCCATATATCGTTTTGTTCCGTGGAACTGAAGAGTCGAGGAAAAAATCTAGGGGTTGCCACCTGCAGAAACAAACTGTAGCACAGCCGCTCCAATGAAAACCAGGTGCATCCATCGCTGTGTCAAGCATGCTAAACGGAAGTGAGTGGTCGCAGTGCATGGTCTGTGCTGACACCTTTGTAAACTCCAGAAAGCTACTCGTGTGGTATCCGTAAGCGTCCACTTATGTAGACGGCAAAGAAGTATGTCAGCTAATGGAAGTAGACATTGAGATACATGGGGTGTGAAACGACTTCTTTATTGAGGATGGCTCGGCGCATTCCAGAATGGTGTGTAATTTATCCCTACAACGGTTGATACCTTCCGGAGTGATTTTGTGACCGAAGAACACAAGTACCGGTTTGCGACGTTTATTTCTGTCGGTACTGACGATTTTAAGATGCTGGAACAAACGCTAAAATAGTAGCGTCAAACTTCGAAAAGTGCTCCTTTTTGTTTGACGATGCCACCAACAAATTATCAGTATAGACGTGAGTGAGTTTCACTTCTCACGTGGTGTTTTTGATAAACCTCCAAAAGTTCCCAACAGCGGTTTGCAAACCCAATGGCATGAGCAGGAACTCAAACAGGTCAGAAGAAGTTGTGACAACAGTCTTCATAATATCTTTGGCGATAATCGGGATTTGGTGATAGGCTATTTCCAGATAGATCTTACAAAATACAGCCATACCAAAAAGTGGTGCCGTGATGTTGTGTGTGTGTGTTATTTCATAACTATGGAAGAGGTAAACCGAGGTAAAATCGCGATGATCACCACATGCTAACTAGTTTACAACATCTTTCTTGTGAACCGTGTGTAAAGGCAGGGACCTTGAGCTATAAGAAAGACAAACAATACCTGTAGAATTTAAAGTGCTAAAATTGCGCCGACCAATCAGGAGAGAGACTTCCCGGTATATGTTTGAACCAATTATTTCGTCCTGCAATGGCTCGTGACAATGACCGTTTCTTTCTGATAAAAATGTATTTTGAGTAAGTAAACATAAACGGCTGGAAGCCTTAAAGTTCTGACCAGAGTAACTGGGACGCATTAGAAGAATGATAGTTTTTTCAAGTGTGAAAATCTCAAGAAACGGGCTAAGCAAATGGAAGAGTCAGATCTTCACCAACTCACTCTAAACCCGATAATCAGTCCTGCCTACTTACTTCTGTTAGCGTGTTTCCCTTATGTTGCACCATTTTTATTCAGTAATATTTGCTGCTCTTCCGAAAAGTTATCAAGCGCGATGCAGCCCACCGTTTTTGCTGTAAAATGTGTTTGACGCATTACTTACTGTTAACCAAGGCCGAATGACAACACATTGAATCGTGGTTTTCTGGCAAACTGGATGATATCCGTTCTCTCACATTTGTTACTCAGCATGAGCTCTTGTATATGGAAGATCGGGTTTTAAAAGCTAGCTTCGGCCGAAAAGTCCCGCGAGATTGGATTATTGATGGTCTACCCAAATCTGGTTGACGTAAGGTAAAGACGTTTTCAATTCCATTCTATATCTGTGGTTTGGGAAAAGCTTTCAGGTCTAACCTGACTACGTCGTTTTTATCCTTGTGGTGTCACATTACATAGCATAATATTCAGCCTACCGAGTTCGACGTAAAGGCCTTTCGACCAACGTCACCTCATTTTTTGGGTCCATATTTAGCTGTGTAAATAACTATGTGGTACAAGACAGCTAACTAATGAAAAATGTATGCACATAAGTTGTGCGTCCGTCGATCGTTTTAGCGTCCAAAATGAGGCAGAAGTAATCTTTATATATATATATATATATATATATATATATATATATATATATATATATATATGTCTGTAGACATACAAAGTACCGCGGCTTTCAATATATATAATGAAAGTATGTATGATTGTTTTTCGTAGTCACATTTCCGGCGATAAAAGGGGCGATAACTTCATAAGGCGGTAGATAAAACTATGCTGCTAATTTGTGAAATATGTCAAATAAATTTTTATTTGAAAGTATATTTTACTAAAACCCACTTTTTCTGCTTGGCTTCAAGCTTCCAGAAATACTGATAATAAAACGTCAATGGATATGATAGTCATGCAATTTATCATCACTAAACGTAAACAATTGATAATGGAATCACACTGCAGTTATCACTTGATTATGCTATTTGTGTAACTGGGTTGAATAACTCATAGTGTTGTCCGGTGTTTTATGAGCGTTAACCGTGTGTGTTTCTTTAACCCGCACCATACAACCGGCACTCGACCCCAGAAAGCCACCTCATTGTACCACGTGGGAACAAGATTGGTACGCTTAGGCGAATGTCTCACAAACCGATCAAAACTGACCGCCTTAATTCCACTGATCCGGTTTCACTGGCCCTGACTTAAATGCCTGTATACCTCCCAACTGAAGTACTATTATTCCAACAAATTACGGAAATTTGTCACCCGGGAAATAACAAATTTACTGAAAATTCAATATGCATCCTTTTACAGGACCAGTCCTCGAAATGCTTCTTAAATCCCGATTTCGTAATAATTGGTATTGCGTTTGGCGACTTAAGCCGCATTATGTATCATGAATTGTTGCAATGAACCGTAACCCTTTGTCTGCGTATTGCGGTGAATTCGACACTCTCTACAGTACAACATGAATAATAAAAACAATCACAGAAAAAAGATGGCCAAAATAATATGAATTATAGTGTAGAAAATCCCCTGGCATTTTTCCCATTCAAAAGTCCAGCGCGGCGAGCTGGAACCGAACTAAGGACATTCCGCTTACCCAGCAGATACTTTATCGGGTCACGGTGTTGGACTTTTGGATGTGAAAAATGCAAGCTGATTTTGCGTCATATAAGGCTCAGGCTTCTGGTGCCAATAATACATCCTATGAATATGAATTACTTCAATTGTTTAAATTAGATAGTGCATTTCATTTTACGGTCGCCAAGTAAAATACGTGAATCGGTATATTAATACCAATATATCGCTCCGCACTTCGATGTGTGACTTGTCAGCTGCGGTTAACCTGACATAAAACACCAGTTTGCCAAACAAGCTTTCTTTGATGACCGTTGCCATACTAGAGTAACCTGCTTTTAAATACCTGCCAAAAAGACACATTTTCACAATAAGACTGACAGAATTGCAATAACACTTGCTTTTTGGAACAATATGCCACGAAGCCCCTCTTTGATAAAGTTCCTTATACTCATGAGTCCGTTACATTACCATATTCAGGGCATTAATCAAGCCCCTGCCGTCGCTACCAGCGACAACTGTACGACGCGTCCTCAATGATCACAAATATTCCTTTTTTTCTTTCTATAACAAACAGAAGTGTGATCACCAATCACCACAGCACCACGGAGGCCAATCACAAATATACCATCAAATACAGGAGCATCATATGCATAGCACGGGATGCACACGGCCAAATGCACAGATTTTGCTGGTAGGGATGGGATGATCTGATACTGATAAAAAGCATATGAGAAGCAAGGAAGTTCAACAGAACAACGGTAACTAAGATGCATGATCGGTATTTGCTTAAGCAAAAACCAGTGCCTTCAGTTTAGTGAGTGCAGTAATGCTGAAGAATACGTTAAAATGAAGTCAAATTTACAAGCCAGCATGAACCAAACCTTGATAATTCCTTGAATTATTGCCGAATATGCAGAAATTCCTGAGTGTACCGATCTGATCTGATCTGTTTGGAATACCATAGGTCACCTAGTATCGGACGCTTTACCTGACGGCAACTGATAAGACGAAATGACCGTATTTTATAGTATTTTCAACCAACTCAATTTCATTGGTTCTGTTCTACTACCTGGCGCACAAGTAGTCTGTCACATTATTTTATTCTATTCGATAATATTCTGCTTGAAAAACACACTATCAAAACTTAAAAGTTGGGCTAGAGATAGTAACCAGTCTCAGTTAATTCTGGTGAAAGCATTAGGTGACACTAAAATACATCTCAAGTTAAACAAAACTTGTTTCGGAACCTTTAACCAACAGAAATTTTCTTCAGATTTCTTTTATTAATGAGACGGTTAACAATATCCTATTAACCTTTTGTTAGGTGGATGGAGTTTGCTTTCCAGGAATCACTCCGCTGGATAGTACCACCAGAACGTCAGCTTCTGCCTCGGATAACAGTCCAGTTGTCCCGGCAGTTTCAAGCACACTGACGCAGATTTTACCGGCAGTGAGTTGTGTGTCAAACATCTTTTGTCTGATTATTTATTTACTTCTAGGATTATTTGATTTTTTTTGGAAAATCTCTAAGTAAACTTCTCATTCCTTTCAAGCATTGCCACGAGTTTGTTGAAAAGCGGTTTTTTCCAATCAATCCTCGGGTTTTTGCGCTCATTTTTCAGGGGAACACAGGAACAGATGGTGCGATTAACTCGTTCTATTTGGCAACGCAAGCCCGATCAGCAGTGGCTTTCTGCTCGGTTAGTGATCTGATCGTTTTCTGCACCACAAATTGATATATCTACCACCATATATGTCTCATTCTGGAGGAAAGACCCTACAAAGAAGATTTTGGTTGACTGTAGTTGTTACATTTTTCAGTTAGTTTTTACCGGGGCGTTCGATGGCTTAGTTGCGTCTTTTGTATAGTAGTTCGGTTCAACGACGTTCTGGTAGTAATATCGTTGCAAGAATGTTCCAGTAGTGGTAGTCTATTGATGCGAATATCTGATAGTTAAATTAGAGGTGCAAGGTCCTCCACAGTAGTGCAGTGGGTTTTCACAACTGCGGACTATGTTTCTTACGTCACATTCAGTCACGTGCACAGAATGAAGTAGATTTCCCCTCATCTTCTTCTAGTCCCTTGTAAGTGTAAGGCTTTTCTTAGTAATCAAACAAATAAGTAACTCCCGTGGGTGTTTCGATCAATCTAAGCACAGCATCTTATTGAAGGTACTTTCTATTGTACGTCCTGTGAATGAGCAACGATTCACTGCAGCAACTGAAAAAGACATAAACAACTACGTGATATTTGTGGCGAAGAACCGGTGCAAATTCAGTGGATACACAGCTAATTGTGAGGAAATCCAACAATCCAAATGCCATTTTACAGTTGAGTGTTTTAGAATTTGTCAGAATAAGTAGAAAGACAAAACCCCTGGATATGTCGAAGAAAATGAGCCGACAGTCTGACAACTTCATGCATCTCAGTTTATCTTCAGGCCATAGTGCTGTGTAGTGAAATTCGTATTATCAGGTTTGCGGCACTTTCTGCGAGTGGAATTTGTGATTCGATCATGAAACCGTCAGAAACGACAGAGACTAGTTTGCCGTGATATGAGTAGTACTCAGTTTCCCACTCAGTGATTAAACCGTGTACACGACTCGCAATTGGCCGACGAATTGCCTTTGAAAACATCAGTAAATGATCTGCTTATATTCATGACTTGTAGTAAATTATTCTAAATTAACTTTTATTTACAGTTTTTTATTTGGTGACATAAGAAAAAACAAGACTCTTGAGTTTACGGAAATAGCTCTTGTATAACATCAGGATGCAAGGGGTAGGCAAATATATATTTTCGGTGATTTCATTCTCAAGTCTATTACAATCAAATTTGCATACGAACAAGATGAGGGGAGAAAAGATCAAAGCACACGCAATCAATTAGTCAATGAGATTGGATTTTGGCTTTTTTCTCAACAGGTTATTGGATAACTTTTCGTGCTTTTTTTGCAAATATGTT
This sequence comes from Fasciola hepatica, assembly GCA_948099385.1. NCBI lineage: Eukaryota > Metazoa > Platyhelminthes > Trematoda > Plagiorchiida > Fasciolidae > Fasciola > Fasciola hepatica. The sequence continues at coordinate 6,053,587 of CANUEZ040000179.1, forward strand.
ATGTTACTAATAAGGAATACGTACGTAAATGTGAAATACCACTGCACAATGGTAATCGAGGCATTTCTGTCTACCTGAATCTCTGTGAGAAAAGACAAGGGTTGAAATGAATGTCGAGCATATAGATGAGGCGGAGAATGGCAAAACAAAATTTTATTAGGATGACAATAGGGAAGGAAAGGAAATATAAAATAATTCAACTTAGGAAATCCATCGTCGTCATTTGCCTTTACAAAGAAGGATGACAGAAAGTGCGAATCAATTGAAATTTCGTTATGGAACAGAATAAGGGGCATCGGTTGTAAAGATCAATAATTTTACTTCGTCATCTGAGATTCTATCCGTCGTGTGATTCCACCCCCGTGGGGTAGCCAAGGTTAAGCACTTAAAGTAACATCATTACGAACTTGGAGTAAACTCGACTTCTCATTTCAGCGTCACGTTTGCACAATATACAACCGAAAGACTAAGGTAGAAAAAAAATGCCAGTCTTAGAAATGGGATATTTGGTAGTGAAGTGAAGTAATTCCAGCAAATGTAAGCTCTCATGATAGTTCCTATTTCCTCCCTCCTTATGTGGCAAACGACGCGGTCAACCAAACGCTGATGAACGGGGAAGGGATTCGCGGAGGCCGTTTTCGTACTGAGGACTGCGTAGTCTGAAGCCTAACATGTTAGCCATTAGACCACTGCCGGTCGACTCGGAGTCGACGTGGAACGAGTTGCTGATGGATCAGCCTTAAGGGCTTCCAAATCCAATCTGGGTTTGAATTTCAGTTCGGACTAGGTGTTTCTATGTTAAAAATGACCCCTAACAAAGAGTAAACTACGGGGCTCGTGATTCTTTCTGCTGAGTTGAGCGTTGAAATTATTTGATGGATCCTTCCGTAAACAAAATGCACAATAAAAGTAGAAAAATTATTTTACGCAGATGATCTGTATTACCACCGAACCCGAAATGATTGGCTACTGTGTCTGAACACCAAAAACGCTTATTGGGACATACTTTTCGCTTATGAGCAGTCGAAGGAAGGACGGGGTTATCTAATTAACACTTGCTCCAAGGAACGTTCCATGAGGGTGGTCGCACAGCTAAAATTATAATAATCAAGCTACCCATACCGAATATGTAGCTCAAGGAGCACCATATCGCAATGCTCTTCTTGTTACAGTTATAGAACCAATCGGTGCGGGTTTGTAATTCCATGAGTTAGATATTTCATTGGTTTGCCCCTTTGTTTTTTCCCACATGGGTTCCGAAGCTTTCTACTTTTCTTCTATGCCAACACTAATCAAATCTCCTAGACTGCTTACAAAAATGTCACAGCATGTCAACTGTTGGCCAATTTGTGTACTTTACAACTGCAAACGCGCTATCAGCTACAAATCGCCTCATATAGCACGTGCTCAGAATTCACAAGATTGGCGGCCGAAAGAACTTCCAGTAGAACTGGATTCACCAATTGGTAAGTTATTGGTTGCTCTTGACAATGAAACTCGCCTCTCGTCCCACTGAACTGGTCGTTAGCAGGTCAAAACACAGGGTTTAGTTACCACTGAATCAGGAAAACTAATTTAAATTCCAAGCCCCATGATTATTTTTATTTATGGTCTTATCAGCAGACCTATTCTACGGAAAATGTGCAGTAATATGGAGTATTGAGCGAAAAACCAAGCAGGTACTCTGCTTGGATAAATAATCTCGTCTGTTGTGCCAATCGACGGTGTTTCCGAGTTGCATGCATTGAGCATGACACAAGATAGAACTCCACAGTGTGCAATTGTAGCCAAAGTTCATAATGTTTGATATATGAGTAAAGGTAACCAGTGCATGCAATGGAACTGACACATCGATTTGGCCATGTAGAGGGAGTTTTGGGCTTCCTGGGCGGAGTACAATGAAAAATCCAATTATGCAATATATACAGAGAATAGCAAATATGTTGATGTGAAAAACGACTAACAGAGTCCTTCTTTGGACATAACCTTTTTGTCTAATTGATGCTGCGTTTTGCGTTTCCCTTTCCCTAATCTCAGAACACTCAGTTTTTTGTGTTTCCAGTGAGGTTCTTGCTGAGAATTGGCAACCAGTACCGCCGTACGTAGTACATGGCTAGCGACTTTCCAAACGGGACGGGTTTCTTGTCCTGTGCTCAATAAACTGAGCACCGCATGTGCACGCAGTGTGATATAAAACGAACGATTGAGACCTATGAGTTAAATGCTCATTGGTTTGGGGAACAATGAACGACTTGGGCTCGAGTGAATTTTCAAAACGTGCTGCTTCATAATGCAGTGAGGGCTGCTATAGCAACAGAAAGACGTAGTTACTAGTCAGTAGCGTCCGTCGAACGACCTATCTTGTAATTGTTGTTGTTGCGTTGGCACCTTGCTTGATCCCAAGCCGATTTGAATATCTATATCACAGTTTTGATTCATTAATGGGCTTTTCATTGAAGAGTATCCGTTCACACTCCAGACGATTCAAATTAGATCATAGTGAAGATATAACTTTGGAGTGTAAAAATATGAAGATGAGTGGACAGAGGCGTACCAGGTACGCATACCTGATGAGCGGCAACAATCACGAAACCGGTCGAGTGCTTCCGGGGAAATTTTGTCCACAAGTTTACATACAGCTGACAAACAAAATGAATGTTTACACATGCAGGCTCGTTGTTCGTTACGTTGGGAGTGACCCAGACAGGAATAACTAACAGAAATCACAGTTGTGGTTTATTTATTACGAAGGTGTTCTCCCCCGTCCCACCAAATCTAGTGGAAAGACTTTCTACCCTCGAGTCTTCTCGTTTTATTCGTGTAAAACGCAGTGATTATATGGGATGCTGGTACTTGTGCTATTGTAACAAGGATGACAACACTGGGTAGGATGCTCGTATTCCAACAGCCAAACAAGTCAAGACATGAAACACACAATTTTTTATATCGGCCGTTTTCCAGACTGCGCGGCACCAACATTGCTACTGCCGCTGCTTGAGTGCTTCGGCTGCGTTTTGGCCCGTTGCCCGTGGCCGATAGCATGCTTCTCTTGGGCGTCATTTCTATCCGGTTGGTTCGATTGTCTTAGTTGACGGCTCTATCGGCAGCTCTCACCTGGGCTATCTTGCTGGTTGCCGGAGATCCCGCTGCTTCCTCTTTGGTAGTACGTATGCCTCCTTTTGTCTGCTTCGGAAAGCCTCCGACATATTCGCCGTCTATTCTTTTGTATGTGGTCCTCGTTTGGTTCGTCTGTTCACCTTGATCTTCACGTCGTTCCCTTACCCCCGCATTCCTCGTTACACTATGTCCTTGCACACAGCGTATTGGTCCGAATAGTGTTGGCGGTCAAGTTTTCTAATTGGCTGACGCTGAGGCTAAACGCAGCTTGACAGGATTCATCTTTCATTCTACCGATCCGCTCAGTTGGTTCGCTGTCTTGTCACTTGTGGTCCCATTGTCTCAGTCTTTGACTTCGATAGTGGATACGCTCTGCTTGCATATCCCATGACTCAATTTGATGGGGTTCGTCTGCTATGAAGGACAGACTGCGTGTTGTCCACAAATCAAACATTTCCCTCACAAAAAGTAACTCACAGTAGACGAAAAGCATCCCATAAATGTACAGGCCGATCTAAGTGGCATTCCAGTCAGGCACCGAAGTGACTCAAAGTTAGATTTGAATCACTCTGTTAGTCAATAGAATCCGGCAGACACATAAAGAATGATGCGCTCAAGAACAATTTCGACATCCGCAGGTACGTGGCCAATCAGGGCCCGAAATGCCTAGTCAGCAGTAGAATCGACCCTGGTTGTAAGTGGCTGTTGGACATGTTATTCCACCCAACGCTCCTGTTGTGCCGGCTGGAATATCCCAAATAAGGCCTCAAGCTGGAGCTATCAATCTGGGTCATATTGTTACCTGTCGGGGTCCTGTTGAAACTGTACCATTCAGGAAACGGATCTGTTTTGTGCGTTGCGAATCGTTTTCGAAAGAGTGACGTGGGGTTGTGCCTGCTGTTTGGTGATGTTATAGGTCAAACGCCGAGGGTATTCGTAAATTTATTGTCATCAACAAAATGTACTGGAAGAAATGATCGAAATATTGCACGGTACACTTGTCTGTTACCGGGTAAAATAATTTCTAGTGGTTTAGTACGATGTTTTTCTGCCACTGACGCAGAAGTGTGCCATGATAGACTGTATCAAGAATCGGTACCCTCAAAAATCTGACAATAAGGCTTTTGAGCATTAGTCAGGATTAATCTTTTTACATTTCTTGCGCTATTCAAGGGCCTCGGATATGCCTTGGATTTACTACAACCCAACTAAAGGCTCCACAGCCCTCCGAGAGACATCAGTCACCAACACATACAGTCCAAATAGTTTGTTGGATGTCAGACTGGCTACATTTGCACTGGACGGTCGATTTCTGGGCTTAGAAAGTGCAGTCACTGGTGGACAGCTGCAATTGTGCAAAGATTCTGTTCGTCGGATGCAAGCTGCTTTCGAATTTGGCACATCATATGCTCAAGAGGTAAGCCGACTTTATCATGCTCTAGTCTTTGGGTGAGGGTAAGCACTTGGTTCCGCTTTACCTCAAGCCATATTTCGATATGAAAATAAGCGTCTGACTTGATTCTCTTTTATATTATATCATATCATTGTGATACCAACTAGAGGCCACCAATTAGGGAAGGTGATTGATGGCGGCCACGTTTCAACCCAAGACAGAGGGGCATAAAGTCTACCATGATAAAGTTTTGACCACCGTCGGTCGAATTCTACTCAATAATCAGACTGCTCAGTTTTACTCTAGTTCCTTTGCACATCATTCATTCTAAATAAGAGCACGGTTACGCATCTCGCGGTTCAAAGCGGCTGCTGTTCTGTGCAAGCAATTCTTGTATAGTTATCAGTAGACATAAATATACCACTGTATTAGGCATAGTGGTAACACTCATAAGCCAGATGAATCATATACAACCCTACCGGTTGGGCCCACTCTGCTACTCAGTGTTCAGGTAAGTGAATGCAGGCAACAAGCACAAGTTATCTAATGTAAGCAGAACTCTTATGCTCCTCAATGACTATCGCTGAGGGGACACTGGTGTTTACGGGACTACAGCGAACGCATTCTCCTAGGCTGCAAACCACCTCGATTTTTGACTAACAAGTTGACCGGAATCGAGTGTTTCGAATGATTACCTCCAGAGCCAGAATGTAGCAGGCTTCCGCGAAGCATCATCGATCAAAATGCTCAGACTGTGGCCATGGGTGTAGTTAGTTGTTAGCCTATGGCCTGCGTTAGACTTTAATTTCTTCTAAATGTCAACATTTTTGAACCCGACGTTTTGCACTTTACTTCGGTCAAATTTAAGCCATTACACTTTTTTATTTGCTTGTAAATTTGCCTTGAGAAAGGTTACCCACGGTAACCGAAACGTTGGTGTATTACATCTACCAACAACGCTGTGTTACTAACATTACAACTTTCACAACATTACATCTTTCGTTTGCAGTTGGGAATAGGAAAGTTCATGTCTGTATCTCACAACCTTTGCCTGTAATTCTCGACTGAATCAAGTATTCGTTTTGCTGGACTTTCAACAGCGAACTGAGTCCAGACCGAAAAGGTGGCCAATAGGCTGTTTGATTGGGCGAGTGCTGACCAACAAGTGCTTGCCTGCCTCTCCCATCGGTTATCGATATACAATGGGTCGCAATCTCCTTTCACCTTGTGAATATTGTGAATGACTGCGCATATACTATGAGTCATCACGGAGTATCATGGCTCAGCGCACCATTGAAAATGACGAAAGCACTGTGCAGGTGTTTAATTCATGTTAGGAGTCATCAGCCGTGCACATTCACCGAGCCCCCACTGTAACTCGCACCCGGGATGACCGACTGTGAGTCGAAAACCCAACCGCCAGGCCATCGGAACCGACGCATCGTGATAAATCAAATAATACTAGTCTAATTTCACGTTACTCATATTAAGTGCGCATATTTTTTTATTATATTTATGCTGTTCTTTAATTCCTTTGATTTCAAATGACTAAAAAACGTTGTAGCTAACCATCGTAATTTTTTTGGTACAGTGTGAAATTCTCGCTGACGACTTGTTCAACAACACCAAGTATCCCCTGGAATTCTATGACCCTTGTATCCTTTTCAATATTTCATTTCGAAAGGAAAACAAGAACTGATTTACTCAACTATGATCATGCAGAAAAGAACAGACGTTTAAGGTTAATTCAGAAGATTGAATTATCCTCTTTTAATTTTGGCTTCCGTAAGTGCAGCACCGCAGTCCGAACTGTAATGGGCGACCTTGCACTTTCCAGGCAGATGCTCTGCTAGCTGAACTATCACGGTACGGCCAACCGGTGCGAATAACGAACACGATCCAGCCTAGTCGGGCCAACAATATACGTTGTGAATAGTATTTCAAAACCCATTGGTTTGCATCCAGTCGTGTGCTGTTCGTCCCACTAGGAAGTGACCGACGAGGCTAGTCCAGCGACTAAAACCAGAATATTTGCTGTGTATTATTTTAACAGTGGTTTGCGCAATACTGAATATTCACTTGTATTATTCACACCCGGCTGACCATATGGTGATAGCTTAGCTGGTAGAGCATCTGTCTGGTAAGTGAAAGGTCACAGCTCCCTTTCCGGTCTATCGCATTGAACTTTTTCATGCGAAACATTCCAGTGGATTTCCGATTATTCAAGATCCATGCTCCTCGGGCCAATATTACATTTTGTGAATATTCCCTTATTCTCCGATCTTTCTGAGATGAGATAAAGTGATGCTGATGCATACAGTTGTAATGCACCTTTGCTTGTCGCAAAACATCGCCACTACCAGAGGGCAGCGATTTCACTTTCATCGGGAATATTTTAATGTACTTATCGGACAAGCCACAACAACCTTAAAGTCTGGAGCACATGTGTAAACAGTGAAGGATAAGCTCCACATCCAAGTCCACACTAAAAACGCTATATTGGACTTCATATTTGTTAATATGGAAGAAAAACTCCAAAGATAATGATTACTGGACGGTGATAGCCCTCTGGTATCCTGGACGTGGAACGGCTAGGTCCCAGAGTTGTGCATTACAACACCAATCATAGTAGTATGGTAAAACAGCTTATTCGGTTAGAGCTGGTTATCATGGTGATACCACAAATGTCTTGATTTGACGAAACCTATTCTGTGTCTAGTTATTTATGGTAAAATCTCTTCTGCAGTAGAACTAACAACAGCCATGCAGTTCGTGTGACATGTGAAGCTACAGAATGTCTACAGCTGCATCGCCAATATCAGTGCTCATCTGGAGTTACTAGGCTTCATTCACTCTAATCATTGTGAAGACACATATGGACTCAGTGAAATGGTGGCGTGATTCTTGGCTTGGAAGGAGCCTTCTCTTTCCATTAAGTGTGCGCACATGTCCACAAGCGAATGAACGATTTCAGCGATTTATTCGCCAAAAGGTGTGGATTGGAAAGAGGCTAAAATGCAATGGGACATAGTCATACGTAGTGCAGAAAGTTCACATGCATGGCCAAAGCACTCTACCAGGTGTAGATAACTCCCGTAGTAGCTGCCACTTGCACTGGACGGAAAATCGCTCTCCTATACCGAAAGATCAAGAGGATTGTTTAGAAGAAATTCCATTGCTTTCTGACATCGATTTCCAGTCAGAGAGCATTAAAGTAAGCAAAACATTGAATCGAACGACCACTTGGGTCGATTTTCTTCAGTATGCGGATAAAGTTGTCTCCACACCCGCTAAACACACGAAAACAGACGAAAAATAATAAATATGCTCCGTTCCTTTGCTAGGTTGCACGCCGTAATTCTGATCCACAAAATGAACCAAAATAATTGCCTGTATTCATATTTCTATCAAACTTTCAGTAGATCATGGAATGCTTATCTTCCGTACAAAGACTCATCACCAAGGGGATTAGTCGATGTTTCGAAAATTATCTTCCTCATTCAATTCCTGTCGAACTTAACCGATGGTATTGTGATCAGATCTTATGTTTTACGACAGTGCGTCTGCGTCCAGTCGTCTCATGCCCATACCGATACTGAATCGGGCTTTGTTGAGCGATCAGAATAGTTTTACCAATGTGGTCAGTGATACTGACGTGGAAAGTCTGTTCGAAGCTCTGGCTGTTGGAAATGCTGCCTCGGCTGTCTCGATTGAAACGAGCATTCTGGACAAATGGGAACTCACACGTCGTTTGTTTCTGGTGGATAACGTGGTTGGAAAAGTCTTGCAGTCTACAACACGTGAGTTTTATCATGAGAAATATGATCAAGCACTATAAGTACACTGTGTACTCGGAGTCACAGAGATGAAAGAACATCGTGATCCTCTCATTCATTTTGCCTTCCATTGAGGAAAAAAGTGTTTGCAATCCATCACCACTGGGGCGATAGTAAAGTTTATATATGTGTATGGTCTCTCATTGCAAAGAAAAGACAGAACGGAAGTGATTCCACATAGGCATATGCTAGTTTCACTGTTCAAACCTATCCCGAGAAGGAAGCGCTTAGAAGCAATATTTCAATCATCGTATCCAAAAAGCTTCACGTGGAACTTGACGAAAATTTCCGTTTTTTTCCTTTTTTTATGGAAACCAGAGCCAAATTAAAACTATGTACAAATACATCACCCTGCATTGAATAAACAGAAGGAAGTAAAAGTTATCCACCAGTTTGAAACCCTGGTTACTAAAGCACTCCACGAAAACTTACAGAAACTTGGGTGGAGTGTGATTTTAAATTGCGTCGTATTGAATCGCCAACGAAACCAACAGCAATTAGTTGAACTTTACCGCATTGACTTCAGAAATAGAAAACTTCCTTGTCACCTTCAGATACAAAGTGGCTATACCAGGTGTCTGTTGCTTCGGCCATAAGCGTTACTCTGTTCGCTATAATTTTCCAGCATAATTCCCTACCCTTCGAATTTTGTTAGACAGATAGAGAACCTATTTTGTAGTACTGGCGTTGACCAGTTCTGTGTTTTAGGACTACTATTTCATACAACCCTGGTGCTGTCTTCTACCAGAGATCTTTCAGTGGGGAAGAATTTTTCTCGCTTAATTTTATCTGTGATTAGGCCATGATAAAACCTTTACATGTCCAAGGAGACAATAAACCAGGCAGATAAGTTATGTTATCCAAGCAACTGAGTTTCTCCAGAAGGTCAGATATTGAGTGAATTGTTTTGTCATGTGTTCAGAAGGCACGCTTCAGCTTCCCAGACCTCAGATATCCGTGGTATGACGTGACATCCGTAGGCCATCAGGGATCAGTTGTACGATACCGCAGTTGGTGCCACTCATCTGTGCCGGTCGGATACGTGGCCGCAGAGGGTTTAGTACACATGACGATCATCGGTATCGGGACACCGATATATTCGCACCATTACTGGAGTATTTTGAGAAAACCGGGTCAGCACTTGCTGGAAGCAAGTACATAGCAATGGGCACACCAAATATCATTGATCAAACAGTATGACTCACCAGGCTTCGGTGGTTAGGGAATGTGTTGCGCGTGTCCTCATATAGACTTTCTGGGCATGGTACGTTCGGTGACTCATTTGATTTTTGCGAGAGATTCCCGTCAAGAGACAGCAACCAGAATCACTTCACTCAGTCCGTGGTAAATGGTTGTTCGAACTGAACTGAAATTGAAGGTATTGATTTCTAGACTATTTAATTTCGTGCACTCTGTTCATATGCGTAAGGAAGCTGATAATTATTTATTATTTAACTTCAGCCTTCAGTCTGGACTCACCACGGCTCCAGCTAATCATGCATGGCCACACACATATGCACGCAAATTTGCGCATACACTTAGAAACCTATTACTATATATCGAATTTTCGAACAACCCATTTAGTTTTTTCCATCTAATTTTACTGTTTTTTCTTGCTGTGTTCGTCTTCATTTTTGTCTGCTCAAGTTCGTTATGGGGTATAAATTCTTCCCTTTCCAATGTTTCTATTTTGGTCCTCTTCGGATAAAACCAGCGACAACTCTGGTTCGTTACGTGTCAAACTTGGAAATACGTATTTCGCCACGAGGATCGTCCCAGGATGGCTTGATATATCCACCCCTAATCAAGGTGGATTATGCCAACTTGTATGCGTCCAGTGACTACGGGATCGGAAAGCTGGTAAAAGTAAGTATATGATGTTTGAACACAGAAGTCAATAGCATTAGATTGCACGATGCGTTCCGGACCATTTCGTTGCATCTTCACCAGTGCATATTGCAGTCAAGGTGATCGTTTATAAATGGAAAATTGAACGTTCTCACGAGACCATCATTGGTTCTGTGTGTGTGTTTGTACTTTTGCCTTTGGTATCATGAGAGCGTTCAATTTACCATTTATAAATGATCACCTTGACTGCAGTATGCACTAGTGAAGATGCAGCGAAATAGTCCGGAATACATTGTGCAATTTAATGCTATTGACTTCTGTTTCCAAATTTGTGTCGGGAAATTTGTTTTTAAATATGATGTTTGTTTGTCGTTTTTGGTCATGCCCCAACTGACTGTAGCACTGTTAAGGCGAAGAACAAATGCTACCCATATCTGTCTCAACTGCTCCGCAGCATATGCTCTGCGGACATAATGGCTGTTGCTGGTGATTTCAGTGCTCAAATTGGAAGCCAATGCGAGGCGGAGAGATATAAAGGAGGCCGATTTGGCGTTCCAGCCGATTGACCCGACAATGATAACAGACACAACCAACTATGTTCCGATCATGTACACTATTCTTAGCGAGTAAAAATTTCTCGCACAAAAAGCGGCACCGACTGACTTGGCGTGCACCTGCGCCTTCACAGCGCTGGACACATCGACCACATTGCTATGGGTCACTGTAGGTTCGGATCAATTCAAGACTGTTGATCATCTTGGTTCACGTCTGCAGACACTGATCATGCCCTTGTCTGCGCGCGTTTCATTCCACGTCTTGTTGGTGACCGAAACAATGCCAAACCAACCACCCCACGCAAGTGTTACCAGACGATAACCATTGATTTGTTTTCCAACAGAATTATCCATCTAGTTATCAATGCAGTTGTTGAACACACTATGTTAGCACTGCATTTATCTGTACGGACGTAAACACAAAACCCGGCCGTAGCCGACGAGTAAGCCTCAAGCAACCAATTAAGTTAGCAGAAAGAGCTAAACTACATGTGCTGTCACGCTCAACAGAATAACACCAATCAGTACACAGTAGAATCGATAAGTCAATACCGCTGGCTCTGAAGCATGATTGAAGATCGAGGCAAAGCAGGCGTACGTCCATTCATGAAAGGAATATTGATCGGTTGTCCGCGTGGTGTGCGTGACTTTAACCAGATATAACAATAGTCAACTTCCCAGGATCCAGATGAGCGATGGACGGAGATCAAGGAGGCACTATTTGGGGCTACTTATGCCGCAGAAATCCCAACGACCAGACCTACATAGGAATGATGACTAACTATATCCTCGGTTGCATTGTTAGATGCGCACAGATCTATTCCTCCGAACTTTGGCTATGATGAGGCGCGGAGATGCTTTGAACGATAACTGATTCAAAGCCTGAGAAACAATTGTGGACTATGGTGGATTGCGAAATGTGAAGAGTTGGAAAAGACTGCATCAATGGGCAACGAACGTAACGTTTGCCGTATAATTAGAAGTGCCGGTCTCCGAAAGCCAAGCGTTAGAAAACTGGCCAAAAAAGTGAACGGCCCACTGGTTCAGACAGACGAGCATCGTCTAGATAGTTGGATAGAGCATTTTGAGAAACATTTTAACTGGCTTTTATCCACCACGTTTCTTAAATATCAGGATGGTTGGAGTTCTGGATGTAAATACCAGTCCTCTGTCAGAAGCGAAGGTTCTCCGTGAGATAATCTACTTTAAACAACATAAAGCTGCTAGACCGAATCGGTTTTCAAAGACGATGGCTCACCATTGTCACTGAAGTTGGCAAAACTCATTGGTTTGATAAGGGATGGGAGGAAAGTTCCAAAGAATCGGCGTGAATCAATGATCGTACCGATTTATAAGAGAGGCGATAGGTCCTCCTTTGAAAACTACAACGGAATAAGCCTGGTTTGCATTGTATCTAAATTCCTCCCTGGTGTTATCCTCCACCGCTTATCTAAAGCTCGCGAACGGTGCCCGCGCGAGAATCAGGCTGGGTCAAGGTTGGGTTTACCACACCTTCGCCCTTCGACGAATTTTAGAACATAGGCACACTTTCCGTAGACCTACCATCTCTGTTTTTCTTGATCGGAAAAAGTCGTTCGACTCAGTGGACCACACAGTTCTCTGGAGCTGTCCCATTTCTACCACAAAGCCCCCGTACGTAAACAGCCAAAGTCGACTTAAGGCTTACGGTGATCTTTCACCCGAGTTCACTAAGAAAAGTAGTGTACGTCAGGGTTGCCGCATCCCTCTCCTCCTCTTCAATCCTGTGATTTGTATGGTTCTAGGGATTGTCCTTCTGTCACGTGAAGATAGTGATTTTCAACTTTTTCTCGGGTAGAGGTGTCAAACCTTGAATATGCGGACGACATAAGACTTCTTAGTGAAGATCCAGGTAAGCTGCAAGATTTTTGGACAGCTTGAATAACTGCGTAGCAAAGTCCGGTATGTGTTTTGTACCTTTAAAGCGGTAGACGCTGTTTCAGGACTGTGTTGTTCCAGCACCAAAATTTTCGGTCTCTGGCGTGACTACAGACCGAGCAGACACGCTCTTTTACCTACGCAGCTGTATTTCACCCGGAGGTGGGATTTTGGTTGAAGTGTCTTTGCGTATGCAGAAGATCCGTTTAGCATTTGACGATCTCAGTCATCCTTGGCATCAGCATGACATCCATTTGCCAGAAGTTAGGCCAGTGCTTCTTTATCGTTCAGAAACATGTTCACTGTGGATGGGGGATTTAAGAACATTGTCGGTATTCGAGCATCGATGTCTTCGTAGAAGTACTGGAGTCTGGTGGGAACACCACATCGGCAATGCTAAGGTTAGGCACAGAGTATTAGGTACACGAACCAAACCATTTGAAGAAACACTGAGCTAAGGCGGTTGGGACGTGTTTTATGCGTATCCCCGGACAGGATTCATCAGCGCGCAACGTCTTTTAAGGCAGCTGATGGTTCGGAGGTGCGTAAAGGTGATTAGTCCATGACTTAGTGGTTAGATTCGTTGGAGGATAGGTCTCAGTGTCGTGATCAGTGGCGTATTCACAAATTTTCATTGTCTGATTGACGCAATTTTCAGTTCTCTTACTATCCTTTTTCTTCATTACTTCCGACTGCTACTGAGAGATAGCAACCAAAACCACCGTACCCAGCGCCTGGTTAACTCTTGTTTGTACCGAATAGCAATAAAACGTTTATGTGGTTTCCCATGCAAGGTTTTCCGTGTGGCCTAAGTAAGCACCTGGATCCGCGTTTGCTACGATATCTTGCAGTTTCTTCAAGTTAAAAAACCGATTTGTCTACTGATGGACAAAAAATCAAAAGGTTGATTTGTTTTCTGTTCATTGTCAAGTCGTTCAGTGCCTACTTTCATTTTTCGGCGGGATTTTTCGCTCGAAAATTGGTGGGACGAAAAACGCGTACTCTCTTCCTAACCTTTGTGCACTTCGTTGTGAATTATTTCGATGTCATCTGCTGACCTCCATCTGATTTCCATTACTCTCGACTGATGATTGCGATCGAAGCGTTGCACCGCAAACAGTCAATTTTCATGCATCAAACATAGTAAAACTACTAGATTTTAACTGAATGGAAAAATATATGCTCTACCTAACAGTCGCTAAGCCGATCGTTCAACCTCGTCCCGGTATGTGCACACAGGGAGCGTGGATCCTGAAACCCAGTTCGAAAGACGACTTCTATACAAAAACTTCAAGTCTGACATCACGATAATCGTAAAACTCGAGACAGTGTTGGTTTTTTGCTCATTTTGTGATATAAATGCAGGGTTAATTTTATTTTCCACAAATGTACATCCACTTGAGCCACCAGGCGATGCACACAGTCTGATCGTACGTGAATTCATGCAACCTCGTTCAGTTTTACTTGATAGCAAATGACAAAATGATAGTTACTATCTACAATTTGCCACAGAACCACGGACACCAGACAGAACTAACAAGACCGTAGTACAGTACACTCGATTTCACGGCTCTTGCATAAGAACTCGTTTGCACTGAAATATTTCATTTCACTCAATATGTATGCACATATTCGCCTCCAGCAAGATGCTACCATTTTTCGTTGCTTGCATGCCCAGATGCGTGGAGTGAACAACTACGGACAGGTCGCCAACGTAGGGTAACAACATTGGAGCAGCTGATGCACAATACTGAAGTGGCAGTTTACATATTGAAGACGCAAGAACTATGCCATAGTGCCTTTCCGTAGGTTTGCAGCTGGAAGTGACATCCCAGACATACCGTCCTAAGGAAGTACTTTACAGATGCTGCCAAACATGAATGAGGGGTCAATTTTAGCTCTAAGAATCATTTTTTCTCTGATACTGTTAAATTCTTTCCCGACACGAGACTGATATATTGAATTCTGTATGATTTCCTTTGCCCAAGTTATGTCCATGTTGATCTGTGACTAGTAAAACTTTGGTAACCTTCGTAGCCACAACAAATTTATCTTAAGTTTACCGGTTGTTAATTATGTTATTCTTGATAATGCTAATTGTTTCTGAAATTATGAGGCTGCAATTCGCCCCAAATATATATATATATATATATATATATATATATATATATATATACCAACCTAAATTCGGGTAGTGGAGAACAATAAAAGAACGATTGCTGCTTGAGCCATAAACCCCTTATGCGAATGACGTAACGAATAAGTGTATCTAAGAAAAGAGCAAGAAAGCCATCCGAATATCTAACTGGGGGTCGGGGATGGGGGGGGGGGGGGTTCTGCGTTACCATTTGAACTCGCGGTATGCATCACTCAAATTTCAACAATACCTTCATTTTATACCCAGCAAACACTAACCTCGCTCTTGAATGCTTTGATTTTCTGATTTTAATCGCTTAGCGCGATTAGGGGAATCTTATGTACATTTATTCTCGTTGGTTAAGTTTGAACGTGTTTCTCGTGGTTTCTGTTCTCCTGTAGTGCTAATGGCGGTGATCGATTAACCCGTCGTATGCGCTTTAGTTTGTCTGCAAAAAGAGTTATTAGTTTCCTGTTTTTGGAAAATCCACTTGTATTCCTCACATCGAAAACTCGGACGCCGCGAGCCGGAATCGAACCGTCGACCCTCCGCATACCGGGAAGATGCTCTACCAGCTGAGCTATCGCGGTCTGAATAGTACGGTGTGAATAACGCTAATGAATAATCGATAGTGCGCAAACCACTATTCCAATGATACACAGTATCTATCCTGGTTTTAATCATTGGGCTAGCCTCGTCGGTCACTTCCCAATGAGACGAACAGCACACAGATGAACGTGATCCATCGGACATTGAAATATATTCAGAGAATGTATTGTTGGCACGAGGAGCCTGAATCGTCTGTTTTTGGAAAATTCACTTGCATTCTTCACATCGGAAAGTCGGACGTCGCGAGCCGGAATCGAACCGGCGACCCTCCGCATACCGGGCAGATGCTCTACCAGCTGAGCTATCGCGGCCCGGACAGTCCGACTTTTCGATGTGAAGAATGCAAGTGGATTTTCCAAAAACATACGATTCAGGCTCCTCGTGCCAACAATACATTCTCTTATTAATTTTCCTTGAAAAATGAAATATATTCTTATTCGGTAAAGCTATCGATCGTCGTACATTTGACTGACTGGTACAAACGGTGGGCTTGATCTGAAAAGCAAAGCGAAGTGGAGCTCTATGGACCTGCTGGAAATGTTCTGATCACACTCCAAGTAGCTATCGGCTTCTGATGTAATCTGATCCATTCATCATCAATTGGCCTGAGTAATTGCAAACCTTTCAGGAATCAATCGGGTAGTGTGAGGGTACGGGCTGGCACATTATCAATCGACAGCCTGATTCCGTGGCAGACCCATCCAGAATCAAATAAAAGATCGCAAACAACGAAGCAGACGGCACGTGATTGGCTGGAGCCAGCCAAGCGATCAATGAACCAACAATCCACGACTAACATTTGTTTGAACCGACCAGAACTGAATCAACCGGTCCGAGTGCAGCCACACAAACCAGCCGAATAGGCTTACAAGGACTGTCAGTGGATTATTAGGCTTTCATACAAGGTTTTGGTTATGACCAGCATTAACATAAACGACTTTTTTATACCTATAACCCGAGATGGTACGACGCCAGAATATTCTCCCCACGAGAGCTGGTGGGCAGCCAACCAACTGGTGGTGTGTCTATTCATCGGTTGTTGGGAAGTTAACAGTTCGTTACCCTGACCGCGATCAATTCCTATGGAGAAATTCATTTCATTATGGGCCCAAGTGAAACCAAGACATTTAAAACAACGTTAATTCCTAGTTAAACATAAAGTAGCAGAAGATGTACGGCTTGAGAAACTTTCTTTCCAGAAGCCCAAGCATCACATCCTTCCAATGTGCTTTCGAGAAAGGCACAGTAATGCAGCGCAGTTCCATTCGACTCCGCATAGTTATGTTTCTAGTTCCACAATCCATCTAAAACATCATCGATTTAACAAATCTTACAAACAACAATAAACCCACTTATTTCGTAAGCTCGTAACCTGCATATGTACATCGAGCAGTTGATCTAGCTTTTGGACGCTTTGAAGTCAGGCTGAATTTAAGTATCAGCAAAGTTTATGGCTTTCTTACAGATTATACCTTCCACCGTGAGAATTTCATCGTGTTTTTCGTGCACCGTCAAGAACTACTGGAAGTAGCAACACTTCGTCAAATTTTTGCTTCACTCTCAAATAACGTCTTCGTAGATTGTGACCCACATAAACACGATGCTGAACCAGTCTTTTTCGCGGTTACTTTCTGCACGGTTTTCCGCGAAATGCCAACATTTTTGGCCACAGAGGTTCACATTGCCTTCAGTTCAGAAAACACGTCCGGAATCCTTGCCTTCTCATTCATCGACAGCCTTCTGTTCATGATCTCACACTTAGAGCTCGCACAGACTTCCTGTCGAACAAACGCCGAATCTTTTCACGTCTTGATTGACAGCTAACAGACCCTGGGGCTACTGGTTAACTCGTCGCCAACACGCAGCCTGCTCTTACTGTTAGACCAGAACGGATCACAACCGGATTGGCCGGTTCACTAGATAACTTGTTTTGACTAACCGCGCGTAAGGATAATCTTAGCTAATCGGGGGCTACTTTTCAGAGGGCCATTCTAATAGTGGTTCAACGAGGCTGGTTTAAGCGATACTTAGAATGTTCTACAGAGTCCGACTTTTTGACGATGCTATTTTTCGAGGTTGGAAACGAAGGGAAAATCCAAGATTGAGACTGAGTTTCCACATTTTGGGAACATATGTCAAATCATTACTTTCTGAGGTCCCAAAATTTGATAGGCCTGAGTAAATAACCAATGATAAGAAACGGCAGGGACTAAAACCCGGATCCATGGGTCACAGTTGTACCGTGAAAACTGACTGAAAAAGAGGTATTTTTCGCTATAACAGTAATTATTTAGCACTTATTTTGAACTGTCAATGAATACACTGATTACTAACAGTTACGTTCATCATACGCGTCATCGTACTAAGTAAGATGCTCCCTTCGTACGCAAGCAGTTGTACTAAACGGAACACTTGAACTGGTAGGATGTAAGGAAATGGCTACGACCCAGGACTACGTACGACAATGTAGTAAAAAGATCAAGACTAGAGAGTTTTACATTATTCTCGATGCTTTTGAAAATTGCCGTTGATCGTAGCTCAGGTTGATGCTTTTCAACGGTTTGTGACCGCTGATCTTGGCGCTTGGGTCGCCAAGATCGGCAATCAAGAGATATTTAAAATTATGCGTAATATATATTCAGAACTCATTTGTATATTTATTAGTGTGTTCAAGTTTGACAGCTGGAATGTTACTGGTTTACCAATCATAGCTGACTTTCACTGTCACTGACTAAGGCCTCTCCCTGTTTGGGACAGTACAGCTATATCTTACGGTGTAGCGTAAAGAGCATTTTGAATCACCTCAAAAATGCAAAATCTCCATGTGGCTTTTTCAAGAGTGGGACACGAGTCCGAAGTATAAAGTATCTTTGCTTTATGCCACCGTAATCCAAACTGATAATTCATCTGGAATTCGTAATATAAAGCAACAAGACTATAGTATACTTTAGTGTGGCTCCTTGGGAACTGAAAAGGACTCCCAAGAATTCATTCATGTCAACCGAATATGAACAGCAATCAAGCAGTCAAGTTTTCTGAATGACCTCTAACAGAAAATGCATATCTTTTGATGAACAAGGTGGCGAGAGGAAAACTTCGGTCAGCAGAAGTGCCGCTCAAGTGTGAGTGAATTAAATAAATCTTCCGTTTGAGCTAGTCGGATCAGCCCAGCATAGAGCTTTTTATTCCAAGGACATGAACAAATCGAACCCATAGTGCTTTTGCGTAGTGTGAACATGAATACCAGTAACTTTTCTTGTTTGTCCGATACAATTGTGTTTTTTTTAATTTTCGTTGCCTTTTAGCTACGATATGGTGATCCGCTCTCCGGTTAATCTTTCACAAACCCAAAAGCCAAAAAATTCGTCGCGCCAAGATCTGAGAAATTAATGCTTAGATGAAAAACGTCTTTATATTGCATATTTGCTCACATCTAGTTACTCATTTATGAGTTTGTAGAGTTGGCACCATGTCAGGCTCCAGACTCGGAATAAAACAACAGTTTTATTAAACAAACAAATGCTTCTAAGCTGGACTGGAATGCCTTCCCGTCGGAAACAAGCACACAGGTTGCGGTCGTTTTGAAACGAGAATATTAACTAACTTAGTTGGCTACTTTTGATCGCGCTATCATCGTTAATCGACACGACTGAATATTTAGTATTAGCACCGAAACCTTTCCTGTCCAGTGTACTTCATCATAGTGAATTGGGACGTTTGAGTACTCATTGCTTTGGTCTTTCAAGTTGGATTACTCAGGTGAATGGAATTCAATTTTAGTTTAGTATCCCTGAAATTTATTCGTCTTCCCTCGGATTTCACTTCCCATGCATTGAATGGTTAGATCACTTTTAAAGTCACATATGAACAAATGACAGATCAACAAGCGACCCTAGAACAGAATGTCCGCATCGCTATGGGTGTGATCTCGGCAATGGCCGCCTGTGTGGCCATGGTTCGCACGTGGCTCTGGTCCAGACGTGCCGGAGTCGTCCGACTTGATGGGATGCTTGTTCTCAAACTGCTATTGCTGGCTGCAGGAAATGTGGCCAACGGATTCCTGATTGTGATCTATTGCTTGTCAATCTATTTTCTGATCTTCTTCAAGGTATGTTTTGAACACTGATACCTCTGTCTAACTCTCCACCATCGCGGATGATCTTTTACATATCTATGCGTTACCCATTCTCATGAGCATTAATTGTATTGTATCTAAATATCATCATCACCGTCATCCTAATGAACATCATCCAAATCATGATCTTCATCGTCATGAATGTGTAAATTCATAATTCGTGGTTTTAAAAGAAGATTTACTAGGTCAGCAGTGTGACTGGGTTGAGCGGTTATTTCTCAGCTTGGATTTAGGGAAAAGAGAAAAGGTTATGCTGTGGTCAATAACCATGGAGCCTATCCTCAGTTTGAAGGCTGCAAAATCTTTGTTTATTCAGGCCATACATTGAACAAGGAAGGCACCCTCTTAGGTGACTTACAGGGTTATCCATATAGCGTCGAAAAAGACTCACCAATGACGTGCCAATCAGTAAAGCAGTTGTACTTTGGTTCCTATGGTTCACTGTTTTGTTTTCTGGAAAAACCATAATTTGGTGAACGAACCTGATTTCGGTGCATCATCGATCGGCCAAATACCAAATCCCGTCAATGTGTCATGTTGAAATACGAAATATTTTCACGAAGAAGCACAAGCCAACAAATACTACAACCAAAAAACAAAGTGGATACCAACTTGGATATTGCCATTGTATTTTCTAGCAGTGGTGGTGCACTCACGACTTAATGCCGACTTCTAGGGATATCGTCATTTAGTAGGTTGAAAATGACATGAACCAGCTGACGTGTTACGTAATGGGCACATTGCAACCTTCTAGCTGTACACTAGTCCAGGCAACTTTGAACTTTCAATTCCCAAATTTTTTATCTAGCACTGTACATCTTAGTACTTAAGAAAGTGTACATTAAAAGCATCGAAAATCATTTTTGTTTGTCTTGTCTTGAATAGATTTGATGAAATCACGGTGCTAGCTGCAGTTTTATATCTGTTGGAAACTACGTGGTAGAAATTCTATAAAGCCAGTGTGGTAGATCTGGACAGATAAATGTCAAATATATTCCGTATCAGTTTTTCGTGATCTTTTTTGAGGTGATTTTTAAAAATTGCTCATCGTTCCGTTCGTACGGAATCATATTAGAATGATTTCGGATTGGTTATGAAATTTACGGGAGTTTAAGTCATACCAAATGCGCTCTTTTTTATATTCGGATGTTGCATGCAGACGAGTATATACAAGTGGTGACTGGGTTGCAAGCGTGGCGATTGGTCAGAGCGCATTCTTCAAATGCAGTCACTTGACAAATCAGTCAACGGCATATGCGTGCGCGGGTAGACGTGCGCACCAGACAAACATTCCACTTAGATAGCCGGTTGTGTAGGCATCGGGTACAATGAAATGAACCAGCATGCATGAAGCCGCTGGTAACGCATTGGAATACATGGTCATGGTAAGCGCACGTACAGCGCGCGACAGAAGTATTGGATCCCCCTCATTTTTCCACATTTCTGATTCCGTATTTCCTAACGAAACCACATCCGGTCAGAACGATAGAATGAGCGTTACGATACGGAATAGCGAATTTCAGAACTAAACTATGTACTATACGCTAATTAAAGCAGAAAATGTGAAAAACGAGGGTGACAAAATTATGGGACCTCAATTCCGGTGCGCCGTCCCATGGGAAATTTCCCAAAGCCAGACGGACAAATGAGCATGACAACAAGCTGACTAGTTTAGTCTGTGGATTTGGTGACTGACAAATCCATGGGAACAGGAATCACGTGATCCATGTGCACCAGAGCACTTATTGCATCCTAGAAGTCTAGCCAATCATCAGCGTTGATTGCACGTATACACCTGACAGAACTCACACTGACTTTTGTCTGCGCGATGACACACGGAAATGTGCTAATCTATTTTGAGAAGGATGAAACATCCGCGTTCTATCAAATGAGACTCAGTAAGTACGAGACCCCGAAGCAACGCAAATGATCGAGAAACGTCATGCGACGATATCTGGAATGCAACGAGCGATATGCGCCTAAGAGGGGAACGGATCGTTCAAATGACTTACGAAATCGGACAAACGTAGATTATCTCATCTAGCCACCGATAACACCTACTCTATGTCAACGCTGAAAGCTTTGATCGGAATCAATGTTTCAAAATGAGTATTACACAAAGAAGTGCATACTTGCTAGCCAGGATTCCATGATTTGCTTGTCAAAGAGCGAACTGATAACCACCCTTAGGAGAGAATGGGTGAATACTGACCAAGGGACAATCACAAACCTTGAAAGAAGTATACCCAGAAGATGCACTGGGGTTCTCAAGCGGAATGGCGGTTGCACACGATTTTAAGTAGTGACTATTGGAGCCCAGCTGATAGGGGTTCTACACTTTGTCACCCTCTTTTTTGCATCCTTTGCATCGCAGTTGGTATTTCGTCGTTCTGACCAGATATGGTTTCGTTAGAGAATAAATAAGCGGAAATATGTGGAAAGTGGAGGGGAGTCTTATAACTTTATCACGCAATGTATCAATCCGAGTGGAATTTCATTAGCCAAATTTCAATCTGTTGTGCCTCATACGACTGAAATGTAAAGTCACCATCAAACAATACCTTCCAGGTGCACTGCCAAAATGCTTCTGTTTGGTGTATATGCATTTTCGAACGTGTCAAAATATCACGGGAAAACAGCTGGTTATGTTTATTTTTTATGCGTTTTTTTAATGATAACGTGTCTGCTCTTTTCCCCCTTGTTCCTCATGGCTTTTCGACGTAACCGTCATGCGTGAACACAAATTAAAGCATATATTTGTTCTGCTATAAACACCATTTTGAAAAATCTTGAAGTGACTCTTATCGGTATAGTGTTAATATGTACCATTTGGCGACGATCAGAAAGACCAGTAATAGTGAGCTTGTGAGATGCACACAAAGCGCTTCTCCATTTTTCAGTATACATACCAAACTTATTTTTTCTATCCGACTGCCATCGCCATGTTCAGATTCAGAAGGTTTACATGGTCCAGCTTCCCAATTCAGACGGTTTTATGCTCAGCTATGTGGCTGCTGCTTTGGCACTGAAATTTCTCGACCTGGTGCACTTGTTGGCCGTGCAGTGTAATGTGGATGTGTTCTTTATCGACTGGGAGCACCCGAAAACGCGCACCACGAAAGCTATTCGCTCCAAAATACCAGAGGCGAATACTGATCCGTTTATAAATGATGATATAGGTGAGTGTCATGATGACTTGGGTAATTTCAGAAATGACGCCTCTCCATTCAACTCGGACAACATAAACTGGTTGTCGCAGAAGAGAAAAACGAACAATCAGAAACATACATACCCAAATTTAAATTAAGTTGCACCATGTTTGATGTGTACTTCAACCTTACGAAAATCATCACAATCATTGAGATCATCCGAATTACCAGCAACACCTACTCTAGGATAAAGTTTTGCTTCAAAAAGGAAAAAGAATTATGCATCCAGAAGAGTAGGTCACTTTGCCTGCGTTTTGACCGAGAAGCGACTTTAGAGTTGATGACTTTAGATGTCAAAGGTCACTATCATATTCAGTTAAGTTTAGAAACTATTCTTCTTCACCAAATCTATGCTCACGCATTTTCTTTTTTCGTACAGCTTCGCAGTTCTAAAACGTGGTGAACAGGGAGACAGTACTTGAAACAATCAGAGGTGAATTAGTGACTTAGTCTTCTATTGATTTATCTGTTTGTCGCAAGCAGTTTACGGGCCATGCGATTAGCGAACAGTTCGTTATAGTTTGGAATAGTTTATAACTGAGTGCTTTTGTGGGGTAATTATTGACTGTCGATGGCTGGTTCGAGTTGATGAATTTTCACGCCTTCTGTTTTAGCCTATATACAGAATCCTGAGGGCCAAGCCTGACAGAAAACGAAACTAGAGTAAAGAAGAGGACACGTCGGTAAACTATGCGATTAGCCTCCACATAGTGTGATGCGATGACTTCGGTAATCAATTTGGTTACCACGCTCAGTCTTAGGTGTTGTTCACGATAATTTAAAAGGTTAAAACCTCATCATCTATGGTTCACTTTGTTATGCAATATTTCTTTTTCACTCTCATCGTTACCACAACCAAGTATTTCGTCTCAAATGGGTAGTCACAAGAGTAGCGTAAACGATCCTTTTATTTTTGCGCAACTTTACACGTAACCATTCCGTATACCGGTAAGCAAACAAGTGAATCAGAGTTACAGGGATTCCCAAACGTAGGCCACGCGTACATTCGGCCTGAGCATGGCCGATCAATAGGTAGCCAGATCTGTTTGGCCAACACTCTCCATGCTGAAGTGTGACTAACACCAACACCACGCCTATGCACTGGCAGAAGTGTGTTTGTGCAGTCCAAAATGGTCCAGCAGAATGGTTCCGTGGCGCTTGCGTGTGTCCGCGTGTCTGTTTTCCTGGGACTAGGTAAACCAGACGCAATACTACCTGATTCGAATTTGATATTGATCCGCTGTTTTCAATCCCAAGGTCGTTGGTTTTCGGCGTTTTTGACGGTGCAGTAGGCTCCCGCAGTCAAGGGAAAATTTGATGCTTGAGTCATTAAACCTTACAATCAGTACATTTGAAACCACGGAACCAGTTTTAAACATATCGTAATTCCTGACCATATTCTATTCTGGCATGATGAGCACACAATGGAAAATGTTTTCGTGCTCATGATAGATTCGGAATTTGTACGAGAAATCTAGGATCCGCTTGTCAGCATCGATGATGCCAGTCATGTTTGCCAGCTCTATCTTGGGCAAGACATTTTCGAAAATGCTTCTTTAATGATTTATTTTTGGGGTCACTGAAGAAATAGTTTCTGGAAATGCCTGGGTGTGTTTTATATTACAATGTGTGACAGTATAGCACAGTATCGACGCATTTCGGATATACCGATAATCTTACCACTCTTTTATTATTTCTTGTTTGTATTTTGGTATATTCAAAGAAGGATAGCGCGACTAATCAAAGGCTGCCTAAAGGATGACATGAACCCGAAAACGTTTAGGTATTTAATTAGACTACCTCTTGCTAAGTAATTAAGGTCTCTCAGCATACGACATCTTCACTTGTCCCCAAGTTTCGCAAGCTCAAGTGGAGTCAAGGCTTAAGACGACCCCTAAAATGTGTTACCTTAGGTGAAGAGCTATACCGAAATGGTGTGCTAAATCTCACGAACTCTCTGTTCGTGCAATCAACAAAAAAGCTCCCCTATTTGAGAATGCAGACTGTTTTTACCGTTGTTGTACTTTTTGATTCGAAATTTCTATCAATTCTAATTCGTCAGTTTACCAAAATCCTTCTCCCTTAACTCTTGATTTGCAAGCCTTTTATCTGCGTTTGATTGTTCATCGACTGAATGTGTGATGCGACACGTCCCCAATAAATTCATTTGCATGGTCAAACCCTAATTCCGCCGCCTATGAGTATACATGTGTCCAGACGGATTGAAGTTGTAGAAATCGGTCTTTGTCTTCTTAACCCATAGATAGTAAGCAATTGGGAGAGAATTTGGATTTTATTTTGGCGAGTTGGGTTCGAATATTGTGGCTGTGTTCTTGAACAGCGTTTACTCTCTGAAAGGCATAACTAATTAGTGCAAAGAGCGAAACACACCGTGCATTTGTAAAACTCTGGTTTGTCAAATCTGAGACTAACTGTTCACGAAATAACTGACTCTCTGTGTGTTTTTTTGGCTGACTGTCCTTTGGACTCCACTTTTCATAGTTGTTTTCCTGACTATTTGATCTGGGGATTCATCTTCTGTCTAATTCTATATGTTTGATTAAATTGCCTGGATGTAGAAGGAGAAGAAAGCGAGGCTTTTCAATCGGCCAAGTTTGCCGAACCCGAATCACAATATGTGGACAGTGGAGTATCTGTGTGGCGTACAATCTATGTGGCCAACGAATGGAATGAGATTCAGACACATCGAAAAACCAGCTCGCTTATCACATTTGCATCTGTTTTATTCTTTATGAAAGTAAGTCAAACCTAGCCCATTTAGTTCATTCTACTGAGTCAGTATTTGTTGCACGGTTTCTGTTATTTCAAGCGGTTTTATTGTGTAGGAAATCACAACCTCACTGCCCCACTATTATCACGGAAATTACAGTGAAGGTTTATGTGGTGATTCAGCAGCTGTCACACATGATACGGCCAGGTACAGCTTGGTAACCACGCGCTCGGATGAGCCTCAACCAATCAGGATCACCGCGGACAATTCCGACAAAAGTTCCGTGTGATTGGCCATCTTTGGGTCTACCAGTTATTCTCTGATTGAACATATTTATACAAACCCACTCTGCAATACAACCAACGTGCTGTTTGGCAGCCTTGGTCTTCTTGCTACTTCCGTTCGCGTAGTTCTGGGTGGGGACAATTTCAGTACGGACTATCAATTCAGTTCAATACAATTATTACATTTTATCACTTATTTTCTATCTACTAGCGAAGCTAAGTAATCGACTATACATTCGTACTGATATAGATGACTTACAGAAAAAGAAACGATTCCAAAAGCCGACATTTTGGATATGCTCTTCTTTGCAATTTACCATAGGACTTTATCTAGGACTGGTTCTTCAGTACCGTATATTTTGAACATGAAATTAAGTGAATTCCGCTAAAATATGTTTGCCGGTCTCATCCACCTGGCTAATCCTTGCGTTTTGTTGTGAGTTTGAGGTGATTTGAATGCTTTCGCACTCGGCCCGATGTGTTATACCTTCTATGCCAGCACTCGGCTAATACGGAGTTAGTTCATCCAGGTGCAGTCAGGTCGCTTGATGATTAGCCTGCGTAATTTTTACCGAAGTTTTCATACATCACTTTATATACAAACGCGTGTGTTCCAATTAAATTCGGCGGAATAACTAATTGCCAGTTTTTGTCTCGCCAGTTGTTGTCTCGCCAGTTGTTGGTGAGCGTAGTCTGGGTACAAGCCATTCCATTACAAAACGGTTGGCCGAGTAGATTCAGGTCTGCCGGTTCAACACCGCATCAGTGAGTGCGATGATTTATACAATTTATCTCGACATGCGGTACCCAATAGGAGAGATTTTTGTGATAGTCGCTTCGAAGCTATATCTGAGACTTATTCATTGTTCAAAAACATCCCCCTTTCGAAGTCCATTTGTGAACACATACAATAAAAGGGATTCGTCAAAATCGGGACCGTATATACTGATTTAAATTCAATCGAGGAAATCAAACGACTACCTGAGACGATACTTTCCTAATTATTGTTTCAAGGAAGGCAACGCTAAATACCTTAAATAAATTGCCTACATCGTAATTCTCATTAGTATATCCATGCATAATATGAATGTGTGGCTGAGAAGACAGAAAGTAATGATTCTGTCTCAGTGTTTATTTGCTCATTATGAACTAATCAGCTAGACAAAAGAGAGAGCAGACTTTATGCTCAAAAATTCCTAGAATTCCAAGTTTGAAAGCAACGGTCACCACCTGGAGATTAATAATAGCGTTAGACGAGCTCGTTCGCGTTCACGCCTAATTAATTTAACTGTAGGGTAATTATGGAAATTTAAGAAAGACTCCTCGGAACAGAGGCTGCTATTCGCAGTACATTCTGAATACTTCTGATGTTCTTAGATTCTTCTGATATCTCCTATACTCTGTTGATCTCTCATTTTGTTCAAACCGGGAACATTTTATCACCAGTCAAGGATATCTACACAATGATGATGTTCCCTTGGCTGGAAGTGGAAGTCTTCTGGTTCAGTCACCAAATTCCGTAATATCAGTATATATATATATATATATATATATATATATATATATATATATATATATATATATATATATATAACTGTGATTCCTCATAATTATTCGTGTCTGGGTCACTGCTAACCCAACAAACAACGAGGCTGCATGTGCAAGCGCTCATATTGATAGTAAGTAGTATGTAAACGTGTGGACAAAATCTCCCCGGAAGCACACGCACATGCAGCCTCGTTGTTCGTTGGGTTAGCAGTGACCCAGACACGAATAACTATGAGAAATCACAGTTGTGATTCATTTGTGGGCTTTTCAATGACGAGTATCCATTCACACTCCAGATGATTCAAATTAGATTCTAGTGAACATATACCATCGGAGTATACAAGTATGAAGTACGGGTACGCATACCTGATGAGCGGCAACAACCGTGAAACTGGTCGTATTCTTCCGGGGAAGTTGCGTCCACACGTTATGTATATCTGCCTGATTTCAGACTGTGCCAAACAAAACAGGATACCATCGGAGAGAAAAGAGTGCGTGATGAGAGCTTCAGTGTTTCATTTGTAGGAGTAATACTGCCAGGTTGTCAAAGCCAAAGCAGGTAGTTTTCCTAGAGTTCCACAACCGGAGCCTTTAGCTATCCGAAGCTTAATCTGCAAGGCACCAGGACAAAACGTGGAGCCTGTTACCCACTGGGAGCCGGTGACTGAATGCTCAGTTCATTTGCCCTTCGGATGAGGCCAAACATCGTGGATGCCCAGTACATCCCTCCGTCACAGATACCGGCGAGCATACCGTTGTACACTTCGTATGCCACCCATGGTTGGTTTGGAATCAGGGTTTAGCCATCTCCCCTAGACTGACTATTAGTCAGCCAACCCAGTGAAGAGCGCCAGGCATCCGCTCTCGTCCTCTCACTTTAGTGAGTAAACCTCCACCACGAGAAGGCAGTGAGAAGGATTTCCTCAACAGACACTGTGTTAAACGCACGGTCACTTGAGAGTATTTCGAGAGTCGTTCAGGGTGAGTAGCCATCTCGGAGCCTGAGACACCCACCCCGGACCATACTGAGGCATTTGAAGGTCATATCAGAAGTTTTGTACACTTCTTTCATGGCTTTCAACCTCGTCGGGGACACGTTGGATGGCATTTAGGAAAAGTATAATCTTGTGATTTGCAGCGTCGGATTGATCCAAGTCGTGCGTTTCCGAGTTGCACAGAAACAGTGCTGTAGAGTCTGAATGACTGAACACCAAACACATCATAGTTAATGAGCACTTACGTGTACTTAGTGATAATATTTAGAAGAATCTTATAAAGAATTCGGTAGTATGTGAAAACTGGAATCGAACATTGGTTAAAGACGGCCACTTCTGGGATAATTGTAAGTAAATGCATGATTCGATAACGTTCAGTGAATGTGAAAACCCTGACCATCGTCGTAAGGATACAGTTTTGCGATCCACTTGCTGGCTTTCAGTACTCCCGATGGGTTTCCGCCCTCCCCCCCCCTCACAGGTTGTTGGATTCGAGAACTTGGCTTCCACAGACGCGCATTCCCGATTTACCGTGGATCCATTGCAGTACCAAAGTGAGGATAGCCGGATCTTCCGGATCGCCTTGATTCTGTCCATTATGCTTATTACGGGTGAGTGGCTCATTCCCAGCGTTGCATAATGATATCCCATCTACTTCTATCTACATGAAGCTGTGATTCTGTTGTTATTGTTCTTGTTCTCATTCTTGTTCTCGTCGGTGTTCTTGTTGTTGTTGTTGTTGTTCTCGTTCTTGCTCTTATTGTAGCTGTTGTTTTTGTTTTTGTTTTTGTTCTTGTTCTTGTTCTTCATCTTCTTGTTGTTGCATTTAAATGCAGAAGGGAGCTCAAACAACTTTCTATGATAGGTCATCCCCAAAGCGGTGGTTCACTCGGTTGTCTTCATTTTTGGTGAACCAATGAATTCACGATTACTCATACTGTAGTTGCGATAAAATGTCATTATATACTTCTGGGTTAGAAGCGGAGATCGCTTCTTGCTATGTTGTCCACAGCTTTGTCCAGTCTCTCATCGAACGTTCCTTATGAGTTTGTTGGTAGTGAGATTCAGGTCATTTCTACGCGTGACCTCAAGGGCTATTCATCTACAATGCAAATTTAACAAAATTGATGTCGAGCGGTTGCGCTCATCGGTTTTAACTGACCTATTGATCGGAACAATGTCAGATCACGTATCGAAGGGTGCCCACGTGTGATGCGAGTTGGATGCTCGAGGTGGACTTCACATCGTCGTGTTTTCGGCTAGAGTTGGGCTAAAGCACCAGTTACTTTAACATGTAAAACGTGGCTGTAGGAACATTTTGATGAGTCACATCCTTTTCTGATTAGCAGTTGGTAAAAATGGGTACAACTGCGGGTCGACTCCAAAATAGCAGTCCGATCGGTCGTTGCTTTAAAAATTTACTTTATGCTAAGGCTACATTCTTCGGTATTCTTTCCGAACTTGGTGAAATTGAGAGGTAGCAACTAGATTCAGGACATCAAGGTGAGAGATTACCGGCTGAAAAAAAAACATTTACGTGCTTCTCAGCGATGTCCTTGTCCCTACAGATCGTTTGTGGCTGCCCGTTGCTTTCACCACAATAAAAAATGGTAACAAAGTTATTGTAAATATGATAAGCACGATACCCTAAATGCGTAACATTTAAAGTTGTACACGTGCGGTCGTTGCGCTTTTCTGGTACACAGCGAAATAACGTTCAAATGGACGCTGATCTGGTGAGATCCCGTTGTGAACGCTCCCACTGACTCAGGTGAGCAGCCTCGCCCGCCTGCGAATCATCTCAGTTTATTGGGTAAAACACGATGAACAAATAAGTTGTTGGTCCGAGTACCCGGACTGCACACGGCGCATTGGTCCGGCCGATGTGGGCAACCAACCCGAGAGGCTTAAACACTACTGACAGGATTCGTCTCTCATTCCACCGATCCACGCCATTGATCGGCTATCCCGTTGATCGTGCTTTCGTGGACTCATGCCGTGGAATCGGTACTGCACAAGTGCTGACTGCTAACGTGGCCTGACTGTCTACCAACAGTTATTCAACACACCCTCACAGGGCCTAACACGTTATTTAGCATAATTAAAAGCCACTTGCAAAATACCATCATGCTAGGATCATGAATTTTAGTTATCAAATTGTTCATTACTTACATTGCCTTTCTTCTACAGGATTTAAGAACACTGTACCAAGCTTTATCGCACTTTTCCATAAATTCTGTCGGTTAAAGCGCAAAATCAAAGTATTGTTACCTTCTGAATAGTGCTCTTTTCTTTGCTAAAAAGGGTCGTGATTAATTATCTGATAAAATGCCACACCGTGGTAAATAAACGGGAAACATCATTTAAATCTCTAAAAGAACATGAAGTACCTGAATATCTTTCTCATGTTCGAACTCACGTACGATCATGTTTTACCGATAAGTGACTATCATCGAACAGCTCGCTCGTTCAGCAATGTTCTCTAAGAACTGCGTCCGCCTTTCTTGCTTAGATATTGACCCATAAGGATCGCCTACTACCATGACATGTTACTGACCGGCACTACTGAATCTAACCCGAACTTGAATACCCTCCATATTCCTCCGGTTTGGTTTAAAGCAGGTGCGTGAGGTCTCAGCCATAGGATATGGGTTCAGCTGTACTCGTTTCAATTAGTCATTGAATTCGGGCGTGAGTGGCACGATGCATTGTCGGTGATTTCCAACTACAATTTAATCCAGAAACTATTTGAACCACTGTATTCAGAGTTCACTGGTACAGTGCATCTCTCTCAGCGGCAAAGTGTCGCAGTCCTATGGTGTCAATAATATGCCGATTTGATCCTATATTGTTCACAATTACTCGGGGTGCCCAAGTTCCTTGAGCAGCTCGACCTCTGGTTCTGCCACAAAACCGATTAGGAACCCTTCTATGGGTAGTCAAATAACAAATTTGTTCACCGTGGCATACGCCATGTATTAATGTGTTCTTGGAGGGTAAAGTTTATCTTCTATTTTCAAAATTGCGAAGCCTTTGGAGTGGCCCGTAGTTCAGCCGATAGATCACGCGCATGGGTTGCGTCCATGGTGGGTTTGAATCCCGCTTAAATAAACGACTTTTACTACTCAGATCAATTCAAACTTAAATATTTTTCTTCAGCTGAATCTATTCTTTCTCTACTTGACTAATACTTTGTGATAGTATTATTCATAGAGATTATTCGGCTCAGAATTCATACATTCTGGAGCTGGGAACAGTTTCTTCTTCGCCAATGCTCATCCAGAAATTGGGTTGTGGTCTGTACGAAGAGTCACTTCTCCTCCACTAACTACTGTCTTTCTTGAATGTCCTGAAGTGTATCTTCGATCACAAGTGGATTATTCAATATCCAGTTACGTAATCACTTACCAATATTATCCGAGCTACTCGAGTTGCGAGCATCTCGATGAAAACCGCATTGTAGCGACGGATGCTGCAGCGATAGAATGATGCGAATGTCGAACCGATCAGACCAACCAGTCGACAGCCACAAACCAAAGAACAGACGGTGAATATGTTAAAAGCATCCTGCAACAGACAAAAACAAGCATTCGGACTAGCAGAGAGAACATGCAGGATCTTTGGCAATCAAGAATTTAGCCCAGGTGAGGGGCTATATTGATCAAGCCGTCAACTGGAGCATTCGGACCAGCCAAACGGAAATAATGCGCAAAATAATCAAGCCATTTAGCACAAGCAACTGGCCAGAACGCGGCTAAAGGGCTCAGGCAACCGGGGGATCAATGTTGCTGCACCACGGTTTGGAAAACGGATTATACAAACGATTGTACATGTTCCATGGACTATGCTTGTTTGGCCGCTCAAATACAGGGGTCCTCACCTGTCTTGCCTCATTTGTTACAATATAACCAACGTTTGGCTATTGTTAACTTAACTCCCATAGCACGTGCTAAATTTTGGTTAACTTATCCTGATTTACAATCTAATCAATACGCTCTGTGAACTAATTCGAACGTCTCTATTGCGGGGCATCCTCCGGTTATGCCTGCGATACCTAATGGGTGAGCGATCGGAGTGTTATTTTATCCAACACCTCGATTTCACTCCCGTTGCACATTATGATTTTCAACTGATGAATAAACACGGAATAGATATGACTTATCAATGTGTCCATACAATCAGTTTCTTCCCGTTAAGTTACCTAATACTTCAGCCTAACTTCAGTCGGAAACGTGGAGAAGTTAACTGCGTGGACGAAGCGTCCATCCAAAACATGCACTATGAGGGAAAGGTTGATCGCAGTAGGGGTTGGTAATTTGTGTGCATCCACATCGTGGGTTAGGCTCATTCGGTCTTGGGTACCACCAATTTGGTCAAAGTGCGAACATCGATCGCGGGAAGGTCAAGTAACTGCTCCGCCAATAGGATTGCAGGCGGCGCCGCTCCGTGTCGGGTGCAACCTAATGCACTATGTGTCACGTCAGCAAAGTGGCTTGAGTTTTTGTGTGGAAGGTTCAGACACACCCAGTTGTCTGCGCCGAGCCAGGTCCGCCCGAAAATTGCCAGTGGAGCATTTGATTGACGAACGTGACAGAAAAAGGTTATGGTTTTATCTTTCTTCTTACACTGTCCAGATCCTTGATGTGATTTCTTAAATAATTGTTTCGAATGTGGTTTATGGTAAAAAAAATAGTAATTTGAACCACGTACTGGAAGCATGAATAAAGAATGCTCAGATTGAACTGCCGCAGAGTCACGAATTACCATAAAAGGCCTTCCTCTTACAAAAAGAAAAAAATGGAGTACTTTAAGCCCTGTTTGAACTCGTTTTCCGCTGCTTAGGACTACGATCATAGTACTGGTAGAAAATATGAAGATCAGTAACCGATATCAAAATAACCTTCATGAATCTTCCTCGGGTGTCATAACCTGTGAGTTATCTACAAACAAACGTTTTACAATAGCCGTCTTTATTTCAACACAATGATCACACGAAGAATTCATGTAGGAGAATAAACTGGGAACGACATGATAAAATCTTTAATAATGAAGGTCGTTGTGAGGAACGATTTAGAATACCAAAACACATAAACGTTCTCAAAAATACCTAAACAGCGAGCATCAGATCGTTTATTATGGGCAGCCGACCCAACAACTGCTTTGCTGAAATTTCGTATGTTGTGGGACTGTATGACAAAATACCACCAGGATGAACTGTCAATACGGAAACGAATCATTTCTTTCAACTGTCTTTATTTCAGCGAACACAAACACCCACGCCACCTGATCATCAACCTGTGTTACCAATGGATGACCTAAACAATTTCAGAGTACTGAGTTAGACTGTAGATCTCGAATGCGAAAAAAATAGTTGATACTGAAAATTGCCTTATGCTTACAGTCGTGTGGTCCTACCATTTGACCGAACTACCAACTTCATCATAACTGCTGTGTTCAGAATTCATAGAACACAGCACGAAATAGATCCGTTCATTAGTACACCAGTAAACGCGCACCTAAGCGGACATGCGGGCAAATAAGTGAACCAACCACCGGTAAGCGCAAGCATAATAACGAGCTAAATGGATAGGAACAACGAATCAACGTCAGTGACACGCGCACCTAACTGCACAGGATTGGTAACGTGGATCAAAGCACAACGTGGGATAGACAGGCATCGCGCACGCGAGTACAAGGCCAATGAAACCGGGATGGATCACGTGCGAGTGCCAATGACATATTGGTTGATGACACAACAACAACCACGCCGATGGTGGGTTAGACAGTCGATACCGGCCACTATCACACAAGCATGCGTGTACGTACTACGCACATCACTATGACCTCGTCCACGGACGGTTTACTCCAGTCAATCAGACTTGGGCATTGAGTCATACTCGCTTGTTGATTCGATACTGCTGAGCGACCCTGGTCTCGTCTGACTGCATGTACTGCGTTCGTTTTTCTGTGCATGATTCACTTGATTGCTTGTTAGCTGTTGCACTGATAAATGGGTTTCTTGCGCGCTGTTCTCCCTAATCCCGAGTATAACACTTACTAATGAATCAAGTAATGGGGAGCAATCATTTCCATTGACATGTTATTGCTTTTAATCACACTAAATAGATTTTACACAACAGTGGTGTGACGTCAGTTAATACTGGTCTCTCAACTATTCCGAAATAGAGACTTATCTGGGCCTCGGTTTCCAATCGCATAAAATAGGTTTAGGTTTTCATTATGAGAATTTTTAGCCTTGTATAATTTATGGGAGCCTCGTAATCCGTGTTCATACCTCTCACAAGTGTCTACCTAATTAGTGCGACCTCCATTCTCCCGGTATCTATATTCGATTATGTAACAGGTATCGTGCAGTGGTTCCTGCTCATAGCCGTCTGGGAACGTTGCTCTTCAGACAGACTGCGCAGTTTCGCCGATTTGTGCAGTGTGAGCAACGTATCCATGTTCATTCTGTCCCAGGCCAACTTTGGTTATTACATCCACGGGCATTCACCTACTGGACGATCTGATCTAGACTTAGGTGGACTAGCCATGATGCTGGCCGCCGAAAATGTCGGTGTCGCTGCACGCCGGGGCATCACCACAGATTCCGATGATCACACGTACCGAATGGCTTTACCATCTGCCTTCCGACAGGCATTTAATCGTCTGTACGAACCTTTGTTGTCCGGGGCCAGAGTCGGTCCAAAATCGGGGAAAAACAAGCTCGGTTTTGTCAATTTCACCACCATCGAGGTTTATCAAGCATTGAATCGCTTTCTGATCCGATTCATCTCGCGGGTAAGTGATATCCTTTGGCTGACTAACTGACTGACTCGCTCTCTCACCTACTCATTTAATGACTAAACAAATGAGTGGATCGACCCGTCCATTCAATCACTCATCAGGGTATCGAAGGGTTGATGTTGGGATGGAGGCACCGTTACCGACTTGGTAAAATCCTCATTTTTCAAGTAAAGACAATCGTGAACCATAAACCGGATGTGGCTGCGGTCGCTACCTACTACCAAACACCTCTTTTAGAACCCTGAACACAAGGAGTACGGAAGTACCAAAAGAGAGAAGCACAAATTATAATATCAAGTATATGAGGAAATTGTACGGTCACAATAACGTGACTGGTCGCGATATGATACGATACTGCTGAACGTCCTTAGCATTTGTATAGGTGAATCTCCTGAATCAAACATGGAAAGCCTAATAAAAGCTGACAAATAAGAGCCGAAGAGCGGATAGATCTCAGGGTGTAGAGGGAACCTGTGAAGTTCACCTTGCATTCAAGTGTAATGGACCTCACAAGAGTATACTTATTCTAACGTCGTGTTAAAACAAACAATATCAGCGGTTCTGCTCACCAAAGTTGATTAATTGTTTTAATGTTCAGACCCAAACACGCATGTCTGTCAGTTTTTGGTCATGATTCTTCAAACACCCCGTTGTTGAAGGCTCCCTGGTATATCCAGTCCATAAGTTTAAACAGTTAAAAAAGTCAGCCCTCATTATCTGATGTCACAGCAACAGTTGACCGACTATTGGGGATTTTAACGTTCTCTTTTTTAACGTTTGGGCGTATGTACTGCAGAGCAAACACTTTTACTGAGCTTAAGTTCTCAATCTATAATCA
The DNA here is from genome assembly GCA_948099385.1 of Fasciola hepatica. Taxonomy (NCBI): domain Eukaryota; kingdom Metazoa; phylum Platyhelminthes; class Trematoda; order Plagiorchiida; family Fasciolidae; genus Fasciola; species Fasciola hepatica. The sequence continues at coordinate 6,089,545 of CANUEZ040000179.1, forward strand.
GTTCAGGCTACTGGCACTGATTTTCAGTCTTGGAGTTTGATTTCAATAATGTTTTAGCCCCAAACCGGCCGGTGATAATAGCCAACCTCTACCAGATTTGTGATAATGTAAAAATAATATCAGTCAACAGTGCGGTCGTCATTTACGGAATACTATAGATTTCCCCCTTGAAATCTATCGGGATCGGTCGAGTGACGCGTAAAGTCCCGAAACCATCGGCAACAGAGAACGAGATTTCCCGGGGATACGGTATTATTAGATGGATTTACAATGAGATTACGAAACTGTACACATCTCGAAGTGTGGGGGGGGGGGGTGCGGGTGGAATTGTATGCACCGTCAAGGCATGGTCGGTGAGATTGTGCGCCCTTCAATAATTAATTATGAATGGAAAATTATTGCATACAAAGGGGATGCTGAACATCGTGTGGCTGCGTCCCGAGTGTACAAGATAGCCTTTGGCTGTTTCTACAATGCCAATGAACCTAATCAGCGGTAGCCAAACGAAATGTATCAAAATTGACGTGTGCATAAAGCAGACGTGACATTGACAGGCCGCTCAGGAAGGATGCCAATCAAACAAAAAAGTTGGGGCACTGGAGATTAACTAGGACAAAGAGAAGAGGTGTATTGTTCACCAAATGAGAAGTACGATCCGGGTCAGGCCGAGGGCATCGTGTGAACGTCAATAGTGCGAATGTCAACAGCATCGAAATCCAACCCATGAGGAGAATATACACGAACCAGTCGCAAAGGACCTGATTCCGAGAAAATAATCCACACCACCACATCGCAAGACCGAAAGTTCGGTGCCTAAAATGTCGAATAAACGAGGGCGAAGTGGATTGCCCATACACCGGAACATGTGGTCCACGCGCACTATAGACAGGTATGAAGCAATCAGGGGCAGTTCGCAATTATTCTGATTAGATGCCCAAAGAGATTTAACATCGGTTGAATAGCAGGATCCAGGAAGCGAATGTGTGAATACGTACAAATATGAGCAGTAGATTAATGCATCACGATGAAAACACCAATAATTAAGCCAGCGGGTTACGATTGCGGCTGGTCCGCACGTTTCGGTCGATGGATCAGAGGGATGTATTTAATTGCTGTTCCCTCATGTTTATAGTGAAAAAAGCCTACAGCTCTATCAGCGAATCGGTAAGTATGGAATGAGAGTCGCGTGTGGTGTTGAGCCGCGTGTCCAGCCGAGCAGTCTGTCACCTGCTGTAGTCAGTTTACGATGCACCAAGGATGATGAGAATTTGACCAATCACGATATTGTTATCAAACACCTAGTTGTGTGCTATCAAGTACAGAGGGAGCAGTGAAATTTACCGGGTTGAGCAACGGGATATTCGAGTGCTGAGGTATTGTTCCTAGTGCTCTAATGCTTTTCAACTTATCACTGAGAAAGACGTTCCCACAACTGTTTCGTTTCTTGCTGATTGACAATCGTAATAGCTCGAACTGGAGCCTATTTCGATCTGCATAGTTATTCGCACCGCATAGAAGTGAAACGTCACTAAGGTCAAAATTACTTCGCTTGTGAACTTTTCGATAAATACTGCATTCCTCCAGTTGTTCAGTTTTGCTACACCATTTCACAAAGATTTTGTCTTGAATCTATTTGATGGACCATATGGTTACCGTTCAGACCTGGATACTACCCTACTGGATAGTTTACTGTTCAATTCTCTGCAGGATGACCCTGATGGCTTGCGTTATCGCATTGTACGAAGAAGGGCTCTGGAAGACATTCTCGACGGCGAATTCGAAGATACCACCTATGAGGGATTGTTCTATCTCGGTGAGTTGGAAAAACTCTTTCTCAGTACCGCCTTCAAATGCATTACAAACGTTGACAGACTTCAACCATTTTAAACACGCCTTACTGTAATTCATTCATCAATGGTGATTGAATTTGAATTTTAGTCATGTATGCTCGTGTCCATGATCACACAGCACATTGCTGGGTTTGAGTTGACAGGATGCTATGCAAGATATCATCCGAGTTACGACGTTCGGGGCTTACGGACAATGAACGGTTGAGGATTTATATACTCGCTGTGAGAACGGTTTTTTTGGAAGCCTATCTGTTTGAAATTTGTATGCAATAAACCACCTCGGCGATAGTATATTTTAGGCGTACGATGTGATATTCAATGATCACTGATATATATATATATATATATATATATATATATATATATATATATATATATATATATGCATGTATATATGCATGTGCATTTTGGTCTGATAAAAGGAGAGCAGTCAACGTGTACACAACCGAACTGGGTCAGACGTCTGTTCCCGGATTACAAGCGACGCATCTTCTTCTATCGGATAGGCTTCATGATCGATCAAATCGGTGTGAACCGGACCATGCGTGAATCCGACAACTGGAGGGTAAAAGGGCGAATATCAACGGGACGTAACCTGGCCCGTGTGGAGTGGAAACACAGAGTCGAATCTGAAACATGATTCTGCGAAACGGAATGTGTTTGTGGCTATTAATGGACATGCGACAAAGCATCCCGAAGGTGGAATCCTTTTGTTTAGCTTTACCCAGGTACCGACCAACGGCATTTGTGATTTTGCCTGTTCTTTCTTGTTGCAGCCAACGTCAACAGTACCACATAATCATCTGCGATAAGTAGCTTGTAACGCAGCCAATTGGGACTGCGTTCCGAACATAGCCGTTTATTGTTTGCCCCTCCTTACTTGATTGTTCTGAGAGATCGTCGAAAAAATCGGGTCACGGTAATGTGAGTTCCATCTTCTTCCAACCGCTATGGTCAGGCTTCTGAGTTGTAAAGAAGAACCGGCACAAGTGCTGTGGCATACACCCTAGCTTTGATGGGCGAAATGATATCACTACGAAACTACAGATAACTGATGTTGTAGAAATCCAAAACTAGTTTTCTATTTAAACGACGACACTTCATCCGATATTCGACCTCTGGACGCAGCTATCTAGATTACAAATGTTCAACTTAATTCAATGCATCGTGTATCACCACAAGATTTGGAGTGGATTTAGCGGCGTTCTGCAGCCAAAATTAAAACTTTGGAGGTACGAAGCACATAACAAGCATTGTTTCAATTACCTATACAGTTCGGAAACAATCACATCGAATAACTTTGTAGTAGGCGTACTTAACATCCAACGCTGTTCTACCCGGGAATGGCTCAGTTCCACTACTGACCGATGCCTGTCAAGTGGTTATCAGAGCTAATCGTAGACCTTGCAGTCTCAAAGTCGAACCATTCATCTACCCGCTACTTTATCTTTCTGTAGCTTGTGATTCGTCGCAATCCCCTTTCAGAGATATTGTATCACCGTGTCAAACAAAAAGTGAGGTCAAAAGTTGTAACTCAGTGCTATATGACGATGAAATGCTTTCCGTTAGTCAGTAGAAACGTCGAGCAAGAAAAGAAGAGGCACACATGGTGTACACCAATTCTACTGCGCACTCAGATGAAATATCACCGGGGCCTGATGATAGTTAGCTTTGAATATTCATCAACAGAGCTTCCGTGATGAAAATCAGTTTCTCCAACGTACCATACAGCGAGACGCGCGGCCTAGGAAACGTACAGTCCAACGAGTTGGAGACTACGTTTAGACTTACGAAAGCAGAGAATGTTCACGTATCTGGGGTTTAAAATCCAATGTTATACTGTTAAATAATCATAGCAAATCGGTAGAGGTATACAAAAAAACTCTTTTATATCCGTGTAGGCGTAGATACGTCCAGATGGAATCGCACGCAGTTATAATTTACTGGTTTCCAACGAATCCATTATTTGAAGTGCGTAGTCTTAAGAGAGGAAATAACATTTCTCCAAACTGATTTACAATCACGGTGAAATCAAACCATTCATTCTTATATCTTTTAAACAAGCAAGATACATGTTAGTTTATTTGGCAGGATATGCGACAGTCATACTTAACCAAAGAACACGAGACGAATGAGGCACACTTGTACTTGACCGGTCAGACAAGTCGGATTAGTGGAACCATTTACATAGTTCTTTTCCCAGAACAAACCATGAGGTTGATTATTCCGCCCATCATTTCCGTTCCGCTGGTTGAATTGCTCCGGTTGATAGCTTGGTCGATAACCCTTCACATGGGCAGTCATCTCCATTGACTCAGATCCCACTGAATTCCATTTACAAGTCCGTATGCCTCTTTTTTCAGCTGCAGACGCTTCCTATATATTCACCGCCTATTTTTGGTCTATTGCTCTCAATTAGTTGGCCCGACCGATTTCACACTCGCCGCGTTCTTCTGCCACGGCATTACTCTCTACGATACAACAACAAATAACAACAAAGACCACAATGAAGACAATAATAAAGAGAATAACAACATGGGCAACAAGGAGAAAACCAACAAGAACGAGGACAAAATCAAGTGCTGCTAGTACCACTACTACTACTGTTGTAAACCCTAGGACAGGCTGTCTTTCGGTAAAAGAAACCAAAAGTTACAAACATGCTACTTTGCAGAGTCGCTGTTCTATCCACTTGAAGATAGTCACCATCCGATGGAGAAGCAGTCGTATGGTTTGCCTGTTTTCGTTCATCTCATTGCAATTAGTATCTTGGGTGTAGCTGCGTTGGAAATCCACAATTGTCCATGGTTCCATTTTCAGTAATCAGCTACTTACCAAGTAGTATATACACTCCACCACACTACCACTGCTGTTAGTAATCAGTAACAGAACACGTAATAGTTGTAGCCTGTTCATTCGCTGGAACGTAAACATTAAACCCGGACGTTGGCGGTGAGCAAGCAGCAAGCAAGCAGGCAGTCACGTTCGGGAGTAATCAGGCAACTGGTTAAATAAGTGTGCGGAGTTACCGTCGGTTGCACGATCAATCATTCGGACGAGGCGACGCAAGGTCAGTCGATACGTTTCCATATCGATCAATCAAACCTACCCGAGTTGAATCATGATAAAATATTAACAGGCGTGAAAAAGATATTGTCCACGTATTATGCGTGACAGACTCAACAACAACAACTACTTGTTTATGGTCAAAACAGTTTCTAGTTTTTTCCGTACTGGTAGTAGATGAACTGTTCATCCCAGACTCATTTTGTTTGGACCAGTTAAACGAGCAGTTCAATCTAATAATAAATACAACCGTGGCGTTCTTTATTCGCAAGCTTTCTTTATCAAGTTGATACCCATATTTGTAGTTCTTTTATTGCTCCTTCAATATTCCCGCCGTTTCTCATTGTTTTCGATTGAGGCTATCGCCAGGAGATACCAATCAGAGCCACTGCACCCAGTGCATGGTTAATGGTTGTCTATACTGAACTGAACTGAGCAACCGTTATTCTCCCAAAATCGATAGTGTGGTTATCAAACCAGAGCAGTACATCAGGTTCGATTAGGTTACTTTAGACGTTTCAAACTGCTTGACGCATGCACACATCACTTCCTAACGAGCACATTCTCACTTGACCCGAAAATGAACATTTTATTCGGTTGATCGCTCCGTTTCGTGTTTTGACTCGGATTTGTGAGAACTCATTCGCCTGACTTTGTTCCACCGCATTTTCTGGTGTTTAATTTATTGATTACCGATCTGTTTGAAGCCAGATTCACACGGGATAAAGGTGATTCGTGAATTTCTTTGATTACTTCGTTATATCATAGTGTGGTATGCAAGGATCGATGCTCCTCCACGGGGTTGTTTGTGTTCGTTCTGCAAAGCACCAGGAGATATTAAATAACCTCGTCGAATGTCGCGTGATGGTCTTCGGTTCAGTTCGAAAAACCATGCACCGGGTTTGGCGGTCTTGATTGCTATCACTTGGCTAGAGCCTCAGTCGGAAAACAAAAATAATCAAGAAAGCGGAAAAGCTTGGGACAGAATCAGAAACAGCAATGTATCAATTTGGCAAAAAAAAAGTGTACGAATACAAGAGCTGCACTCATCGCAACACTTGGCCGCATCCTCCAGTGTACCTAAAAACCGAATGGGGTATTTCTTGGACCCCACCCAGAAAGCTTAACATGTCCTACATGGTCGAACCCATTGACCAGGTTTTTCATGCCTTCCTTGTACGTCATGGACTGATCATTTCCGCTCAGCTCACAACCTCTACCTGCTTCAGCGAAAATTGCGCGCCCCGGAATCCTATTTGGTGACACGTGTAACGCATGTCCCAGACACATTAGCCCGGCGGGCTTTAGTGTTTCGTTTTGTGAGCCTAATAAGCTAAGCTTAGCATCATCATTGTTATTGTTGTGTTTCCATCAGGTTAGAGCAGGGCCACAAAGATATCGGTGTTCGAATACTGACAATCCTTATGCGTCGTCGATCCACAGTGGTAATGTTTCTGAATCATAAATAAGGACTGATTTCCACATGCGTTCAAACTTCCGATTTCGCCAGGCATTTTGAAGATGTAAATGTAGCATTTAAAGTTGAATTGAATGAATGTCATCTAAAAAGACAGTAGCATTTATACACTGCAGACTACGAACCAACACGATAAATCTATGCGAGATTCAGGGCTATTTAGTTGAGTGTTGTAGTTCGAGTTCATTGTGGGCATGAGAGCAGTGAGCCAATCACGTCAAAGAGAATGTTCCACTTGATTAACTCTGATGTGCCCATAAGATCAATTAACGTACAAATTCGAGCGGTGTCTGGTCATTGCTTTACGCTGCTCGTCGAAATGACATGGACGGCACGTTACAAACCGCGAATACTCGTACCAATCCGGTTCTTAAGAGTAGTTCTCAGTTCATCCATTCATTTGAAGGCTTTAGGAGATCTGAATCACTCTGTTTTGTTTCACACAACATCAGACGCTTTCGTGGAGGATTGCTCCCACAAAACATGGTGGTGTTGGAGCTTGTGAAGTTGGAAACCGATTGTAGTCTGGTGTGCCTGTCATGTGACCGAAATAAGATTTTTTTTAAGCACCAGTGAAATAAAACAGAATTATTTCGTTACGCAAGCAAATCAGTCTGCCTAGGTGATCGTTATTGTGGTTTTAATAAAGAGCGGTAGGAGAAAATCGTATATCTTGTGACTACAAACTGGATATGCGTCCGCCCCAGGCAGATGCGCTGTGAGTATGATTCTAAGAACCCTATGCTTGGTGGTACATGTTTCTGAGGATAGAACTACATAACTCGTACTTAAAAATCCCGCTACTTTTGGAATACGATTCGTTTTTAAAGATCAGCAACTCACAAGACACACTGCAGTACATTACCTACCTTTTTACTATACTTATCACTTGGCAGTTTCCAAACTTTCGTTGACGCAATAATTGATGGTCTGAATGCAGTGGAGTACCAGGATGTGATAGTTTTTGAAGCAATTGAGAAATCACATGATAGTCGAGTAAAAATAAACCCTAGTAATCAGTGGGACAGAAATTATCGATCAAGCCCGGGAAATACATTTTCGTTGTTCTGCGGCTCTAATATCTTGTTTTCACGGTGAATACAAATGGCTATCGATTTCATGCCAATCGACTCGAGCCTGTAGCCGAAATGGGCTCGCCAGTCAATCCAAAGCAAATGGGTTTCATCTGTCTGTGAATTCAGTACTACTCTAGATTCATCCCAAACTTTGGTGTGTGAGCTCAAACATTGTTTCTCACTCATATGTGTGACAATGGAATAGGTGAAGCGAGAAAGTACTGCAGGGTATCACAAATATTATTCTTGAACTACGAGTACTACTTTCGCTACCTGTACCAACCATACAGATCAACAAAACGTCCGAAGCTGGCATTGTACAAATGATGGAACACGAAGGATATCACATCACATGCACATGCTGCAGAAAAGGGACATTATCCGACAAAGAATTCCTGACTGTTTTGTGTGGTAATTCGACTTAGATGGTTGACAGATCACTTGTCACCGAGCACTGCAACTCTTAATTAAACCAAACAAACCTATCGCCAAATCCAGGTCTGTTCTGATCCGGTGATGGAGTATTTCCCAGACCGCACATATATACAGCGTTTTACATCTCTGTGACAGGTCGATTTATCATGCTAATTTCATGTCTATTTACTCACGAATCACGGCGGCTGAGTGAGATTAGTGGCTAATTCGAAGCCAACACGCAGTCTGTCCATTCTAGCAAACCAGCACTATCACAGTGAATCACGGAATGTTCGAGCGGAGCCTATTCAACATCGAGGTCGAAGCTTGAGACAACGGAACCACGGGTGATAAGATGGCCGATTATATTGATTTGAATGCCTTCATACTCGGTCCAATGTGCTGTAGTTTCATTTCCAGTATCCAGTCGGTCAGGTGGAGCCAGATCGTGACTGTTAGATTGTGTAGACACAGCGAAACCGATTTCTGATTGATCAGCACCTTATCTACCAATAAATGCATGCCTCCTCTTGTATGTGGACGGGTTAGTGCAAACCAAATGTGACCGAATACATTCTTACTGGGTTTGTCTGGTTTTTTCGTTCCTCGGTGCGCATAGCCCAGGTACGAGTTGTTTCATTAGGTACGACTTGCCGAGTAAATACAATCCCCACACCAATCGATGGTGTGCATCGACAAAATGATAGATGAATCTTGTTGAGCAGTGTTTAGTCTGAACACCAGCCAGATGGAAGGTTTGACCGCCCAAACGAGTCGGACCAATACGTTTTGAGCAACAATATTGTACAGAAATCAACACTCTATATAATCATTGTGTTTTATGCTAATAAAATGAGATAGTTCGAAGACAGAAGAGTCTTCCACAGAACATTGAAATGTAAAATTCCATGTCACCGGTTGCTCCACTGTTGAGGGATTAACCAATAGAATGCATCAAACGATGAGGCGAGCAACCATTTGTGAAAAGTAAACATTTAGAATCTTTCTTGTACCGATAGGAATTCTCCTTACAACCTGACCGGGTGTCGCGCCACGGCACCCACTTCATCAATCATTCTTTGTAAGTTGTTCATGGAGTCCATTTGAACCTATAGAAGATGAGGTCATTACCAGCGCGACATATGTGTACGTTGGTCAAGTTGGCCGCGGAATTCTGCAAAACAGCGAAGAACGGTGATTCCTGCGTAAAACCAAGTCAAGACCAATTCGTTTTTCATTCCGAGGCCGAAAAGTTACATCTAGTGGCTGCTTGTACAGGACGGAAAGGGTTCAGGGTGTATCTCTAGACCCATGTGTGTTCTACACGGAAAATCTCGACCTGCTGAACAAATCATTGACTGAGAAAACTCTCTGTCTTTCTCACGCACAGGTCACTTCACTCTTAGGAAGAAATGTAAGAAAGACGTAACCAATTTATTGGAACGTCGCTTGGGTTGATTCGACTCCGGGATGGAGCATGGACATCCAACGCCGAGTTATTTTTCAATTAACTTGGTTGCATAACGTGTCGTTGGTGTTGGTGAGGTCCGATAATGTGTGCAAAGAAAGTGTTGCGACTATCCCGACATCTAGGGCTGTGAATCTAGCAGTACCTTAGTCTCACTAGCTACACGCACGATATGGGCAGAACACGATTACGGGCAGTAGAACAAATTCCAATCGAATAACCGTGTTTATCGATGATTCGTGGTTCTAAATAATACAATAAGCATAAATATACAGCAAATAAAAGATTTACAGCCAGGTGAGAAACCAAGAACAATGGGCAGTAAGCTTCCGAAAATCGGGACAGCGCAGAAAATAAAAACGGTCCACTTAGCAGGCAGCTGAACGAAACTGTAGCGCAGTTCGGTTGCGGTACAATCAATAAACCAAGAACCTTTACCGTCACGAATCAATAAATCAACTACAAACACGTGAATTGGACTGTGGTTGCAATAGTAAAAGGTGTCATCAACAAATAAGTACAAATAAGCTAAGTCTGTGGAGTAAACAAGAGTACGTGGCAACATGAATGGGCGAATCCAGCAATAGATCTGTTAATGTCGTTGACGTGTGACGGCCAATAGTGTAGTGCACTGACAGAACGCTAAGACTGGGAGTTCGAGCCTCCGCTCGGCAGTACAAATGAAACACTCAGAAAGATTATATAACAATAGAAGTGTAGGCCTTCGGGAAAACAAGGTTACGAACAAATACGTGAACTGTTCATGTAATAAGTACCATGAAACTCAAGTATAAACTGATGTGATACCTTAGAAACAGGGAAAATACATTACGAATGTCCGGGGTTCACGATGCATGTACTCGCTACTAATAAGTAACTAAATAGGAAGCAGAAGAACAAACTCTAATTACGATTAGTAATTAACAGCAAGCTAACGTCGAACGTAATTGAACCTCGAGTTCCGTTACGAGACACACCTTGTTGAATTTAGTCGGCTCGAATTGGGGGGATAAAAGTAGCCCGATCTGATTCGCTCATCAAAATGGGCTTACAGGATAGGCAAACTTGCATTGAGTTACATTTTTGTCTGTTTCTTTCATGATCAAGAACCTGACCAATAGGTAAATGTCATTTTCCCGAGCCATTCCAGTTGCGCCGATTTTCACAACCCATGTACTGAGTCAACATCACACCCTGGTGATGACCGACTCCTAATAGCCTGAGGGAGTATTTTTAACGAACGCGCTAAATACACGCTTTTGATCCCAGTGTTACGAAAGTGGTTCATTCGAAAAAGCAGAAAACGTTCTCCGGAATAATCGGAACACAGTGCATACGACCCGCCAAATAGAACGCAGCATTACTGCCCAAATTCACAATTACCACACTGAGCAAACGATATCAACGGCTTCTTTAAGTGGACCACTACTAAATGACGAGCAAATATCATGTTTGTTGTTGGAAACGCTTAAACTCTGGATTCTGTGCACAGAATCAAATGAATCCCCGAATTTGTATAGCAAAATTGGTTTAAAATCTCGTTTCGTGGATCAAATTTGAGCCCAGCGGAGCGCAACTTTGATTGTTTGGATAAACAACTTCCTGTGTTAATCCCGAAATCATCTAACGATGATAGCTGGTTCAATGCAAGAACAGTTGTTTTAGCAAACCTGATTTGTCTCAAAATATCAGTAATTTCAGGTATTTTGTCAGATTGTGTTCGAGTTAATCCCCCATAGACACTCTGGGGCTGTCAAAATGAACAAGTAGAATTCACTCTCAAAAATGCAAGCGGTACTCGTAATGAAAAGTCAGACGTGGTGTCACTTCAAACGCTTCCATCCGATAAGTAAGCGATCAGCCATGTCCACAAAAGGACCGTACGTGTGTGTGCGTTCGTCCGTAGACTCAGCTGACTATGGATCGATACGTGTACGAAGCAAACGAGCATGGATGGGACAACAGGGATGATAAAAAAAATTCAAACAGGTAGAACGTCGAGACCGAGGCAGCCATGCACGGCGTGAAAATCAATACACGCTTTACATACTGATCGACACGAACCGCTTAATTATTGACCGTGAAGAGCCTGATCGTACCACAAATGTAGAACCAATAATGGCACCAACCAAGCAGCTATGGTTTCACAGATTTTTACGTACTCACTCAACCCATATCTTGTGGCTCACGGCTACCTCGCACGTACGACTCGCCTAAGCATCATAAGAATCGAATCGCATCACGATCCATACTTTACAGGGTTGGGACACCGAAACAAAAAACAAGCAAGATGGTAATCTGAATTTATTGAACCAGTCAGATGCAAGTTTGCGACAAACGATCTCAGGGATTCACTTGATTTTGTGGACAGAAGACGGAGCTCAAGTATTTGCAAAATACACGTGGTACCATACGATCGCTTTTCGTTATTTACCAATGTTCCGCTTGAACAGATCATTGACGTTGTTTGTTCGCACGCAGAAAACATTATTCTGTCTTCCCATGACACCAGAAGACTACTGCTGCGATGTGCAAATAAAGTGCAGAACTGTTTTGATAGGAAAAAGTATCGACAGGTTAAAACCGTGGCAACGGTAAGTCCACTTGAGTCGGTTTTATTCATGGGTTATTTAGAAAATATAAACATATCCCACTGCATGCAAAATGCACAGTCCTACGGTCGGCGTGTGGATGATATACGCATTGCGATTGAGAGTGTTGTATCCGGAATTAGTGAAGAATAAATTACACAATAAATCCGTTTATTACTACCATGGTAAATGGGTATAACAGCAAGCACGCAAGCGCCGCATCTAACCAAACACAATGTGCAAGCAATCGGCACGGGCAGCCAAGATCGCCCTTTGTGTGCTGGAAATCTGCAACGGTTCTCGCCGAAATCTACAATATGAAGCAGTGGTTTCTTTTTACTTCCCGGATCTGCAGACTGTGATAAAACACTGGTCTCCAATCAAATCCACATTTTACAGACCATCTTGGTCCGATAATACTTCACTTTCAAAAGCACTTGTCCGAGCCCTAGTGCAGAGCTTCGTTACCTGAACGAGAAGGATCTGTCCAAGTGAGACATTTAAGGGCCATTTCAGAACATATCATCCGTACTGATAGGAAATGGCTACCCGAAGCAAATTCATTACCAATAACAGAAGGACAACCGAAATCAACGTGAAGAAATTAAAGTTTCCAGGGAAAACGATACCTATCCGAGAAGGTGCAGTGATTGGCAGATGCACCTAACTTTGAAGCATACTCTAAGAAGGACGTATTGCCTTGGTGGTGTTACACGACACGAAACGGATGTGTTTACTGAATCAAACCTGGACAAACCCAACGCCCCCTTTATGTGTTTATCTTCTTCAATGCGTTTGTTAGCAAGTACATCGGAACAAACAAGAGACGATTGTTTCCGAGGTCTTCAAAGCACATTAGGGAGAATATGGCCACTAAACAACGTCAAAGTTACAAACTAGCTCCATCGCACTGCACTATCTCGATTGGGACGGAAAAAGTAACCCCCAACATGTAAGTCCGGTGATAAACCATCAGAAGATCTGGTATTTGTTACGCATCACCGAAGCAGCTACTGTTCGACGTTATGTGCGCGACCTGAGCAATCAGGTCGAATTAGTGACCAGCCTCACATTGCGATAAGTATGTAGCTGTAGTTCGACCGAATACTGTTGTTCTCGTCCCTATGCCCAGTACCAGTTAACCCGGTGACTTTGGGCCTTCTAGTTGATTTCGCCTACGTGTGTATTTCTGGTGTTCACGGAAGCCTCATTCATTCTGAATTCTTCATAACACGGTTGCAAATAAGGCGGACTTCTGAGATTCAGTCTACCTCGTGATTATGCTACTTGTTCTGATAAGATTTCCAATAGGAACTGTAAATATGAAGGTCAGTTTGACGTCACCAATTGTACTTCACTGGCTATGAACGGTAACAACTTGCAAAACGTACGGCGACGGATCCCTATATTGAGCGTCCTCTCCATCGGGCGCTAAGTGAAACGAAGACACTACGTTACAGTCAACCTACAGAGCTTGGCTACTTGATTGGTTCATCAATTTGATGGGCGAATATTGATGTCCAATGCGTTCTGTACCAAATGTAGACTGCGAGAGAAACCCACCAGGTATTTATCAGTTCTACTGTAGAATCATTGGTTGGGGCTGATCGTTTAGGTGCAACTTGGTGTGAAATCTGTCATTTAATATTATCCCGATTAGCGTGGATTGTTGCTTTTCTTACCACTCTTAACTGGACCGTTGATATTAGACTATTCTGGCTATAGGTAAGAATATTGGCTGGGTTACGCAATTTGTGTATACCAACGGACAAAAAAAATTTGTATACTTGCCAGTACTCCAGAACGGGAACAGTTAACCGACTGCAGAACGAGCCTAATCATGAGCTTGACTCGAAATATAGTCACATGAACTCATTATCCAAACAGTTTACCCATCTATTTAAGATAGTGTATTTCTAGATTCATCATACTGAGCAACCATAAAGGTGTCACCTTAAAGATCGTCGAAATGAGGATAAAACGAACTAATCTGATGACAAATCGTCCATGCGTCCTGTTTTTTATGAACTTTTTATTCCAAACATTTCACTTGAACAGATGATGGCAATTCTTTCGGTGACGTGCTCTACTACGGCAATGAAATTCTACTATTCGTGTTTGACGCTCTTCTATTCTGTCTTGTCGACCTCTTGGGAAATAACCTGATCTTGGATGCCCTGATTGCTCTGCTTGTGAGCACGGTGAGTTTGATTGGGCTACTGGGTTTTCGTTGTTTACTACCCTGAAAGCTTCGTCACAGTGGTTCAGTGCGAATCAATCAAACAAATCGTCACGATAATCGCTTCAAAATTTCGAGTTCAACATTTCACGTCCGATTGTCTTTATAGAGCACCTATTTGAGAATGCAGTTTATAAGTCATAGTGGTTAGAATGACACCTGTGCATTGCTTCTAGCGGTGGTGTTTGTCCAGTGATCCGAGTCCCCGTCTTTTAAACACGATCTCACAGTTTCAAGTCTCTCTTTAAGAGGCCAACTTAGGTAGTTGGCAGCGCTCTATTGTCGCCTGGATCGCTGTCACGTCCGACCTATCGGTGCCCTTCAGGGATTGCTATCCAAAGTCATGATCGCTGGTCCTACCTAAATACGCGGTGGGCCTTTAGGGTCAGGGTATGTCTCTTTCACTAAGCTCACAGTTACGTGTACCGAATAAGTGGAGTATTTATACCGCATGAAAATAGTTCGTCCCCCACATCGAGAAATGAATACAGTAGCGTGGTGTTGCGGTTAGCATCCGGGAACACTTTTCTACTTCGTCAGGTGCGTACATCATCGAACTATTGATGTTGAAGATGTCCGTATTCATAACAAGGCACGTTCGAAAAAGTTGTCGTTTACATATGGGAGAAAATAAATACTGTCTCATTCAAGCGACCACCACCGTAATATGCCAAATTCGATCAACTATGTCAGTTCGTCTGTGGGTGCTTAGCCACCTACGTAGATATAATAAGCAACAGCTTAGAGACAATAACAAAACACATCCCCTCGAGGATGAAAAAACTTGTGAACGATTTACAGTTGAACAGTTAGGGCTAAAGGTCACCCCGAGGTCGCACACTGATTACTGATTACCCACCGCTTATCAAAGACTGAACCAGTGTTCAATAGCCTTCTCTTCACGTAAAGTTTCTGTCTCATCCAGTGCAAAGCGATCGCCATCAAACGACGAGAATCTGAAGTTGTTTGTCACTACTGCTTTGCCTTGGTAAATGTACAAATTGTGCGACAAAACAGTCGTTATATCTTTGAGACATCTGTCTCCCAACCAAACAGACGTAGCCATTTCATACCAAATTATACAGCATAGGCATCTGTTTACATGAGGAGGCTCACATATCCACTTAGGCAGAACTGGACAGCCAATTCGACTGAGTGACTGAACTAGTTTCATGGTAGGTTGTTGCCGTCACCTTCACCAATCATCACGAAGCACGACCGGAGATTCTCCGTCTTCCAACACGCGTTATTCACTGAACACAAAACATCCATTCCCTTGTGCGTGTCTTCACCGCAAACAGTTCAGTTCACTTTCCACAGGACTGATGTAGTGGCCGGGGTTAATCGAGCGTGTAGATTCGACCAGTTCATGTTCACTTTGATTTGTCAAACCCCTTCTGCGATGTGGGTAGCCACGAATTATGATTCGCCCGGAAACCTCCAGTATCTTTCCTGTGAGAAATGACCGTGAGCAATGGTGGATCGCAAAATTCAACGAAATGGAAAAGACTGCATCCATTGGCAATGCTCGCAACCTTTTCCGTTTGATTAGACTTACCGGTCCACGGAAGCCTGGTGTGTGTGAGTTGATTAAGGAATCCAACGGCTCACTGGCTTACTCTCAGGGACGTCGTCTGGAGCGCTGGGCGGAGCACTTTAGGGAACAATGCAGTTGGCCCACTTCAACGGTAGACCTTCTAACTATACCTGCCAACGAGACGATGCAGGTGGATATCAGTCCTTCATCACAGATAGAAATTATGCGGCAGATAGGTTACTTGGAAAGGTATAAAGCTACTGGACCGGATGGGTTGCCTCCATCTTTTTTCAAGGATGGAGGAGAAGCTCTGGTTTCGCAGTTAACAAAACTCCTCCGCATTATTTGTGCCAGTGAACAGATTCCCAGGGAATGGTGTGAATCGGTGACTGTACCGATTTACAGGAAAGGTAACAGGTTCTAATGTGAAAACCATAGAGGAATTAGCTTCGTAAATATCGCGTCTAAACTGCTCACCGGTCTTATTCTCCACCGATCATCCAGTGCCCGCGAAATGTGTACGCGTGAGAATCAAGCCGATTTCAGACCGGGTTGGGGTTGTATCGACCACATCACTCTTCGGCAAACCTTAGAGCACAGAAATATCTTCCGTTGGCCCATAATCTGTGTAGCTCTTGATCTGAAAGCGACGTTTAACTCAGTCGAACGCACAGTTCTCTGGCACTGCCTCTCATTGAAAGGTGTACCAGGAAAGTTTATTTCTCTTTTACAATACTTGTATGCGAACAACCGAAGCCGAGTTCGTGCTTACGGCGATTTTTCACCCGAGTTCACCACAAAAAGTGATGTTCGTCAGGGTTGCCCTCTTTCACCCTTCCTCTTCAATTTTGTGGTTGAATTGGTTCTTGAGATATCCGTATCTTCGTGTGATAACAGCGGCAGTAAACTGTCTGACTTGGAATATGTGGACGATATTGTTCTTCTGAGCGAAGATCCAGGTAAGTTGCAAGCTGTTTTAGATAGCCTTAACAACAGTGAAGCAATGTTTTGGATGCGTTTTGCACCTTCAAAGTGTAAAATGCTTTTGCAGAACTGGGTTGGCTCAACACCGAACTTTGTGTTGGCCGGGGAAGCTCTAGCTGAAGTGGATAAATTTTGGAACATGGGCAGCTACGTCTCATCACGTAGAAAGGTATCGGATGAAGTGCCATCGCGTTTACAGAGGGCGCTTTTGGCTTTTGCCGCCCTCCGTCACCTGTGGCGTCGGCGTGACATCCGATTGTTTGTTAGGGGTAGAGTTTACACTGTGGTGGTTATATCGGTTCTTTTATACGGTTCAGAAACATGACCGTTGAGGGTAGAATATAGGCGAAAACTGTCGATGTTCGAGCATCGATGTCTCCGGAGCACTGCCCGAATATGATGGGAACACCGTATCAGCAATGCTGAGGTTCGGCGTAAGGTTTTGGGAACCAGAGGCCAGTCTCTGGACCAAGTACTGAAACTCAATAGATTAAGACGATTGGAACATGTGTTACGCATGCCCACCAATAGACTTCCTCAGCTTACGCTGTGCTCTCAGACAGGTAGTGATTGGAAGGTAGGTCGAGGTGGTCAGTCCATGATATGGCAAAAAGGTATGAAAACCCTGACCGGTGGACTTGGCCGAGTAGAACGTGTTAGACCTCCAGGTTGGGTTTTATGTGATCCGCCTGCCAAGTGGTTGGAGACATTAAGTGATATGGCTAGGTGTCGCGGTCAGTTGCGTAGTTGCATTCGGACTCATTCCTTGTCGTCGATTTCCCCTTGGTACTTCGACTTTTTGGATCTTAATCACTATTCTCCTATTATTTTTGTCCTTTACTTGACGATGCCGGAAGGTAGCAACCGAAACCAGAGCACAGAAGTGCAAGGTTAATGGTTGAATTAACTGAAACTGAAATTTTGGTTTGTCACGACGACGGCTATTCAACGACAGGAGCCTAACATGAGCAGACAACATGAATTTTTCATTTCCTGGGGCTTGCACCGGTAATCAAGTAGCGGTTGGTCCTCCGTATATTTACAAATAGTTAACCTCTAACTAGCCATTTTATCTGTATATTTATGACCTCTTATAAGATATTCTGTCGTTGAGATTCGATAGAATGTTTCATAGCATAAATTGTGCGTTGTTATTCCGCTTTTTTCGAGTTCACATTGAAGAAAAAACCGTATCAAGCTTCGCGAAAAACATCTCGCGTCATCCCAGATATGATAGTACACCATTTCCGTCAGAAATGTTCTTTACAGCCGGTTGACTTTTCAATAAAAGAAATCTATCGCTCAACTGCCGTGACTAATCTTTATCTCCTTTACTTCAGATCATCTGTCAGCTACGTAGCGACTTGGGTCGACGAAATTTGGCGCGAAAAACGATGATTGATGAACGCTTTCTAATTTGAAACGTAACCCGTGTGTTACTCGTCAATTCGACTCCGAACGATTCGTTTTTCCACGTCTTCCGTTTGTATGTTTGTCTGTTTCCAAAGTACTTTGCAGAGGATTATATAGTGCATCTGTCGGATTCACGCTTTTACTAGCCCAAGCCACCTGTGGTATCGACTTGACATTTGTTTCCTCATCAAGGTTTGTGCACAATTTGACGATTAAATCTCTCAGAATCATCACACATCCTTCAACGGAAAAAATAACCGCTCAGTTTGGCCCATTTTACTACCACAACGAGGCTTACATAAGATCGGACGGTTCAACGTTTTCGTCTGTCTTGCCCCCACACACAGAAATCGAGCGTTAAATTGAACATCGAGAATTATTCGGAATCGCTTTTCGGTCAAAGTGTAGCATAATACCTTTCCCGGGTGGGGGAATCAAACTTGATGTGCCGCGAGGATGGTACCCACTAAATGTCATTTTGACTTTGGTCCACACGAGCGGGATATATTGTAACATACATTCTGATCGAGTCATTCAACAGAATTTTTTGTGAAACATGAGTGTCACATATTAGTGATCGTTGGGAAGTGAAATAGGCAATAGTGTGTCCAGTACTGTCCCCCTAACTCTAGTGAGAAGACTTTCCTGCTTTCAGATCACTTCGGCCTATTATATATATATATATATATATATATATATATATATATATATATATATATATATATATATATATATATATATATATATATATATATATATATATATAATTTATATATAACACCGGTTTAAAAACAAACACGGTGCCAACGCAAAAATAACAGGAAAAATACGAAGCCAGGTGGATTGGGAATAACATAAAAATTAAAAGTTAAAAGTTTTAAAATATTTTCACCGCACACGTTTTGTAACTTTTTTTGGTTTTCAATGATTTATGGAGAAGGGGAAGTCAACAGACGGCGTTCGCACCAATGGATTCGGTTTCCAGCCATATCTCAGCGCCCCTAACCAACGGCAATCCGCATCTGTTGAGCCTCAACCGAAGTCAAAGCCGAAGCCCTCGACCCATTACCGCAGAACACATCGTTCATATAGGAAGAAACAGTCAGAGTCACCAATCACTACAACAAAAACTAACTGGTTTCGCATTAGCATTGGGTAGGTTGTCTCCTGATTGGTTGGTTGGTGATACGACCAGCCACCACTTGTTGGAAGAGCCCATTTGCGTCCTACCGATCCGCTATCTCGTTCCCTACGAATATGCTGGCGTAAGTACTGACATGCTGATTGCTAACGGGATTTCGCCGACAACCGACCATGAATCAGCACATACCCTCACAGTAAGACCGTCACGGCCACTGGGCGGAACACAAATAAAGTTTAAGATTACCGCCTAATCTCACACTTAGAGATGATTATCTCCTGCTGGAGGATTAGTCGACCCCGTGGATATTACGGATGACGGCTCACCATGCCTGACAGTTGTGTACTGGCTCAGTGTCAACCACGACCTAGTTTTGATTCTAGTATCTAAAACTGTATACCGTCCGTAGCCTCCAAGCCTTTCACGGCGATACTTATCCACATTTCCAGTTGATCCCATACGTGACAGCGCCATCCCACACGTGGTTCAAGACAGTGCTCATTTGAACAGTTCCGTATCGAGTCGCCGCAGTAAATGTCCGAATCACTGGAAGCGGCAGGGATTAGGGATGAACCGTTGGCCGAAGTCGCAGAATCGCTTTATTTTGCCACTGGATATGCTTTCCCGCCAGTTAGCACAAAGAATTCAGCGCAAACACCAGCGGTTGAACGTCTACAGCTTCCTAGTGTCCTTAGTTCACAAAGGTCAGTTTTTACACCCACATGTGAGCATGACGAGACTGCACCTTGACGTGGTGTGATGGCTTGCGCGCCTCTGTGACCCAAAGAGCTATACAGGATGGCTTCTTTAGGTCGGAAATGCAATCATACCTGACAGGTCAATGGGTAGAAATCAGACGAAGTCCAGTCTCGTGGTCCTCCAGGTTGAGACTCGATTTGAGCTGGCAACTCGGTCGGTAAAATCAGTGGAAGAATAATTGATCCAAGCAAATGGGCTTCCACTAAGTCATCCCGCTGCCTTGCGGATAGGTTTTTGTTAGAATTAAAGAGTTTGACTGAGAACCCTAATCGTTCTCCTCCTTTGCGGCTGGATACCCTAGCGGTACCCGTCCAACATCTCTCATGAACTGCACGACTACAAAGAATCCCATACTGCATCGATCGTCGCGCAGGATTATCAGGACCGCGCTGCCCATTGCATCGAGCGGGGTGGGTAGAGATAAGTGGGCTACTGCTCAAAGTTCCCTCTCTTTTATTCAACTTTCGTCTTCCGTCCCCAACCACCTCTCTTTGTCAGCTCTATCCACCCATAATGCTCCCACCGACAACACAGCCAATACTCACAACGGTTCATCGTCAAACAGTGTCGTAAATCATAATCCTTCTTGTTACTCACATTTTCTCAAGCCTCGTCAGCCTCTGAAAGTCGACTCCTTCAACGTGCGTCCACTCATGCAGGTCGGTCAGCAGGCGTGCGTAGCCGTCACAATGAACTCTCTGAAGATTGACGTCTGCTGCGCAAGTGAAACGCGTATCCAGGATTCGAGCAGTGTGATTCAACTAACTACTCTTGGTATCTTATCGAGGTATTTTCTGCGTACTTCGAGAGACGAAGAAGCTAGAGCTGCTGGTAAACGTGGCGTAGGAATAGTCTTGACTGAGAAAGCTGAAGCTGCCCTTTAGAGTGGATCCCTGTTAACAGACGTTTATGTGCTGTGAGACTCCAAGAGTCAGTCGGTGTTTGAAAGGATAGTTATGTTAACCGCAATTTGTTTGTGATCTCGGCATACACCTCAACAGAATGCAGCTCAGACTTGCAGAAAGATGAGTTCTATGATGGACTCGGCACCCTCGTTCGCAGAAGCAAAGGTTTTGACATTGTAGTGCTAGCTGGTGTCTTCAATGCAAATGTTGGCAAACTCAGTGAGTCAGAAGCTTTCTTAGGTGGCCGTTGTGTTTTACCAACTAAGCGTACAGATAACGGGGATAGGCTTCTCCAGTTTTGTGCAGACAATCGATTGTTCTTTTCTAGCACAGCTCGCGTCGCACAGCGATATGGCGTTCTAACTCTACAGGTACTTCGAGTCAGATTGATCATTTCGCCGTAAGCTACCGATGGCGCAATTCTGTTCGGAACAGTAAATCTCACTGGTCCACGTGCGTAGAGTCGAATCATGAACTAGTTGTAATGCGACTATCTCTCCAGTTCCATGGTCAACGTCGCAAACCCCAAACCCG
This sequence comes from Fasciola hepatica, assembly GCA_948099385.1. NCBI lineage: Eukaryota > Metazoa > Platyhelminthes > Trematoda > Plagiorchiida > Fasciolidae > Fasciola > Fasciola hepatica. The sequence continues at coordinate 6,110,999 of CANUEZ040000179.1, forward strand.
GTTAGCCTGTGGTTCTAGATCCGATGTCTATCAAAGACACTGGATTCCACAAGAGTTGTCGAGTATAATGGAGCAAAAGCGTCACCTTCCGAACTTTAAGGAGATGAATAAGATACGAAGACATCTACGAAAGCAAGTTACGAAAAGCCTTAAGAATGATCGCGAAAATTGGTGGGTCAAGGTTGCCGAAGAAATGGAAATAGCAGCTGCTTCAGGTAACAGTCAAAGACTGTTCAAACTTATTCGTGACACCGGTGGACGGCGCACCCGTATCAGTGAAACGACTTGCGACAGAAATGGAGAACCCATACATGGCAAACAGTAAAGGCTCGGCCGTTGGGCTGAATACTTCAAGGAACAGTTTAGCTGGCCGCGCGCTAATGTGGTTACTCCTGTGTCAACAACTGCTACTCCTTGGGTGGTATCACTTGAGCCCCCATCGGAAGTGGAAGTGGAGTCGAGCATTCGATTACTAAAGCGTGGGAAAGCGACCGGTCCTGACGAACTTCCTCCAGTTCTTTTCAAACTGGATGGAAGTGTTTTCATAAAATCACTTACCGCTTTGCTCTGTGACATTTGGAAGGCGGAGCGTATTCCGTTAATATGGAACGAGCCACTGATTGTTCCCATCTTCAAGAAGGGAATACTCAATGACTGTAGTAACCATCATGGGATTAGCTTAATTCCGATAGTCATCAAAGTACTAGCCTCGATTTTGCTGTTCCATCTTACAACGGCTCGCGAACAGCAGGCTGGATTCTGCCCAAGTCGAGGATGCATCGACCAGATTCTTACTCTTTACCGAGCACTTGAAACGTATCACACGCACCGCCGACCGACAATGATAGCTTTTTTAGACTTGAAAGGCGCCTTCGATTCGGTTGATCGAACAACGCTTTTCAATGCTCCACATCGAAAAGGTATGCCCCAGAAGTTCGGTAACCTACTGAGATCATTGCGCTCTCATACTTCTGGCCGCGTAAGGGTTTACAGCGAACTATCCGGTCGGTTCGACCAGTGGTGTTTGACAAGGATGTCCCATGTCTCCATTCCTGTTTAACTTCGTCATGGACGAAATAATGGGGAATGCATTGCGAAATCCTAGGGATGTAGGCGTCAAACTAGGAAATTGTGAGAAGCCGTGTGACCTAGATTACGCGAACGACGTTGTCTGCTTGTTCAAATCCACGGAACATGCTCAACGTGCACTAGATAGACTCTCAAAAGCTGCATGCGCTTTGCACCTTCAAAGTGTAAAGTTACGTTACAAGACTGGATGTCAACGATTCCGAGCTTGGTGCTCGATATGGAAGTGCCGGTAATGGTCGACCACTTCACCAACCTCGGCAGCAGCGTTACGACCGATGGGAGCACAGTAGTACAGGTGAGCACGCGGATATCCAAAGCTAGAGGGACGAACGCTGGACTGGAACACTTGTGGCGCTGATCTGATATTTCACTGAAGTTGGAAGGTCGGTTGTACTGTGCCACGATGCGCTCGATTTTGTTGTATGGTTGCGAGACTTGGGGTTTGCGTGCAGAAGATACTCGTCGTCTTGAGGTTTTCGACCATCGATGTTCGCATAGTATCGTGAAGATTGGGTGAACTGGCTGAGCGAGCAATGCTGAGGTCAGAAATAGGGTACTGGGTACGAATTCGGAGAGCGGTTTGTCACAGAGTACCCAGCTTAGTAAGCTTCGTTGGTTGGGGCACGTGTTACGTATGGAAAACACACGTCTACCATACCGTGTTCTATTCTCCTTTCTTCCTAGAGAGTGGAAGAGACCACGTGGAAGTCAACAGATGACGTGTCAGGGAGGAATCAGAAAATGTACAGCGAATCGAGGAAAAGTGGGTGCCTCACATCTCTGTGGTTGGGGTCCAAAAGATCCCTCAACCAATTGGCTGGGGACATTGAAGGATATGGCAGCGAACCGTGAACAATGGCGATCTTGTAGTCACCTTCTGTCAGATCGTAATGATTGATCGATATGCGTTTGCACAGTTAAGCTGTCTATTCTGCGTGTTGGCTATTAAGGCGTCCTTTCCTTTTCCCACCCGTGTAGGTCCACTCCCTGTTCATCTTGTATATTCATAATCATACTTTCTAATTCAACGTACAACACAGTGAGAAAGGCAGTGTTCAGTGGGGCTCGTCCCATTGTTTATCGCTGTACGATGATGATGGTCATAACGGGTGGAATAGCGGCACAGAAGACGCGAATCTTAGTTCGCATGCAAATTTCGCTGCGTGTCCACGGCACATGTCGGAGCTAAAGAAACGCTCCTCATGCATTGCCAATCCTTGATAGCATGTCGTCATTCGGAGAGAGAGTAGAACGTAGATACTTGAACGATGGTACATACCCGATTGTCTAGTCACTGGTGGACAGCTGTTGATCCGACGGTCCAGGGCAAGCCGAACTGACTTCAGGGCCAACAGCTTCCGCATAGCAATCGAGTCGGTCGAGAACCGATTGGAGTGCGGTGGAGGATCGGCGAGCGCGACAGTACAGTCAACAAACTCCGGTTTACGGATGTGCACTAAGGGGCTCAGTTGGACACCAGGGTAATTAGTGCAAGCTCTGTTCATTGTCAGTTGACTGCACAGTTGAACAGTATCGGTCAGAGAGGGCTGCCCCGTATCACTCCGAGATTGATTGCGAACTCGGAAAATTTTTCGTCATATCTTCGAACCGCTGCGTTAGTGGTCATGTCAGTAATCCCTCAGGATTCTTCAGTTTGGCAGGCATGCAGTCGTATTTTGGTAAACCTCAAAGGTTCCAACGATTAACCGAGTTAAATGCAGCGCGGAAATCAAGGAAGCAAGCTATTGCTGACACCTGGAACTGGTAACGATGTTCCATTAATCGACGTAGTGTGGATATTTGGTTTACGCGGCCTCTAATACGGCGGAAACCCCCTTTGTTCGGTCGAGTGAGGCAATCTCTTCTAACTGCGAAACAGCTAGCAGAACATTTTCGTAACTTCATTCACGCTGACCGCCCGGTTTTCGTACACTGTCGGCCGGAATGGGTAGCAGAATAGACGCACCCCAATACCTAGGAAATGTCCCGTCTCCCAATTAGAGCAGAACAGTGGGTGGAGCCTGCCAGCACACATGTTTACATGAAATCCCCACTTATGATTACTTATGTTTTTGCATGGCACCACGCCTCTGTCTATTGTACTGAGTTATCGGTAAATAAATAAATATCTATCCAATAGTTAAGATCGCCTCTAGAAGAGCAAGAAGTCTTATTGCAGCCTGCGGCCTTCGGTGTTTATTACCAGTCGGACTTCCTGTGTCTTGGCTGATAATTTCTAAGTGGTCGCTGAGACCTAGGTATTTGAACGTCTTCCAATTCTCCGTAGATCCTTCGAGGCCACCTTTTCAATCATTGAGTTGATCACCTTCCGTTGCTTTTTCACGATGGGCCCATCCGTTTATCTCAGATTACCGTAACAAGTTAGGCTGCGATGGCGGTCGGCAGCGCCTTGACTTCTGGAATTTCTGGAGCTATGGCGTTGATTCGTTTAAGTGGTGAGACTGCGAGGCGTTTAGAGATGAACCCTGAAGAGCGCAAGTACAGTGACATGGTCGTTCGTGTTTCCCGTTACTGTCCCGCGGTATGCTCGAAAGTTCTCTACTGACGAAGCCTGACAGAATCGTACGTAGATAGAGTCGATTTAGTGCACAGCCGTCGTTTGAGTAATAGATCAGCAAATGTTCTAGGGTATTCGGAGCGCGTTGTAGATGACCAACTTATTAGCATAAACCAAATTCAACAGCCTGTGTGCATTCTCGCGACGTCGACTGAATTCGGACTCTCCTAGGAATTGGCGATTGGATTTATTCGCCACCACGACCTTGGTATGATGATCGCTTGTACGTCTATACGACCCAAAGAACTACGCACAATTGCTTTCCTTATCCGAAGATCCAATCATACCTGATAAGCCAATGGGTTGAGGCCAGACGAAGCTCACTCTCTGAACCCGGTTTTAGGCAACAGCTGGTTGTAACCACTATGCCCCTGGAGAGGACACTGTAGCAAGTAAGCACGGAGAAGCAGTTTATCGTTCAAAAACCTCCACTAGGTGGACGTAGAAATGGAGTAGCCGGGGTTACTTTCTACGGTGGGAGAAGTCACCACACTTCACTGGATGGCCATCGCCCACCTAAGCCGGGCAGCCCCTGACCCAAAGGATACTACGCTGCCCACGTTTCGCTTGCTGCATTGGGTGCATAGGACTTAGTCCGAAAAGCGGATCATCAACAAAGCACGGGCGAAGACGTGAAAGCCCAGAAGTTTCTTCACGTTCCTGTGCTGTGTTAGCACCCCACTGCTTTGTGGGTTATACCTTTGATTCAAAGACTCCGGTTAGTGTTCGCATAGAAAAACCCCTTCTGTGATAAGGGCAGTAGCGAAGTATGATTCGCCCAGATACCCCCATTATCTTGTCTGGAAAGGGCCTTACTAATCCTCGTTCGTTTAATTGAAGATCGATGCAACATGCCACGGGTTATTGCGGCTTTGAAGAAAGAAGCAGTACGAGTAGCACAAACCAAACGTACTTACGCCCACATGTTTACTTCACTTGGCGGACTTCAATGTTCGCACACTACGCCAAATAGAGCAACAAGCTGTCCCAGCTAAAACAATTGAAACTTTCAAAATAGATAAACGCTGTCTCGAAAACGCGCATACAAGACCCCACTTCTGTGATCACTCTTCGCGCCTCATATACGACCTCAATCTTTCGCTTTACTCTTAGAGGGTTGGGTGACCCGGTGTCTGGCACCTGTGGTCACGATGGCCCTGGGATCGCCATGAACACGAGAAGTGGGCATGCACTACTCGGCTGGATTTCAATAACAGCATGAACCGAAAGCGATTAGGAATGCTAGGTGACATGACAACAGCTTTTGGCGAACGGCAGATTCCACCGATAGTCTTCCGGTTCATTAAACTAGAACAATCAAGCTTGACTAGATATGTAGTGATTGATGGCTATGCTATCTGATGGATGCGACGGAAGAAATACCAGAAGCCCATAAAGTGCAGAAGATCAACCAGTCATGATGTTCTCCAGCGATTAACAACATAGATAAGTAAAATAAACACTCGGCGGAGTGCTGCAGGTGGATTTATGATAACGGACGGTACAACATTGATTAGTAGAATTGCTTGCATGAGATTACACGCAGGCATGATAAACACTATCGGGGCGCAACAAGTCTGGAATGAGTTAAAAAGAATGAACTGAACGTTCGGTTAGTATTATGCATAAGTGGAAGTCGTGCAGCAAGATACTAATTCACACAAGCGTCAGACAAGAGGTTTACCACTTTCAAAGCAATTTCTCATAAGAAAAGGGTGGATTTCAATGCATAACCGAGCGGTTCTGCGGAGGAGTGATTTGGGGAACAAAGAAAACAGATCAGTGGATGAGCGAAGCATGAAATCACAGAAACTGACCACGAGGTCAAATGGCCAGCGAGAAAGGGAAAGGGAAGGAATTGTAACAAAGGGACCGAGAAGGCGAAAAATTCTACGCGCCCATTTTGGCTCTTGCTACCTGAAATGAAAATCAGACCGCAACCCATTAGATAACGTGCCAGTGGCTTCATCTTACTCTAGGAATGAACTGAAAACAAATTACGGAGACCTGATCTATTTCTCACAGAAGTATAAGAACAATGACATCGCACTCAGCTCATTAGCCTGAAACCTACTAGCAGTATGTAGTAAATATGATACATTGCATGGTGCAATGGACCCTAGCAGTAGTGAGTACATGGAATTCACGCATAAGCACGGAATGAAACAAAACTTTGTCAGTATTTGTTTTCAGGTAAAATAAACAAATTCGAAGAAGGCCGTTAGTGCTTTTCAGCCATTTCGTTCCCCAGCCGAAGGAGAACAAATGAAACAGATAGGATGCATTACTACAGAAGACCGTCGAATTATTATAGACAGATAGGGGTTGGTTAGGTATGATCAGTGGACTTCGTCAAGCAGGCCGTGTTGGACTTCCGCATTCGGATCCGCGAGACACACCTACCAGACGGTCTGAGACATTAAGTGACATGAACAGGTGCCACACCCAATGGCATTACTGAATGTGAGCTCCCTCTTCGTCCGTAGGGTTTTCACTCAAATTTCTTTTTTGCGCTTTTGCCCTCTGTGGTTCTATTCATTTTGCCCTCGACTCGACGATACTGCAGGGTGGCAACCAAAACTGCGGCACAAAAATGAGATTAATCGCTGGAAGAGAGGAACTGATCTGTGCTATTATGAAGAGACTTGATGGCCATCATTTGGAGACCACAGTGGCCCGCTGAACTGGATGAAAGCATTCGAAAACCAGGTACATAGGCTTTCTATTCATTCAACGTATGTGACCCATACGTTGACCCTTTGGTTGAAATCGGAAAGGGATAATACCCAAAACCCACGTTCATTGTTTCACTGGTCCATTTCCCAACCACGAAACAACATTTCCTCTCCTATCTTTCCTAACTACGAAACACCAACTTTGATGACCATCCAATCACACTTTAGCACACAGACGTTGTTCATAATTTATGCATTTCTAACCTATAGATCTAACTGTATTAGCCACGAGGATGATGTTACCGAGAACAAAAGAATCTCAATACCGAGTCACTAATTTCATCAGCGTCACGGAATCTATAAAGGGCTGAGATAGCAGGCAGCATAGTTGTATATCAAAACTACTTATGTTCCTGCATCTCCCGTTTAATCAATCCTATGGCGTTCATGATGGATCAGAGGTTGAAACCCCAGATTCACTCGCTATCATTCCCTCGTTTCTCCAAGACCTGATCAACCACCACTGTTACAGCTTTCCTTGTCAACGTTCGTGATATAACCTGGATTCAGCGTGCTCGATGCGAAAAGACGGGTGTCCAGATTTCGCACATATTTATTCAGACTTTTGCACTGATCCGATAAAGCACTCTGGGTTGTACCAAACAAGTGACTATTGTGCAGTCTGTCCGAAGAAATTGGGATTACCTCAGTTCCGCCAAAGTCCTGACATATGGTTTAATTTCAGTTTATACCACTGATACTACCGCCTCTCTCTGAACAACAGCGTCTATTGTATGTTCCTGGCTAGTAGGAGTAGTATCGGTTGTATAAACTGAAATTCGACCGTACGTCAAAATTTCGACCGAACTGAGGCGATCCCGAGTTTTTTGGACAGACTGTACACACATCAGTTTGTTTCACAAGCTACTTGTACACAACTGCCTAATCACTGCGCAACTAGCGATGACCAAAGCAATGTGCGCTTAGTTCATAGTCCAGATTAAGACAACATTCGGCCAGTTCCAGGATCGACTGGTCCCGCGGAGAAAATGATGGATGAAAATTCCAGTCTCAGGTCTCAACCACTTTGGCGCAAAAATTTCGATTTGAGTTACGCTGGTGTATCGAGAGTTATAGTTGACGAAAACCCACATGCGGAATAAAATCAGTAATCCAGAGGAATGTCACAAACGACCGTACTGCACTGATAGCTCGACACTGAAAATCCTTATGTACTTTTTAAGAAGTCAGTGATACCGGTGTTCTCGAGGCGGTAGACTAAAACGTTTGACCGACGACCTCCAATCGATAGCTTTGGCAGATAAGTGCAGCAGTACACACTGCTTAATGATTAGCCCGAGGATAAAAACTCAGATCCCACCACCACGACCGGTCCGCTTTGATGACAAACAACATGGTGGGGGGATGCACATGTGTTTCAAGTAGCTTCTAGCCACTGAATCACAGAAATATCAGTAGAATAACAAAAAAATATAAATCAAAAAAAATGTTCCAACCTCTACTAGCGGTCTGCGTAATCCAACACGAAATTGTGGAAACAAAGAACGAACGTCCGAGAAATTCCATGAGATATCAGATTCAGAATCAGTACACTTACTTGCATAATGGAAATGATTACACCGAACAGGCCGATAATACTGCCGAAAATCTCCACTATCAGAATCTTCACAAACAAGTTCGCATTTACTGCGTCCGCCAATGCTGCTCCTGATCCGACTACGCCAACGCAGACACCGCAAACCAGATTGCAAAATCCCACTGTGAGACCAGCAGCGAAAATCGAGTACCCAGCACGATGAAAATTGCGGATTACATCTGGTGTAGCTTTGCTCGGATCAAACGGCTATCACAAGATCAAGTGAAAATGAGTGAAGGAACGACAGGATCAGAGAAGAATAGACAGAACAGACTGTTTTTGAACCACAATAAAATACAGTTTGGGAGTTAAGAAAAAATCAGTGTGCAAAGTTCGATAAACGATTACGTGTAAAATGTTCGATTCTCCCGATGTACAGGGACCGAACCAATACAGCAAAATGTTCTAAATAAATTTTGGTCAGTAGTGTCGTACAGCCACAATCTGCTGTCAGTGCACTAGGGATGACCAGACCCCTTAGTTTATTTACTGGAAATCACATTAGGCGTAACAAGTTTCATGGTCCGGTGCTTGTGGTCATAGTCTAGGTGACGACACCTTTTCGTTCAACGCCTAGTCGGTCTTGGGATTAATTCACCAAAGCGGATAAAGATCAACAAACCATGGGAGGTGGTATACTAAAAACCAATCAACCCAGCAAGGGCCCAAACTCATTGGACGCATATGGATATATAACGGAAAGTTCAGTTGCATTCTCCGTCTCAAAAAGTCCACGCCGCGAGCCGGTTCGATAAGTGGTTCAAGTGACTTTGGTTTAAATGATATCCAACGAAAGTTAACGCTGAGGTCACTTTATTAAAGCAAAGATTCGAAGCTGGTTCCTGACTTGTAAAACAAAATAGTCATGTTCTATCCATTGTCTCACTCATATTGAATCATGTGCGGAGCAATGAAGAAGAAACATGGTGAAAGAATCGTACACTCACATTGATCAGACTTGACAGGACAATGGCCATGATAATACCATAAATTGCCACGGCTTCGCAAAATATAACGCTGACAAGATTCTTGGTACGAATACGAGGAGCCTTCACGGCAGCACCCAGTATGCTTGAGCCTGTAATGTACATTCCCCTGCAATGGAACAAATGGTTTACTGGGTTTGAAAGGCTTGTATAAATAATGAAAAAACCATGATATCATAAAACCATCACCACTTGAATTGCGATATAGCAAAAGAATGTGAAGTCACACAACTCCGGAGTTAGCTGTGAACTCGCACTCACCACAAGAAACTCCTGCACTGTTCAGAGATCGGTAAACCTAACTTCATGATTGAGAGCGGAGCAGAACCTGGCGGTTCAAACGATGATGAAACGATCATTACAACAACAAAAAACAGCATCCTGGAACGAGTGACCAACGGTGAAAAAGCGACGACGGTATTGTTGAGGTATCGAAAACGATAAGCCCACCTCCGATTTCAACGAGTCCGAAAAAGTACAGCCAGAAACTTGAGTAACTGGATGTTTAAAACGGGTCGATAACCCAACTGCTTTCATTTGGGGACAAAAATCAGTGGAGGCCAATTGTTAATTCGTATTCTGGCCTGTGTTCAACGTCATATGCAGACCTGAGATCTCAAATACCCGATACTCTACGCTCAACCTCATCATCGTTGAAATACAAAAACGGTAGGAGAAATGAACATGTTCATGTGGACTAAATAAAGTGTGAATACAAGGAGAAAAACGATCGGATTTGGTATCCAATGCCCTCGAGCATGTGGAGGAACAACAAGAATCCTACGATAAACACCACACAAAATTCAGTATGACTGAGTGTATACATATGTACATTATATATATATATATATATATATATATATATATATATATATATATATACTCACAAACGAGCTTGATAGAAAATAATAACACCGCTTGGGTTTACGGCTGAGCTTTAGTTAACAGAGCTCCCAAATAACAGGTATCGGAAGTTTGGTCTAAAGAACCGGTAGCCAGAACAGAAGAATGACTATTGCTATTGTTCTTACAGATTAACACTACCTAAGTGTAACCATATGAAGGCTGCCGCCTATACGATCGAGTTCAGTTCACTGAACTATTAATTTCGAGTGTTCTGGTTTTCGTTGCCATACCGCAGCGTCACTCACATCACTCGTCGACACACTTTAGAACAGCCACATCTTTCGTGATCCCACACCTTCTTTCTTGAGTTAAAAGCGGCCTTTGACTCAGTCGATAACAGTTTTCAGGGCTGCCTCTTGCTGAAGGATGTATCACAGAAATTAATCCCAATCGTCAAATCTCTAAACGTAAATGGCCAAAACTGAGTTAGGGCTTACGGTGATTGTTCCAGTTCACTACGAGAAGTAGAGTTCGACACGGCTGTGCTTTTGTAATGTGAGAATAGCGGCACTGAACTTATCCTCCGCGACAAAAATTCAAATCTTCAATTTATGGACGACAACGTTCTTCTAAGTAAAGGTTCAGTTAACTTGCAACATTTTCTGGACAGCTTGAAAAAGTCCATTGTTCGGTACGCCTTTTGCACTTTCAGAGTGCAAAATTCTATTGTAGGACTGCATTAGTTCAACAAGAAACCTGACGGTATTTGGGGAGACTATAAACCAAGTGGATAAGTTCTTTTATCTAGACAGCCGCGTTTCATCTGGACATCGGATATCGGATAGTGCAATCGCGTATACAGAGGGCGCATTTGACATTTAAGACGACAACGTAACATTTGTTTTTCTATCAAGGGTCAAGACAGCCTGCAGCAGTAAGTTTAGTCTTTTATTATAGTTCAGAAACATCGCCACTGCGGATGGAGAACATATGAAAATTATCGGCATTTCGCGGCATTACTCGAACCTCGTAGGAACACCACAGTAGCAATGCTGAGGTTAGGCATGGAATATTAAGCACACGAAACAATCCTTAAATGAAACATTTTCAGTTCATATATCTTGTTTCCAAGTTTGATAAATCATTTAACATGTATTTTTCTGTTTTAGCGTGTACGACATATTAAGATGAATAAAACCTAACTTATACGGTAATTCTTTCTTATTCGTAATCGTGTCTGTTAAATCCGTGAACGTCCTCCTACTGGCACTAAAGTTGGAACTCGAGTTGTGCATGCCACCGAATTACGTTCCTCGGCGCGCAATAATCACTGAGGCAGGTAGTTTGGAAGATGAGCAGAGGTCGCCAGTGCATGACATGAAAGAAGTACGAAATGTCTGATCAGCAGACTCGGCCATGCAGGACTGAGTAAAGTTCAAGAGGTCACCCACTCAGTGGTTGAGGACAATGAAAGATATGGCCAGGTGTCACGATTAGTCGTTATTGTATTCACACATTTATAGAATTATTACTGTTATTTGTAGGTCTGTCCCTACTTTGTTCTGATGTATTTGATTTTTCTGTTCTTAGATCGAAATTTCCACCAAATGATCGCAACCAAGATCACCGCACCCAATGCAGGGTTACTGGTTATTTAAACTTAACTGAACTGACTCGGTAAGCCTCAAAGAATGAAACAAGCTTCAGTAACAAACCTTGAACCCGCATGACGCATCTCAAACAGCTAGTTATTTAAATCACATACAGAAGCCTATAAATTACTTGAACCTTCACTCGTCCGGAGACTCTATTCTGTGAACAAAATTAATTTCCCCACAATCATAGTTTCCATGATCTATTAGGGTGTGCTGACGACTATCTTTGAATCAAAGATTTGGAAAGGACAATGAGAATGCAATCAAAATTTCCTAGGTAGCGTGCTTCAGTTCATTATTACGTTTTTTTAGTGAGGCAACCCACATCGTTTCCCACATTCGCGCCTCAGTAACCAGTCCACCGCTCATCCATGTGTTATCACTCCAAAAAAACCGGTAAATCTAACTGACCCTGCGAAATTAAATTATTCGGATTTTAAAGTTTCCGACACGGTTTGGAGTCGAATTTTGTCTGTGACTGGAGTCGCTCCGATTAGAAAATACGTTCGAGTAGTAGAGGAAGAAACAAGACCCAAAAGTAGTCGTGTATTTAAGGGCAATCAAATACCTGTGAACATTCTAAAAGAGATCACTCCAATATAGTACACTTCTGTAATTTTCCTCAGAGTGGTCCCGAGGAACTCAAGCGGCAATCAAAGTGGTCTAATGAGTTTTGAGTGACGGATTTATAGCATCGTGGTCGCCGACCCCTACTCTTTAGCAGCCGTTGTCTGATACGATGAACTACATCCACCTCAAGAAACCATCAAGATTGATGTAAGTGATCAGCGGTGGTCCAGTGCCCAAGAGCGTTTACTTACCACCTGTGAGGTCAGAAGGTCGAACCCCGCAGCCGCCGATCACTTTGGTGGTATAAAGTAACCCCCTATTGTCCGACTTGTTACATCATTATCTTACAGCGTTAAAAAACGGGGCCAGCCCCACTGACCACTGCATTTCTCACCATGTTGCACGTCGAATTAGAAAGCATGAATATACAAGATAGATAGGGAGTGGACCCACAAGTGAGGGAAAAAGAAAGAATGCCCTAATAACCAACACACGGAATACACAGTCTAACTGTATAAACACACATCGATCGGTCATTCTGATTTGTTAGAAAGTGACAACACGATCGCCGATCGCGGTTCGCTGCCATATCCTTCAGTGTCTCCAGCCAACTTCGTTGAGATATTTTTCCAAACCCGAACCACGAAGACAAAAGGCACCTACTTTTCTAAAGTTTGCCCTACATTCATCATTCCGTCCTGCCGCATCATCTGGCGTTTTTGTTCCATTAGGTTCAGCAACTCTTGGGAAGCACGGTGTCTTTTATGAACATCGGATCTAGGACCACAGGCGAAACCTGCCGCCACGTGCGTCGCTCATTTAATATGGGTCCAGTGCTCGTCTTCATCAGCGTTCATTGTAGTCCCTAGCTCATGTGATAATTTCTGCTCCTACCTGGTGCGAACTTCTGGACCAGACAAATGTTGTACGGCTAACGGGGTTTTGCGGTTTGCGTCGAAGACCACGGAGCTGGAGCAGTTCTAGACAGAACTGCGCCACCGTAGTTTGCTGCAATATGATCGATCTGGCTGAGAGTATCTGTAGAGTTAGAGCACCATCTCGTCGTACGATGCCAGCAAGACGGAAATTTGTACCAAATAGGAATAATCGATTGTGTGCACAAAACTGGAGGAGCCCATCCCCGTTATCTGTGCAGTGAGCGGGTGAGACAACGTCCACCTGAACAAGCTTCTGACGCACTAAGTTTGCCGACTTGTGCATTAAAATCACTTGCTAGCGCTACTATGTCAGAGCCTTTTCTCCTGCGGACGAGAGGGGTGAGTTCACCATACAACCCACCCCTGTGTCACATTTGCAGTCTGCCAGAGCGTATGCCGAGATCAAAAACATACTGCGTTTAACGTCAACAACAATGAAAACGATGGATTTCTTACTACAAGCTCGTTACTCTCGTTGAGCATATGCTTGCACTGATGCTCTCATACTGTGCACACACGTTGATCTCTCTAATTCCACACCCTACTCCCGCACACTCACATTTCCATATCCTTTGGCAGCTGCAGTCGACCGTGCTTGCAGTCTTGTCTCTGAGGAAAGTCTTCTTTCCGTTCTCTCGCGTCCTCCTTCGTCAAATACCCAAGTCTCACCCAATCCGCTTCTACCAGTTGATTCTCATCCTCGCCGCCGGCGTCCTTTTGAATTTGCCACATTTAATGTACGAACGCTGATGCGTATAGGACAACAGGCGTGTTCAGCTCGTACGTTGGAGACCCTCATCATCGACATGCGCGGTCTTTAAACATTACCCGCTGAGCGTACAGATAACGGGGATATGCTTCTCCAGTTTTGTGCAGACAATCGATTGTTCTTTTCTAGCACAGCTCGCGTCGCACAGCGATATGGCGTTCTAACTCTACAGGTACTTCGAGTCAGATTGATCATTTCGCCGTAAGCTACCGATGGCGCAATTCTGTTCGGAACAGTAAATCTCACTGGTCCACGTGCGTAGAGTCGAATCATGAACTAGTTGTAATGCGACTATCTCTCCAGTTCCATGGTCAACGTCGCAAACCCCAAACCCGGTTAGCCTGTGGTTCTAGATCCGATGTCTATCAAAGACACTGGATTCCACAAGAGTTGTCGAGTATAATGGAGCAAAAGCGTCACCTTCCGAACTTTAAGGAGATGAATAAGATACGAAGACATCTACGGAAGCAAGTTACGAAAAGCCTTAAGAATGATCGCGAAAATTGGTGGGTCAAGGTTGCCGAAGAAATGGAAATAGCAGCTGCTTCAGGTAACAGTCAAAGACTGTTCAAACTTATTCGTGACACCGGTGGACGGCGCACCCGTGTCAGTGAAACGACTTGCGACAGAAATGGAGAACCCATACATGGCAAACAGTAAAGGCTCGGCCGTTGGGCTGAATACTTCAAAGAACAGTTTAGCTGGCCGTGCGCTAACTAGGAAACTGTGAGAAGCCGTGTGACCTAGATTACGTGGACGACGTTGTCTGCTTGTTCAAATTCACGGAACATGCTCAACGTGCACTAGATAGACTCTCAAAAGCTGCATGCGCTTTGCACCTTCAAAGTGTAAAGTTACGTTACAAGACTGGATGTCAACGATTCCGAGCTTGGTGCTCGATATGGAAGTGCCGGTAATGGTCGACCACTTCACCAACCTCGGCAGCAGCGTTACGACCGATGGGAGCACAGTAGTACAGGTGAGCACGCGGATATCCAAAGCTAGAGGAGCGTACGCTGGACTGAAACACTTGTGGCGCTGACCTGATATTTCACTGAAGTTGGAACGTCAGTTGTACTGTGCCACGATGCGCTCGGTTTTGTTGTATGGTTGCGAGACTTGGGGTTTGCGTGCAGAAGATACTCGTCGTCTTGAGGTTTTCGACCATCGATGTTCGCATAGTATCGTGAAGATTGGGTGAACTAGCTGAGCGAGCAATGCTGATGTCAGAATGCGAGTATTGGGTACTGGTTCAGGGAGTTTCCCATCGCGGCGTATCTAGATTAGTGAACTTCGTTGGTTGGTGCACGTGTTACGTATGGAAAACACACGTCTACCATACCGTGTTCTATTCTCCTTTCTTCCTAGGGAGTGCAAGAAATCACGTAGGGGTCAACAGATGACGTGGCAGCGAGGAATCAAAAAACGTAAGTGCCTAACGTCTTCGTGGTTGGGGTCCAAAAGATCCATCAACCAATTGGCTGGAGACACTGAAGGATATGGCAGCGAACCGCGATCGGCGATCGTGTTGTCACTTTCTAACGAATCAGAATGACCGATCGATGTGTGTTTATACAGTTAGACTGTGTATTCCGTGTGTTGGTTATTAGGGCATTCTTTCTTTTTCCCTCACTTGTGGGTCCACTCCCTATCTATCTTGTATATTCATGCTTTCTAATTCGACGTGCAACATGGTGAGAAATGCAGTGGTCAGTGGGGTTTACCTTACTGTCCAACGCTGTACCATGATGTGATATGCATCATTGCAGCTCCGGATCAAGGAAGCCATTTTGTATAGCTTTTGGGTCGCTGAGGCGCGTAAGCCGTCACACCACGTTAAGGTGCACTATCGTTAGTAGAGATCAATCGCCGGAGAGTCTATTGTGAGAATTCGGCATACTCGTTGTCCGATCTGCATGAGGGCGCGACCGGTAGAAGAGCCGAGATTCAGAGGCTGACGAGGTTTGAGAAAATGCTTCACAAGATAGAACTATTCACGACACTATTTGTCGGTGAATCATCGCGGGTAACGGTCGTTTCACCAGTGTGAGCATTATGAGAAGCAGAAGGGGGCAAAGAGGGGTGGCTGGGGACTGAAGACAGGTTGGATAAATGATATGAATTATATATATATATATATATATATATATATATATATATATTTCATATCATAAGTATGTATTATATATAACTGTGATTGTTAGCGTTCCTCAAGGTCAAGTACTTGCGCCCACACTCTCTAATTCGTCACTCATCTTTTACCAACTATTTTCAACCCAATCAGTTCCTTCGTCGATGACCCATCCCCCACAACTCTCCTTCTTTTTTGCTTACTTCTCGCACTCCCCGCCATGCCAACACCACCATCGATTGTGACCGTAGTGCAGTTGGCGTATCTTCAGACGCCGGCCTCGAACACATCCTCCTGGTGCTCTCATAACCGTGCTGCAGTTAGTGCTTCCAAAACCTCTCTTCCAATTTCTTTGAAACATCATTCATTTTTCCGAACATGTATCCTTTGATTCCAATGCACTGTAGTCCACAGATTCTACCTCTCTTCTCGGCTCAGTAATAAATCTATCTTTATGCCGGTCCGCCTTCACAGTTCAACTTTCTTCTCGCGCTGCGCGCAAATTTGGTTTTCTATTTCACGTCAGACGCTTCTTCACACCAGCTAATCTACTGCTTTACCGAGCTCAAATTCGCCCAGCAGTTAAATACTAGAGTCACGTGTGGGTTGTGGTTTTGTCTGCTTGTCATTTTCTTGTTAACCGGATTCGACACAAGGCAATCCGGTTAGTCACCCACTCTTCTTTAACGTCTAACTTTTAGTCATGAGCGCACCATCAGGCGGTTTGTGGTTCTACTGGTATGACACGCACAAAAAAATCACTTATCTGAACGATTACTGAATTTGGTGGAGCCACTTGCTCTGACTTTGTACATACAGCATCAGATTGCTGATTGACTGAAATTTTCTACATGATTCAGCATGAGTACAGTGGAAGGAGTATATACTCTATAGGCACGAAGGCCCACTGCACTATTGAGGATAACCAGCAACCAGACCCTGAGACTTGGAGTGGAGGATCGCATAAGGTGCCAATAGGCCAGGTGTGGTAACGATCAGGATGACAGTGGATTACTGTATAACACCAAACAGTGGAGGTGACTTGGATATAAGACAAGAGAAAATTAATTTCTATTATCCATTATGGTTAGTGAGAATATAGAAAAGCGTCGAACTGGCGCCGTCCGTACTTCACTCATCACTGAGATGCGATGTACGCTTTGATATATAGCTGCTACGTGTTACCCAATAATTTGCCTCTTTGGTTTGAACGCGGTTCGTCTCGCGCCTTTCTACTACTAACAAACGAGATTTCATGAATTAGGCAGTGATATTAGTCGACAGAAATTAACTTTCCAGTATCTCTTATCCCGGGCAGCACTTTCGTCTTCTCATTTCAGTCCATATCGGCAAATCTCGTACTGCCTGAGTCACCAACAGCTCGTCATCACTTTCGGTACCGAGAGAAAATACAGACCGGTTATCTGCTCATACCTTTTTGTTACTCCATTCATGTGTACACAAATACTTAGATGTAGAGTTTGCGATGGCGAACAGAGAAATGGAGTTATAAACAAAGAAACTTCAGAGACTTTATCCATTACGAAGATTCTAATATGCTCCAGTAAAAACCATCGCTCAATTTTAGAAGTCAACGTTTATTGCAAATCAGTCATTTGTTTAGCATTATCCCAATGAGTACGGATGTGCAGTGCTGCATTTAAGCAGTGTACGTGTGGATTTAGCGTTTGTGGCTATTTCTTCCAAGTATTAAATTCTCTATTCCTGTTGACCTATACGCTCTTTAGGACCTCCGGCAATTATCTCCGTGTACTTCTTTCTGATTTTAGCCTTGAAAAATTGCCTCAGTGCACTACATATCATTTCAATCGGATTTAGGGAAGGTGAATATGATGGCAGTCTGGGGATGTTCACTCTCTCGATTGCTGCCAAGTCCTCGAGTCTGGAGTGACAAGGCGCATTGTCACAGACAATGACAAACGACCTTTTTGTGTAATCCTAAAAGTAATCCACAAGAGATTTCAGCCGCTGTAGACACATTGCTGCGGTGTACGATCCTTTTTTAATATTCAGATCAACTAGGCCGTTAGTATTCATCGCATCTATCATATGCAGTTCCTTACGCTGGCTGCTTGCGACTGGCACTCGAGCCCTTGTCTTCTTTGGGGGTATACCAAAGTTTCGCGAACAGTGCAGACTATATTGTCACGTCTGTCTACAGTTTCATGATGTTGTGTCTTGTATCGCTGCAACCGTCCCACGTACCTATCCCAATGAATATTACAATTTTAAAAACACCTGTTCCTTTTCTGCTTGTTCTGTAATAAATTCATGGTAACATGATCAGCTGTAGATAAAGTTAGTTGCAGATCGTGGTGATATAAACATACCTTCTACATCTTCAATCGGATTTGCAGCGCCGAAAGCATCACGGTGGACTTTGCTTCAATTCAGAGAATTAGCTAGCTATTGAAGTTTTCCTCTTGACGCCGAGTGTTTCAGCTACTAAATACCAGTTATCTCCAACTTAATACGCCTTCAAGACCCGTGGATTAGTGTCAGGTGTACGAAATGTGCGTCATGCTGTCGAACTCATCTTCATGAAAATGAACTGGTCATTTTACGAGCGACTAGGCTCCATATGGAACGCAGCAGAGTAACATATGGATTGACTGAGTTTTGTTGGGCTAAAAATCACATACATATACAAGGTCAACAAATGCCGTCTTAATTTGTCCCTGGTCATTTGCCCTTCAACCACGCAGTATACTCAGTGGTCATATCTATTCTCCGAAGAATGTCGCTCGTACCGTTGAACTTATTAACGAGAGTCCAGCTTGCCGGAAGTGGAAATTGTCATGGTGATGTGGGTGATCACGGTGGAGATTCCATAAGTAGGTGGCAAGCCGAACACTTGTTTGTGTGGGAGAGCGATTCGTTTTTTACTACATGCTTACGCATGAGTGTTGTAGAAGGGGCATTTACCCCATAGTCACGAAGGCCTACTACACTTGGGAATAGCCGTCAGCCAGACCGAGACTTGGAGTGGCGAAGAACCACATAAGGTCCCAATAGGTCAGGTGTGGCAACGATCCGGGCGACAGTGGATTACTGTCTACCACTAAAGTAACCGGTGATGGCGGGGATTCGAACCTCGGACCTCTGATGTATTAGGCAAACGCTCTAAACTACTCGACCACCACCGGTCGAGAATACGTAGGATCCAGCTGAAGTTACACTTTATGTTAAAGAGGCGATGTTGTACTCCTGCTTTTCAATCTTTTTTCCCTTGTACTGCTAAACTGGAGAGCATTCTTTCTTTCTTCCCACCCAAATACAACCTCCCTCTTTAAAAGCAGGATGAGTCAGGTGGGGTAACGAACAGGACGGCACCGTAGAATATTATTTACCAAGAAAATGACTGCATAACACGTGCAATACCGAGGGTTGCCGGAGATTCTACCGTTACTCATAGTATGTATAATTAAACTGAGATATACTTGTGCGTTAGTGCTAAAAGATCACACTCTACCGTGCTGGTGCATGTTCTTTTACTGTGAATACAGTTATTTCTTGGAAACTTATTTGATTGCGCCATACAATGGAAACCACCTGAGCACAAGGTCAAGACTTTCTACGTGTTACCGAACATGATGTGATCAAAAATGGTTAAAAGAATGACGGATAAAGGGGTCCTATCATTCATTCAATAGCATCAACGAAACACTACAGCCGCTACTACCAAAAAAGTTTGACCACCGTGAAAAAAAACTTCAAGTTCAGTCACCAACAAGCATCGCCTACAAATATTTATTGCAGAATACGCTTTCTTATAAGTAAAGAACATGAGAATTACGGAAACGATGCCAACCTGCAAAAAGTACGCTAAACCTCAATAACGAACTCACCAGGCAGCACCAACCACCGACAAAGAAACGGACAATCCAACACCTACACAGGCCCAGAGATAAGGAGACGTTTCCGACAGAACCCTGAAGATAACATTACAATAATTATCTTACCATCCAATATCAAATAGATGACCATTTCCACTTAGTAAATAGTACAGACCTGTGACCACGTTAAATAAAATAATAAAGACTCACCTATTAGAATCAACAATGAGACAAACGTGTAAGTAGGTACCAAATAGGCATTAGCTGTCTTGCAGCCCATTTCGTTGCACTTTAATAGACAAGATGGATCTAAATGTATACGCGAGATGACGGTCGGTCTGAAATAGACATAATAAACTCGGTGTAAGTAGTTAGAATACCAATACAAAACCAGCAGCCACCGACTCATCACATGCCCGAGAGAGGATGAAGGCCGCGCGACAACTTGGGATTAGCAGTCGCTAATCATCCTGGGCGAATGCAGCCCCAGGGACAGCTACTGATGCAAAAAGAGAGAAAAGATTCATTGGGGTTGTCTTATCTGAAAGTTCTTGTGAACTGAATTCAGTGGCTTGTAAACTGAAAGGTAGTGGAATAGTGACGGTGTATGAGTACAACAATGGAGATAGTAACACCGTATTCACATATCGGTCCTAGAACCACTAATGCCGTTACATCATCCCCTCCCTCAGAGAAAGGTGTTGTCCTAAACACCCGAAAAGCTTTAACGGCACCTAATTCTTATTGGCCACGGGGTTGTTCAAGACAACACCTCTTTCTAAGGGAGGGGATGATGCAATGGCATTACCGGTTCTAAGACCGATGTGTGAATATGACATTACTTTTTCCACTTTTTTATTCATATACTGTCTCTACTTCATTGCTTTGCAGGTCTACATGCTACTGAACCCAGTTTGCAAGAACCTTCAAATGAAATTGAACCCCAACGAATCCCTTTTATTACCATTTCTCTGGGACGCCCTGCGTTTCCCGAAAACGTCAACAGAGCAGTGTCTATTTCGTCAACAAGGCGTCTGACTTTGTAGTAAGTCTCAAAGGGTGGTGGCTTTAGCTCGAGAATCAAGTGATCTTTCTTATTGGTGTGACGTGTGGCCGGTAGCCGATCTTTTAGTTTTAAAAGTAGCTGCGCTCGCAGAAGTGCGTCCTCAGTTGCGTTGAGTGCCAGAAAAAGACCATCAGCGACCTGAAAGGCAACCATAACTTTATGCGAAAAAAGCATCCGGGGATGTCAAAAATGTACAACAGGTATACTTTTTCGCACATTCTGAAACACTGAAGTGATGGGCATTGACCTGATGCCGAATTCAAGCTCAACTCCCATCAGCAAGGTGACTGTGCATTTCAAATCTTTACCGTTTTCTGTGTAAATATCCGGAGGTGCCTATTCGGTAAGAGTCCATAAATGTTTTACGCGATACGGACGCTCAACAGGGACATTACGAATCATTTCTGGGCAATCCACAAAATCAATCAGAATCTCGGAAACGTAAGTGGTGGTCGGAAGGCTGCTTTCTCTATAAACAACCTTTTATGGCAGAGATTTAATTAATGATTGAGTCCGGGGCTGAGCAACTTCCCTCTGCAATGACGCTTACACCTCCGAACTGGAGACTTTCATAGTGCTAAGGTGATATATCTCATCCTGACCATCGAGAGATCCTCTTCGGCTGGCGCACTGGAAAACCGTGACCCCATGGTTAGTACCTATTTCCCCAGAAAGCTTCTCTTCGTCGGAAAATAAGTTACCAATATGAGAGGCAGTATTTACGAGCGACGGCTTTACCATCTCACCGAGAGCGTTTCCAGTTAGGACGGGAATTTCAAGACTCTTCAGACATCATAAGAAGCTAGACTTTAACTGACTTCCTCAAAAGGTAGCGATCTCTGTACGCCACCGAAGTCAGTCCAACAAAACTATACAATGTTCCCACTGGGGAACCATCATCATCATAATCGTACAGCGTTAACCAGCAGAGCGGGCCCCACTGAACACTGCATTTCTCACCATGTTGCACGTCGAATTAGAAAGCATGAATATACAAGATAGATAGGGAGTGGACCCACAAGTGAGGGAAAAAGAAAGAATGCCCTAATAACCAACACACGGAATACACAGTCTAACTGTATAAACACACATCGATCGGTCATTCTGATTCGTTAGAAAGTGACAACACGATCGCCGATCGCGGTTCGCTGCCATATCCTTCAGTGTCTCCAGCCAATTGGTTGATGGATCTTTTGGACCCCAACCACGAAGACGTTAGGCACTTACGTTTTTTGATTCCTCGCTGCCACGTCATCTGTTGACCCCTACGTGATTTCTTGCACTCCCTAGGAAGAAAGGAGAATAGAACACGGTATGGTAGACGTGTGTTTTCCATACGTAACACGTGCACCAACCAACGAAGTTCACTAATCTAGATACGCCGCGATGGGAAACTCCCTGAACCAGTACCCAATACTCGCATTCTGACATCAGCATTGCTCGCTCAGCTAGTTCACCCAATCTTCACGATACTATGCGAACATCGATGGTCGAAAACCTCAAGACGACGAGTATCTTCTGCACGCAAACCCCAAGTCTCGCAACCATACAACAAAACCAAGCGCATCGTGGCACAGTACAACTGACGTTCCAACTTCAGTGAAATATCAGGTCAGCGCCACAAGTGTTCCAGTCCAGCGTTCGTCCCTCTAGCTTTGGATATCCGCGTGCTCACCTGTACTACTGTGCTCCCATCGGTCGTAACGCTGCTGCCGAGGTTGGTGAAGTGGTCGACCATTACCGGCACTTCCATATCGAGCACCAAGCTCGGAATCGTTGACATCCAGTCTTGTAACGTAACTTTACACTTTGAAGGTGCAAAGCACATGCCGAATGGAGCTGCAGCTTTTGAGAGTCTATCTAGTGCACGTTGAGCATGTTCCGTGAATTTGGACAAGCAGACAACGTCGTCCACGTAATCTAGGTCACACGGCTTCTCACAATTTCCTAGTTTGACGCCTACATCCCTAGGATTTCGCAATGCATTCCCCATTATTTCGTCCATGACGAAGTTAAACAGGAATGGAGACATGGGACATCCTTGTCAAACACCACTGGTCGAACCGACCGGATAGTTCGCTGTAAACCCTTACGCGGCCAGAAGTATGAGAGCACAGTGATCTCAGTAGGTTAACGAACTTCTGGGGCATACCTTTCCGATGTGGAGCATTGAAAAGCGTTGTTCGATCAACCGAATCGAAGGCACCTTTCAAGTCTAAAAAAGCTATCATTGTCGGTCGGCGGTGCGTGTGACACGTTTCAAGTGCTCGGTAAAGAGTAAGAATCTGGTCGATGCATCCTCGACTTGGGCAGAATCTAGCCTGCTGTTCGCGAGCCGTTGTAAGATGGAACAGCAAAATCGAGGCTAGTACTTTGATGACTATCGGAATTAAGCTAATCCCATGATGGTTACTACAGTCATTGAGTATTCCCTTCTTGAAGATGGGGACAATCAGTGACTCGTTCCATATTAACGGAATACGCTCCGCCTTTCAAATGTCACAGAGCAAAGCGGTAAGTGATTTTATGAAAACACTTCCATCCAGTTTGAAAAAAACTGGAGGAAGTTCGTCGGGACCGGTCGCTTTCCCACGCTTTAGTAATCGAATGCTCGACTTCACTTCCACTTCCGATGGGGGCTCAAGTGATACCACCCAAGGAGTAGCAGTTGTTGACACAGGAGTAACCACATTAGCGCGCGGCCAGCTAAACTGTTCTTTGAAGTATTCAGCCCAACGGCCGAGCCTTTACTGTTTGCCATGTATGGGTTCTCCATTTCTGTCGCAAGTCGTTTCACTGACACGGGTGCGCCGTCCACCGGTGTCACGAATAAGTTTGAACAGTCTTTGACTGTTACCTGAAGCAGCTGCTATTTCCATTTCTTCGACAACCTTGACCCACCAATTTTCGCGATCATTCTTAAGGCTTTTCGTAACTTGCTTCCGTAGATGTCTTCGTATCTTATTCATCTCCTTACAGTTCGGAAGGTGACGCTTTTGCTCCATTATACTCGACAACTCTTGTGGAATCCAGAGTCTTTGATAGACATCGGATCTAGAACCACAGGCTAACCGGGTTTGGGGTTTGCGACGTTGACCATGGAGCTGGAGAGATAGTCGCATTACAACTAGTTCATGATTCGACTCTACGCACGTGGACCAGTGAGATTTACTGTTCCGAACAGAATTGCGCCATCGGTAGCTTACGGCGAAATGATCAATCTGACTCGAAGTACCTGTAGAGTTAGAACGCCATATCGCTGTGCGACGCGAGCTGTGCTAGAAAAGAACAATCGATTGTCTGCACAAAACTGGAGTTCGGGAGGTGACGCTTTTGCTCCATTATACCGAACGACTGTTGTGAAATCCGGTGTCTTCGATGGACATTGGATCTAGGACCACAGGCAAAACCTGCTGCAACCTTTAACGCCTGTTTGATATGAGCCCAATGTGCACCTACATTACTGTTCGTCGTAAATCCTAGCTCATAACGGGTGCGTACCTCTGATCGCCAAACGCTGCACGGTTAACCGGGTTTTCAATTTGCAACGATGACCATGGAGCTAGCCTTATCCGGCCTCTGGGTGAAATGCAGCTCCCCAGATAACAACTTGTCTACCACTTTTAGAGTCTCCCCAGACACTCAAAGGTTTGACGTTGGACCAACCCAGTCCTGCAACAGCATCTTGCACTTTGAAGGTGCAAAGCGCATACCGAACATTGCTACCCAATCCATCAAGCTGTTTAGAAAAGCTTGTAATTTATCTGGATCTTCACTCAGAAGAACTATGTCGTCACCATACTCAAACTCTGATACCTTTCCACCCGGGAAAAGTCCAATGCCGATATCCTCACCTGACAAAAGTGCGGTCTCCAGCACCATATCAATTACAAAGGTAAAGAGAAAAAGAGAGAGGGGGCAATCTTGACGTACACCACTTCTCGTGAGGAACTCGGGTGAAAGATCACCGCAAGCCCGAACTCGCCTTCGGCTATTATTGTAAAGGGATTTTACGATGGAAATGAATTTCTCTGGTACACCCTACAACAAGAAGCAGTGCAAGAGAACAGTGCGGTCAACTGAGTCGAAGGCCGCTTTAAGATCAAGAAAAATGGAGACAGTGAGCCTACGGGAGGTGTCCATATTCTCAAATTTGTTGAAGAGTGAACGTGATCAATACAACCTCGACCAGGTCTAAACCCAGCTTGAGTCTCGCGCGAGCACTGTTCGCGAGCGTTGGATAAGCGGTGGAGAATAATACCAGCAAGCAGTTTGGATGCCACGCTAGCCAGACTTACTCCGCTGTGGTTTTCATAGGAGGACCTGTCGCCTTTCCTATAAATCGGCACGATCACTGATTCACACCAAATTTTTGGAACTTGTTCCTCCTCCCGTATCAAATCGAGGAGTTTCGTCAACTCCAGTAAAAGTGCTAGGCCACCGTCTTTGTAAATAGACAGAGGCAACGCATCCGGTTCAGCAGCCTTATGTCGTTTAAGATAGCTTACCTTGCGAAAAACCTCTGTTTCTGACGGACGACTGATATCTACAACAGGAGCTGTATCTATTGCGCCAGTGAGCAAACCCGAAGAGGATAAAGACCAATCAAACTGCACCTTGAAGTGCTCCGCCCAGCAAATTAGACGACACTTCTGAGTTCGGATCAGTGAGTCGTTCATCTCTTTGATCAATTCACCAACGCCTGGTTTACGTGGATCGGCTTGTTTAATCAGACGGGAAAGGTCGCGACTGTTGCCAATTGCCGCGGCTTTTTTTTTAATCCCCCTACACTTCGCAATCCACCACTGCTCACGCTCATTTCTCAGGCGCCGAATCAATGGTAGGCCCTAACGGAAGGACCATCGTAATACTGCGTGTAAATTCATCTGCAGCAGCTCACGACCCTCGTCTAACCGAATGGTGCGTCAGATCTTTATATCATCGGAATGTCTGAGAAAGATCATTTACGAGCTATGAACAGAATTGATCCCAGGAAGGAATCTCGCGGGAAACAACTGGTGGCGTGATGTCATCGGGATAGAGACTGCACAACTCTCGTGGGAAAGGTTTCCCAGCCACGATTTTTTCAGTTTAGTGAAGCATATACTTGGGTCCAATGGACCCAACGATACCGAGAGTCCGGAGTTTCGACAGCAGATGCTCATAGGGTACCTTTGAGGTAGCCATATTCCTCCCCAAATTCCGGTGGAGATTATGTATACGTCCGTTGGAACAGCGACACCGTGACAGCATTGCGGACCCATTCCAAATTTCATCCTCGATGCCACATTTGTAGTATACAAGCTAGATCGGGGTGTACAGAGGGGGCGACAGTAGGTCTGAAATTGACACGAGATAAAAGCCGGTGTAAATATTGATGTACGAATAGAGGACCAGCAGCCCCCGGCCCACCAGCTCACCACATACCACAGAGAAAACACAGGCGGCACAACAAATCCTAATCAGCTACGGTCAATCCTGGCTACGTGAAGTCCCAAGGCCAAACAGTGATACAACAGAGAAGGCGAAGAAGGTCCATTGGGGTTTGATCTCATTCGGATGTTCTCACAGATCGTATTCGACAGCATGTACGCCTGAAAGGCAATGAAACAAAAAATGACTGCATGGCGCTGAAGTGGGTACGGCGGACCTGGATGGATAGTAGCAGTGACGATCGATCTGGAATGAACCTGAGATAAACTAGGTGTCTGTAACTGATGTAAAAATACTGGACCGTTAATCATCAGCCCATTTAACCAGCAGACGGAACGGAGAAGACGAACACACAACAAGGAACAACCGGCAGATGTCGGCAATCATCCCCGTGCATTCGGAGTTCCAGCGACTGCTAATCATGGTGCGTAGAAGATGGAAAGATCTAGCGTGTTCTCTGTCTCCGATTGATCTTGAACACTGGAGACAGTAACGTTCAGATCCGAAAGATAGACGTGAGAGAGACAAAAAGTACAGTAGTGAAACGGTGGTGCATTTATGAATAAACACTGGCTCTAGATCTGCTATTGCACTCAAGCCGCGATACTGCGAGCCCACCGCCAGTATTTAGAACACAGTAAAACAAAAAATGAAAAGTCATTTTACTTGCAAAAGAGAAGTATAAGCTCTAAGAAGCTGATTTTCTGGAATTCCCATAGCTCCAGGGGCACAGGGTGAACACCCGTCACCAAGAGCAGGAAGAAGTGTCAGAAATAGATTATGCTTGTCCAAACTGCTCCCTTTCATGGGCGGGGTCCCGAACACTGGAAGGAGGAAAACGAGTGGAGGTCTTCTATATGGACTTCCAAAAAGCCTCCGACTCTGTGAGCCACCAGCTACCATTTCATAAAACAGAGTCTCCGGGTACATCTCCTCGGTGCTGGAATGGACCGGGGCACATCGCACATGTAGAGCATCATACACAAAGGTGGGTGGGAGCAAGTCCATGAGGGCTGTGACCAATAGTGGGGTCCCACAGGAGTAAATCATGGGTCTCCTTCTGTTTTTGGTGTGATCAAACATTCTATTGGACAGTGCACAAACCCCAGGCGACCTGTTCGCGGACCATCTGAAGCTCACGGAAGTGCCCCGGAACCGGACCCCTTCATGGCGATATGAACGGGGCTTACCCCTGAACTACTCTACGGAAGCAGCTGCTCAGTATGGACAAGTGTGAGAATCTCAGCCAGGACATCGGTTGAAAGTCAAAGAAGTATGTCTACAGGACCCACAAGCAACAGAGAAAGTTATTTGCATCACTGACCTTGGAGCACAGAAGGGTGATTGCCAACAGTCGCCCGAACAGTGTTCAGCTGCAGCAACCATGGCTAGTCGGGCATCTCGTGGAGCCTCTTCGGAGACAGGAAAATAAAAATCATTTTATAATTTCTTCATGCCAGTGAGTTTTTATTGCACAAGAATTTCAAATGCCCCTGGAGCTCATCTGGATTCGGCCTCAGGTTTTCGGCTACCAGTAGCACCTGCTACCTCGCCGCAATTAGCACCACTCGGTTACCCGATTTCAGAAGCGGCTAAGGATCAAGCGCAAGCCACTCGTCAACACAGCTAAGCCACAGTCAATTTCCTCACGGAAAGCCGAACTTGATTGGGTGACTTTCATTAGTTTCGCTGTAACACACCTCGTGGATCAGTTCAGACTGATCGGTGACCCCTAACACATTCACAACATTATTGCATTCACCCCAAGTGAGGACTGACCGTTTGAGTGGTGTTTTTCATGTGAGCCCAAGGTATTCCGTCTAGGGCTCATGGCCAGATCCCGTTCTGCTAGCTCTGGAATCTTGGCGCATCACCAGCTCACTGGTTCCACTCTGCCTGGCTAAAGTTCTCAGACCTGTCAGTTCATAGGACGGACAATATACCTGCTCAACCTCCACTTGTGTTCCCTCTTGTCGACTGAATTCGTGAGGTCCACCTTTAGGATAGGACGGCTCAGGAAAATCCTAAATCCTCTCCGAATGTTGCTCCCAGTGGCGTCGAGAGAAGTTTTCCTATTGCAGCCTCTACTAAACACGCATTCTACCAGACGTTGTGTGTTGTTGTTTAGCTCGGACACCGTCTGTTGTGCGAAACGCGGCTGTATTTGAGAAGGTTCAGCAAAACTTCAGCACTATACGAGTGGGACTGTGGCAAAAATTGTACCTGGGAAGGCTAATGGCACTGAACCTCTGCTTTGTAAGTCTGGAAGACTTACTGGTGATCTAATGGAGGCTTCAAGCAAGTTATAGGGCAAAAAGTCAAAAGAGGGCCGTCGTTAGTGTTGGGGCGGAATTCCTGACCCCAGGGGAAGCGAGCTCGTACTCGCGAAAAAGCGGGCAATCAATCAAGTGAAAATGAATTTTCCTTGTGGGCCACGACGTCAATCCGGGGAAGGCACTGCCCTTTGAGTTGGCCTTTGAAGCCTTAGTTGTGCAGCTTTAAACAACGATCAACCTTTGCAGGCGGGGTGGATTCCTTGGGTGCATCTAAACCCGGGTCATCGCATGGCAATGTCGAGTGCAAGACCTCTTTCGCTTATAGTCAAAACTATTCCTCCATTTTATACACCACTTCGAATTTCGCCCTTACTCTTCCTCCACGACACTCGGCTTCAAATGGTATATTTCTTGATCGCGGACAAGACACATGCACAAGGCATGATCAGAGAATACAGCAGTTCACAGCTGTGTGAGGTAATCAAAATTTCGAAGTTCAAGGCTCACACAACCGCAGTAATAGAACAACAAACGTGGACAGTGTTTAAGTGAAGTAAAGCTGAGAGGGTCGACGTGGTTATTGTAAATCAGTTTCGATTTCGAGACGAGGAATTTGTGGTTAGCCGGCTAGACGTGGGAATGCAGATACTGAAGAAAGGTGAAAGTGCTGCGCTTGCAAGAACCCATAAAGCAACTGGTGTCGGACGTCACAACATGGACAGGGAATAGAGGCAGGAATAATACACAACTTGCCTTATGGGTGCCGATAACTGTCTACGACGGATCCGGTAGTCCAGAATGGGTCACGGCAATCTGCGGAATTAGGCATGCAGTCGAAGAATATGGAGGGAGAAAGCACGGGAGTGAAAAAGAGGTTCAAAGAAGGGCCTGGAAGTGTGGAAAGAGACGCAGTGTGGCACTAACTGGGTACTTGAGGAGTCAATATGGAGAAGCTGAGTGAGTGTTACCAAAAGAAGGTTAAAAAATAGAGCCAACTTGGTGTTATCAAAGTGCAGTCGGAGATGCCTGCAGAATATGGAGGAGGTTCGTCTGATATTGGATAATTCATTGCGGAGGGAGCCTGTGATGCAAACGCAAGTGATTCGAATGGGATAGTCAGGTTGGCTTTTCTGCATAGGTAATTTCAATATTACACGGAAATTCACATGGAGGCAGAAACCTTCACCAGGAATGCAGTGTACTTTCACAGAACATGAATGGTGAATGGACACTGAACGGGGAATTTCAAAGAGAAGCCTTCGAGGAAACACTGTTGGAGACAAAAGCCAAGGATGCACCGAAGCAAATAATAATAATGATATTGGTTTATTTCGGGGACGCCCGAAGCATGCCAGGTGCATGACCAGGTTTTCCAAATGATGAATTGGTCAGGAAATATTCGTGAAAATTTAGAAATTCGCGTGAAAAAGTAAGATAAAAAGGCTCAGAATGGGTAATAACGTGGGATGAAAGTATGGGAAGTGTACACATGCCAAAGAAGATGTTGGTGGATTAAATGAACCCAAGGCAGGATCCAAATCGACGCCCTGTGAGTTCGAAAGTAAAGGTCGAGTGGGTAGTATGACTGGTCCGGGGGAGGATATCTGGAGGCCGACTGTTATACACGAGAAAGGCCAGAAATCATTATAAGAAACCGCAGTAGCGAGAGACGACGGGGAAAATGTGAGACTCGCTGCAATAGGTTAGATAACAATGAAGCATAGATGGTCGGCGGACAGGGCACAAAACTCACCGTAAAATGTTGAGCTAGCAGTGCTAGACGTAAAGGGTGGTACGGATGGCAAAAATGATTCAGAAGGATCGGATACGTTAGATGTGAGGCACAGATGTGGAACGAATGGATGCATATCACGACGGTCAGCGGGATGATAGCGAGAGAAGTGGCCGGTGAGTTACCGCAGGATGCAGAGCGAATATACATATATATATATATATATATATATATATATATATGAGAGGAGCAGGAGCAATAAAAATGGGGTCCTAGAAAGAAATTATCAGTCATTGGCAGGGGCAGGTAAGGTTAGATCACAATTCGGCAAAAGAAGAAAGGCGCAAAGGCAAACGTATATTCCCGCAGCAACGTACAGTAAGCGCCAATACAAGCGAGCACATGAAAACGCAAGCGAGTATGCAAGTGCGTGAGTCGGTCGCGTATGTAATCGGAAGGGTGAGACAAGGTAACAATCGGATTAGGCCGCGCAAGGTCGTGTAACATGTGATACGATCTGATTGGTCAATGCTGTCCTGGTTGAAGCACTTCAAACGTCAGCTGTGTACGTGCATGTGTGTGCGGGCGAGATTGTCTGTCTAAGCACACTCCCGTTCAGGCCAGACACAACACTGTAGTAATAACTTTGGAATATCGTGGTGGATTATCTTCATGACAGGTGAACATGGTGGCTCAAAAGAAAGAGAGAAATAAAGGAATTCGGAGGCAAAGAAGTGACGAAGACTGCGAGGAGCAGCTCCTAAAAGAGGGACGATAGAGGATAAAATCGAAGAGATCAGGCAAGAATGGGTCTAAGTGTTTGATGAATGCAGATGCGACATGTGGTGACGGACCAGAGAAATCGGGTAGTGACAGATCAAACGGTTTGGAACTGTAAGTGAACATCATGACGTAACGTTGTCTTTACAATCGGTGAAACATGAAAAGCAGACCAAACTGAAAGTCACGCAGAAAGTGCCTGCGGTCCAATTGGGTATATCTGAAAACTGACAGGCACACGTGAAAGGAGCTATAAATTGGTATATGGAGCTGTGGTAGTGAGGGTGGGGGGGGGGAGAAAAAAGAGTGATCCATTGCTTGGGATTAAATGGTAAAGAAGCCTTGCTACGCTGCAGTAGGTGGTCCGCGGACAGGGCACAATACTCATCGTAGAGCGGGTATCGAGCGATGGAAGAAACAAATGGTGATACAGATGGCAAAAATGGTTTGTAGGGATTGGGTATGGTAAACATGAGGCGCAGATGTAAAAAGAATGGACGCTTATCATGAAGGTCAGCGGGATAAGAGCATGAGAAATGATCGGTAAAGAACTGCGAGAAGCAGAGCAAAAGTATATTTACGTATGTACGAATATGTATGAATAGATATGCGAAGGGCAGGAGCAGAGAGCAATGGAATGCTAGGGGAACAAAGTATCAGTAATTGGAACAGTTACGTAGGGTTATATCGAAATGTGTGGGGTTGACTTGGGAAAATTCAGACAAATTGTTTGACGAAGGGATGACATAGTTGATCAACAGATAGAGAAGACTGAAGGAGCCCAGAGGTGATGACGGCTGTGGAGAGCAGATCATAAAAGAGGGAAGATTAGGAATAGGATCGAAAAGAACAGGTAAGAATGGGTCTAATTATTTGATCGATGCAGGTGCGACATGTGGTGACGGACCAGAGGAATCCGGTAGTGGCAGATCAAACTATTTGGAACTGTAAGTGAACATCATGACGTAACGTTGTCTTTACAATCGGTGGACCACGGAAAAGCAGACCAAACTGAAAGGCACAGAAAAATGCCTGTATCGAGCATTATACGGAACAGGAGATGAGAGCGATGACCGAAGAGACACAGGTAAGACATGACCAATCAGACCATTTTGCTGCAGATGGGACACGAGGGAAGCAGTGAAGAAAGAAGCAGGAAGCTCCAAGACATTTAAACCAGTAATAGAAGAAAAGGCCTAAGAAATGAATGCGCGGCGGATTTGGGGTCAAAGAACTGGACAGCTGCTTGCCAGCAGCCTACTGAACAGGTGGATTAAGCGGGACGATGCCAATCGGGACTAGATAATAAATGAGACTGTGAAAGATACAAAGTTTGGAGCTGCAACTTATAATATGAAGATTGGTCATGGGTGCGGTTGTAACTGGTGCTTAATGGCATTGGGCATGAGGAGAGAGAACTGGTAGGTATTTAACAAAACGGCAGACGGTGTGGTATAAGAATGCTATCAGTGGGCATTATGAGCGTGGGATGACACCAAGAGAATAAAGAGAAGAAGCCGGCAATTACGGCAGGTGGAAAGAAAAAATTATTGGCGAGAGTCGGCGGAGAAGAATGGTTAGGGCGATAATGATTTCAAACAATGGAAGGTGATAAGTAGGGAGGCGATCGGAGCAAGGACAGAATGGGTAGGTATGCATACCGTGGTAGGGCCACAAAAATGGAAAGTGATAACAGATGGTAAGAACCATAGGTGAATAAACTGCGACGGAAAAAGAATGAGGAGCATGCAACTTTCAACCGACAGTATTGGATTCGGTAGTCCGAGGAAAGTTAAAGCGTGCTATCTACAACCGTTGCTAGTGGGTGGGACTGGCCGTACGCTGGGCACCCAACCTGAAAAACACTTAGTGAGGTGAACACTGGAGGCGTGATCAACCAGCCCCATTGCGCTCGCACATCGTTGCAGACGGCCTGCACCTCCGATGTGCGCCGTCAATAGCCGTTGACCTGACCGCGCCCGCACTGTTGGGAGTGGCACGAGTGGTCATTGATAATTATACAGGGGCAAAGCGACCGCGATGGGGGTGTGTGGTCTGGAATCAATTGGCCAGTATTTGAGACCATGGACAGCAAAGCCAACGGGAAAGGCGAGTGGTAGACGGTCATGTAGCAATATTATCCAGGTGCACCCGCCAGAGCGATGGCCAGTGCACTGTAATGAACAATGTTTTCTGATGGTTCTCTCCATGGTTTTGCAGACTACTGGGGTGTCGTTGATGAGCCAGTAGTTATCTGGGTCATGTTGTGCATCCCTTTTGAAGCGCGGAGCAATAACAGGTTTTCCATTGAGGGGGAGGGGACGAAACCGCGAAGCACGGAGGTGGTGTCTACATCAAGTAACAATAAAGAGAGGTCAGGACTACTAGGACGGAGGAGGGCCGGTTGGAGATCATCTGGGTCCGGTTTCAAGGAAGTTTGAGTAGGAGCAAGTGATTTTCTGATCTCTTGATGGGTGCAGATAATCGATGAAAGAGAGGCAGAGGTGCAGGGATGGATTGTAGGAGGAGCGATACCAGGGCGGTTTATAGGGGCGGAAGAGAAATGCCCATTGAAGGCCTCAGAAGTTTGAGCAGGTGATGAAAAGGGAGGAAGACAGCAGTGACTGGAAGAGGCCAGACCCGAAGGAACAGCGGAAGTTGAAAGAGTGCAAAAGCGAGATTTTCTGCTCACGTGATAAAAGAATGAATAGCCAAGTGGTTGGTATTTAGCTTTGTAAAAACGTTGGTTGCCGTTGATGACAGGTAGTTCATGATGAGGGTAGCAGGCTGACGAAATGGGGAGAGTGGGTACGGAACGCAAAGGCGGGGGCCGGATCCCAGACGTTTTCCTCAGCACCTCAATGCAGAACAAATTGAACTATTTGTGTGGAGTAAAGGAAATAGATGTTGATTTGGTGTGGGGTGATGGATGATGTCAGGAATCCATCCGGCGGTCCGGTAAGACTATCATGATGGATAGTTACCCTGGTTATGGGACTGTGATCACTGGCCGGCCGTGTAAGGTGCTCCATATTAAGGGTCAACAGGAGTGAGTATAGGTGTAACCATGGTCAATCCGATCGATCCAATCGTTTAGTCCGTAAGGTAATCCGGGGGTAAAGTCGATTTGTTTGGTGGGCTACCCAGGTAACCAATGTGTTGATAATGATAATGGTTTATTTCGGAAACGCCCGAAGCATGCCATGTGCATGATCATGTTAATACAGGTGATGGAATGGACAGACATAATTCATGGAAATATGGAGACTCTCATGAAAATTTTGGATAAAAAGGATCAGAAGGGGGAATAATGTAGGATGAAAATAGGATAAACGTATGCACACCATAGAGTTTGCGTGGAGTTTAAATGAGCTCAAGAGCGGATTTGGATGGACGCCCGGTGAGGATGAAAGTCAAGATCAGGTGGACTGAGTGGCTGGTCCCGGGCAGAGACGAGGAATGCGAAAGTCTGGAGAATGTTCCAGCTGTGGGCTATGATCAAGGGCTTAATAGAAATTAGACTGGTCATGCTACTTGACGGCCAGTGGGCCGATCTATGACGGACTAACGGGAGGAGACTGTGGCAGTTCTGTGGGGCAGTTGGTTGATGATGAAGATATTAGGCGCACGTTTATCCAGAGTGCAAAATGGTTAGGTTGATAGGTGGTAGAAGAGAAAAGGGACTCAGTTGAGGACCAAGAATAAAACAATAGAAGAGGGTGGGGTCAGAAATAGGAATGGGAAAAAAGGAAGACAGCAGTCTGGTTGTTGACCCGGTTGTAGGTGAAGGCGGCAGAAACTATGAAAAGAGAAGGAGATGCTCAGAGATAAGATTAAGCATTTTTATACGGATGCGGATGTGCTGGTTTTCCGTGCGGTCATGAGTAATCGGAGGCGTACGCTTGCTGGGTAGAATGGGGTCCTAAGATACCATGAGCAAATACGCTGATCGGTGAGTACTGGTTGGTAAGGATGGTAACCTGCTTCGTAAGACTCAACTTAGTGGAAAAGTGCAGGGAAAAGAACGATGAGACCACTAAGTTATAGTCTGGGACAAGAGATTTAAGTGAAGATGAGCACCGATTAATAAAGGAATAACCATTTTTTTGAGGGAGTTAGTGTCATTAATCATTTTGGTTTTGTAGCTGAGTCAACATGGTAGCAGGCAAATCACTGCTGAATTTGGACAACATAATTAGTTCTTGGGCTTGAAGGGGAACAGAAAAAGTGGAGTTGTGGACGGTAAATTATAAAAGTGTAACTATTACGTTCACCGTTCCGACAACCAATATAGGCGCGGCTTTGCCCATAGCTGTCAACCGTAGGCGTATCCACTCCGGGGTGTCGTCAGAGCAGAGGATCCATTATGTAACTATTAGACCGTGTATCACCTACTGCATCAAACATCAGCAAGCCGGTCAAGGATTTTGCAGGGAACCCGAAAGGGTTGAAGCTGAGAGGGCTTTGTTGGCTAGCATATGTGGAGGGCTCGAACGGCGTGCCGTCACCCCGCACCGGTCTAGACAAAGGGAACTGCAGGTTAACCCGAAAGCGTGGGGTTTCCCTTATGCAGGGTCGGGTCTAGGCTGCTACCATAAATCCATATGTAATGAAGGGAGCAGAGCATCTTGGCGCAAGACCTCCCCAGCCAGGAGTGTATTTGTTTTCGTCTTTTTTATAGGGGAGGGGGAGCAAAGTTAAGCCGTAGGTTAAGCTTCTCAGTTCTCCTCGACTCTCATTTCCTTACACGTGGCCAGTTGGGTCCGAGACTGATAGAAGTGGTTGTTTCCCTTTATTGTGGGACCGCCACAGACCAGCTGCTATAACCTTCGGGAGTGTTTCTGCCACAAGCCGTGAAAGAAAAAACTTAACGGAACAATCACTCAACTAATGGCAGCATTCCTGGAGCTATCAATTAACAGCTTGCTGTTGCCAGTAACAGAGTCGGACGGGTTCCAGTATATATGTGAGCCATCTGGTGAACGCACCTCCGATTTTGATATGCAGGGCACGTTCACTGGAACGACGAAGTTGGTGGAAAGGTGTCACCACTTGCTTTGCAGAGGTTGACCGCTAGCTAGTGCAGTGGCAAAGGGCGACTGAGACAGATAAGCCAACGATTTTCGGCCGAAAGTCGCAAGCTGAAGTTGAGAAATGATGAACCGTAAGGATCACAGGATTCTGTAAACCGAAAACTGATAAATAAGGGAAAAAATGGCCTCGGTAGGAAATTGGTTGTAGGTCCAGATGGAACAACTTCCCGATCAGTCGCGGGTGAGTGTTGCTCTCAAAAATAAGGCGTTTTATGAGGAGCAGGTTGATGGTGGAGGGCTATCTCAAAACCCTGAGCCCCAGGCGTAATGTTGAGCCAAGTCAGGTGACATCCAGCGGGTAAGTACTGTCTTGACGGAGCTTTGAACTGGATTCCTAATTGTGGGCTAGGTATCCGTAGGCAAATTAGAGTGTAATATGGCAAGGTCTGATGAGGGAGAGAAGAAAAGTTAGTTGATGAATGTCAAGAAGCAAGGTAATTACAGCCATGATGTGGCTATGGAAAAGGCGGTGAGCGGATGTGCGGAAGTGAAAAATTGTTTTTTGCCAGATTCAGCAAAACAGATGAAGGTGGAGCAGAATTACCGGACTGAGGATAGAACCATTTTGTAGGAAATGGTAGAACAAAATAGGCTGGACGATAAAGCACGGAGAGAGAAAAAAAGAAGAAAATGCCGTCATAACTGGGGCTTGAGTCCGATTAGTGCGGCACTGCAGAGAAAGTTCAACGACTATGCCTGTCGGACTTTGCCGAGAGAAAATAAAAAGCGCAAATGCAGGATCAGATGTAAAAGAGAAGCAAAACAAATGGGTAGGTAACGCGAGTGGGGGAAACAAGCACGGCTGTGGTCCAAAAGACAATGAGGTGCTCAAAAAAGAGAGTTGGAAAACTATTAAAAACCTAATCCAACTTCAAAAGCCCTTCCTTCATTCATGTACGGATAAATAAGTTGAATTACAGTTTGTACTGTGGGATACTTGTTTATGTGGGCCTTAAAAGTCTTAAAGGGCCTTATAGAACATATATCATGGGGTAATTTGTTACATCAAGCTGCATACTTAACCAGGAAAAAGTTGGATCTAAGAGCAATTCCAGGAATGGGAACAGTAACTGTGTTTCCTTTCCGACCTAAAGAATATTATGAGTCCGTTAGGTTTCTGAACTGCGGTACTGATTCGATGATTTGATATACAACAACACCATGAAAGAATATGAGGTTCAGCTTCATACTTCTAAACCAATGTGAATCTAATTTCAGAAGTACGCGGCGTTGGCTGTAATTGAGTTGAGTGGAAAAGCCAATTAACTCTTTTGTCACTAACCGTTGAACCATTTCAATAGCCACTCTGTCCCACTGGCGCATGTTGGAGTAGATTATGGAACAGTATTTCAGAAGGGGCCTAAAGTGGGTCTTATATGTGCTGAATTTACTTTCTGGGAGGCGGAATGTCCTATGAAGCAGGCCTACCAGTCTTCTAGCCCTGGCAATTTGAGTGGTAGTATGTTCAGAGAAAGTGAAGGTGGTTGAATATTGCAAACCTAAATCTCGTACTAACGGGCTGATGGAAATCGGGTGACCGTCAATACTGAACATGTCTGGGGGGACATTGCACTTGAAGGTGAGGATGTTGCTTTTTCCGCAGAAAATTTCCTTAATGAACTGGTGCACCAGGAACTAAGAGCTCTTAAATCTTGCCGTATATCACTGATAACTACTAAACAGTCTAGAACCAAAACTATGCAAGACTGCCTTGGAGAACGACATTGAAAACATCACTTATGTAAATGAGGAAGAGTAATAAGCCCAAAACGCTGCCTTGTATGGCACCATTGGTGACAGGTTTGGGTTTGGAGGCGAACCCAATAATCTGAACCAACTGATGACGGTCGGAGAAATAAGAATCCAACCAAACGAGTGACGGGTCTGTGATGCCATATGACTTGGTCTGTGATGGGAGCCGAGTGTTAGAGACTCGGCCGAAAGCCTTCTTCATATCAAGCAGGATAATAACCACTGACATGCCCTTTTCAGCAGCCTCCGTGACTGAGTCCAGGAAGTAGGCTTGACAAGTAGGGCACGAAAAGTTTTTCAGGAAACATGTTGACCCACTTTGAGCAAGTTATTTGGTAAAAGGTAGGCCATTATCTTATTCTTAATGAAATTCTCCATGATTCTGGAGATAATCGGTGCATGACTGATAGGACATAATTCTCGAGAACATGGAAGGAGCCCATTTTTTGCAAGGGGATAATTGTAGAGGTTTTCCATTGAGTAGGGAACGAGCTAAATTTCATAGACAGGTTAAGTAAACTAGATAGAAGGATAGGGATGTCTGGACACCCCAGAGTAAAAGCAGCCAGTGGAATGCCGTCCGGATCTGGGTGGTACGATGGTGTCATAGAGATTATAAGTGGAGAAATATTGTCGGGGTGAAATGAAACTGTAGATAGAGTCTCACTGAGTAGGCATGAAGAGTGTACTCCAGGAGTCGGTACACTGGCCGTTAGGGCTGAAGTGAAGAATGTGTTGAAAGCTCCAGCTACTTCTTCCGGTTTATCCAGATGGGAGTTGCTAACAGTGATGAAAGGCATAATCCTGCGGGGTTTTGGTTTCTTGTTCTCATCAGCTTACTCGGGATTTCTGTCTTCTTGGGGTGGCATACATCTTTTGGTTCCTGCTGAGTGAGCGTGAGTTCAGTTTATGATTTGATTGTCGCTGACAGTCGGTTGATTCGGATATATACCGATAGCTCCAGGGTTTTCAGTGCGAGATGTCAAAGTTTGGAGAGCTTGCACTTCATCTGCGACGGTCTGTTTGTTCTCGAGTTTGTCAGTGCTAGCATCGTTGGAGTGATAGTGTTTAAAAAGTGACTGAGGATAGAATATAGCTGGTCTGCCACCACCTGGGGATCGGGCAAAAGAAAGTTTGCATTCCAATTCTGAGATCTGATTATGTTAGGAAAGCTGCAACTGTGAGCTGAGTAATATGTTTTTGCAGCCGGTTTGGAGGAAACAACGATTTTTGGTACAGAGAACACTCACGAGACAGCCCTGTGGTCACATCTGGGGAAGCTGTCTCCTATAGAGACGGTTGCCTTGGTAAGCCCTTGAGAAAACAGATCTTGTGTGTTGTTTTAGGGGCGGGGCCTCGTTTTGTGGGGGAAATGCGAGTTAGTGGACTGGTGGTTACACCGCAATTGAGGAACGGCTGAGGACGAATATACTGGGATGGAGCTATGGTATGGGGCCATGTTCCGCTCGGGGCACATAAGAAAAAAATTGTTATTTTGCATCGGTACAGAGTATCCGTGGGATGTACCCTCGGCTGTTTGGGTAAAGTGGGAACTCGATTAGAACGGGTGGTTGATGGTATGCTGCCGCGGTTGGATTGAGGTAGGTAAATTGCTAGGGTACAGTGAAGGGCTGCGGTGGGATGAGAGGCGTAAAGGAAGGACTTGTAACTGAATTCGACCGGGCGAAACATTGAGAGGGTAAAACGAACGTTGTGCGTGGTGTACTGAAAAATGAAAAGGTTTGAATGGTGGTGACAAAAATGGTGGTGATATGCAAAGGGGCAAATTTGCAATATGGTGGAGCATCGGTAGACAGGATGAAGGTGACGTACGAGTAGTTGGTCGCACGACGTTAGGGTTGGCCACATGGGTCTTTAGATGTTTACTTAGGTGCACAGGTGGAATGTTGAAGAGAGGACCGAGGAGTTGCTGTGGGTGCGCTGGTGATGAAAGTGGCGATTGGACGAAAATTTGTTTAGTGCTTACATGAAAGGCCCCGGGCTGATTTTATTCCGCTTTCCCACTAGCCACTGTCAGCTCTCTCTAAATGTTGTCTGCATCTGCAACAAAATAGAGAA
Source organism: Fasciola hepatica (assembly GCA_948099385.1). NCBI lineage: Eukaryota > Metazoa > Platyhelminthes > Trematoda > Plagiorchiida > Fasciolidae > Fasciola > Fasciola hepatica. The sequence continues at coordinate 6,150,961 of CANUEZ040000179.1, forward strand.
GGTTGGAACAGAAAAGCAACGTGAGAAAAATATTTAACCGGCCAATCGTACGTGATCAACTAACTTGGACCCGGACGACTCGCACTGGGAGAACGACAAGACCAGGCAAGCGGAGCAAAAACGCATTCTGTCACATTCAGCTGATGCTCAGTCGTTTATGTACAAAAATAAACATGCACTTATTGACAGGTAACGTTCTGACCCCTCATAGGGCAACTTCGCTGTAAGAACACTTTCTAACAGTTACTGTCCGGCTTCACCTGGTCGGTTGGATCTGGAAATGAAGCTGCGGCGCATTGGACCGAGGGTGGGGACAGTCGAACCACTACCAGATCCTAGTTCACAGCCATGGTTATGCCGGCCTGATGTGAGCAGCTCTACAAGAAATCCTTAATATTTTGGATCCGCAAAGTCTCCCCTGCATATTTTGTTCCTTTCCTACCACCCGTCTATTTGCTCGCCAAGGTTGGTTTCGTCGCATCACACATGCGATTTTCTCGGAAGGTTTTTGGACCTGGCTGACCCAAGCGCTTTTTCGCGCCATGAACTTGACTATCTTTCTCAGTCTTTGTGATGGCCTATTTGAAGATGGTTTTCATTCACGAAACTGCTAGTCTCATAATCCATTATCGTTGTGTTTGAAAATAAATCTTCTTCTGGCGTGAAGGTTCGTGTGAATCTACCACACACTTCTCGGAAGTGCCTCACAACACCTAGATGAATAATTTGAAGCGAAAGAATAAACAACATGCTTAGACGAGGAAAAACAGCTAAAACCCGAAAGAAAGTAGTGCAATAAGTCATTGGGTGGTGGACCGTTTAGGATCTCTTAGAGACAACTGAATCTACTGGTCCTGCCAGTGTAGGCTCCGGCATTACTGAGGGCATGGGTGGTTCCAAAAACATTGATTCACTCGGTATGAAAATGTTAGATCTGGAACAACAGATATCGTCCGCTCGACAGCTGGTTTAGAATGCAGAGGACTAAGTCAGTCAAAGCGCGCTAGAGCACGAAGATACTGAAAACGACTCCTACAATAAACCAAGCCGTCTAGAAACAGAAGGTCCAAGATTCGTCGTCAAGCATTTCCTACTAATGAGACCGTAAACCGACCCTCCTAGAGCGTAGATGACAATCTAACGGACGACCAGAACAGTACTGCAAGTTTGTTAAGCACTTTGAGATCTCTCTAGACCCTGGGCATGTGTGCTGGGCCTAGCACACTATTGCCAAGGGCGAGTTAGGGAAGCTAGTGGTGGTTGTTCCGTGATCGTCCCAGATGAAGGCTACACAAGAACGAGGAAGGTTTCAAAGGACGTTTTTGGTCAGCCGTTTAAAGTTGCCCATAATCCGATCAATAGCATGACGTCAGAAGCCAGTCAAACAGAGGGAGAAGTCTACATTATGTCTGATCTTGTCATTGGGACGGGGAACTGCTCGATATCTCTTCATCACCTAGCCTACGGGGCTAATCTTGACACGATGCACACCTCAAAAAGGGATAATTCGTTCTCTCTTTCACAAGAAGTAACACAGTGATTTCGATCCTTGTGAGAAATTGGCCGTTTTATGGGCAACTTTTTGGATCTTTTTTTCTGCTATCTTCACCGAAGCTTGATTTGAATATCACCCTTTTCCCGGTTGCCTACGTTTTGTTAAACTGCCTTTTCTTAGGCTTCCGTTCACCTCGCCTCCACTTTCGGTCTTTTCCGACTGCACAGGCTCGCGGCTTGCTCTGTGCCTAGTCGTTGCTTTCGTTCTCATTCATCAATTTATCACATCGGTACGATCTCGGTGCCACGATATATAGCACACACTTCTGCTTCTGTCCACCCACTTCCGTCTTCTTTATTCGTCGGATAGGGGGCACTTCACTGGTATTCCGTTGTGAGACCGGATAGGAGATATGCTCATTATCCGCGCCCGAAAGGCTTCCGTAATACTGGGTGGCTGGACCGAAGAAGAGGAAAGCGTAAGCCGGAACAACCGCGAAGCCAATTCCAACAGCCTGACCAATAGCTCGCACGGAGGCGAAAATAGCCAACGACGGATTCGGTCGACTCATTCGCGATAGTGAGAGAGTGAACAAGGGAGGAACCGGTCAAACTCAAAATGTACTGGGAACACCGGCCTTAGGCAAGCATGCACGTCATTTGGCTTGAGGGTTTGGCTTCTCCAGATTGTAAAGTTTGTGGCAATAACCACGAGTAAATAGACTGACCGAGATTCCTCAGAGCTGCACTCAGTGAGTTTCGGGAAAAGACAAGGGCGGTGGGAGCTTGGTTCATTTGCCTCGAGAGCTCACCCCGAGCAATAGCTTGCCGAATGCAGGCGAGATGCAACCACCAACGGTGCCCAAAAGGACGCCATCGATTACAGCACCAGGTAAAATAATACATCCAACGAAAACACAAGTCGGAGTGCAACTCGCCCAACATTGCGATCTATCCACATTCCAATACGTCTGACAGCAGTTGTAGTGTTATAACCCCCAGAGTAGCGACTGAAGCGCTGACCTCCGTTGAGGTTGAATCAAACTGCCTTGAAATCTCGAAGTGCTACACGGGCTCCGGGCTTCAAGCCACATTGCCCCGGTCCATGATGAAATTCTTGATCATCCATCAGACTTGCCGAGCTAAGACGAGGGGGAAGGGAGGCGGGAGCGGTAATGAAAACAAAATGTACATGCCATCAAACAACAGCTCACTGAAGGAAGTGTCTTAAGAGTAGGGGCGCAAAATTTCTAGGCTTAGCTGAGTGGAAAAGCGATAATAGGCATTTTACCGTACATGCGTGGGAGTCCATCCTAGTCGCTGCCACACTTGTATTATTGAGACCAAGCTCCCTGTCTTACTGACCTTCGAACCAGTACAGCACGCATGCTTTGTTCATATTTTGCTGGGGTCCTGACATTTTTTGACTTCAAGTCGGGCTGTCACGACGGTTGGATATGACAGTAACCTCCATCGATCTCCGGTTCTCTTTGGTAAACGTTGTGATCGTACAACTGAGGTTTATTCATAGCTTCATATGCGTATCATTTGATAATTCAGTGCCATAGAACCGACGAATCAATCTTGGTGTGACTTTAGGGTTCATTGGTTGGGTTAAGCCTCACTCACGATCGGAGTAACCGTTACAGGCATCTGCTGAACTTTTGGTTTTTTGTTCTCGGGCAAGGAATTACTGGGGGGAACTAAATTGGGGGTGTGACTTTTTCTTGAATATGGATTTATTCCGCGCAGGAATAATGTCTTTCGGAAGAACGTTCAACGGAGTAAAATCCTAGTGGCTAAAACAGTTAATTCGTAGAAGGTTATGTGGTCTCGATTTACATCATCTGCGCTACGCCACGTCGCTGAGCGTACTGTTATTGGTACAGCTTCCATGAAGGTATCTAGGGAAATAACTTACAAGCGGCTTCTCAAGATATTCCCAAAACCTAAAATAAATAGAGGTTCTTCCTCTGAAAAATAAAATCTGAGGTTAACAACAGACTTACAAATCCAGTTCTATCAAAATTCTTTGAGATATCATGTCTTAGTCGACTACAAATCGCCTCATTCGCCGAGTGGCAAATCGGTTTCAAACTACAAGCACTAAACGCCCCCAACCTCCTAATTCCTTGGTACCCTGTCCAGTGGCAGTGGTAAGTATACACACTGAAGCCAGTAACCAATATAATGCGCTTCAGCAAAACTTTTTTCCCCCAGAGAAACAGTTACCATCCGTGAATGATGCGCTGACCACGCTGTTGCTACTCTCATATAATGTCGATCACTTAAAACATCCGAACACTGAAAGTCTACTATCAGCTAGCCGCTTCCTGTACTCAATTGCGTCCGAAGTCCAAAGAGGGATAAAAAATTCCAAAAATGCCGTGGTTTTTAATGTCCCAGATCGTATGCCCCTTTCCTCAGTCAAACAGTCATTGCTCCTGGCAAGTGGTATGTCACACCACGATTGCTACTGCAGAAGACTCAGAAAACTGTCACATTGAAACGTATGACCGCTACTGTTTCAATTCTTAGAAGAGAGCACTGCCTTGGGATTCGTCCATCGCGAAGTCCACGTCATTTAAAAATAAAAAAATTACTCCTGACAAAACCCAGCTGCAAAGGGAGGTCCTTAAATTGACTGCCATCAACCAAATACTCCCACCGCCCCCCGATCCAGTGCCACCAACCCGCGTGAACAATTCCCCACCCTCAACAACTCGTCTCCACTCCTGATGACCAGTGCACCAGCGCAAGACGTGGACATAGATTTGTCCCATTCACCTCCAACACTAAAATGTCCCTCTAAAAGGCTCCACTTTGCACCCCAGTCTCCGCCACCGTCTACCCACAGCTTAGCAATACAACTTCTCCTCTACGCTAGTAGCCATTCATGCCTTGGTCTATCTGCCATACGAGCCAGCCAATCGCCAGATTCCATCGCGCCGCCCTGCATCGGCCAGCCCGCTGCAACATTGTCCCCCGGTGCTTCGGTCACAACATCACCCTCGTCACATGTTGCTCCTAATGGCCAAGACCTCCCATGCGCTGACATCATTACGCTCCTAGCGTTAGTCTACAGTCGATCTACGACCTCTTGCGCTCCAGCCAACCGGTCTATTACCCATCCGCGTCCTCCACCAAAAGCGTACTTACAAGGCCGCTGGGATCACCCTGGCGGTAGCCCACCAGCGCATTCATAAGGTCCCCCGGAGATCCGCGTACCCAACTGCTACATACCAAATCCATCAACTCAGACGCCGCCGTCATCACGTCCACAGACGCAGCACCACATCAAAAATTTTCCATCAAGTGTACCGCCTCCATTGCTAGCTCTACCAAACCCGAACCACGCAGGACGAGTTACCAGCATAGTTGCCAACCGGTGCCACAACATGTGGTTCGAGCTGGACTCTTTTCCGCCCTAAGGCATGCCCCATTTTACCCCTCCTCAACTTCAACATCCCCTGCCCCCTGCCATCCAACATCGCCGTATTCTACTCTGACCCCACTGCACACTCTGCCAAATGACCCTCCGCACCCAAAGCCTCTTTCATCATCAGCACTTTCGCCACTGTTCCACCCCCTCACATTCCGTGGAGCCCTGTGAGATGCCTGCCGCTTCAACCGACTCTATCCATAACATCGCACCGGCCTCATTTCAATGTAGTGATACCGATAAAACACACGATTACGAAGACTAACAAATCTGTTTATCTGACCAAGGACCGAATTTGGTGGCGCCACTTGCTCCGCCTGTGTAAACCGTCTGCACGCCGTTGCGCACCTCCAATGTACACATTGTCCCAATCCAGCGTTTTTAGTTCTGCTTTTTTGCGCGCTGCCGAGTATATTTGCCAACGTGTCACGAACCGGGGACCAGGGGATATGGATTCTATACGGGGGCAGGTTCCGAGTTAACTTAGGAGAATCCTAAACTGGTGGGCCCGAACAACAAATTCAATCCACCAAGGACACTCGTAAGTTCTTCAGTCACACTTGTCCGTTTACACGTATACTTTTTCCGACATGTTAACGGTTAACCCGGATTTCTGCTACCATATTCCTTCTATATTTTCCTCATGTCGATATAATATGTTTTTCGCGGTTGCTGAATTGATATTTATATATCGTTTTACATTTGATGTACCATAGCACTTATGGCTAGCAAAGACCACAAGCCTGATCCTGAACCGTCCGTTTTGGCAGTCGCCCCAACCGTCCCTGAGTTTTTCTGTGATGACCCTTGACTCTGGTTTCATATGTTACAGGCAGAGTTTGGATCGCATAGAATCACAAGCAAGCTTTCCCGTTACCTGCGGACTATCAGTCGCCTCCCTCGTGACGTTGCATCCCAGGTACGCGACGAAAAATTTAGTAACATTTCCCACACAGCCATGAAAGACGCGGTAATCTCTTGTCTTTTGTCGTTAGAATCGTCCAGACTGAAATGGCCGATCCAAGGGACAGAGTTAAGTAACGAGGAGCCCCTGCATTACTGAGAGAAATGCAGCAGCTGGCAGGGCAACCTTTGGAGGAAATGTCCTTGAAGAGTTGTGGGTACAGCGATTACCACCCAATATTCAAGCACTGCTCAAGGTTTCTAGACATCGTAGGCTCACAGAAGCGGCAAAGATAGCGGACGGTAATTTGGAACCGTGTCATCCATAAAGTACTGCAGTAACAAACTCGAGCGGCCACCAGGCCAGAGCTCCCACCGTAGGGACACACTCCGCGGCAGTCTGATAACTGCTTTCGAGCGGCCTTTCGGACTCTTTTTCCACTCCTAGTTGTTCTCACTGTAGAGACCGCAAGCCTTAACACAGCTCTGACAGGCGTGAACGTCTCAGAAGCCCCTCCTCAGACAGCCCCGTTAGATCATCCCGATCAACCTACTGTCGACATCACAAACGGTTTGGGGAGAAAGCCCGGCACTGCTAAGCCAGTTGCAACTTCCCAGGCGCCAACCAGGAAGTCTTGAAGTCTTGAAGTACTACACGGGTTCGAGGCTTTGAGCCCAATTGTCCCGGTTCTTTAGGAAATCTTTGATCTTCTGTCGGATTCACCTAGCTGAAACGAGAGCAAAAAGAAGGAGGGGGGGTGGCAGCGAAAACAAGATACATATAACCTCATTCAGTGTCACGCTGTAGACAGTGCCTTAAGCTGAGTGGGGGCGCGGCATTCATGAACATATATGCGATAAAAGACAACTATTTTTTTTTGACAAGGGGAATTATTGGGAGAGACCCAGGTAGATGTCTAGCTTTTTGTTGAAGATAGTTTTGTTCTGCGAGAGAACAATATCTTCCGGAAGTGCATTCCACTTAGTAATAACCCTATAGCTAAAAAAGTTAATCCTTAGTGAAGTGCGTGGCCTCGGTTTGAAAACTTTTCTGCTGTGACCACGGAGAGAGGAGGCTGGACAGACGGAGAAGAAGCAATCGCTTTGACCTGTTTCAAAAAGGTGAAACTTCAAAAACAGATCACCTCTTACGCGTCTTACGTCAAGGGGATAGAGGTTGAGGAGTGAGAGGCGGACGGGAAAAGGTAGATGGGATAGACCACTTACTGCCTTGGTGGAGGCCCGCTGAACCCTTTCTAGGATCTCACGGTCTCGGACAAAACCAGAGTGCACTATCTGACTACCGTACTCCAGCAGAGGTCGGATATAAGTGCCGAAAATTATGGGGAAATCATCCTTAAATATGCGCGGGAAGGACCTTCGAATCATGTTTAGAACTCGAAAGGCAGACTTGCTCGCATGTTCGTGATGATGAGAGAAGGATAAGTTACAATCTAACCAGAAACCGAGCACCTTGTGTCGGTCAACCCTTGGCAGAGTGGCTGCTCTATTAATGGAAAACGTGTGACCAGTCTCTCTGCCGAAAGACATGCTCACGCATTTGTCATCATTAACTGGGAGGTTCCAATCCTCGGACCAGCGTTTTGTTTCGTAAACTGCAATTTGCAGGTCTTCAACGCTTGAACTCCAGAGGGTTATGTCATCTGCGTACATGGCTATGTTCGCAGGAAGGGCTGTCTGTAGATCGTTTATATAGATCAGGAAAAGAAGAGGACCTAAGACCGACCCTTGGGGGACCCCAGTTGTTACTGGGGAGGGTTGAGACAAAGCATTCCCGACTTTAACCACAAAGGTGCGGTCGGCAAGGAAGCTACGTAGGATCGCCAACATGGAGCCTGTGATCCCGTACGTCTGCAGCTTATAAAGAAGAGGGGCATGTGGGACCTTATCGAAGGCCTTAGCAAAATCGATGAATACAGCGTGTGAGAGCTGGCCATCATCATAGGCTTTCGTTGGACTATCCATGACAGTAAGCATATTGGTGATGCATGACCTGCCAGGAAGAAACCCATGTTGGGACGGGGAGAGGATCTTATTTCTATGGAGATGGGAAAGAATCTCACTCTTAAGAATTTCCTCACAAATTTTGCTAGGGATGCTAGTGAGGCTTATGGGTCTGTAACTAGAAGCAAGGTGTCTACTACCCTTCTTATAGATGGGTGCGATTACTGCTTTTTTCCAGTTACGGGGGAAAACTCCATCGTCAACACATTGCTGAAAAAGCGAGGCATAAGGAGCAGCTAATGTATCCGCGGCTTCCTTGAGAATACGGGGGTGGATTAGGTCAGGACCCATAGAGCAATATTGGTTGAGCCGTCGGAAACCTTGAGCGACTGCACCAATGGGAATAGTGACTCGGTTAAGGGTAGTGGTCAGAGATAACGGGTGCATAGTAGGGTGGGATGCTATGGGAAAGGAGCTAAAAATTGTACGGAAGTAGGAGCTGAATGCCTCGGCTACTTGGCTAGGGGAAGTGATTGGAGATCCGGCACTATCTTTGAGAGCTAATTGCGTCGGAGCTGTGCCCCTTAGACGGCGCATGTACTGAAAGAAAAATGCCTTATTGGTCCGTGCTCGATCAAGTACAGATCGCTGGACTGCATTCTGATAGGACCTAATCTTGTATTTGCATATGTTCCTTATGATCCTGAAGTCTTCTGCATCACGGGCAAGGCCTGTGGCTTTATATCTAGCAAAGAGGCGTGCGCGTTCGTCTAGAATGCGCCTAATGGGGCGAGGGAGGGGTCGCTTAGCGGTCTGTGGGCGACGAATTCTGGGGACAAAATGCCTATCAGCTAAGGAGATTAACTCTCTGAGATTCTCTGCCATTTCGTCCGCAGAGTTACCTGGGTTAGTTAAATTTAGCTGGGAGCGAAAAAATGCACAGACTTGGTCAAGGTTGGTCCTTTTGAAGGATCTCAAAATTTTAGTTTCTGACGGAAGGGGAGGCCATTTCACGATATAATCGAATCCAATAAGAATGTGATCACTTTTGCCGAGAGGCGGCAAGTAATGCACCACATCTATTAGGAACCGATCATTGGTGATGACCAGGTCTAGTAGGGACGGGGCGTGGCCTGTGCGATATCTAGTCGGATCTCTTACGTTCTGCACTCATGAGTTTTTCAGTACGAGATCAAGGAGGGGTTTACCGAAAGTGATATCCGGGGCATCAGCTCTTTGCCATTTTGTACTGGGAGAGTTGAAGTCACCAGTGACTAACAGATGGGTGAAGTCTGCATAGCTTTTCAGGGAGCCTAATAGGTCTATGAGACCTAGGCTGTCAGTTGAACTGCATGTGGGAGGACGGTAGACAACACCAAGCAATAGGGTATCTGTCCTAGAGAGGTTAAACACGGCCCACAAACAATCAATACGTGAAAAGGTTGGTGTTGTCAGTAAGGTGGGAGGAGGGATCGAATTATCGTAGTATATTATGACCCCGCCGGCACGACCTCTACTGGAGTCCCGCCTTACTGTGAAGTATCCCGGAATGGATATTTCGGCATCAAGTATGTCAGGGGTGAGCCAGGTTTCTGTGAGGGCTATGATCTGAGGCTCCTTATCCACTGCAAGCTGCCGAAGCTCCGGGATCTTATTCAACACACTCAGGCAATTGCTGTAAAAACACTTGAGCACATGCTCAGGAGTTGTTGTAGAATCGCCAGAGGCAGCTGGTTCTGGGTTTGAGGAGTGGGAGAGAGGGGGATTTGAGGATGGAAAGGAGGTCCTGGGAGAGTCGAGGGCTGAAGATATTGGGGGGCTAGAGGGTAAGCAGACTGCTGAGGGGACCGGTAGGTTTTGATGTCTAGCAACCTTGGGGGTATCAATCCAGGTGGACGGCCTACATCCTTCGGTCTCCGAAAAGGGTGGGCTGCCTTTTGTGGTTTGCCCTTCTGCGCACTGCTTGATGCCCTATTCTGAGTTCTCTTGTTGGTGAGCTTATTTTTCATGAGAGCACCAGATATATTATCTGGTGCTTTAACCTCCTCACTGCTTCTTTCAGTAGAAACAGGTTGCAGGTTCATGTCTGGGCTCAGGGATGAGTGAGTCTCGTCCGTTAAAACAGTCGCGTTGGCTATGATGGGGCCTGGGATGCTTTTCGTAGGCGACCGATGTTTAGTGGCACCAGGCCTACTACTGGGAGTACTTTCGGCGACGGGAAATGGTGTCAGTAGGGAAGCGATGGATGGTGGGCATGCAGCTCGGTCCTCAAGGCGAGTTACCTGGACAACTGGCAGCACTCTGAGCTTAGGATCGGCTTTTTGTGGAATTTTTGGCTTAGCCTTCTCACTGCGGAGCCTCAGATGAAGTGGCTTATCAATGGATACGCCCTTGAGCCCTTTAATGTCCTCCTTGAGCTTTGCGGCCAAGGAAACAATTCGTTTGGCTGCATCTGTGGAACCCATTACAATGAGAATACCGTGAACCCGGTTGGTGCGTTTGGTTACCAACCAGGTGGACCGACCTTTAAGTGGGAAAGGGAGCTTAGGGCGGTTAAACACCTGGGCGTAGGTGTCATGAGGGTGATCTGAACTGAGGAAGCAGCCCCAAAGGATGACTCGCTTGGAGCAGTTCTCGGTATCTTGTAAAATCTTTGCGGCGTCAAGAATTTGCTGCTCAGAAACTCTACAAACCTGATCGGCTGCCTGGGACACCGGGAGGGATTTTATTACCAAACTCCTCAGGCTGGACAGCTCATCCTTAAGGGTGCGGACGGTGGCCCTTAACTCGGTTATCTCTGCAGCCTGACTTTGGACTGCACATTTTAGTGCATCCGTTTCCAGCGCATTATGAAGTACCGTTTCGTCCGGATTGAGGAGTGAGGCATTGGCCACGGAGGGGGAATCGCACTGCCTCATGTGGAAAGTAGCCTCATCTGAGCAAGCGGTTATATCAATGGTGGGGGGCATTGACATTATTCAGGATCCAGTCAGCACAGATAAAGGTAAACTTAAATGGAGGAGGACGAGCTGTGTGTTCTAAAAATTTTAAAAACAGCTACACTCACCGAGGGAGACGACCGCACCGCTGGTGTACCGACGAGTTCCGACGAATAACGCGGTCGGCAGCCATAATAGCACTAGCCTGTTGCACATTCGTGATTTATTTTCTAGTAACCTGTTCCTAATTGACACCGGTGCAGCAGTTAATGTCATTCCAAGGGAAGCAGGTGACGCAACATGCTAGAATTAGGCATAATACACCCGTCCGGTAGCCCTTGGGTTTCGCCCCTTCACATGGTTCCTGAATCTATTGGCGGCTGGCACCCCTGCGGCGACTATAGGGCCCTCAACCAGGCTACTATTCCAGACGGGTACCCCATTCCACATATTCAACATCTTACCACTTCCTTATCTGGTTGTTCAGTTTTCAGCTGAATCGACCTCGTTAGAGCCTACCACCGAATCCCGATAGCTGAGATTGACATCCCTAAAACGGCTGTCACAACTGCATTCGGACCATTTGATTTTTGCACATGCCGTTTGGGCTCAGCAATGCAGCCCAAACCTTTCAAAGGTTTGTGCATGAAGCAAGACGCGGTTTGAAAAATGCCAACATGTACTTAGACGATATTTTGGTGGCAAGTTCTTCAGAAAAACAGCATATGGCACACCCGCAAGCCCTTTTCGAGCGCCTTGGCCTACACGGCGTAGGCATTATTCCCACCAAATGCGAATTAGGTAGGACAGCCATCACATTCCTAGGTCACGAAGTCTCAGCTTCGGGCATACAGCCCCTGCCTGACAAGGTGACGGAAACTCGTCACTATCCTGAGCCTCACTTCCACCGGCAGTTGCTCCAATTTTCTGGCTTGGTTAACTTTTATGGCCGGTGTATCCTACACTGCGCCGAAATAATGCAGCCTCTAACAGACCTTTTACGTGGGGGTAGGCGGAAATTCATTTTTCCCGATGCAGCGCGGGCAGCTTTTATTTTGGTCAAGGAAGCTATCGCCTACACAGCACTCCTTTCACATCCCGATTCTACTGCTCCCCTGGCACTAGGGATAGATGCTTCGGATACGGCTGTTGGAGCAGTGTTGCAGCAATTCGTCAACAATTCATGACAATCAATAGCTTTCTTGTCCCAGCTTCTCCAGCCTGCGGAATCTCGATAAAGTTCTTCCAGCAGAGAACTACTGACAACCTACCTAGGTATCCAACCCTTCCAGTACACACTCGAGGGCCAAACGTTCACAGTGTTCACAGATAATAATAATGGTATATATCTGGACCGTGGTCGAGAGGGATGCACGCAAGCATGATCAAAGTTTGCAATATCACTGGATGAGATGGAAAATTCACAAATTTCGTAGAGGGATTTGCACATCACAACAGCAATGGAATAAGGCTGAGGAGAGTTAAAATGAAGCAGAGTGACAAGGGAATACACGGCGAGTACGAATAACTTTCAAGTCAACTGCGGCAATAATGATGGATCGGCCGGATTCGGGAAAGTTCAGATGGATATTGGCCTTAGAGGCACGAAGTACAATATTCACAAGAATGGTGGGAGAAAATGGTCAGTAATGCTACTCATGTTCACTTAAGAAGGTAATTGGTGTTGAGACAAAGGGGGCAGGGAATATTTTCATGAAGGTTTGCAGAGGAATACTAATTTTCATGGGTTTGTGGATATGAAAGGGATAGTGCCCCTTGAAAAGGTGAGACAATTTCCACGAGAAGTAGTGTGCTTAATCTAGTGTCGGAAGCTCACAGCTGGTGGGAGATGGATGAAGTTCCAGGAAGGAATAATCAGCAGTCGGGATGCCGTGGCCACAAGGAACAAGATAAGGCAGGATAAGGGTGAAAACCTTTGCAATGGGCCAGGTTATGCTGGTTGATTGACGAATACTTTATTTTGTTGAGTTTCCTGTGGCTTTTCTTTGTCTGTGTTGGGCTTTTTGGACAAGAGTAGGCTGCCGCTAGTGTTTACCTTTTCACCGTGTGAAGGAGGAGGGCAGCACCGAATCTGGACCGGTGACTATTTGATTAAGAGTCCTCGCACGGTGGCTTCGACATCGGGAGGGTCTTGTAGTGAGAATTCCTCAGTAAGTATCAAAGTGGCATATGGAGCAACATCAGGACTACTAGTGTACGCTCCCTAGTCAGCTTCCGATCGATATTCTCCACGCAAGATTCGCCACTAAGACTATGTTTCGCAGTTTGCCACTGACATTCGGCACGTCCCTGGGGCACACAATCTCATAGCAGACGCACTCTCGCGCGTCCACCATATCGACGACCCTTTGCCCATGAGCAGAGACCTAGAAGCAATCGCCACAGCCCAAACAACAGACCCTAAGGTCAAGCAGCTCGGAAACAGCAGCTCTTAGCATCTGCTGCCAGTGACCCTTCCAACTTCAAACGTAACTACTATTTGCGACGTTTCACGGGGATGACCTCAAGAACTGGTTCCTGCCAGTTTTCGCCGGCAGGTTTTTATCAGTCCCTAAAACTTATCGCACCCTGGGGTAACCTCCTCAGTGAAACTAGTCACCGAGCGATTCGTCTGGCCTTGCGTCAAACGTGACACACATCTCTGGGCCTGCGCTTGTCTTCAGTGCCAAAGCGTTAAAATACATCGTCCCACTAAATCTACGTTAGGCACAATTTGTGAGCCGGACGCACGCTTTCACCATGTACAAGCGGATCTCGCAAGGCCCCTTCCGCCATCAAACGACTGAGTCCACATCCTCACTTACGTAGATCGTTTCACCTGCTGGACACGAGCCATACCTATTCCCCGTCCTGCCCCAGAGGCAGCTGCAAAAGAGTTTCTAACTGTTTGGGCAGGCCAGTTTCGTTGCCGTTCTATCGTGACCACTGTTCGTGGTTCTCATTTTGACGGTGCCTTCCACGAGCTACTGAACGCATTTTTTTGAAGACACAAAAGGAAGATAGCCTATCATCCTCAGGTTAATGGCATGACAGGGAGATTCCATCGCCAGATGGAAGCTGCCCTCTGTGCTCATGATAACCCTTTATGGGGTGAAGCTATATCGATCTCCCCCCTAGGACTGCGTAACACCGCCGCGGCCTACATGGGTGTTACGGCGCCTAAACTGGTTTGCGGTTGCATATTACGACTTCCAGGTGAGTTGGTTTCTCCATCACTACCTGTGAGTTGTAATTACGAGGATTACGCAAAACGGTCGTCACACCAAATGTGGGCGATAAAGCCCACCCGGCCACGCGAACAAACACTCAGCACCTACACACCTACCAATCTAGCGACCGCCAGCCAAGTGTTTATTCGAGTGGATGCAGTGCAATTACCACTACAAGCGACTTACTCTGGCCCGTTTCGCGTCGTTTAGCGAAAGGAAAAAAATACGTGGTAGAAGTCGAAGGCAGGGAGGAGACCAGCAGCATAGACCGGCTTAAACTAGCCTTCACCGAGGTAGAACCCACCCCGAACAACCAGCCCGATGTCCTCACCTGTTCACAACCTTCGGTTAACCATCGTGAGTCGGCACCTGCCACCCGCACTAAAGGCTCCCCATAACCTGTTGCAGCACCGAACTCCACGGAAGACACAGCTGCACCCGTCAACAGGAGAAATCGATGCGGCCGCTAGCTGCGACAGTCAACGAGGTTTTCTGAATTTGTAACTGTTGTATATATTTGAGTCTACTCTTCATATTCCACTTGCACATAGTTTTATCATGCGCGAATGCACGACCACTTGGTTATCACGACAAGGGTAGTGGCAGCCTGTGCTGCTCCGGTACGTCCTCCTCAGTCGAATATCCGATCGCGCCCCTACGCGCAGCTTCCTTGTGTTTCTTGCCTTCCAGCTCGTCCCGTCGGACAGAACCATGTGAAGTTCCAGGATCTCGCATGGCTCAAACACAAAGCCCATTTGATAACGACCGGACTCACCTTGCACCGGGAGCTGGCTCGTTTGCGAAGGCAATAACAACCACAGGCAAAGGGAACTTTGAGATATGCCCACAACGACAAGCCTAAAACACAATAACAACTGCCGAGTCACAAGCAGGATCTTCCCCAGTCGGATAAAATGTTAAGGAGGACACAATTTTGCGATCGACGAACAGCAATCGGTGTGAATCGTGAAGGACGGCTTGTGCCGGCTTCGTTGTTAGATGTTCGATCGCGGCGGGTAGTATGGAGAAAATCTTCCCCGACCGAAGCTGGCATACCCAACACGGGTCGAAGCCCAACTGCGTAGGCCTTCTAGGGGGAGACCCTTGTAATGCTACGGATACAACACACGGTTACAAAGACTAACAAATTTGTTTATCTGAACAAGGACCGAATTCGGTGGCGCCACTTGCTCCGCCTGTGCAAACCGTCTGCACGCCGTTGCGCTCCTCCAATGTACACATTGTCCCAATCCAGCGTTTTTAGTTCTGCTTTTTTGCGCGCTGCCGAGTATATTTGCCAACGTGTCACGAACCGGGGACCAGGGAATATAGACTCTATACGGGAGTAGTTCCCGGGTTGACTTAGGAGGATCCTTAACCAATCCCGTTTGCCCTACCTTTCGTCATTCTCCTCACAAGGCTGCTATCAAAACCATGGCTGCTTCTGCCCTACTGCCCTCGACCTCCATAATGACCCCATAGATTCCCTAATAACTCCCCCCGATGTTAACGTGATTTGCCCCAGAGGTCCCACCTGCGGCACCTTGTCCTCCTCCAGATCTATTGTTCTGCGTTACCAAATATCCCCAGGATCCCGTGTTAATCTCTGCTGGAAGTCATGAGAGTTTAGCCCAATATGCAATCCGCGGCGATAAGAATAAGGCAGTCCAGATTGAGGCAGCACCTCACATGCAGTCTTCTTATATGTGTAACCCGTCTACTTATCACCACTCTTATACGAACATTCTGGCTACGAAATCCACTGACTGCTCGACGCATCCCACAGAAATGCTTTCCATAGCACTGTTGGACTCCCGTTCCATTTTGAACGAGCCTTCTGCTATAAAAAGACTGACAGTGGTCCACAACTTCGACATTATCCTGATCACCGAGATTTGGCTCACCGAGCTCACACCTTCTGACCAAATATCACTAGTAGGTTATATAACCTTCAGGACTCAGCGAATCTACCGACGCGGTGGAGGTTGCAAGGAGTACTTCAGGTGCAGCCTATCTGCCACCCTACTGGAGAATACCGTATTGAAAAATGTTGAAGATTCCATATGGTTTACAATTTGTTTATCCCAGATGACCATAGTTTTAGGTGGTATATATCGACCCCCAGCAGCGACACTTTCACATTTCGCCCCATCACTGAGGCATTTAATTACACCGCTGACCTGCCAATTGGAGGTAAATTCATAGCAAGTGATTTCAGTGCTTCCACTGCCGACCCCTACAGATATCTGCAACTCGCCCCGTGCATTCGCTTGGGCCGATGGGGCCAACATGTAAAAAAGCCCACCAGAAAGATTGAAACTCTTGATGTGGTATTTACTCGGGGTCTGACAGACGTTTCTACCTCCGTACTAAGCGACTATACAGGTAGCGACCATAGTATGGTCAGTTGCAGATTTCATGTCAAACCACACGCTGACAGTCTACGACATAACGGTCCCTTCTTCCGTCACTTTAAACGGGAACATACCCCCTCGCCTATTCTTTCCAGAAATTGGGACGAGCTCTTCCCAACAGCAAATCTCCAGTACACCGCTGGCCTCCTCTGCTCAAGTTTACGCTCATGCATCGGGAACATATCACTTCCTTGCTATCCATCCAGGCCAGCAAGTCACAATATAACCAGGCTAACGCAGGAACACGACAAGCTTCGACGGCAGTACCAACGAAATGGGGCCTCTTCTACGGTCTTAAGAATGGAAAGCCTCTCCCGCGAAACCCACGGCAAGGCCAGTGATCTACAGATAAGCCACGAAACCAAAGCATTACGCCACCAAAACTAAGCTCGACAGCTAGCCCGGCTGCACAAGGCTCGTGCCCCACAATCAACTCAATGCATAAAACAGATCACGCATTTGTATAATCTCATAACCTCACCTCAAAAGCCAGGTGACACTCTTCACAACCCCCGTGCCTCTCATTCCAGCGTGTACCCAGCTTACCATCCCCTCTGTCACAGATTCCTCACTCAGTTCTATCACGGTCACCGCTACGGATATCAATGGATACATCCACACTTTCACACCTACTTATCACCCCGGACCTGATCCCGCTCGTGTTCAACCTGCCGATTTGACTTTCTGAACTTGGTAACAACAGCTGCTGACAAAGACGGAACACTCTTCATCATTCATCCTGATATGACAAAAGCCTCCAACAGAGACCTGCATCTAAAGTTGCTGAACAAGATTGGAGGATAGTATAGTATAGTATAGTATAGTATATTTATTGACCGTGGTCAATACACATGCACAAGGCAAGATCTACTTCTTCGGTTTAAATCCTCCCTGCACAACCGTCACCAAGTTACCTGCATCAACTGCCAGATGTCATAACCCCACCCAATAAACAGCGGAGTTATCCAAGGTAGTGTTCTAGGACCACTGCTGTTTTTACTACATATGAATGACACTTGCAATGCCATCACCTATGGCGAAATTTTCTCTTTTGTCGATGATAGGAAGATAATCTACGAAATTGAACGAGGAAGCCTACCTGTAACGCTTAATAACATCACAGTCGACATGCTGTTCTTATCCCCCTGGTGCGACTGCTGTAAAATTGAATTTTCAGTGAACAGAAGCAGCTGTCTTACTCTAAACTTCAATATTCCTAGTGCTAGTCTCAAGACTGGCTACGTCTCACTCCCAAATTCCCCAACAGTACGAGATCTCGGAGTAAAGACAGGTTGTAGAAAATCCCCCAAAAACCACTGCAGTCTCCACGTTTCCTTAACACCCCTCACTTATTTACACTGTTGGCTTGCTTTATGCACTGTTTGTTTTTACGGACCAACTCTTGTTTGTTCGCGCCCAGTACGTTGCTCTGTCATATCACCTTTCTGGACCAGCATGAGGCACGTGCTCCTTTCTCGCATGCCGCAATTCGGTTCTCGTTTTTTGGGTCAATGTGATTGCATAACTGAGGTTGGTATCCGCTTTGTTTCCTTGTTCATCTGATAATCTACTATCATAGAATTTCACGGATAATGGTCTTTTGATTTCGGGATCCGCTGCGAATTTGGCTATGTATTGCTCAAAAGTGTCTTACACTCGAACTACAATACTCTTACGCTTTCACTTTATCTGAACATCCTTCCCACATAATAGCCCTGGCAAAAAAGTCCCTTGATTAGTTGCAGAGAAGTTTCCTTCTCACCAGCAGTAAGTTACAAATATACAAAACTCATAATCGCCCAACACTGAAGTACTGCTCACTCGTGTTCTCAAATATGTACAAACGTGAAATTATCGACGTTGAAAATGTACAGCGTCAACTTACCGGAAAACTATTTTGGCCTTCTACGAACCCAAGCTACAGACAGCGGTGCCCGCTCTTGCGGCTTGACCCTCTGTGGCTCTGAAGAATAAAACTCAACCTTGATTTTTTGTTTAATTTGCTCCACAAGCGAACAGCATCATTTAGCCAATTTCAGTTCAGTATAAACTCAAACATCAGCGGCGCAATGGGGAACACCGTACAACCGTCCCTACTTTTCGGAAAGCCTTGAGGCAAAACTTCTCCCTCCTTTTATAAGCACTTTGTGGAATAAACCCACAGCTGATATCCGTTCCATAGATTCCCAAATCATATTTAAGTCTAGGCTACTCGTAGGGCTGGACATCTAAAGACTGATCGCTCTTATAAGTTGGTGTATGGCTGTTGATAGAGCTTACGAGGAAAGCGTTGAATATTAACCAGAACCCTCGATAATCTCTAGGACGTGCAACGCCATTCTCCGTCGATGCCATCACCCTAGCGTGAACCCACCGGGTTACAATGCTTAAGCTTAGCTACTTTCATGACTGACGCCAGTATCTCTGAAATCTTATTTGAATATATAGAATACCACTTCTCGCATGAAAGACAGTCCTTAAAAATTCCCAGAGCTAATTTTTATTAGGTCTTCACCTGTCTCTAACCCAAGAGGCAGCACTGTCAGACTCCTCAGCCTCCATCCAGTGGTCATCCTAAAGCGAATCATTAGACAACCATAGTTCAACTTCCCTCTCTATCGCATAACTCTAGCTTCCTCCCATGATTGGCCTATTTAACATTTGATACTTAGTCGACATAGCTAAAAACCATCTGTTAATAGGTCCGACACGTCGCTTCGTCAGTGCTGCAAGCAGTGTCCTATCCTTTTGCAAACTGGTGTTTTGGTGAACATGAACCCCATCGAATAGTCGCAGGCTGTGGTTGACTCTATTTCTCCCTGCATTTTATGTCTCACGTAAACCGCCTTGGGGTTCTGAATTCATTCATATGGCGGGTGTTACCGCGGCACATCCTTAAACATGCCTGGATGTGATGGTCTCCCTGCACAGAGTTGATCTCCAATAAGATAACATAGACATCAAACAGTAAGAGACTGGCATAAAAAAGAGGGGAAATTACCCTAATCTTTCGTCTTCCAGGCACACCAGCTTTGTAACGTGTGACTCATGTTTCCGGGCTGCAGTGTTGCTACGGATTGACTGGTGTAGTTGACCCATGCCCAACGCGGCTTGTCGCGTGCGGCCCATGTTTTGGCCGGGGCGAGGAAGCTGTGGTCACCCACCAAAAGCAGCTCGGCCTTCTCTGACAGCCAGACATCCGACTGTGATAAAACTATAAAAGAATAGTTGAAATGTCTAAAACCATTTGGATCGCTCTTGGAGCTCCAAGAGCTGGATGCCAATGGATGCGTATCGTGCCACCTCCCTACCTAAAGTAGGCCCTATTGCGGCCTACCATGAGCATCGAATGTAGACTGTTAGAGTCAGCTTCCCTGACGAAAATTCGGCCAAACCCCGTTCCCATCTCTCATGGTTCTCCAAACCTGTCCTCACATCGGTGTTGTCCTGAGTTGCAATATGATAACGACGATAGAGATACCACGGTAACTTTGCAATCACTACTGCATCAGATTTCCTTTCTCGCACTTGAGTATAACCTCAGTACGCTAGCACCATCGAGTGGGAGCTTAGACGAACTTACGTCTAAGTTTCTCGGCACGCGACCTATTTTCCTTTATTCCATTACCACAGACACTCTAATAGTTTCCTCTACTTCAAGGCCATTTAGAAACTATTTAGTATAGATTAGCCACTACACCCAAGAGACAGAAACGATTATGGCGCTATGCTAACTATGTACCAGTCCCATTCACCCATATCCTGTTCTTTCAAACCTATCTTACCGTCTCGGTGCTAAACTGCGATCTGCATTAGCGAGCGGCTAAAGGGTTACCATTTCTTATCCGTTTTAACCGTAAATGCTTGAGTTTTTATTAGTATCCGTGCGCTGCCGCGCCAAAGTGCAAACCATAAATCCCCTGAAATGCATAAAGAGTTGCCTAACTGGTGAACGAAACTTTGCTAGCTTGTAGCGGTATATCGCTATCCCCTGCGAGCCTACTTTACCCGGAACGCGGGGTAGGAGCCACCGACTGCTTTAACGAAACTACATCCGTGCCCAATTTACATAAACCTAACCAGTTCGTTATTATTGTCATCATATACTACCATAACCCACGGCTGAAACTACTTCAAGACTGCAATCCTCATTCATTTCAGGTTCCTCGTCTCCTAATATCTCAGTCCCCGAAACGGATAACCTAGGACTACACTTTGACTCGTACTGACAGAGACCCAAGTGAAACCTCTCATAGCAACTGGGACCGAAATCAAGCCACCCGGCAGAAAACCCTCCCATATACCTATCAGATCGTTTGGAGTCCTCTAGCGCAAAGCCTCTCCTGTTGATATCACCATTGCAGCCAACACAAGTAACAGTTCACCCGCATCCTGCACATATACCGGTCTATATCAGTCTTCAGTTTAATCCGTCATATCTAGCCCCACCCGGCTGATTGACCGACATATTCTTTGACCCACCAAGCGAATCATATCTATAGGATGTTGTACATTACCAGTACTGACACTGAAATACTTTGAGGTGGAATGCGTCAATATATATATATATATGTCGGTGAAGCAACAAAACATCGCTGAAGTCCATGTGGAGATTTTCCACTTTGGCCCCCTTTGCAACAGTTAATTTCCCCTTCGAACCGTAGCCGGCTGGAAACTGACCCTCCGCTTCTCCAGGACCCTCCACTTGCGCTTTCTCATTTCTGAGTTCTACAGGTTACTGATCCTGAAATTAAACTCACCTTTTTATGGACTGCTGTTCCCTCCACATCCACCTGTGCTTCCAAGTGGACTTTCGCAAAATTTGTTCTATGCCTCCCTGTTCCAAAACTCATCCCGTTTATTGAACCACGGTGAACCCGCCATTCAGAGTTTGCATCATCTTTACGGATTGCCATTCTCTTTGTATGCATCGATTTTACCGAGTATACTTTCATAAAATGTTTTTCCTTCTGGTTCAGAGCTTACTCAGTTCATGTAACCCCACTAGGCCTCCGTTTTCCTTGGCGTGCATCATTCACGTTTACAATGCTTCTTTATCACTATGTATTGAAGATCTTCTCGGCTCCTCCACGGTGCTCTACCGTCCCGTCCGAACCCAAACTGGTTCGAAGTTGCCGAGAAAACCATTATTAGAGAGATCCATTCAAACTATCGCAGGCTACTTTTTACTATCGTTGGCACTTTTGTCTCTTATTCCTAAAGCTTGTGGGTATTTCATCTTATTGAGCAAATTATTACACCTTGATCATGCGCTTGCGCGTGCACCTTGACCATGGCCGAGAAAAATACCACTATTACTGGTATTACAAACATTTCCGCCGTGATCACCGAGGGAAGGGGCTGAACAAACGGAGAAGAAGCAATCTTTTTGGATTTATCCGGAGAGGTGAAGCATTATTATCAGATCGGCTCCTTTGCTTCTTAGGTCAAGGGGATAGAGACTAATGGGAGAGAGGCGGACGGAATAGGTTAGATGGGACAGACCCCATACCGCTTTTGGTGGAAGTCACCTGAACCCCCTATGTGACTTTAAGAACCCCCACGATACCAGAGTGACGTATCTAACTACCGTACTCTGGTAGACGACGGATAAACGTGCCAAAAATCATGTGACATTTAGCTCCAGAAATGAGAACGAAGAATCCATGAACTATATTTAGGATTCAAAATGTATCCTTGCCCGCAGTTTGAGGATTATAGGAGAAGAACTGGTTATAATCTGACCAGAAGCCGTGTACCTTGTTTCGGTTAACAGTTCGCTGCTTGGTCACTCCGTCATTGAAGAACCCGAACTGGTCGCTCTGCCGAGTGACATGACCACACATTTGTCATAATTAATTGAGAGGTTCCAATACTCGGACCAGCTTTTAGTTCCATCAACGGCAACTCGCGAGTTATTTACTGCTTAACTTTAAGGGGTCATATCGTCCGAAGCGTAAGTTTTTAGGAATCCTACCCAGTCATTGTTACAAACTTTCACTGTTGAGGCTACGCTTTGTACTGAAGTGGTCGTCGAACAAATATGGCAAGCGTCAGCCACTCCGTGTAAAAAACTGTTCGTGTTTTGCTCGTATGTCCCGTGGTATTCCTTTAGTTGGGCGTCTGACTACGGTGACGGTCGTATCCGGCAGTGACCTTTACCGGTTTCTGGGTCTCGTTGTTTAACTTCGTGGCCGTACAGCTGAGGTTTTTGCATAGTTTTATATCCGTGTAATTTGGTAATTCAGCACCGCAGAATAAACGAACCAATCTTGTTCTGACTTTAGGGTTCAGCAATATGGGCTACGACTTGTTCACAATTGGGATAACCTTTAAATTACTCGAACTGGAGTCTTCACGAGAAAACCAATCAGAAATGCGAGGATGACAAAGGCTAACCGGGGATGGGCTGGAAACAACTTGGCAAGTCCACGAGATATATTTGAGCGTTAATTCAAGACCCGACGTCGGTGGCAAAAGTGAACCTTATGAAATAACATGCCAGTCAGCGGCATCCGGTCGGAATTCGTCTCTATGTTCTTCCGCCGTATGTATGGAAACGTTTGTCCTTACGTCCAATAAAAAAATTCTCCGTGGCTTCCGGTCTGGTATTCTGTGAACCACCCCCATAGGACCAGCTCACTCACATTTCATCTCTCCACGTGAGCTGTCATCGCCTTTTTTACGTACCCGCTCCAACCCCTCGAGCCAGTTACGTGCTTCCTCAATGATCCCATTTTGAAATCTCCAGCTAAGCGTTTATCCATTATTCACGCTACTTTGACAGCTAATGACGTTCCCTAAGAAGTACTTCTCATGTCGCCTGCCAAGTGAAACGTTACTCTACCTATTTCACAATGGAGTTAACTAAAAAAAGGCAAACGAAATAAAGGTACCTGATTTCACAGAAATCTTCCTTCTATAGGTTGGCCAAACCATCTTCCTCCAGCTTTCTGTCTTGTCCAAATGCAGCAGTGTAAACAAACCACCCGTTACGACATTACTGATTGATAACTTCACGTTGGCTTTATTCGCCACCGCGCACGGGCATTCTCTGGTTCCACTCTTCCTCCTATTTTTTATGTGGAACCTTCAGTCACACGGCCTGTTCGTCCATGTACTTCCTTCTGTACACCCCGATTTTTCTTTGATCTCTCAGTAGACCGTTGCGTAAACCTTCCTTCTATGTATCGCATCTTTCTCACACTTTAGTACCACTTTCATGGACATTCACACTAGGCAAACTCTCGTCACCGTTTTGCTCCTGAAATCGAAACTGCTTCGCATTTCCCACGTTGACTGCTCTCTATTAAAGTAGATTAAACATTGCCTAGTTTTATCTTACTGTTTCTGAAATGCGCAAACCTTACTCTAGAAATTTGTGAATACCTCATATTTCTGCTCAACCCCGTACTCCGTGAGCTTGCCTAGCTCATGTGATTGACGCCAGTCGAGGGATATACGGTCTTTACTATTAGATATCGCCAAGTTTACTAACCGAGCCGGTGCAAGTTCACGTATTCCAGCCAGTGATACAGAATTTCAATGCCATGGTATTTATAGATTGAGAATAGTAGAACTTGAAAACCAGCTTAGACTGACCAAGGAGGGAGCCGAGTCATACAGGAAACAACAGCCAAGAAAAAGGGAAAAAGAGGTGGTCTCAGAAAGATCGGAGCATGCGACCATTCAGCGAAGCACTTCCATGTAATGACAGATACCCATTGGTGCCAGCGGAACACAGGCATTTGACTTACCAAAAGTGGAATTATCTTTATCTGATGGAACCGCGGAACAGCACTGCAAATTCATTAGGCAAAACGGAAAATTTGTAGAAAGGCAAGTATCTGATCCAGGGCAGAGATTCTTGTATCTGCAAAATTACTGTCGTGGAAGAGACAGGGAAGCAATCGACGAGGGTGCTTTAAGCCGGATCCCGAAGAGAGTTACACCCTAGTACGTGAATTCCTAAAGGACTCGTTTGGGCACCTAACCGAAGCCGCTCGGCGCTTTATCGATTTGGTACTATCGAAGGCAAGATGTTCCAGAGGCGAGTCAGGCTCTCTGATCGGTCTGATGGTAAGGGTGCAAAACTGCAGCGTCGCTGTGAATCACCTAAAGTATCGGTCAGACTTGAATGCAACACACACTTCGGAGACCACAGTCCACAGTTCACCCACGGAACTACAGAGTAGATGGGTCGAAGAAGCCGTGGAGATCAGTAGACCTTGGCGACGAACTTTGTTAAGGAAAGAAGTCGCAGAGGAAAGTGGCCTCAGAAGGCATCAATCTTCATTAGAGGTGAGCAAAGTGAGTGGCACCTGGATCATCCAAACAATCAAACTACACCTACGAACCGTTTCCTTGGTCAACAAGCCCGGAGGCATTCACCGTTAAGGATCTGCCGATGAGTGCACCTCGGTCAGTAAGATCGATTCTGAGTCAGTGGCCGCTTCTTGATGGGGTCATAATCGGAGAGTGACAGAACAAAGCAATAGATCTGTTGATCGGTTGTGATGTACCGGAAGCCCACAGGGTCCTGGACAAAAGAATAGGAGGTCGCAAAGCACTATATGCAAAACATTTGACTGGAATTTAAGTTGCAGTAAAAACGGAAGATACGGCGGACAGGTCCGAATCAACTGCTCCTCGATGGAAACAGCGAACACTGAACATTTTAACCGCGGTATACAGCCAAGTTTCCCTACGTGGCCTATACAAGAGATGCGAGGAAATAGTCGGCTCTAAAAATGGCAGAAGAGAACGCCAAGTACGCCACAGATCGCTTTGAGGTACTGATACCATGGAGACCAGGCATAAAATCAACGCCGAACAGTCGAGGAATGACCTTGAAAAGGTCGCGTTCCCTTTAAAACAGGCTGGTTCGAGAATCGCAATCGTCGATAGAATATAGGCGAGCCATGCATCATAAAATGGGCCTCGGTTTTATGAAAAGAGCAGAAACAGCAGCAAACGACGCAGATTTGAGGTGGTACATACCCCACCACCCGGCCGCGAGCTCAAAGAACCCGGAGGGGGGAGTACGGTTGGTTTAAGCGGCGCAGCAAAATTTCAGTATCGTTTAGCGACCATACACTACAGGGCCTAGAGTGGACGACACAACTGGTCGGGGCTTTAGACAGTTTTCGGCTAGGAAAAGAAGCAATCTCTGCGGACATACGTGAAATGTTTCCACAAGTGAAGGTGCTTGTTAAAGAAAGGGACTCCTCCCGTCTTTTCTGGTGACCTGAAAGGGACGAAAGTCGCACTCCGAAAGGGTAAAGGCCGAAGGTCCATCCCTTTGGGACGGTATCATCCCCCTTGTACGCTAATTTTGCGCTAAGGAAACCTTCAGGCTTTCTGGAGCCACCCGATATCTGTTAGGAACAGCAGTGGACTATTTCTACGTGGACGACTTTCTATGTTCCTCTGACAACCCAAATATTGCTATTCTTTATATGACCAAACTGAAGACTACTCTAAAGGCAGGAGGGTTCAACCCCACAAAGTGGAATTCAAGCAGCTCTCAGATTCCTAATGTTGTCCCGAGGCCCGATAAAATAAAGTGCTCGAAATGGCTTTTGGGTTCATCTTTACAAACGGAGCGCAAGCCTGGAGTTCGATGTTATCCCAAAAGTGACGAATTCATATACACTCTGGAACTACTCAAAAGACCAGTCAAATGAAGAGGAGTTTAGTCATCAGTCTCAAGCTTCTATGACCTAATAGGTTCCTTTTCAACATGGCTAATAACCAGGAGCAGCTAGCTGCAGTCACTATGCCACAAAGGGTCGGATTGGGATGAACTTCTATGGGACGACGGCCCCAAGAGATGGCACGACTAGGTACACAACCAAGACAAACTGGACGAGATCAAGATACCAAGATGCCCAACTCTACAATTTTTCAGATGCATCGGAAGTAGGCTACGAAGTTGTGGCTTATATCTGCTGGGTAGACAAAGATGGTAGGCGGCACAATCAGACAGTATTTGCAAAGGCTAGAGTAGCTGCTCCCAGGACTGAACCCGTCCCGAGGCTAGAGTTGACTGCAGCAGTACTGGCCGTGAAAGCCGCGATGTTGGTTAGGAGGTGCTTTGTTCGGATAAACTGGGAGACAACATTTTTGAGGGTCCCGGCCACAGTACTGCATCATATAGGCGAAGCACAATCAGTTTACTACCTTCGTGGCCGACAGACTCACTGTGAGACATGGGTCTACTAGGACCGAGCACTGGCTCTATGTGCAACCTACCAGTAAGCCTGCCAACTTCTGCTCGAGGGGTCCAAGAACACTAGAAAGGTCGCGGATGTGAATAATGGGACCAGATTCCTAGCTGTTTCTAAAGAGATGTAGCCAACACCAAGGCAACCCAGGCCCAAAGATTGCGACTCTCAAATGAATGGGCTGATACTGGCTACAAGCTCCACGGGAAGCGTAAGCCTAATGGAAAAATTTGCGACTTGCCCAACTGGATTAAAGGGTCAGGATAAGTAGTCTAGTGAACGAGACACAAAACACCGTTTCAGATCTTGAAAGAAACACGACCACAGAACAGGTTAAATTTGGGAACGACACCACCAGACGGGATGAACCAAGGTGAACTCAATGTCCTACGCCTACAACAACTGCAAGCCTTCGCGTTCGACATCCATCAGCTGCTAAGGGTAGACGATAACACCAAGAGAAGCAGGCTGTCGCGCCGTAGAATCCGAAGATTAAACCTTATGTGAACATCCGGTCCGCTGAGAGTCGGAGTGCGGTTGTCTAACTCAAACCCACGGTAGGGGAAATAACATTCCACTGTAGTTCATGTTGATCACCACATCACCAGACGCTCGATATATCATGTACATACAGAAGAGAGACACGCAGACTTGAACCACTGACTGAACGATATTTGTCGACGATTCTGGGTGACCAAGGAGCCGGCGACAGTCATCGAGTCATCTGCAATTGTAACATTTGTCGTCGACGGAATGCTGTAGTAGGTCAGCACGTGATGGCCCCCATTCCAGCAGCGGGAGCTCAACCAAGATGGTGCCCGTTCGCGGAAATGGGAGTCGACTGCTCTGGCTCGTTACTTGTACGACGACGAAGCAGCACGCAAAAGAAGTATGGCTGCCTGATAACATGTTTACAACCAAGAGCATTCCATCTCGAAGTAGTGCATAATACGACCGCCGATTCACTCTCATTGGCTTTACAAAGGCTTGTCTCGAGACAGGACGTTCCCAAAAACATGGACTTAGACAATGGCTTGAACTTCGTTGAACTCATAAGGAGCTGGAAAGACGGTGGAACCTCCTGGATCACGCCAGGTTACGAAGCAAGACCATAGCAACTGGAACGGAATAGCACTTCAACCCACCCTACGCCAGCCATTGCGGTGGAATTTAAGAAAGGGTGATACGGTCGACCAGAAGAGTACTGAAGGCCCTACTCTCTCAGAAAATCCTGGACAACGAGATGCCAATTACCCCACTAACTGAAGTAGGAAGCGAATTGGACAATGGACCCCTAGTGCCGATTGTCCCAGACCAGGAAGGTGAACCGGCTCTCACTCCCAACGATCCTTCTGTTAGTGGGGTCATATGTAGGAGCAATCACGCCGAAAACCCTACGTGGAGCGTAAAACACAGGATGGGAAAAGTGCTCCACCTGGCACAGATTTTCTATGGGGTTTGGACGAAGGCGTACTTACCGAACTTTTAGCTTCGGCAAAAGTGGATCTCTAGAGAGAGACCGTTTAGAAATGACAACTTCGCTGTGATGACTAATTGTGGGAAACCCTCCAAGCACTGGCCTTGGCAGTACCTTCGAAATTGTTTTGAATCTTGCTGCCCTGCCTATTAGCGACAAAATTTTGGCACTTTCGTGTTGTCCGTCAGTTCCGATTCTATAATCCGTTCTCCCCCAAGACAACACACTATTAGTTTTGTGCCAGTGCTATCAGCCTTGGTTGTGACGTATTTTTCTAGCCGTACTATCTTCTTTACCAAAAAATACCAAATAAAGATGTCTTCTGAATCACTAAGCAAAGACACAGTCCCTATGAAGCATGGCGGAGAGGCATCAGTGAACTCAGAACTGTCCAGCAACCATCGAATTTCAGCTCAAAGTCGTCTGTCGGAGATAGTCAGGTATCAGGAGACGGAAATTTTTAGGCTAAAAACGCCATCAAGCTCCTGGATACCACTATAGAGCACCTAGAGGAGCCAACGGTTCTTCCTTGCCCGGATCAAGCAGGGGCTCAAAAAGCCTCCAAGACCTCAGAAGAGCAAGCTTTTATGGCGGCCGAGGAGCTGCAGGACTTGCATATCTGTTCCAAGCTCCTTATTATTTTGGGCCCCTACGGAGGGATTAAAATCAAGTGCTTGGGGCTCTCTCATCGAGTACCATCCCAAATTCAGCTGGGAGCTGCTGGCTCATCTCCAAAACTAATTGACAAGTTCTAGGTTCTCCGGCCAGTTTCACCTCATCAAGTGCAGTGTCTAACTGC
Organism: Fasciola hepatica; assembly: GCA_948099385.1. Taxonomy (NCBI): domain Eukaryota; kingdom Metazoa; phylum Platyhelminthes; class Trematoda; order Plagiorchiida; family Fasciolidae; genus Fasciola; species Fasciola hepatica. The sequence goes on from CANUEZ040000179.1 coordinate 6,179,850, forward strand.
CCCACACAGAAGGCCCAGATAAAGGAGGCAGGTTGAACCGTCCGAGGAGTCTCATTAGATGGGCTTTACACATCAGATATCAAACTAAAAAAGCAGTAACTGCATCGGACTCCATAAATGATCCGAAAATCAGGCTTACTCAGGTCGTATGGATAATACCAGCTAACTTTGAAGATGGGCCCGGACCCGAGGCGTTGATGGGTCGCACCAAGAACGCTGCACCCGAATTACGAAAGGCCATTACCCAGATCTTTTGTTTTTCCGAACGGCGGCTTTGCTAGTACGGCAAGCGAACTCGATGAGCTCAAGACCGTCCGCAGTGCAAGCCGCAAGAAAAAATCTAAACACCCCAAGAAAGAGCCAACGAATTCTTCTTTCACTCAGGTGATTCAAGGAATAGCCACAGACTTGCTGGGTGATTCGAAGCCACGGAGCCCTCCCACTAGCCCTCAGAGAAAATGAGCACTAAAAGCCGCAGGCGATCTGCCTGTCAATGAGGATACCCGGACCAGCATTGCGATAGGCCTATAATAATAACAATAATAATATTGGTATATTTCGGAAACGCCCAAAGCTTGCCATGTGCATGATCTTGTTGATGCAGGTGATGGAATGGACAGATATAACTCATGAAAATGTGGAAACTTGCATGAAAATATTGGATAGAAATGCTCAGAAGGGGGAATAATGTAGGATGAAAATAGGATAAATGTATGCACACCATAGAGATTGTGGGGGGTTTAAATGAACTCCAGGGCGGATTTCAGTGGACGCCCTGTGCGTTTCAGTTCAAGGTCAGATAAAGAACATGACTGGCCTGGATGGACACATCTGAAGGCCGACTGATAAACATGAGAAAGGTTAGAAATCGGTATAGGGAACTGCGGCAGCGAGGGACAGTGGAGAAAAAAGTGAGGTGCACTGCAGTGGATTAGATATCAGTGAAGGGTTGGTACCCTGCAGTGGTTTGTCGGCGGACAGGGCACAAAACTCATCGTAAGACAGGAAGTGAGCAATACAAGACCTAAAGGGTTGATCAGATGACAAGAAAGATTAGGAAGGATTGGATACGGTAGATGTGAGGCACAGATGTAGAATTGATGGATGCATATCATGACGGTCGGTGGGAGGACAGCAAGATAAATTGCCGGTGAGTAACTGCAAGATGCAGGGCCCGTGCACATATACATATATGCGCAAGTTTATATATATATATGTATGTTATATATATATATATAAGAGGAGCAGGAGCAATAAAAATGGGGTCCTAGAAAGAAATTATCAGTCAATGAGAGGGGTAGGTAAGGTTAGATCAAATGGTTGTAGAATTAACTTTGGAATATCGTGGTGGATTATCTTCATGACAGGTGCAAATGGCAGCCGAACAGAGAGAAAAATAGAATGTGGAAGCACAGAAGTGATGACAACGGTAAGGAGCAGTTCACGGAGGAGTGAAGATGAAGGATAGGATCGAAGAGATCAGGTAAGAATGGGTCTAATTATTTGATCAATGCAGGTGCAACATGTGGTGACGTACCAGAGAAATCGGGTAGTGACAGATCAAGCGGTTTGGAACTGTAAGTGAACATCATGACGTAACGTTGCCTTTACAGTCGGTGGAACATGGAAAAGCAGACCAAACTGAAAGGCACACAGGAAATGCCTGCGGCCTGATTGGGGTTATCTGAAACTGTCACGCATGCATAGAAGGGGCTAAAAATTGTTACGAGAAAGGGAGGTAGCAGGAGACGGCGGGGAAAAAGAGGGTTCTATTGCTAGGGATTATAAAGTGATAAGCCTGTGCTACACTGTAGTAGATGGTCAGCGGACAGGGCACAACACCCATTGCAGAACAGGTAGCGGATATTGGAATAAGTATAGGGTGGTACGGATGGCAAGAATGATCTGTAGGGATTTATTATGGTGATTAGGAAGTGCAGATGTAAAAAGAGCGGACGAATATCATGAGAGTCAGCGGGATGGTAGCATCAGAAAAAGCCGGCCAAAAAGGGCAGGATGTAGAGCAGATATATATATATATATATATATATATATATATATAGGTATATGTATATATAAGTACATGAATAGATATGCGGGGAGCAGGAGCAAAGAGCAATGGAGTACTAGGAGAAAAAAGTATCAGTGATTGGGAGAGAGATAGGATTGGATCAAAGTGTGTAGAATTGACTTGGGAGAATCCAGACAAAGTTTTTAATGACGGGATAACATAGTGGGTCAACAGATAGAGAGGACTAAAGAAGCGAAAAATGATGCCGACCTTGAGTAGCAGATAATAAACGAGGAAAGATGAAGGGTAGGATCGAAGAGATCAGATAAGAATGGGTCTTATTATTTGATGAATGCAGGTGCAACATGTGGTGACGGACCAGAGGAATCGGGTAGTGACAGATCAAGCGGTTTGGAACTGTAAGTGAACATCATGACGTAACGTTGCCTATACAGTCGGTGGAACATGAAAAAGCGGACCACACTGGAAGGCACAGAAAAATACCTGTAGCGAGAAACAAACGGATTGAGGGATGAAAGCAATGACCGAAGAAACACAGGTAAGACATGACCAATCAGATCGTTTTACTGCAGATGAAACACGAAGGAGGCGGACAAGGAAGCGGGATGCCCCGAGATAAGTGAACCAGTAATAGAACAAAAAGGCCACAAAAAATGAATGCGCGACGGAGTTGGGGCAATGGACCTGGAGAGCTGTGTGCCGGCAGACAGTTGAAAAGTTGGGTGCTAATAGGGACACGGCCTATTGGAAAGTACCACAGAGAAATCGCAGATCCAAGAAAGGAAAACATGGTGGTGATGGTTATATAATAAATGCGACTGCAAAGGAAGCGAAGTTTGGAGCGGCAATTTCTAATATGCAGATTGGTTATGGGTGCGGTTGTGACTGGTGCGTAGTATCATTGGGCATGAGGAGGGAGAACAAGGAGGGATTTAACAGAACAACGGGCAGTGGGGTATAAGAATGCTATCAATGGGCATTCTGAACAGAGGGTAATACCAAGTGCATGGAGAATAGAAGCCAGCAATGACGGCGGGTCGAAAAAGAGATATTGGCTAGCGTCGGCACAGAAGAGTGGCTAGAACGATAGTGACTCAATGCAATGAAAGTTGATATGGGGAGAGGCGATATGAGGAAGGACAAAACGGGTAGGTGTGCATACCGTGGTAGGGCGACAAAAATGGGAAGTGGGAACAGATGATAAGAAATATAAGTGAACAAACTGTGGCAGAAAAAGGATGGGGAGCATGCAATTTTCAACCGACAGCAATAAATTCGGTAGTCCGAGAAAAGTTAGAACGAGCCATCAGCAACCGGTGCTATGGGTGGGACTGGCCGTGCACTGGGCACCCTACCCTGAAAACACCTCGTGAAGTGAACACAGGGGGTGTGATCCACCAGCCTAATTGCGCCCGCACATCGTTGCAGACGGCCTGCACGCCCGATGTGCGCCGTCCATAGCGGTGGATCTGACCGCGCCCCGCACTGTTAGGAGTGGCACGAGTGTTCATGGATAATTGTACAGGGGACAAAACGACCGCGATGGGGGTGCGTGAACCAGGAACAATTGGCCAAGACTTGAGACCATAGACATGTGAGCCAACAGAAACGGCGAGTGGTAGGCGACCGTGTAACAATATTATCCAGATGGACTTGCCAGGGAGATGGTAAGTACAGTGCCCGAAGTGGTTGGCCGTCACGGAGGATCACTGAAAAGGAAAAAGGGATAGGGAAGAGCAGTCTGGGTGTGCCCCAGCTGAGAATCAACGGATGCTGAGGAGAACAAAATGAATATGATGGATAAAAGATGAACGTAGGTGAGCAATAGGGTTATCCTATAATAATAATGGTTTATTTCGGAGACCCCCGAGGCATGCCAGGCGCATGATCAACTGTTTACAAGTGGTGGAATAGACAAAAAAACCCTTGAAAATGTAAAAATTTACATGAAAGTAGTAGAAAAAAGGGGCTTAGAAGGAGGAGTAACCTGGGATGAAAGTATGGCAAATGTATGCGCACCAAAGAAAACGTACTGAGATTAAATGGAGCCATGGATGGACTCAGCACCTTGTGAGTTCCCGCTTGGTTTGAATTTTCAAACTGCTCTCAGCGATAAGCATTTTGACATAGTTTTTGAAGATGTCGCTCTCTTCAGGAGAGTGTATTCTCTTCAAAAACTGGGTACACATTTTGGTGTTTTTTTGGTGTTTTTTGTTGTTGTTAGTGTCAGTGCAACTGATACCGGATAACATCTTTTTATGGCGCTTTTTCCAGTGCACCGCTTTTGTGGAATCCTCGTAGTGTGCCGGGTCGCTGCACTTGCCTAAATGTACCTTTTGTGTCTGTTTAAAAGGCTATGCTTTTATCCTACTGGTGTTCGAGGCGGTGTTTTCAAACAAACTCGACCATCCCTGCCGAAATGGATGGAACAGAGGTTGATCCCATTGGTCAGGCAGTAAGCTGTGGGAACAAGCAATGCACGAACCTGGTGCAGGATGGGGGAATTCAATGCGACCGGTCTTGCATTTGGTATCATCAAAAGTGCTCCAAGCTGGAAGAGAAAGACTTCGAGCTGCACATCAAGTACGCGTCGCCCGAGTGGATATGCGCCCACTGCTTCGCGTTTGCAAGCGAGTGCTAACGCATAATTCGAGGCGAATTAGAGGAAGAAGACACAAACATGAAGCTGGAACCAAGACTAGAGAGAGCCAGTTCGATCCATAGCTTAGAAGGAAAGGAAAACCGGGTGCCAGAGCAAAAAAAAATAAAAAAGACAACCCAAGCCAAGGGGCAAAGAAAGCAAAGAGGTAGCAGGATTCACCAATATGGAAAAAAGCCTCCTGACGGAAGTAGAATCCCTCAAGGAGCAGGTTAAACGCCCAGATGCTGAAGTGGACGGCATAAAGCGTGACATTGAGGTCAGGGCAGGCAGAAGTAGAAGACTGTTACTTCATAACCCAAGGGGGAACATCGTAAAAGGCGGTAGAATCAGGAAGGAGAAAAACCGCCGGCATGTGGGTGAGGTTCTTAGGATGGCTGGTCTACCTCTTACGATACCAGTAGTCAGGTGCCATCGAATAGGACTATGGTGTAGAACGCAGTCAGCTCCGAAACGACCCATTATAGTTTTGTTCCACAGTGTCTACTGGAGGGATATGCTGCTGTCTAGGGCGGGAGCAGTTGAGTGCAGCACGTAGGGAATAGTTAGGGTTACACCTGATAGCCCAGCATCTGTCAAACCGGGCAATGCCATAGTCTCGCTGAGAACGGGCACACCTGATCTTAAGAGGACGAATCTACATACTGCGAAACTGAAGATGACCCCTCTGGGGAAGTCAGCACCTTAGGCCCAAGGAGTAATTCAGGTACCAAAGGTGGCTTCAGGCGCCGGTAAACAAAAAGTTCGGGATAATCGAAAGACCAAAAAGAAGGGGACTCACAAGGCATTCGGTCCGGTTGGTGTTGAGAACGGGCAGCCAGCCAGTCCGATTTTGAAGGATACTCCCAAAAAGTTTTCTCTGGTGCAACCAGCGAAGTTGGAGGTATCAGAGGGAAAAACCGAGGAAGCCAGTTGGACTGAGGTGGTCACAAGACCATTCTGGGCCATTGATATGGCGACTGAAAAGGGGGTAACGTCCTTTGTGCATGTTGAGCCCGACACCGGGTCGACGGGTGGAAAAGAAAAGGCCACGAAACTCAGAGTGTCACTTGATATCCAAGATGCTGCACAGCCAAGATCTTTAGAGGCAAAAAACGGGGCATCACCTCAAGATTGCGCCCGAGGGTACCCTAGCAGTAAAGTTAGCAATGAAGTCAGTACCGAGGACCAGGGAACCGTCAATATGGTACACTAACACCTGCAGTCCCCGGGAAAAATAGGGGAGTTGACGACTAGGATTGCAGAGTCTGATGTCGTTGCATTGACGGAAATCTGGATAAAGCCAGATACTGACAAGCGCTTTCAGGGATATGCTGCCCACAGACAGGATAGAACAGATGGAAGGCAGGGGGCGGAGTGGCACTTCTAATAAGGACTGACATAGGTCACTGAGAGGCTCCGTTCAACTTGGTCTCTGGTAATGTACAGGCCAGATCCTGCTTTATCAGGATCGAGGCGCGAACAGTATGCATTATCTGTATCTACAGGGCACCGCTAGCGACAGATGAGGAAGACGTTGAGCTCTTGCAAATTCTGGATGCGGTGCTGGCGCAGGCAAAGGAGTTTATCTTATTAGGGAATGTCAGCCCACTCGAAATTAAACGGGAAAGTGGGATCGCACCAAGGGGATCAGCGGGCGGCAAGCTTCTGCAGTGGGTCTAGTTACATGCACTTAGCAGCATGTGACGCAGGCCACTAGACACAGAGGTGGACAGAACCCGTCTCTCCTTGATTTAATCATAACGCGGCACCATCAGGACGTTAAGGAAATCAAGTGGGAAGAGTCACCTGGAAAAAGTGATCACGTAGTCCTAAGGGTCACACTAGGACTAAGCAAGGCGCAGAAGGAAATCGTGTTACTTAGGCTCTATGGGAGAATCAGTATAGGTGAACCAAAGGGGGTGGCTGAGGAAGTTCAGTGGACACCGAGACACGCAAACGCCTCCGTGGAGGAACGTTGAACTAGCTATAAGATGGCTAGGAACAGAGCTCAAGAGATCCAAAGAGTGGAGAAATATGCCTTCGAGCATCGGTTGGCTGCGTCGGTCCGCACAAACCCAAAGCGATTCTGCGCCTACTTGCGATCTCACAAGTTTATGAGAGAAAGTGTAGTAACTTTGGAAGGAGCACAGGGCCGACTAGCTCTAAACGACGAGGACAAGGCTGACATGCTCTTGGCATTCTTCGAGAGAATATATCGACCAGAAAATAGTTTTGGGGAAACAATGTAGGGCCCACAGTCGCCTCTAATACCCGAAATTACAGTAGGAGAAGAAGTGTACGCGGAGTTGCAAACGTTGAATAGAAGTAAAGCAGCAGGTCCAGGCGGGATTCATCCAGCAATCGTTCAGCCTCTGGCCGAGGTCCTGAAGGCTCCGATGACGAAGCTGTATGAAACGTCACTTAGAGAGGGAATTGTGCCGGGGGACTGGAGGAGAGCAACAGTGGTAGGCATTTACAAGAGTGGACCCCGAAAAATAGCCGAAAATTACCGGCCGTTTAGCTTGACTTCGGTACTGTGTAAGTGCCTGGAGCGAATAGTCAGGAAACAGATCTCTATACATTTGGTTCAACACAACCTCATATCGAATGCTCAGCATGGGTTTGTGGCAGGACGATCCTGTCTGGCGAATCTCCTGCTGTTCCTCGATAAGGTAACCAAGCGTCTGGACGAAGGACAATCGATTGTGGTCTGCTACTTGGACTTCAGCAAGGCGTTTGATTCTGTGAACCACAAATTTCTGGACGTCAAACTGCAGTCTATGGGAGTTGTTGGAAAGGCAAGACAATGGATAAATAGTTTCTTAGCAGGGCGAACCTTTAGTGTTAACGTGGGTATTCATGTCTCAAAACCGGAAGGTGTAACAAGTGGGGTGCCACAGGGCTCGGTGCTCGGCCCTCTGCTCATCCTCATCTTCATCAATGACCTAGCACGTGGGCTTACAAACCTCGCCTTTATGTTTGCCGATGAAGTCAAGATAGTTGGAGTGGATATAGAACTTGACGTCATAGCTGTACAAAACTGGGCACGCAAATGGGACCTTCCACTAAACCTCACCAGGTGCCGACGCTTGACCACAAATGCAGGGGCTAGTGGGAATGGTGTGGGTTTGTTGCAAGTGGTCTCGCAGGTCAAAGACCCGGGCATCATACTGGACAACAGCTTCAAGCCGTCGAAGCGGTGCACCGAAGCAGCCAATATGGCGAGGAGAGAACTCTTTTGAGTTAGGTCCAGTATGTAATGTGGTGAGCCGGAGATTTTCGTTCCGATATACCAAGCCGTAGTTAGGCCGCATATGGAGTAGTGCGTGCAGGCCTTGGCACCGTACTACCAGAAAGATAAAGACTGTCTGGAGAAAGCGCAAGGGCTAGCCACAAGAATGGTGGCCGGGCAAGGGGGGTTTAGCTACACAGAGCATCTGCGTGCCCTGGACCTGTTCTCGATGGAAAGACGGCGCATTCGCGGCGGTTTGATAGAAACCTTCAAGGTAATGAAGGGACTGTCAGGAATAGGACGAGAAGACCTTTTCTCTCTGATCCCCGGGAGAGGCACAAGGGGGTATACCCTTAGATTACAAAGGAAGCATTCGAGGCTCCAAATTAGGACAAAGTACTTCTCAAATAGAGTGGTACCCTGTTGGAATAAGCTACCGAAGGAGGTCATAAATACCACAACAGTGAAGGCTTTTAAGAAGGCAGTAGACCTATGTTGGATGGCAGTATACTCCGAGTTATGTTAAGCAGCTTTTAGGGTCAGAAGCAATTTACTTATTGTTTCCACATTACTCTGCCAGGGCTGATACTGCACAACATTTCTGCCTTTCAGAAAAAGAAAATCAAGCAGTGTTGGGAGCTTTGGAAACGCGCCGACAACAAAACTGTTTGGACACCCGATTGTCTCTAGCCACACCGAGTCCTGTGCAAACTGAACTGAACTGAACTAAACAAATGGAAGCCCGGTGGGTTTAAAAAGTCAAGGTCAGGTGGGGGTAATCATTTTCGGTCCACCGGCGGGAAAATCTGCAAAACGCGCTCGGTTTGACTGTGGTGCGCGATAACCTATACCCGTTTCGGGGAATTGTTCAGCCCGCGATAACAGCCAAAAGCACAACTGAGGTTGCGGCTGTTGGAACAGCTGACTGTTGTAAGTATTGGAGAGTGTTGTCAAGATTGGCCCTACGTAGCTATTAATGATGATTAAAGAGCAAGACGTATAAGCTAGGTTGACTTAAAGGTCACGTGTTGACGCGTCTGCCTACGGAGCGGGGCTATATTTTCAGAGTTATTGGGTAGGAAATGCATCAGTACCCTTGAAAAGAAAATGATCAGGAAAAGCCTCTCATGCTGATTATAGGAAGCCGAATAATGAATGATCTTAACTGTTGCATTTCTGAATGAATCCGTAAATGAATGCACGCCAGTTAGTATGACTAATTCCCGTGGTTCGGTGGAGAACTGTATTCCCTGTTATACAGGGGTTACTCTTTAACTGCGAAAGTTTGCGCACACGACTATGGATGCTACCTGAGGAAGTCCTTCTCGTGATTATTATACGCATTACACGGAATCAGTTGACCATTAACGTAATCCCACCCCTCTGTAAGTTGGCCTGTGGAACGGGCAACAAGCCGTAATTTCCGACGTTAGCCATAAGTCAATGAAAAGACGTTGTTATAGTTTAATTATTATTTTTTCTAACAAAAAGAATTACAAGCTATTTTGGACACCGCTGTCGGGATCAGCTGCTGGACCTTCTCATCAGACAGCGTCAATCATACATGAAAATGAACGTTCGAATAATATCGTGAACGACTGGACGGAAACGGATAAAAAGGTCAACAGACGTTATATTACAATGCCATTTGTATAACATAGATGACAAATATGGTACGACAATGAAATAAAAATAAAAAACTCATACGAAAGGACCTATTTGAACAAAAAAGGGAACTCATGTATAACATCATAAATGTATATGTAAGTCGTATGTGTCAACAATAGAGAAAGACAACAGTTATCGCAGCACTCACCTGGTGCATCGCACGGCATACGGACAGCTTAAGCCTATGTACAGGGGAATCTATATTTTAATATGATTTTACAGAAGCACGCCGTGACGTCTCCAGATTTCCTGGGCCATCCTCCCCCTAGAAGGGAACAACTTTGGAGACCCTTCGATCTGAATGAGGGTGTACCTTGCGCCGGCCACCCTTGGCCAAACGAATTTCAGGTGACACCGGTCATCTAGGGAACCATGTAGCGATGTCACCATTCACCGTGCCGCCGGTGGAGGAGAACAATGAACACAGGACTTAGCGATCTCCTAGTCGACCCTCAACTAGGCGTCCGTGTTTCGTCATTTTTGTAAGCCCACGTCATGTGAAATGGAAGAAAAAGTTTGCCGTTATTGGTAGTTGATTACGGATGTCGCTAATGTACTTTGGGGTTCTTCACAGCAAAAAGTACGTCCATTTCGATAAACAGTGGACACATACGTAATCTTCCTGGTTGTTGCAGTTTGCACACCGGTAGTGCTTCCTTCGGTTACATGCGCAGCATTGGACCCAGTTCGTATTCTCGTCCAGATCGACGGATGGGTCCTCCATGCGGCAAACGCTGCAAACATCTTCTCTGACGGGGGAATCCGCCACTTCCAGAGGCCTTCTTTTGTCCTTGTTCTTGTATGCGGCTGACGTCTTGGTTCGAAATCGGCGGAACTGTACCAGTTGCTTTTTGTCCCCTATAATTTCTTTGCCATTTTCATCGTTGTTCCTAATATCAACGACCCGCAGGCGTCGTAATTGACTACTTTGCTTACCTTCAGGATATGCCCGCAGACGATTAGCCACTGTTTGTTGAAGCTACACGAATACTGCGGGTTAGCACCCATTTTAACTTTAGCCGTGTGCGACCACCTACAGTGAACAACCCAGGAACCGTCCACAGCGGCAACTGCGGTGGCCACGTGTATGAACGTGCTCCTCAACTGCGGAACGCGAGTACAAACTAAGCCGACTAAGGAAACCATTATACTTCTCCAACTCTTCACTAGTCTGAAAAGAGCCCACCGTCAGCTTACCCAGTCTACTGCGCCGGCCCTCATCCAGATTTTCCGTCCGCTTTATAATACGAGCAAACACATCAACTAACGACGATCTGTTAGATAATCACACTTTCAAATACCCGTTTTCTATCTCAACACGATTAGTAGTGAATACTCCCGGATTGACGACAGATCTCACAGTGTAACCTGTCCACATATTCTCGAGGGGTAACCATGCCCTATCGAGATGGTGCTTCGCAGCAATACATCGACCAGCTATGGCCACCTTAAACCTATCAAACTGTTCCTTTGTAGAGGAGAAAACTAAAGATCTCATCCAACGATACAGAACCCGTTTGTCATTTATTGACAAACCACTGAACTGGAAACAATGCCGTCTCATGTCTTGCAGAACATGAAACCGGCGAAAAATTACTGCGTAGTTAGGATGATACTCCCTGAAGTCATTGTACGGCGCCAAACTCCCATCTACGACTATAGTCTTAGCATTTGAAGAAAAGGGTAGCCAGTCCCTCATTTCCATAATGGCACGCTGATAACTCACACCGCTCTCGTTCGGGAGAATGACATAAAAAATAGGCCTACCTAACCCACTTTCGCCTATGATCATAGCCTGCAACAGGACGTAGCCCCCGCAGTTTAGCTGATATGTGGCCTCGGCTAGCAACACCACGTCAAACTTATCCACCAACGGAACAAGCGTTCGTGAAATAAAGAATACGTACCGCACTTCTGATTCCCGGTACATCAGGCGGAGGAAACTCCTGCCACTAACTCACTGCTTCACCTGCAGCGCGTCTGTTCAACTGTCAAAGTTGGCAGCCTTGTTTCTGATGGACTGCAGGTCCGCAACCGTAAACAATCTGTTAAATTTATCCCGAGCATAAGAACAAATTTCCTGAGAGTTGTGAAACTTTTTCATTAACTCGCCGATGTGAGACTTCTGATCAAGGGTCAAAATTCTATTCCTAATATGCAACTGGTCCTTAAATAAGTGAAACCTGTGATTATGTCTCAAACAGTAGGACACAACCTTGTACTGGGTCCCGACAGCCCGAACCATGACGAATGCCGGGGAATGAATGTTCCTGTATCTGAAATGTCAGTCAGCAATTCAACAACAATACTTACCTAGTAGAGGACCGCTGGGGGCATCTGTTGTAATAATAATAATAATAATGATAATGATTTATTTGGGAAACGCCCAAAGCATGCCATGTGCATGATCTTGTTGATACAGGTGATGGAATGGACAGATATAACTCATGGAAATGTGGAAACTTGCATGAAAATATTGGATAGAAATGCTCAGAAGGGGGAATAATGTAGGATGAAAATAGGATAAATGTATGCACACCATAGAGATTGTGTAGAGTTTAAGTGAGCTCATGAGCGGATTTGAATGGACGCCCGGTGAGTTTGAAAGTCAAGGTCAGGTGGACTGAATGGCTGGTCCGGGCAATTACATATGGAGGCCGACTGGTAAATATGAGAAAGGCTGGAAATCGGTATAAGGAAATGCAGTAGAGAGGAACGATGGAAAGAAGGTGAGGTGCACTGTAGTGAATTAGATATCAATGAAGCGTTGGTACTTTGCAGTGGATTGTCGGTGGACAGGACACAAAAATCACTGTAAAACAGGCAGCTAGCAATGCAAGACGTAGAGGGATGATCAGATGACGAAAACGATTGGATACGGTAGATGTGAGGCACAGATGTTGAGTCGGTGGATGCCTATGATGACGGTCGTTGGGATGATAGCAAGGGAAATGGTCGGCGAGGAGCTGCAAGATGCTGAGCGCGTGCACATAGATATATATGGGTAAGTTTATATATATATGTAGATTTATAATATATATATATATTTATAAGAGAAGCAGGAGCAACAACAGTGGGGTCCTGGAAAGTAATTATCAGTCATTAGGAGGAGTAGGTAATGTTAGATCAGTTGGTTGTAGAATTAACTTTGGAATATCGTGGTGGAGCAACTTCATGGCAAGTGCGCATGGCAGCCCGACGGAGAGAAAAATAGAATGCGGAAGCACAGAAGTGATGAAGACTGTGAGGGGCAGTTCATGGAAGAGTGAAGATGAAGGATAGGATCGAAGAGATCAGGTAAGAATGGGTCTAATTATTTGATCAATGCAGGTGCGAGATGTGGTGACGGACCAGAGGAATTGGGTAGTGACAGGTCAAACAATTTGGAACTGTAAAAGAACACCGTGACGTAAAGTTTTCATTACAATGGTGGAACATGGAGAAGCGGACCACACTGGAAGGTACAGAAAAATGCCTGTATCGAGCAATAAACGGATCAAGGGATGAAAGCAAGGACCGAGGAGACACAGGTAAGAAATCACCAATCAGATCATTTTACTGCAGATGGAACACGTAGGAGGCGGACAAGGAAGCGGGATGCCCCGAGATAAGTGAACCAGTAATAGAACAAAAAGGCCACAAAAAATGAATGCGCGACGAAGTTGGGGCAATGGACCTGGAGAGCTGTGTGCCGGCAGACAATCGAACTGGTGGATACTAATCAAGACACTGGGAAGAACCACAGAGGAATCGCGGAGCCAAGCGAGGAAGATGTGGTGGTGGTGATTAGATAACAAATACGACTGTAAAAGATGCAAAGTTTGGAGCGGCAAGTTCTAATATGCGGAATGGTCATGAGTGCCGGTGCGATTAGTGCATCATGTCATTGGGCATGAGGAGGGATTTAACAGAACGACAGGTTTAAAGAAGCTATCAGTGGGCGTTCTGAGCAGAGGGCAACACCAAGCGCATAGATGATAGAAGCCAGCAATGACGGCGGGTCGAAAAAGAGATATTGGCTAGCGTCGGCACAGAAGAGTGGCTAGAACGATAGTGACTCAATGCAATGAAAGTTGATATGGGGAGAGGCGATATGAGGAAGGACAAAACGGGTAGGTGTGCATACCGTGGTAGGGCGACAAAAATGGGAAGTGGGAACAGATGATAAGAAATATAAGTGAACAAACTGTGGCAGAAAAAGGATGGGGAGCATGCAATTTTCAACCGACAGCAATAAATTCAGTAGTCCGAGAAAAGTTAGAACGAGCCATCAGCAACCGGTGCTATGGGTGGGACTGGCCGTGCACTGGGCACCCTACCCTGAAAACACCTCGTGAAGTGAACACAGGGGGTGTGATCCACCAGCCTAATTGCGCCCGCACATCGTTGCAGACGGCCTGCACGCCCGATGTGCGCCGTCCATAGCGGTGGATCTGACCGCGCCCCGCACTGTTAGGAGTGGCACGAGTGTTCATGGATAATTGTACAGGGGACAAAACGACCGCGATGGGGGTGCGTGAACCAGGAACAATTGGCCAAGACTTGAGACCATAGACATGTGAGCCAACAGAAACGGCGAGTGGTAGGCGACCGTGTAACAATATTATCCAGATGGACTTGCCAGGGAGATGGTAAGTACAGTTCCCGAAGTGGTTGGCCGTCACGGAGGATCACTGAAAAGGAAAAAGGGATAGGGAAGCGCAGTCTGGGTGTGCCCCAGCTGAGAATCAACGGATGCTGAGGAGAACAAAATGAATATGATGGATAAAAGATGAACGTAGGTGAGCAATAGGGTTATCTTATGATGGCAAGCGGTAGGTTCTCTGTGGATCAGTGAAGGCATTGGCCTTAGTTCGCGGAGTGTACCTAGTGGTCTGTGGCGCAGAGGTAGTAGAGTTACAGTGTGAGGCCTCTTTCAAGGGCCAGGTCGGCGGAAACGAGCTAATTGGTGAGCACTATAGCATTAGGAACGGTTAAGTATAACACAAGTGTGCGCCTAAATGGGAACATTGAGGAGGCGCTGAGTAAGCTAAGGGGGAGCTTATTCCAGATTTTGGAATGGGCTGACAGAAAGAATCGGGACTTCAGACTGAGATTAAAAAGAGGGACAGGGAAAGAGAACGCACGATGCCGGACGGGGTGGGAGCAGGGAGCATCGCATGAGATGGGATAAGAGGTGTGGGCCTGGTTATGGATCAGCTTGAAGAGGAAAATCAGGTTGAGCCTCATGCGACGAAACCATGGAGGCTAACTTTGCAGGAGCTCACAGCACTGGCGATATGTTAGGGCTAGGGATACGCCCAACAGCCTTTTGTTGAAAGTACGCTGAAAGTTCCCAAGAGATACAACAGAGGAACGTGGCCAGAGGCTGGAGGTAATGGGACAATATTCTAGGAGCGGTCTCACATGTGAGATACATGGAGAGGCGACTGGCCGGTATTAAGAAACACCGATTTATAAGGCCTAGGGTTCGCTTAGCTTTTGCGATTTGTAACGATGCCTGTTCTGAGAAGTTAAAGGAACAAGAGTAGCGTACGCCAAGATCGGTAACCATAGGGTGTATGGGGACGAGCAGGCCTTCTAGACAAATTTGACCGGGTGGTGCAGTGCACTTGTATGGCAGGAGGAAGCTTTTCTCCGCGGAGAATTTCACGAACCACGAGACACACCAAGTTTGGAGAACGAGCAAGTCACGCGATATGTTGCACAGAGTCACGGATAGGTCACTAGGGAGGAAAGAGTAGACTATTTTTATATCGTCGGCAAAGAGGAAAAAAGTGCCGTATAGAATAAAGGAGAAAATGTCATTGATATAAATAAGGAATAGTAATGGGCCTAGGACACTGCCTTTGATGACGCCGCTAGTAATTGGTTTGGCGGAAGATAAGTGGCCGTCGACGAGCACAGCTTGTGACCTGTGAGAGAGATAGGAGGATAGCCAGGAGAGGAGAGGGTCAGTAATACCGAGAGATCGGATCTTGGCCAACAGATGAATATGAGGAACACGGTCAAAAGACTTGGATATGTCGAGGTACAGGACAATTACAGAGTTGCCGGCGTCGGCAGCAGACGATAGGACATTGAGAAAGTCAAGCTGGCAGGAAGAGCAGGAACGGGAGTTCAAGACACCATGCTGACCAGGGTTCAGCAGGTTGTTAGATAAGGGGTACTGGACAATGTGTCTTTTGATGATTCTCTCCATAATTTTGCAGACTACTGGGGTGTGATTATTGGGCCGATATTTATCTGGGTCGTGCAATACGCCCTTTTTGAAGCGCGGAACTATAACAGAGGATTTCCATTGAGGTGGGACGAAACTGTGAAGCATGGAGTTGGTATACATATTAAGTAACAATAAACGGAGGTCAGGACCACTTAAACGAAGGAGGGCCGGTGGGAGATCATCTGGTCCCGGTTTCGGGGAAGGTTTAATGGAGGAAACTGATTTTTCAATTTCTAGACGGGTGAAGGGAATCGATGAAAGAGAGGCGGAGGTGCAGGGGTGGATTGTAGGAGGGGGAATACAAGGACAGCTTATAAGGGAGGAAGAAAAATGCTCATTGAAGGTCTCCGAAATAGATGCTGGAGTATTAGCGGTAGATGAGCAGCAGATGAGGAACTTGGGCGAAGTATGATTGGATTGATTGGACCTTTTACTAATGAGGTTGGACAGGTAGCCAGTTTTGTTTGGGTGTGCTAGGGCGATGGCCTCTTGCCGTCTCAGATGCGAATAGACCATGCAACGCAGCCTCAGTTGTAGCTGGTTAATGCGCAGGAGAATTGTAAAGTCGTGTGATCTAGCGAAGGTAAGTTGCAGCTTAGACAGCTTACGCTCTAAAAGTGACAGGCTTGAGCTGCTGGATTTGGGGCTTGGATTGGCACATGGGTTGGCGGTATTTAAGCAGTGTAGGAGTTTGGAGTAGAGAGAGTTCATAACAGTTAGGGGATCGGATGAAAGAAAAAATGTGTCCCAGTTAGGGGAGCGGATTATCATTGGCACTAGGGATTAGTTACAGGAACGGTAGGAAGTCAGAACAGGTTGAGAGGATTGCATCGGATGAGAGCAGCTGAAGCAGCTGAACTTGCACCTGAAAATACACAGCAATATTTCACTCGATAATACGGAAAGGAATTCGGGAATGCGGTAGGGGGGTGCGAACCAAATTCTCCGCGCTAACACTTGCGTAAATGTAGGAGGACGTCAAACTATTCCTTTGGAATAGTAGAAAATCCTCCTCAAACGTTTTGAAACAGGTGTAGGTTGTCCGAACAGTCCGACAAAAAAGTTCCGTGTCATCGACCATCGCAGCAGAACCAGTGAAGACAGCCATGACAACCAGCGAGGAATAACGGGTATAACCTTGATAGCAGTTACTTATATAATGCTTTGGGCCTGACTCAGACAAAAATCCAATCAACATTCTATATACGATTCTAATTTTTTACGCGACAGCAACAATCTTTTAAACCAGCTTCCCAATGCATGCATCCATAACGGCAGTACGACAAAATTTAAGGGTGGACAGTACATGACTTACGCCAGGTAGAAGATCCGGCTGGTCAGTATAGGGACATCTGAAGGCTGACTGATTTACATGAGAAAGGCTAGAAATCGGCATAAGAAACTGTATTAACCGGATACGGTGGGGAAAAAGTGAGATTTACTGCGAAGGATTAAGTGGCAACGAAGCATTGGTACTCTATAATAGATGGTCGGTGAACAGGGCACGAAACTCAGTGTAAAACAGGGAGCGAGCAAAGTAGGACGTAAAAGGTGAATCAAGTAAAAAAATAGTTCATAGGAAGTGGACAGAGTAGATGTGGGTTATAGATGTAGAAGGAATGGATGCATATCATGGCGGTCAGCGGGATGATAGCAAGAGATATGGCTTGTGAGAAGCTGCAGGATACAGAGTGAACGCATATATACATATGTGCGCTTGTTTATATATTTACGTATACATATAAGAGAAGCCGGAGCAATAACAATGGAGTCCTAGGAAGAAATTATCAGCCATTAGGAGGGGCAGGTAAGGTTAGATCGAATGTTTGTAAAATTACCTTTGGAATATAGTGGTGAATTGTCTTCATGACAGGTAAACTCGGCGGACCAACAGGGAGAGGGAAGACTGGAGAAGCAAAGAAAAGACGACGACTGAGGAGTAGTTCAAAGAAAGGGGAGATGAAGGAAAGTATCGAAGACAACAGGTAAGAATGGGCCCAATAACCTGATTTATGTAGGTGAGGCATGTGGTGCCGGTCAAGAATGGTAGGAGCTCTAATAAATGGACTTACATTATTCAGCAGGAAGATGGTGGCGATGGAGATGGCTGAGCAGCGCAGAGCTATTTTGCATACAAAGTGAAGAAAGTAACCCGGGAGGTGAAACTGTCCGTGGTGCAAGGTGCAGCAGCCTTGACGGCAGACAGAGTGGAAGAGAAATGAGCAAAAGAGGTACCAGAGGGCTCGGGTAGTGGTAGATCAAACGGGCTGAAACTGTGAGTAGGGACCACGACGGATCAATGATTTTACATTGGGTGAAAGTGAAAAAGTAGAAAAGTCTAGGAGGCACAGAGAAAATACCCGCGGCAGTCAATATACGGAACAGGAGATAGGAGCACGGGCCGAAAAAGAAAGGTGAGACACAACCAGTAAGATCATCTCATTGCAGGTGGAACACGAAAAAGGTAGAGAAGAAAGAAGCACCGGGACTGGTAAACTGGTGGACGAACATAACGCATGAACATTGGATGTGCGTCGGAGTCGGAGACATGGAAATTGGGAGCTGCGTGCATGCAGGCAACTGTACAAGTGGATGCAACTGGACTGTACTAATCGGAGCACTGCCAAGTGGGAAGATCCACAAAGGAATAGCGGAGCCAGGCAAGGAAAATAGAGTGCTAGTGTCTGGATAATAAATGTGGCTGTGAGAGATGCAGAGTTTGGAACGGCAGCTCTGATATGAGAATTGGTCATGGGTGCGGTTGGGGCTGGTGTGTAATGGTATTAGGCATAAGAAGGGAGAACGAAGGAGGGTTTGACAGAACGGTAGGCAATGAGGCTTAAGAATGCGACCAATGAACTTTATAGGCATAAGGCGATAACAAATGAATAGATACTACAAGCCGGCAACGCCGACATGGGTGAAGAAGTAAAATATTGGTGGCAGAGTAAAGTGGTTAGGACGATAGTGACGTGCAATGAGAGGTGACACAGTAAGAGTCAATAGGAGCAAGGACAGGGTGGGTAGGTGTGCATACCATAGAAGAACAAAAAATGAATATGATAAGAGCAATAGGTGGGCGCGCAGTGGCGAACAAGGATGGTTGGAGCATGCGGCCCGCAGCTGACAGCATTAGAGCGTGCAATCCTCAACAGGTGCTAGTGGGTAGGACTGGCCGTGCGCTGGACACCCAACCTAAAAAACACTTCGAGGTGAACACAAGGGGTGTGATCCTCCAACCAAATTTCGCTCGCACATCGTTGCAGACGACCTGCACGCCCGATGTACGCCGGCCATAGAGGTGGACCTGACCGCAACCCGCACAGTTGGGAATGGCACCAACGTTTATTGATGGTTATGCATGTGGGGCGTAGCTCAACTGTGAAACTATGAGATATAAATTTGGCGGTTGGATGGTCGGGTTGCAAGGGGTTCCAGAGGACGGAGCCGGCGTCTAATAATCGACCAAACAGCGGCTTTATCCAGGCGCGTATACCAACGTTGAGAGTTAAATGCACGTAGGGAGAGAACTGGAAAAGGAGAGCAGATAAGAAGGAGCGGTCAGGGTGTGCTTCTGTGGTGGAACAACGGTTTATGGGGGCATATGAAGACCGGCAAAGGACGAGGCATAAGAGTGACGGAAACTACGGGGGTAGGTGGAAGCAAAGTGTTTGAAATTAGTGGCATTTCAGTTTGTTTGATTCATTGAGGGAATAGCCTTAGGTAGTCTAACGTTGAGAACTCAGTCGGATAGATGAAACTGTCTATCGTTGATTGTGTCCCTAATTGAAGGGAACAGGGTCAGCGAGGGAGTTGGTCTTAGAAGTCGAGGCCCCTCTGCCACGATCACGTTAAATAACTGGAGTGCACGGGTGACGCTGAGATATGGGATGAGTGCCGACAGAAATTGAGATTTGGTTTGTGAAGCTCAAAGGGTGGAGGGAAACTTGATCCAGACTTGAGAGTAGACAAGAAGGGGAAAACGCGACCGTATGGCTGACTCAGCTATACTGGAAGGGACGGTAAAAGGCCTGTGCCGAAGTGAGTAGGGAGTTTCACGGGGGAAGCCTACTGCGTCAAAGGAAAAAGACTGCTTACGGAGCAGGTTATACAGGAGGACTAAGTTTGGCCTTGGGCGGCCGAGCCAGAGTGGGTCAGGATTCATGCGTTGGCATTGCTCTCTATAGCTTAAAGACGTGGACCAATGGAGTAGTTGTTTGGTGAAACGCCTTTGTATGCTTTCAATCGCAACTCTGTCGAATTTCGTCTTGTTAGAAAATATTATTGGGCAGTATTCGAGTAAAGGCCTGACGTGTGATTTGTAGATGCTGATGATGCTGTCCCGTGGACGAAAGGAGCGGAAGAGAAGGGCCACACTTCTTCTAGCCTTGGCCGCCTGGATGGCGGTGTGCTCAGAAAAGTTGAGGGAGCAGAAATAGTTGAGGCTCAAATCGCGGATAGTAGATCGACTGGCTATTGGAGACCCACCGAGGGTTAAGGTTCCGGGGAGGGCATTTGGAACTTGTAGGTTAGGACCTCGCACTTATCAGTGGAAAAGCTCATCCTCCAGGTGTGGAACCAGCGGTCAAGTGCAGAAAGGTCAGCGGAAATGTTGCAAATAGTAGGGATAGCATCATTAGAATTGAAAGAGTAAACTATTTTTATATCGTCTGCAAACAAGAATAGCGTGCCGTGGTGTACTAGATCCAATGCGTCATTAATGTACATCAAAAACAGGGGAGGACTCAGTATGCTTCCATGTATAACGCCACTTGTTACAGGTTTCGGTTTAGAAGTATGTCCATTGGTGAGGACCACTTGCGAACGATGAAAGAGATAAGATCTCAGCCAAGAAAGCAGCGGGTCACCAATGCCGAATGAAAGTAGTTAGGAGATAAGATGCAGGTGTGGAACACCGTCGAAAGCCTTCGACGGATCTAGGTAGACAATTACTAATGCCTGCCCGCTATCAACAGCCTTAGTGACTAGGTTGAGGAAGTCAAAGTGACATGTGGTGCATGATCGTGATTTGAGAAGCCCGTGCTGCCAATTTCTAGGGAGGTTTGAAGCGAGAAGATGGGTGGTAATCCCATCTTTGATAACCGTTTCTATTATCCTGGAAATGATAGGGGTATGGCTGATATGACGGTAACTGGCGAGTTCGTGGACGGGTCTTTTTATGTCGTGGAATGATGACTGAACGCTTCCAGTTCGAAGGTACCAAACTAAATTTCAGTGACAAGGTGAATAGGTTTAGTAATAAAAGTGGAAGGTCCGATCCACCGTTAATGATTGCGGCCGGGGGCAACCCGTCTGGCCCAGGATGCGCAGATGCTTTATAGAGTGAAATGAGCCCGGAAATAACGTTTACTTCAAAGTTTAGGGTAGATAGGGATGAGCTGGTAATAGCCAAAGAATTTGGGGGTGCTGTATCTGAGGCGAGGGTCATGGAGTTGGTGGAGTGATGCTTGAAGGCCTCAGCGATATCAGAAGAGGAGGTGGCTGAAGTTTTATTCGGTAACACAACGTACTGGATCTTAGTATCTGTCGCCGAATTCCTAGATTTTGTAGGAGTAAACGTTGCAATGCTTATTTGGAATGCTTTAGGGCTTTGGCTTCTTTGTAGCGGAGCTGTTTTTCTTTTAGGTCCCGGATGATATCAGTAAGACGCGTTAGTCTCATGAGAAGAGAGAAGTCGTGGTTTCGGAGGTAAATCTTTGCATCTTAATGTACTTTCGTTGGAGAGAGACAAGTTTGGACTTCCTAAGGGGGGAGTTTTGGGATATTGGGCTAAGTTTTAGGAGGCAGTTTCCCATGTTAAGGTAAAGGTGATCAGCCGCTTGTTGGGGGTTAGCCGCTAGAAAAAAACTGCTCCAATCTTGATTACGGATGAGATTGGGCAGAGGGTTCCAATTTAAACGGACGGGATTAATAATATTGATAATAATGGTATATTTCTCGGCCATGGTCGAGACGCACGCGCTAGCGCATTATCATGGTGTGACACGTTACTCAATAAGGTGGAACATTCACAAATTCAAAGTATGAAAGTCGAGAGCATCAACGATAGATAGACACGACCAGCAACTGTTTGAATGGATCAGTTTAATAGTGGTTTGCGCGGCAGTTTCAAACCGGTTTCGAATCCGGGCTGGGCTGTGGGGATATCGGAAAACCGTTAGCGCAGTGTCAAGGACGCACTATAAACGAGAATGATGCAAGCTGGGAAAACGGAGGCCTACTCAGGTTCTGCGGATGGAGTAAATTTTGAACAAGAAGATAAGGAAAAAGAAGAAAAAAGGAAAGAAAAAAAATTGTAAGTGTTCTCGGGAAAGTCTGTGCATGCGGAAAGGATAGCAATCCATGAAGACGATGCAAACAATGAATGACGGATTCACCGGAGTTCATTAAATGGAATGAGTTTCGAAACGGTGCCGAGACCAATTTTGTGAAAGTGAACACTGGTGGATGTGGGAGAAACAACAGCCCATGAAAAGGTGAGTTTAGATTCAGGACCAGTAACATGTACCATTCAGAAATAAGAAAGCGCAACTGGAGGGTCCTCGAGAAGTGGAGAGTCGATTTCCAGCCGGCTACGGTTCGGAGGAAAGACAAACAGTGGTAACGGATAATAAAGTGGGAAATCTCCGCATGGAGTTGAGCGTTAGTATGCTGTTTCACTGACAAATATATATATATATATGTTGACGCATTTGCCTTCAGTGATATTCAGCGTCGTTTTTGGTAACGTACGACATCGTATGGGTATGTTTCGTCTAGCAGGGCAAAGTATGTGTCGGTTAATCAGCTGGGTGTGGTGGTATATTAGCAAGATGCGCATGAACTGGAATATGTGTTGGTTGCTTTAGAAAAAGCTGAATTATCTGATAAGCACTTGGGAGTATTTCCTGTTGAGTGGCTTGATTTCGGCCCCAGTTGCTATGGTGGGTTCAACTTGAGTCTTTGTCCGTACAAGTCAAAGTGGCATCCTTGGTTATTCGGTTTGGCGACTGCGATAGTGGGAGTCAGATAGTCTGATGGATAACGATGGAATGAAAGATTACCGGCCACTATCTTGCGGTCCCTACTCGGAAACTTATTCAGAACGGAAAC
Organism: Fasciola hepatica; assembly: GCA_948099385.1. Classification (NCBI taxonomy): domain Eukaryota; kingdom Metazoa; phylum Platyhelminthes; class Trematoda; order Plagiorchiida; family Fasciolidae; genus Fasciola; species Fasciola hepatica. The sequence continues at coordinate 6,202,759 of CANUEZ040000179.1, forward strand.
CGAAAAGTGGGAAACGCTGTGGGTGAATATAAGATCTAGGATGTTGGCGTTTCTAGTAGGGGTTTTAACGCGTCGCACCCAGCCCCGAACGTGAGTATGGGACACAATGTCTATTAAGTTGGGAGGCGCCGTGCGATTTCTACAGGATATTTTAGGCCAGTTGAAATCACCGACTACGGTTTTCGCCGCCAAAGGTAGTAGTGAAAGGTAAGCAAGGGCTTCGATTAAAGGAGTTAATTCTGCAATAGTAGATGAGGGCGGGTGATTGACACAACGAATGTGCATGACCACAGTTGAGAACCGAATTGTGAGCCATAGAGAATCCGGAATTGAGTCGAGTGTAGCGTGTCTGATGAGGACTATTGAAAAGGCATGCTGAACGTACACAAAAGAGTTAAATAAGATGAGTGATAACCCACTCATGTGGAAGTGAGTTTCTGGGTTAGGTAAAGTAGGGGAGTTGTTGGTCGGAGGAAGTGCACGGTGAGGGGTGTGAGTTGGAGCTGTTGCCGAAGAGAAGGAAAAGCGAGCGTTGGATGCCTTCTCAATGGTTTTGGAAGAATCAGCCACGGACGAATCGGAAATAATCAGTTTTGAGTTATTAAGAGGTGAAAGAGAAAACCCTAAACGAAGTAGTTCTGCTACCTGTCCCGGTTCGTTGGGATCTTTCGATGCTCCAGTGCAGTGAAAGAATACGGGGTTATGAAGGTATTGGCTTTCCCAAGTGACAACCTTGGTATTGGTTGGTGTTGTGTGGTAGGAGCTGGCCTCAGAGGGTAAGAGCTAAAAGAGTTTGGGATGACCTCACCGCCCATCGATGCGGCTTGCCCGGGTGGGGAAGGTAGGAATCGGCGGTTAGCAGAGGGGGTGTATGGAGGTTATTTTGGAAGAAGGTAGTGGTAATACGCAGTGTTGCGTAGTTGGCCCGCGGAGTTCGGTGTGCCACCGAAGGTATGAACGACTGGCAAGGTGCTGGTATTGAAAAGTGGTTCATTAGGGCTATAAGGGATGAAAAATTGCGGGATTGTATGCCCCAGGGTGGGGAAAATTTACTCAAAGGAGGTTTTTGGATGTCTTCTGCGCGTAGAACGACTGTGGTGGGGCAAAACGGAAATTTTGGTACGGTACAGGAACTAACGGGATGAACGATGGAGGCAGGGAAAAGTTAGGAAATGATGAACTAGGCAGATGCAGCTTTGAATAATGGCTGTGAGGTGCTTTGCGAGCATCGTCCGCATAATTACCAGTAGAGCTGGGATTTAGCTGGGAGGAATTACGGTTTGAGAATCTATCCATTTTGGGAACAGAAACAGTAGGTCCAGGCATTAGTGACATCTCACAAGGGTGTCTGTTCGCTTCTAATCTTTGCATGACCTTCGGGGTGTAGTTTCGGTGATGTAAGGCGGTCGTTGCCTAATGAACTAAATGTTGAGGCCTTCATTGAGGATGGAGTGTGGGTTGCCAAATTCTGGATTTGCTTCCATGTGTTACCGTTGGTATTGACACTCTGCATTGGGGCTGAGTGTAGATTGTTACCAACTTTCGGCCCATGGATAATAAGTTAGACTGCAGCAGTGAGGTTTTGTCCTTAGGTACGCTACTTCTTGGCAGCTTGTTTACGGGAGTATGCCCTGAAGGCTGACGGGTTGGATTAGACCGAGAATGACCTGGCAATGGTATGGTGCGGTCCGGCGGATGGGTTTTAGTCGTGGCTATGTGGTGTGGACAAGAAAGACCATACCTTGATTTATGTGTCGCCTTAGGAGATTGATGCAAAGTCCTTAGGTCAGGGAGGCTACTCGATTTAGGTAGCTGCTTCTGATGCACAGAGCTAAGCTGTCTGGCAGGACTGAATGGATTCGAGTCCCAGGCACCTGCGACACTATTGACGAGATTAGGGCGCTCAAAGACTGGTGGATTTGGAAAGGGCCAAAGCGTTGCTTCAAGGTCTACATCAGATAGTTGTAGGCTGATAGATGTCGGTTGCATACAGTGGGTTAGGGGAATGACGAAGTTTGGTTTTTTTGGGCGGATTACTACGTTGGATGTTTGCGAGATTTCAACTTTGTCAGCACTTCTCTTTGTAGTGGCGTTTGATAGGGTGCTATTTGAATGTTCTTGTATGGCGAATTATTAGCAAAAACTGTTTGTTTATGAATAAACTCACTGGCTGTCAGTGAGTCCGGAAATTGAAAAAGAAGGGGCACTGGTATCGTTGTCTGTTTGTGCAGTCTGCCGCTACGGCATATCACAGGCTCCATGTTAGCGGCCTTTAGCAAGGTACTGCTGACTATGTTGAGTGGGGCCTTATCGGGAATTTTAAATACAATGGCGTGATTCGAGTTTCGTACTCGTTTTCAAACCTCTGCGGATGTGCTGTCAATAAAGTTACACGTGGCAACTAAGTTACAGTCCGTAGTTACCATAGAGGGCTCGAGGAGTTGAGCCAGTAAAGTCAGAATTCTGGTGGCTCTGTCAAGAGCTTCAATCCGCGATTTGAGTGAGCTAACGTGTTGTAAGGGGCTGTCAATCTTGCTATCTGCGTCATCATGGATGTTCGTTAATGAGACTGAGCATGGAGTAGTGATGGGGAGACGTACGGCTAAGCGTGGCAAAATCTTACTGGCCGGTCTGCTTCTTTTGGAATTGCGCATTGTGACTGCAGGCTTCGGATAACCAACTAGTTTTATTAAAAATTTAGTGACTGCAAAAACCTAGATACGGAACGGAGCTGAAATTCTATAGGAAGTCACCTAGGATGTTTGCAAACAGAGTAGATCAGGCGGTTTCACTGTTTGGACGAAGGAGGGTTAGAGTTTTAACCAAGGAGAAAATGATAACTAAAAGGGTTGATTTAGCAAAAAATCGCTAAGTATTTTATAGATGAGCTCACGGGGGGTGATTTATGGCAGGTATAGATATAGATTTCCTAGTAAAGGGTTGTGTTGATTTTTCGCGGCAATAAGTTATGAACCCACAGTGTTGCGTCGCAGGTATTGCCACGGACAATTTGAGGCTTCAGGGTAGAAAACTATTACCACTGGGTGCTACGTAAAAACAGGCCTAAACGATGGAAAAAACGACACAACTTGATATATACGTCAAATTGACCTTGACCTCATGTTTACATGTGGAGGCAAGAGGTAAGTTGGCAATGGATCAATGAAGGCAATTGCCCCAATTCGAGGCACTGGAGAGAAGAGGGTGCCGGGCCTGGGGTATGCCCAGTGGCCCGTGGCGCAGAAGTAGTAGAGTTACAGTGTGAGGCCTCTTTCAAGGGCCAGGTCGGCGGAAACGAGCTAATTGGTGAGCACTATAGCATTAGGAACGGTTAAGTATAACACAAGTGTGCGCCTAAATGGGAACATTGAGGAGGCGCTGAGTAAGCTAAGGGGGAGCTTATTCCAGATTTTGGAATGGGCTGACAGAAAGAATCGGGACTTCAGACTGAGATTAAAAAGAGGGACAGGGAAAGAGAACGCACGATGCCGGACGGGGTGGGAGCAGGGAGCATCGCATGAGATGGGATAAGAGGTGTGGGCCTGGTTATGGATCAGCTTGAAGAGGAAAATCAGGTTGAGCCTCATGCGACGAAACCATGGAGGCTAACTTTGCAGGAGCTCACAGCACTGGCGATATGTTAGGGCTGGGGATACGCCCAACAGCCTTTTGTTGAAAGTACGCTGAAAGTTCCCAAGAGATACAACAGAGGAACGTGGCCAGAGGCTGGAGGTAATGGGACAATATTCTAGGAGCGGTCTCACATGTGAGATACATGGAGAGGCGACTGGCCGGTATTAAGAAACACTGATTTATAAGGCCTAGGGTTCACTTAGCTTTTGCGATTTGTAACGATGCCTGTTCTGAGAAGTTAAAGGAACAAGAGTAGCGTACGCCAAGATCGGTAACCATAGGGTGTATGGGGACGAGCACGCCTTCTAGACAAATTTGACCGGGTGGTGCAGTGCACTTGTATGGCAGGAGGAAGCTTTTCTCCGCGGAGAATTTCACGAACCACGAGACACACCAAGTTTGGAGAACGAGCAAGTCACGCGATATGTTGCACAGAGTCACGGATAGGTCACTAGGGAGGAAAGAGTAGACTATTTTTATATCGTCGGCAAAGAGGAAAAAAGTGCCGTATAGAATAAAGGAGAAAATGTCATTGATATAAATAAGGAATAGTAATGGGCCTAGGACACTGCCTTTGATGACGCCGCTAGTAATTGGTTTGGCGGAAGATAAGTGGCCGTCGACGAGCACAGCTTGTGACCTGTGAGAGAGATAGGAGGATAGCCAGGAGAGGAGAGGGTCAGTAATACCGAGAGATCGGATTTTGGCCAACAGATGAATATGAGGAACACGGTCAAAAGACTTGGATATGTCGGGGTACAGGACAATTGCAGAGTTGCCGGTGTTTGCAGCAGGGGATCCACTCCTGGTTTGCCCACTTTTCTCACTCCATGGTCTCGAAACCTCCAAACCCATTGGTATTGGGCAATGTGAGCGGGAGGCAACATCACCACCCATATTATACACCGCCCGTCTGGGAGCCCATTTTGAAACCAGTATTTACTTCATCGCTTTGTCCGCTCCCAGCATTTCTATCCTCTCTGCCACCCCCTATTTTGCAACAAACACAGCCCCACAAGCAGCTGCATTTAATGCTTCTTCAGTCTCATGAATGGTCGGTAAAGTGTCCCTCCATTAGCTGTCTGAGTATTCAAGACAATGTTATGGAACTGAAGAATCGATGACCTTTGAGAGGCTTCATATTTCTGCTCCATCAAGACACGGCTTGAATCAGGCGGCCAAGACCATGAGATATTTGTCAGCGGCTACACATTAGCCCGCAAGGATTCAATGATAGGTCGAGCAGCGGGAGTAGTCCTCTTTCCCAGTTTGTTGTTACCTCAGCCTTGGTCCTACACGTAGATGCCATTCCTTAAATAAGCCATTTCTGGATCAGAATTATCTTATCTTCTAGTAAAATCCTTTTGATAAGACTCATCTGAGGGTCTCCGGCTTGAATTGCTGAACCCAGCGAGGCGCTCAAGGAACATGGGTGAAACTAGGACCCAACTGTCTTTCAGGCATCTGCTATTACTAAGGGGTTTTATTGTCCATGGAATGAACTGTGTCAGACTTCACTCTTCAGACAGCAGCATCTGGGAGTTTCTATTGGGACTGATGGCAGAGTTTGATTAGACCCAGCACCTCCTGTTTTACTACAAATACAAATTGGGACAAGACTCATCTCTCTTGGACCTCGCTACCACCAACGAGAGTCACTTTGCCGACGTGGTCCTTCTTAGCCCTCCACTTGGAAACAGTGAACACATAGTACTGAAATTTGACTTTGTAGCTGGATGGCCAAATTGTGATTTCCTGAGCTTGGGCTCTGGATCTTACAAGTGGACTGGTTTGCAACTGATCGGGGATTGCCTGCAGATCCAGCCCGAGGGCATCGACCGGGAACTATAGTTTGACGAGGCCAATGGGCCAGTCGAGCAGTGCCGTGGAGCAGCTAACCATCTGATTTTAGCAGGAGCTCACCAAACCGATGCGAGGAAAGGCCAACTTCCCAGAGAAATACGTCGAACTTGAGAAGGAGCTCGGCTATTTGCAATTCAAATGTCCGCAGGTCTAAAAATTGGTACAAATATCTCCATAGCAGTCAGAAATCTGTGCAAATCTAGCATCGGGCCGTACTTTCAAAGCCCGCGAAGAGAGTTCCTTGCTCGAGGGCGAAGCAATAACTCCATCCCTTGCTAACACCTTGGGCGTGCCTGGCTGAACCCGCACTCTCCTCTAGCCTACTTATACCAGGTGGCTCTCAAACCGCTTCTCATGGACAAATGGCAGAGAACTTTGGGCTTCACTTCAACTCCACTTCAGCTCCGTCAGGACAAGTGCTTGGTATCTGCGCTACACCAGGTCATGTTGCGTGCTGTTATCGATATAGCTTCCATTGAGCTATCTTGGGAAGTACTAAAAATTAATGCTTCTTGGAGCATTTCAGTAACCCAGAGAAATTCGAGGAATTTTTCTCAGCGGCTAATTCTAACCTGGCTCTAGTTTGCCGTCACTTTTTGCCTTACCCGAAGCGTCTTTTTGATATTTAAAAATGCCACTTGTAGAAAAGAAAGACATCCGATAATACCCAATCACTCATACTCCGGTTACTAGGAAAAATAGGCTTATTCAAACTCCCGTGGCCTTAAAACAATGTTCGGTTGACCTCCTCGATCTTGTAGGCTTGGCGACAAAATAAACAACTGTTTCAGACCAAAGCATTTCAGATTTGAATTCTCAGCTTCTAAAGTTGGAAAATAAGGTATCTAAAGACGCCCTCCTACTGTGCATCACTGAAAGCGTCGAACATTCTACCCTACAAAACCTGACAGCGGATGGCCGCTTGTGTAACAGCCGGTCGTGGAAAATCCCCCTTTTTCCCTCGCGATTCAGTGTTTTTCCTAACATCACCCATTTCCATACACTACTGACTTGTCTTTACGAACTGGTTGTTTTTCTGGACCAATTGTTGTTTGTTCGCGCCCAGAGCGCTACTTCGGGACATCCTTGTTCAGGACCTGCGTGACGCACGTGCTGTCTGCTCACACGCTGCTATTCGGTTTCTCGTTGTTGAGTCCTTGTGATCGTATTATTGAGGTTTGTATATTGTTTATGTAATTGTTTGTTGTAATAATCCAGTATGGAGAATATCACGGATAATCGTCTTTTGATTTCGGGATCCGTTGCGAATTTGGCTACGCATTGCTCAAACGTTCGTAACAATACTCAATGGATCAATTTGGAAGGAGGAAAAACACGCAAAATGCCAAGAAAAGGATCAAAAGCAGTCGAATCCGGACAGGAAGTAATACGGCAAGTCTCTGGGGAGGTCTTGGGTACATATGATTCTTTAGATAATAATAGATCGCCTAGTCCTGTCAGTGCTAGTTCATGTGTTATTGAGAACAATATTGATCGTAAGGATGTCGATTTATATAAGCTGAGAATACTAGAACTAGAGCAACAGTTACTATCGGCTAGACTACAGGCGCAAGAAGCAGAGAAGTGTACACAGAAACAGCGAGAGCATGAGACCAGCGGCTTCGACACTCCCGATAGGTTAGAGTGCAATAAGGTAGGGAACCCCACGCCGGTCGCCGAATACAAACCACCATCGATCGATCTGCCTAGAGTGGAGTTAACGGTTTTCGACGGGCGAGCTGAGCAATACTGCAAGTTTGTCAAACAGTTCGAGACGTTCGTTGAAAACAAGGTAAACGACCCTGGGCAAAGGCTTCCCTACCTTACTCACTACTGCCGAGGCCGAGCAAGAGAAGCTATCGACGGGTGCACCATGCTTGACCCAGAACAAGGCTACACAAGGGCAAGGAAGATTCTAAGGGACTTGTTTGGCCAACCTTTCAAAGTAGCCCGTAACCTAATAGAGGGCGTGATGGCAGAGGCAAAGAGAACCAAGGGTGACGTCTACACCATGGCCGACCTGGTGATAAAGATGCAGAACTGCTTAATAGCCCTCGACCATTTAGGTTAAAGGGCTGACCTAGACGCCATGCACACTTTGGAAGGCATAGTCCGTCACCTCTCTCCCGAACTACAGGGTCGGTGGGCGGAAGAAGCAGAATGGATCAGCCAAAGCGACAGAGAAGCCAACTTCGAAGACCTGACCGAATACTTAGACAGGCAAACGAAGATAGCTGACAGCAGATTCGGCCGACTCATCCGGGACAGAAACCGAGCAAACAAGCCCAGTACTAGCCAAGTCCAAACTCAGTTCGGGAACATCCAAAGTACCAGCCTTGGACCACTACACACGTCATTTCACGAGATGCTACGGCGAAACCAAATTGCAGATCCTGTGGTACTAGCCATGGCCTACCAGAATGCTCCAAGTTCGGCAACGCCACAATAGACGAACGGTGGGGAATGGCGAGGATGGCAGGAGCATGTTTTATCTGTCTCAACATCACGCACCGGGCAGCAGCCTGTAGGACAAGGAATCGATGTGGTTACGAGGGCTGCACGGGCAGACACCATCGGCTGCTGCATCAGGCGAGAGTAACCATATCCGAGGCGAGTGCCAAGCTCAGCGTGATTTGTTCAACTTCACAATCTGCCAGTAAACCGGTACGTTTAGGCGTAGTGGCCGTGGGAGTAGTGACTCCGACTGGGATAGTCAAGGCGTTGGCTTTCGTTGATAGTGGATCCGACACCACTTTAGTGAAAGAGCGGTTTGCCGACAAACACCAACTGGCTAAATGTGAGACGTCGTTAGCGGTGTGCACGGTGGGCGGAACACAGGTAATGACTGCCGGTAGATTGAGGCTGCAACTCATCTCTCTAGACACTAACGAGGAAATTGAACCAACGGAGGCATTCACGTTAGCGGACCTCCCCATGCGAGCACCAAGGTCGGTGAACTCAATCTTGACAAGGTGGCCCCACCTGCAGGATGTAACCGTTGTAGACTGGGAAGATGATGAAGTGGATCTCCTCATCGGCTGCGACGTGCCAGAGGCGCATTGGGTGCTTGACCAGAGAGTGGGCGACCGCCAGGCACCTTATGCCGTACGCACGGCCCTGGGATGGATGTTATACGGTCCAGTAGGGGTACGCGGTTCCGTGAATTACTTATCCGCCGAAACGGACCGCATAGAGTATCATCTGCAACGGCTGTATGAAAAGGAGTTTCATGACATTGGAGACGAAAGACCGACGTTGTCTCAAGAGGATCACTCCGCTCTACAAACGGTACGGCAAGGCACTAGAGGCCTCAAAAACCAGTTCGAGGTTCCTCTCCCATGGTGCACACCGGTCGACCAGTGGACTGACAACAGAAATTATGTTCTCCAACGATTACTACGACTAAAAGAACGCTTCATTCGAGACCAAAATCTGTGGGAACAATACGCGGATTTGATGAAGCGAAACGAGACCCTCGGTTACGTTGAAAAGGTGCCTGTTAACACCGACAGCAAAAGGGGTATCTGGTATCTGCCTCACCTTCGGTAATCAAACCCAAGAAACCCAATAAACTGCGGGTGGTTTTCGACTGTGCGGCCAAGTTCCAGGGCAAGTTGTTAAACGATCGCCTACTACAGGGGCCTGACTGGACCACTCCACTGATCGATGTTTTGTGCCGTTTCAGAGTGGGTAAAGTGGCTTTGTCTGCTGACATTAGGGAAATGTTCCATCAGGTGAAGATTCCGGTAGGAGAACGAGATGCTTTGCGTTTCCTGTGGTGGGAAGGGAGCGACCGGGACAACGCAGTGGTGAATTATAGGATGACCGTCCACCCCTTCGGAGCCATATCGTCACCATTTTGTGCCAACTACGCCCTCCGAGAATCAGCGAACAAACATGGCGATCTAGTACATCGGACGGTGGTAGAAAGCGTCAGCAGGAACTTCTACGTCGACGACTACCTTTGGTCATTCGATGATGTGGAATCAGCTCTAGAGCAGTTCAGGGGTCTGACGAGATTGCTGGAAGAGGGCGGCTTCCATCTAACTAAATGGATGTCGAACGCTTCAGAAGTGCTGAAGGTCATCCCGTATCACGAAAAGGCCGAAAGGGTAAGAGATTTGGACAGCTCTCCACTTCCTATGGAGCGCACCTTAGGGATACAATGAGACGCGGAAACGGACGATTTTGTTTTCGAACTAAACGTTCCCGAGCTGCCAATAACCCGTTGTGGCATACTATCTGCCGTCTCAAGTTTGTTCGACCCGCTCGGTTTCGTCTCACCATGGCTGCTACCCGGAAAGATCTTGCTGCAGCGGCTGTGCCGTAAGAAAGTTGATTGGGACCAGTCACTGGACCGAGGGGACGGGCTGGACTGGGAAGAATTTTTGAACACCTTGAAGAAATTAGGAGACATAAGAATCCCACGATGTTTGACTCCTGGCCATACGACACGGACTGGAGAACTACATGCCTTTTTCGATGCATCCGAAGTCGGTTATGTAGCTGTGGTGTACGGACGATGGTGCGCAGAAGATGGACAGTATACCACGAAGATCCTGTTCGCCAAAGCCCGCGTTGCTCCACTGAAGTCGGTCTCAATCCCACGCCTTGAACTCATCGCAGCTGTGTTGGCAGTCAGGGTGGTGCAAGCTGCGAAGAGATGTTTCGATCTCTATATTTGGTCGGTGAGCTTCTGGACGGATTCAACGATAGTACTTTACTATATCAACAACGTCCGGAGCCGGTTTAGTACTTTCGTTGCTAACCGGCTCACGATTATCCACGATGAATCAGCCACGCACCAGTGGAGTCATGTCAGGTCTGGCGATAATCCGGCCGACCTGTTCTCCCGAGGTGCGAACAACTTCAGGCAACTGGACACGTGGACGAGAGGGCCGAACTTCCTGCAATTGTCCAAACAGGACTGGCCCGTGTTCGAATTAAAAACCCCTACGGAAGTGGAACTGGAGATCAAAGGCGTAGTGATAGCAACCAACGTCGTCGAAGCGTCATCCATTCTATCACGACTGGTCAGGTTTTCTTCCTGGATGAAGACGCTTCGTTCGCTAGTTTGGTTAACCAGGTTCAAGAGAAATTTACTAGTCATAAATGGGCTACGGCCCTCAGGTCGGATACCGGTCGGCCCGATAGGTCCTGATGAGCTACAAGCGGCAGAGTACGATATTTTCAGAATGATACAACGCGAGGCTTTCGCCCGAGAACTCAAGAGGGCGGAAGAAGTGGGGCCGACCAATAAAGACATGCCATCTCCAAGAGGCGAGCTGAAGCGTTTAAACCCCAAACTCATCGACGGACTGCTGCAGGTGGATGGTAGGCTGACCAACGCCCGCCTGAACTTCGACACAAAGTATCCTATACTGCTGCCTGCGAGACAACCTGTAGTAGAGCTAATGATTCAACACGTCCACGCCATGGAGGGACATGCCGGGGAAAGTCACGTGACGAGCGTCATCCCAAAGCGGCTTTGGTTGTTGAGAGGACGAGAGACTGTAAAACGCGTAATCCGACGGTGTGTGCAATGCAGGAGACGCAATGCCACAGCAGGCAAACAACTCATGGCCCCACTACCAGAATGCAGGGTGACTACGGGCTGGTGGCCGTTCAGTGACACCGGGTTGGACTATTTCGGGCCCTTGTGGATCAAGTGCGGGAAAAGATTAGAAAAGCGATACGGATGTATCATGACGTGCATGAAATCACGTGCGGTACACCTAGAAGTCGCACATTCGATGACGACCGATTCGTTTCTACGGGCCTTGCAAAGATTTATCAACCAAAGAGGCGTACCGGCCGATATTTACTCAGATAATGGATCGAACTTTGTGGGCGCTCAACGGGAATTGCAGCGTTGGCACAAGAACATAAACAAGGACGAACTGCAGAATCGAACCATGGCCTACGGCATACGATGGCATTTCAACCCCCACAGGCCAGCCACCGAGGCGGCATATGGGAACACATGATCCGGTCCGCCAGACAGATATTGCTGTCAATCATGGAGTAGCAGCCGTCCGACGACGAGACGCTGAACACCGTCATGACTGAGGTGGAGCGAATCCTGAACAACCGCCCCCTGGTTCCAGTATTGAACGGCGACCCCACCCACCTGGCGCTCACCCCAAACGACTTATTGACGCTAAGGTCGAACGAGGGTTTCCAAGGGCCGGTAAACCTTCGTGGGAGCTACCTCCATGGGTGGAAGCAAGCGAACTATCTGGCCAAGGTCTTCTGGAGGCGATGGCTACGGAAGTACCTACCGGCTTTGCAGACTAGACAGAAGTGGCTGGCCAAAACAAGACCATTCAAAGTTGGGGACGTGGTTATGATCGCCGACGAACGCGCACATTTCAGCGATTGGTCTTTGGGAGTAGTTACGGAAACCATTAAAAGCACTGATGGAATGATAAGAACGGTGAAGGTGAAGACAGCTAACGGAGTGCTCATTCGTGACATACGCAGTATTAACCTACTCGAGAGCGAAGACGGAGGAACTGATAACCCTGAGGCCTAGTAAACCTTTTTCACACCAGTAATCGAGGTGGATAAAGAAACACCATATATACCACACGGTCTCCGTCAAACACGTTAAGGTGCTCGCGGTCTTTTCGTTGACATTACAGAAGGTTCTTTCCGATATGTGGTGATGAATGCGATTCCATTGTACATCCCGATACATACACGCATGCACGACGCACTCTACATCCCGTAAACCCATCAAACATGTGACAGTGTTCGTTGATTTTGCTTTTTGTTGACGCTACCGAATGCCCCCTGCATATGTGGAAGTAGCGGAGCTCAGGTCACACACACATGCTACATTTTACTCGTTTTCTTGCCACGCGGTCTTTTGTTGACATTGCAGAAAGTCCTCCTTTGATGTGTAGTCATACCTGTGATTTCATTGTAACCCCGGCACACACACACACGCACTCACACACACACTCAAGCACGTACATCCAGGACCGAACGGCCCCTTACGAGGACAACGTCTATGTGACCCTTCACGCCCGCCATCGGTCATTTGGTCTTGTGGAAGATGTAGACTAGCCTCACGTCTATGTATCCAATGGATTAGGTGCGACCAGTAGTAGAACGTTGACGACGAGCATTAGACGCGCGCACTGACAGCAGGGCCCAGGCAGGTAGGAAGAATCAGTACCTTTATACCGAACCTTTGACTCTGCTAAGGATCCAGGAGGATTTTGGTGGGCGGTGTAACAGCCGGTCGTGGAAAATCCCCCTTTTTCCCTCGCGATTCAGTGTTTTTCCTAACATCACCCATTTCCATACACTACTGACTTGTCTTTACGAACTGGTTGTTTTTCTGGACCAATTGTTGTTTGTTCGCGCCCAGAGCGCTACTTCGGGACATCCTTGTTCAGGACCTGCGTGACGCACGTGCTGTCTGCTCACACGCTGCTATTCGGTTTCTCGTTGTTGAGTCCTTGTGATCGTATTATTGAGGTTTGTATATTGTTTATGTAATTGTTTGTTGTAATAATCTAGTATGGAGAATATCACGGATAATCGTCTTTTGATTTCGGGATCCGTTGCGAATTTGGCTACGCATTGCTCAAACGTTCGTAACAGCTTGATCGACTCTGTTGCATCCGAAGTTCTCATAAGAGCGAGGAACTCTCGTAATGCAGTCGTGTTTAATGTCCCAGAGAGAATACCCCTCGAGCATGTCAAGCATAGATTGTTGAATGCATGTGGTGTGGACCTCTCTCATTATGAAATATCGAGGTTGTGTCAGCTCGTTCAGTGCTTCAACTGTCCAATCCTTATGCGATTTTCAGATGACCTATCTGCCAAAGAATTCATAAAAATGCATAACACTACAGCGTCCAATTCCCCTTATAAAAACAAAAATAGTCGTAGATGAAACCCCTCTTTAAAGGGAAATTACTAGATTTTCCTCGACTTACTACACGAGAAAGATGCCCGATAGTCCTGAGCCTTCGACACAAACAGCTAACCGTTCCGTTGCCTCTTCTCAAGTCCCAACCGCTTCATCTTCTCACGCGCCTCCTTCTTCCTCACAACCGCCCAATGTCCTCTTATCTGATCTCTCACTGAACTCTGCAAAATCCGATCCCAATACTGTTGATCTAGACATTTCCGCTTCTCCTCTCTTGCTGCTCCCCAGTAAAAGACGCCAACTACTGCCTCGCTCTCTCACCTCATCACTTGTTGGGTGCACCCCCAACTGTAATTCGCTCTCTGTTCCCTCCGGTGATAAACTACTCGCCATTAAGAGGAATGGGTCTACCAGTCTTCCCACCTTTCTGCCAAACTCCTCCTTCATTCGACTGTTTCCTCTTAAATCAACAAGCCTCGACTCACCAGATAGGGTTTCGACCTTAAAAATTATCCTTTGCTCCAATGCATTGGTGATCCCTACAAATTCACCGTGCTCACTGCCTACCAACACATAAAACGGCATCCACTCGCCGTCCACTCTGCCTCACGTCGTACGCCTCACCTGACAACTATCTCTACTGCTCCCGATACTAACTGCTCCATATTTGGTGTTCCATCCAAATTGAGTTACTCCTCCCACAAAGTGCAGCCTAATCTATCACCCTGCACCCCTATTCCTCACACACTTTCAACCCTGCCCACTGCACCTCCCTTCAGCCAATACTCAATTCCGACTGGCCGGTATTTCTCAAAGGCTCCTAATCACCCCTGTCTGATATCGACCCGCCAAACCCCACAGATACTTTCTTTGCTCCGAAATTCTCCCCCTCCGGTGACGCCCAGTTTTTCTCCCCCTCAGCAGCCCCTCCCACGGCGACATTTACCTCAGCTCGACTGAAAGCCACCTCAACTGAACCCCCACTAGCCTGAGCATCAACACATTCCCTTTTGCCCCTGGTCTCCACTCCTTCCAATCGCGATAGCCTGCCTCCTTCCAACTTACACCACCCCCCCCTGAAGTGACTACACCACCTCCCGCAAATGGTATATCTTTAGCTCTATTCAACTCACATTTTATTCTTGGAAAACTCCTGTACCTAAAAAAGTTGTCCTCACCAATGGTTACGACATTATCTTATAACGGAAGAGGGCGCTCCCAGTGATCAAATATCTTTGGTAGGGTGCAGTGTTCTAGGGGCCAACAGATCGAACAGGCGTGGTGGTGGGTGCCTAGCTTACGTCAGGGAAATCTGCACCACTACCCCTCTTTTACATATGGCGCTCGATTCTATCCCCGATTCTCTGCGGTTCACTATCAACCTCTAGAACACTGTTCTTCACATTAGCTGCGTGTATCACTCTCCAAGTCTCCCAGTTCATCGTTTCCACTTCGCATAAGTTCTTTCGAATAACTCTCTTTCCTTCCTTCCGGAACCAAGCCTACTGCGGGTGACTTTAGTCCCCCCTGGTTTGTCGGCCTACCCTCACAGCCCCTCTCAATCTGATGGAACTGATCACTAGCATTCATCTTGGTGGCTGGACACAACATGTTGTCGAACCTACCAGAAATGGGAACATACTAGATCTGGTATTTATTCATAACATGTCTCCCATCGAAGCGTCCGTAAAACAAAATTTCCCCGGCAGTGCTGTAAAATGGTTATCTGCCATCTGCCCCTTAGTGGCCCACTTAATCCCACATGCCCCTCCAACAATACATTCCTATGCAGAAAATGGGCCTTTCTAGTTGTGCTTATTCGCCAGAAAGACTGGGGTGATTATTTCCTCACCCATGACCCTCAGCTTGCCGCGGATATTTTCTACTCTTTCTTTTCCGACTGTCTAAAATATTGTCCAATACTTCCCAGGCTGTACCGAAAAAGAGTTCCCTTGTCTTGCCGCTCCATAAGAAGTATCACAAACTTCCCAAACAACTACGTAATTCCAATGACTTTTCAAGTTCTATTCTTCTTCACAGCCTACCCACACTCATTCATCGACAAGATAATAAGCGACTTCGTGACCAAGAAGCTAAGACATTGAGTCTTCCTAACAAGTCGCCAATTCTTTCTATAATGCGTAAGTCTAGAAGCGCTGATATTAAGGCCGACTTTCAACTTCCGATTCTGGATAACAGCTCTCCTTTCACCTCCCCACCTTGTATAGCCGAAGCCTTCAACGCATTGCTTGCTTCAACCATGGCCCCAGCTACTGTCATTGCCCCTCTTCCATCTTCACCACTTACTGACTCCGTCCTTTCTATGATACCCTTCGACGCCAGGAGTATTTCTAAGCTACTATCCAATTGCAAACCCTCCTCTCGATTAGGCCCTGATGGCTTACCACCAGTTGCACTTGTCAGTGGAGTACCGGATCTCTCCCTGTTGACGCCTAACCTTTT
This sequence comes from Fasciola hepatica, assembly GCA_948099385.1. NCBI lineage: Eukaryota > Metazoa > Platyhelminthes > Trematoda > Plagiorchiida > Fasciolidae > Fasciola > Fasciola hepatica. The sequence continues at coordinate 6,218,603 of CANUEZ040000179.1, forward strand.
CACTCTTTCACTCATTGGTTGCACCTTATCTGCTAACTGGAAGCGCTCAGTAATCCTTCCCATTCATTAGAAGAGATATATACATGAGGTATCCAATTATCGCCCTATAAACCATACCCCCACCTTATCCAGATTAATGGAAAAATAGGTAAAAATCACATTATTAACTATTTATCAAGGCTCAACCTTAATAATCACAACCAAATTGGACTCTTTCGTTCACGGTCCCGCATGACTTGTCAGTAGGATCTTCTGAATCTCGTCACTGCCTCCTGCGAAAGCGGGAAATCTTTTGTTGTTCTCTTATTTGATTCGACTAAGGCTTTTGATCGTGCACCTCACACCCACCTTTTAACAAGGCTACGATAATTTGGCAATATCGATCCACTTCCTTCTTGGTTCTGATCTCACTTACCTCATCGTTCACAGGTTGTTTTGAATAACTGGCACACCTCTAATCGTAAGCCTGTTATTAGCGGTGTTATTCAGAGCAGCGTTTTAGGCCCCCTGCTTTTTATCCTATATATAAATGATGTGTTCCCGACAATATTCATTGACACGTTCTTGTTCGCGGGCGACATTGAGATAGTCTACACCTTTTCTCCTGGCAACCTCGCTACTACTATTCCTAAAATCTCCACTGATTTAGCCGCTCTTGATGAATGGGGTTCATCCTAGGCGATGAAATTCTCCGCCGATAAGTGTATTTTTCTTACTTACAAATGTCAAGTTCCCCCTGGTTTCTTATGCATCGGTGGTTCACCCATCGACAGCCGGTCCTTAGTAGGAGACCCTGGTTTAAGTAGTTACTGCTCTTTCGACTTCTCTGAACATGCTGTCTTCCAAAAGGCGAAGGCTAAAAGTGTCTTGGTTTTCTGTTCAGATCCTTCCAGCTAAGGGAGGGCATTCTCCACATGTACAAAGTGCACGATAGGCTCCTTCTCGAATATCGCCCCTAAATCTTCTCTTCTATGCTGAAATCCGGCAGGATTATTATCGAATGTATTCAGAGAAGATTCACAAAGCAGCTTGTTGGTTGATCGTCAAACTTAAATCACAGGGGACGAAGCTTATCTCTCAAAATCGAACCATTGTGGCTTCATCGCATCAAGCTAGACCTGGTATTTCTGTTTGAACCATTGAATAAGCAATCTTATTCCTCCAGCCATTTGTGCCTCTCCCCGCATACTGGATATTCACTCCGTGATAGACAGTATATTGCTACCACACCATCGGCGAGGACTGTTCCACGCTCTTAGTTCTTTCTCTTCACGTACTCCAGAATCTGGAATGAACTTCCTTTGCATATCAGATCTCAGTCGAAGTGCGCATTTGTGCATGTTATTGATAAATTCCCTTCTGTTCTAACAGCTTTGCGCTTATTCAACGTTCACATAACTGGACGTAAAGCTTACGAGAAAGACCTTGACTTTTAAGCCATTGATCTGCTTTGTCGCTTTACCTTACCTTCCCAAATAATTTCACCGCTTTTGAATTCTGAATGCTTCCTTTGACTGCTTCTCCTTAGACTTCGCCATTGATCAATTTAAAGCATGTATGCGCCCACTGATTGTTTTTCCATACCAACTTACACGATCCTGCCAACTTCACTTTGCAATGTCCTTCCAGATGCGTTCACATTTATAGAGGCCACGGTAGTACTCCTCACAGATTGTCAATAAGCCTCTATTTAGTTGTATCACGTCCGCAGCCCTGAAACCATCCTGAACAACGCTATAGAAACTGCATCAGTAACTACTCCCTGGTCCGTTTATATATATATATATATATATATATATATATATATATATATATATATACTCGTTACCGTCCTGTAATTAATAACACAAGCATGGTAATTAACGCAACGCTGCTCGATATCTCCTAGCTTACAATGCTTCCTTTCCACATCAGGTCGCACTACATATAATTCCATCACTACCTCTGCGATTTTGAACTGCAAAACCTAATCTCGTTTCTCTCACTTAGCGTGGCTCACTAACTCAGCTCAACATGCAGTTATGATATCACCAACTCTGCCCCACCCTCTCCCCCAACTAAGCTTCTTCCTTTATTTCACGCAGAATTTACTTGTTCTCTTCTACTGACTAACTACTCTGGGTCAAACCCCAACCTTGTTGCTGAATGTTACTGCCCCCAGTTATCCGTAGTTCCCCGTTTCCTGTTTTAGTCTCAAGTGTCATGGACCGAGCTTTGCCTTAGCCCATCTACTAATGGACCAATAATGAAGTCTATCTACCCCGCTATTCTCTAAATTATTCTTTTTCGTCATTCTGGTTTTTGTACGAATCCTCATCTATTAACCGATCCATGTATGTCTCGCTGCTTCAACATCTCACCTCTTGTGTCTCCCACTCTATAGCAACAGAATGGGCATTAGCTCGACACTACTTGATATCCCTTTGCTCAAGTTGCACCTTTTTTCACACCAGGTCCCACCACGTGTACTTTTATCGCCACCTCTGCGATTCTGAACTGGAAAATCCAGTCTCATTTATCTCAGTTAGCGTGGCTCCTTAACCAAACTCAACAGGCAGTAATGAAGTCACAATTTCCAACCCCACCCTACACCCCAGCTAAGTTCTTTCCGTAATTTCATGCTGAACTTAGTCTTTTCTTCTGCTGAATGACTACTCTAGGTGAAATATTGACCTCCCCTTTGAAAGCTTTAGCTCCGACTTATGAGTTTCCTTTCTTATTCTCAATTCCCATGGTCCTAATTTGTCCTGGGGATCAGCTGCATTGATGAACTTGTGCTTCACTTTTGTTCTTCTTCCCGCTAACCGTTGATCCTCAGCTGGGCTACGCCCAGACTGCTTTTCTATATCTCATTTCTCTTTCCAGTGATCCCAAAAGCAGGCCAACCAACTCCGGCAATTCACCCTTATCGTGGTCTCTCAGCCCTCAGTATAACCATCAATGAACACTCACGCCAATCCCAACGGTGCGGGGCGCGGTCAGATCCCCAGCTTTGCCCGGTGCACGTCGAGCGTGCAGGCCGTCTGCAACGATATGCGAGCGCGATAAGGCTGGTGGATCACACCTCCTGTGTTCACTTCAAGAAGCGTTTTTTAGGTAGAGCTTCGAGCTCACGGTCAGCCCCACCCACTAAAATTGGTTACGGGTTTCATGCTCCGAATCTCCTCGCCTTGCCGTTTTTGTCACTGTCCTTTGCGGACCGCATGCCCTCACCGTTCTTCCGTCAATTTTTGCTCACCTATCGTTCTAGTCAGCAACCTTACCACTTCCCTTCCATGCCGTTCCACCTCTGTATGCACACCCATCTATTCTGTTTTTTGTTCCTATCGTGTTTCATAATGAAAACACTTACTGCACGGTTACTCTCGCCCTATTCATTTTACTCTGCCCAAGCCCGAAATATGTTCTTTTCCACTCATTTCGCCCCAGTCGGCTCCTAATCAGCATTCGCTGGGTACCTCCATATGCTTGTAAAGCTCATTGATCGCATATCTCACTAGCTACCGTTTTGCGATATCCTTTTTCGTCCATCTTATACCTCCCGCCAATACGCACCGGGCACATCGGTAACCATGACCAATCACCATATAAGAACTCGCCGTTCCAACCTTTGCATTATTTACGACCAAATTTATTTTCTTTTTACCAACTCCATATTTTCCATTACTAAATCCGTAATTCTTCCGTGGATCGTCCTCTTAGGCAGTGAACTGATTAGCAACTTCCGGCTCAATCCGTTGGTGCAATGACCCGTAAGCACGAAACTCTCCAGTTCCATTCTCCCAACTCCGACTCATAACTATTTTTTGTGCATTCTTGTTCCATCACAGGCCTTCCGTCCGGATTATTTTCTTCTTCTCGGTCTTCATCCTAAGTCATCTGCAGTGAAAAATTCAGACTCATCATCTTTTACCTGGTTTTCTCTGGTCAACACCCTCGTCTGCTTCGTACATCGCTCGACACAAGCATCGTCATTGTGCCTTTCAGATTGAGCTGCTTTTCCGCGTTCCACTCGGTGTATCGTCATCGAAACGCCATCATTCTCACCCACAGTTTCAAACCATTAGATCTGCCATTACCCGATCTTTCTGATCCTCTACTTCCTTTTCTCTTCCATTTTTTTCGCTGTTACGACTGATGCATCTTCGCACCACAGTTCTTCTAACCTCCAAGGTACCCTTCCTCAGTGAACTTTAACACCTCTCCAACCACCCCGTACTTCCATCCACTCTGCGTTCTCCAGCCATTTTCACTGCCATCTGGCTGCATAATATACTTCCATTCATTACCTCTTCGCCCAAGTTTGTCCGTCACCACATGCCACACCTGCAATAATGAGACTGTTAGATTCACTCTTACCTGTGTTCGTTGATCCTTTCCTTTATATTACCTCGTTTTTCAACTTCTGCACACTGCCATCACTTCTGTGCTTCCAAAGTTCGCTCTTTCTCTGTTGCTCTCCCATGTTCACCCGTCATAAGCAAATTCATCAGGGTTTATCCAGTTTAATTCCGCACCATTTGACCCAACCATACCTGTCTCTTCCAACCACTGCTACTTCCATGTCCCGTCTCTTCACTGATATTTGCTCCAGCTCTGATATATATAAATAATTATACATATATGTTTTCGTATCCACATATTTTCTCTGCTTCCTTCAGTTCTTCGCCTGTCCAGTTCTTTTGCCACCTTGCCATTGCTCCTCATGATATGCGTCCATTTTGTCCATAACTGTGCCTCGCTTTTACCGTATCTCCATTCTTCCGCGGCATTGACGCCATCTGACTCACTCTTTTCTTCTTGCATTGCCAGCTCCCTGCTTTTAAATTGACACCGTTCGTTTATTGTAATAACGCATAGCTCATGGCTACCTAGTCCTCAGCCATACAACACAATTTTTTTGTTCTTCTCTTCCTCTCTTTCTTCTTCCCTTTTTCCCCATCGTTTCTCGCAACCATAGTTTCTCATGCCGATTTTTAGCCCTTTTTCAGTAAAACTCCCAGGATCCGTTCTCCTCCCACTTGGCGCAGCCAGCTGCACCATCTGACCTTGACCCCCAATTTCACAGGGCCCATATTTAGATCCATCTTCGGGTTCACTTGAGCGCCGCACATTACTCCTTGGTGTGCATACATATATCTGTCTCTCACCTTCTCTCTATTTCTTCCTACCCCCCTTTGTGTTGCGTATTTCTAAATTTTCCATGAATTTCGTCGATTAGTTTGGTCGTTTGTAAAACTTTAATCACGTCTGAGGCATGCTTCGGGCTTCTCCAAAATAAACCTTTAATAATAATGATAATGCTTTACCGGTGATGGTGCATCCATTGATTCAACACTTCAACGTTCACCCAACAATGGAGCACATCTCAACATTTTGCGCTGACGTATGCAAAAACTACATCTTCGTAACCCGTATAGTTCCATGGATCCGGACATAATACACCCTCGAACAGCGGAGTTAATGTCCTTTCACGGTACTCTGCTATTCATTAAATGTCTAGACACGGGTGTTTTTCCCAAATAGCCGGAAGAAAGCAGTAATAGTTCCTATAACCAAAAAAGTAAGCCATCGTTGTCCAGACAGGCACAGACCAACTAGCCTCACTAACATACTGAACTAGGTCTTTGAACGCATTCCAAAAACTGCCATTTTAGATCATCTTAAAGGGCATGGACTACTCGCCCCTCCCTAGCACGGTTTCCTACATCACAGATCTTGCACCACCAATATGCTGACATTGATGAATAGCCTTACGCAAGCATTTGATGATGGACGGATATCTCATGCTATCTTCATCGACTTTTCCAAGGTCTTCAATAGACTGCCCCATGATCCCCCCTTGGTGAAGTTAAAAAAGTATGGAATTTCGGGTCGGCCACCCTCGGTTACCTGCAGCTTCATGGGAATCGATCATTCGCGGTTAGAATAGGGCCACCGTACTCCTCTTCATCCACGGCCTCTATTGGAATGCCTATGGGATCGGCATTTGGCCTCCTAGGTTTTTCTTTTATGTCGCCACTCTACTTATCTAAGCAACACTTTCGTCTAAAGATTCTTTTTTCACCTGCCAACAACACCACGAAATAGGAAATGATCCTCCTTCCGGCGCTTTGTCTGCGCGACACCAGCCCTCAGTTCCAATGCATCCTTCCACTGCATCTCCTGTCATTCAGCCATTTGCGTTTCATGACAGTTGCAATGGCAATGAAGTGTTCACAGCCCAGGACATAATCCCAATGCCTCCTCAGCTTTCCATGTCAGACTTCAGCATGTCCAGCTATGCAATCACTCGCACTTTCTGAGGGCTGTTCATATGAACTACTTTTATACTACTGTACCAGTCCACAATACGTCCACCTTCCGCATCAACTCTCTAACTTATGGAATAAATTACCGCTGGAAATACGCAGTTCTACTTCCAGCCATTGGTCTAGAAGTGCGTTGCATAGATTCCTCACGGTTACCTACACCTTACAGCTCCTTAATGTAGACATACCCGATGACCAAGCCTATGATAAGGGTCTAGACACCGGCGGCCTATGACAGATGAAATCAAATAAACATTTTTAGTTTTTCTGCCTTCTTGCAATCGAAAAACTAGTCCCAGAGAGTCACTGTCTACTACTGTTACCCCTTTGTATCGGTTCCCATTTATACTGAGCTGGGAGCAAGCCAGACTACGCTGCTTTACTTTTTCTCTATTTCAAGACCTTCATTCGTGCGTACCTTTCTCTCGATGACTCTTAATACTCTGGAGACCACACCGGTCACTAACCTGGCCTATGCATCTGCCTGATCGGCGGCTAATCGTACGCTACCCGACCGATTCCCCCTTGGTTACATTCCGGGATCCCCTGGTGCCTGGTCGCCTGATCGTGGACTACCTGATACCTACGGCCGTTTGGCCTCACCAAGGACAGTCATGTCTATCCCAACGGTGCGGGGCGCGGTCAGATCCACCTCTTGGGCCGGTGCACATCGGGCTTGCAGGCCGACTGCAACGATGCGCGGGCGCAACTAGGCTGGCGGATCGCACCTCCTGTCACCAGAATTGGTTTCCAGGTCAGGTGTCCAGAGCACGGCCAGCCTGACCCACCAGCACCAGCTGTGGATTGAAAAACAACGTCCCCTGCATCTTACTGCTGCCCCCAATCCCCTCTCCATCGTTCCTGAACAAGGTTTACCATAAACCCGGTCAGGTTCCAAATAAACATATGCACATATACTCACTCGGCCCAGAAATGTACCTTACTATTTGCGACTACTGGCATTTATATCCATCGACTTATTTTTTATTTGTCTGAACTGATGCCATATTTACCCTCATTCTATTATATCCGGTTACCGGATTCTGTACCCCGGAAAATGAAACGGTTTCACCTTTCAGATTTTTATAATGAACATCACAACTCATGATGAACTCTTGAACAGACCATTCATCCAATTGGTATTTTGTATGTCACCGCTACATTTATCTAAACAAAATCATCATTTAAAGATTCGTTTCTCACCTGCCAACAATTCCACACAAAATGAAATGGTCCTCCTTCCAGCGCTTCATCTGCGTGACACCAGCTCTATGTTCGTTGTATCCTTCCGTTGCATCTTTTCTCATTCAGCCATTTGCATTTCATGACAGTTGCATTGGCAACGGAGTATTCACAATCCAGGACATAAATAGTTCGATTGCCTCCTTAGCTTTTCATGTCGGACTTCACCATGTCCAGCTTTGCAATCACCTGCACTTCCTGAGAGCTGCTCATATGTACTTCTCATATAGGACTGCATCAGTCCACTATATATCCACCTCACGCATCCACTTTGTTACCAAATTTAGATGCTCTCATGCTACTCATCAACGAACCCGGACAAATTCATAATTGTATCACTTTTCACTCATCTGTGAACCACTGCCGCTGCTCAGCCAAGATATCATGGTCAGCCACCTACACCACAATACATAGAGTGCTTTTTCTACATCTTTAGCTGGAAATCAACTACCTGTAATTTAGGCTGCAGTTATCCTGTTTCCCCCCCTCCCAAAGTCTCAGGTTGGACTTTCCTCAACGTACATAGTCACACATTTATCTGCGCCTTCTGAAGGCTCCAGTGATATACTACCTCCAGTTTTTCCCGTCAGATATTAGACAAATAAACCACTATTATGCCCACTTTGTTGCCAATTTGTGTTCCTCATCTGTCAGTCTTGAAGTAACCCTCGATAAACCAATAGTTGAGCACTGTTTCACCCACCTAGTACCCATTTCCATTTTTTCATCAGTCCTCCGCGATTGGGCATCCACGCCAAAGAACACCACGAAAGCATTTCTTCAAACCTTTGCTGGAAATAAACTAAACGCATGCCAAGTTACTGATCTTCTGGTTGTTTCCCAAATGCCCCATGTCAGACTCTTACCGGCGCATCCCGTTAAGTGATTCTTTACATGTTTTGACAGTATCGTTTATGCACCACCCCCGTACGACTTCATAAGTTCATCGTATATCAAATACTCTGTCCATCCTGTTGTCAACTTGCGTTCATTAATTAGCCTAAAACGAACCCTTTATCCGAATCGTGTTTCACTCACCTGTCAACGTTCACCAATCTGCTCCATTAAAATTTCCAGGTTCGGGCATCTACATCCACCTCTCTATGAGGGCGCCCTCCACAACCTCTTGATGAATAGTAAGTACTAATTCAGTGGTAAGACTGACTGTTTCATTTACGCAATTCCTCTAGTCAGAGGACACCACAAATCCCTCGGTATTATATTTCTGCTATTTTCCGTGCCATCTGGGATATTGGTTCAAGTGCATGTCCATCATCACCAAAAATTCTCCAATATTTTGCTGATGCTTTTTTGAAGAATTTTGTCAGTTTACTCACCCCTGCGACTTTACATCGACGCTATCCGAAATGCTGAGCATTTTTACTTTATCCCCCTTTTACTTCATCGCGTATCTCAACCGCGGAGCCCAGTTCACTCACTTCGGAGAGGTGCGTCCACCTGACCTTCAAACTCAAACTCTCCGGGCGTTCATTGGTGGGACCACTAGGACCTATACATTATTGTGCAGCATTTAGCAAACGAATATCCAAGGAACCTTTTTGTGACCTCACTTGTATCATGTGATTGTGCAATCAAGCATGCCTTGGGTGTCCCCGAAATAAACCATTATTATTATTATTATTATAACTTTGTTGCCAACTTTGGAAGCTTCCATGCTATTGACCAGAGAACCCAGAAAAATCCATAATTGTGCCAGTTTTCACTCATCGCTGGACCACTGCCGCTGTTTCATCAAGTTATCATGGTCGGCCGCCCGCACTGTCGAGTCTTCTAACCCTATAAGTCAAAGTCCCGCAGCTTGCAAAAGACTGTTTGAATTTTCCTCGATAAACTCGTTTTTTCTTCTTTCCCCTTCGTTTCTCACCAAGTGTCATTTGATTTTGCTGGAATTTTCAATGTTGTGATTATTTTCGGTACCATTTGTGCATTTAACCCTTCTTTCTAACCGACTCGAACCACCATTAGCCAAGTCATCCACTTGGCCCTGATCTTGAATTTTGCTGGACGCTATTGCCTTTTTAGTCCACCTTAACACTTTTCAATACTCTGTGCACACACGATGTACCCCTTTGGAAATCCCGTTTCTGCTGTCACCTGAATCGTCGGATCATGCACTGTTGCGTTCTTCGGCGCATCCAAAAAATGCCTTCGTTATTACCATTATTGATAATTTTTCTATCATTCGCCATGTCTGCTGAGCGGAAAACTTCACAAGATCCGATCTTAGGGGTAAGCGCGCCACACTTACCGGCACGGAAGTCTGATGATCCAGAAATGTGGTTTTTGCCGGTGAAGCTTAAATTCGAAAGCTGCCGTAAAACTGGTGATTCCAGCCGTCTCCAGTGAGTAGCACGCCGCCTCCCTCCGGAGATCACAAGGCAAGTAGGGGACTTAAAAATCTCTTCTTGAAGCAACTAAGCTTTGAAGGAGGCCTTCTTCGCCCACATGGCCCCAGAGCAGGACCAATGCATGCCACAACCTCGAAGCTTTGAGCTTCGGGGCAGGAAGCCCTCCAAGCTTCTGCCTGAGGTGCAGAGTTCGAGAGAACCGACGGTAGGCGAGGACCCTCTTTTAAGAGTATTTTGGCCGCAGAATTTGCCGCCGAACATTACAGTTTTACCAAGTACCAAGCGTAAGTGCGCTCTTAAAGAAACTGAAGAGATAGCTGATGACATTACGCTACCATAAAGCTCCACGTTTTCCGGATCAAACAGGTCCTTCGTCTAGATGACGCCTGCCTTGCCGGCATTTCACGATCTCGCAACAGTTTGGTCTAGAACTGATGCCAGCCTGCAACGTTTAGATGTGAGTATAAGGGGGTCACAGCGGCGTCGCCAAGCACGCTTAGCAGGGCTCCATGGTCCGTCACCACGATGACGTCTCGGACCTTCAAAAGAAAGGTATTGTAAACGCGGCAGTCGCTTTGGTGAGGGAGCCAAACGATCTGAACCAGGGAGTAAGTTCCACGGTGCTATCCAGGGAAACGAGACACAGGCTCGTGAAGGCGACCTAGGAAGCCGGGAATCATGCTAACGGTCGCCGTCTGAATGTGTGAGATCTAATTTCAAACAATCTATTCCTTGTAGATACCGGTGCCGAAGTGGATGCCACCCCCCGACCAAGAGGCGACAATAGCACACCGCGGGCTCAAATAATAAGTGCTGCCAACTGCAAGGCCTTCCACACGTTTAGCCAGCGGTTGCCCACCTTAAACTTAGGTACAAAGCGTAACTTTCATTGGGTATTCATCATCGCCGACGGTCCGAAACCAATTCCAGGCTTCGATTTCCTGCAACACCTTGACTTGTTAGTTGACTCTCTGCTCCACAGGGTGGTGGACTGCCAGGCCTCCCTCGCTGTTGCTGGTGAAAATTCGAGGGTGAATAACACCACGCCGTGTAACGTTCAACCACAGGCACAACAAACTCATGGCGAACTCACCGCCGCCTACCCGGCCATGTTTCGGCATGCCGTATCGACAGTGAGGGGCATCCGGTGTTCAGCAGGCCACTTCGGTTAGCACCAGACAGGCTTTGTGTTGCATAAGCCGAATCCGAGCACATGATGAAACCAGGTATAATACGCCCTTCTAGCTCTCCTTGGGCTCCATCTATTCATATGTTCTGCAATTCTAACGGCGACTGGCGACTATGTGGTGATTACAGAGCACTTAACGAAGCCACCGCCCCTGACAGATATCCGATGTAGAGAACAAATGCTGAAAATCCTCCCAAATGTTCTACGTGCTTTGCGAATTTGAACATACTGGACATTACTCTGAAAAGCTTGTCCACACCACACATTTTTGCGTTTGTTAATCCGTGTGAGATATTTGAATTTGGCCATAAACCGTTTTTGGCTGTTGTGCTCGAGCGACGGGGCTTCGAACCTTTGGCTTCCACTGTGAAGTCCACTTGGCCGCATAATTGGGGTTTGTATATATTTGTACCCTCTGTGAATTTCAATTTAGTACCGGAGAAGCTACGAATAAATCTTGTTCTTGTTTTGGGATTCGTTTGAATTGGTTACATGTTGCTCCATTTGCGAGAATTGATTTACATCCGATCAGCCGTATACAGGACCTTACTTCGTTTCTGTCAGGTTGCTCCGTCTTCAACCGTGTCCATTTAGTTCGTGTATACAACCGGATCCCTGAAGCAGATGCCGATATCCCTAAAACTTCCGTCGGTAAGCCTTTTTGGCTATTCCAGTTTCTGGTAACGCTGTTAGGGCCCAACAATTTAGCCGAGACATTTCAACAGTTCATGCGCGAGGCAACTCGTGGTTTGGGAAATGTTTGCGCACACCTGGATGGCTTTTTGGCTGCTAGTTCTTTAGTGCACGAGTAAGCGTCACGCTTACGGGCACTCTAGGAACGCCTTAGCCAGCACGGCGTTATAATAAATATCGCGAAGTACAAACCAGGCCAATCTGGTAAAAACTTCATAGGAAATTCTTATTCATCCTCGGGTATCCGCCCTCTGCCGGATAAATTTTCGGCTATTCTCGACTACCGAGAACCACAATCTTTTCGCCAATTGCGTCAGTTTGCCGGCCAAGTAAATTTGTACTGCCAGTTCATTCCTCGCTGTGCGGAAGCGATGCAACCCATCACCGACCTATCGCCCGGAGGCAAGCTGAAGTTTGAGTTTCCCGAAAAGGCACGAGTCGCATTTTCCTCGGTCAGGGATGTTGTTGACACATGGAGCTCCTTACTCACCCTATTTCGTGGAGTCGAATGCTTCGGACAAAGCTGTTTCAGCAATATTGCAACCATTCGGAGACGGTTCTTGGCGGCCTCTAGCTTTCCATTCTAAACCCACACGACCAGCCAAATTTAGGTACGGGGCATATGGTAGGAGTTATTAGCCTTCCAATCGGGAAGCCGTCATTTTAGACGTGCACTCGGAGGCCTTTCTTTCACGGATTTTGCGTACTGCAAGCTTTCGATTTAGGCACTGAAATTGGCTTCCAATCGATATTCATCACACAAGATTTGTAGCTCAGACCTAGTCTCACAGTTTACTGTGGAAATACTACATATCTCTGGGGTACTCAATCCTATCGCTGACACCTTATCATGCGTGCATCAACTGAGTCTGTCGTCGACACCTAAAGTCGCCTTAGGCGCAGTGGCACATGCCCAGAATACGGGCCCCGACATCGAACAACCTCGATAGTGCCTATCCAAACTTCGTAGAATACCGTCGTGTTAAATGTGTCACAGAGCCACCCTGTGCCGGTGGTTTCTGTTGCCCGCCGTTATCCTACTCACCTGATGCTCCACAATCTGGCTAATTCAGATGTGGTTGCCTCGGTGAAACTGGTTACCGGGTGCTTTTTTGGCACAACGTCAAAAGAGAAGTCCGTCAGTGAGCCCGTGCTTGCTTAGATTGTGAACATGTTGTGACCCGTAGGTACACCGGAATGGCACTAGTCAAGTTTCCGGAAAATGAAACACATTTTCACCATGTTCATGTCGACCTGGTAGGGCCACTCCCATGTTCCCTTGGGAAGGTCTACACACTCACATGCGTGGATCGTTTTACTCGCTGACCGCATGCTATTTCTATCCCTCAGCCGGCGTCGAAGGAAGCTGCGAAAGCTCTTCTGACCGAATCGGTCGGTCATTTTAGTTGCCCGGAAATAGTGATAACCCATCGTGGTTTATGTTTTGACGGCGCTTTTGCCAGCACACCCAATTCGCTGGGTTGCCAAACATTGAGACAACAGTCTGCCACCCTCAGGCCAAAGGTATGGTCGAGAGATTTCACCAGCGGTTGGAAGCCGCTCTTTTAGAGAACGGCAACCCCCTTTGGAGCGAAACACCACAATTAGCACTCTTAAGCCTGTGCAGTACCGTTAGTAAGGAATCGCACACAACATCAGCCGTACTGGTGTATGGCTGTACATCTCGTCTGCCTGGGGATATGGCAGCTCCCCACCAACCGTGTCTTTCGACTACCGCTACTAAGCCCGGGCTAGTTTTCCGGGCCGGTCCGCCACGCTTAAAACGGTCTACGAGTTTCATCCCAAGTGCATCAGAAACCGCTACCTATTTATTCCTTCGAGTCGAAGGTGTTCGATCCCCAATACAACCACCATAAAATGGAACTTTTCGGGCGAAAAACACAAGGCAAAACATCTGTTGTTGGCATCAGTAGCCGACAAGGCACAGTATCTATCGACCGCGTCGTACCTGCCGTCATAGAGTGCGAGCCGCCCAGCGAATTTGCATTTCCTCTATCCTATCAGTCACCCACATCGGACAAGTTATTACTCGACCCACCCACAGTTACACCTGGTGAGATCCTGGGGGTGGATACGGCAGAATCGCAATGCGCAGTAGCGGTGGCAGTCGCCAACTAAAAAAACTCGTCCACTTCGTCGACTTCGTAAGGATTTTTACGATCGATCGTTAGCAGTAAGCTGAGAAGTTCGCCATCGATTTACAAATTGGCAGGCCCGGGAAATTACCATTAGTAGTTGTAGTTTTGTTTTCTTCTAGTGTCCTGGCAACTACAACAATGCCGAGCATTGTTCGTGTGTCGTTATTACGGTCCAAAATCCTCCGGGGCCCTCAGGCACTATTTTGTTCCAGTTTGGCACGCCTTTTCCCAGACGGATTCAAGCAGTCACACCGACCTCGGCTGTAGCCTAGCTGACTCTCATGCACCTTCAGAGAGCCAGCCAATCACTGGACATAAGGACGACTGGTCAAGGTGGCACAAGAAACGACAACTGGATGCTCTTTTGAACGGACCTGATAGAGCATCTGGTGGCTCGCAGGCGTATGAGACCAGCTGGTGCCAAAACACCGCCGAACCAATACTCTTCGAACTTCGGGAGAGCAAGCTCCGTCAACCTCGTCAGCAGTCATCCCACCCGACCAAAAATATAACGAGCAAGCTGGGATTACGGGTTACTGAGCGCCTCTAGTAAGCAGGTACGGTGCTACCATTGAGAGAATGGGTAATGAGGTTAGGCAGAAAAATGGGAAGAGTCGACCCGCCATTGACAAGAGCGACTGGTGGTAGGCCATCGGAGCCTAATACAGAGGGTGTTTGCCATTGAATAGCAGCTAAGTAGCACTCCTGACATCAAAGAGTATGGCAGAAGGGACAGAGTCGGCAATGCGTAGAGGTAAGGAAGGGGCAATGATAGTATCTGGAGCCATGGCTGAAGCGGAGAACCCATTGGAGGCTTCTATAATGCAAGGTGGGAGGGGGGGGGGTAAGTAACGGGTTATTATCCAAAATCAGGAGTTGGCAGACAGTTTGTATATCAGAATTTCTAGACTTATGTAAAGCAGGGGGAAGTTGAGATTTATTTGGATGGCTCAGTGCCTTCGGTTCTTGGTGAAAAAGTTGCCCATTATCTTGTAGTTGCGCCAGAGTAATGAAGCAGTTTGGGCGAATAAAATTTGAAAGGTCATTGTGATTATATAGTTGCTTTAGAAACTTATGACCCTTCTGATGGATTGGCGGGACGGGGAAACGTTTTTAGGGAAATTCTGGAAAATATAAGACATTTTTTTCAGACAGTCCGAAAAGAGGTAGTAAAAAGGTATCCGCAGCAATGTGAGGGTCATGGGTGAAAAAATAATCAAACCAGGCTTTTTTGCATTGAGTGTGACTAGCAAGGTCCAATTTCTGCACGGGGGTGCATTGTTGGAGGGACGTGCTGCATTAGGAGGGCCACTAAGAGGCAAATGGCAGATGACCATTTTACGGTCACCGACGGGGAAACTTTGTATTACTGACAAATCGATCAGAGACACGCTATGAGCGAACACCAGATCCAGTTTGTTCCCATTCATGGTACGTTTGGAAACTTGTTGCGCCCAGCAACCGAGATGAATTCTGGTAATTAGGTCCATATTGTTCGGTAAGCCAACAAATATGCGGGAGATGAAAGTCATCCGCCATGAGCTTGGTTCCCGGAAGAAGGAAGGGGAGGTATTCAAAGGATCTAATACGTGGAAACAAGCAACCAGGGGAATTTGGAGAGCGATATACGCAGACAATATAAGGAACAGAGCTTTGGTAGCAGATGATAGACCAGAGCGAATCGGGAACAGAATCAAGCTTAGTGTGCAAAGGAGGTGTCGTGGTGTAGACTTCCTTGACACAGGCTAGACACCCACTGCCACGCCGGTTTAGCCCATTAGTCATTAGAAGATTGTACCACACCAAAGATACCTGAAATTTGGGAGTGTCTCAGATAGCCCGGATTCCGTTGTTAAGATAATGTCGTGCTTATATGTGAGGACAAGTTTTTTCAGGTGCAGGAGCTTACCGAGAATGGAACGAAAGTTAAATATGTCTAAGGATAAGCCAATGGAGGGAGGCGGTACAGGCACATCGGGGGGCACTGTCAGTTGGGAAATGGGTAGCTGTCTCTGATGGGAGGAGTAGGGATCACGGTTAAAGAGAACATACGAATGCTGAGACTAGCGAAGATTCAGATGGGGTGCAGTGAGAAATAATGTTGGGTGGTAGGGCAACTGGGGGCGACGAAGGGGGGGGGGTGTAGGAGCAAAGGGAAAAACCTGTAGAGTTTGGTTGATCAATAGCGGGCTAGGGTGATTAGGAGCTGCTGCGGAATACTGGCCAGTCGGAATTGGGTATTGGCTGAAGGGGGTGAAGGGAGCAGGATGGGAAATGTTTGAGGGATAAGGGTGTGGTGCAGTGGGTTAGACTGCGCGTTACGGAAGGGGTAAAGTAAGTTGGGTGGAACACTAAATATGGAGCTTTTAGAATCGGGAGCAACAGAGGTAGCTGTCAGGTGTGGAGTGCGACGTGAAGCGGATAGGACGGCTTGCAAGGGCCCTATTCTAGTAACGGTCGGCAGCAAACGCGGTTAATTCGTTAGGGCTGCCGACGCATACGGACAAGGGATATCTTCCAGGGTCGAAACCAGATTCGGTGAGATAGGATGAGTAGATTTAACAGTAGACAGTTGGCGGGAGGAAGGATTTGTGGGAAGATTGGACAGACGGGTGGACCTCTTCCTCCGGATGGAGGACTGGGTTATCATAGGAGGAAACAGAGGGCGAATTGGAGCTTGATGTGTACACAACGGGCGAGGGAGTGGGATGGCGAGGTGATGGTTGCAGTCTTATACTTGGTGGCCGTAAGAGCAAGAGAGGCGGACATGTCTGGATCTGCGGTTATTGGATCCGACTTCAAAGAATCCACGGCTGAAGCAGGTGAGGGGCAGTGGTTGGCTGAGAAGAATAAGGGGAGAGTGCACATAAAGATAGAGTGTCGGTGATGTGAAAAGAAGCGTCGAAAGCTCAGGACCAACAGATGTCGCTCCCGTGGGGAAAAATGAGGTAGATCTAGTCGTTTTCTGTGAAGAGGGGGCTTTATCTTCCGTTATTTTCACGTTTTTACAGGGGAAATTGGAATCTATGGTTGTATGCATTTTAAGGAAATACTTGGCGGATATATCACGTGCTCATCTAGTGAGGAATGGACTGTTCAGGCTCTGAACGAGCCCACGCAATCCTGATATTTGAAAAGGAACGCGGGCCATAGCGCAAGCACTCAACAGTGTATGCTTGACGCACTCGAAGGGTATTTTCCCCGGGCGCCAAAACGGCCGCTTTGCTGGAGTTCCTCCCTCTAATATGATCTTCGGACCCAACAAATACAATAAAACGTCCAGCTGCTATCAAGCTGTGAAGGGTAAAGCTTTCGACGAGTTCAGTGGTGCACAAAAGGTGGCGAGTCCCAAAGCGATTTCATCCCATTTAAGAAGCTGGGACTTTACTCCTCGGACGTTTTGGTCTCAAAGTGCTGTTCTTCTTGTCGTCAAGCCTGTAAAGTCACAGAGGTCGACCAAGGATAGTTTTAAGGCTGCTGGAGTTTGAATGAGCCTATTTCTTATAGTAACGGAGTATGGGAAGATGGGGTAATACTGGAAGATTTCTTTTTCACAGGTGGCATTTTGAATTATCAGGAAGACGCTGTAAGTAAAGGACAACAGTAAGGGCCAAATAAACGGAGGTCAGAATTTACCGATGAGAAAAATTTCCTGAATTTCTCTTAGTCAGAGGAATGCCTTGAGAAGCTATAATTTTTAATATTGCCCAAGATGGCCGAGTAGAAGCCATATTGATAACAGAGAGCTCAACGACCTGGTGTAGAGCGGCCCAGAGGTTGAGCAACAGCCTAGCGCCTTACGCGGCACACTTGCTATTCAAGTAGACGTTTTGTAACCCGGAGGAGAGAAGAGGCTCTTTGAATTGTGCATCTCAAGAAAAGGAACAGTTGGGGCACCTGCCGCAAGAATTTGACGACTTTGAGGGTGAGCAGTTGTCATTATGGAGCGGAGATCATCTTGCTCTGCAGACAGTATGGTAAGGGACTAGAAGCCTTCGTAATAAATTTGCAGTGCCTCTCCTGTAGCATACACAGACCGATCACCTGGAAGACAACCAGACTTATGTCCTTCAAAAATACTGCGCCTAACCGAACGATTCGGTTAGGATGAAGGCCTTTTGAAACGGCACTCAGACGTGATGATTCAGGATAAAGCACCCAGTTACGCAGAATATGTGACTGCCACTACTATTCCTGGAGGACAAATATGGTATCTGCCTGATCACCAAATGTTCATTTTAAGAAAACTTAAATATGTTAAATGGAAATGTCGGCTACAATAGAGGGGGAATAATTCAGGTGGAAGGAAGAAATGCCTCGCTTTTTTATGCCGGGGCGAGAACCACTCGGACAAATTGGTGATAGATCGTAGAATGCCAATTCATCCTTTCGGAGCGGTATCGTCACCCTCTTGTGCCAACTTTGCCTTGCGAGAAACTGCAGCTTCGGTTCGCTGGACAGCAGCTCTTTGCCCTGCCAGACGAAACTTACGCACTCGATGTCGTACGTTACCAGAAATGACGCTGAATAACACTGAAGGCAAATGTGTCAACACATACATGTATACTTGTCAGTGAAACAGCATAATAACTCTGAAGTCTATGCGGAGATTTCCCACTTTATTATCCGTTACCACTGTTTGTCTTTCCTCCGAACTGTAGCCGGCTGGAAATCGACTCTCCACTTCTCGAGGACCCTCCAGTTGCGCTTTCTTATTTCAGAATGGTACTTGTTACTGATCCTGAATCTAAACTCACCTTTTTATGGTCTGCTGTTTCTCCCACATCCACCACTGTTCACTCTCACAAAATTGGTCTCATGTCCCCCCGCTTCAAAACTCATTCCGTTTATTGAACTCCGGTAAATCCGTCATTCAGGGTTTGCATTGTCTTCATGGATCGCTATCCTCTTCGCATGCGTTGATTTTCCCGAATACACTTCTTTACAATTTTCCCCCCTTTTCCTCTCGCTCAAAATTTACTCCATCTGCAGAACCTTGGCGGGCCTCCGGTTTCCTTGGCTTGCACCATTCTCGTTCACAATGCGTCCTTAGCACTGAGTTAACGATTTTTCGATATTTCCACCGCGCACCAGTGCCCAGCCCGGATTCGAAACCGGTTCAAAACTGCCGCGCGAACCATTATCAGAATAATCCATTCAAACTGTAGCTGGCTTTGTTTTTCCATCTCTGATACTCTCGACTTTCATATTTAGAATTTGTGAATATTTCATCCTATTGAGTAACGTGTTACACCATGGTCATGCGCTACAGCGTGCATCTCGACCATGGCCGAGAAATATACCAGTATTATTATTATTATTATTATTAGTGTCAGCAGGAATTTTTATGTCGAGTTTTACTTGGGTCGTTAGATGACACTGAAACTGCCACAGCATGCTTAGGGAGTCAGACGGAATTGCCGAATAGGGACGAGTTCTACTTCACGGATTAAATATCAAGCTCCCCGGGGGTTTTAGAGGCTGTTCTACGCGATAAAAAGAGGAAGAAGTCCGACAGCTGAGTGGGTTACTTGTCCTCATAGGAAACACCCTAAGGATACACTGTGGAGCTGGAATAGATGGGTCCGGCTTCCGGCTGGAGATTCCCAAACACTCAGTTATGCACAAGGGAGTCCCATCATCCATCTCCAGTTTACTTGGGTTAGTCTAGCCTTGGTTCCTCCTGAGAAAAATTCTAACGCAACGGCTTTGCCGGAGAAAAATTGATTTAGAGCGAAAGCTTGAACTTACTGGTGTATTAGGTTTGGAGTGGTTCCAGGTCGTCCTCAGTGAGCCAGGCGATGTATGGATCTCTCGACCCCCACCTTTAAGTGACATGAAACAAATGGAGGATTTGCAGATATTCTGGTATGCTTCCTAGGTGAGTCACAGAGTGGCGGCACAAGGCAGCTAGATGGGTGCGAGTGGGAGTAGAAAAATCAGAATATGGCTTGCCAAAACTGGGCATACTCTGGCAAAAATGATGTCTATCGCCAGAATGGAATTGACTGCAGCTGTATTGTCTGTAACAGCGGCCGAGAAGTTGCATTCGTGCTTCGCGAGATTTTTCTTGAGAACTACTTTTTGGACCGATTCCTCAGTTATACCTCACCGCATCGTAAGTACGAGCACCAGCCTTAGGGATTTCATGGAAAACAGAATAATAACTATTCATGAACCACCTGAGGTAGATCAGTGGAGTTAAATGCAGTCACCAAGCAACCCAGCTTATTCCTGATCACGACGCCGGAGCAACTTAGAAAAGTTTTTCAGTCGATTGAATGGACTGGGGGTCCTGGCTGTGCGCGAAAGGGATTGGCCGAACTTCCCGACAACGGAGTATGCAATGGCAACCTAGGACCAAACCACGTGGTGCTAACCGCCAATACCACCAACAGTATGTTGCTTAGTAAAATACGCTACTTTTCCCAGACCAAGGTGCGCAGAGCCGTGTCGTGGTGGACGAGGTTCAAATGGCGGATACTGGCATTTACCGGTGTTAGACCGAGAATTAGCGTCAATATCGGTTCGATGCCCTCCAGGGAACACAGGAAAGCAAAGGACTATGTGATGAGCTAGACACGAACACAAATATTTCTATCGGAAGGTGCCGTTCTAAGTAGGAGAAACTAGAATAAAATAAAAAAGGGACCAGTGCACTGAACACAGAAACAACTTAGCCCAATTTAGGCCGACCGGTTGATGAAGATAGTTGGGGGAGTGAATGAACCTCACTTGAGTTTTTTCGCTGAAAATCCGATTCTGTTACTTAGTAGACACTACTCGACAGTTTGGTTATATTGGCATTTAAGTAACACAGAAAAAAAGTTGACGAAAGTTGCTTGATGAACAGTTCCCGCCGCCTATTTTGGATAACGCCTGGAAAAGCAGCAACAAAGAGGGTCACTGCCTACAGCTTCTGGTGCCAGCTGCAAAACGCGATGGTAGGAAAGCAGCTGGGGTCACCTATGCCATTAGCCAAAGCAACAGAAGAATGGCGGCAGTTCTCGAAGACAGGCGTGGATTATTTAACCCTCCAACGGGTGAGAGGCGTCAGAACACTAGAAAGAGACATGAATGCCTAATTACTTACTTGCGTGCAAGGACGGCTCATCTGGAAGTAGCACACACAACGAACGCTTGGACTTTTCTGACGACGTGAGGACCATCCGTTGGGAGAGGAGTATGATTGCCAAATTCTATTCAGGTAATAGACCTTGCTTCGTCGAAGCTCAGGAGAAAATCGAGAATTCTAGAGGGAGTTTGTACTCAGTTCAGATTCAGATTAAAACTAACGTAAAATAAATGCTTTGCTATTATAACCCTCTGCACATAGGTCTTCATGGAGATGTGTGGGGAAGACTAACACTTTGAACAAGGAGAGTATTGTTGGCCTTGATAGGAAGGTAAACATTGGATGACGAGGTTTGAAGTACCTAATTATTTGGAGTGGGGAGAATTCCGAGCGATAGACCTTTGGCAATACCTGCCCCCGAAGATACCAACGCAATATACCTAACTACAAACGACTCATTCATAAGACCTAGTAAAGGCAGGGGACTGCCTACAGCTACAAGGTGCACCTACCTCCAGAGCTGAAAACAGGCCAGTTACCTTCCACGGATGGTCAGAAGATCATATACGTGAAAATACCAGACAATGATCTTCAGTTCAAACGAAAAGGATCACAAATGAGAGGCCTTCCAGATTAGGCGACGTGGTGCCCCGAGGTGAAGAAGTACCACTCCTCGGGCAGTAACCCCTTGGAATTACCAAAAAATACCCTGCCGACTCTGGTGGGTTCGCGAATACCGTGTTAAAGGAAGCAGGGGAAGGGGAACACTTTCCGTATATCAGAAAGACGTATCTGCTTGAGGGTGACGATAGATCACAAGAAGTCAGAAATTCGGAACTCTGCGATGCATTATTCCTCCCCAAATAGCCTAGTCATTGCATCTCCATATACCGTAACATGTCCACATATATTAACCACACAAATTTATGAACACATGTCGCATGAGTTGAGAAATTCCTGTTGTGGATGGCTTTCGCGCTGGGTGTTAAATTCCCCCATACCGCCCCAGTCTTGCGTATTCGAGCTGCGCCTGACGTTTACGAGGACTTTTAAGCACAATGAGACTACTTTCTCAGTGCTTTCAGTCACACTCATTGACTCACGAGCGCATACATATATCCGTGCTCCTGTTCGTTCAACATTCCTAGCGCATTCGAAACATCTGTACACGTTGGCCACTCACAGCTTTGTCCATGCACCTATCACCCAACCCTTGAAACCTGTGAACTGTCCATGAAAAAGAGGACTGTAGGTCGCTCCGAATGGACCAACGCTTCGGGGTCCTAAGTGAAATATGCTTGTGGTTGCGTGTAGTGGGCATATGCGCAGATTCACCCTCCGTCATCCGTGAGCAGATGAAAAGAGAGCTTATCATGGGCAGGCAGGAAAAATCAATACATGAATTCCAACTGTTTGACACTGCTAGGCTTGGTCGGAATTTCGTGGGCGGTGTAATTAAAAATCAGAAAATTCCTCCAAGGAAACCATGACATTTTGAGTCTTTACAAAAGCTCCGTTATACGTGTGTTTCGTGTGGCCTACAACACCCGCGTATTTGTGCACCAATACTTGTTTATTCGCGTTTAAAGCGCGATTTCGCCTTGACTCGTTTGAACATGTGCTATTCACCAGCTGCTCCTTCAGGCCGCGAACTGAGCTCTCGTCTTGAGTCTTTGTGACCTAATGTTTGAGGTTTGTGTATGTATGCGAAATGTTTCACCCCAATACTCGCCATAGTTGAGTTTGCGAATCAATCGTGTTCTGGCTCTAGTGTGAGTTGATTGTACTTTGGTTGAAAATTCCTAGCAGGGGTGATACAAGCACTTAGAAGCTGCATGAGTTTGAACGCTTTTCATATGCATGGAAGACAGGGGAATCACAACGAGGCGCAGAAGTAGCAGTCCGGTGGGATTCTCCTCGACGTCCTCTGAAGCAAGAGTCAAAACGGTTTATTCTGGCTCGAGCCCAAAGTCACCTGACCAGAGCTGACCTGACCTGACCGGATCTGACCGGATCGGACCGAATCCACCTGCGCAGACCGGAGCTCACTCCTTCGTGGTTCAAAACCCATGGTGAGGTTTCCAGTAAAAATCGTACCGATTCAGCAAGCCAAATTAAATTCTGGTATTCCAAGTGCTCAAAATACCGTTTCTGGATGGGTGGGCACATGCTCTCACCAGAAACGCCCAGCTTTGGGAGCTATGGAAAAGCGCAGACAGCACAAATATGTGTACAGGCGGTCGATTCAAGGCTTACAAAGTACTGTGGAAATCAAACTGAATTAAACGATTTGAAATCGCCCAAGAGAGATGGTTATGTGAAGGAGATATTACATACCGCTAATCGCAGATTTCACATGCAATTATAAACGGGGTCCACTGAGAATGGACACGAATGTCACCACCCCCTAAAAGCAGCCGCTACTGTTAGAAGGACCGTGATCAAATTCGCCGGCGGGAATTTAAAGTGTGGGCCCAGTGAGGGGGGGGGAACAGCTGATGCTATTCATAATCCAAGTCACGAATCCAATGGTGCTCCGATCTTCGTGAGAAAACCAAAGTCTCGGGCCAAGTAGACTCTATTCGAAAGTCGTACCCAGAGATTAGGAGCGTGAAAGGAATGCAGGTGATACTCGCGCTGCTTGCGACATATTGGAGCCCAAACCAAAGGTGGTCCGGTTCTTCTCAGTTCGATTTCCAGGACTTGGCAGCGTTTTGCCTAATTGCCCGGCTTCTTGCGCCTGTGAGTATCTTGAATCGTGCCGAACTTCGACGATAGAAACAACAAGGTCTTTGCCACTTGTTTTCTGTAGGCTACATAAAGATCACGAAGAACAGGGTATTTCTGGCCCATTCTCCATCTCCCTAAGTGTGACCACCGCCAACGTTAACTCCGTGACAAGAAAAAAGAATGTAGAAGCGGGCTCCCTACGGCACTTGAGTAGACCTATTATTCTGAGCCCTCAAAAGTCCCTTAAAGTACCGTTCTCAGTTCTCCGCAAAATGTTCCAAGAAAGTGGCTTCATTCACCGCATTCCTTGGTTTTTCCGGTCATTTACCACGATCACTGCAAATGAAATCCTTCTGATTCCTGTCCAGGGTCTTTTCTATGATCCCCCCACATCCCCTCTGAATGTTTCGTTTCTTCTTGGTCAAGGGAACCGCTCACTATTTTCCACGGCCTAGCTTGTCCCTTTATTTACCCTAAAAATAATTATCCGATCTCCCCCTTTCCCCTGTAGCGACAGAAGATCCAGGTCTCACAGCCTTTGTTCATACTCCAAATTTCTTCAACGGCCACGCCACTTGCTCAAGTGGCTATGCACCTGTTCCGGATTTTCAATGCTCCTTATCTTTTTCGGTCTGAAGTTTTTTGTACAGTACCCCAGATGGGGTCCAACAAAAGCTTCTGATGGCGGAGGGGTGGCTACTGTTTCACAGCTCTCTTCATCTGGTGTAAATCAAAGGTAGCCTTTTGAGCTCCTTCGTATTCCAGTCAACCCCAGAAGATACAATTGGCTCTATGTCGTCTGCGGCCTCATAGCACGGATTCTTCAGTTTTCGCTCGGTCATTCAGAAACAGCACAGATAATGAGGGACCCCGGCTGAATAGCCCTCATGTGCTCGACAGATTGCCCTGTGCTCCATAATAAAACCGTCTACCGTCAAGAGTGAGCTATACATATTCTCACACCAGGTGCTAGCTTGGAGGTCCCAGATGTATGAGAAAGTAGCCAATAATGTTTTGTAAGCCCATGCGGTACATCTTCACTTGCCCACTTTATCCAGCTTCCTGATCACCTGATCTGGGAATGCTACCAGAATCAGTGAATCTGACCTATATCGCACGAAGAGACTCTGCTACAAACCCAACCAGTTGTGGTTTTCAAAGTGTCGCCTAGCTCACATCCTGAAAATCTGCCTGAACATCTTCCGAGTCCCCGAGGTTAAGGTGATTGTTATGGAACTAGAATGAACCTTTTCGTTGCCCATTTGTAAATGGAGATTGCGTTTGGGGCAACAGGCCCCCAGACAGCTCCTTTTCTTTAGCGACGCACTGAAAGTTAAAGTCAGTGGATTTTCTACTATGCACCCTACTGTATTTATCACAGGCGAATGGATTACGCCCGACCAAGCGGCCTTGGATTTTGCCACATTTCGCGTTCTCACCGGGAATTAAGGTGTCACCTACCCCCGAGGTGTGTAAGTTGCTGTCAACTAACTGTCCTGGGGTTCCCCGTTTAAGCTCACATTTGCTGAGAGAGCTTACGCAGTACCTCGGCGTTGTTACTTGAAGCTTGCTCGCATCCGTCACCCCTGAATATCCTCACAGCTCCTTATATTGCAGCCTTCAGTTGTACGAAGTTGGGGTTAGCCTTTGGGTTGTTCCTAGAGTTTTGCACAACCCTCCGTTTGTGTCTCAAATAGTGGTCTCTTTTTACCTCCCGTACCCTTTTAGATGCCACACTGTAATACAGGTACATTTCGCGATTCCAGTGAAACAACCACTAGTGGAAAGTCCTCCAAAAATTCCATTGTGCCTTGAATTAATGAAAATGCTCCATCATAAATATCTTTTATGTGCCAACCCATGTATTTGTGCACTAATGTTCGTTTATCCGCGTCAAAAGAGCGACTTCGTGATAACTCGTTGGGCATTTATGACTCGTGTGCCGTTTTTCAGGCCGTGAATTCGGCTATCGATTTGATTCTTTGTGATTTCATCTGAGTTTCACGTGTTTTTGAGGTTGTTCACCTTACAACTCATTATGATAGATACTACAAGCCAATGTTGTTTTTGATTCGGGATTTGCAGTCAGCTACCCATTGCACAGACGAAAGCTACATCCCGGTCTCCTCTATGCTGCCCTTTCAATGACTGTTCCATCAGAGAGTAGCCCCTACCTTTGACCCTTCTCGTGGGAGCTACTTTGTCTTTATACTCCAATGGTTTTTCCTTGATATTTCGCTGTTGGGTCTGTGCATGGCCGATATCTGTATCCACCACGCATTAAACCTGTTGCCCCATTTCCGCCAACCGATCCGGATCAGGCTTGTAGAAGTTTCCACGGTACTTCCGATAAGCCCTCTATTCTTGGTAGCTGAATCTCCCTCTAGCCCGTACTCACTTCCCCAACGGAATTTCCCGCTTGTTTGATCTCCACTTCTTTCCTTATTTTGAGGATCAACAAGACAAGAGCCGATGGAATTCGACCATGCCTCCGCTTATTGTTCTTTCCTAAACGCAATGGGAGAGTTCCATTTTGGATAAATTCTGTCTGCGTTCTCCCCTCCCACTGCAGTCTGGGAGACTGAATCATCTTCTAGCCCAATGAATTTCCACGTTAAAGCTTACATATAAACCGCCTGGAATATGCCGTTCAAGTACTGAGGCAGTCCTCGGTTCTCCCCTTCAGCTGACTCTGGGCTCCAGCGAAACCAGGACATTGATATTATTGAGAAAGTTTCCATTACTGCCAGCTCCATAAAAATGGATATTGGGTCAGGTTGTTGTACCCCCTTGGTACCACTCAAATGGTCCCCTATTACACAACTCCCTACTCTGCCAATCTCTGTGCCCTGCACTTGTCATGGTGATGGTCCAGGCCCATGCAAAACACAGTTCTTTGTTTTATCCACCTTTCGCTGGATGCTGCTACATCTATGCCCCCTTTCAGAGCTCTCATTTCGGCCACGTATAACCTATGTTATAACAATTTGTGTAAGCCGCCGGAGACTTCCTTCTCTCTTGGACCGTGCTCCGTCTCTGTAAGGCGGCAGTGTATGGTCAGGTTTCATACCCAAGCAAACTCGGTCCCTATTTTGTGCTGCGATCGGATATAGTATTGCCGTTTGCCCTGTTATAATCGTTCTCCTTTATCCCGAGGTTGTGATGGGTATGCTGGGCTGCTGCTTTGTATGCGCTCCTGTCGATGATTACTCCCTATCGGGTGTCCTCCTCGGGCCTCCCGAAACCTAGACCCTAGAGACTCTTGGAGACATATACGTTAGCAATGCCGTATGGTAGTCCGATGCCACGCCTACTTCGGTAAGGCCCTTCAGAATCTCATCAGCTCCAGGAATACTGTCTTTATTGCTTGGGTTTGCAAACCCTACTAGTGTGGTCCTTGGCTGAGTAATTTTGGAGTTTACCTTTAGTTTTCGCCGCCCCAGTCGCAGTGGCAGACTCACGATCAGATAACTCTACCTCGCGAAGCAGGTTCGCTGCATGTCGCCGCTCCATCACTCCTATCCGCTTTTGTTCCTCTATGAACTGTTCTGAAGTATAAGGATCTACCGTATTTGGGTTACTCCCGCAGCAGTATCACTGGACTGGTGCCGTCTGTCTAGTTTGCCAGTCAGTTTTCATTTTTCCTGCTGTAAGGCCCTGACTCTGCTTTTTATTTCTGTATTACTCTCATCAAAGTCTCCCACTTCTTTTTTTCGATGACCTCCCTCTGTTCAACTTTTTCCATTTCTCCATCACTCTCCTCTTGACCTCTCAGTCTGTACCTGTGTAGTTCACAGCAACCTCAACCATAACAGACTCACTCAATTCCTCGTCGAACTCAGTTCGCACGATTATTGTTACTTCTTTCGTCAAACTCTCAGAGGACCCGGTTTCACCTGGAGAGTTTCCTGTGCCGGACAGTTCATGGTTCCAACCATCAATATTCAAGCCTCTCCTTTCTTGTCCCTCTAGCGGGCTGATTTCACTAAGGACAATAATCTGTTCTTTTGTTTTCCAATTCCACCTTTTCAAAGCCACGGTAGACCCAGTAAGGCCCCTCATTTCTGGAAAAACTGAACCCTAACTTCGTGAGCCCTGAACGGTCCACAAGAAGCCAGTCAGAACACTAGATTCTGTTACTCTCCGTGCCTCCAGACAGAATGACCTCCAGCACTGGTTTCGGTCTGTGTTCTTTGTTCGGGTGTCCCCTGCCTACTTTCTGCACTGGGGTGCCTGAACATTGTTGTCGACTTAAATTAACAAATGAGCTGACTGAGACCATGGGCAATCAGGTATCCCGACATCGGGTACACAAAATTTTCTACGTTGGTATAGGCTACGGCCATCTGAGGAAGAACGAAAATTTCCAAAAATCTGAGGCTTCACACGACTAAGCTAAAAGTTCTAAAGCTATCATGGGATCAACGCCACAATTTTACGGCGAAACTACATTAGAAAAAACACTAAAAACTAGACGACTTGGATGTATTGGCAGATTCAATTCTTTTTTGTGCGCGATATGCTTCAGGTACAGAATCTTTCTCCTCTGGAGTTGTTTACAGTCTCCCGTTACTCCCTTCCCTGGTTTTTATTCTCCTTTCCTTCTCGGCAGTTCTACGCCAAACGTTCAAGCTACAAAATTTTCCTCACCCACGGGATGGTGATAAGGGCGATAACTCAAGAGAATGATGTGCTGTTGCCAGATAGCCATCTCCTAGAAGTTCGAAAAAGAAGTCTTAGAAATGTTAAATCTTGGTATCGTTGGTTGCATCTGAACAATATTTCACTTGACTGGGAAAAAGATAAAGTGACAGTGACAACAAAAAATACAAGAACAACCCCTGGCTTAGTACTTGTGTTGGGGACACAGGAAAAAATTCGGAGTGCTGCCTGCGTCCGTCTGTTGGACTGTTTGATGACCCGACTGTGGCGCCGGTTTTATTGTAGATTAAAGGTTTTGTCCCGAGCCAGCTCCGCAGGGCTGTCACAGCGGGTTGCTGCGGTAAAGAAGCTGGAAGAAGGTGGAAAAAGGCTGGGCAAGCGCAAAGACCGTGGTATGGGACTAACCCATCATCTCTGAAAAAGCTTTTAGAGTGTCTACTCCCCTAATTGTCGCATATCAAAGGCTTTCCACAAAAAGAACCAATATTTGGAAGACTCATTGCGGAAGTAAGAACACTCACGTGAGTCTTCGTGGTAAGTGGTCATATAAGCACACAAACTGACCAGAAGCCTTCAAGCGGCTTTAGGGCTTATTACTTTCGAGGAAAAAGATAAAACTTGTACCGGTTGTTGACAGCTGAGCTTGGCATTTAGGTCGCAAATGTTTCATCAGCAGTCAACGTGATCAGAGCGCGGATGACATCACTCGGAAAGGTGATGCAACCTTTGCGACCCAAATGCCAGTCTCAGCCATCATCAACCTATGCAAACCAACAATCTGGGCTGCAAACAAAAGCAGTCAAAATCATCGGGAATAAAAGGATCTCGTTCAAGTTCAGACATCAAAGAAATGTTGGGTTTGGGTCGTCACACGACCGAGCAGCAATGACAGCGTTACCCCGAGGATTCGGGGTCTATCAGTCAGTGTCTGTTTGTTTTGTGGAGCAAGGTGCGAGTATGACTATAGATACCGGACAGAGCTGTGGTGAACTAAGTAGCACCCATAGCAGCTGTACTGTGGGTTTCAGCTTATCTACTAAAGCCGCTTATCCTTCACCTCTCAGTTCTATGAGGTATCGTTTTTCTCTTCGTTCTTTTACTCCAAGCGGGTCCGCGAAACGGGCCCGCCGAGGGTTCTGTGTAGTGTCCGTCGGTAAGAAATAGCACCCAGGGGTTGACGGTTCTTTTATAACGTGTCTTTCTGTGCCATGCAGTGTCACGCTTATGGAGAAAATCCCCACCGAAAGTTCCTCATATATGTCAACCCCACTATGACGTCATTTCCTCTGGTATCTGTCAAACATTTACCAGAAAGCTTTAATCAGTACATTTGAACTCACTTGTTCATATCAATCTCATTCTTGGACCGTAACTCAGTTGGACCTGACGTGAAACTATGTCGGGGTGATAGCCGTTGCTCTTGAACATCGTTGAACTTCGATTCTCTAACGGTAATCCTTTAGGCAGCATTATTGCTTCTTGAAAAGGCTTTCCAAGTTTTTAATTTGATGGAGTAGTACCGTAGAATATTTGATCTACTTCGTTATGCTTTGGCGCACTTTCTTGGGACGCAATAATCTTCACAGCTGTAATCTCATTTGAATCGAATGGAGCGTGCATGAACGTGGAGTCCATTTTAAAAATCACACGGTCATTCTTCCAAAGTTAATTAGTCGGTTAACACGGTTAACCTTTACAACGAGGACACATGGTCCCAAGTATTGATTTTCCATATGAGTAGTATGTCATTGTGTCTGGATGACAGGACAAATTCCCCGGAAGCACAAGACCGGTTTCGCGGTTATTGCCATTAATCAGATATGCGTACCCGGTACTCTTCCGCCAAATCATCCTTATAATTGAGCACTAACAGTTCGTTTACAGCTGTAATCTTATTTGAATCGAACGGAGCGTGCATGGACTGGGAGTCCACTTTTAGAATCACACGGTGATTCTTCCAAAGTTGGGACCATGTGT
The DNA here is from genome assembly GCA_948099385.1 of Fasciola hepatica. Taxonomy (NCBI): domain Eukaryota; kingdom Metazoa; phylum Platyhelminthes; class Trematoda; order Plagiorchiida; family Fasciolidae; genus Fasciola; species Fasciola hepatica. Next base: position 6,249,010 of record CANUEZ040000179.1, read on the forward strand.
CCTCGTTGTGAAGGTTAACCGTGTTAACCGACGAAATAACTTTGGAAGAAAGACCGTGTGATTCTAAGAGTGGACTCCTCGTTCATGCACTCTCCATTCGATTCAAATGAGATTACAGCTGTAAGCCAGCTGTAGAGTGCTCAAGTATGAGGGTGATTGAGCGGAAGAGTACTGGGGGCGCATACCTGATGAACAACAATAATCGCGAAACCGGCCTTGTGCTTCCGGGGAAATTTTGTCCTGTTATCCAGATTCAATGCCATACTACTAATATCGGAAAACGCAATATTCTAGTTCGGAATAAAAACTCACAGCACTAAATGAGACTCTGCGCACGAGAATTTAACAAATGTGTCAAGAAAAAGGGCAAAGCATGGGGAATCTGAAGGAAATAGTTCAGCGAGTCTATGGGATGGATTTAGGGTTTTTTGATAGTCTGGGTGCTTCTAGGTTCATTATACCATTCAGTGCCGTTCTATGTGTGCTACTCTGCGTGGATTATCGTAGTGTTATCCCGCACAGAATATCACGGAATCAGAACGTGGATTTCGCACGCAATGTACAGTGGTTTCTCGTATATTGAGCACAAGTATGTAAAATATCGGTGTAAGTGAATGCAGCAGAGATGGTAAAAGTCACATGTGTAGTCAGTCATGAATACCACATCCGCCACACGTTGAATTTAGCTCCGGATGCTTGTAGTCTTTCGCAGGCTTTGCTTGTATTCTCGCTAAACTTCTGATCGTGGATTCATCGGATGGTTTACCAGATTCACACTGTATGGCACTACCTGGATTAGGAGCAATGATGGGCGAAACAACGGTGGAATTGTTCTCTGACCGACCTTCTGTGTTGAATTGTACTTGGTCGATGTCTTCGATGACTAGACAAACCATGACAGTCAAGTATGGTCACCATTCGATAAACGTGTCGTGCCAGAATCATGCCACTGGATGGCCGCAAATCAGTCCCACTGAAAAAGCTCACGTCA